>OZ012737.1:172778953-174122887 GCA_963859935.3 Lathyrus sativus
CCTAGTTTCTACCCGATAACAACCACAGTTCTGATAATTGCTCAGTTCCGGCATAACAATGTCAGTTTGCCCGAAAACCCCAATTCTCCCAACAACTCAACATCAACAACATGCAACGCAATCAACATGAACGGAATCGATAACAGAATCACAACAACAAGAACAAGCATAACAAAATTCAAGGGATTAGGGGAAATTCCCACTACCTAACATTCATGCTATCTACCCGTTTTGATCACTTTCTCCCCCCCCCCCCCCCTCCTTACCTCGAATTCTAGTTCCGAATGTTGAATCCTTGCCCCAAATGGAAATCCTAGCCTCCTCTTCTTCCAATTGCTCAGCTGCTCTCCTCCACTCTTGGTCGTATTCCCCTTCTCTCTTCTCCTTCACGCGTTCTCTTTCTCTTTTCTTTTCCCAACTTCTCCCAATTCCACTTATGCCCTCAATACCCTTTTCTACTCTTTCCAATCTTACCCTTATTCACTAACTCCTCATATTATCTTAATCCAATTCTACTAACATAATAATAGTATATTAACAATAACAATAATAATAATAATAATAATAATAATAATATCAATATTACTAATATCACTATTATTTATTAATTATCATTTATCGTTAATAATAATATTATTATAATTCTTAAGGTCCGATATTATTCGATCAAATTCCAACTTAAGGCCTACACCAATCTGCGCCCGAACACACCCCCACAGACATGCCGGAAAAAAAAATTAAACAGCACAAAAGCATCGAAAACTGGATAATTAAAATGGGCGTTACAACTCTCCCCCACTTTAATTATTTCCGTCCTCGAAAATACCTGATGGAAACAGCTCTGGATACGCTTCCCGCATCCTGCTCTCCAATTCCCAGGTCACACTTCCTCTTGCAGCACCTCCCCAAGCCACTCTCACCAAAAGTATCTCTTTCCCTCTGAGTCGCTTCATCTTGCGATCCTCGATCTTCAACGGTAACGTCTCCATAGTCAGATTCTCTCTAACTTGGACTTCATCCCTCTGAATCACATGAGACGGATCGGGTACATACTTCCGAAGTTGCGACACGTGAAACACGTCATGCAAGTTCGAAAGCTCCGGCGGCAACGCCACCCTATAAGCCACATCACCAATCCTCTGCAATATCTGATACAGCCCGATAAACTTCGGATCCAACTTCTTGGACTTCAATGCACGTCCAACACCCGTCACTGGGTTAACCCTCAAAAATATATGGTCACCCTCACTGAATTCCAACTCTTTCCTGCGGTTATCATAATAACTCTTCTGCCGATTCTGAGATGCTTTCATCTTCTCACAGATCATCTGCACTGTCTCAGTAGTCTGCTGCACCAACTCTGGTCCCAACACCACATTTTCCCCTGACTCATACCAACACAAAGGAGTCCTACACCTCCTGCCGTAAAGAGCTTCAAACGGTGCCATCCCGATACTGGAATGGTAACTGTTGTTGTACGTGAACTCAACCAAAGGCAAATGAGTATCCCACTCTCCACCTTTTTCCAACACACACGCCCGCAACAAATCCTCTAGAGTCTGAATAGTCCTCTCCGACTGTCCATCCGTCTGCGGATGATAAGCTGAACTTAGTTTCAACTCAGTACCCGATGCCTCTTGCAAACTCTTCCAAAATACAGATGTGAACCTCGGATCTCTATCCGACACAATGCTCAACGGCACACCATGCAATTTTACAATCACCCGAACATAGATCTCTGCTAGCTTCTCCAACGGAAAGCTAATACTAATCGGCACAAAGTGTGCAGACTTCGTAAGCCTATCCACAATCACCCAAATGGCATCAAAGCCTCTCGCCGTATTCGGAAAACCCGTGACAAAATCCATAGTGATACAATCCCACTTCCAAACCGGAATCTCTAACGGTTTCATTATCCCAGAAGGTCTCTGATGCTCCACCTTCGATTTCTGACATACCAAACAAGCATACACATAACGAGCAATGTCCTTTTTCATGCCCGACCACCAAAACAACTTTTTCAAATCCTGATACATCTTCGTAGCTCCTGGATGAACACTCAGGCTACTACGGTGTCCTTCGTCCAAAATTGGCTTCCTCAACTCATCATTATTCGGCACACAAATTCTGCCCCGAAATCTCAGAACACACGCGTTATCCAACTTGAAATCACTACCGGAGTCGCTTCTGGCCTCGCGCATCAGACCTACAAGTTTCACATCTAACTTCTGATGTTCTCTTATCATATCCAAGAAATCATTGTGCACTTGCAACTTACCCAACATCACACAATCCGTTGAAATCTCACAAACCATGCTCAAATCTCTGAACTGCTCAATAAGTTCCATCTCTTTTACCATCAAAGCTGACATATGAATTGCCTTCCTGCTCAGTGCATCTGCAACCACATTCGCTTTCCCTGGGTGATAACTCAAACTGAAATCATAATCTTTCAAGAATTCCAACCATCTTCTCTGCCTCATATTCAACTCTTTCTGATCAAACAGATACTTCAAACTCTTGTGGTCGCTTAACACCTCAAATCTTGAACCATACAAATAGTGTCTCCAAATTTTCAACACAAAAACAACCACAGCCAACTCAAGATCATGAGTAGGATAATTCCGCTCATGCACCCTCAATTGCCGCGACGCATAAGCTACCACTCTTCCCTTCTGCATAAGAACTCCGCCCAAGCCCAACTTGGACGCATCACAATACACCACAAAAGGTTCACACAGATTCGGTAAGACCAACACCGACGCTGAAGTCAATCTTTTTTTCAGCTCCTCAAAACTCTCTTCACAAGCAGCATCCCACACAAACACTTGATCTTTCCTCGTCAACTGAGTCAACGGCAAAGCCAATCTGGAAAAACCCTCAATAAATCTTCGGTAATAACCAGCTAAACCCAAGAAGCTTCTAACTTCAGTTACTGTCTTCGGTGGTTCCTGTCACTACTGCGAAAATCGGCGCCGGCTGAACAGAAGAGTCGCCACCGTGCATTATTTATCCCAACGGAGGGAAAGGAAACGCTCGAGGTAAACCTACCGCAAAACGGGGAAAGGAATGGTCATCGCAACCAAAACCTGGATTCGGGAGTCGGTTACGCAAGGGGAAGGTATTAGCACCCCTCACGTCCGTCGTACTCGACGGGATCCACGCTTGTTTTCGGGTACGGATTGTTATTCTATCTAAACTAAAGGTTAAGGGTTAACATAAAATGAAAATGACTCGGCAAAGTATCGCACTTTATGCCTACGTATTCCCGTCTGAAACGAGAAATCAGAGTCAACGTAGTTCGCCTACCTACGGGAAAGGAGGGGAAGGTTGCTCGCTAGGATATCGCATCCTATGCCTACGTACTTTCATACAGCATGAAAGATCAGAGCAAACGTAGTTCGGGCCACGTACGACACAAGCTTGTCTTGATTGATTTTATTCCTTCTGAAAAAGGTTTTTCTGATTAACAGTCCAAGCGGACAAAAATGACGTCTTGATGAGTTCACATTCTTTTACGGAAGAAGTGTCTTTTATTGTGTTTGAAATTTTATTGTATTTTTCTGTTTGTTTTGAGAAAGAAGAGACAGAACTCTAACCTACGGTTGCGAAGGGAATCAAACTAACCTAATGTTATCATGCATGGGTTAAGACCTAATGTCTATCATGCTCCTCTCTTGCACAGAGAGGAACAGAGATCCTAAGGGAATAGACGGAAACAGAAACAATAGCAGATATATACAGTAAAGCAGGAAAATGCATGGATGCAACAATACAAGCGAGGCAAGGGAGTCCCACTCAACCTCGAACCTAGAAAACAATAGGCAAAAGTGAACAGACTTCACTTTCAACCCAACAGGTTAAACAGCAAACAATACAGTCCAGAAAACCAATCAATACATCAAGAATGAATAACAGCAGAAAAATAAACAGCCACAGCAGCTCTGCATCAACATCTGACTTCAAATCACCTCCAAACAGCTATCAACTTCAGCAAGCCTCAATCTCTATCTCCACAGTCTTCAAGCAAGGGCTTTGGTCATCAGTCTTCCATCTGCGATGGCTTTTCTTCCAGTCTCAATCTCCAAGAGGAACATCAGTCAACAAGATGAAGTGAATGAATGTTAGACAGTCAATTACCTACCAAGGGTGGTTCATTAACTGTTAACATTATATAGACAATTTTCCCTCAAAAGTTCTATCTTTCAAATATATTCACTGATCCTTCCAAAGGAAGGAGGTGGATATTTGAAAGAGACTTTGAATCATAGAGAAAGGATGGATGCAGACAAGGCACTCCATGTTTGAGAAACAAGCTTTCTAATCTAGAGCTCTGCCTAGCTCCTAAACCCTAGTCTCCTCAACAGCTGCTAGCAAGAATCTCCTCATCAACTCTGGAAGTTGGTCTTCAAGCTCTGAATCTCCCATGGCTTCATCATCACAAGTCTTCATCTCTCCCAATCCCCAGACAATCCCAATACCCATACAGACAAACAATAATCCCCAGAGGGCACACCACACCAATCAATCAAATATAGACAGTAATATACCAATAGCAGTAGGGGAATCCTAGTGATTTCTAAGGGATCTAATAACTACCCATAGTCCCTATAGTCCCATATCTAAAATATTCAATCTCTAAGTCCTAAGGGAAATGATTCAATTCTTCTAAGTCATCACTTAAACCCTAATTTTGTTCATGTTATTCACACCTAAACTAATCACCTAAAATTAAGTCCTAAAAATGGTAACTAAATTGTATATACCAGCTAACAATGTCTACTAATCAACCTAAAAAGAATGGGTGAAAAATATTAAAGCAACTATTAGAACAAAAATTAACAAATTCATGTACTAAACAAAATATTATTTACACCTAATTAAAAGGAAAATATGCCAAAAATATGAAAATAAAATGAACCATTAATTTTTTTGTATGATACTTTTCTTGACAAAATTAAGAAAATAATGCAAAAAGAACCAATGAAAAATATGCATTTTATGATTTGTTATGAATTTTAAAAGATTTAATGTTTTTTGAAATAAAATGAAAAGAATTAATATGAAAGGGGTGCAACAAGCAACTAAAACCAATTGAAAAAAAAGAACTGGGCCCAGACTGGGGGGCGCGCATAGCAAGCGCGTCTGGGCCCATATGCGCTCAGAAAGTAAACAAAAATTAAAAAAACAGAAAACGGTGTAAAAAGCAAATATTTCAGTTGAAATGGAAATGGGCCTTGGTTCGTGGGGTGTGCATAGCAACAATTTCTGAGCCCAGTTTGAAGATTTAAATGAAACGGTGCATTGCACCATTTGAATTTCCCTCCGCCTCCATCTTTCAATTGTGGCCATTGGTCTAGTATCCCAGTCAAAGTCAATCTCAAGATCGTGTGGCCCAGGGGTTATCTTCAACCTCCAGCAAACCCTAAGCCATGAAAACCCTAACCATGCTTGGATCTTCAAGTGCTTTGGTCTCTCTCATTTCACCATGAATTCCCTCGACTCCAAGAGCAAAGTTGCTCTATTCTTTCTCCTCTACACAACCATAACCATAACTCCTCCTAAAACTCAAGCAACAATGAAACCCGATGCACATAACAGTTGGAATCCACCATTAACACCTGTCATCAACTTATCCAAAGCTCACCAATTCTTGCCCTAAACTCATCTACATTCCATGCTGATTAATCTGAGCCATTAACCTAAGATTATCTTTCATTATTCTTGATGTTATGATCTCTAACAGAATTAGTGCACCATGATCAACATCCATGAAACTTATCCAAACTTACCAAAATCAATCATCTTACTTATCCTAACCGATCTATACTAACAATTCCCTATAATTCTCACTAAATCAATCAATTCGAATGAAGTTACCAACCTGATGTGATGATGAAAACAGCTATGGAATCCTCTTGATCCAATGCCTGAAATGATGGGAAACTGATCAGTGAACTTGGTGATGAGTTCTGTATGCAACCAATGATGCTCCAAGGCTTTGAATTTCCTAATTCCAAGATTCTTGCACTTTGAATGATGATGATGAATGGCACGGTTCCTCCTTCAATTTACCAAATGAAGGTGTGAATTCTGATCCTTGGATGATGATGATGAAGAACAGATCAAGAATGATGCAAATTGATGAGAATTTGAGAGAGTTTGGATTGATTTTGCAATTTGAAGAAAGTGTGTGAAACTTGTGGTTTTGAGTAAATGTGATCACCAACCATGGCATGAACCCTCTCCATTCAATATATACATGACATTAGAACCTCCTAGAAACTTGGAGAAACTTCCCATGTGTGATTTCCCTTGGATTTGGCTTATGTTTCTTCCATGATAAGTAACCATGAATAACTTCCAAAATGTGAACCAAGATAAAAATTCTACTTTAGCCAATGTTCTCAAAATGATCTTTCCATTCAAAATGACCTATAATTTTGCTTCATTTGGCCAAAATATGAAAAAACTCATTTTTTTAGGTCATTTTTATTCATTAAATCCAACAATTTTGAAACCTTGTGCTATGAATCTTTCCAATCTCTCATGGTCATTTTTATAGACTCAAAATGTCATTTGGAACAAGTTTTATGTTGTAAAGTTTTCCATTTGAAGCTTCCTTGTATGAGTTTTGGGCATAGGCTTGAAATGACCTGTAATTCTCAAATGACCAAAATACCCTTTTCTTGCCAAGACCATAAGTAGAGTTCCACAAATCATATGAAGGCATACCATACCATTATAGAAAGCTAAGACAATTAGGAACAACTCTCATGTTGACCATAAATTCATTTGAAATCTTCTTGAGGGGTAAAAATAGCTTGGAAGTCAAGTCACTTTCACAGACAAAATTTCAGATACCTCAGATGACCTGTAACTTGCAAGGACCATAACTTGAGTTCTATAAATCTCCATGATGTCTTCCACCACTCAAATTAAAGGTATTGAGATCCTCTACAAGTTTCATGTTGGCCAAGGATCCATTTGAAGCTTTCATTTTGACTTATCTTGCTTGGAAATTTGACCTAAATTAGGGGATTTTACACAGAAACCCTAATTTAGAAACTCCTCTTCTCCTTGATTTCTCTTGAATTCTTCTTGGCATACCACCATATCCTCTTCTACATGTCAAATGATGAACCCCACATCTCTCCAATAGCCCTTAATGCCTTACAATCAGTCAATTGACCTAGAGTTGACCCAGGGTTGACCCAGATGAAACCCTAGTTGACTGTCCTCAACTGCAATACTTGTGATCATATCAAGGACTTGTCTCCTTCTCTAAATGACTTTATAAGTCTCCCATGATGCCCACATACTCTCCATGCTCCATCCACAGCTCACAACTTACTTGTTGATCCTCAGACACTCTCAGATAGGAGCTAGAAGCCCTGCTTGATCCATTGACTTCTCAGCTTTCAAATTCTTTCTGATGACTTGAATGAGATTGAATTAGAATAATAACCTCTTGATAGGCTCATAGAGATGAGAATAATGCTTGGTCCCCTGTTGGATTACTTGCTATGCTATGCTATGCAGATGATCAGACTATGTACATGGCTCTATATGCAAATGCTAATGATATTGAAACATAACCCAAGTGAATAAGGTTGAGCAAATTTTAGGGTGCAACAGCTGCCCCTATTCAAGCGACTTGGACCCGATTGGGTGAAGAGCCCGGAGCCTTCAGACATTCGCGGTACGAGACGGTTGAATACTAAGAACCCGGAAATTTGCCAACCGCAGAAATAAACTGCGCCCCTGCTTGGGGAACGACATTCATCGGCTGAATCTAACTGTTACGGCACCCACTGATCTCGTGCTGGGGATTATTTTCATCAGCCTGAAAAAGATTTTATCATCGCAGAGATAGAATTTTGTCCACGTTAGGACGCCTGTGTCGTCAACACAAAGAAATCTCAACCAAACTTGTCCACGTTAGGAATAACATCGACCACGTTAGGAATCAATCTTTCCACGTTAGGAATAACCACCTTTCCACGTAAGGAATAACCGTTCCACGTTAGGAATAACACCATCCACGTTAGGAATCAATCTTTCCACGTTAGGAATAACCACCTTTCCACGTAAGGAATAACCGTTCCACGTTAGGAATAACACCGTCCACGTTAGGACTCACCTTTCCACGTTAGGAATGAACTTCTTCCTCGTCAAACTCTTCCACGTAAGGAATACGTCTTCTTTTGAATCTGTCCACGTCAAGACTAAACCCCTTCCACGTCAGGAACACACTCTTTCTTTCCACGTCAGGAATACAAGCCTCTTTCCACGTAAGGAATACTATCTTTCCACGTAAGGAATCACATTTCGATTTGAATCTGTCCACGTAAGGACCCCAATCTTTCCACGTAAGGAATATAATCTCAATTTGTCCACGTTAGGACTTCAACTTGATATGTCCACGTAAGGACTCCATCTCTCCACGTAAGGAATCACATCTTTCCACGTAAGGAAACCACAATCTTTCCACGTAAGGAAACCACGCTTTCTGATTTGTCCACGTAAGGACTCCCATCTTGATATGTCCACGTAAGGACTCAATCTTTCCACGTAAGGAAACAATCCTTCTTTCCACGTAAGGAAACCATTTTTCTTCCACGTAAGGAATACAATCGCGGTCTGTCCACGTAAGGACTCCAACCTTTTCACGTAAGGAATGAATCTGATATGTCCACGTAAGGACTCAATCTTTCCACGTAAGGAATCAATCTTCTTTCCACGTAAGGAATCCACTCTTTGATCTGTCCACGTCAGGACTAAACTTTTCCACGTAAGGAAACAACTTCTCTTTCCACGTAAGGAATAAACCTGTCCACGTCAGGACTCACGTTTCGTCTTGATTTGTCCACGTAAGAACTCACCTCTTGACTTGCTGAGGAAATAAAACCTTGTCCACGTCAGGACTCGTGCACCTTTGACCCACTGGGGAAGTGAGACTTGTCCACGTCAGGACTCACCTCTC
The DNA here is from genome assembly GCA_963859935.3 of Lathyrus sativus. Lineage (NCBI taxonomy): Eukaryota > Viridiplantae > Streptophyta > Magnoliopsida > Fabales > Fabaceae > Lathyrus > Lathyrus sativus. Next base: position 172,787,940 of record OZ012737.1, read on the forward strand.
AACCTGCTGAAATAATAGAACCTGTCCACGTCAGGACTTGCGCGTCTTCGACTTGCTGGAGAAATAAAACTCGTCCACGTCAGGACACACACTCCGCCAACAACATGAAGAAGGATAAATTTGTCCACGTCAGGACTCTCGCATCTTGTCATCACGAAAAACTATAACTTTGCCCACGTCAGGACACCAACACGAAGAGTAACCAATCTTGTCCACGTCAGGACTGCACATTCAATCAATACGGAGAAATCAAATCGGTCCACGTTAGGACTAGCACATATCGTCAATTTGAGGAAATCAATTTGTCCACGTCAGGACTTCACATTCCATCAATTCTGAGAAATCGACCCTGTCCACGTTAGGACTAACACCTCTTATCAGCCCGGGGAAATAAATCTGTCCACGTTAGGACCCCCACTTCTCTAGCACAAAGAAATCCAGTCAATATGGGAATACATCGTCCACGTCAGGACTTATTGCTCCATCGATCCCAACCCACAAACTTCTTAGCACTGACGTTACAGCAGCTTTGAGGCTGACTCTACTGGGGAGTATTTGGAAACCAAACTTCCGGACGCCTGTTCTAATAACCGGCGGTAGCCTCTGAAATTCTGGTTCATGGAACCCGTTGATGACAAACAACTCTGCTTGGGAATGAGGAGAAATTTTGCCTACTCACTCTGGCGGGGAAAACACGAGAAATTCACAAATAACTCTGCTCGGAGACAAAGAGAACTTCATCATGATAATTCTGTGGGGTATAATTCCGAAGCTGACACTTCATGGGATGTCTCACGCCGAGAGCTCGGATGCTTATTGATTTATTGGAGCAAGAACTCCTCCCACCTGCAAGAGAAACAATACTTGAAACTAACGGTTAGCCCACCTAGTTTATGTTTCAAAAAATGCGTATGTTTGACAATGATGCGATGCTCCATTCGACATGGAAATGCTACGCTTTTTTCCTTAGTGAATGCAAGTATGACACTATATGCCAATGCAAATATGACACTATATGCCAATGCAAATATGACACTATATGCCAATGCAAATGCAGACCCGAGCTGCTGAGATACAGGAACTGCTTCAGCAAAATAAATGCTGAAGATAATGCCAACTCCGCTGGGGATGGCCAGGTGCTACAAAATTATTCCAGCAAAATAAATGCTGGAAGAGTGAAGTCGGCTCCGCTGGGAAATTGGGAACTTAAACCAATCACCTCATTGAAGTAATACCCTGCTGGGAATACAACTCTGCTGGAGAATAGCAGATGTGCTTGGTATGATTGGACTTCTGCTGGAAAGTGAACGGATGTCACACGGTATTTTGACAAAATAAATGCCTGGGCGCACCACCAACTCTGCCGGGGAGAGTCTTAATCTTCGAGTTCCACTGGAAGGAATGAAAACACTTGCAAAGAGAATTCCGCTGGGGATGGGATGATTCTCTTGGGGAAAATTAACTGACTCCACTGGGGGAGAGTAAATGACCCTGCGGGGAAAGGTAAACTGCCTGTATACAGCTCACCAATTTGGAAATATTAATCTTCTGAGGCTAAACCACTCTGCTTGAGATGGGGGAATCCTTCTGGGGGACACCACACTGTCTAACTACAACCTACAATCTTTGAATCGTCAATTCTGTTGAGGATGAAAGACTTTGCTGGAGAATGTCCTTTTGCACAAGCTACGACTAGCTGGGGAATTCGATCCTTCTTCAGGAAGCACATGCATGACCTGCGTGGGGATTAAGTCTTTTGTTACTGCAATCTTTTGATCATCTTCCTCGTACGGCTATGAAACCTGCAACAACACAAACAAGACAAGACAAGCCTATGCAACCAAATCGATTCAGGTTAGTGACGTTACTTTCGGTTAATTCAAAGCTTTAGCAATTGTTGGCAAGGGCCAGTGATGTTATACACATGCTAGTTCCAGTAAACTTAGGCGCTTTATCATGCACAAAACAGTAAAGAACCAGCATCAAGTACTGAATAACATATTTTATTGATTGGGCCCCTGAATGGGCGGAGTTTTTGTACACGGGATGTAACTCCTGAAAAGAGGAAGCTACGCAAAGCAAATACACAAGTATGCACAAGAAGCATAAATATTTTGACAAATTAACTTTTGTACACATGTCGGCAACGGGATGTAGACGAACACCACGAACTGATCCTCCTATGACTCGTCCGACTCTAATGCTTTCCCGGTATCCACACTTACGACGAGATTGTATCCGATAATCGCCCCTTCGAGCGTATTCTCCCGCGCTGATGCTCATTGTAATATCAAATTCGGACCGCAGCCATTTGCTTTTCACATCCCTAACTTTTGCGTGAACCGCCCTTTACGGGTTTTCAGTTCACCGGGATACCCTTTTTTGCCGAAGCCGCCCAGTGTAGGTTTTCAACTTCGCGGATGTACATTTTTTCATTTTATCCCTAACTTTTTCCCGAACCTTTCGTTCTGTTTTTGGTTCGCCAGGATGCCCCATTTTTGCCTGGACTCTCTCTCTTTTTTTTTTTTTTGTCCAGCGGGTCAATTTTAAGCAAAGTATTTTTTAACTGCGTCCGAATTCACAGGCGACGTAAAGTCTTCACCGTCCATAGTGGACAACAACAACGCTCCTCCTGAAAAGACTTTCCTGACAAAGTATGGCCCTTCGTAGTTGGGGGTCCACTTGCCCCTGTGATCTGCCTGCGGCGGGAGAATCCTTTTCAGCACAAGGTCGCCCGTCTGAAAGCTTCGCGGATGTATCTTCTTGTCATATGCTTTCTTCATTCGGCTCTGGTACAAACGACCGTATGCTAGAGAAGCTAGCCTCTTCTCATCCATCAAACTCAATTGGTTCAACCTGTCTTTCACCCATTCTGCCTCGTCCAGCTGAACGTCTCGCAATACCCTCAGAGAAGGGATCTCCACTTCCAATGGTAATACTGCTTCCATTCCGTATACTAACGAGAACGGGGTTGCTCCGGTTGATGTGCGTATCGTCGTACGATAACCGTGCAAAGCAAAAGGTAACATCTCGTGCCAATCTTTATAAGTCACCACCATTTTCTGAATGATCTTCTTGATATTCTTATTGGCCGCCTCAACAGCGCCATTCATCTTGGGTCGGTAAGGGGAGGAGTTGTGATGTTCAATCTTGAAATTCTGACAGAGCTCCTTCATCATTTTGTTGTTCAGGTTTGAACCGTTGTCCGTGATTATCCGCTCGGGGATCCCATATCGGCAAATGATATCTCTCTTGATGAATCTGGCCACCACTTGCTTCGTTACATTTGCGTATGACGCCGCTTCCACCCACTTGGTGAAGTAATCGATTGCTACTAGAATGAACCGGTGCCCATTAGAAGCCGTCGGCTCGATCTTTCCAATCATATCGATTCCCCACATCGAGAATGGCCATGGCGATGACATCACATTCAGAGGACTCGGAGGCACATGGATCTTATCATCATAGATTTGGCACTTGTGGCACTTCCTCGCAAACTTGAAACAATCAGTTTCCATAGTCAGCCAAAAATAACCTGCCCGCAGCAGCTTTCTCGTCATAGCATGCCCACCAGCATGCGTACCAAAGGTACCCTCATGTATTTCCTCCATGAGCAACCTTGCCTCTCTTTCATCTACACAACGCAACAACACCAAATCGTGGTTTCTTCTGTATAAGACGCCATCCGGATTCAAATAGAAATTACCCGCTAATCTCCTGAGAGTCTTCTGATCTTGACTGGATGCCCCAGTCGGATACTCTTTATTCTTCAGGAAATTAAGGATGTCAAAATACCACGGTTTGTCGTCGGATGCTTCATCAATAGCAAATACGAAAGCTGGTCTGTCAAGCCGAGAGATAATGATTCGGGGAGCCTCGTTCCAGAAGTTGACTTTGTACATAGAAGACAACGTGGCGAGGGCGTCAGCCATTTGATTCTCTGCCCGCGGTACATGATGCAACTCAACCTTGTCAAAGAAAGGCAACAATCTCCTTGCATAATTCATGTAATGTATCAAGTTGGGCTGACGCGTCTCTCATTCCCCTTTGATTTGATTCACCACTAGAGCTGAGTCTCCGTATACGTCTAAATTCTTGATTCGCAAATCGATGGCTTCTTCAAGCCCCATTATACAAGCTTCATATTCGGCTTCATTATTGGTAACGGCAAAGGTTAATCGGGCAGTAAACGGGATGTGCGACCCATGTGGCGTAGTGATGATTGCCCCTATTCCGCTACCGTAAGCATTCACAGCTCCGTCAAATATCATCTTCCATTTGGAACCCAATTCTGGCCCTTCGTCTGGCAACGGCTCTTCACAATCTTTCATCTTTAGGTACATGATATCCTCGTCAGGAAAATCAAACCTCATCGATTGGTAATCTTCAATAGGCTGCTCCGCCAGATACTCAGACAACACACTCCCCTTTATAGCCTTTTGCGAGACATATTGAATGTCATATTCAGTCAAGACCATCTGCCAACGGGCAATTCTTCCTGACAACGCCTGCTTTTCGAATACATATTTGATAGGATCCATCTTCGAGATGAGCATGGTTGTATGATTCAGCATGTATTGCCTCAAACGCTTGGCGGCCCAGGCTAGCGCGCAACAAGTTTTCTCAAGCATTGAGTATCGAGATTCACAATCTGTAAATTTCTTACTCAAGTAGTAGATCGCATGCTCTTTTCTCCCTGTCTCGTCGTGTTGACCGAGAACACAACCCATGCTTCCCTCAAGAACTGTCAAATACATAATCAAGGGTTTCCCTGCCACCGGGGGTATTAAAATAGGAGGCTCCTGCAAATACTGCTTTATCTTATCGAACGCCTTTTGACAATTTTTGTTCCACATTACAGCTTGATCTTTCTTCAATAACTTGAATAATGGTTCACACATGGCAGTTAGGTGAGATATGAACCGGGCGATATAGTTCAACCTCCCTAAAAACCCGCGCACCTCTTTCTCTGTTTTAGGCGTCGGCATTTCTTGAATTGCTTTTATTTTAGCAGGATCGACCTCTATTCCTCTTTCGCTTACGATAAACCCCAGCAGCTTACCCGATCTCACCCCGAAGGTGCATTTGTTAGGGTTCAGTCTCAGCCTGAACTTCCTAAGCCTTTTAAATAACTTGAGCAGATTCACCAAATGCTCTTCCTCCGTCTGGGATTTGGCAATCATATCGTCAACATAAACTTCAATCTCTTTATGCATCATATCATGAAAAAGAGTCGTCATCGCACGCTGATATGTTGCCCCAGCATTTTTCAAACCAAAGGGCATCACTTTGTAGCAAAATGTTCCCCAAGGCGTTATGAAAGTGGTCTTCTCCATATCCTCTGGCGCCATTTTAATCTGATTATAGCCTGAAAAGCCATCCATGAAGGAGAATACGGAGTACTGAGCCGTATTATCAACTAGCACGTCAATATGAGGAAGCGGAAAATCATCTTTTGGGCTTGCTTTATTCAAATCTCTATAATCCACGCACATTCGAACCTTGCCGTCTTTCTTTGGCACTGGTACGATGTTAGCAACCCATGAGGGATATTTTGTTACAGCCAGGAAACCAGCGTCCCACTGTTTTTGAACTTCCTCTTTGATCTTCACTGCCATATCTGGTTGAGTTCTGCGGAGCTTTTGTTTGACCGGCGGGCATTCTTCTTTCAGTGGCAGACGGTGCACAACCATATCTGTATCGAGCCCTGGCATATCTTCATACGACCAAGCGAATACATCACTATACTCTCGGAGCATTTCAACCAGCCTTCGCTTGATATCGCCCTGCAGTGCGGCCCCGATACGAATATTCTTCTCGACCCCTTCCGACCCCAAGTTGATAATTTCGATGACCTCTTCGTGAGGCAGAATGACTCTTTCCTCTTGCTTCACCAACCAAGACAGTTCTTCAGGAACGTCGCTATCTTCGACAACCTCTTCTTCGGCCTGAAATACCGGGTGCTCAAAGTCGGGACGAGTCATAGGTGGTTCAAGGATGTCATCTGAAAATGTTATCCTGCAAAAGGAATGGTTAAGTGCTTCAAAATGCGTATAAAGCGAATAACCACGTTGCCATTTTATTGAAAAATACAAAACAAGAAAGACAGAGATTACAGTATTTGCACATGAAAAAACGCCATTTATTTAATGATTAACACGCAATGTTCATAACAACACAGCCCTAAGCAAATCACGATGCCTCGGGCAAGACATCAGATTATTCAACAATTAATAAAGCAAAGCATTACTGTTTAAGAGTCACAGGAACAAACTCCTGAATAGACCAGTTGCACAGTCCCTGTCCTGGCGTGCTTGGCTGAATCCAGGCATCCATATCACAGTCACTGTCTCCTTCGTCAGACTCCGAAGCAGCATTGATGGTTTCATGACATACTCCACTGGCAGAGATGGTTATTGGCCCTCTGAAACGGGGTGCCCCCACAGCAGGAGTTGATGACGACGGTTGGTATCCTAGCCCGAACCGGTCCATCTTTACAGGAATATCCAGCACTTTGCCCCAGCCCTTTGCTTTTCCTGCCTCCACTAGAGCTTGGGCTTCTTTATACGACGAGACGGCTATCTCCGACACTTTGCTCGGCCCGGGACCTTTGTCCTTGATACGCAACCCTTCAAATGACTGGCAGGGTGTTTCGTGGATCTCTCCGTCGACCTCCACATATTTAAATGACGACAGATGGCTGACCAGGATGTCTTCTTCTCCGCATACGGTGACTACGCTGTCTCCGACTATATATTTCAACTTCTGATGCAGGGTAGACGTGACTGCCCCAGCCCCATGAATCCAGGGTCTTCCGAGCAGGCAGCTATATGCGGGCTGTATATCCATGATATAAAATTCGGTCGCAAATACCTCCGGCCCCACCTGTAGAGGCAATGTTATCGATCCAAAGACTGTTCTTCGCGTGCCATCAAACGCTCTGACTACCAAGTCACTGGGCGTGCACAGGATTCCTCTGACATCTAGCTTCATCATCGCTTTCTTGGGCATCACATTTAAAGACGATGGATCAACGACCAATACATGCGACATTACTGATCCTCTACATTCGACAGATATGTGCAGCGCCATATTATGATCTCTCCCTTTCGGGGTCAAATCGAAGTCGGTAAAGCCCAAGCTGTGGCCTGCATTCACATGTGCCAACACTCCTTCCAGCTGATTTACAGAGACGTCTTGGGGTACGAAGGAAGTATCCAGAACTTTCAACAAAGCATTTCTGTGAGCTTCCGAACACAAGAGCAATGACAAGATGGATATTTTGGACGGCGTCTGTTGCAGATGCTCCACAATCTTATAATCACTTTTTCGAATCAAGCGCATGAACTCTTCTACGTCTTTCAATGCCGCTTCTTTTTCGCTTGCTTGCACTGGGACATTCTCAACCATCTTCCCTTTTCCTTTTGCTAGTCTTTCGGCCTCCACTTCAGGTGATATAAAGATCCTACCACTCCTTGTCATACCTCCTGACCCAACAACGTTATCTACAGTCTCGGCTGGCTGCTTATTAACATCAATCTTTATCCCGTCACAATACACCTCCAACCCATATGACCATGGGACTGCTTTTGTGTTCTCGTACGGGATCGGTCCGGCCTTAGTTATGGTGATCGGTGGTCGCTGGACCGGTGCTGCAATAGTGATTGTCTTCCGAGGAATCGTTACAGTGGCCACATCACTCTGATCATCTGCTATTGCCCCTGCAGGCTCTTCAATTGCCGCTCGGTCAAACTGCAACGTGCCTCCATCAATTAAAGCCTGAATGCCTTTCTTCAAATCATCACACCCCCCAGCTAGGGTCCAACATTCTAAGCAGTACTCGTCACATCCTGGATAAACACGCCCTTGCAACAATCTGCTTTTTATCTCGCTCAGCGGCGTCTTTAAATCGTCGACATTCATAATCAGATTCAACCCTTCCTCAGTCAGAATGGCGTTCGCCCCATGATTAGGCATGGGTTTCTGCACTATATTCGGACCTGCCGTTCCGAAATTGATAGCCTTATTGTCCAAAAGATCCTGCACAACGTGCTTAAAAGCATGGCAACCCTCTACATCGTGGCCCGGAGCCCCAGAGTGGAACTCGCAATGCCTGCTTGCATCATAACCATACGGGGGAGTTCCCGTTATCGGTGCCAGAGTTCTCTTCTCTACCAGGTTCAAACCCAACAATGTCTGCAACAAATCTGCGTACGTTGAGGGAGGCTTCTCAAACACTCTTCTTGGTTTACCACCCTGGAATCTTCGCTGAGCCTGTTGTGCCCCCTGCTGCTGCTGCTGTTGCTGTTGTTGTTGCTGCATTGGCTGCTGCTGAAACGGTTGTTGTTGATATGGAATAGTAACACTCGCCACCTGCTGCGGCTGATGATATTGGTTTCGTCCCCTGCCTCGGCCTCGGCCTCCAAATACTGCGCTTGCCTCGCCCTGACGGCGCCCACCAAAAGCCTTCCTATTACTGCCAGATGCAGTCGATTCCTCAGCCTGGAACCTGCCTTGCTTAATGTTGTTTTCAATCTTTTCTCCCATCAGAATCAAGTCTGAGAAACTTGCCAAAGATGTGTGAAACAACTTGTCATAAAACATGCCTGTGAACGTGCCGATGAACATGTCGTTCATTTCCTTGTCTTCTAAAGGAGGACGGACCCTGGCAGCCATATCGCGCCACCTTTGCGCGTACTCTTTAAAGCTCTCACCTTTCTTCTGAGACATCCCTGTCAATTGGACCCGATTGGGCGCCAAGTCGCTGTTATACTTGTAGTGAGTTACAAATGCCTCTGCCAATTGCTTCCATGTCTTTATATCAGTCGGCTCCAATCCCATATACCATTCTAGGGAAGGGCCTGACAGACTATCTTGAAAGAAATGCATTAGCATTCTCTCATCAGTCGAGTACGCAGACATCTTTCTGTAATAAGCTCGCACATGCACTTTCGGACAGGTGTCCCCTTTATACTTATCAAACGTAGGAGCTTTGAATTTGATTGGCACCCTCAAGCCAGGTACCAGACCCATTGTTGCCATGTCCAAGCCCACAGCACTTTGGTTCAGGACCCCCCTCATCTGCTCTTCTAGCATTCTGATCTTCTGGGAGTTATCCATCGGCCCTTCAAAGCCTCCGCCGGAGAAAGCGTCCTCCTGCTGATCTTCTTGCCACATACCATTCCCAGCTCCATACCCATCATATTCATTATTGCGGCCAGCTCTAATCTAATTTCATCACCGGGCCTCGGCCTCTGTTGCCGTATCCCTGAACACCTCCAGCAGGCCCAAAAGCCATTAACCCAGCGCCGTTTCCATTTCCGAAACCTCCGTAACCCTGATTGGCCACACCATAACCATCTTGCCCAAAGCCTTGAGCATTGAAACCATACTTCCCGGCGTTATCGAATCCTTGATCGTTGAACCCGAATCCAGCATTGCCAAAGCCGTTGCCTCCCATATTATCACCCAAGTTGACATCACCAAGCCCAACGTTATGGACAGCAGTCTCGTTCCCAACTCCGACGTTACCGTTCCCAGCAGCGGTAGCGTTGTTGACATTAGCAGCAGGTGTATTGACTACAGGTGGAGCCACTGGCGTGGGAGTGCCATCTCCATGAACAGTATCGACTCGTACAGACTGATGATCCTCGTTACCGTGACCGGCGTTTCTGACCAACAGAGGCTGCACCATGGCTTGCAAATTCTCCTGACCTTTTGCAATAGCTTCCATGGTCTGCATAAAGAGAGCTAGCTTCTCGCGCACATCTTGCATCTCGTTCTGCATTTGATCCATGATTCTTCGACAGTTGGTGCGAGTGGAATAGCGGTGCGAGTGCTGATCTGCAATCCTGGAAAGTACCTGATGCAGAGCAGGAAATAAGACACCATCCAAAGATTACCTGTAATGCAATATGAATATGAATGCAATGCAATGGGTGTCTGTGCATTAGGGAAATTCGTTCCCCGATTCTAGTGTGAAGGTGCTGGTGCAATGACAGTGCTAGCAATACAAAGATCGGAGTTGAATCACAGAAAGCCTCATATATTGCAGAGGAACCAATAAGCCAAGAATACAATATCACTGAGAGTACAATGAGAAGGCATGACCTCAACCAACAATCCTGGTGATGGTCAGCACTATGCAAATAAAGCATACAAGTTACTACATGAAATGATCAAACACTCCCATAAGTCTGATACTCTTCTACCAACTTCTTGGTCTCCGGATGACTTGGTCGAGCAATCAGCCCTTCAACAAGTTGGTTTCTTCTCTTGAGAACGCGTCGCACGTCTTCAGCAGTTTCCTCCCATGCCCCTTCTCCGAAGCGATCTTCTAGTTTACGCTTCTGAGACACAGCTTCATCCCTGCCTTTGATGGCCTTATTCAGGGCGTTCTGGAGACTATACCGGGTCATCACTTTTTCTTCACACTTCTTGATGCTGGACTTCAACTGCTCTTCGAGGTCGGAGATTTGCTGCTTCAACTTATCTTCCCTCTTCTTATTATTGGTGAGCGTGGCATTCCAAGTCTTATTGCAAGAAGAGATTTCTCGGTGTGCTGCGTCGAGCGCTTTCTTTTTGGATTCGAGCATGTCGTGGGAGCTTCTGAACTCTTGCCCCAGACGTTCGTGCTTCCTCTTCTCCTCAATCAACTCAGCCCCTAGTCTGTTCATTAGCTCAATCTGCTGTTGGAAAGCATGCACGGCCTTATTTTTCTCACTGCGTATCTGGGCTAGCTTCTGCTCTAACCCTTCGTTGATCTTCATCAAGGCTTCTTTTTCTTTCACAACTTGCTCGTAGGCTTCCCGAGAAACAGTAGTTGGCTCTGCTACCGGAATAGGAACAAGGGCTGGTGCATCTGGAAACGGCATCCGCAACTGACTGGCTCTCTCCTGGATCCAAACCCTGTAAGGTGCATAGGCCTGACAGTCATTTTTCCCTAACAACGGCTTTCCTCTTCGGTTAATACGCGTCCAGGCATGCTGCAGCTTGGCTAATAACTCCCCCTTCAAATCTCCGGTGAAGTACAGAGATTCCTGTACTTCCTCCTCTGCGGGTGGGTTCTTCAGCGCATATCCGAACTGACGGACCAACAGCGATGGGTTGTAGTTGATACACCCTTTTCTTCCTATCAACGGCACATTAGGGTACCCAGAACAACTGAATATAAGTTCAGCCCCTAGCAGGTCTCGATCAAACCACTCAACGTCTTCGGAAGATAGCCTCATCAGGCGCTCTGACCAGCTAGCGGTGGTTGCACTCTCCACAAAAGATCCCTTCATGGGAAGATGACTCTTGAACCACATATTCAACAAAGGAGCACAACAGTAAACAACCTTTCCCCTTCTGTTTTCGTTCTTGTAGTGCAAGGAGTGGTAGAAGTCTCCGATCAACGTTGGCACTGGATTGCCGGTAGCAAATAGATGGAAAGCGTCCAAGTCTACGAAATTGGGCAAGTTAGGAAACAGCACAATCCCATAAATGCATAGAGCCAAAATAGCATTGAAAACCACCCAACATCCGCTCTTGGCATACTCCTGAGCTTTGCCAACCAAGAAATCAAGAGAGAAACCTGAAACCCCAAGCCAAGAAGTCACTAACAGTTCTGCAGCGTCCATATGCAAGGCTTTGGCTAAGTCCTCCAACTTGGGTTCAGCAGCAGAGTGAATAAAGGGAACCTTGTTCTGCACGGGTAGCTCAGTAAACTCCACATACTCCTCAATGGTGGGCCCTAGAATGAAGTCAGCAAACGTAAAACATCTCAATGCGGGGTCATAGAACTGCATCAAGGTGTACAGCCCGTTCATCTCATCAGTAGTGGGTTTGCAGACTAATCTCAGTAATCTCCCATGACTCATTATGAAGCTTCTCCTAACCTCCTCATCAGCAAGAGATATCAGACCGAGCAAAGGAGTAATATCAGGTGTCGGCAGCTTATATGCAACTGTTTTCCTCAAACCAGCCATAATCAATACTCAGAAGTCTGGGCACTAGAATCGGAGATATGCGAATGCACCTGCAGCACAGACACACGTTAATGGGATGCAATGATAATGAGTATGCAAACAATGCAATGCAAGTAACATGCAACAGGGACCAACTGCCGTAGCTGAGCAGCCTGAACCATATCAAGAGGTCTCAAATAGACTCTTTAGAAGTCCTCAAACCCTGGTCTCAGGTAGACCTAGAACAAAGTTCCAATACTGGTCTCTGATAGACCCCATAATCATACCCTCGAATGGTCTCTGGCAGACCTCCAATCATATCTCCAGCTGGTCTCCGGCAGACCTCAAATCACATCTCCAACTGGTCTCTGACAGACCTCAAAACTCTCCATAAATACCCAGGATCTCTGATCAAGAAATAACTGGTATCTGAAGGTCTAGTTACCTGCATAACCCCAAACCCTCTCACAGGTGGATGTCCTAGTAACTGACAAAGGTATGGCATCCTATGCGGTCGTCGGCGTCACAGACTTTCAGGGTTGACGATACGATTCCCAGAAGGAGTGGCATCATCAAATCCTGAAGAGGTCTCACTTAGCCAACTTCCAAGTGATCGGTTCCCGGAGTCGACAATTCAGCTGACCAACAACCCCTTCGACCCAAAGGGTAGAAAAAGAAGCCAACCAGAAGAACCTCGTCCGAGTGTAGATTTCATGAGACACTAATGCAAGCAAAGCCGGCACGCGCCCACTACTTTCTACTCTAATTCAAGGTGCACTCAAGCCCAGGTCCGGCTTATCTCTCAATCAAAGAACCCCGTCACACCCCACAATACAACAATAATAACCAATATATATAATGCTGAAAATAAAGGTCAGAAATATAAATCCATACAAAATCCTCGACGGGAAAACAAGCGTTAGGATTGACTCTCTTAAGGGACGTTGGATCCCAAATGCATAAGAACTATCGCAGTCCTTAGCAGCCAGGGGACGTTGGATCCCCAGCAGAGTCGCCAGCTGTCGCTACTGCGAAAATCGGCGCCGGCTGAACAAAAGAGTCGCCACCGTGCGTTATTTATCCCAACGGAGGGAAAGGAAACGCTCGAGGTAAACCTACCACAAAACGGGGAAAGGAATGGTCATCGCAACCAAAACCTGGATTCGGGAGTCGGTTACGCAAGGGGAAGGTATTAGCACCCCTCACGTCCGTCGTACTCGACGGGATCCACGCTTGTTTTCGGGTACGGATTGTTATTCTATCTAAACTAAAGGTTAAGGGTTAACATAAAATGAAAATGACTCGGAAAAGTATCGCACTTTATGCCTACGTATTCCCGTCTGAAACGAGAAATCAGAGTCAACGTAGTTCGCCTACCTACGGGAAAGGAGGGGAAGGTTGCTCGCTAGGATATCGCATCCTATGCCTACGTACTTTCATACAGCATGAAAGATCAGAGCAAACGTAGTTCGGGCCACGTACGACACAAGCTTGTCTTGATTGATTTTATTCCTTCTGAAAAAGGTTTTTCTGATTAACAGTCCAAGCGGACAAAAATGACGTCTTGATGAGTTCACATTCTTTTACGGAAGAAGTGTCTTTTATTGTGTTTGAAATTTTATTGTATTTTTCTGTTTGTTTTGAGAAAGAAGAGACAGAACTCTAACCTACGGTTGCAAAGGGAATCAAACTAACCTAATGTTATCATGCATGGGTTAAAACCTAATGTCTATCATGCTCCTCTCTTGCGCAGAGAGGAACAGAGATCCTAAGGGAATAGACGGAAACAGAAACAATAGCAGATATATACAGTAAAGCAGGAAAATGCATGGATGCAACAATACAAGCGAGGCAAGGGAGTCCCACTCAACCTCGAACCTAGAAAACAATAGGCAAAAGTGAACAGACTTCACTTTCAACCCAACAGGTTAAACAGCAAACAATACAGTCCAGAAAACCAATCAATACATCAAGAATGAATAACAGCAGAAAAATAAACAGCCACAGCAGCTCTGCATCAACATATGACTTCAAATCACCTCCAAACAGCTATCAACTTCAGCAAGCCTCAATCTCTATCTCCACAGTCTTCAAGCAAGGGCTTTGGTCATCAGTCTTCCATCTGCGATGGCTTTTCTTCCAGTCTCAATCTCCAAGAGGAACATCAGTCAACAAGATGAAGTGAATGAATGTTAGACAGTCAATTACCTACCAAGGGTGGTTCATTAACTGTTAACATTATATAGACAATTTTTCCTCAAAAGTTCTATCTTTCAAATATATTCACTGATCCTTCCAAAGGAAGGAGGTGGATATTTGAAAGAGACTTTGAATCATAGAGAAAGGATGGATGCAGACAAGGCACTCCATGTTTGAGAAACAAGCTTTCTAATCTAGAACTCTGCCTAGCTCCTAAACCCTAGTCTCCTCAACAGCTGCTAGCAAGAATCTCCTCATCAACTCTGGAAGTTGGTCTTCAAGCTCTGAATCTCCCATGGCTTCATCATCACAAGTCTTCAGCTCTCCCAATCCCCAGACAATCCCAATACCCATACAGACAAACAATAATCCCCAGAGGGCACACCACACCAATCAATCAAATATAGACAGTAATATACCAATAGCAGTAGGGGAATCCTAGTGATTTCTAAGGGATCTAATAACTACCCATAGTTCCTATAGTCCCATATCTAAAATATTCAATCTCTAAGTCCTAAGGGAAATGATTCAATTCTTCTAAGTCATCACTTAAAACCTAATTTTGTTCATGTTATTCACACCTAAACTAATCACCTAAAATTAAGTCCTAAAAATGGGAACTAAATTTTATATACCAGCTAACAATGTCTACTAATCAACCTAAAAAGAATGGGTGAAAAATATTAAAGCAACTATTAGAACAAAAATTAACAAATTCATGTACTAAACAAAATATTATTTACACCTAATTAAAAGGAAAATATGCCAAAAATATGAAAATAAAATGAACCATTAATTTTTTTGTATGATAATTTTCTTGACAAAATTAAGAAAATAATGCAAAAAGATACAATGAAAAATATGCATTTTATGATTTGTTATGAATTTTAAAAGATTTAATGTTTTTTGACATAAAATGAAAAGAATTAATATGAAAGGGGTGCAGCAAGCAACTAAAACCAATTGAAAAAAAAGAACTGGGCCCAGACTGGGGGGCGCGCATAGCAAGCGCGTCTGGGCCCATATGCGCTCAGAAAGTAAACAAAAATTAAAAAAAACAGAAAACGGTGTAAAAAGCAAGTATTTCAGTTGAAATGGAAATGGGCCTTGGTTCGTGGGGTGTGCATAGCAACAATTTCTGAGCCCAGTTTGAAGATTTAAATGAAACGGTGCGTTGCACCATTTGAATTTCCCTCCGCCTCCATCTTTCAATCGTGGCCATTGGTCTAGTATCCCAGTCAAAGTCAATCTCAAGATCGTGTGGCCCAGGGGTTATCTTCAACCTCCAGCAAACCCTAAGCCATGAAAACCCTAACCATGCTTGGATCTTCAAGTGCTCTGGTCTCTCTCATTTCACCATGAATTCCCTCGACTCCAAGAGCAAAGTTGCTCTATTCTTTCTCCTCTACACAACCATAACCATAACTCCTCCTAAAACTCAAGCAACAATGAAACCCGATGCACATAACAGTTGGAATCCACCATTAACACCTGTCATCAACTTATCCAAAGCTCACCAATTCTTGCCCTAAACTCATCTACATTCCATGCTGATTAATCTGAGCCATTAACCTAAGATTATCTTTCATTATTCTTGATGTTATGATCTCTAACAGAATTAGTGCACCATGATCAACATCCATGAAACTTATCCAAACTTACCAAAATCAATCATCTTACTTATCCTAACCGATCTATACTAACAATTCCCTATAATTCTCACTAAATCAATCAATTCGAATGAAGTTACCAACCTGATGTGATGATGAAAACAGCTATGGAATCCTCTTGATCCAATGCCTGAAATGATGGGAAACTGATCAGTGAACTTGGTGATGAGTTCTGTATGCAACCAATGATGCTCCAAGGCTTTGAATTTCCTAATTCCAAGATTCTTGCACTTTGAATGATGATGATGAATGGCACGGTTCCTCCTTCAATTTACCAAATGAATGTGTGAATTCTGATCCTTGGATGATGATGATGAAGAACAGATCAAGAATGATGCAAATTGATGAGAATTTGAGAGAGTTTGGATTGATTTTGCAATTTGAAGAAAGTGTGTGAAACTTGTGGTTTTGAGTAAATGTGATCACCAACCATGGCATGAACCCTCTCCATTCAATATATACATGACATTAGAACCTCCTAGAAACTTGGAGAAACTTCCCATGTGTGATTTCCCTTGGATTTGGCTTATGTTTCTTCCATGATAAGTAACCATGAATAACTTCCAAAATGTGAACCAAGCTCAAAATTATAATTTAGCCAATGTTCTCAAAATGATCTTTCCATTCAAAATGACCTATAATTTTGCTTCATTTGGCCAAAATATGAAAACACTCATTTTTTAGGTCATTTTTATTCATTAAATCCAACAATTTTGAAACCTTGTGCTATGAATCTTTCCAATCTCTCATGGTCATTTTTCTAGACTCAAAATGTCATTTGGAACAAGTTTGATGTTGTAAAGTTTTCCATTTGAAGCTTCCTTGTATGAGTTTTGGGCATAGGCTTGAAATGACCTGTAATTCTCAAATGACCAAAATACCCTTTGCTTGCCAAGACCATAAGTAGAGTTCCACAAATCATATGAAGGCATACCATACCATTATAGAAATCTAAGACAATGAGGAACAACTCTCATGTTTACCATAAATTTATTTGAAATTTCCTTGAGGGGTAAAAATAGCTTGGAAGTCAAGTCACTTTCACAGACAAAATTTCAGATACCTCAGATGACTTGTAACTTGCAAGGACCATAACTTGAGTTCTATAAATCTACATGATGTCTTCCACCACTCAAATTAAAGGTCTTGAGATCCTCTACAAGTTTCATGTTGGCCAAGGATCCATTTGAAGCTTGCATTTTGACTTATCTTGCTTGGAAATTTGACCTAAATTAGGGGATTTTACACAGAAACCCTAATTTAGAAACTCCTCTTCTCCTTGATTTCTCTTGAATTCTTCTTGGCATACCACCATATCCTATTCTACATGTCAAATGATGAACCCCACATCTCTCCAATAGCCCTTAATTCCTTACAATCAGTCAATTGACCTAGAGTTGACCCAGGGTTGACCCAGATGAAACCCTAGTTGACTGTCCTCAACTGCAATACTTGTGATCATATCAAGGACTTGTCTCCTTCTCCAAATGACTTTCTAAGTCTCCCATGATGCCCACATACTCTCCATGCTCCATCCACAACTCACAACTTACTTGTTGATCCTCAGACACTCTCAGATAGGAGCTAGAAGCCCTGCTTGATCCATTGACTTCTCAGCTTTCAAATTCTTTCTGATGACTTGAATGAGATTGAATTAGAATAATAACCTCTTGATAGGCTCATAGAGATGAGAATAATGCTTGGTCCCCTGTTGGATTACTTGCTATGCTATGCTATGCAGATGATCAGACTATGTACATGGCTCTATATGCAAATGCTAATGATATTGAAACATAACCCAAGTGAATAAGGTTGAGCAAATTTTAGGGTGCAACAGTTCCCATTGTAACATCGCACTAACTTTCGAAGGGTCTACTGAAACACCATCACCCGAAATAACATGCCCCAAGAAACTCACCGTCCTCAACCAAAACTCACACTTAGATAACTTAGCAAGCAACTTGTTATCCTTCAACACTTGCAAAGCAATCCTCAAATGTTCCGCATGCTCTTCCTCAGACTTAGAATAAATCAGTATGTCATCTATGAACACGACAATGAAATGATCCAAATAAGAATGAAAGATACGGTTCATATATTCCATAAACACACCTGGCGCATTAGACACTCTGAAAGGCATCACTGCATACTCGTAATGTCCATACCGATTCCTAAACTCCGTCTTCTGAATATCACCTTCCTTAACTCTTATCTGATGATAGCCCGACCTCAAGTCGATCTTACTGAACACACGAGCCCCCACCAATTGATCCATCAAATCATCGATTCTTGAAAGAGGATACTTGTTCTTGATGGTCACCTTGTTTAACTGACGGTAATCGATGCACAACCGCATGCTACCGTCCTTCTTCTTCACTAACAACACTGGAGCTCCCCACGACGACACACTTGGTCTGATAAACTTTCTATCCAGTAACTCTCCAATTTGAGATTTTAACTCGGCCAATTCCACTGCCGACATCCTGTACGGCGCCATAGAAATAGGCCTCGTACCAGGAATGAGATCAATGCTAAACTCAACTTCTCTCTTCGGAGGTAATTCTGTAATATCATCCGGGAACACCTCCGGAAACTCATTCACCACAGCTAACTCATCCAACACTGCCTTATTGTCAATAGACAGTGATGCAAATAAAGCAAACACCCGAGTTTCATCTTCCAACAAAGTTCTCAGTTCCTTACCGGACAAAGAATCTGCCAACGCTTCTTCCTCTTAGTAAAAAACAATAACACTTTCCGGAAACAGTTGATGTAAACTCGGTTGAACTCCAACCAGTTCATACCTAGAATAACATCCAACTTACCAAGAGGCAAGCAAATCAGATATACTCCAAAATCTCTATCAAAAATAGTCAGCGGACACTTCAAACAGACCAAAGAAGTAGTCACTGAACCGATCGAGGGAGTCTCAATAGTCATCTGCCTCTCAAGAGTAGTCGGCACCAAACCTAACCGCTTCACACAATCAACAGAGATAAACGAGTGGGTCGCACCCGTATCAATCATAGCAGACAAGGGAACATTATTGATGAAACAAGTACCTCGTATAGAACGATCATCACCAGTAGCTTGAGTTCCCACTACTACAAACACTTTGTCGCTGGTCTGTGGCACCTGAGTAGACTTCAGTTTCCCACAATGAGTACTGATGTGGCCTTTCTCACCACAGTTGTAGCATGTAGGCATGGCGACTCGACAATTAGCTATCACGTGGCCTAACTTGCCACACTTGAAACACTTTTTCTCTTCAAGAGGACAATCAACGGCACGATGACCCAAGTCACCACACCGAAAACACTTCCCTCCAGCAACCGCTCTCCCTTTTCTTGTCTTCTTATCATTAGCACCTTTGAACTTTCCCTTACCAGTAGGAACACTGTAAGGAGTCCCACCGAACCTTTGCTTACCCTTACGGTCATTAGCAGCTTTGTAATGCGCAATCCTTGCCCAGTTATCATTGTCATAAATCCGGCTCCTGCTTATCAGCTCAGGATAATCCCTGATCTTCTGATAAGCTATTCCCATCTTCACTTCTGGACACAAGGGAACATTATTGATGAAACAAGTACCTCGTATAGAACGATCATCACCAGTAGCTTGAGTTCCCACTACTACAAACACTTTGTCGCTGGTCTGTGGCACCTGAGTAGACTTCAGTTTCCCACAATGAGTACTGATGTGGCCTTTCTCACCACAGTTGTAGCATGTAGGCATGGCGACTCGACAATTAGCTATCACGTGGCCTAACTTGCCACACTTGAAACACTTTTTCTCTTCAAGAGGACAATCAACGGCACGATGACCCAAGTCACCACACCGAAAACACTTCCCTCCAGCAACCGCTCTCCCTTTTCTTGTCTTCTTATCATTAGCACCTTTGAACTTTCCCTTACCAGTAGGAACACTGTAAGGAGTCCCACCGAACCTTTGCTTACCCTTACGGTCATTAGCAGCTTTGTAATGCGCAATCCTTGCCCAGTTATCATTGTCATAAATCCGGCTCCTGCTTATCAGCTCAGGATAATCCCTGATCTTCTGATAAGCTATTCCCATCTTCACTTCTGGACACAATCCATTTTCGAACTTCAAACATTTGGAAGTCATCGCTCCATCAGTATTGTAGTGGGGACAATACTGTACCAATTCCTCAAACTTAGCGGCATACTCCGCCACCGTCATATTTCCCTGCTTCAGTTCCAGAAACTCAATCTCCTTGGCACTTTCGATATCTTCAGGGAAGTACTTCTCCAGAAATCCAGTGCGAACAACATCCCAGGTAATCGGAGTCCCAGCAGTCTCCAACCTTTGGTGGCTGTTGTCCCACCAAGCTTCAGCTTCGCCCTCTAACATGTGAGTACCGAACATCACCTTCTGCTCATCGTTGCAACCCATCGTTCTGAAGATCTTCTCTATCGCCTTCAACCACTTCTGAGCAGCTTCCGGATCCAAAATTCCTCCTTGGAACGTCGGTGGATTGTTGCTTTGAAATTGCGTCAAGTCTCTGAACTGCGCACCTGCAGCTTGGTTCTGATTAGCAACCACCTGCGCCATAGCTTGCATAGCCGTAGCCAACGCCACATCATTCCTCCCAGCCATACTCCTTCACAACAAAAATCCAGGTTAACATAAAACAACCAACTCTATCCTACAGACAGACTCAAAACACTACACTGGCCGGACGGACCAACCTGCTCTGATACCAACTTGTAACACCCCGCTCTCAAAAATAAAATAAGTGCGATAAAAAAAACAATCAAGATAGACAAACATCAGAGTTTCACATCACACACGGGATGTCACAAAATAAAATCAATCGAAACATTTTAAATAAAGAATTTAACCACATATAAGCAGCAGAAAATCATCATATATATATAGATCAACATCATATACAAGTCAGGTACATCAGCATCGACTATCTGTCCAAAACATACATCATGTACAACCACACATAAAAAAGATCCACCAAAATATATCATCAACAAGATACGCCACAGGGGCACCAGAAACATCATATAACAAAGAACTCCCAAAAGCTCCGGTGTTATGTATCAGAGCATCCCTACGACTTGCCACAGAACAAACTAGCTATCACCTGAAATCTCTGTACTTCCGAAGAAGCACAGACCACAACAAAGGCAAAAGGGTGAGAAATTACGAACAAAACATAAAGGTAACGATAAACATGAATTTGAAGGAAGTAAACACACAACATAATTCACACGCATCATCTCGGACCTACGGTCCCACACCATCGTAACATACACACGACTATGCAACACATGCAACTCGACACATGAAATGCGGTACCGACTCACGGTTCATCATCGAACCCGGATAGATCACTCGAGCCACCCTAGGCAACGATCTATCCCACTGAGTATATCTCATAATCCCCACCGAGCAATATGATCAACCCCTGCATCCACTCCTTTTCGGAGCCTGAGTTTATTTCATACGCCCCACCGAGCAGTATGATCAACCCCTTCACATTCCCTTACGGAATCCTGAGTCTATCTCATATGCCCCACCGAGCAATATGATAAACCAGTGCATCCACTCCTTTTCGGAGCCTGAGTTTATTTCATACGCCCCACCGAGCAGTATGATCAACCCCTTCACATGCCATGCATAACACAATGCACCACAACAAATACTAGCACACACGCTGCACATAATCCATAGATCACATCTATCACATATCTCAGGTATCACATGCCACATTTCAAGGATCCCACACCATATCACCAGCATACATAATACCTATCATACACTCAATCAACTATACGAATACTACGAGGAATCACGTTCCCGTGTTCACACATACACACAGCAGTGCCCTGTTAACTCTCAGAATCACCCACGACCAACAGAGGTCTAACGGTACAAGTACGGAACAACACAACACAAAATGCCCAGAATTCTGTCATGTTCGCTGGCTCATTCGCCTGGCGAAGCCTCGCTGCGAACCCTCGCCACCATTCGCCTGGCGACCCCTTCAGCGAAGACAGACTGTAGCTACTGTAAGTATTCGCTGTCTCTCGCTTGCACACTCGTTTGGCGAGACCTCGCTACGAGCACTCGCCACCATTCGCCTGGCGAAACCTCACTATTCCGCTCGCCCGGCGAATGTCTGCGAATTCAGAAACATTCTACAGCTCAAAATCAGAATCGCTCCCCCTTGCACCCGATTAAATCCAAACGAATCCCCGACCATAACGATACGTTATAAGGCAGCAACCTACACTACCCATCCTAGTTTCTACCCGATAACAAGCACAGTTCTGATAATTGCTCAGTTATGGCATAACAATGTCAGTTTGCCCGGAAACCCCAATTCTCCCAACAACTCAACATCAACAACATGCAACGCAATTAACATGAACGGAATCGATAACAGAATCACAACAACAAGCATAACAAAATTCAAGGGATTAGGGGAAATTCCCACTACCTAACATTCATGCTATCTACCCGTTTTGATCACTTTCTCCCCCCTTACCTCGAATTCTAGTTTCGAATGTTGAATCCTTGCCCCAAACGGAAATCCTAGCCTCCTCTTCTTCCAATTGCTCAGCTGCTCTCCTCCACTCTTGGTCGTATTCCCTTTCTCTCTTCTCCTTCATGCGTTCTCTTTCTCTTTTCTTTTCCCAACTTCTCCCAATTCCACTTATGCCCTCAATACCCTTTTCTACTCTTTCCAATCTTACCCTTATTCAGTAACTCCTCATATTATCTTAATCCAATTCTACTAACATAATAATAGTATATTAACAATAATAATAATAATAATAATAATAATAATAATAATATCAATATTACTAATATCACTATTATTTATTAATTATCATTTATCGTTAATAATAATATTATTATAATTTTTAAGGTCCGATATTATTCGATCAAATTCCAACTTAAGGCCTACACCCATCCGCGCCCGAACGCACCCCCACAGACATGCCGAAAAAAAATAAACAGCACAAAAGCATCGAAAACTGGATAATTAAAATGGGCGTTACAACTACGACCGCTCTGATTTCTCATTGGACAATGAGAATACGTAGGCACAAGATGCGATATCTTGACGAGCAACCTTTCCCCTTCTCCCACCTTTTGGTCTGGATAGAACCAATTGGTCTCACAACGTAGAACTTTAGGATAGAGTTTGGTTAACTCAAGGTAAGAATCATGGATATGATTACTTACTCCCCTCTTGAGTGTTATAACATAGATCTAAAGAGTTTTGTTAAACTCTACACAAGCATGGATATGTTTGTTCCCCTTTGAACCTTGATCATAATCAAGTGTTCTTTAACCCTAGTGAGGTGAACTACAATTGCTCTGATTCTATCCTAGTTAGGATACGTAGGCAGAGGACGCGATGTCTTTGCGAGCAAACTTATAATCTATCTTTAGGTTTTAACCTTCGTCTTTTACCCAATCCCAATCCATAGCAAACATTTAGCAAACTTAGCATGCAAACAAACAAAAGGTTCCTGTAGAGTACTACAGATGTTTAGGATGTGAAATACCTACCCTATGCATAACCAACCCCCCATCCCCGAATATCTTAGCGTTGTTGTTACATCGCGCAAAAGGTTCTTTCTTTCTTTAGACCTTTCCTTTGGATAAATTAAAGTTCGGTTGTGAATTCAGAAATAAAGATTCAAGTTAATCAATAGCTTGGTATCACGATTCTCACCGCAATAGATATCTGTTTTATTTTGCCTTAAAAATTGTGGGGTAAAAAAGGGTGTTACATACAACATTTATTATCCTTTATTAAGTGTCTTAAGATATTTAGGATATGAGAAGAGAAGACACAACCTCTAAGGGGAAACTAATCAACCCTAATGTTATCAGGAAATATGCTCCTAAAGTTGGGATTGAAATGGAGAAACTATCCTAATGTTATCATGCAAATGATTGAACACCTAAAGTCTCTCCTACTCCCATCTTAAACAGAAGGACTAGGAATCCTAAGAGATCATGGCAAAAGACCAAGTAAACAACAAATAATTCAATCACAGATAAAATTAAAAATGAGAAAAAAGTTGACTTAACAAGTCAAGACAAATGCAAACATGGTATGCAAAGATGCAAAGATGAGATATGAGAATCAAATGATGTAACAAAGACAAATGATCTAAACAAGTTGACTTAAACAAGTCAAATAAGAGTGAGATGAAATGGGAGAAGTCGTCCCCTTGTATTTGTCAAAGTCTGGGACCTTGAACTTTGGAGGGATCCTCAGACCTGGGATCAATCCCAAGTTAGACATGTCAAGACCAAGAGAATTCTGATTTTCAAGGTTTCTCATCTTCTCTTCTATCAACTTGAACCTCTTGTTTGCATCCGACTGCAAACCTGCTCCCAGATCTCCCATGGAGAAAATATCGTCTTGCTCGTCCTCCTCCCATTGAGGACCATCATTTCCATGTACAACGTATGTAGCCCCTGGAACATGTACTCCATTCTGATTACCTCCGCCCAGAGGAATAACAACTGTTGGGATGGCAGTGGCATGAGGAGTGCCATTGTCGGCTGGAGGAGGAACAACAGCAGTCCCACCTTGCAGAACTCCACTTTTGTCAACCCTAGCAATCAGAGGTTGAACGAGTGTTCTCAGCTGTTCCTGACCATTGGCGACCCCTTGCATCAGGTCCATTAATTGCACCATGCAGTCACGGAACTCCTATAGCTCAAGTTGAATTTGGTCCATGGCCTTTTGTTGATTCCCCCTTGTTGAATAACGGTGAATGGTGTGGTCTTCAATCCTGAAACAATGCTAACAAAACCATAGAAAGAAATAAGGTAAACGGAACCAGAACACCTGCGATGCAATACGAAAAATGATGCAAAATGCAGACATGTAAATATGGTTCAGGGAAATCTTCCTCTTGATTCTAGTTCCACGAGAACAATAGGAGAATGAAGAGCCAACAGATGGAGCCACAAAACCTCTCTCATTAATACAATGAGGAACAGAGTATCAATACACAACACATCATTAAGGAAAAACAACTGAGTCAACACAACCTCATCCAACAATCCCGGTGATGGTCGAAGTACAAAACAACAAAATACAAAAAACAAAATGCATCAAGTGCGACAGCGAGTCTGAAACTTCTCTAATAACTCCTTAGTATCAGGGTGATCAGGCCTAGCAATCAATCCCTGGATAAGCAACTCTCTCCTGCTGATGGTAGCTTGCAAGCCTTGGTAACTTGCGGTTGCTTTCGTATCGGCGAGAGGATACTCCTGGATCTACCTCATCTTTTACACGGAGTTGATTCTTTAACTTGACAATCTGTTGACGAATTCCA
This sequence comes from Lathyrus sativus, assembly GCA_963859935.3. Taxonomy (NCBI): domain Eukaryota; kingdom Viridiplantae; phylum Streptophyta; class Magnoliopsida; order Fabales; family Fabaceae; genus Lathyrus; species Lathyrus sativus. Next base: position 172,813,104 of record OZ012737.1, read on the forward strand.
TCTTCTCTTTCTTTGTTGTTATTCAAGATAGCATTCCATTGAGCGTTGAACTTTGATATCTCTAAATGTGCTCTTTCTAGCTCCTTCTTCTTATCTTTGAGGATATCACTGGCACTCTTCATGTCTCGACCTACTCGCTCTCAGGCGCGAATCTCTTTTGTTAACTCTCTGCCCATCTTGTTCATTATCTCTGTCTGCTTCTTGGATGAGTGGGTGGCCTGATTCTTTTCCCTTCTAAGCTGACTGATTTCCTTTTCCAAATCTTCGTTCACTCTGCGTAGTTCTTACTTTGTAGCCCACAATTGATTGTACTTCTGGATGTCAACTGTCTTTGGTTCTTCAACTACTAGAGGATACAAAGGCTCCCTGACTGGAAATGGTAGCAATAGTCTTTCAACTCTCTCTTGGATCCATTCCACATATGGCCCATAGGCCCTGCAATGACTCCTGCCCAATGAAGATTTTCCTTCACGGTGAATTTTACCCCATGCCTTTTCCAATCTGATTAACGTCTCATTGTCAATTAAACCAGTGAAATACAGAGATTCCTGTATTTCTTCTTCCTTCGGAGGTTCTCTTAGAGCATAACCAAATTGTCTGACTGCGAGAGCAGGGTTATAATTAATGCCCCATTTTCTCCCAATCAAAGGAACATTGGGGAAACTACCACATCTGTAAATAATCTCCACACCTAAAAGGTCTTTGTTAAACCATACAATATTCTAGGAGGTTAACCCCATAAGTCTTTCTGACCAATCAGCAGTGTCAGAGATGTTAAGAAAAGGACCAGACTTAGGCAGATGCAAAATAAAGCATCTATACAGGAGAGGCACACAGCAGGAGACATTTTCCCTCTTTTGTTCTCATTCTTATAGTGGACAGAATGGTAAACATCTCCTAAGAGTGTTGGCACAAGATTCTTGGAGGCGAAGATATGGAAGGCATCCAAGTCAACAAAATCCTGGATATTGGGAAATAAAATTATGCCATAGATACAGAGAGCCAAGATGGCATTGAAGACAATCCAACATCCCTCTTTTGCAAAATGCTGAGCTCTGCTCACCAAGAAAGGTAATGGGAATCCAGGTACTCCATTCCTCCAACTCATCTTTCCATCTAATTCAGAAACATTCAAGTGAAGAGAATTTTCAAGCTTTGTCAAGTTGGGCTCTGCTTCAGAATGGTAGAAAGGCATTTGTTCCAGAACTGGGATTCCTAGCAACATGGCAAATTCTTCCAAAGTAGGCATCAATACATATCCCGGGAAGGTGAAACATCACAATTGAGGATCATAGAACCGAAGCAATGCATGAAGACATCCTAACTCAAACAATGAAGCTTTGCAGACATAACTCAGAATCTTCCTATAATCTTTCTTGAAATCCTTCATCACATTGTGATCAGCTGCAGAGATCAGACTGAGCAAGGACCCTATATCTGATGTTGGAAACTTGTACACAAATATTCTCTTTAAGCTGGGCTTCATACTAACGGTGGATTAGATTACTAGAATCAAGAAGAAAATATGCACCTGAAACACAAATACATGTCAATGTTAAAATGCAAATGAGTATGCAAATGCAACAGGGGATCAAGATTGTTGTGCGGCTGACTGAGATGAACCAGAGCTTTGCTTCGGCGAGAAAATAACACAACACTGATATGAGGAACCCACTGTATCAAGGATTAAAAGTTCACACTAATGAGAAAACCGGGTAGGTTGAAGGTCAAGGTTTTCTGCATAACCCTCCCACTCATAGGTATGGACCTATCTCTGATAAGGTTCGGCATCCTATTGTTAGAACACATATTGGTGTTTCTTATATCTCTATGTTTTGATGATAACTCTTATGGAATTTTTTATTAAGAAGATATACACTCTAAAATTTGTTCAAGTATTATTGTTTCAGGTATTAAATTGAATACTCTTAAAGAAGCAAAATACATAAGTACAAGCAACTATACAAGGCTCTGAAGCATCAGAAGACTCTAAGGCACTGCCAGAAGAATCTGAAGCATTGCTGAAATAATTATATGAAGAGTTGAAAGCTTTGATTAAATCAGACTCTGAAGTTCATTTCATTGCAAGAACAGAGGCTCTGATCATCAGACTCTTATCAAATAATATTCACGCTCAAGCACATACTGCTGCACACTCTGATGAAGACTCTGATCAAGATTGAGACTCTGATATATTAAGATCTGATCATCTATCAAGGCTCTGATCATCTCAATCATTTCAGCTCTGATCTTCTTAAAGTGTTTCATTCCTTTAAGCGTGCTACAAGTTCTGAAGTGCAGATTATGAAGACTTCATCCTGAAGGAAGCTTGTTGAAGAAGCTGTAAACTTGATTGGACGTGGTGCTACTTCCAAAGTAACCAACAACTATTTTGTCCAAAGAAGTGACGTGGTGCAAATCCCAAGGCTTCTACAACTATACTTTTCCTGCAGAAAGCATATCTCTGCCCATACTTTTTGGTAATGAAAATTCTTATATTCTAATATAATATTCAGCTGCACATCACTCAAAGCAAATTGGAAAAGTTATAAAAGGAGAACTTCTACAACATTTAGAAGTTGCTAGTTCACTCAGAGAGAAAAATTCATACACGTTTGATTCATCACAGTGAAAATCTCACAAAGATCTTATTATTTTGTTCTCTCATAAAACTGTATAGTTTTACTTGTACTTAATCTTAAGTGTAAATATCACGGTTGTGATACAACTTATTAGAAGCAATCAAACACTTGTTAGTTTACATTAATTTGTAAGAAGTTCCTTGAGAAGACCAAGGTGTGGTCAGTTGTTCTTGAGAAGACTAAGACAGTTGTTCTTAGTGCTTACTATTGTAATCAGTTGATTAATAGTGGATAAGTCCTTGTGGAGAAAGGCAAATCATCTTTGATAAGGTGGACTGGAGTAGTTGAGTTCAACGAACTAGGATAAAAATCTTGAGTTGTTTTTATTGCCATATTTCTTAAAACTCTTATTCAACCCCCCCCCCTTCTAAGTGTTTTTCTCACCTTCAATTTGTATCAGAGCTCCGATTCTGTTTGTGCTATCACTTAACCGTGACCAGGAAAGATCTAGTGGGAAAAACTCTTGATATTCTTGGTTGATATTCATTATGGCTGCTGAAACTTCAACATCTAGCAACAACAAATATGAAGAAAGAGTCAACACAAAACCTCCCATGTTTGATGGAGAGAAATTTGACTATTGGAAAGATAGACTAGAAAGCTTCTTTCTAGGATTTGAGGCTGATCTTTGGGACTTAGTTATTGATGGATATGTTCATTCCACTAATGGGAATGGCAAGAAAATTGACAAAAAATCAATGACTGAGGCGCCAAAGAAGGAATTCAGAAATCACCACAAGGCTAGAACTATCTTGCTAAATGTTATATCTCATACTGAGTATGAGAAAATAACCAACAGAGAAACTGCCCTTGATATATTTGAATCCCTGAAGATGACTCATGAAGGGAACTCTCAAGTTAAAGATTCCAAGGCTCTGGCGCTGATCCAGAAGTATGAAGCTTTCAAAATGGAAGAATCTGAATCTATTGAAGCTATGTTTTCCAGATTCCATATTCTCACTGCTGGCCTAAAGATTCTGGACAAGGGTTACTCTACAGCAGATCATGTCAAGAAAATAATCAGAAGCTTGCCAATCAGATGGAGACCCATGGTCACTGCTCTGAAGCTGGCAAAGGATCTGAACAAGATTACGCTGGATGAACTAATCAGTTCTCTGAGGAGTCATGAGATTGAACTAGAGGAAGATGAGCCTCTAAAGAAAGGTAAGTCAATTGCTTTAAAATCTAATAAATCTGTTAAAGCATTGCAGGTAATAGAAGAAAGATCTTAAGAGTCTTCTTCTGAAGATGAAGAAGAACTATCCTTGCTGTCCAAGAGAATCAACAGACTCTGGAAGAATAAGCAAAGGAAGTTCAAGAACTTCAGAAAACCAGATCAACACAAAGAATCTTCTGGACACAGAAGATCTGGAGAACACTCTGGATACAGAAGATCTGGAGAATCCTCTGGACACAGACGATCTGGAAAAAAAGAGGTTGTTTGTTATGAATGCAAAGAACCTGGGCACTACAAGAGTGAATGCCTAAAGCTTCAGAAGGAGAAACCAAAGAGAAAGTCAGATCACAAAAAGAAAGTTCTGATGGCTACCTGGGATGACTCAGATGCATCTGATTCATCATCAGAGTCAGCAGAAGAATGTACTAATGTAGCATTCATGGCTGACATAGAAGACAATGCTGAATCATCTGGATCAGAATCAGAATCTGATTCTGAGGAGGTATTTGCTGAACTTTCTAGACAAGAACTTGTTGAAAGTCTATCTGATATTCTTGAAAACTATAGCAAAGTTAAACTCAAATACAAAAAGCTTCTAAAGCATATTGAATTTGAGAGTAACAAATTTGAATCAGAAATAGCTGAGCTAAAAGCTGAAAATCTTCAATTGAAAAATAATTTAGAATCTGCTCAACAAAACTCTAATCCAAAGTCTGAACCATGCTCTAAAAATATTTTACAAGAGTATGACTATAGCTTCAGGAAGTTTCTAACTAAAAGCCTAGATAGAAGCAAGATGGCTTCAATGATCTATGGTATTAGCAAAAACTAAAGAAAAGGTGTTGGATATAAATCTGTTTCTTATGAAGATTCAAATCCAAAATCTGTAGATAAACTGGATATCAAGTATCCTCCTATATATTCTCAGTTTACCTTTGGTCACTTAAATGATATTAAACACACAAGTTCTAATCAGAACAAACCTGTGTTTAATAAATCTAAAGCTAATCAGAACAAGTCTTATGTTGAAAGACAGAAGTTCAGAAAAAGCTTTAAGGCAGCTAACCAAAAAGGACCCAAGAAAATCTGGGTACCTAAAGATAAGATAATCTATGTTGCAGACATCCTTAGCAGCAAAGTCAAGACTCCAGTCATGGTACCTGGACTCTGGATGCTCACGACATATGACGGGAAAAAGGTCTATGTTCCAAAGTCAGGAGCTTAGATCTGGAGGAGATGTCAAGTTTGGAGGGAATCAGAAGGGCAAGATAATTGGCTCTGGAACCATTGGCAATGGTAAACTTCCTTCCATATCTAATGTATTGCTTGTTGAAGGATTAGCTCATAATCTATTGTCCATAAGTCAATTAAGTGACAATGGCTATGATATTACCTTTAATCAAAAATGTTGTAAAGCTATTAGTCAAAAGGATGGCTCTATCCTATTTAGTGGTAAGAGGAAAAACAACATTTATAAAATAAATCTTTCAGAACTTTAGGTTCAGAATGTTAAATTCCTCTTGTCTGTTAATGAAGAGCAATGGGTCTGGCACAGAAGATTGGGGCATATTAATATGAGACGTATATCTCAGATTAATAAACTTAATCTGGTCAGAGGACTTCCTAATTTGAAGTTCAACTCATATGCTCTTTGTGAAGCATGTCAGAAAGGAAAATTTTCAAAATCATCTTTCAAATCCAAAAATGTTGTTTCAACTTCAAAACCATTAGAGTTACTTCACATTGATCTGTTTGGACCAGTGAAAAATGCATCCATCAGAGGCAAGAAGTATGGATTAGTCATTGTTAATGACTACAGCAGATGGACATGGTTAAAATTCCTAAAACACAAGGATGAGTCACATTCTGTGTTCTTTGACTTCTGCAAACAAGTCCAAACTAAAAAATATTTCAAAATTGTTAAAGTCAGAAGTGATCATGGTGGAGAATTTGAAAACAAACATTTTGAAAAATATTTTAATTAAAATGGCATTGCTCATGATTTCTCCTGTCCTAGAACTCCACAACAGAATGGAGTTGTAGAGAGGAAAAATAGAATATTGCAAGAGATGGCCAAAACCATGATCAATGAGACTAACATGGCAAAACATTTTTGGGCAAAAGCAATTAACACGACATGTTACATTCAGAACAGAGTGTCTATTATACCTCTTCTGAAAAAGTCTCCTTATGAATTGTGGAGGAATAGAAAGCCCAACATTTCTTATTTCCATCCTTTTGGATGTATTTGTTTTATGCTTAACACTAAAGAGAATCTTAACAAGTTTGATTCTAAAGCACAAAAGTGTTTCATGCTTGGATATTCTGAACGCTCTAAAGGCTACAGAGTATGCAATATGAGACACATATTGTGGAGGAATATATACATGTTAGATTTGATGATAAGCTTGGCAATCAAAAGCCAAAGCAGCTTGAAAACTCTGCAGATGGAGAAGTTATTCTCACAGAATCTGAGAAACCAGATGTAGAGAAAGCTCAAGAAGAAGCTACGCCAGATGCAACTCCATTGGCTGCTCAGATGAATAACATGAATATTTTTGAAGAACCAACAGTTAAAGGATCATCCAGAATCAAAGCTTCTCACCCAGAAGAAATGATTATTGGAAAGAAAGATGACCCTATAAGAACAAGGTCGTTTATCAGATCATCTGGAACATCACTCCTTGAGTTGGTGTCTATTATTGAACCAACATCTATGGATGAGGCTTTGAGTGGCAATGATTGGATACTTGCAATGCAAGATGAGCTGAATCAATTTACAAGAAATGATGTGTGGGATCTAGTTCCTAGACCAAAAGGTTTCAACATTATTGGAACAAAATGGGTATTCAGAAATAAACTAAATGAGAAAGGAGAAGTTGTTAGGAACAAAGCAAGGTTAGTAGCTCAAGGTTACAGTCAACAAGAAGGAATTGACTACACTGAAACTTATGCTCCAGTGGCAAGGTTAGAATTTATACACCTTCTTATTTCATTTGCTGCACAACATAACATCACTCTATATCAGATGGATGTTAAGACTGCCTTCTTAAATGGTATTATAGAAGAAGAGGTTTATGTCCATCAACCTCCTAGTTTTGAAAGTGATAAATTTCCAGATCATGTTTTCAAACTCAAAAAATCTCTTTATGGTTTGAAACAAGCTCCCAGAGCTTGGTATGAAAGATTGAGTAATTTTCTTCAGAAAAAGAACTTTATCAAAGGCAAAGTGGACACAACTCTTTTCTGTAAAACATTTAAGAAAGATTTACTAATTTGTCAAATTTATGTGGATGATATTATTTTTGGATCTACCAATATTATGCTGGGAAAGGAGTTTGCTTTTCTATGCAGACTGAATTTGAAATGAGCATGATGGGAGAACTTAGATTCTTTCTGGGAATCCAAGTAAATCAGACTCTAGAATGTACATATATTCACCAGACTAAGTATGTCAAAGAGCTTCTGAAGAAGTTCAATCTGAATGAAAGCAAATTGGCAAAGACTCTAATGCATCCTACAAGCACACTTGGTAAGGAAGAGGTAAGAAAGAAAGTTGATCAAAAACTTTACAGAGGTATGATTGGATCTCTCTTATATTTGACTGCTTCTAGACCTGATATTTTATTCAGTGTTTGTCTGTGTGCTAGATTCCAATCAGATTCTAGAGAATCTCACTTAACAGCTGTTAAGAGGATTCTAAGGTATCTGAAAGGTACTACTAACGTGGGTCTGTGTTACAGAAGATCTGATGATTATAAATTAGTTGGATTTTGTGATGCTGACTATGCTGGAGACAGAATAGAACGTAAAAGTACTTCTGGAAGCTGTCAGTTTCTTGGAAGTCATCTGATCTCATGGTTCAGCAAGAAGCAACCCACAATTGCACTTTCAACAACAGAGGCAGAATATATTGTTGCTGCTAGTTGTAGCACCCAGATGCTCTGGATGAAAAGTCAGCTGGAAGATTATCAGATTTTTGAGTGTAACATTTCTATCTTTTGTGATAATACTTCTGCTATATGCTTATCTAAAAACCCCATTTTACACTCTAAAGCTAAGCATATAGAGATTAAACATCCTTTCATCAGAGACTATGTTCAGAAGGGAATTATTAATTTAAACTTTGTAGATACAGATCATCAGTGGGCTGATATCTTTAAAAAACCCCATTGCTGAAGATAGATTTAAATTTATTCTGAAAAATATAAGTATGGACTTCTGTCTAGAATAAAATATTCATCAGATGAAACTCTTACTCAGATGATAAATGTCTAAACTCTGAAGTATTTCTTCATTTCAATTCTGTGTTTATTTATTTGTGTGTAAATCTAAACTAACAAGGCTCAGAGGATCTGAACGTTGCCTAACGTTTCATTTCTCAAGAAGTTTCAGAGGCACATGCAAGCAAACACGTGTAGCTCAGAATTTGGAAAGATAGAGTGCACCATACTGAATTGACGTTTGAGGTATTGCTTTGAAAATCCAAAATCTCTTGATTTTCCCCCCATCTGTCAGAATCTTAAATGCTTGATATGATTTTATTCTTTGTATTAATTACTTGAAATGATTATGTTTCACTTCATTAAATGCTTAAGTGTACGCGTGAGATCTTGTGTCTTTTGCATGCTGCTGCGGTGAAAATTGGATATCAAGCTATTAAATTAACTTGAATCTTAATTCTTTTACAACCGAACTTTATTTTATCCAAAGGAAAGGTCTAAAGAAATAAAAACCTGTTTTGCAATGTAACAACAACGCTTAAGAGATTCGGGGATCGGGGGTTGGTTATACCTAGGGAAGGTGTTAGCACCCTAAGCATCTGTAGTACTCTACAAGAACCTTTTGTTTGATGGCTTGCTAAGTTTGTGAAAATGTGTTATAGATTGGGAAAAGGTATAAGTTGAAACCTAAAGTTATATGCACTAAGTTTGCTCGCAAAGATATCGCATCTTCTGCCTACGTATCCTAACTAGGATAGAATCAGAGCAATCGTAGTTCACCTCACAAGAAGAAGAACACTTGATATGATCAAGGTTCAAGGGGGAACAAACATGACAATGTTTATGTGGAGTTTGACAAAACTCCCTATTCTAAGTTATAATATTCAAAAGGGGAAGTAAGAAATCATGACGATGATCCTTACATAGAGTTAACAAACTCTATCCTAGGGTTCTAATTGACGAACACTCCTAGTACAAGTGGGTCTTTTAGACTTAAAGCAAAGTATAATGGTTTCTAAACTAAGGTTAAAGTGACTTAACAAATTCAAGGGAATGGGTGAATGAGTGATCCATAACATAAGGGTTATTGGAATGACTTTTCCTTTGGAAGGGGACAGGAGAGGCAGCTTGGATGAGAGCTAACAAGCTTCTTATCTTTGGGGAAAGAAAATTTTGAACAAGATAACAACATAATAAATATGCATTCATGGTGACAACCATTAGGTGAGGATGTGAAATGATAAAAATGAACATGCATTGATGACAATCAAAGCAGTTGATTAAGCAGGAAGTGTGACAACAGATCAAGCTTAAGTGCATTTAGCAGATGAAGTAAAATGAACATGGTAACAACCAAAGATGAAATCCTAGCATGTTAGCTAACATTTAAGAACATGAATGCAAACAAGTATCACAAACAATCACAAGTATAGCAAGAGAAAAATTCATCTGCATACGCGAAAACGATCATAAAACGTATATAACTTACACATAGTCAAAAGAGATAAAAAATTAGGCAAACATGGAAATAAAAAATATGACATGGAAGTAGACATCAAGATGAACAAAATGAAAAACGAATGGGTGAAAAATGATTAATAATGAGAGAGATATGAATTTTTGAAGTTTGGTTAAAAAAATAACAAAAATAACAAAAATAAACAAAAGGGTTGCCCTCCTCAGGGGTCGAACCCACGCTTGCATGGTCAAAGGCGCTTAAGTGACAAGTTGCTTACCACTGGGGTGGCTATACATCCGTTTTTAAATGCCACCCCATTAAAATATAAGGGATGCCTACAAAACTGGCTGGACAAGAAACATGAAGCAAAAACACCAACTTGCATTTCATCACAACTCTCTCAAATCTTAATGGTTTTTGACAAAATTTAGGTCTAAATTGTGTAGAATTTCACAAGGAACATGATGGTGGCATTGGTTTTTCAAGATCAAGCTTTAATTTCCAAACCCGATAGCACATGCATTGTGAGTGTGTGTTGTGCATTTTGAGATGAAGATCACATTCCAGCAAGTTCCAAATCCAACAAGCCATATACACACATTACAAATACACTGATGAATGACTGTGAGCATAAAGATAGATCCAAAACAGGCTGTAATACAAATTGACATGTGAGTTGCAAAATTAACATATAGATGCATGATGGACATCAGTTCAATTTTAAAGCTCATTTTCACTAAGCAATTCATATATACACATTACACATCTCTGAATAAATGAATTTGAATATTAAGATTGGTTTAAAATAGGCTGGTGTGAAAAAATGGTGTTCAAGGGCAACACTGTGTTTGTGAAAGTGCAAAAGGGTATTGATTTTCAATTCCATGTATATTCAAACCATTTCAAACATACATACACCTTATATACATGATATTGAGTGAGATCAAACCAAATAAACCAATTGGAACAGGCTGCATTCAGACATGGTATGCAAGATGTAAAAATTTGTCAAGCAAGATGCATAATGATGCTCAGTTTTAATTCCAAGCAAATTCAGGTCAAATAGAACATACCAACACCTTTCATATATGTTATGGAATGAGTCACAGTACAATAATAGCATTAACACAAAGCATGGTGAAAACTGACAGTCAAGTTACAAGTGGGCATGTTGTGAGGCAAAAAGGGTGATTAGTTCAGTTTTAGCTTCAAGCATGGAATTAGCAAACAAACCACATACACACCTTGTATGCATGTCATTGAGTGAAATTTAAATAATGAAGGCAGTCCAAAATGGTCTGTGGTGAGAGGTAGTGTTCAAGTTGCAAAAATAGTGTTTGAGAGGCATGAGAAGATTCAAATCAGTGCCAATGCACAAGTAGGTCAAATGGCTCACATATACACATTACATATATGCCAAGAATTGACTCCAAACTAAGATTCAACCCTAAAACAAGCTTTGGTGCAAATATTGACAGGTAATATGCAGGAAGAGTATGCAGTTCAGTTTCCAAGCAAGGTATTGGCAAATAATTCACACATACACATATCATACAGGCTATGAAGTGTGTTCAAGCAGGTGAGATGGTTCCAAACTGTCAGTTATGCAAAATGACACATAGACTGCAGAAAATGGCCAATGATACACATATGAAAAAGTTCATCTCAAGTTTCAGGCACCCTTTGATTAAAGCAATGTTTCAAACATGTTACATATTACCCATATGAAGTGTGTGCATTTCAAAATTTGATCCACAATCAAGGAAAACCAAACTGATATGGTGATGCTCACTTTTGTTTAAAAAAATGCATTGTGAATGAAATGTCCTAAATAAGATGCAAAAAAATTATATCAGGCATTCACACACATTGCAATCATGGTTTTAAAGACATCTGACAACTACATACCAAGCAAAATAACATCTTGGTATTTGATGCCAAAAGCAAATAATCTAAAGGCAGTAACAGGGCTGTTTTCACAAGAGTGATGCTATTTCATGGTGACTATGGTACATACATGCTAGATACATGATAAGAAGCATGTTTAGAACAATAAGACACACACATTCCACCAGTCACAAAAGTCAGCTCATGGACACCAAAACAGTAACAATATAAGCTTGATGACAAACATAACAAATGTTGTACATATGGCATGATAATGAAATGGGATGAGCTAAGTGCTACATACCTCTTGTAGACAACCTTAAGCAAGCAAAATACCAAAGAAAATCAGAGAAACTTCAAACACCACTAAGCTTTGAACTTTCCTTCTTTTTGAAGCAAGCTACAAACCTTGAGACAGCTTGAGAAATCAGCTTCACCAATGAGTTCCAATGCTTTGGACAGTTGAGGAATGATATATGTGAGGTGTTTGAGTGATTAGAACATCAAGGAAATGTCTAGAACAAGTTTTGGCTGATTTTGTGGCTTTTGGTCAAAGTAACTTGGTATGGAAGTTGACTTTTTGAATGGTGAGGTTTTTGAGTGGTTTAGGGTCTTGGACACCTTCTATGTCATATTTAGAGATTGTGTGGATGATTGTTGGGGTGTTTGAATGGGGAGAAATGAGTTTGGCAGCAAATGTACCAAGACAAATTTTTGAAGCCTTTGGCAATTGTGATTTTGGTGATTTTGGAGTAAGGTGTGAAAGAGCAAAGGCTTGAGGTTTCTCTGGTTTTTAGAATCACTATTGTCTGTAAAATGAAGTGATGAGGGCTCCCTTTTATAGGCAAATGAAGAGAGGGGGCAGATTTGGAGATTTCTTCACATGAAAGAAAGGTTTGACCACTTTTGGATCAAACCTCCACAAAGGGGTTTTCTTGGCAGATAGGTAAGCCCAATAGTCAAGAAAAATGATGATTTTGAAAGGGCTAAATGCAAGCTAGAGGGCATAGCTTGATGGTTGTGGCAGATTTCACTTTACACCTCTTGCTTGGTTTAATCATTTTTAAATGCAAGTTGCAAGGCAACTTGCAAGCTTGGAGAATTCACCTCTTTTGCATAATCTTCTCATTTCTATGCTTCATAATCTCTACATATCAGAAATAATATCATCCAAGGGCTGAGATTGGCCAGTTTGATCAAAGGAATGATTTTTGAACTTTGGACAATGTGGGACTAAAGTGTGAAATCACCAACTTGCCATAACCATAACTTTCAGCTCACAAATCCTTTTGAGATGTGCTAGTACTTTTTAGAAAGACCTCAAATAGCTCTAAAACATTCATGCTTTCATGATTTTAAATTTCCCAAAGGAACTTGGCCAAAAAGTCTCTCAAAGTTGCTAAAAATGAACTTAAAAGTGAAATTTCTCCAAGTCTTTTTCCTTTCTCAAAATGAATTTGATCATAACTCCAAATCTATGCATTTTTTGATCATGTACCACTTAGGTACTTTTGTAGGATTTGTCAAGAGCTTTCCAATGAGCTTTGAACCAACTCAATTGGATGTGTGGTTAAGGAGTTATGGTTTAGCCCCTTTCAAAACCCTAATTTCCCGATTTTTCGATTACTCCTTCATCCTCAATCCAATGGTCATGAAAATTGATAGGCAAGTGCAATATGATATAAGGAACATTTTTTATTCACACTTTGAAGTCCAATTCCTTAATTTTGAAGAGTTGACTTTTTGGTCAACCGTACGATCGATGGTGACTACCGAGTCGTCTGTTGACACTCTGGACCTCCTGAGACTTTGAAACTTCTTGAATGAACTTTATTAAGCTATATGAACTTCATGGATCAAGATACCACCATTAGAACACCTTCCAACACCAAAGTCAAACTACAGTTGACTTTTACTGGTCAAAAACCCTAATCGGGTGCCCTGAAATACACTGTTCTTGATTCTGGGGTAACAACCTCAAATTGGGTATTCAATTGACATCATATGATACCCTTGATCTTTTTCATGATTGAATTAGCCTAAAATTTTGATTGAGCACAAATCCTGAAGTTTTGATTTGACTGTACACAACCCTGGTTCATCTGTAACTTGACAAAGACAAACTTGCACTGGGTTAGGGCATGAGTATGCTCTTAAAATGATAATGAGAATATAAGGGGTCAAAATTTGGGGTATGAAAGTTGCCCCTATTCAAATATCTTTCACTGGATGGCGGTGAGAGATGACAATCCTCGCAGAATCATAGTGAAAGGTATTTAAATATAGAAAACCAAAAATTTTGTCCCTTAGATCCGATGACATGCAAAAGGACAGGTCATGATATGCCATGAATTCTAAATGATGCTTCATGATGCTTGGATGCAAGACATATGCAGAAGACAGAAAAACAAAACAACGACTAACTACTCATGGGACCTGGTTTTGTGGATCCAACACTGGGGAAAACCGAGGTATAACAATCAATAGTTCAAACATGACTAGTGATAACTGAGAGGAAAATTTCACATGAGGATGCACAAAGTCCAATGAAGATGACAATCTCACTGGGGAATAGCAAACACTCCACTAGGGAGAGGGATAGATTTCCACCGGGGAAAAGAGCGACTTTCTACTAGGGAAGTGAAGAACTAGAAACACAAACCTCACTGGGGATGATCAGATGAGGAACTTCCTATAGTGAAGAGTTCAAACGGGATCTTCAGGAATGGACTAGAAATAAAGACCAAACACACTGGGGATACTAGTGACGACTAGATCTCCGAGACTTGTCTGGGGAAAAAGGTTTTGCTGGGGATAATGATGTCACCCAGTTTTAACAAATGGTTCAGGCAGTGCTAGTAACCACTAGACTTTTCCGTAGGTAATGGTAACGACCAACCTGAGATAATAACGAATGAGATTTCTCAAATCCAATCGGTAACACGTAAGATTTCGCCTGGAGAGTTTGGTGATGACCAAATTTCAAGCAATGCCAGTAACTATTGGACTTAAAGGAGATTGGTAACGACCAAGTCCGGGTACCAATGACGATTGGATTTCATGTAATGCCAGTTACGACTAGAGTTTAAAGAACAAGGTGACGACCAGATCAGGGTATACTAACACATGTGGTTATGAGAGTGCTAGCAAGCTATTAGGCTTTAGCTGGGGAGGTTGGTAACGACCAAACCAAAAGATACCAATAACGATTGGATTCCAAGTGACGCTAGTTACGACTGGGCTTCATGGGGAAGGTTGGTAACGTCCAACAAGACATCAATGACGATTGGATTTTGAACATCTGCCAGTTACGACTGGGCTTAAACGGATGATGAACCAGTAACGACCAGACTTCACAGGGGATTTGCTAGTGACGACTAGACTTCAGGGGGAAAAGGTTCGTAACGACCAAACCAAAAGGTAACAACGAGTGAAGTTTAAGACAATGCCAGTTACGACTGGACCTCAAAGGAAAATATGGTGACGACCAAAAGAAAACCAATAACGATTGGATTTCGAACACTACCAGTTACGACTGGACTTCAAAGGAGAAGGTGGTAATGACCTAATCAAAAGACACCAATGAGTGGAGTTAAGACAATGCCAGTTGTTGGGTGAAAATTGGATATCAAGCTATTAAATTAACTTGAATCTTAATTCTTTTACAACTGAACTTTATTTTATCCAAAGGAAAGGTCTAAAGAAAGGAAAACCTTTTTCGCGATGTAACGTCAACGCTTAAGAGATTCGGGGATCGGGGGTTGGTTATACCTAGGGAAGGTGTTAGCACCCTAAGCATCTGTAGTACTCTACAGGAACCTTTTGTTTGATTGC
Organism: Lathyrus sativus; assembly: GCA_963859935.3. NCBI lineage: Eukaryota > Viridiplantae > Streptophyta > Magnoliopsida > Fabales > Fabaceae > Lathyrus > Lathyrus sativus. The sequence continues at coordinate 172,828,326 of OZ012737.1, forward strand.
TTGCTAAGTTTGTGGATATGTACTATGGATTAGGATATGGATTAGGGATAGGTAAAGACCTAGATGGTTTTCTATGTTTGCTCGCAAAGACATCGCATCTTCTGCCTACGTATCCTAACTAGGATAGAATCAGAGAAATCGTAGTTCACCTCACAAAGGATGAAGAACACTTGATTATGATCAAGGTTCAAGGGGGAACGAACATGACAATGTTTGTTTGGAGTTTGACAAAACTCCCTATTCTAAGTTGTAATATTCAAAAGGGGAAGTAAGAAATCATGACGATGATTCTTACATTGAGTTGACAAACTCTATCCTAGGGTTCTAGTTGAAGAGCACTCCAAGTATAGGTGGGTCTTTTAGACTTAAAGAAAAGTCTAAGGTTTTCTAAACTAAGTTTAAAGGGACTTACCAAAGTCAAGGAAATGGGTGAATGAGTTATCCATAACATTAGGGTTAATGGAAAGGCTTTTCCTTTAGAGAGGGACAGGAGAGGCAACATGGATGAGAGTTAACAAACTTCATCACTTGGGGGAGAGAAAATTTTGAACAAGATAACAACATAATAAATATGAATCCATGGTGACAACTATTGAGTGAGCATGTGAAATGATAAAAATGAAAATGCATTGATGACAATCAAAGCAGGTGGTTAAGCAGGAAGAGTGACAGTCAAGCTTTAGTGTATTTAGCAGATGAAGTGAAATGAACATGGTAACAACCAAAGATGAAGTCTTAGCATGTTATCTAACATTTAAGAGCATTAATGCCAACAAGTATCACAAACAATCACAAGTATATCAAAAGAAAAATTCATCTGCGTATGCGAAAACGATCATTGAACGTACACAACTTGCACATAGTCCAAAAGAGATGAAAAATTAGGAAAACATGGAAATAAAAAATATGACATGAAGTAGACATTAAAATGAACAAAATGCAAAAAGAATGGGCGAAAAAGGATTAAAATTGAGAGAGATATGAATTTTTAAAGATGGGATGAAAAATGACAAAAAATAACAAAAAGGTTGCCCTCATCAGGTGTCAAACCCAGGTTCATGGCATGCAAGGCGCTTAAGTGATAAGGTGACTACCACTGGGGTGGCTATATATCCGTTTGTAAATGCCACCCCATAAATATATGAGGGGTGTTTCAAAACCAGGCTGGGCATAAAACAAAGTCAAAACTCAGGATTGCATTTTCATCACAACTTTCTCAAATCTTAATGTTTTTTGACAAAATCTAGGTCTAAATTGTGTAGAATTTCACAAGGAACAAAATGGCAATTTTAGTTTTTTGAAATTCTCCTTCTATTTGAAAACCCGATAGTACATGCCTTTTGAGTTTTGAAAATGCAATTTGATATGAAGCTCATGTTGCAGCTAGTTCTAAATCAAAATGATCATGCACACACACCATAAAATTGATAATGAATGATTCTAACCACAAATTTAGGTTGAAAACCAACTGTTGTGAAAAATAGTGTTCAAGTTGCAAATCATATGGACATGATGCATGATGAAGTGTATGTCATGTTCCAGTCAGCTTTAAGTTCAAACAATCATGCAAACATATTACATATGAGTTCATAAGTGAGTCCAAACACATGATTACATTCAAAACAAACTGTAACTCAAATTGACACTCAAGTTGCAACTTTTAACATGAAGAGACATGATAATATGAGAATCTAATTCTAGACCAATTCAGATCAAATTAAACATGTGTACACCTCACACATATGGTATAGAGTGAGAATCAATCAAAAACAAAGTTTAAAACAGACTGTTATGCAAAGTGTCATTTGGAATTGCAATTATGGCATGTTCAAGGCATGAAGATATCAGTTCAAGGTTACAGCTCATTTCAGTTCAAATCAAACATACACACATGTTGCAAATATACATTTAAGTGGATTCAAATGACCAAATTGGTGCAGGGCAAGCTTTTGTGAGAATTGGTGCTCATGCTGCTCAAATGTGCTTGTGAAGTGTGGTGTGAAGTCAGGTTTGAGTTCCAAACATTACCAGGTCAATCAAAACATGTGTACATGCTATAAATGTGTTATGGAGTAGATCCAAACAGGTGTTGATGTTAAAAACAGGTTAACATGAAAAATGACATTTCAATTGCAAGTAAAACCTGATATAATACAGTTGGAGAACCAAGTCAGAATTGATGTAAAATTAGGTCATGTAAACCATATGTACATCTCCCATATTTGATAATGAATGAGTGCAAACAAAGAAACCAGACCAGAATGCTTTGGAATGCAAAGTGAAGTGTGTGCTGCAAATTGGCTTTTATTGTGATGCAGTAGGATGTTCAAATTCAAATTCAAGCACATTTTGACCATATAAATCACATACACATCTCTCATATATACAAACAAGTGAGTTCAAACAAGGAAAATGGTTCAAACATGGCTGATATGAAACTTGGTGAGTTAAGTGCAAGTTTTATGAAGTGAGATGCATGAACATGTTCAATTTCTGTTCAAAGCAATTTCAGACCAATTCAAACACATACACATCTTATATTCGTGATATTGAGTGGATTCAAACACCAAAATAAGTTGGAAACAGACTGTCATGAAAAGTGATTCACAAAATGCAAGTTGTCATGAAAATGAGGCATGAGATATGAATTTTCAGTTCCACATACTTTCTGATTCAGTTAATCACACGCATAGCATACATACATGATATGGAGTAAGTTCAAACACAATTTGGGGCTAACATGGAACTGTCATGAAAAATGAGGGTTTGAATGAAAACTTGGCCATTTTGATACAAGACATGAAAAATGCAGTTCATCATTTTAAGCACTATTGACCAAATTAACTCCACACACATATTGAATGCATGATGTTGGATGAATTTGAGCACAAATTTAACCATCTATAGGCCTGAGATCACAGTTGGTATATTCATGGTAGAGTTTGATACAAGACATGACATACTTCCAACATAATGAACCAAAATGCTAGAACATGAAATTATGGTGCAAAGAAAAGATATAGTGTTTACATACCTCTAGTAGACTGTGTTGAGTAGATTAGAACACCAAGAAACCCAGAGGAACTTCCAACTAACACTAGCTTTGAAGCTTTCTTCTTTTTGAAGCAAGAATGCAATCCTTGTGACAGTTGGAGAAATAAACTCCACCAATGATCTTTAACACTTTAGACAGTTGAGAAATGATATATGGGAGGTGTTTGAGTGATTAGAACACCAAGCAAATGCATAGAACCAGTTTTGGCTGATTTTATGGCTTTTGGTCAAAGTAACTTGGTATGGAAGTTGACTTTTTGAATGGTGAGGTTTTTGAATGGTTTAGGGTCTTGGACACCTTCTATATCATATTTAGAGATTGTGTGGATGATTGTTGAGGTGTTTGAATGTAGAGAACTGAGTTTGGCAGCAAAACTACCAAGGCAGATTTTTGGTGGTTTTTGACAATTTTGTGATTTTGGTGATTTTTGAAGTAAGATGTGAAAGAGTGAGAGCTTTGTGTTTTTCTGGTTTTTAGTATCAATATTGTGTCAAATGAAGTGATGAGGGCTCCCTTTTATAGGAAAATGAAGAGAGGGGGCAGATTTGGAGATTTCTTCACATGAAAGAAAGGTTTTACACCTTTGGATCAAACCTCCATAAAGGGGTTTCCTTGGCTGATAGGTGTTGCACCCCAAAATTTGCGCAACATTTCTTTACCTAGCTTATGTTGCATTTCATTCACATTAGCATTATCATTTGCATTTCATTGACATGTATGCAGGAGATCAAGAGGTATGATTACCAATTAAGAGCTATACAAGACTATGAAGCTAGCTAAGAAGGTTATTCAGGTGCTCAAGGGTTGATATCCTTGTCAGAGAAGTTAAAAGATCCTCAGAGAGAGTGATTGAAGCCAAGTGTGTAGGTCTCCTAACTTGAGAGTTGTGGGAAGCCACCAGATGATTCTGAGGTCATGGAGATGGACTTGAGGTCTTGAGAGAGCTCATGAGAAGTGTTGAAGATCACTTTGAGGCCTAGACAGGTCATTGTGCAAGATTAAGAAGGCTCAGCCATGAGTGGTGCAACTAGGGTTTGACTGGGTCAACCCTAAGTCAACTAATGATTTGAAGAAGGTTGAGACCTAATCCAAGAGCCATGTGATCATGGATCGATGCATTAAGATGTTCAAAGGATGATTCCAAGGTTAACTCATCATGATTGAAGAGTTTGAGAAGTTTCAGGCTAGGGTTTCTAAACTTGATAGTGTAAAATCCCCTAGTTTGACCCCTGACTTCCAGGCCATTTAACTCAAGATATGATCTTCATCTCATCTTGACCCCAACATGATTGTTGTAGGGCATGATCCTAGCTTTAATTTGAGTATTAGAAGTACTTGATAGGGTTTATAGAACTCAAATTATGAGCCAGACAAGTTACAAGTCATCTGAGGCATGTGAATTTGGAGCTTGAAACTTACCCAACTTGCATGACACTTTTACCCTTGAAGGATGATTCCTATGAACTTTTGGTAAACATGAATGTTGTTCTTTATTCTCTTAGCTTTCTAAAGAGTGCTAGAAGTCCATGATTGGATTTGTAGAACTCAAGTTATGGCTTTGACAAGTCAAGGGTATTTCGGGTATTTGGACATTACAGGTCATTTTGAATCATAAGTCAATTTCACCATCTTGCAAGCCTCAAATGGATTTTTGTTCAACATGAAAGTTGCTCAAAATGATGTTTTTAGCTTGGCCAAGTGTCAAGAGTCCGTTGATATGGATTATATCAAGCATTGGTTGAAGAAAATTCACATAAAGGCCATTTTAATGAATTAAAAGGTGAAAATTCAAAACAATTGGTAATTGAATGATTTCAAGCCAAATTTGTACTCATTTTGATTGGAAATGATATTATAAACACTTTGGAATTATTATAATTTTCATTTGGGGCTTGGTTCATGGTGTTCCAATTTGTGACTTCATGAATAAGCTACATATTCCAAAATCATACCATTAAGCTCCAAACCAATTTTCACAAGGCAAAGTCCAAACCTTACCTTGGGATCCAAGCCTAAGGAGTACTTAAGGGATATACTCCAAACCAAAAAGAAAAACTCCTCACAATTTTCATTTTTCATTTTCAAGAATTCTCTCACTCTCTCAATTCTCTCAATTTTTTCATTCTCCAAACCCTCACCCATAGCTCCTTGTCATTGGATCCATTGATTTTTCGTTGAAATCAATGGAATCTTGAGCATAAACCTCCACTCATCATCATTATCGGATCAAGATTCATAATCAATTTTCGTGCAAATTGAAGTTGGATATTGGAGTGTAAGTTGGAAGCACTTATTCAGAGCAATTCGGATTCGAAGTGTTCGATCTTCATCTTCTTGCAAGAATTATTGTGGATCTTGAAGTTTTCCATATAATCTTGTTCGGATATTTGCAAATTCACTTGATCAATGATCACCGGATCAAATCTCCGATCCGTAGGTTGGTTTTCCGATTTAATTTAACCATTTGATTGTTGTTTTTTAATGGCATTAAAATTCTGTTTTGTGTGCTGTTTGATTTTAATTCCTAAAAAATAGAAAAACTGCTTAGAAAAATATGAGAAAATTCTGGGATGATCCTTATCATGTCTATGATCTTTGTGCGCAATTGGATTTTAGTTTCTTTTAATATTCAATTTGATTTCGTTTTTCTCCTTTAGTTGGATAATAAAATGTCAAAAACTGCATAGTTTCTTGCCGATTTTTGTTCTGGAGTTTGGTATAGAATTTGGACTTAATTCTTTGATCGTTTGTTATAGACATATTAAGGAACTCCCAGAAAGTTTTAGGTTAATTTTTAGGTAGCTTTAGGTTCTGTTTTGAACTAGATCTTTAGAGGCTTCCCTACTTGATTTCCCTTTTGACCACTTTTGGTGTGTGATTTCTTTAGTGCCTTTAAGCATAGTTTTAGGCCCTGGTTTTTCTACTACAGATACCTAACATGCTTAAGTTCCCCTAGAAATTTTCCTAGGATTTTAGAATTAGTTTTGGTATTTTATATTGAATTAATACTTAGGCTAGTCTTAACATGTTCATAACATAGTCTTTCCCTTTGATTGATTTCATTGATGACTTTTAGCATGAGATAAACTTTTCATTCTTTTTTATTGTTGTTATATACATATTGAGGTTGCCTTGTGATTTCTATCATGATTTTTAAATGATTTTTAAAATGCTTTTAGTATAGTTGTTTAGGAGTGATTTTTAGTGGATCTCTTTAGTGATGCCTTTCAACTTAGGATTTTATTGGAGGACTTAGAGATTGAAACAGGTCCTGATTTTTTAACTATAGGTTATTCGTGAATGCATGTTCCCATAGAAAAATAATCAGATTTTTAGAATTTGTTTTGGTATTTTGATAGAATATTCTACTTGTTTGTTCATTTGGTGTTTCAATTTTGGTGATTGATGTGGAATGGACTCAAAGTTGGGCTTCCTTGCATAGTGGGCTTCTGGATCTCATTGGAAGATATCATGGACATGATGAAGCTTGTTTGAAGTGGCTGGTGGAGCTTGGATTGGAGCTTTTCCTTCCTTTTTGTTAGCTTTGTGTAGCTTATAGGATTAGGGCTTTAGGAAAGAGCTTTAGAATAGATTTTTCTTCAAGTAATGGTTGGTTTTGTCCCCATTCCATTCTCATCCTATGATTCAAAGTCCTCATGTTAAAGTCTCATCTCTCCTTTGGAGGGATGTGTGACATTAATAATGAGTAGAACCTTTGAGGATGCCTTTCTCTGATGACTGGTTGAGTGTCAGATAGGATTCCTTTGGTTTCCTGTCTGCTTCCCATTATCAAACAATCATCTTATTGATTCTCTTCATTCTTGGTGGAGCCTATTGAAGTTTGAGGCTTGAAGATGGAGTACCTTTCATTCTCTTGAAGATGATGGACTTGAAAAATAGTTACAGACTGAGGACTGAACTGCTGTCTGGAGACTGCTTTGCCGTGAAGCTGTGGAAGCTGTTGATTTGCTTTCTTGACTGTCTGTGTTCTTTCTGGTGCAACTGTATTGATGTGAATTGATTAGTGTGATGCATTTAGATTAGGTCATGTAGTTGAATAAGCCTAAGAGCATCCTAAGGGTTGAGTTTCTCCCCTTGCTTGTATTGCATTAGAGGTTGAGTTTCTCCCTCTGCTTGTATTTTTACTATATGGCTTTGCTTGCTGGTATTCGGTAGAGCTTCGCTCCCTTGCCTGTGTGGTTTGTGATTTGCTTGATAGCATTTTATTTTCCTTTATGATTGCAATTATTCATATCTGGCTTGAGGTCGAGACGAGCTTGTGGAGGCTGATGCCCCACACACATTTCCTCCCTCACTTGCATTGCATGCATTTTACAGCCGTTTACTGTTTACTGTTTAAGCTGATGCTTTATCTGTTTCTGTTTATCATTGACATGATCCCCTAGGAATCTCACTTCCTTTGATAAGGAAGTGATGATTAGAACTTTAGGTTGAAACCTATGCATGATAACTTCTAGGAGTTCCCTGTTTCAAACCTCAACCATAGGATGAATCCTTGGCATGACAACCTTAGGACTTGTAGTTTCCCCATAGAAGTCGTTATCTTCTCATCTCAAACAACAGTAAAAAACGTAATAAAGGCAAGTTAGTATAAGCGCGTTACGAGCCTTAAGCTACTTGGGTAATGATAATTGAGCGGCCTCCTCTCAATCGTCTAGAATGTTTAGTATACGTCCTTTGGACGATATGCGACGCATTCGTTCCCAGGTCATAGTCTCTAGTGCTGTACGAACTACAGACAAACATAAAAAATAGTTCTTTCATAAAATACAGAAAATAAACTTCAAACCTTTTGCCCCGTGGGCCCATAAGTCAAAGGAAGCTTTTCTGAAGAAAAGAGTGTTGTTAACTCCCAGTTCTACCGCAAACGGTAACGCCTAAGTCTCCAAGGGTCGAGCTGCGTACACCAAACTGCTGGAACTGTTTGTTAACCCTACTCAAAAAAACAGATGAATCTGAATTCCCGTAATCTGTATTATCCCGAACTACGTAAGCTCTGATCTCTCATACCTGTTGAGAGTACGCAGGCACAATACTGACGTATTGGCGAGCCACCTTCCCCGTAACCCGTAGTTAGTCGAACTACGTTGACTCTGATTTCTCATTCTCTGATGAGAATACGTAGGCATAAAGTGCGATGCTTTGCCGAGTCATTTTCTTTCCTTTTTAACCAGCCTTGATAGGTAGATAGATAAAACCAACTCGTCAGATAAACACAACAAGCGTGGATCCCATCGAGTACGATGGACGTGAGGGGTGCTAATACCTTCCCCTTGCGTAATCGACTCCCGAACCCAGACAATGGTTGCGATGACCTTGTCTTATACCTTTTCGTCAGGTTTTTTCGATAGTTTCCTTTCCCGTTATGAGGGATAAATAACGAAAGGCGGCGACTCTTCTGTTTTGCCGGCACCTTATTCTCGCGATAACGACAGCTGGCGACTCTGCTGGGGACTCGATAGTTTCCTAGGGATCCAACGTCCCTTATGCGAGTCAATCTGGGGATCCAACGTCCCTGTGCGAGAGTCAATCCTGGCGCTTGTATGTTTACCTGTTGGGTTCTGTTTATTTATTGCATTTTACTTCCCGCACTTTATTTTCAGTATGATATGATTATTTGTGCTGTTGTGGGAGGGGCATTCTGTGAGTGATAGGCCAGACCCAGGCTTGAGAGCATATACATAGTATTAGAGTGGATTAGTGGTGGACGTGCTTGCTTTGCTTGCATCAGTTCCCATGTAATTTACACTTAGACGAGGTTCTCTTTGATGACTTCTTATCGGTCCTTTGGACTCGAGGGGCTGTCAGATCTGAGGATTGTCGACTCTGGGAACCGATCATTTGGGATTCAGCTAAGTGAGGCCGCTTCAAGAGATGATGATGCCACACCTTCTGGGTATCGTATCATCGTTCTTGAAAGTCTGTGACGCTGATCACCGCATAGGATGCCGAACTTGTGTCAGTTTAGGTCCATACCCGTGAGTGGGAGGGTTTTTGCAGGAAACTTGACTTCCATCCTACCCGGTATTTTGGTTTTCTCTCGTCAGAGCAAACTTATCCCGTCAGCAGCGCAACAGTAATCAGAGCTTTGTGGGGGCTGTGATCCCGTGTTTGCTGCATCTTGCATTGCATTTGCATAATCGTCTTTGCATCATATTGCATATCATTCTCCAACTAGCCAGAGATCTTATCCAGTCTTTGTTTTGCTTTAGAGGGTGATTCTCCGATGTTTGGTCTGAGCAAGGGTTGATTGTTAGAAGACGACAAAGGGGTTGAAGCAGATTTGAGCAGGATCAAGCAGTGAGGTCAGTTGAAAGTTGTTGGTAGTTATGTCAGAGAGCAACTTCCGGTTTGTTGATACCTTGTCAGACTTCACTGTGACGTCCAATCCTTTGTATGGTTCTATGCTTGATGAAGACTTTTCGCAAGTGAACAACCTTACTGCAACTCGACTTGTATAGCCTTCTGTTGAAGACCAAGATCTACATGAGCAGTTTGTTGTCCTAAGTGAACGCTCTCCTTCTATTGATACCTCAGACTATCAGGGTGTTGTTTTCCCGGTGCCAAATTCCCGAAAAGAGGTCCCGATAGCAAAGACTGAAGACCCATTAGCTCTCGTGTATGCTAAAAGGTTTCGTGCGTTGGATGAAAGATTCAAAGCCTTGGAAGTTAAAGATGCTGTTAACCCCAATGCTACAGACATGTGCCTGGTTTCTGGCCTAGTGCTACCTCCGAAGTTCAGAGCGCTGAGGTTTGAAAAGTACAAAGGAGATAGTTGCCCAAAGCAACATTTGGTGATGTTCTGCCCAAGAATGACTTTGTTTGTGCACAACGACAAGTTGATGATTCACTGCTTTCAGGACAATCTGATTGGGGCATCTCTGAGTTGGTATATGCAGTTAGAAAGTAATCAGATCTGATCATGGGTGGACTTAGCCAATGCTTTTCTGAAGCAGTATGACTACAATATTGATGTAGCTCCTAGTCGCATGCAACTGCAAGAACTGTCTCAAGGGAACAATGAACCTTTCCGGAAGTATGTTTAGAGATGGAGAGAATTTGCTGCTAGAGTGCAATCACCGCTTCTAGACCGAGAGTTAAAAGGCATGTTCGTAAACTCCTTGCAGAGCCCGTACTTCGAAAGAATGCTTGGAGTTGCACCAAATTTCTCTGAATTGGTAAGGGCAGGAGAGCGCATCGAGTATGGTGTAAAGACTGGAAGAATTCAGAATGTTTCGAGCAGTCAGGCTAGTGAAACCGAATCTCTCTGTAGCTTTCAATCTGAAGATGAAACTGTGGTCAATGCAGTCATGACAGATGTTGGGTGTCCTCAAGATGAATCGGTGAAATCTATTGGTTCTTCGTCTTCTCAGCGGTCAGTATCCTCTGTGTCTCGTTATTCTGGACAGACAATTGTGCCTAGGGCACCACATCGGGAACATTATGTCGCTCCTCTTGCAAATCCACGAGCCCATGGCCGAGGTTATCAGAATCAGCGTCAGAATCAGAACCGACCTCGTAACAACTTGGAACGAAGGAATGCTCCTTCTCATCTGGTGCCTGTGCCGTATAGCCAGATTCTGCCACATTTGATTCAGAATTCTTTGGTGGAACCTAAAGCTCTTAATCCCGTGCCAGAGCCTTACCCTCCTGGGTACAATCCCCATGCTCAGTGGGGATACCATGGTGGATCCCCGGGGCATTCAACTGAAGATTGCAAAGCTTTCCAGGAAAAAGTGCAACAGTTGATCGACAAAGGGTGCATTTCCTTTCCAGAATGAGTTTTGGTTGTGCATGACAACCTCTCAGTTGTCTGAGCTCGCAGATTCAGAGGGTTATTTCCAGAGGCCAGTGGTCCAGACAGGCAGACGTCCTCAACATTGGCAGTCCTCAGACTTTTTATCATTTGCATTTGTAGTTTCCTTTCTGTTAGTTACTACTTGCTGTTAAACATTGTTTGTTTTGAATGGTAATATTGATAAAGTGACTATGCATTTTTCTGAATTAATCATGTCGTTGTCACTCATTTACTGCATTGCACTGACACTTGCATTTTATTTACTCCACTTTATCACTATGATTAGTAAAGATTGGAGGGAGGATGACGAAACTGAATACTCATAATCGAGGATCGTATGCTTTCGGATAAAACCCTGCCTATGATGTACATGCATTGTTTCAAATCCCCTAAACACTGGAGATATAAGGATTTAGTCCCTAGTTAACCACTTCGAGCCGAGAAGTAGGAGTTTCTTTCGGACTTTTAAACCCTCTCATCTTAACCCGGGGCAGGGTAGTCGTCAGTTAGCTTGACCGAGCGTTCAAGCCTTATAGAGGAGTGTCTCCATTCGAGGACCAATCACAGTTTATTCCTATCAAGAGGTCGTACCTCGTCAACCGCAATGGTTATACCTCACCAATCAGGAGTGAGACGGTTATAACCCTTTCGGAGCAAGCAAGACAACCAGTGTCACACGACTTGTTCCCAAAAAAAAAAAGAAAAGAAAAGAAAAAAAGAGAGCCCGCTAAGTAAAAAGAAAAGAAAAACTGGAAAGCAAATACTTAGGCAAAAACCAGGGCATCCCGCTGGACTTCAAAAGAAATCGAAAAGAACTCAAAAGAGTCAGTCCAGGCAAAAATTAGGGAATCAAGAGAATAAAATGAAAGGATCTCAACAGAAAAATTCTCAAATAATGACAAAGTCGTGTGGATACAGACACCGAAAATGAAAGAGAAGTATTTGTCACTCCGTAAACCTGGCAAGTTCCTTAACCATTGTTCCTAACATTCCTCGTAGAGGCGAGCGCTCGTGCTAGGTTAACTGAACATTGGGATCGGAGATCATCACGTAGAAGGGGTGGGTACGAATCATGACTTGAGCCTAATATCCCTTGTTTCACGAACCGTGAACCCGGCCACGATACAACCCTTAAAAGACCTAATTGAGGCAGGGTTTATTCTGAAAGCGCATTACAATAAGGTTGAGTAACCTGACTCCTACATGATTTGCTAATCATATCCTTGTTGTGTTTTTCACTGATCAAATTAGCACTACGTTTGAACTCTTTGGTTCATTCGTCACTCACTATCATGACACGTAAATGAGTGACAACATTTTTTTTTCGAAATCTGCATGAACATTGCATTAAAATTACCATTCATGAATAGACAATTTTAATTGCAGGTCGGTAGGTGATATGAAGGAATTCCAACAGGGAATAGTCAATCAGGACTGAATCGTTTAGTAGTCTGGATCAGAACGGTATGCTGCGAAGCCCTGTGAATTTGGGGCATTAACTTCCAGTGAATTTGGAATCAGTCAGTCTGAGGACAAGTCCTGAAGGATCGGTTGATTACGGGATAGCTTGTTTGAGAAGCAGTTAAACAGAAGTGAATCTTCTCGAGACCTAATCAGGGGCAATCCCCCCGAGTTTCTGTAAGTTGAGGACAGATCCCTCCAGTGTTCAATCAGGGCAGGTTAAGTCGCTCAATGCTCGTTCAGGGGCAAGCTACTTCAGAAGTATATTGAAACCAACCATGCTAAGAGTTGGTTAGCTGAGGATGAATCCTTCCGTTGCACAGATACCGGAGAAAGCCATCTCGAGGTCGCCTCGTGGCAAGCTGCTTTCTGTTCAGAATGAATTTTCCCAAGAGTCGGATTGGGGCAAGTTGAATTGCACTGGGGCAAGTTGTTCATACGAGTTTGCTCACCCCAGCAAGAGTTTAGTGTCGGGGAATCGTGTCATTACCCTGCCAAAAAACCTGAACCTTCTGAAGAAGTCTTGCTGCCATTGGATTGTTGTCCTACAGCCTAAACTTGTTACTTACCGTGTAACCAAAGTCATTTCCAAAGCCCAGTTCTCGCCTGGAAAACCTCCAAAGCCCAGTTCTCGCCTGGAAAACCTCTAAAGCCCAGTCCTCGTCTAGAAAACCTATAACCAGTTCTCGCCTGGTCCGCCTTTCTCAGAATACCAGTTCTCGTCTGGTGCGTCTCAGCTTTTAAACCAGTTCCCGTCTGGTCACCTTTTCCTCGACCCACTATTTAACCAGTTCTCGTCTGGCTAACGCAGTTTTAAAGCCCAGTTCTCGTCTGGCAAACCAGAAATCAATTCCCGTCTGATATCCAAAACCTAGAAGTCAGTTCTTGTCTGACAACTTAAACCCTTTTGCCACCAGTTATCGTCTGGTAGTCTACCCTCGAATGCTAGTTCTCGTCTAGTATGTCCCCTTCAAATCCACTTTTGTTGGTAACCAGAAATAAATCCCTATCACCATAAACCTATCCCTAAACTAGAAAAAGCCTAACTGTACCTGGCCTGATATTCCCGGTGACATATGCTATCACGTTCCCTGACACGAGGCTCGAATGATCTCGGTTCTCCATGATTGGTGTTCTGTATTCCCTTAGGGGGTGATGTTGTTAAATCAGGAGATTTCTTCAGCAGAGATGTGTAGTTAAGATTGATTCTCCTCAGTTGTTTGAGATTGCAGCAAGTTGAGATTGCACTTGTCCTTTATCATAGTAAGGTCAAGATCATCCTCAGTAGGGTGAGATTGATATCCCCGGCAGAGTGTAGCCATCCCCAGCAGATTGATTGTACATTCCCAACGGTTTAGGATCGAAGTTCTCCCTGACAAGCGGATTTGGGTTTATTTCCCCAGCATTGGGTCAGGGTGCAGTTTCTCGTAGGAGACTGTTCACAAGTGTTCAGCCCTCGATAGCGCAGACTGAAGTCTCCAGCGGAATTGAAATTCCCACAGAGTTGTACTTTCCACGGCAGGTAGGATTTATTCCAGCGTCTGGTTGCCTATCCCCAACCGAGTTTGCAGTTCCCCAAGAGAGCCGAGTCCTTGGAAGCCGTTTGGGCCATGATTGGTTTTCCCCAGTAGAGTGTTGAATAACTGATGCTGTATTTCCCCACCGGAGTCGTTATCTCTAGGAAAGTTTTGCTGCGAATGTCGTGTCGTTATTTCTGCGATTAATATCATTTCCTCGACAGTTTGTGGTTCGTACGCCTAGTTGAGCGGGTTCAGGTTCTCATAGAACTTCATTCCCCTGCAGCAGTCGCCTGGAGTTCGTTTCCCCAGGCGGAGTCCAATTGAGATTGGTGTGACTTCTTCTCCTTGGTAGGATGAGTTCTTCCTCTCCACCAGAGTGGTTCCTTCTCCTTGACAGGAAGATCTTCCCTTCAACATTTATTTTGCTGATGGGGTCGTAGCATTTTGCATGATTGCATAACATTCTCCCTAAATACGCGTAGCATTTCCACCGGGTGGAGCATTGCGCCATTGTCAAAGCATATGCATATGAAACATGAGCTAGGTCGTTACCGTTCTTGTTTGGCAGGTGTTCCTACACAGAATGGTTTGCTCAAGATGATTCTTGAATTCCCCAGCGAAGTTGTGTGCTTAAGATGATTCTTAAAATCCCCAAAGAAGTCGCCAGAGTTGGTTGCTCAAGTTGATACTTAGAGTTCCCGGCAGAGTGTTTGCTCAGGATGATTCCTGAAATCTCCAACAGAGTTATTAGTTCAGGATGATTCTTGAAGTCTCCGGCGGAGTTATTTGTCCCAGATGATTCTTGAAGTCCTCAGCAGAGTTGATTCACCCAGAATGATTTCTGGATCCCCGAAGCAGAGTTACTTGATAGTTCTCCAGAATCCCCAGCGGAGATGTGTCATCCCCAGCAGGTTTTAAACAGAAAAGTTGAAATTTCCTGGAAGACTTGATGATTGAAGTCTGGCAGTAGTGCCAAATTCCCTGACTTACTGAGGAAGTCCAACTGCAATGCCGAAGCTGTTATCTCAGCTGACGCGGAGTGCCTAACGGCAGAAGATGGTATATCCCTATTGACCCGTGAATGACTAAAGATCCCATTTCGGGACTTACTGATGAAGTCCGACTGCGAGGCCGAAGCAGCTCTTCCAGCTGACGCGAAATGCCCGACGGCAAAATCAGCCCTCCTTAACCAGTTACCGAGTAACCAGTGATCCCTTATTGACTTACTGATGAATTCCGACAAAGATATTGTCGACGTGCCTAGCGACACGATGAGTCCATAGGTGACGATAAGGAATTTTTCTGCAGTGGCGTAGAATGCCTAACGGCAGAATCAGCCATCATTCACCAGTTACCGAGTAACCGGTGATCCCTTATTGACTTACTGATGAAGTCCGACAAAGATGTTGTCGACGTTCCTAGCGATATGATAAGTCCATAGGCGACGATAAGGAATTCTTCTGTTATGACGCAGAGTACCCGACGGTATAATCGACCATTCATTACTAGTTACCGCGTAACCGGTGACCCCTTGATGACTTGAGGACGAATATCTACAGCAAAATCAGATGATCATCCTGACTGAGATTTGAGATTAGACCTTTCACCGGTTACCGTGTGACCAATTCCCCACCAGAGTTGCCGTGCAACTGTCATGCTCAGTTTTTGAAGATGTTCCTAACAATTAGAGTACCGTTTACCCGTACGGTCGGGAAATCACCAGTTACCATGCAACCGGTGATCCCTCGATGATTTGAGGATGCAATGATATCAGATAAATTAGAGAATCATCCTGACGGAGATTCAGATCAGTATTTCTCCAGCTAGTTGCCGCGCGACTATTATTTCAGTTTCCGAAGATTTGTCCCCATCAGAGTACCGTGTACTTGTGCAGTTAGAAAATTTCCGGGTTTGTTGGTATTCAACCTTCTTTTACCTTGATTGTGTGAGAGCCGTTCGCTTCTCACCCAGTCAGGTCCAAGCCGTTTGAATAGGGGCAGCTGTTGCACCCCAAAATTTGCGCAACATTTCTTTACCTAGCTTATGTTGCATTTCATTCACATTAGCATTATCATTTGCATTTCATTGACATGTATGCAGGAGATCAAGAGGTATGATTACCAATTAAGAGCTATACAAGACTATGAAGCTAGCTATGAAGGTTATTCAGGTGCTCAAGGGTTGATATCCTTGTCAGAGAAGTTAAAAGATCCTCAGAGAGAGTGATTGAAGCCAAGTGTGTAGGTCTCCTAACTTGAGAGTTGTGGGAAGCCATCAGATGATTCTGAGGTCATGGAGATGGACTTGAGGTCTTGAGAGAGCTCATGAGAAGTGTTGAAGATCACTTTGAGTCCTAGACAGGTCATTGTGCAAGATTAAGAACACTCAGCCATGAGTGGTGCAACTAGGGTTTAACTGGGTCAACCCTAAGTCAACTAATGATTTGAAGAAGGTTGAGACCTAATCCAAGAGCCATGTGATCATGGATCAACGAATTAAGATGTTCTATGGATGATTCCAAAGTTAACTCATCATGATTGAAGAGTTTGAGAAGTTTCAGGCTAGGGTTTCTAAGACTTGACAGTGTAAAATCCCCTAGTTTGACCCCTGACTTCCAGGACATTTAACTCAAGGTATGATCTTCATCTCATCTTGACCACAACATGATTGTTGTAGGGCATGATCCTAGCTTTAATTTTAGTATTAGAAGTACTTGATAGGGTTTATAGAACTCAAGTTATGAGCCAGACAAGTTACAAGTCATCTGAGGCATGTGAATTTGGAGCTTGAAAGTTACCCAACTTGCATGACACGTTTGCCCTAGAAGGATGATTCCTATAAACTTTTGGTCAACATGAATGTTGTTCTTTATTCTCTTAGATTTCTAAATAGTGCTAGAAGTCCATGATTGGATTTGTATAACTCAAGTTATGGCTTTGACAAGTCAAGGGTATTTCGGGTATTTGGACATTACAGGTCATTTTGAATCATAAATCAATTTCACCATCTTGCAAGCCTCAAATGGATTTTTGTTCAACATGAAAGTTTCTCAAAATGATGTTTTTAGCTTGTCCAAGTGGCAAGAGTCCATTAATATGGATTATATCAAGCATTGGTTGAAGAAAATTCACATAAAGGCCATTTTAATGAATTAAAAGGTGAAAATTCAAAACAATTGGTAATTGAATGATTTCAAGCCAAATTTGTACTCATTTTAATTGGAAATGATATTCTAAACACTTTGGCATTATTAGAATTTTCATTTGGGGCTTGGTTCATGGTGTTCCAATTTGTGACTTCATGAATAAGCTACATATCCCAAAATCATACCATTAAGCTCCAAACCAATTTTCACAAGCCAAAGTCCAAACCTTACCTTGGGATCCAAGCCTAAGGAGTACTTAAGGGATCTACTCCAAACCAAAAAGAAAAACTCCTCACAATTTTCATTTTTCATTTTCAAGAATTCTCTCACTCTCTCAATTCTCTCAATTTTTTCATTCTCCAAACCCTCACCCATAGCTCCTTGTTATTGGATCCATTGATTTTTCATTGAAATCAATGGAATCTTGAGCATAAACCTCCACTCATCATCATTATCGGATCAAGATTCATAATCAATTTTCGTGCAAATTGAAGTTAGATATTGGAGTGTAAGTTGGAAGCACTTATTCAGAGCAATTCGGATTCGAAGTGTTCGATCTTCATCTTCTTGCAAGAATTATTGTGGATCTTGAAGTTTTCCATATAATCTTGTTCGGATCTTTTCAAATTCACTTGATCAACGATCACCGGATCAAATCTCCGATCTGTAGGTTGGTTTTCCGATTTAATTTAACCATTTGATTGTTGTTTTTTTAATGGCATTAAAATTCTGTTTTGTGTGCTGTTTGATTTTAATTCCTAAAAAACAGAAAAAATGCTTAGAAAAATATGATAAAGTTCTGGGATGATCCTTATCATGTCTATGATCTTTGTGCGCAATTAGATTTGAGTTTGATTTAATTTTCAATTTGATTTCGTTTTTCTCCTTTAGTTGGATAATAAAATGTCAAAAACTGCATAGTTTCTTTCCGATTTTTGTTCTGGAGTTTGGTACAGAATTTGGACTTAATTCTTTGATGGTTTTTTATAGACATATTAATGAACTCCCAGAAATTTTTAGGTTAATTTTTAGGTAGCTTTAGGTTCTGTTTTGAACTAGATCTTTAGAGGCTTCCCTACTTGATTTCCCTTTTGACCACTTTTGGTGTGTGATTTCTTTAGTGCCTTTAAGCATAGTTTTAGGCTCTGGTTTTTCTACTATAGATACCTAACATGCTTAGATTCCCCTAGAAATTTTCCTAGGATTTTAGAATTAGTGTTGGTATTTTAGATTGAATTAATACTTAGGCTAGTCTTAACATGTTCATAACATAGTCTTTCCTTTTGATTGATTTCATTGATGACTTTTAGCATGAGATAAAATTTTCATTATTTTTTATTTTTGTTATATACATATTGAGGTTGCCTTGTGATTTTTATCATGATTTTTAAATGATTTTAAAAATGCTTTTAGTATAGTTGTTTAGGAGTGATTTTTAGTGGATCTCTTTAGTGATGCCTTTCAACTTAGGATTTTATTGGAGGACTTAGAGATTGAATTAGGTCCTGATTTTTTAACTATAGGTTATTAGTGAATGCATGTTCCCATAGAAAAATAATCAGATTTTTAGAATGTGTTTTGGTATTTTTGATAGAATATTCTACTTGTTTGTTCATTTGGTGTTTCAATTTTGGTGATTGATGTGGAATGGACTCAAATTTGGGCTTCCTTGCATAGTGGGCTTCTGGATCTCATTGAAAGATATCATGGACATGATGAAGCTTGTGTGAAGTGGCTGGTGGAGCTTGGATTGGAGCTTTTCCTTCCTTTTTGTTAGCTTTGTGTAGCTTATAGGATTAGGGCTTTAGGAAAGAGCTATAGAATAGATTTTTCTTCAAGTAATGGTTGGTTTTGTTCCCATTCCATTCTCATCCTATGATTCAAAGTCCTCATGTTAAATTATCATCTCTCCTTTGGAGTGATGTGTGACATTAACAATGAGTAGAACTTTTGAGGATGCCTTTCTCTGATGACTGGTTTAGTGTCAGATATGATTCCTTTGGTTTCCTGTCTGCTTCCCATTATCAAACAATCATCTTATTGATTCTCTTCATTCTTGGTGGAGCCTATTGAAGATTGAGGCTTGAAGATGGAGTACCTTTCATTCTCTTGAAGATGATGGACTTGAAGAATAGTTACAGACTGAGGACTGAACTGCTGTCTGGAGACTGCTTTGCCGTGAAGCTGTGGAAGCTGTTGATTTGCTTTCTTGACTGTCTGTGTTCTTTCTGGTGCAACTGTGTTGATGTGAATTGATTGGTGTGATGCATTTAGATTAGGTCATGTAGTTGAATAAGCCTAAGAGCATCCTAAGGGTTGAGTTTCTCCCCTTGCTTGTATTGCATTAGAGGTTAAGTTTCTCCCTCTGCTTGTATTTTTAGTGTATGGCTTTGCTTACTGGTATTCGGTAGAGCTTCGCTCCCTTGCCTGTGTGGTTTGTGATTTGCTTGATAGCATTTTATTTTCCTTTATGATTTCAATTATTCATATCTGGCTTGAGGTCGAGACGAGCTTGTGGAGGCTGATGCCCGACACGCATTTCCTCCCTCACTTGCATTGCATGCATTTTACAGTCGTTTACTGTTTACTGTTTAAGCTGATGCTTTATCTGTTTCTGTTTATCATTGACATGATCCCCTAGGAATCTCACTTCCTTTGATAAGGAAGTGATGATTAGAACTTTAGGTTGAAACCTATGCATGATAACTTCTAGGAGTTCCCTGTTTCAAACCTCAACCATAGGATGAATCCTTGGCATGACAACCTTAGGACTTGATAGTTTCCCCATAGAAGTCGTTCTCTTCTCATCTCAAACAACAGTAAAAAACATAATAAAGGCAAGTTAGTATAAGCGCGTTACGAGCCTTAAGCTACTTGGGTAATGATAATTGAGCGGCCTCCTCTCAATCGTCTAGAATGTTTAGTATACGTCCTTTGGACGATATGCGACACATTTGTTCCCAGGTCATAGTCTCTAGTGTTGTACGAACTACAGACAAACATAAAAAATAGTTCTTTCGTAAAAGACAGAAAACAAACTTCAAACCTTTTGCCACGTGGGCCCATAAGTCAAAGGAAGCTTTTCTGAAGAAAAGAGTGTCGTTAACTCCCAGTTTTACCGCAAATGGTAACACCTAAGTCTCCAAGGGTCGGGCTGCATACACCAAACTGCTGGAACTGTTTGTTAACCCTACTCGAAAAAACAGATGAATCTGAATTCTCGTAATCCGTATTATCCCGAACTACGTAAGCTCTGATCTCTCATACCTGTTGAGAGTACGTAGGCACAATACTGACGTATTGGCGAGCCACCTTCCCCGTAACCCGTAGTTAGTCGAACTACGTTGACTCTGATTTCTCATTCTCTGATGAGAATACGTAGGCATAAAGTGCGACGCTTTGCTGATTCATTTTCTTTCCTTTTTGACCAGCCTTGATAGGTAGATAGATAAAACCAACCCGTCAGATAAACACAACAAGCGTGGATCCCATCGAGTACGATGGACGTGAGGGGTGCTAATACCTTCACCTTTCCACCTCATGCTTGCTTTATGATTTCAAAGGCAAGTTGTAAAGCCACTTGCAAGCCCACTTGCAAGTTTGGCTAATTCCCTCTCCTCTGCATTTCCTTCACATTTCTATGCTTCAAACCCTCTACATATAAGAAAAAACAACATCCAAAGGCTTGAGTTTGGTCAGATTGATGAAAGAATGGATTCTTGAAATTTTGACAATGTG
Source organism: Lathyrus sativus (assembly GCA_963859935.3). Taxonomy (NCBI): domain Eukaryota; kingdom Viridiplantae; phylum Streptophyta; class Magnoliopsida; order Fabales; family Fabaceae; genus Lathyrus; species Lathyrus sativus. Next base: position 172,849,064 of record OZ012737.1, read on the forward strand.
GGACTAAAGTGTGAAATCACCAACTTGCCATAACCATAACTTTTAGCTCACAAATCCTTTTTGAGATGTGCTAGTAATTTTTACAAAGCCCTCAAATAGCTCTAAAAAATTCATGTTTTCATGAGTTTCAATTTCCCAAAGGAACTTGGTCAAAAGGTGTCCCAAAGTTGCTAAAAAAATGAACTTAAAAGTGAAATTTCTCTAAGTCTTTTTCCCTTCTAGAAATGAATTTGATCATAACTCCAAATCTATGCATTTTCTGATCATGGACCACTTAGGGACTTTTGTAGGATTTGTCAAGAGCTTTCAAATGAGCTTTGAACCAACTCAATTGGATGTGTGGTTAAGGAGTTATGGTTTAGCCCCTTTCAAAACCCTAATTTCCCGATTTTTCGATTACTCCTTCATCCTTGATCCAATGGTCATGAAAATTGATAGGCAAGTGCAATATGATATAAGGAACATTTTTTATTCACACTTTGAAGTCCAATTCATTAAATTTGAAGAGTTGACTTTTTGGTCAACCGTACGATCGATCGGTGACTACCGAGTCGTCTGTTGACACTCTGGACCTCCTGAGACTTTGAAACTTCTTGGATGAACTTTATTAAGTTATATGAACTTCATGAATCATAATCCCACCATTAAAACATCTTCCAACATCAAAGTCAAACTACAGTTGACCTTTACTAGTCAAAACCCTAATCGGGTGCCCTGAAATACACTGTTCTTGATTCTGGGGTAACAACCTCAAATTGGATTCTCAATTGACATCATATGATACCCTTGATCTTGTTTCATGATTGAATTAGCCTAAAACTTTGATTGATCACAAACCCTGAAGCTTCGATTTGACTGTACAAAACCCTGATTCATCTGTAACTTGACAAAGACAAACTTGCATTGGGTTAAGTTTAGATAACTCATGAGTATGCTCCTAAAATGATAATGAGAATCTAAGGGGTCAAAATTTGGGGTGCAACACCAGTTACGACTGGACCTCAAAGGAAAATATGGTGACGACCAAAAGAATACCAATAACGATTGGGTTCTAAAACTATGCCAGTTACAACTGGATTTTAAAGGACATTCACTAGCAGTGATTAGGCATTCACAGGGAATCAACAGATAGCACACCGACCTGAGAGACAAAATGAATCACACTGAACCCAGGCTGAAGGGTGTATGCAGACTTGAAAATAAATCCAATCCTAATAGGGGAACAGAGCTTTAAACAAGCTAGTCAGGGATGACAAAGTAATTTCAAACAAATGTTCAGCAATCTTCTACTGGGGACAAGTCTTCACATCATCATAATAAGTTCTTGAGAAGCAGTCTTCAAGCTTGATAGCCACACATGACCAAAGAACATCCGCAGTTCAACTTGCTTACACTTTACCCGGGAGTGCGATAGGATTGCGCATCAAAGTTTCCGCTACCCTGAGGTTTCGGGGAAGTATGATTTTCCTCGACTCTTTTCCATGAGTTGAAGTTTTTACGTTTGTTAATCTTTTCAAGTTTTATTCAAATAATTTGACCCTAATGCTTTCAAAATTATCGTTGATCAACGAACAATATTTTGCATAACAAAGGAAATGATAAATTTGCAAAAGAAAGAATGGCTCAAAAACTGATTTTATTCAAGAATGAAATCTTGCGAACGACAAAATTCCATAGAAATTTTTACAAGTGAAAAATGGCAACGTGGACAAGGTTACATTGAATCCCATGACCAACTATCCTAAAGACTAAAACTCCCCAAAATCCTCGCTTCTGACAAGAGCGATTGGAGTGAATTCTTGTAGGATCTTCTGCAGTAGTGACAACTCATCTGATGCAGTGAAACGCCTTTGTCCCTAACTTTTGCCTGGATCTCCCTTTCGGGTTTTCAATCCACCGGGACGCTCATTTTTGCCTAAGCCGCCCTTTCGGGTTTTCAACTTAGCGAGCTTTTATCCTTCTTTTTCTTTTTCTTCTTCTTCTTTTTTCTTTTTTCTTCAACCCTAACTTTTGCATAAGCCATTCTTTGAGTTTTCGGCTTATCGGGTTTTTTAGGCGTAATATTTTCGTACTGCATCAGAATTCACCGGATGAGTAAGCTGCTCTCCATCCATGGTGGTGAGAATTAATGAACCTCCTAAGAAGACTGTTTTCACAACAAACGGGCCGTCATAGTTAGGCATCCACTTTCCCCGTGCGTCTTTATGAACTGGTAAAATCTTTTTGAGTACAAGTTCCCCTTCTCGGAATTCTCGGACACGAACTTTCTTTTCAAAAGCCCTCTTGACCCTTTTCTAATATAACTGACCATGACACATCGCAGACATGCGCTTTTCGTCGATACGATTCAACTGATCAAACCTTTCTCTCACCCATTATGCTTCTTCAAGCTTGGTTTCCATTATGACTCTCAAAGAAGGTATCTCTACCTCAATAGGAAGTACCGCATCCATTCCATATACCAAAGAAAAAGGGGTTGCCCCTGTTGAAGTGCGGACAGCCGTTCTGTACCCGTGCAAGGCAAATGGTAGCATCTCATGCCGATCTTTGTAAGTTTTCACCATCTTTTGCAAAATCTTTTTGATGTTTTTATTTGCAGCTTCTACAACTCCATTCATCTTGGGATGATAAGGAGAAGAATTGTGATGTTCAATTTTGAAGTCATCGCACAACTCTTTCATGATTTTGTTGTTCAAGTTGGTACCATTGTCCGTTATGATCCTGCTTGGAATTCCGTAACGACAGATAATCTCTTTCTTGATAAAACGGGCCACCACTTGCCGAGTAACATTAGTGTAGGATGTGGCTTCAACCCACTTTGTGAAATAGTCAATAGCAACCAGAATAAATCGGTGTCCGTTAGAAGCTTTTGGTTCAATTGCCCCAATCATATCGATGCCCCACATAGAGAAAGGCCACAGTGATGACAACACATTTAGCAATGTCGGTGGTACGTGCATCTTGTCCGCATAAATCTGACACTTGTGACATCTCCTGGCATATTGAATACAATCAGTTTCCAAAGTTAACCAGTAATAACCAGCCCTCAAAATCTTTCTAGACATAGCATATCCATTGGCGTGAGTATCAAACATTCCTTCGTGAACATCTTGCATTAATGACTCTGCTTCTCGTATGTCGACACATCTAAGCAGGACCATATCATGATTCCTTTTGTAGAGTACATCATTACTGAGAAAGAACTTGGATGCTAATTGTCTCAGAGTTTTCTTGTCAAGTGACGTAGCATCTGCTGGATATTCTTGTTTTAACAGATAATTCTTGATGTCGTGGTACCAGGGCTTATCATCAGCTTCTTCTTCAATCATCTGACAGTAAGCGGGATCGGTCTTGCGTTCAATTCGAATTAGAGTGGCATCATTGACATCCCTGACTTTCCACATTGAGGCTAACATGGCTAAGGCATCGGCGATGTGATTCTCAGATCTCGTAACATGCTTGAAAGTGATTTCATCGAAATACTCCGTCATCTTGACGATGTAGGCTCTATAAGGGATCAAATTCTCATGTCTAGTTTCCCATTCTCCAGCAACTTGATAAATAACCAAAGCTGAATCCCCACTGACTTCAAGAAGTTTGATTTTAAGGTCGATAGCTGCCTCGAGGCCGAGAATGCATGCTTCATATTCGGCGATATTGTTTGTGCAGTCAAAATCCAACCTGGCTGTGAATGGAATGTAACCACCTTCCGGACTCATTAAAACGGCGCCTACACCATGCCCATTGTAGTTGGAGGAACCGTCAAACATCATTTTCCACCAAAGACCTGTCTGCGGAACTTCATCGGAACCTGGCTCTTCACAATCCTTCACCAACATAATGCCCTCATCTGGGAAATCAAATTTGAGAGACTTATAATCTTCCACTGGTTGATCTGCAAGATATTCTGACAACATACTACCCTTAATAGACTTCTGAGCTACGTACTGGATGTCGTATTCTGATAATAACATATGCCAACGGGCGAGTCTTTCAGTCTGAGCAGGCTTCTCAAAAATATACTTTATCGGATCCATTTTTGAAATCAAAAAAGTGGTATGACAAATCATGTACTGCCTCAAACGTCTGAAAGCCCATGCTAAAGCACAACAAGTTTTCTCTAGGAGTGAATATCGACTTTCATAATCAGTAAACTTCTTACTCAAATAATAGATAGCATGTTCTTTTCGTCCGGACTCGTCTTGCTGACCTAACACACAACCCATTGAATTCTCAAGCACTGTCAAATACATGAAGAGAGGTCTTCCCGGAACAGAAGGTATTAAGATCGGAGGCTCTTGTAGGTAACCCTTGATCTTATCAAACGCTTGCTGACAATCTGAATTCCAAACAACCGTCTGGTCCTTGCGTAATAATTTGAAGATGGGCTCGCAAGTAGGAGTCATATTGGAAATAAATCTGGATATGTAGTTTAGTCTTCCAAGAAAACCTCTTACTTTCTTCTCAGTTTGCAGAGCTGGCATATCTTGAATGGCTCGGACTTTATCTGGATCCACCTCAATCCCTCGGTGGCTGACAATGAAACCGAGTAACTTTCCAGATCTTACTCCAAAGGTACACTTGGCTGGATTCAGTCTTAACTGATATTTTCTGAGTCTCTTAAATAATTTCAAAAGATATTCCAAATGGTCCTCCTCGCTTTGAGATTTGGCTATCAGGTCATCCACATATACCTCTATCTCCTTGTGCATCATATCGTGAAATAAAGTTACCATGGCCCTTTGATAAGTAGCACATGCGTTCTTTAGACCGAAAGGCATAACTTTGTAACAGTAAGTCCCCCACAGAGTAATGAAAGTAGTTCTTTCCATGTCATCGGGATCCATCTTAATCTGATTGTAACCAGAGAACCCACCCATAAATGAGAAAACTGCTAAACGAGTCGTATTATCTACCAACGTATCAATATGCGGCAAAGGGAAATCATCCTTCGGACTGGCCTTGTTTAGATCCCTGTAATCCACACACATTCTGACTTTCCCATCCTTTTTCGGTACAGGTACAATATTGGCCACCCATTCGGGGTATTTGGACACTGCTAGGAAACCTGCATCAATCTGTTTCTCCACCTCATCTCGAATCTTGAGAGCCATGTCAGGTCTTGTCCTTCGGAGCTTTGCTTAACTGGTGGGCATTTGGGTCGAAGTGGTAATTTGTGAACCACTATGTCAGTGTCTAAACCTGGCATATCTTGGTATGACCAAGCAAATACATCTACATACTCTTTCAGAAGCTTTTCTAGTTGCTGCTTGACTTCTGCCCCTAGAGCTGCCCCAATCTTGACTTCTTTCTTGTCTTTTTCGGTGCCAAGATTAATGACTTCTACCTGTTCTTTGTAGGGTTGAAGCTCTGTGTACTCATGGTGTGCCAATTTTACTAGTTCATCAGGGATTTCGAAATCTTCATCCTCATCTTCAGCTTGGAATATTGGTGAATCAAAGTCAGGAGGGAATGCAAAGTCATAGGATTCAATGGGTTTTAGGACATCACTGCACGTTGGAATTGCTTAATTTATTAAAACACACAAAGACAAATGCAACACACAAAAGAGAAAATTGTTTTGGGTTTTTTAAGATTGCCATTTTTCTTTTAAAGTGAAAGAAAAAACAGGAAAGGAAATAATACAAGGAAATTAACAAAATAGTTCATTTTTCATTGATTTTCTTGAAAGCTCGGGGCCCTTACAAAACATTCCTATAGCCTTGGGCATGGCTATGGAGATTCAAAACAACAACAAGAAAAGAAAGACAAACAATTTACTTTAACTCAGGAACAACCAAAGGAATCTCAATAGCTTCCCAGTTGCTCAAGGCAGCGTTGCAATGATACACTAACTGTTCAAGGTCTTCATCTTCGAAATCTTCCTCCACAGCACTGATTTGGAAACCTCCACTGATGAATACTTCTTGTATAGTCTTTGGACGTCCTTTGTCATGTGTCGGTGCTTCATCATGAGTTGGTTTGTAACCCAACCCTTGGTGATCCATCTTTGGCTTCACTTCAATAACCTCTCCCCAACCTGCAGGAGTACCTTCTTCCAGTGTGGACTTGATACTCTAAGCGGATGCAAAAGACGGACCACTCTTAGCCACTGTTTCTTCCAACATCACCGCATTAGCTATCTTGAGTGCTTGAAAGGAAGTTTCTAACGCGCCCTCATCTGCTTCAATATACTTGAATGATGACAGATTGCTCACCATTAGGTCCTCTTCACCGTGTACAATCACTAACTTATCATTCACAACAAATTTCATTCTCTAATGCAATGTGGAAGTCACTGCCCCAGCGGCGTGAGTCCACGGTCGTCCCAACAAACAACTATAAGCTGGGTTAATGTCCATAACTTGGAACGTAATATTGAACACATGAGGTCCTATCATGATTGGCAATTCTACCTCTCCCACAACCGTTCTTCTTGAACCATCAAAAGCTTTTACAATTAAAGACGTCGGTTTCATTTCCGCCCCTGCATATGCTAACCTTGCGGGCAATACATTCAATGAGGATCCAGTATCGACTAAAACTCGTGCCATTGTGTCTTCTTGGCATCTGACAGATATGTGCAATGCACGATTGTGATTGCGTCCTTCGTTCGGCAACTATGCATCACTAAAGCTCAGGGTGTTACAAGCTGTAATGTTGGCTATTACTGAATTAAATTGCCCGAGAGTTATTTCTTTTGTCACATGTGCCTGCCTCAATACTTTTTGCAGAGCTTCTCTGTGAGCTGAAGAGTTCATCAAGAGAGACAAGATCGATATCTTCAATGGGGTTTGGTGAAGCTGATCAATAACCCTGTAATCACTTCTCCGAATAATCCTTAAGAATTCTTCATCGTCTCCCCCAGTACTTGGTACCTCTTTTTCTTTTGTCGCAGCAGGGGTGACTTCTTTTGGAGCGGTTACTGTTATCTTTGGCTGATAGATTCGACCACTACGGGTCATTTTGCTTGTTCCTGCAATGTTTGTCACATCTACTTGGTCGTCTTTCACTGTCTCTTTCGGACTAACTTTCCCATATCCTCGGTCTATCACAGTCATGTCATACTTCCATGGAACGACCTTTGTGCTTTCAAAAGGAAACGGTCTTGGTTTCTGAATAATAACCGGTTGAGGTTGATTGATAGCCGACTTGTTGAAAATAGACTTCATACTTTTGTTGGTCATTTTAAACACCGGAACTCTCTCACCTTTCTTTGGTAAATTAAAAACAGGCTCAATTACTGAAACTTCTTCTCTCCTCACTTTGCTACATACTTGCAACGCTCCATCATCAATCAATCTTTGTATATCTCCTCGTACCACATCACACCCTCTAGAATTACTAGAACATTCTTTACAACCATTATGGGTATCCTCTACCAATCCTGCTTTCAGTAGTTTTTCGCGAAGTAACCTTAACGGGGTCTTGATCTCTGACACACCTCGGACTACCCTTTCATCTGAAACTTCTTCTACAACATTAACCCCTCCATGATTCGGCAATGGATTACTTTTAACATTTGGGGGTACATCATCAAAAGACAAGATCTTCTTTTCCATCAACTCCCTGACAAGATGCTTTAAGGCAAGACAGCCTTCTAAATCATGTCCGGCAGCGCCTTCGTGAAAGGCACAATGGGCATTTGGATTATAGTGAGGAGATGTAGTGTCTGGATTTAACGGTCGTGTTGTTACCAATCCTTGCTGCACCAAGGAGGGGTACAATTCTGTGTAAGTCATCGGTATCTGAGGAAGTGGAGGTTTTGTTGTTGGTCTCCGATTCTGGTGGTTCTGTCTGGGTGCCTGAGCTCTAGGCTGATGATGTTGCTGATAGGGTGAAGCGTTGGGCGCTCGTTGATACCCTTATTGAATTGGCTGATATACAGATGCTGGCACTGCCTGGTAATTGGGAACAGGATGACTGAAAGTCGGAGTCACAGCTGCCACATATGGTTGTTGGGCATACTGCAACGGATACATTGGTTGTTGTTGCTGGGATTGCTGAACATAACTTGCTTGAGGCTGCTGAACAAAGCCTTGCTGAGGTTGTTGAACATAACTTTGCTGATACTGTTGGTAAGGCGGTCTCCAGGTGCGACTCTTTCTTCCCATGGTTACTGCATTTGTCTCCCCTTCTTTATTTTTATGAACATTACTACTGAACTTCTTGACATTGTTGTTACCAGAACTGTTTGAACCGCTAGCCACCTTTCCATTCTTTAATCCCAACCCCACTCTCACCCCCACTACTACTATATCAGAAAAACTTGTGGTTACACTACTGATCATCTTCTCATAAAACTCCGGTCTTACTGTGTCGACGAACCAATCTGTCAACTCTTTTTCACTCAAAGGAGGTTCTACTTGAGAAGCGGTCTCCCTCCACCTTTGTGCATACTCTTTGAAAGATTCCGAACTCTTCTGCGACATACTCAGTAACTGTCTTCTATCAGGGGCTAAATCCATGTTGTACTTATAATGTTTCACAAAAGCATCAGCCAAATCTTGGAAACTATGAATACGAGACTGATCCTAGCCCAAATACCATTTAGTAGGAGCTCCTTTCAAACTATCTTGGAAATAGTGAATCATCAACTTGTCATCTTCTACATGAGCGGCCATCCTTCGGTAATACATAATCAGATGCGTCCGAGGACAAGTAGCACCAGAATATTGATCAAAATTAGGAACCTTGAATTTTGGTGGAATTACCAATCCAGATACTAAGCACATATCTCTGGCATCAGTACCAAAGATGTCATTTCCTTCCATTGCTCTGACTTTCCTGCCGATAGTCTCTACACTTTCTTTCAACTTATCATGTCGCCCACTCTCTTCTTCATACCCATCAAAACCTTCGTACACTTGTGGAGGATTATGAAAAATAGGGCGCGCTTGAATCTGAACAGAAGGCTGAGTGTAAGTAGGGATAGCTTGAGGAACTTCTGCTCCCAGGGGAACTGCTTGTTGATTGACTGCTGGTGGAGGTACAAAGCCAGGCGGTAATCCATATGGTGGAACATTTGCAACAGTGACTACCGTTGGGATCGGCTCTACAGCTATGCCAGTGATTTCAGAAACAACAGTGGCTTGAGTGTCCAATTTTGCACGAATGACTTGTAGGGCTTCCATGATCTGCCCCATGCCTCCTCATAGCTCTCCAAATTCATTATCAATCCTGTCCACATCCAAATTCTGTCCTTCCATTCTTAGGCGAGCTTGGGCTCAGGTTTTGTATCGGTGTTAAGGATTCAGTGTGATTCTTTCTGGCGATAAGACAACGAGATGAGACACAACACAAGAACATGCACATGCAATGCTTATGAATGCAAAATGCAACAATGCAAAATTAATCATTCAAGGAATCCAAAGAAATATTTGCAAATATTATAACAATGGGGAAACAAGCGAATTCAAAAGTCTTCATAGATTAACCACTGAGAGTTTTACAACAACGATTCTGAAACTGAAATACAAGTCTTCAATACAGATACATGATGAAATAAAACGGAAAACAAAAGGATTTTAGATCTTCTGTTTGGATGGCCCTTCGTCTTCTGGCTGAATTCTCTTTCCACCTTGACGGATCAACTCTTGAAGCTCCTCTTTCTCTTGCATAGCCTTGAAATACTTATCCCTCCAAGCCTTTCCTTCTTTTTTAGCTTTTGACAAAGCAGCTTTCAATTCTTCTACGAGAGTAGGTTTGGGCGAGTCAGGCTCAAAGCGAGTATAGAACATCTTCAACGCTGCTTCTTTTACCCATGATAAGTAAGATTCTGAAACAGTAGTGTCATGGTAACCTAGGGCAGTTACTCCCCTCGTGTGGACATAACGCCAAGCATACACAATTCGAGCCCTGTAAGCGGGATTCTTCCCCTCTTCAATGTAAAATCTTCTCAAAAAGTATGGGTTTGGTTCATCCTCCATTGGGTGCCCCAATTATCGACGAGCTAGGATAGGATTATAGCTGATGCAACCATTAACGCTGATAAGCAGTACATTCGGGAAATCTCCACAGCTTTGGATCATGGCAATCCCCTCATACATAGGGTCATACCACTTAATATCTGAGTGTTTGAGCAACAACAGTTTTTCAACCCATGAGAGCCCATTTTGCTTATCCTAGAGTGCTGGAATTCTTGGCAAGTGCGAAACAAACCACTTGTGCAAGAGAACGGTGCAACATTCAATCTGTCCAACTCCATAACGGTTCCTACGGTGGATGGAAAAGTACATATCAGCCAACAAAGTAGGTACAGGATTCTTGATTAAGAAAAGGTTGATTGCATTTGCGTCCACAAAATCATTAGCGGTCGGGAACAGGAACAACCCGTAAATTAGTAAAACCAGGATGGCCTCAAATGCTTCAATATTCTTTGACAAGGCATAGCTTTGAGCTTTTTCATATAGGAACATAGCTGGAAATCCATACAACCCTCCCTTGGAAATCATATGAGATCGTACCTCGTCCACCTCTAAATACGCGGCCTCTGCAACTGCTCTTTCATTAGGAGTCCCTTCTCTTCCAGAAAACGGTTTAGGAGTGACGCCTACTCCCATCAGGGCGGAATATTCTTCCAATGTTGGTAGCAACTGATAATCTGGAAAGTTGAAACAGTGTTAGGTTGAATCATAGAACTGCACGAGTGCGGATAACATCTCTTCATATACTTGAACTTCTAGCAAAGACAACATATTCCCATATTTCTCTCTGAATGCCTCGGGGTCTTCTACTAAACTTCCCAGTTTCTTCAAATTCTCCAATTTTGGTCTTCGAAACACAACCTCTGCTTTCTTTCCAGAATCCATCCTATAATATCTGCAAAACAATCTTTAGTTCCTTGAATGATTAAATAATGAGAATGCAAATGCAAAAGTTTCATGGAACTCAGATCAAGACATCGTTTCATTTCATTGATTTTCAAGTTTTGAATTACAAAATATCCAGTACATTTTACAAAAGTCCTAAATATAAGGCTGGCAGTATTCTAAATAAAAGTCCTCTTTTGCTTTGAGCTTCTTGATTTCTTCTTCCATCTGAGTCCTCTCAAGAATGAGTTTGTCCACAACTTGCTTCCATGGAGTTGACTGAGAGCTGGAAGAAAATAAACCTTCCTGTGTCTTCCTCTTCTTACAAGCAATCATTTCTTCATCCTTTGACTGGAGTTGTCTACGGAGTTCATCATTCTCTTCCATGGCCACTTGGTACTCGTACCTCCAGGCTATTTCAGTTTGTTGTGATTTCCTCAAAGCAATCTTTAACTTCTCCTCTTCAGACATAAAGATCATTGGGTGTTCCTCCTCTAAAACCATAGGTTTCTGCTGAGGATAAGGCATCTTCAGCTGAATAGCTCTCTTTCGGACCCATTGGAGATAAGGCTCGAGAGAGACGCAATTAGGTTTTCCTAAGTCTTCCTTTCCTTTCTTATGCACATGACCCTAAGCTTTTAGGATCTCTTTTCTTAATTCTGATTCTCCTTTAAAGAAAATATTCTCCACATGAGCGCTATTAGGTTTGTCTTTCAAAGGGTATCCAAGCTGTCAGCGAGCGAGAACAGGGTTATAACTGATTCCTCCACTTGTACCGAGAAGATGTACGTTACCAAAACTTCCACAACTGTCAATGATCTTTATCCCATCATAATTACGACTGTACCAATCAATATCAGAGTGAGTAAGAGCCATAACTTTCTGAGACCACCAACCTTCTTTCCAAAAAGCATGAGCCTTAGGTAAGTGGGAAATAAACCACTTGTATAGCAAAGGGACACAACAGGTAACCATTCCTCCTTTATGCAAATTCCTAAGATGAACATAATGATAGGCGTCAGCTAGTAAAGTAGGCACCGGGTTTTTCTTCAAGAAAATCTTAATGGCATTGAGATCCACAAAATTATCAAAACTTGGAAACAAGAAGATCCCATAAATGAGCAGGGCAAGGATAGCCTCGAATGCATCCATACTCAAATGATTGGCATAGTATTGTGCTTTCCCAACCAAGAACTCTGCAGTCAAACCAAATACTCCTCGTTTAGTAACCATATTTTTCTGAATATCCACCAATCCCAAACGTGTAGCTTTAGCAATTTCTTCTTCCTTAGGGTCCTTCTCCATGATTAGAAAAGGAGAGTCTTTAAGAATAGGAAAACCAATCAAGCAAGAATATTCCTCAAGTGTGGGTACTAGCTGATAATCAGGGAAAGTGAAACAATGATAAAGTGGATCATAAAACTGGAGAAGTGTGGAGAGAAGTCCCAGATCCATCTTCTTCTTTACTTTCAACAATGACAATAAGTTCCCATACCTGCTCTTGAATCCTTCTAGATCTGTTATCAAAGTGCTCAACCTTTCTATGTCATCTAAGTTAGGACTTTTGTCAGTGTACTTCATAGTTTTCTTTTTTCCACTATCCATGATGACCCTAATGTTTACAAACAAGAGATCTGAGTTCCATGAAACTTTTATGATATGATGTTCATGAATGCATGAATGCACAAACACAGGTAAGCACAGATTCACATATACACATGGGTAAACAAATAAAGGTTTTGGTTTCAAGAACATGAGTATGGAGTCAAGGTCTACCCACCCCAAAGGTATGTACTAAGGCTTTCAAAAACTGTAGAACAAGGTTCTAAAAGAGTTCCCAAAGTCCTTGACCCATCTTTCGGATATTATCAATTTCCCAAATACTTGGTGGTCGATAATATTCTCAAGAGAGTCTAGTCCAAGTGTAGTATCGCGTATCAACTATTTTGGAATTACTTCCTTATAGTCATTGCACTACATCCTAATAAAGCCATAGTGGGGAAAAGGTAATCTAAAGGTCCTCAGTATCACAGGCTCCCATGTAGAAAGTAGCATTGTTTTCACGAATACTCGATCAACAATACTAACTCTCAGAAGGGCCTCTACTGAGCGGTGGTTTTCTCAAGTCAAGTTGGTCGGGAATCAACTCCCTATAAGTCTCTTTGAATATACCACCATCCTATCATAAGTACGCTCAAACACGGGTATAGTGTTGTCTCATCACTCAAAATTCCCAAGATCCAACAGGGCACATATGTACATATTTACAAGTATTCACAAATATAGCAAGTAATCAAACAAGATAGGCTAAACCCTCAAAACACATGTCCCTAGTGAAGTCGCCATTTCTGTTGCGGTGAAAATTGGATATCAAGCTATTAAATTAACTTGAATCTTAATTCTTTTACAACCGAACTTTATTTTATCCAAAGGAAAGGTCTAAAGAAAGAAAAACCTTTTTCGCGATGTAATGACAATGCTTAAGAGATTCGGGGATCGGGGATTTGTTATACCTAGGGAAGGTGTTAGCACCCTAAGCATGTGTAGTACTCTACAGGAACCTTTTGTTTGATGGCTTGCTAAGTTTGTGAAAATGTGTTACGGATTGGGAAAAGGTATAAGTTGAAACCTAAACTTATATACACTAAGTTTGCTCGCAAAGATATCGCATCTTCTGCCTACGTATCCTAACTAGGATAGAATCAGAGCAATCGTAGTTCACCTCACAAGAAGAAGAACACTTGATTATGATCAAGGTTCAAGGGGGAACAAACATGACAATGTTTGTGTGGAGTTTGACAAAACTCCCTATTCTAAGTTGTAATATTCAAAAGGGGAAGTAAGAAATCATAACGATGATCCTTACATAGAGTTGACAAACTCTATCCTAGGGTTCTAATTGACGAACACTCATAGTACAGGTGGGTCTTTTAGACTTAAAGCAAAGTCTAATGGTTTCTAAACTAAGGTTAAAGTGACTTAACAAAGTCAAGGGAGTGGGTGAATGAGTTATCCATAACATAAGGGTTATTGGAAAGACTTTTCCTTTGGAAGGGGACAGGAGAGGCAACTTGGATGAGAGCTAACAAGCTTCTTCTCTTTAGGGAAAGAAAATTTTGAACAAGATAACAACATAATAAATATGAATTCATGGTGACAACCATTAGGTGAGCATGTGAAATGATAAAAATGAACATGCATTGATGACAATCAAAGCAGTTGATTAAGCAGGAAGTGTGACAACAGATCAAGCTTAAGTGCATTTAGCAGATGAAGTAAAATGAACATGGTAACAACCAAATATGAAATCCTAGCATGTTAGATAACATTTAAGAACATTAATGCAAACAATTATTACAAACAATCACAAGTATAGCAAGAGAAAAATTCATCTGCATACGCGAAAACGATCATAAAACGTACATAACTTACACATAGCCAAAAGAGATGAAAATTTAGGCAAACATGGAAATAAAAAATATGACATGGAAGTAGACATCAAGATGAACAAAATGCAAAAAGAATGGGTGAAAAATGATTAATAATGAGAGAGATGTGAATTTTTGAAGTTTGGTTAAAAAAATAGCAAAAATAACAAAAATAAACAAAAGGGTTGCCCTCCTCAGGGGTCGAACCCACGCTTGCATGGTCAAAGGCGCTTAAGTGACAAGTTGCTTACCACTGGGGTGGCTATATATCCGTTTGTAAATGCCACCCCATTAAAATATAAGGTATGCCTACAAAATTGGCTGGACAAGAAACATGAAGCAAAAACACCAACTTGCATTTTCATCACAACTCTCTCAAATCTTAATGGTTTTTGACAAAATTTAGGTCTAAATTGTGTAGAATTTCACAAGGAACATGATGGTGGCATTGGTTTTTCAAGATCAAGCTTTAATTTCCAAACCCGATAGCACATGCATTGTGAGTGTGTGTTGTGCATTTTGAGATGAAGATCACATTCCAGCAAGTTCCAAATCCAACAAACCACATACACACATTACAAATACACTGATGAATGACTGTGAGCATAAAGATAGATCCAAAATAAGCTGTAATACAAATTGACATGTGAGTTGCAAAATTAACATATAGATGCATGATAGACATCAGTTCAATTTTAAAGCTCATTTTCACTAAGTAATTCATATATACACGTTACACATCTCTGAACAAATGAATTTGAATATTAAGATTGGTTTAAAATAGGCTGGTGTGAAAAAATGGTGTTCAAGGGCAACACTGTGTTTGTGAAAGTGCAAGAGGGTATTGATTTTCAATTCCATGTATATTCAAACCATTTCAAACATACATACACCTTATATACATGATATTGAGTGAGATAAAACCAGATAAACTAATTGGAACAGGCTGCATTGAGACATCGTATCCAAGATGTAAAAATCTGTCAAGCATGATGCATAATGATGCTCAGTTTTAATTCCAAGCAAATTCAGGTCAAATAGAACATACCAACACCTTTCATATATGTTATGGAATGAGTCACAGTACAACAATAGCATTAACACAAAGCATGGTGAAAACTAACAGTCAAGTTACAAGTGGGCATGTTGTGAGGCAAAAAGGGTGATTAGTTCAGTTTTAGCTTCAAGCATGGAATTAGCAAACAAACCACATACACACCTTGTATGCATGTCATTGAGTGAAGTTTAAGTAATGAAGGTAGTCCAAAATGGTCTGTGGTGAGAGGTAGTGTTCATGTTGCAAAAATAGTGTTTGAGAGGCATGAGAAGATTCAAATCAGTGTCAATGCACAAGTAGGTCAAATGGCTCACATATACACATTACATATATGCCAAGAATTGATTCCAAACTAAGATTCAACCCTAAAACAAGCTTTGGTGAAAAACTGGTGTGTGAAGTGCAATATTGACAGGTAATATGCAGGAAGAGTATGCAGTTCAGTTTCCAAGCAAGGTATTGGAAAATAATTCACACATACACATATCATACAGGCTATGAAGTGTGTTCAAGCAGGTGAGATGGTTCCAAACAGTCAGTTATGCAAAATGACACATAGACTGCAGAAAATGGCCATGGATACACATATGAAAAAGTTCATCTCAAGTTTCAGGCACCGTTTGATTAAACCAATGTTTCAAACATGTTACATATTACCCATATGAAGTGTGTGCATTTCAAAATTTGATCCACAATCAAGGAAAACCAAACTGATATGGTGATGCTCACTTTTGTTAAAAAAAATGCATTGTGAATGAAATGTCCTAAATCAGATGCAAAAAAATTATATCAGGCATTCACACACATTGCAATCATGGTTTTAAAGACATCTGACAACTACATACCAAGCAAAATAACATCTTGGTATTTGATGCCAAAAGCAAATAATCTAAAGGCAGTAACAGGGTTGTTTTCACAAGAGTGATGCTATTTCATGGTGACTATGGTACATACATGCTAGATACATGATAAGAAGAATGTTTAGAACAATAAGACACACACATTCCACCAGTCACAAAAGTCAGCTCATGGACACCAAAACAGTAACAGTATAAGCTTGATGACAAACATAACAAATGTTATACATATGGCATGATAATGAAATGGGATGAGCTAAGTGCTACATACCTCTTGTAGACAACCTTTGTTAGAACACAGATTGGTTCTTAATAATATCTCTATGTTTTGATGATAACTATTATGAAATTTTGTAATTAAGAATTATATACTCTAAAATTTGCTTAAGAATATTTGTTGCAGATATTAAAGTAAATATCACTCCAGAAGCAAATCAGATCTGAACATAAGAAATATGCAAAGCTCTGAAGCGTCAGATGCACCCATTAGAAGATTCTGAACGTTGCCATCAGAAGATCCTGAGCGTAGCCTCCAGAAGGATCTGAAGCAGAAGCTCCAGAATAATCTGAAGCAAGTCAGAAGCATCTGAACTAAAGAAGAATTCTGTATGAAGAGTTTTCAAGCATAGTTACTACAGAAGATTCTGAGAGTACTAAAGCTGCCAGTACTGAGGATCTGACTCAAAAATATGCTCTGAACTTATACACGCTAAAAGCACACTTGCTGCAAAGACTCTGATTCAGCAAAACTCTGATCAACATCAGAAGGCTCTGATCAAATTAGACTCTGATGATTCTTGCTGAAAATTGGTGAAGAAGAATTCAAAGATTATGTCCGTTGGAATATCCAAACGACTCTTTCCTTATTTATGCTAGACATAAGAACACAGACAAAAAGGATTTCTCTGTGCTTTCTTCTTCTAGGAAAGGTCACTTGATGTGAAGACAAAAAGACTCAGACCTTTTGGTACACACTTCTCAACATAAAAAGCTCTTGGACCACTGTGCCTATAAAAGCAAGTCTCCACTCATCTTCTTCAGTTGGCGTTTTACTTGAAAAGAATTAATTATCAAAGCTCTCATACAACCCATATTCTTTCTAGAATTAATTTCTTTGTTCTTAATCTTAAGTGAAAAATCACAGTTGTGATAAAGCTTTATAGAAGCAGTTTAACACTTGTATTTGTTATTACATTTGATTGTAAGAAAACCTTAAGAAGATCCAGTTAGGATCAATAGTTCTTGAGAAGACTTTGAACAGTTGTTCTTAGTGCTTACTATTGTAATCAGTTGATTAAATAGTGGATTAAGTCCTTGTTTGAGAAAGGCAAATCACTCTAGGAAGGGTGGACTGGAGTAGTTGAGTTCAACGAACCAGGATAAAAATACTTGAGTTTTTATTTCTAAGTTTTTATCTTCATACTTATTCAACCCCCCTTCTAAGTATTTTCTCACCTTCAGTTGGCATCAGAGCTCCAGTTCTGTGTGTGCTACCACTTCAAAGTAACAGTAAAGATCCAGTGAGAAAAACTTTGATATATATTTGGTTGTTGCTATGGCTGATAATTCAATGTCTAACATTAACAACAAATATGAAGAAAGGGACAGAATCAGCACTAAACCCCCTATGTTTGATGGGGAGAATTTTGATTATTGGAAAGACAGGGTTGAAAGTTTTTTCCTTGGTTATGATGCTGATTTATGGGATTTGGTCATAGATGAATATGTTCATCCCATTGATGGGAATGGCAAGAAAGTAGATAGAAAATCTATGATAGAAGCCCAAAAGAAGGAATTTAGAAATCACCACAAGGCCAGAACAATATTGTTAAATGCAATATCTCACATTGAGTATGAAAAGATCACAAATAGAGAAACTGCATTTGACATGTTTGAGTCCTTAAAGATGACTCATGAGGGAAACTCTCAAGTCAAGGAAACAAAGGCTCTGGCTCTAATCCAGATGTATGAAGCCTTCAAGATGGAAGAAGCTGAATCTTTTGAAGCTATGTTCTCCAGATTTCAAATACTTACAGCTGGACTAAAGGTTCTGGATAAAGGATACTTTATTGCTGATCATGTGAAAAAGATCATCAGAAGCTTACCTACCAGATGGAGACCTATGGTGACTGCGCTGAAAATGGCTAAAGATCTGAACAAGATCTCGTTGGAGGAACTAATCAGTTCACTAAGAAGTCATGAAATTGAACTTGAGGAAGATGAACCTCAAAATAAAGGTAAATCAATTGCTTTAAAATCTAATAAATCTGCTAAAGCATTGTAGGTAATAGAGGAAAGCTCTGAAGAATCCTCATCTGAAGATGAAGATGAACTATCCATGTTGTCTAGAAGAATAAACAAACTCTGGAAGCATAAAGGAAAGAAGTTCAGAAACTTCAGGAAGCCTGACCAAAGAAAACAATCTTCTGGACACAGAAGATCTGGCAAAAAGGAGGTTATCTGCTATGAATGTAAAGAACCTGGGCATTACAAAAATGATTGTCCAAAGTTGTTGAAAGAAAAGCCTAAAAGAAAATCTGATAAGAAGAAGAAGGTTCTAATGGCCACCTGGGATGATTCAGATACATCTGAATCTGAATCTGAGTCAAAAGAGGAATGTGCCAATGTAGCATTGGTGGCAGACATAGAAGATCAGGAGGAAGGAACTTCAGGATCTGAATCTGGTTCTGAATCTGACCTGACCCTGAAGAGGTAATGGCTAAACTCACTAAAGATGAACTTATCAAAGTGTTATCAGAAGTTCTGAAGAGCTATAACAATATTAAGCTCAAATACAAGAAGCGTCAAAGCAATCTTGTATCTGAGAATAATATTCTCAAATCAGAAGTAGCTGAGCTAAATGAAAAGAACTTAAGATTGAAAAATGATTCTGAATTAGCTCAACAAAACTCTGATTCTGAAACATAATCTGAATGCAAAAATATTTTGGAAAAATATGATTACAGCTTTCAGAAGTTTCTTGCTAAAAGCATAGACAGAAGCAAAATGGCTTCTATGATCTATGGAGTTAGCAGAAATAACAGAAAAGGAATTGGATATAAATCTTCCTCTGGAAAGGACTTAAATCCAAAACCTGTTGATAAAAATACCATCAAGAAAACTCCTTTATATTCCCACTTTAAATTTGGTCACTTGAATGATATTGAACACACACGTTCTGAAAAGAATATTCATGTGTTTAAATCTAAGGCTAGTCAGAATAAACCTTATGTTAAAAAACAGAAGTTTAGACAAACCTTCAGAACAACTAACCCAAAAGGACCCAAGAAGATCTAGGTACCTAAATGTAAAATAATTCCTGTTGCAGATGTTCTTAGCAGCAAGGTCAGGACGCCAATCATGGTACCTGGACTCTGGATGCTCGCGACACATGACAGGAGAAAGGTCTATGTTCCAAAGTCTGGAGCTTAGATCTAGAGGTGGTGTGAAATTTGGAGGGAATCAGAAGGGCAAGATCATTGGATCTGGAAATATTGGAAATGGTAAACTTCCCTCTATTACTAATGTTTTACTTGTAGAAGGATTAAAGCATAACTTATTGTCCATAAGTCAATTAAGTGACAATGGTTATGATATAACCTTTAATCAAAAATGTTGTAAAGCTATTATTCAAAAGGATGGCTCAATCCTATTTAGTGGAAAGAGGAAAAATAACATTTATAAAATAAATCTTTCAGAACTTAAGGTTCAGAATGTTAAATGTCTCGTGTCTGTTAATGAGGAGCAATGGGTCTGGCACAGAAGATTGGGGCATATTAATATGAGACGTATATCTTAGATTAATAAACTTAATCTTGTCAGAGGACTTCCTAATCTGAAGTTCACCTCAGATGCTCTTTGTGAAGCATGTCAAAAAGGGAAGTTTTCAAAATCATCTTTTAAATCAAAAAATGTTGTTTCTACTTCCAGACCACTAGAATGACTTCATATTGATCTGTTTGGACCAGTGAAAACTGCATCCATCATAGGCAAGAAGTATGGATTAGTCATTGTTGATGACTATAGTAGATGGACATGGGTAAAGTTCTTAAAACACAAGGATGAGTCACATTCTGTGTTCTTTGACTTCTGTAAACAAGTCCAGAATGAAAAAGATTTCAAAATTATAAAAGTCAGAAGTGATCATGGTGGTGAATTTGAAAATAAATATTTTGAAAAATATTTTAATGAAAATGGCATTGCTCATGATTTTTCCTGTCCTAGAACTCCACAACAAAATGGAGTTGTAGAGAGGAAAAATAGAACTCTACAAGAGATGGCCAGAACCATGATCAATGAGGCTAATCTGGCAAAGCACTTTTGGGCAGAAGCAATCAACACAGCCTGTTACATTCAGAACAGAGTGTCTGTAAGACCTCTTCTGGAGAAGACTCCCTATGAACTATGGAAGAACAGAAAGCCCAACATTTCATATTTTCATCCTTTTGGATGTATTTGCTATATGTTAAATACTAAAGAAAATCTGAACAAGTTTGATTCCAAAGCACAGAAGTGTTTCATGCTTGGATATTCTGAACGCTCTAAAGGCTACAGAGTATACAACACTGAGACACAGATTGTGGAAGAATCTATTCATGTTAGATTTAATGATAAGCTTGGCATTAAAAAGCCAAAGCAGTCTGAAAACTCTGCAGATAGAGAAGTAGTCTTCACAGACTCTGAAGGCTCAGAGGCAGACAAAGCTCAAGTGAAGGAAACAGAAGCAACTCCAGATGCAATTCCTTTAACTTCTCAGATGAACAATTTAAACATTTTTGAAGAATCAACTGTTAGAGGATCATCTTCCAGAATCAAAGCTTCTCATCCAGAGAATGTTATCATTGGAAAGAAGGATGACCCTATCAGAACAAGATCCTTTCTCAGGTCATCTGAAGCATCATTATATGGACTGGTGTCAGTAATTGAACCAACCTCTGTAGATGAAGCTCTGCAAGACAATGATTGGATTATTGCCATGCAAGAAGAGCTAAATCAATTCACCAGAAATGATGTGTGGGATTTAGTTCAAAGACCAAAAGGATTCAATATAATTGGAACTAAATGGGTCTTCAGAAATAAGCTTAATGAGAAAGGAGAAGTTGAAAGAAATAAGGCAAGGCTTGTTGCTCAAGGGTACAATCAACAAGAAGGTATTGATTACACTGAAACTTATGCTCCAATGGCAAGGTTAGAATCTATACGCCTTCTTATTTCATTTGCTGCACAAAATAACATCACTCTATATCAGATGGATGTTAAAAGTGCCTTTCTAAATGGTATTATAGAAGAAGAAGTTTATGTCCACCAGCCTCCTGGTTTTGAGAGTGAAAAATTTCCATATCATGTTTTCAAACTAAAGAAATCTCTGTATGGTTTAAAACAAGCTCCCAGAGCTTGGTATGAGAGATTAAACAATTTTCTTCTGGAGAAAAATTTCATCAGAGGCAAAGTGGACACAACACTCTTTTGTAAATCATTTAAGAAAGATCTTCTAATTTGTCAAATATATGTGGATGATATCATTTTTGGATCTACCAATACTATGTTGGGAAAGGAGTTTGCTCAATGTATGGAGGCAGAATTTGAAATGAGCATGATGGGAGAATTGAGATTCTTTCTGGGAATTCAAGTCAACCAAACTCCAGAGTGCACTTACATACATCATACCAAATATGTTAAAGAACTTCTGAAGAAATTTAACATGACTGATAGTAAGCTGGCAAAGACTCCCATGCATCAAACTAGTTCACTAGGCAAGGAAGAGGTAAGTAAGAAAGTAGATCAGAAACTCTACAGAGGTATGATAGGATCTCTTCTTTACTTAATTGCTTCTAGACCTGACATATTGTTCAGTGTATGCTTGTGTGCTAAATTCCAATCAGATCCTAGAGAATCACACTTAACAGCTGTTAAGAGGATTCTAAGGTATCTGAAAGGTACTTCTAATGTGGGTTTGTGTTACAAAAAATCTGATGATTTCAAATTAGTTGGATTCTGTGATGCTGACTACGCTGGAGACAGAGTGGAAAGAAAAAGTACTTCTGGAAGTTGTCAATTTCTAGGAAGAAATCTAATCTCTTGGTACAACAAGAAGCAACCCACAATTGCACTATCAACTACAGAGGCAGAATATATTGCTGCTGCTGGATGTAGCACACAGATGCTCTGGATGAAAAGTCAGCTAGAAGACTATCAGATATTTGAAAGTAACATTCCAATATTTTGTGATAATACTTCTGCTATATGTTTGTCTAAAAACCCCATTTTACACTCTAAGGCAAAACATATAGAAATTAAGCATCATTTCATCAGAGACTATGTTCAGAAGGGAATTACAAACTTAGCCTTTGTTGATACAGATTATCAATGGGCAGATATTTTCACAAAACCCCTTGTTGAAGATAGGTTCAAATTTATTCTGAAAAATATTGGTATGGATTTGTGTCCAGAATAATATTTGTCAGAAGCAAATTTTATAGATGCAAAAATGTTTAATGCTCTGAAGAATTTCATATGATTATTTATTCATTTCCTTAAATTACTTTATTTGTGAAAATCTGAACTAACAATACTCAGAGGATCTGAACGTTGGTTAACGTTTCATTTCTCAAGAGAATTCAGAAGCACATGCAAGCAAACACGTGTCACTCTAAATCTGCAAAGATAGCGTGTACACTACTGAAGAGACGTTTGAGATGAAGTTTGAATAGTGAAAATCTTGATTTTCCCCCCAATTTGTCAGAATCAATTAATGCTTGAAATAATTTTTATTCTTTTTCATTAATTGCTATGTGTGAACGTGCATTGTGTGTCTGTTTGTATGCCTAAATGTTTACTATAAATACCACATCTCTCACCACTTTCACACTTTTCACATCTCAAGAACGTTTATGCATTTCTGTCTTCTTTTCTCTCTTCACAAAAACCCTAAACCTTTGACAAAATCATCTTCAATGGCAACTTCATCCTCCACTGCTGCACAGTTTCAATCAACCATGGCTGCAGTTACTTCTGCAAATATGGGTGTGACTCCATATACGACCCCTAAAAGGACTTTGTTAACACCTGTTGACAAACTGGAAGTTCTCTGTGAATCAATGGTGGAATTTGATTCACTGGCTGAAAATGGATTTGAGTTTCGTTCAATAATTGATGCTCAAGGCTGGGTAAAATACTTTGACAGACTATTTGGACCAGTTTACCCCCATCTGGTGAAAGAGTTCTGGATACATGCTTCTGTATACCCTAAATTCATCTTGTCTTCTGTTCTGGGTAAGGAGATAATCATTACAGAAGATCTGATCAGAAAACTCATAGGATATGAGGAGACTGATGGAGTATCTCATCTGCCAGCTGGGCGTGTAGATATGGAAGAAGTTTATGAGGAAGTCATGACTGCTGGACAGGCCTCTAACAAGTTTAAAGATCTGAAGCCTGACTATAAGATCTGGGCAAAGATTTTCATGGGATGTATTCATCACAAAAAATCTACAAACTCTCCAGATTACGTGAACAATGAACAACCCTACTTTATGTACTGTTTAAGTCAGAGCACCAAGGTAGATCTTCCTTACATTCTGTTCATGCACTTATGGAATCATATAAATGCCTCCAGAGAATCTGTGAAAGACAAAGGTCAGAAGATCAGAACATGGATTCCCTTTGGAAGGTTAATTTCAGATATTCTGACAGAAAATGGATTGGTGACTGCTCTGTATGCTGCTGGAGTCAAAGAGGAACTTGAGTCTATTATTGGGAAACCTCTGAATGCCAAGAGTCTTCAGAGACTTAAAATTGTAGAGGAACTCACATCAGCACCCAAGAAGATGAATATTTCTAAACTCAGTCAGAAGAGAATCCCAGTAGAAGACTACCCTCTGTTCTGTGCTGAAGAACCAAGGGAAATAATTGTAAGGTACATGGATTCGTGCAAGGCAGATGGAATCCCAATCCCTGCAGATATTCTAAAAAGAGCAAGGGAACCAATGCCTGATGGAGGAGATGAGATCACAAGAAAAAGAAGTCAATCAGAAGCAGAAGATGTGACTGTTCAGAAGAAGCCCAAAGTTGCTGACAAGCCTCAGAAGCTGATCAAGAGGAAAGCATCTGAAGATGCTTCTTCTGTTCCCACAAAACGTATCAAGATTAAAGGTACCAATTCTTCTGTATCTTCTTTCAATAATACTGTTTTAAATGATTCAACATTTAAGTCTATTCCAAAACCACCCTCTACTCAGAAACAATTTGTTCCTGCTCCATCTCATATCTCTATTCCTTCCCCACAAAAATCATCTAATCCTGTTTCCATCACTCCTGTAAAACCTTCTACTACTCAATCATCAGCACCAACACCAACAACAACAAAACCACCAAATCAGACTCCACCACCTATAACAAAACCAACAAAACAATCTGTAACACCACCACCAACAAAACCAGCAAATCAAACTCCACAACCAGAAAAACCAACAAAACAATCTGAACAACAACAACCACAAACAGAAAAACAACAACAACCAGAGAAACAATCTGAACAACAATAACAAAAACAATCTGAACAACAAAGGGCTGAGATTGGCCAGTTTGATCAAAGGAATGATTTTTGAAATTTGGACAATTTGGGACTAAAGTGTGAAATCACCAATTTGCCATAACCATAACTTTCAGCTCACAAATCCTTTTGAGATGTGCTAGTACTTTTTAGAAAGCCGTCAAATAGCTCTAAAACATTCATGTTTTCATGAGTTTCAATTTCCCAAAGGAACTTGGCCAAAAAGTCTCTCAAAGTTGCTAAAAATGAACTTAAAAGTGAAATTTCTCTAAGTCTTTTTCCTTTCTCAAAATGAATTTGATCATAACTCCAAATCTATGCATTTTCTAATCATGGACCACTTAGGGACTTTTGTAGGATTTGTCAAGAGCTTTCCAATGAGCTTTGAACCAACTCAATTGGATGTGTGGTTAAGGAGTTATGGTTTAGCCCCTTTCAAAACCCTAATTTCCCGATTTTCGATTACTCCTTCATCCTTGATCCAATGGTCATGAAAATTGATAGGAAAGTGCAATATGATATAAGGAACATTTTTTATTCACAGTTTGAAGTCCAATTCCTTAATTTTGAAGAGTTGACTTTTTGGTCAACCGTACGATCGATCGGTGACTACTGAGTCGTCTGTTGACACTCTGGACCTCCTGAGACTTTGAAACTTCTTGAATGAACTTTATTAAGCTATATGAACTTGATGGATCAAGATCCCACCATTAGAACACCTTCCAACACCAAAGTCAAACTACAGTTGACTTTTACTGGTCAAAAACCCCAATCGGGTGCCCTGAAATACATTGTTCTTGATTCTGGGGTAACAACCTCAAATTGGGTATTCAATTGACATCATATGATACCCTTGATCTTTTCATGATTGAATTAGCCTAAAACTTTGATTGAGCACAAATCCTGAAGTTTTGATTTGACTGTACACAACCCTGATTCATATGTAACTTGACAAAGACAAACTTGCACTGGGTTAGGGTTAGATAATCCATGAGTATGCTCCTAAAATGATAATGAGAATCTAAGGGGTAAAAATTTGGGGTATGACACATGCCCCAAAATTGCTCTATATATTCTCACACTACTTCACAATTCACACTTTACACTTTCTATCACTCTTCTCTTATGCATTTCTGTCTTCTTTATTGCTTCCATCTCATTTCCAAACCAAAGACCTCTCGTAAACCCAGACGTATCTCAAGAACTTCAATGGCATCATCATCTTCAACATCTGCTCAGATGCAAACCTCAACTGCTGCTGCATCATCTCCAAATGCTGCTTCATCTCCAACTGCTGTTGTGTACAAGGAACCAGTGAGAACTCTTCTCACTCCAATCAAAGATCTTGAGGTTCTATGTGAGAACTTTGTGGATTTTTATTCCATTAAAGAGAATGGTTTTGATCTCAACCCAACCATTAAGAATCAAAACTGGGAAAAGTACTTTGACAGGTTAATGGGTCCTGTTTATCCAACATTGGTGAAGGAGTTCTAGATACACGCCCAAGTTTTCCCTAAATTTATTCATTCTTATGTTCTTGGAAAGGAGATTGTTATTACTGAGAAGTTAATAAGACAGCTGATTGAGTACAAAGAAACTGATGGAATCACAAGTATGGCAACTGCTCGTGTGGACTTGGCTGATATTTTTCAAGAAGTTTGTGTTTCTGGGGAACCATCCAACAAAGTCAGAGATCTGAAGCCTGTTTACAGAATCTAGGCTAAGATTTTCATGAGCTCCATTTTTCATAGGAAATCTTCAAACTCTCTAGATTATGTCAACTCAGAACAACTGTACTTCATGTTCTGTATGAGTAAAGGCAAGAAGGTGGATCTGCCTTATCTTCTGTTAAGTCATCTTCTAAACCACATAAAGGAAACAAGAGAAGAAGTTAGAGTTAAGGCTGGAAAGATCAGAAATTGGATCCCTATGGGAAGGCTGATATCAGACATTCTAACAGAGAATGGTCTTGTAAAACATCTGACTGATGCTGGGGTGACAGATGATCTGTCTTACATTATAGGATTTGTCATCAATGGGAATACTCTGAAAAGGATGAAGGTCATCTCAGAGATTGCTGGCAAAGCTAAGAAGTTTGACTCTGATGAAGTCAGCAGAAGAAGGATCCCTTTAGCAGATTTTCCTATGTTCAGTGTTGATGAACCTAGGAACATCATCTTGACATTCATTGCTGATTGTTTGAAGAATGGTATTCCTCTGCCTGCTAACATAGTATAAAAGGAAGGAGAAGTCTTGCCAAATCTTCTGAGAGAAAGGCGCAACAAGAGAAAAGCTGAGGAAGGATCAAATGCACAGCCTAATAGGAAAGCCTCTGATGCTGCTGACAAGCCTGAGAAGGACAAGAAGCAGAAGGAAAATCCTCCAGAATCTAGCTTGGAGGAAATAAGAGAAACAATTCAACAGGTATTAACATCTGATCCAAAACCATCTGCCCCTTCACCCTCACCTTCACCTCCTCCATCTCCTCTACAACCATCTGGACCTCCTTCATCTTAACCAATTTCATCCCCTCATACACATTCTCAACCATCTTCTGTTCAACAACCATCTGAACCCCCTCTACAAAAATCATCTGAACAACAACCCTCTCAACAAGTACAATCTGAACCACAACAACAAAAACAATCTGAACCACCCTCTTCTACTCAACCACCAGAAGAACCAACCATCCAAAATCCTGGACCATCTATCCCACAAACATATGAAGACATTCTGGATGTGCAACCCATTGCAACCATGTATATCCTCTCTTCCACTTCATGTCACTCAACTGAATCATCTGATTCTGATGAATCTGAAGTTCCCTCACCAACCTGTTTACAGATTCCTGATCCTTTTAAACCACTACCATCTGACTTACCTGCTTCTGAACAACATCTTCATCATATTGCTCTTCGCTCCAAATTTAACTTCACAGAATTTCTACCATCTTCATCTGATGTTGTTACATCAACACCATCTGATGTTGAAACCACCATTCCTCATCTAACCATACCACAACCATCTAAACCACAACCATCTATACCACAACCATCTGAACAACCACCATCTGATCAACCACCATCTGATCAAACACCCCCTGAACAAACCCAAACAAGCCCTGAACCCTCACAAAAAGTCACCCTAGAAGACTTTCTGAACCCCAAAACCAGATCAGATGTTTCTACTTTGTTCAAGAATTTCAAGAAGGAAATGCGTATGGGGATTGCTTCTGTTGAAAAAACATGTTTGTCTAGTATGGATCCTGCTGAATCTGAAGCTTCTTGGAACAGTTTCATCTCAAAGTTCAACACTGCTGCCTCTGATCTCAGAATAATATGTGTTGATGATGCAAAGGCAAAGTTTGCTGAAATGGTCAGACAGACTCTGCTAAGCATTCTCACAACACCAGTGCTACTTTTGGAAGATGATTCTGCTGAAGATACTGCTGCAATGATAGAAGATACTCCTGCATCTGACATGGAGATTGATCATCCTATGGCAACTGCATCTGCTTCTGCACCATCTGCATCTGAGATGAAGACTGAGACTCCAGATGTTGTCCAAGAAGTCAAGGAAATCAGATCATGGATGATAAAACAGGAACAGACTACTGAAGAGATTAAAACTTGGATGGCCAAGCAAGAAGAGTCCACTGCAAAGATTACTAATCTTCTGACCATAATTGCATCTCGCCAGCCCTAGTTTTCTTTTCCATGTTTTTGCATTCCTGTTTGCACTTGTTTTCTGTTGTTTTATTTTATTTCATCTGTTGTCTGAACATCTTATCTTTTGTTATGTTTGGATCTGAATGTTTTTGGCTATTTTTTTCATTTATGTGTTGTGTTTTCTTTTCTTCTGTTATCTTTTTTGTCTTTTAAAATCTTTTTGATTATGACAAAAAGGGGGAGAAAGAGAATCTGATTGTTCAGTCCATAAGCAAATACTAAAACGAAAATTCAGACATAGTATTAAGTAACTTTGAATCTTAAGAATTTCAGATTTTATTGTTTCATTTGATAAAAACTCTTTGAAGTTACCCTGAGAATTACCCAACTAGTCTCTGATCCTTGAAGCAAATTTAACTCTGATTCTGGAAGATAAACCAGACTCTGTATTTGAAAGAATTCATCAGGCTCTGATTATGGAAAGCATCTAAGCTCTAATTCGTTATCTTTAACAAGGATTCCTACTAGGTTCTGAAATATACTCAAGCAAAAAGGGAAGTGTTCTCTTCTATTAGAGTATTCATTTCAGGGGGAGATTCTTAATCTCAGGGGGAGTCACATTTATTTTTGTCTCTTTATTGAACAAAATTTCCTATGTTTTGTCATCATCAAAAAGGGGGAGATTGTTAGAACACATATTGGTTGTTCTTATATCTCTATGTTTTGATGATAACTCTTATGGAATTTTGTATTAAGAAGATATACACTCTAAAATTTGTTCAAGTATTATTGTTTCAGGTATTAAATTGAATACTCTTAAAGAAGCAAAATACATAAGTACAAGCAACTATGCAAGGCTCTGAAGCATCAGAAGACTCTGAGGCACTGCCAGAAGAATCTGAAGCATTGCTGAAAGAATTATATGAAGAGTTGAAAGCTTTGATTAAATCAGACTCTGAAGTTCATTTCATTGCAAGAACAGAGGCTCTGATCATCAGACTCTTATCAAATAATATTCACGCTCAAGCACATACTGCTGCACACTCTGATGAAGACTCTGGTCAAGATTAAGACTCTGATATATTAAGATCTGATCATCTCAATCATTTCAGCTCTGATCATCTTAAAGTATTTCATTCCTTTAAGCTTGCTACAAGTTCTGAAGTGCAGATTATGAAGACTTCATCCTGAAGGAAGCTTGTTGAAGAAGCTGTAAACTTGATTGGATGTGGTGCTACTTCCAAAGTAACCAACAGCTATTTTGTCCAAAGAAGTGACGTGGTGCAAATCCCAAGGCTTCTACAACCATACTTTTCCTGCAGAAAGCATATCTCTGCCCATACTTTTTGGTAATGCAAAGTCTTATATTCTAATATAATATTCAGCTGCACATCACTCAAAGCAAATTGGAAAAGCTATAAAAGGAGAACTTCTACAACATTTAGAAGTTGCTAGTTCACTCAGAGAGAAAAATTCATACACGCTTGATTCATCACAGTGAAAATCTCAAAAAGATCTTATTTTTTTGTTCTCTCATAAAACTGTATAGTTTTACTTGTACTTAATCTTAAGTGTAAATATCACAGTTGTGATACAACTTATTAGAAGCAATCAAACACTTGTTAGTTTACATTAATTTGTAAGAAGTTCCTTGAGAAGACCAAGGTGTGGTCAGTTGTTCTTGAGAAGACTAAGACAATTGTTTTTAGTGCTTACTATTGTAATCAGTTGATTAATAATGGATTAAGTCCTTGTGGAGAAAGGCAAATCATCTTTGATAAGGTGGACTGGAGTAGTTGAGTTCAATGAACCAGGATAAAAATCTTGAGTTGTTTTTATTGCCATATTTCTTAAAACTCTTATTCAACCCCCCCTTCTAAGTGTTTTTCTCACCTTCACCTATGCAGTCATCAGCGTCACAGACTTTTGAGAAACGATGATACGTTCACTGTAACACCCTTCTAAACCCCACAGAATATATATAAATAATCAGAGTAAATCATCATACATTCACAAAAGGGTGTCACACATAATTTTCAAAACATCAAAAACCACCTGTCATGCTCATTAACACTGTAATAAATAATCATGCCTTTCAAGGTTTCACTTCGCATGTAGCAGCGGATTCAATTTATATTATAATTCTCATAAAGGAAACATTCATGTTCATCACATAAATCAACATTACTTAGGCACTAAGGCCAACATCAGAATATTCCGATGAATATAAAAACATAGCGTAGAGTACATAATATATCTCTAAGATATAAAACAAACGATCCCAGTGTTACATGACCAGAGCACGACTCGATCCAACACAACTAAAATACTAAATAGCTACACCAACAAAGACCACACAAATACGAGCAGCTCTACTCTTTGATACCTGCACGATGTCGTATAGGACATCATTCCAGCAGAAGGGTGAGAATTCACATCAATATTGAAATCATAAGATAATGAATAATGTAAAGCATGTCAGCATAAACACCAATACTCTCACACTTCAATTTTCATCAGCCAAATATCATTCCACAACCATACATTCACAACTCTCAATTCAACAAGTCATACACCTACACATAATTTCATACAACAATTATACATGTCATGCAACTCGATGCAAACTTAATGCAACTCATGCCATGTGGTACCAACACTTGTTATTATTTTCTAGTTTTTACATTTAAACCGGGTCCATCCCCTAGACCAATAACAAACAAAAGCCCGTCCCCTAGGCTTTCAAACCCCACTCTAGGTTTGGGACAAGTCACTAGTCTCCACGAAACTAGCAAGCATTGCCTCTTGACAACAAATGATGCGTATGCAATCAACAACCATATGCACTTAAGACCGTTCTCGCATCTTAATCCCATGCATTCTCAAATAATTCATCACACAAGAATTATAACATGATTGCGCACACAACACATTTCATAATAATCAAATTATTCATACTTTCAACATCATCACTACATTTATCAAGTAATGTACAAGAATTAATTATATTCAATCACCACTCACAATACAATTCGACGATTATACATAGGATAATCAATCCATAACCAATATTTGAATTTAATATTCAATACACAATCAGCTTGTTAAACAAAAATTGATATCTCAATAACCAACTAAAAGTTGATAATTAATCAATACTCAAGTAAATAATCAATAATCATCTCAATTAATCCATGTTTTAGTTAAGATTTAATTAAACAATGACTTCCCAAACATATTGGATATAAAAATATTTTGCAACTAATTATATTACCTATACTATGTTATAGATCTATTCATTAGCTTTCCAACACTTCGAACGAGGACTAAAACCGACTTACGGATCAAAAGTTATGGCCAAAACCGTCGGAACAGAAATTTTTCCAATACGCAGCCTTGAAAAGCACAAACAGTATGCATCGACCGCTGCGACCCATGAGTCAACGCAAACAACACAGAATGCAGAATTTTCTGCATTTTCCACCATTGGAGGCCTTCCGGACCTCCGATTTCAATTCCGTAAAAAGCACTAGTTCCAGAATTTAAAATCCTGCCATTATATGACAATTATAACAGCCAACAATGTAACACCCCGAATTTAATCGGAATATTTTAATTAATTTATTTAATTGAGAATATTCGTATTTTTGGTGTTTTCGGTGGTTTTGGGAATTATTGAGAAAATGTGCATTTGGGACTATTTATTTAATTAATAGTATACAATATGAGAATATCAGTATTATTATTGATTAAAATGAATATAAGAGAAATAAGGGTAAATTGGGCATTATGAAAAGTTAGTAAGGGTATTATGGGAAAAGCCCAATTGTGTGGCCCAAGTCTAAGTTTGACAAAATAGAATTTGGAAGGTGGAGGATTCATTTTGGTTAACCGTGAAGAGAATGAGGCCGAAGCTCTAAGGAGGGATCAATGGAGGCAAAAGCTTCGGAAGATTGTCGGAGTTAATCATGAAAGCTTTGAATTGGCTAAGGTATGGGGAGTATCGCATTTCATGATTTTCTATGTATGTCTTTCGGTGTGTTTATGGTGAAGGTTATGATTTGGGGTATTTTGGGTTGATCGTGGGAAAGTAAGGGAAACTGATAATGAAACCTTGGGGGTTGTGGTTAGTGGCTAGTATTCCTGACTGTTTGATGTGTAACATGAGAAAGGAGACCTTAGGCCTTCGTGGAAAAACCTTGTTTTGTGATATGTTTAACCCTGTAGGAATAGGAATATTCAAATGTGAGTAACTCTGATGCACTCAGAGCAATTCCAGGAAAATAGTGTTTTAGGCAGTGCAAATATTGCTAGATTGGCCTAATAAACCATATATTTGGTGATGTGATCATTGTATGAGATTAGGGATGTTTTAATGATGTTTTGGGGGCATTGGGTAAGTAAATCGCATGGTATTTGGGTAGGAATCAGTTCTGGCGCGTAGCAGAAGTTGCTGTCATCGCACTGTTCGCCTAGCGAGCAAGCCAGCGAGGGGTTCGCTACTTGGTTCGCCTAGCGAGCAAGCCAACAAGGATTCGCTAGAGGCTCGCCTAGCGAGAAAGCCAGCAAAGGCTCGTTACCAACTCGCCTAGAGAGCGGGCCAGTGAACGTAGTAGAGTTCACGAATATTGATTGTTGTGCAGCGATGCCGCGATGTGTGATTCTGGGATTTCTGGGATGAGTTGCCATGAGTATGACAGTGGGGTTGCATGAGTAATAAGTGATAGTATGAGAATTACCGCGAGTGGAATTATGATGAATTAATATGAGGCAATGTGAGATGATATTAGAGATTAATATATGAATACTATTTGATGATATGACGAATTAACATGAGTAGAACGGTGAAGTTTATGTGATTGATTGGCGATAGTGTGAGGATTACCGTGATTATAATTTGAGGAATTAATATGGGATAATATGGGATAATATGACTATGAGCTAATATGTGATTTATACATGATTATATGATGACATGATGTGTGAAATTGATTAGTATGATGAATTATGATGATATGTTATATGATGAGTAATATGGCGAATTATGATGATATGCTGTATGATGATTGATATGATGAATTATGATGATTTGTTGTATGATGATTAATATAGTGAATTATGATGATATGTTGTATGAAGATTAATATGATGTAACATCGGGTTGGGTTCTTTGAGTTAATTGTATATCATTGGGTTATTTTACTGATGTTCCCTTATGAGGAAAACATTGAGTTATGTTTTGAGTTCCGCTGTATATGATGTTTTAATGTATTTTGAGAAAACCCGTGTGTTACGGAGTATTGACCAACTTTGTTGACTTTGAGAAATGTACGCCCTTTTGTGGATTTTTATGAAAGTTAATATTTTAGTCTGAAATCCGTGTTATTTTGCCGTAATATCTGTGGGGTAGAATAAGGGTGTTACATTAGTGGTATCAGAGCAGGTCGGTCCATCCGACCAAGTTGTCTAATGTTGTTTGTTTCGTGGTATGCAACATGTGCGTGAAAACACTGTCGGTACATGTTTGTTGTCTAACCTTTGTCTGCAGAAGTGGGAATGATTCAAGTGGGGGAGAAGCTTATGCTTCTCCAGGATGTTGCAAGTGTGGAGTTGTAGCTCAGTGTGTGGTTGAACGCTTTTATAGTTTGGTAAAGATGGTTTATACCCCATCATGATTTTTGGCTGTCTATTGATAAATTGAGGAACTGATCAGCCTTAATCTGTTGTTGATAGTAGACAGGGTCATGTTGGATGGGATAGGCGTGTCTTGCAAGCTTAGATGGCGTGAGCAACGAATTGTCTTGAGTTAAGCTAAGTGCTTAAGAATTGTTTTGATGAATCGGCGCAGGACAGTGTTGAGATGTTTAATTTTGATGGGAATTTTGAGTGTTAATGAAAGTGGGAAGTTGGCGGTTTACTGATTAATTGTGGTTGTCTGGAAGTTATCCTGACAAGATAGTGATATACAGCCAAGACGTGAAGTGGAGTTGTGATCGGCTTAGTTACGGAAACTAGTCCGAGATTGAGAGCTCCATATTATATGTGTGTTTGGATGGTCAAGGAATTAAACAGATTGAGTAGTGTTGAGACTTGTGTCTGGTGTGTGTGCTAAGGCAACAGGGTGTGAGGTCGAGTATATTAAAGGTGGACGATGACTTCTGGTGAGTATTAGAGGAAGTCAGATGTGGAATGCAATATTGGTATAACTGAGTTTTAAAATATTTCAAAAATTGGAAATGTGTTGAATGACTTCCTAAGTGTGAAATTGTTATTGTACGTTGAATTTCGAGATCGCAGCTTTTTACGGAATCAAAATCGGACACCCGGAAGTCAAGTAACGGTCGAAAATAGAATTTCGGACTATCAGGATCGCTAGGTCCTTCGCCTAGTGAACATCCGCTCGCTTCTGTGTTCGCCAAGCGAAGATGTCCTGGGCAGAAGAATGTTGTTTTGGTATTTTTGTCGTAACGGGAGAACCGTAACTCGGAGTGATGCACGGTTCGAAGCGTTGGAAAGCTATTTCAATGCTCTATGTGATGGTGAAGTAGTGGCATGGAATTAATTTATTTATTGATGGAATATCTTTGGATGTTGTGGTAAGTGCAGAAGGTGCGGTTCGTGTTTTCGCCATAACTCGCAAATTGAGTGTCCGTTTGGCATGGGATTTTCCATACTTATTTGGAAGAGTCAGTGGTTGTGTTAACCGATGATATTTTTATATATTCGAAGAGTATAGAGGATCATGTTGAGCATCGGGAACTTGAGTTATCAGTGTTGAAGGAGAAGCATGGATATGCCACTGTGAAGAAAGTTCAGAGAGTTTTTGGGAGAGCTGTCAACAGCTCGTGTGTTGATTTTTGCCAAAACCGACATAACTATTCGTTGTGTTTTGTGATGCTTTGTTGATGGGATTGGGAGATACGTTAAGTGTATCATCAGCGAGTTTTAGTTATGCTTTAAGGCAATTTAAAGTACATAAGAGGGATTATCTGACGAATGATTTAGACTTGGTTGTTGTTGTGTTTGTGCCAAAGTTGGAGGCTTCGATTGGTTAGTTTGAGATTTGAAATGTTTGGTGATCTCAAGAGCTTAAGGTATTTGCTTGAGTTGGAAAAGTTGAATATGAGGCAGAGAATAATTGGGACTCCTGAAGGATTATGGTTTTGGATTGAATTACCATTCGAGTGAAGCAAACGTGGTAGCTTATGCATTGATTTGGAATTCTTTGCATATACCGATGACGATGGTAAAAGAGTTAAAACTGATTGAGCAATTTTGTGATATGAGTTTGGGTTGTGAAGAGACTTCTTATGGAGTGAAGCTTAGCATGATAGATCTTACTAGTGGTGTTCTTGATGAGATTCAAGGAGGTCATAAATCTGAATTGAGTTGGCGGATTGGTTGAATTTGATGAATTAAAGTCGAAGAGTTGATTTGCGGATTTATGGAAATGGTACCATGAGATGTCGTGATAGAGTTTGTGTCCCAGATATTGTGAGTTGGAATAAGAGTATTATTGAAAAAGGACATTGAGGTAGATTGAGTATTCATCCCAGTGCTATGAAGATGTAACCGGATTTGAGGAAATTGTTTTGATGGCGATAGATGAAGAGAGAAGTGGTTGAGTTTGTATATGCTAGTTAGAATTGTCGGAAGTCGAAGAATACACGTCAGAGACCGTTGGGTCTGATGCAACCATTGAATATTCCAAGGTAGAAATCAGGTAGTCTTTCCATGGATCTTATGTTGGGTTTCCGAAGAATTAGAGGGATATGATTTTAATTGGGTGATTTTGGATAGATTGACTAGGTTGGCTCTTTTCTTACCCATGAGGATTAATCATTCTATGTTGAAGCTAGCTGAGATGTATATCGATGGAGTTGTGAAGTTGTATGAGATGTCGTCGAATATTATGTCGGATGGGAATCTGAGTTTTCATCGAGATTTTGGGGAGAGTTTGCAGACGCTTTGAATACCATGTTGAAGTTGAACTCTGCCTATCATCCGTGGATGGATGGATGGACAAAGAGAACTATCCAGTCTTTAGAGGATTTGTGGAGAGCTTGTGTGTTGGATCAAGGTGGATCATGGGATAGTTAATTATCATTGATTGAGTTACCTACAATAACAATTAGCATTCTAGTATCGGAATGACACCGAATGAGGATTTGTATGGTAGAAGGTGTAGGACTCCTTTGTGTTGATATGATTCAGGCGAGAGTGTTGTGCTCGGACCTGAGAATTGTGTAAGAGACGACTAAAAAGATCAAGAAGATCCAAGAAAAGACGTGTTTTGAGAGTTACGATGGTGACTGGTGTTGGTCGAGCTTTGAAGTCTCGGAAGCACACACTGTGTTTTGTTAATTTGTATCAGAAGTGGCGCAGCGGAAGCGTGGGAGAAGTAGCATGTTAGACTGTTTTACCGCTGTCGCTTGTGAATTTACATGATGTGGCATATGCCTAAGTTGAGGAAGTGCATTTATTCAGATGGATGGTGTACAAGTGAGAGATAATTTGACTGTTGAGGCATTGCTAGTTCAGGTTGATGAACGAGAAGCAACTTCGAGGTAAGGAGATTCCTTTAGTGAAGGTAGTTGGGAGGACCAGCTGGAGAAAGTTGGAATTGGGAACTTGGAGATCAGTTGAAGGAGTCGTATCTGACTCTGTTCCTTGAGGTAATTTTCGAGGGCAAAAATTCTTTTAAGTGGGGGAGAGTTGTAACACCCTGAATTCAATCAGAATATTTTAATTAATTTATTTAATTGAGAATATTCGTATTTTTGGTGTTTTCGGTGGTTTTGGGAATTATTGAGAAAATGTGCATTTTGGACTATTTATTTAATTAATAGTATACAATATGAGAATATCAGTATTATTATTGATTAAAATGAATATAAGAGAAATAAGGGTAAATTGGG
Organism: Lathyrus sativus; assembly: GCA_963859935.3. Classification (NCBI taxonomy): domain Eukaryota; kingdom Viridiplantae; phylum Streptophyta; class Magnoliopsida; order Fabales; family Fabaceae; genus Lathyrus; species Lathyrus sativus. The sequence goes on from OZ012737.1 coordinate 172,886,354, forward strand.
CATTATGAAAAGTTAGTGAGGGTATTATGGGAAAAGCCCAATTGTGTGGCCCAAGTCTAAGTTTGACAAAATAGAATTCGGAAGGTGGAGGATTCATTTTGGTTAACCGTGAAAAGAATGAGGCCAGAGCTCTGAGGAGGGATCAGTGGAGGCAAAAGCTTCGGAAGATTGCCGGAGTTAATCATGAAAGCTTTGAATCGGCTAAGGTATGGGGAGTATTGCATTTCATGATTTTCTATGTATGCCTTTCGGTGTGTTTATGGTGAAGGTTATGATTTGGGGTATTTTGGGTTGATCGTGGGAAAGTAAGGGAAACTGATAATGAAACCTTGGGGGTTGTGGTTAGTGGCTAGTATTCCTGACTATTTGATGTGTAACATGAGAAAGGAGACCTTAGGCCTTCGTGGAAAAACCTTGGATGGTGATATGTTTGACCCTGTAGGAATAGGAATATTCAAATGTGAGTAACTCTGATGCACTTAGAGAAATTGCAGGAAAATAGTGTTTTAGACTGTGCAAATGTTGCTAGATTAGCATAATAAACCATAGATTTGGTGTCGTGATCACCGTATGACATTAGGGATGTTTTAATGATGTTTTGGGGGCATTGGGTAAGTAAATCGCATGAGTATTTGGACAAGAATCAATTCTGGTGCGTAGCAGAAGTTGTTGTCATCGCACTGTTCGCCTAGCGAGCAAGCCAGCGAGGGGTTCGCTACAAGGTTCGCGAATATTGATTGTTGTGCAGCGATGCCACGATGTGTGAATCTGGGATTTCTGGGATGAGTTGCCATGATTATGACAGTGGGGTTGCATGAGTAATAAGTGATAGTATGAGAATTACCGCGAGTGGAATTATGATGAATTAATATGAGGCAATGTGAGATGATATTAGGGATTAATATGTGAATACTATGTGATGATATGACTAATTAACATGAGTAGAACGGTGAAGTTTATGTGATTGATAGGCGATAGTGTGAGGATTACCTTGAGTATAATTTGAATAATTAATATGGGATAATATGGGATAATATGACTATGAGGTAATATGTGATTTATACGTGATTATATGATGACATGATGTGTGAGATTGATTAGTATGATGAATTATGATGATATGTTATATGATGAGTAATATGACGAATTATGATGATATGATGTATGATGATTAATATGATGAATTATGATGATATGTTGTATGATGATTAATATGGTGAATTATGATGATATGTTGTTTGAAGATTAATATGATGAATTAATATGATGTGCTGTGATGACATGATGAATGATGGTGATTATTATGATGTGCTGTGATATAATGATGAATATGATGAATGATGATGCACCATGATGTTATTATGAGGATGATTTGTGAAGTGTGCATCATGCATTCATGTGCATCCGGACTTCGGTTCAGGACCTCGATTACTTTGGCTTCAATCCCACTGTGTGGATGTGAAGTATTTTGATGTGCTTCAATCCTATTGATGGGGATCTATCGAGGGTTGATGGCTCAGTGTCCATCGCGCTGTGATTATTGGTACCACATGCATTAAGTTGTGTCGCATTGCATCTATGAGTCTTGTTGTGTGAATTATGACTGATCGCGACTTTCTATGTCTAATACAACTAACTGCAAGTGCACAGTCTATCGCGTAGTAATAATAGATATCGATCCCACAAGGACTCGTAATCAAACTAGTGTTCTCGGGAGTTACTATGTTTAGCTAGGTAGAATATGTTTAAGGGAATAAGATTGTCACTAAAAGGGTAACTAAGATTACTATTTAGATTATAATTAATTGAATCGATACGTAGTAATTGTGTTCTTCAGGGATTTGATAAATTACTGGTGTATGAAATAGTTTTCACAGTTTATTTAAGCAGAAAATGGAGATTTGAAGACTCTCGTCTCACGATGGTTATTGACGCTAATCATAATCCTAAGGGCCAAACGTACAGTTTCGTATCCCGTTCGGGGTTAAAATTATTTTTTGGAAATCTCTAAGTTCTAATTTATTTTAAAGTGCTTTCGCTGTTATTAAAACCAATGCCTATTGTTTACTATCTGACCTTACCGCAGCTTTCGCTTGTTGGTTCGTATCTTAATAAATTTCCCACTTTCGTGGCAAAAATACTTTTAAATAAGTTCTCGCTTTCGCGACGAAGTTTATTCAGTGAATCAATTTTAAACACTCAGACCATAAATTACTTTTGTGAAAAGAAAGTTTTCAAACAAGAGTTATCAAATCCCATTCGAATTATTACTACATATCGATTACCTAAGTTTAGCTAGACATGGAATTGGGAAAAACAAAATATAAATAAGAATAATAATTAATAAATTGCATTATAATAAAACAGAAGTCGATCAAAATGAAAACCTGTAAATATGCCAATTGGCCTTTGGGCAGATCCTCCACAGATGTTGGCAGGATTCTGGTCTTTAGTGCCAATTTGATCGTACAGTACAATAGAAATTAAAGAAGAGCGGAAATGGGAATAAGGAAATGTAAAGGGAAATGAATACAAATAAAAACTGGAAAGTAATTTGCTCTGGAAATTAAATTCGGCAGCACTTCGTGGTATGAATGTAGCACCCTTTCTGAAGTCCTTTGCTTCCCTTTTTATAGAAGTGGAATCCCAACGATTATCTCTGAGGATGATGGACCTTGAGGCAGATAATTTAGGGAGTAGTGGTCCACTTCGTGGGAATTGGAACTGCTCTTTTGACGTGTAATCTGAGTGGGGCGTTTTTGCCTGCATGACGGTCGTCACAAGGTGTGACGGTCGTCACCCGTGTGACGGTCGTCATGGAGCTGTGAGGGTCGTCACATCAGCAAAAACTGATTGCTGCGCTTTTCATTGTGTTTTCACTCCTTTTTCGTCCATATTTCATCTGAGATTGCTCCTTTTCTTCATGTTGCCTTGTTTAGACGTGATCGTTGAATACCTGCAAAACATCAGACAAATACACGGAAATAACCCGAAATCGGATCGAAAACGGTTAGACTTTAGTTGAATTATGCATGAAAATATCTATATGATTTCGTGTTATCAAACTCCCCTAAGCTTGAATCTTTGCTTGTCCTCAAGTAAAACATGGAAAAGTCGGCAAGCACGAGGCAACTTCTTCGTTCGCAGAGTTTGGAAAAACCGGGATTCTTGGTAGGAACAAGACGAGTATCATGACGACACTGGACTACAAGTCTTCGGAGGTCTCCTTTTTATGCAAATCGGTCTCAGTCATGCTACTGTATCTTGGTGTCAAGGTTCTCGTGGCAAGTTCACCCTGTTTGTTCTAGCGCAATCACATTAAGCCTGTTGTCCGCACACTTTCATGGCAAGTCTACCTGTTAGTGAATATGATCTCATTTCTGTTTTTGATCTTCTTCATTGATCATAATTTTGTGTCATTGATTTTCAATGAGTTTTTCGTGCCGTTGGGCTAAATGCTCGGGTGAGGAGCACCTAACTTAGAAGGAAACGTATCTTACATTCTTGGGCTTTTTAGCTCTCTTTTCATGATTTTTCATCTTTTTGGAGATCATACACTTATTTGCATCGGTCGCTCGCTTAGAAGTGTTTTTAGGATGGTGCTGACTGCTAGTATAAACTACTTGGGGTTGAGTTTGCGTAGACACTTGAGACTTTGGTACACGTAGGTGGTGAAACCGACTCGCATAAACTAGAGATCTAAGGTGTCTGGATGATACTGGTTTTGTTAGAATTGTTGTTTCCTCGGAGTTTCAAAACTTGGTTTGAACTCAGGTGCATTCTCGTGGTGCTTTTGCTTTTGAGGAACGAACTAAAATTTTTGTTTACGTTGAATAATGTGGGGATTGTTTGCGTAACGTGAAAAATATATAGACGAGCTTTATTTGCTGGAAATAGAAAGTGTAAAAATAGATATTACTAAAATTCAAAGTGTAGTGAAATGGAAATAAAGGAAATAAAGGAAATTCAGAGTACAGTGGAAATGGAAATAAGGCTCCGCTCCCACACTATCTCGATCAGTGTCCTCACTGATTCTTGAAGCATGCGAGAGGGAGATACAACTGAAAATGAAAATACAAATAACTGAAATATAGTAAACAATGAAGGAAAAATAAAGGGGAATCTAGTCTCGGCCTCTGTCACGTCCACGCTGGCGTCCTCTGGCTCTAGCAAGGGCTACTCTATCTTCATAGCTCATGGCTCCGGTGTGGTAGACCGTGTCTCGGAGTCCTTCGACCTACAGGGTCAGATTCGCTAGGCTCTCAGTGATCGTAGCTTGGCCGGTGTGAAGTTGTTGCATTTGAGTGCGGTGCCAAGCTTCGAACTGGTCAGCTCGTTGGTTCTGCTGCTGCAGCATCGTGAGTATCTGTGCCTGCTGGTCTAGGGAGCGACAGAGGTCCTCTTCGGTGTAGTCTGGCACGGGATGATGACGGCGGCGGCGGGAGGATGTACCTACGGGAGGAGGAGGCTGCGATGCCTCTGGCTGCTCAGACCTGTCCAACTCAGCTTGGATTTCATCTTCGGAATCGTGAGTGGGATCCTGAGTAGGAACAGCGGCAGCAGGAGGGGCAGTGAGGTCGAACAACCAGTTGGTACGGTCCTCTGGATGGATGCGGGTGCGGGACGGAAGGATGATGCTTCGGACGGTCTTGCCATGCACAACCGGATGGTATTTCCCGTCAGCTCGGGAGCGGATGAGATGGGAGGCTCTGCAGTGGTCGGTGTCAAGGAACACCGAGGGGATGGACTGGAGGTGCTGGAGGCGGTCGCCAAGGTTCAGCCCAAGTGCAATAGCCGTGACAATCCCGCCAAAGTAGAATGGCTTCGAGCCACGGTTGCAATTGGCCTGAATGTGAGCCAGCAGAAACGGGGCAGTGTTGACAGGTTCATTGTTGAAGACGCAATGAAGAAAGAAGAGCTCCTTGGAGTTCACTTTGTGGTTGCTGTCTCTGGCGAAGATAGTGTTACTCAACGCTCTGTGAAAGTACCTGATGGTTGGGTTATGGATGTGAGTGGCGTGCAGGGAGTTCTAACCATCGGCATTGAGGACGGTCAACTGATACCACAACATGAAGGCTTCGTGCTGGAACTGATCAGTGATGCGGCGATGAGCGTTGTCTCCGCGAGGTAGTTGTAGGATGCCGGCAATCTGGTTTTGGTGCATCTGATAGTTGACGCCAAACATCCGGAAGCAGGCGGCGCCTGAATGCTGGTTAAGTTCGCCGCTGCCTGTGACGTAAGTGAACGAACTCAAGAACTCAAGAGTGAGTTGTTCGTAGGTTGGCTGTGGGTTGGTGCAGAGGTTCCAGATGCCTGCTCGTTGAAGCATCCAGGTTACACCTTCAAGGAGTCCGAGCTCTGTAAGCGATGGAAGGTGCGGGTAGTGAGTCGGCTGGAGTGACCTCTGATGAAATGCAATGTAGTGTGCTCGTTGTCTTTCGCCTAACTCGCCCTCAGGGAAGGTAATGTTGCTGACATCTGCATTCCTGGCCATTGTTGGAAGATGGAGTGGTTTCTGAGGTTTTGGGGTTTTTCTGCAGAGAGGGAAAAATGACAGAACGGTGGTTTGGAGGTTGAATTTGGAGTTGAAGTTTATAGTTCAATGTGGGGAGGATAAAAATTCGTAGTGGGGTAGGAGTTAGGATGTTTGAAAGTGATAATGGGGGGAGTGGAAGGGAACACGAACCCTGTTTTATCATATAGCAGTTTTGGGCTGCGTGACGGTCGTCACATAGGTGTGACGGTCGTCACCCGCGTGACGCTCGTCATGGGGTCGTGACGGTCGTCACAGCAGCAAAATCTGCAGAACGCAGAATTTTGCTCTGAGGGCGTACTTGTGGTGATTTTAAAGCTTAGTATTGATACGGTGAAGTAATATAATAGCCAACAAGCAACAATTAATGCGAAAACAAAATAATTGAATAAAAACTAGAATTGAAATAACATAAAATTGAAACAGTTGTATGTAGTACATAATGAAAACGAACAATGCGAAAAATCCAAATGATTAAATGAAACTAAACTAGACTAGACTAAACTGAAACTACTGCTACGAGCTAATAACTAATCTTTTCGTGCCTTTAACTCATCGAATTTCTGTGAATAGTAGTCGAGTTGGTCGCAGACTAGATCCATGAAGCCTACCAGTTCGCTGTACATGCCTGCGATATCAGCTTTTACATTAGTCAGAGCTTTATCAACGTCGTCCAATCTGAGTAACACGGTATCCATTTTGTCGGTGGTCTCCTCAGGGATAGGCTCAGGATAAGTATTGTAGTGTGGAGGAGTCATAGGGTCTACTTCAGTTTCAAAGGCAGCGTCCTCATAGTACATATAGTCGTGTGCCTCAGAGATGTGGTCACTGTCATACATATAGTTCTGGGGTGTTGACTGTGGTGAAGGAGGTCCTATAGGCTCATCCAATTCGTAGTGCCAGTTATCCTTGTTGTGGATGCTTGTCATCAGATGATCAGGCAGTGTGAATAGCTGTACTGGTTTTTCGTTAATAAGGTACTCATACGGTCCAGGTCCCATAGTTCCTAAAATGCGCCTGTTAAAGCAGAATTGTATGTTCATGGGTCGGATGGTACCAAAACGAGTGCTGGCATTTAAATGGAATCTAAGGCCAAGCTCGTGGGCAATCATTGTTACTAGGCCTCCTATAAGAATAGGTGTCTGAGGTTCCAGCGTGAGGCGTTTGAAAGATCTCATCATGAAAGGCACTGCATTTACTGTCCGTCCCTGAGAAGCACAGAACATGATGAATAACTCTTCCTTAGACACTGCAGTAATATTTTCTTCTTTTCCAAACAAGGTGTGAGCTAGTATCTTATGGAAGTATCTGAAGGTTGGGTTATGAATGTCATCATTATGCATTCTGGCTGGTTCGGGGTGATAGTCGCCTGTGATTCTACCCCAGAATTGATCGAGTTCAAAATCAATATCGTCATCTTCTGCACTGATGAACACATGCGGTCCGCTAGGGAATCCTAGGAGGTTAGCTAGTGACATCCGGCTATGAGTTTGGTCCATTCCAAACAATCTGAAGGTAATCAACTCTGAGCGGGTTCCAAAACCATAGTTGGGTGTGTATCTGAAAGAACTAAGGAATTCATAGGTAAGATCCTTGTAGGTAGCGAAACGTGTTTTCAGAGCAGTGTTCTCCCAACCTAGTTGATTGAACAGGTATTGAATGCTATCTGTGATCCCTAGTTTATCCATAGCAGCCTTATCATAATACAGTGTCAAGGCGAATTCTCTTTCGGTCAGTGCTGCAAATCTTGCCTTTTGAGCGAGTCCTCGGAAGTGAACCTTTGTGAAGTCGTACTCGGCCATATTCGCAGGTAATTCGGAGAAAACAGAAGGAATGTTTTGAAGACTTTAAAAATCCTGAAAAGTTTGAAACAAGAAATTGAAGTCAGGATTTTTAGAAACGAAAAACGGTAGAAACAAAAGACAAAAGAGAGAAAATAAGAATAAGAATAAAAGTACGAAAATGAACGAAAGTAGAAAGTAGTAGTAATTTTAGAATTTTTGTTGGATTTTTCAAAGTATAATTTTAAAGAAAAATGAAATGCAATAACAAGGGAAATTTGGGTTGCCTCCCAATAAAGCGTTGTTTTTAACGTCTAAAGCCTGACGATAGCTTGGTGAGAAGCTATGCGGGTGTCTGAGCTGGAAGCTCAAACAATGTTATATTGCTGACTTGAAGACTGTTGTCGTTCTTATTGTAATGTTTTAGACGTTGCCCGTTTACGATAAATGGTGCATTCGTCTTATCGGTAATTTCGACAGCTCCACTCTGAAGTACTTTAGTTACTTCATAGGGTCCAGACCACCTAGATTTTAGTTTACCTGGGAAGAGTTTTAATCGTGAGTTAAAGAGCAATACGATGTCTCCCACACTGAATTGTTTCCTGATTGAACGTTTATCATGCCACTTTTTAGTTCGTTCTTTGTAGATACGGGCATTTTCGTAAGCGTCTAATCGAAGTTCTTCCAACTCGTGTAAGTTCAAGATTCGCTTTTCTCCTGCCTTGGTGTAGTTGAAGTTGAGTGTTTTAATGGCCCAAAAGGCCTTATGCTCTAACTCTACAGGGAGATGGCAGGATTTACTGTAAACTACTTTATAGGGGGTAGTACCTATTGGTGTCTTAAATGCGGTCCTATAAGCCCATAAAGCTTCTTGCAGCTTCGACGACCAATCTTTCCTTGAGGTAGAGACAGTCTTTTCCAAGATCTGTTTTATTTCTCTGTTCGAGACCTCTACTTGTCCGCTAGTTTGCGGATGATAGGGTGTAGCTACTCGGTGCCGGACTCCATATCTAGAGAGAAGTTTATCGAATATTCGTGATATGAAGTGAGATCCTCCGTCACTAATGACGAGTCTAGGTACACCGAATCTAGGAAAGATTGTGTTTTTGAAGAGTTTGATTACTACTCGTGCGTCGTTTGTTGGAGCAACTATGGCTTCTATCCATTTAGACACGTAATCGACAGCGACGAGTATGTAGTTATTTCCAAAAGAAGGTGGGAATGGTCCCATGAAATCTATTCCCCAGACGTCGAAGATTTCTACCTCTAAGATTCCTTTCTGAGGAATTTCATCGCGTCGTGAGATGTTGCCAGTTCGTTGGCATCTATCGCACTTTTGCACAGCGATGTGAACGTCTTTCCAGAGATTAGGCCAGAATAAGCCGGCTTGGAGAATCTTAGCGCACGTCTTGGACGTACTAGCATGACCATCATATGGTGCTGAGTGGCATTGGGAAATAATATTTTCTATTTCTTCCTCTGGGACACAGCGACGATATATGTTGTCGGCCCCTCTCTTGAAGAGTAGGGGTTCGTCCCAATAATAGTGTTTCAGATCGTGGAATAATTTCTTCTTTTGCTGATAAGTAAGATCCGGTGGAAGCACGCCCGCAGCGAGGTAATTAACGATGTCAGCATACCAAGGTAATGTGACTTGGGCATAGACGGCTTCTACGGCTTTTTCGAATTCTGGATCTTCCGAGATTGAATTGGGTATGTCACTTTCTAATTTAGCTATCAGACGTTCATACGGGAAATTGTCATTTATCGGTACTGGTTCGTGTCTGATGCCTTCTATTCGGGATAAGTGATCTGCAACAACGTTCTCGGTTCCTTTCTTATCTTTGATTTCTAAGTAAAACTCTTGTAGTAGCAGGATCCATCTCAATAGTCTTGGTTTGGCATCCTTTTTGCTTATTAGGTACCTTATGGCAGCGTGGTCTGTGTATATTATAATTTTTGCTCCTACTAAGTAAGAACAGAATTTGTCAAGCGCAAATATAACTGCTAGAAGTTCCTTTTCTGTGGTGGCGTAGTTCATTTGGGCAGGATCTAAGGTTCTACTGGCATAGTAGATGGCATGAAGTTTCTTGTCCTTCCTTTGTCCTAGAACTGCGCCTACAGCGTAATCACTCGCGTCACACATGATTTCAAACGGTAGTCTCCAATCGGGGGGTTGCATGATTGGTGCGGTGATAAGGGCTGATTTCAATGTTTCGAATGCTTTTAAACAGTCGTCGTCGAAGACGAACTCAACATCTTTCATTAACAGGCCGGTCAGAGGTTTTGTGATTTTCGAGAGATCTTTTATAAATCTTCTGTAGAAACCGGCATGTCCTAGAAAACTCCGTATTTCTCGTACGGATTTTGGAGGTTGGAGATCTTTTATAATCTCTATTTTAGCTTTGTCTACCTCAATCCCTCTATCTGATATGACATGTCCTAGAACTATTCCTTTGTCGGACCATAAAATGGCATTTCTCCCAATTTAGGACGAGGTTTACTTTTACGCAACGTTCTAGTACCATTTCTAAGTTTTGTAAGCATCCTTCGAAACTTTGTCCACATACCGAGAAATCGTCCATAAACACTTCCATAATGTCGTCTATGAAATCTGCAAAGATTGCCATCATGCATCTTTGGAAGGTTGCTGGAGCGTTACAGAGTCCGAACGGCATTCGGCGGTAAGCAAAAGTACCATAAGGACAGGTGAATGTAGTCTTTTCTTGGTCATCAGGATGGATGGGAATTTGGAAGAATCCTGAATAACCATCTAGATAGCAGAAATATGAATGTTTGGCTAATCTTTCCAACATTTGGTCTATGAAGGGTAGCGGGAAGTGATCTTTGCGCGTAGCCTTGTTAAGCTTCCTATAATCAATACACATCCTACTTCCAGTCACGACTCTTTTTGTTATTGATTCGCCTTTTTCGTTTTTAACTACCGTGACTCCTCCTTTCTTTGGTACGACATGAACTGGGCTAACCCATTCACTATCGGAGATCGGATAGATGATTCCTGCATCTAGTAATTTCTTTACTTCATCTCTGACTACAGTGCTCAGGATGGGGTTTAGTCTTCTCTGATGCTCTCGAGAGGTTTTAGAGTCTTCCTCTATTGTAATTCGATGCATACAGATCGAAGGGCTTATACCTTTTAAATTGCTTATGTTATAGCCTAACGTGGTGGGGTACTTCTTTAGGACTTCTAATAACTTTTCGGTTTCTGGTTGTCCTAAGTCGGCGTAGACTATCACTGGTCTTTTTAGTTCATCGTCTAGAAATTCATATCTGAGGTTTTTTGGTAGTGTTTTAAGTTCTAAAGATGGGTTCTTCGGACCTGGCATATGGTTTGGGGTCAGTGCTAAGCTTTCGCTTAGGCTGTTGTCTTTATACGGTTTACGCCAATTGTCGTCTTCAGAAATGTCGGGTATTTGAATCTTTATTATTTCTGAATACGTGGTCTCTTCATTTTCAAGTTCTCTTATGCATTCGTCAATTTCATCTACTAAATAGCAGGTATCGTCTATTGCTGGTGCTTGTAGGAACTTGGTGAGAATGAACTCTATCTTTTCTTCTCCTACTTCGAATGTTAGCCTTCCTTTCTTCACGTCTATAATGGCTCCAGCTGTAGCTAGGAACGGTCTTCCTAGGATAATTGGGGTTACAGTGTCCTCCTTGATGTCCATGATTATGAAGTCGGTTGGAATGTAGAATTGTCCTATGCGTACTGGAACGTTTTCCAGTATTCCGACGGGGTATTTTACTGATCTGTCAGCTAATTGTACGGACATTTTGGTTGGCCTGAGGTCTCCCATATTCAGCTTTTTGCATATAGATAAGGGCATAACACTGATACTAGCTCCTAAATCGCATAGAGCTTTGTCTATTACGAACTTTCCTATGACGCAGGGTATGGAAAAACTACCTGGGTCTTTTAATTTAGGAGGCATGCGGTTTTGAATAATAGCGCTACACTCTGCAGTAAGTGTAACTGTTTCGTTATCCTCGATCTTTCTCTTATTCGACAGGATCTCTTTGAGAAATTTAGCGTATGACGGCATTTGAGTTATTGCTTCTGTAAAAGGAATAGTAATATTCAACTGTTTAAGGAGCTCTACAAATTTCTTAAACTGTCCTGAGGTTTTAGAGTTTATTAGTCTTTGCGGATAAGGAATAGGTGGTTTATATGGCGCTGGAGGTGCTTGAGTTTTTTCACTTGCGGTATCCTCCTTCTCGTTGTCCTCCTTCTTCTCTAACTCAGATTCCTTTTCTGCTTGTTCAGTTGGTTTTTGTTGCATGGCTGAGTTTTCGGTCCTCGGATCGATCGGTTTGTCCAATTATTTTCCACTTCTTAGTATTACAGCATTTGCTTGGCCTTTGGGATTCCGTTCGGGTTGTCCAGGAAATGTGCCAGCAGGTGCGGCAGCAGATGCTTGCTGTTGAGCCACTTGTGATATCTGAGTTTCTAACATTTTGTTGTGGGTGGCTAAAGCGTCTACTTTTCCTGTCAACTGTTTAATTTGCTCGCTAGTGTGTATGTTTTGATTTAGGAACTCTTTGTTTTTTTGAGCTTGAGTTGCTATGAACTTTTCCATCATCAATTCGAGGTTTGATTTCCTAGGTGCATTCTGAGCAGCTGGTTTCTGATATCCTGGCGGAGCAGTAGGCATTTGCAATGCATTTTCGCTTTTGTAAGAAAAGTTTGGATGATTTCGCCAACCTGGGTTGTAGGTATTTGCGTAGGGATTTCCTTGAGCATAATTTACCTGGTCTGGCGGGATTCCGGCTAGCAATGGGCATTCGGGTGCATTATGGGTGGTGCTTCCGCATAACTCGCAATTTGGAGTTACTGCACCGACAGTTGCAGTGGGGTTGACGGTCAGACTATCGATTTTCTGTGTTAGAGCATCTACTTTAGCATTGAACTTTTCAAGGCTGCTGATTTCGTACATCCCACCTTTCGCTGTGGTTTTCTCAGTTGGAGTGCGTTCACCTCCCCATTGGCAATGGTTTTGTGACATGTTTTCTATTAATTGATAGGCTTCATCGTATGGCTTATCCATAAGTGCACCGCCCGCGGCAGCGTCTATTGTCAATCTAGTATTGTATAGAAGCCCATTATAGAAGGTATGGATTGTCACCCAGTCTTCTAGACCGTGGTGAGGACATGTTCTCATCATATCTTTGAATCGTTCCCATGCTTCGTAAAGAGATTCAGTATCTTTTTGTCGAAATCCGTTGATTTGAGCTCTAAGCATAGCATTTTTGCTTGGTGGAAAATATCTCGCTAAGAAGACGTTCTTCAATTGCTCCCACGTCGTAACGGAGTTGGATGGTAACGATTGCAACCATGTCCACGCTCTGTCTCTAAGAGAGAATGGGAAAAGACGAAGTCTTATCGCGTCTGGAGTTACTCCATTTGCTTTCACTGTGTCTGTGTATTGTACAAACTTCGTTAGATGTTCGTTCGGATCCTCAGTTGCGTTTCCTGAGATTTGGTTTTGTTGTACGGCCGACAGCAATGACGGTTTCAGCTCAAAATCATTTCGGGTAATAGTTGGGGCAGCAATGCTACTTCTAGGCTCCATCTGAGATGGTGTAGCGTATGCCTTCAGCGGTTTGTTCGGAGGTCCTTCAGCCATCTCTGGTTCTTCTTCTTCTGATTTGGGAATGGGAGTGAGAGGTTCGGGAGCGTTATGTTTGAGTTGTTTGAGTTGGTACTCAATGATTCTACTTCTTAGGTGTAAGAAGCGTTCTAGTTCTGCGACTGAAGGTTTTACGATATCGCTTTGCGGGCGATTTCTTGGCATACAATCGACAGAACTAGTAAAGGAAAAATGAAAATTGTTAACCTAGTGTTGCACCCTAAAATTTGACCAACCGGGTCCCGCATCTGGCTCGATGTTTCGACGCATGACCGCATTCGCATCCGCATATCGCATACAGTGCATTTTTCATTTGTTTTGATTTTATCGGGATCACAGCTCTCGTCTCGCGTCTCAGGTGTTTTTAATCAGTTTAGATAGGTAGAATCGTATTTTTGGGAATTCGAGCTATCCCCGGTGTTTTCAGCTCGCGCTGTTGTTTTTAGGGATATTTCGGTGTCCGTTTATTTTTACCGGCTATTTTGGTGCGCTCTCGCAGTGTTATTTGCCGTTCGGTGCTATTTTTGTTCCCTCGGGAATTATTGTGATTTTTCTGGATTTTATTGGCCATTATTAGGGTTTTATTAGATTTTTTAATCATTTTTAGATTAATATAGAATATTAATAGATTTTTCTTTTAGAATATTAATTGAATTTTGAATATATTTTTAGATACAGATATTTTTAATGGTTTAATTCTTTTTAGATAGATTTTTAATCATTTTAGAATTATAGAATAATATAGAGTTTTCTTTTAATAGATTTTCTTTTATGGAATTTAATATAGGTTTATTAGAGTTTTAATAGAGAATTATTAAAATCCTTTAGATTAGAGAATCATTAGATTAATTAGGTTCAGGTGTTAATTGAGTCGTTAGCCCATTTAATTTCTGTTAATCAGTCCACTAATCCATTTTTAATCCATCACTAATATGTTTTCATTGCAGTTTTTGGGGTGTATTATTCAGTTTTTTTGGGAGTTTTTTCGTGGGCCTCATTATCCAGTTCGCAGAGCCCATTTACTTCAGAATCAGTCCAGAAGAATCTAGAATTGTCCAGAAATTCAAAGTCCTATAAAGAGTTCAGTTCCACGTGTAAGCCACAGGAGGACCCCACGTTATTCAACACACGCACGCCACCTCACGTTTCCCTTCACTCCCTCAGTGCCACGCCACACACAGGTGGCACACATGCACTCTCTTTCTCCACTACTGTGACACGCGTCTAACGCAGAAGCCTCACCGGTTGCATGCCCGGCGGCCATGCAACCACCCCAACCAACATCGCCAGCCAACACAACTACCAACCGCCGGTCACCTAACCTACTACGGCCACCGCACCAGTCGCCGGAAACCTCAAACACCCAAAATCCCCAGAACTCCGGTCAACATTCATCTTCCTCCTCTGATCCATCAATCATCAATCATCATCACTCTTTTTTCTCCGATCAACACCACAAGCAATCCATTCATCGACCTTCAGAAGATCCTCTCAGAAATCCTTGGAAGTTCTTTCAAATTTCCATTGTATTCACCTTATTTCCAGAACGACCACCAAAAATTCATCAGGAATGATGAATGTTCATCGTTTCCCAGAAATTCAACATTCATCATCTTCAAACTTCCCCAGAAACGCCATGAAATCTTCAATAAATTTCCAGATTCGAAGTCTTCATCGTAGATCAAGATTTCCCAGAATCTTCAAGGTTCTTCAAAAAAAATCCAGATCCTTCATCGTCAAGTTCATCATTTCCAGAACGAATCTTCAACGAACATCATCAAGAATCATCGTTCTTCGTCAAAGTCCTTCACCAACAGTTCCAGAAGTTCATCATCGATCACCATCAACAACTCTTTGAACCTTCATCCACATGTTGTTCATCGTGATTATCATCATCAGATTTCCAGAAAGAAAACTGCAAGAAATTCATCATCCAAATCTCCAGAAGACCGCGCTCAGTTCATCATTGTTCCTCAAACTTCTTCAGGAAGTTCATCGCGCCTTCATAATCTTCATCAATGTTTGAAGGTTGAAGGAAGAGAAGAAATGAGACGGAGATTGAGAGTGAGACTGAGAAAAGGTTGAACGGAGAGGGTTCAGAGAGAGGGACGGCGGCGGAGAAGAGTGAGAGCATTAGGGTTTTCAGAGAGGAAGTTGAGAGAGTGAGGAGGAAGAGAGTGGGTTAGGGGTCGTGGGCCTTGGAGCCCAATTGCATTTTTGGAGCCACACACCCTTCGTTTTTTTTTCTGCCGTGAATGGGCTGGGCCTTGGAGCATTTGGCAATGCACCCCCAGATTCACTTGATGCACTCCCCTCCGTTTTTTTGCAGCAACAGCTGCTGGGCTGGGCCCAATTTTGTTATGTTTTTATTTTCTTTTACTTGTACTCCCCCATGTACCAGTGTACCCCCCTGTTTCTCTTTTCTTTATTTTTCATTGTTTAGTTTTTAGAAAGAAAAAATATAAAGAAAATATTATGAAAAAAAATGGAAAAGAGTATGTTTAAAAAAATAGAAAAAAGAAATAGAAAAAGAAAATTGCAAAAATAGAAAAAAAGAAATAGAAAAAGAAAATTGCAAAAAATAGAGAAAAATAGAAAAAGAAAAAGAATAGTTTGAAGAAATATATTGAAGTAGTGAAAAAAGAAGAGGAAAAAAGAAGAAAATAGTTGAAAAGAAGAGAAGAAAAAAGAGAAAAAATATTAGATGTAATATTTTTTAAAGTGTATTTTTTCATAGATATTCTTTTTCACTTTTAGAGATAGTCTTAGACGTCCACTTGTTAGGGGACTCTTTTTTTTCATTTGATTTTTCCGTTATAGATGGATAGGATAGGATAGTATTTCCTAGGAGATTTATTTTCAGTATTCAATCATTGTAACCATTTTTCAGAATGTTAATAAAACGAGATTTGAGCTGTGGTCCCGAAGTAGCCGAACTACAGCTGCTTTGATTCCTCGTACCAGACGAGGATATGTAGGCATAGGGTGCGATATCCTAGCGAGCACACTAACGACTAACCTTTTGTTCTCTCGCTGCTATGCGATCGAGACTTTCCCGCTGACGACTAATTGTTACCCTTTTTCTCTCTTGCCTGAGTGCATTTGAGACCAGACCGTAGTTTTTCCCATAGGTTCCCGTACCCTGTAAAACCAATTTGATTTCTCACTGCTGTGTGAGAATACCCTGTTTAGTCGTAGTTAGCCTGAACTACGTAAAGCTCTAATCTTCCATGCAGTGTGGAAGTACGTAGGCACAAGACGCGAGGTCTTGGCGAGCCAATTTCCCCGTAGTCCCGAACTACGTTGACTCTGACTTTCTCTCTTGAGAATACGTAGGCGTAGAGTGCGACGCTCTATCGAGTCAATCCCTTCCCGTTTAGATTTAGCAGCCGTAGATAGATTGTTTTGAATCCTTTAGACAACCCAAGCAAGTGTGGATCCCGTCGAGTACGACGGACGTGAGGGGTGCTAATACCTTCCCCTTGCGTAACCGACTCCCGAACCCAGGTTTTGGTTGCGATGACCATACCTTTCCCCGTTTTTTGCGAGGTTTACTTCGAGCGTTTCCTTTCCCTCCGTTGGGGATAAATAACGCACGGTGGCGACTATTCTGTCAGCCGGCGCCGATTTTCGCAGTAGCGACACCTAGTCTATACGGCGTAACAGAAGGTTACACTATTGACTAAACGGGTCCCCGGCAACGGCGCCAAAAACTTGATCTCGACTTTCTATGTCTAATACAACTAACTGCAAGTGCACAGTCTATCGCGTAGTAATAATAGATATCGATCCCACAGGGACTCGTAATCAAACTAGTGTTCTCGGGAGTTACTATGTTTAGCTAGGTAGAATATGTTTAAGGGAATAAGATTGTCACTAAAAGGGGAACTAAGATTACTATTTAGATTATAATTAATTGAATCGATACGTAGTAATTGTGTTCTTCAGGGATTTGATAAATTACTAGTGTATGAAATAGTTTTCACAGTTTATTTAAGCAGAAAATGGAGATTTGAAGACTCTCGTCTCACGATGGTTATTGACGCTAATCATAATCCTAAGGGCCAAACGTACAGTTTCGTATCCCGTTCGGGGTTAAAATTATTTTTTGGAAATCTCTAAGTTCTAATTCATTTTAAAGTGCTTTCGCTGTTATTAAAACCAATGCCTAGTGTTTACTATCTGACCTTACCGCAGCTTTCGCTTGTTGGTTCGTATCTTAATTAATTTCCCACTTTCGTGGCAAAACTACTTTTAAATAAGTTCTCGCTTCCGCGACGAAGTTTATTCAGTGAATCAATTTTAAACACTCAGACCATAAATTACTTTTGTGAAAAGAAAGTTTTCAAACAAGAGTTATCAAATCCCATTCGAATTATTACTACATATCGATTACCTAAGTTTAGCTAGACATGGAATTGGGAAAAACAAAATATAAATAAGAATAATAAATAATAAATTGCATTATAATAAAACAGAAGTCGATCAAAATGAAAACCTGTAAATATGCCAATTGGCCTTTGGGCAGATCCTCCACAGATGTTGGCAGGATTCTGGTCTTTAGTGCCAATTTGATCGTACAGTACAATAGAAATTACAGAAGAGCGGAAATGGGAATAAGGAAATGTAAAGGGAAATGAATACAAATAAAAACTGGAAAGTAATTTGCTCTGGAAATTAAATTCGGCAGCACTTCGTGGTATGAATGCAGCACCCTTTCTGAAGTCCTCTGCTTCCCTTTTTATAGAAGTGGAATCCCAACGGTTATCTCTGAGGATGATGGACCTTGAGGCAGATAATTTAGGGAGTAGTGGTCCACTTCGTGGGAATTGGAACTGCTCTTTTGACGTGTAATCTGAGTGGGGCGTTTTTGCCTGCATGACGATCGTCACAAGGTGTGACGGTCGTCACCCGTGTGACGGTCGTCATGGAGCTGTGACGGTCGTCACATCAGCAAAAACTGATTGCTGCGCTTTTCATTGTGTTTTCACTCCTTTTTCGTCCATATTTCATCTGAGATTGCTCCTTTTCTTCATGTTGCCTTGTTTAGACGTGATCGTTGAATACCTGCAAAACATCAGACAAATACACGGAAATAACCCGAAATCAGATCGAAAATGGTTATACTTTAGTTGAATTATGCATGAAAATATCTATATGATTTCGTGTTATCAATGACGCTGTGGCCTTTGAGGCATATTTGAAGGATATTAATGGGCTGAATTATGTCGTTTATGCATTTATTGTTATACCTTGATTATTATGAATTGTCTTACTCACCCTGCCTGTTTGAATGTTACCTCCACGTGGGTAACGTGCAGATGAGCAAGTTTAGCCGTAGACACCGTCGAGGAGTATTGTGAAGTTTTAGAGTCGTTAGCCTTTATGGTTAATGTAGAGGGTCTTACTCTGATATGTAACATCGGGTTGGGTTCTTTGAGTTGATTGTATATCATTGGGTTATTTTACTGTTGTTCCCTTATGAGGAAAACATTGAGTCATGTTTTGAGTTTCGCTGTATATGATGTTTTGAGGTATTTTGAGAAAACCCGTGTGTTACGGAGTATTAACCAATTTTGTTGACTTTGAGAAATGTACGCTCTTTTGTGGCTTTTTATGAAAGTTAATATTTTACTCTAAAATCTGTGTTATTTTGCCGTAATATCTGTGGGGTAGAATAAGGGTGTTACATTAGTGGTATCAGAGCAGGTCGGTCCGTCCGGCCAAGTTGTCTAATGTTGTTTGTTCCCTGGTATGCGACATGTGTGTGAAAACACTGTCGGTACATGTTTGTTGTCTAACCTTTGTCTGCAGAAGTAGGAATGATTCAAGTGGGGGAGAAGTTTGTGTTTCTCCAGGATGTTGCAAGTGTGGAGTTGTAGCTCAGTGTGTGGTTGAACGCTCTTATAGTTTGGTAAAGATGGTTTATACCCCATCATGATTTTTGGTTGTCTATTGACAAATTGAGGAACTGATCAGCCTTAATCTATTGTTGATAGTAGACGGGGTCATGTTGGATGGGATAGGCGTGTCTTGTAAGCTTAGATGGCGTGTGTTGCACCCAAATTTTGACCCCTTAGATCTTCATCATCATTTAGGGTCATTTTCATTTGATTATCTAACCTTAACCTATTTCAAGTTGGTCTTTGTTAAGATACAGGTGAATTAGGGTTTCGTACAAGCCGAGAATCGAGGTTTCGATGGTTAATCAGTCAACGTATTGGATTTATTCTCCATGAAATAAGTCTCCACATCATCAAATATACTCCTTTTGGTCAAGTATGAATCCAATTTGAGGTTGTCACCCAAAGATCAAGAACAGTGCAGTCCAGGATCCCCGATTAGGGTTTTCGATCAGGAAAAGTCAATTGTAGTTTGACTATTGATTTAAATGGTGCTCCAATGGTGGGATCATGGTCCATGAAGTTAATATGGCTTATTGAAGTCCACTCAAGAATTTTCAAGGCCTCAGAAGACCCGAAACATCAACAGTCGACTCGGTAGTCATCGATCGATCGTTCGGTTGACCGAAAAGTCAACTCTTCAATCATAAGGAATTTGACCGAAAAGTCAACTCTTCAATCATAAGGAATTTGACCTCAAAGTATGAAGAAAAAATGTTCCTAGTAACATATTACACCTATCCATGAAGTTTCATGACCATTGGATCAAGGATTGAGGAGTAATCGAGAAATCGGGAAATTAGGGTTTTGAAAAGGGCAAGACCACAACTCCCTAACCACACATCCAATTGAGTTGGTTCAAGGCTCATTGGAAAGGTCTTGACAAGTCCTACAAAAGTATCACATTGGTCCATGAGCATAAAATGCATAGATTTGGAGTTGTGGCCAAAGTCATTACAAGAGGGAAAAACACAGAAAATTTCTAAGTTATTGGCCTTTTTAGGCATGTTTTTAGCCAACTTTGAGTGGATTTTTGACCTAGTTCCACTTGGAATTTGAAGATCATGAAAACATGAAAATTGTATAGCTTCATGAGGGCTTTCCAAAATGTATTAGAACTCCTCCATAGCCCTTATGAGTTGAGAGTTATGAATTCAGCAAGTTGTGGTTTCAACACTTGAGTTCAACATTTTCACCTTTTCACAAATTCACTTTTTAATCACTTGAGCTATTCTCAGCCATTTGATCATGTTTCTATCTGATAGTTAGAGAGTATGATGAATAGAAATGCAGAAAATTAAGAGATTTGGTGGATTTGGCAAGTTGTATGCAAGTGGCATTATTTTAATCAAACAAATCAAGAAGAAAGAGAAACTTTTTCATGAAGTAACTTGCAGCTGCAGCTCCCCTACTCCCTAGCCACACTTTAGTCACTTCCATTTCCTTCATGCCACTTGATTTGTGCATCATCTTGAGCCAAGAACTTGGATTTACAGCTGCAACAAATCTTGAACAAGATTGCATTTACAAAACTCCCTCCAAAATGCCAAAATACAAATTTGCCCCAAACCTTTCCTTGGCCTATAAATAGAGGTTTCCTCTATGTTGAAACACACACCAGAGCACTCTAAAACCCAAGAGAAAACCATAGCTCTCATCTTGCTTTGCTTTTCTTACAAGTGAAGAAAACCATTCCAAAACCCCTCAAAAATCTGCCTTGAGCAGTTAGCCTTCCAAAACCATTTTCATCCACTTAAAATCATCACAAACCATCTACACAATCCACAAATGATGTGTGGGAGGTGTTCAAGCTTTTAAACCAGTCAAAAACTTCATTTTCTCAAAAGTCAACTTTCAACCAAGCAAAGTTTGACTTTAGACACAAAATCTGATAAATCTCTGCTCAAGCCTGTTTTGATCACTTTAAACCTCCAAACACCTTTGGTTTATGATGTACCAACTGTCCATAACCTAAAATACCTTCATCATTACTTGTTTTGAGTTCTGTCCTAAAGTTCACTTGTTAATTTCAAGTGCAAGAAAAGTTGTTGTTTTCATCAAGGCATTAGTTGGATCTCATTTGGGAGTCTTCAAGGTTTTCCCTACTGCACAAGCTTTCTTGGAGGTCTACAAGAGGTTAGTAGTCACTATCTTCATCTTAAATTGTCATGAGTATGTTTAATGTGCATTAGTTGGATTGAGTTTAAATGCAATGTGCAGTCCATGTTTGAATCTGCCATATTTTGCTTGTTTTGCTCATCAATGTGTATTGCTCTTATGATCATCATACAATATGGTTTGTTGTTGTGTTTATGATTTGTAAGCTCTCTTAAATTACACTCTATGTCATGTATGAACATATGAAGGTTTGCTTGCAACTGTTATGAAGGTTGATGCTGTTTTGATTTTGTTCAGTTTGTGATTGATGTTGATTTGTTTCTGTTGTAGCAGCATCTTTAAATCTTGAATCCTTTTGCTAGAATTTTAGTTTAGAAGTCCTTATATGTTTGATTCATGTGATGTTTGACTTGGTATTAGTTGAAACTATGTCATGTTTTGGTTCTGCTACCATTCTGTTCTTGCCATTTTCAACTCATATACATTTTTCCAACTCACATACCATTTTCAATTCTAGTACATTTTTGAATCATCTTTGTGTTTAAGCTTTGTCTATAACATGTTTTGAATGTGCTTGTAAGTTGTTTAGTTCTGTTGGACTTGGTAAATAATCATTGTAATGATTCATGTGGCTGTTGAGGTTTGTTTTAAGTCATGGTGACCAATACTTGTTTGGCTGTTTTAGGGTTGTAACCATCTTGAGATATTGCATTGGAGCTTGTTACTTGTCATTGTCATGCTAAGTGTATTTCTGAGATGTTTTGAACTACTTTTGCTTGGTGTTTGGTTTATGTATGTTAACATGAGATTGTGGTATTCATTGAATCATGTTTTGGCTAGATAATTGACATTACCATTTTTTGCATCAGTTGCTATCTTAGGGCTGTTTCTAACCATGACATGTCCATATCTTGTTTGCATTGTCAACTGTGATAAGCCTATATGTATTGTTTTGATGTTTTGTAAGTCATTATGTGAATCTGTCTTGAAACTGCTGGTTAGCATCATTGGTCAATGAGTTGAATGTTTGCATTAACATGTCATGCTTCTTCTGTTGTAACTTCAAACTGCCATAGCCCTATTGTTATAGGATACCAATTGTCATTGACTTGAAAATTGTTATGTGCATGTAGCATTAGAACTATCTGTTGATTGTGCTAGCATTGTCATGTTAGAGCTCACCATATTGCTGCTATAACTGTCTAATTTGAACCACTGCCATATGCTTGCAAGTTGTTATGTGCATTAGGTGTATTAGGGTTAATTATTGATTGATACTAGCATTGTCATGTTAGGATCCATATTGCTGTTAGAACTGTCTAAAGTCATGAACCATTGCTATGTAATGTTGCTACCTACTTTGTTATCAACCATTTATCAAGTTTTGCTGTTTTGGCTAGTTTGTAACCAAGAACATGTTTGTTTGGTGCTAATTGTCATTTTGCATCTGTTGCTGCTAAAACTTTGATTTCTTGCTAGAATCTGTTTATGCTTACCACTATAGAGTTGTGACTCTCACTTTAAGGCATGTTTTGAATTGATATATTGGATTGGCATAGTAATGACCAAAAAGGACTGGCTGCTGCTTCTGTTGTTATGTTTGTTGTTGCAAAACCAATTATCATGATTAGCTTGTTAGACTATTTTGTTTAAAGATCAAGTTGTCTTGATGTGAAAAACTATATGTGTATGCATGCTTGTTTGATGTTGTGATTTGGAAAAAAGGCAAGCTCACTGCCAGCTTCTATTTTGAGGTGTTCACCTCTTGTGATATCAATTATTTTGTTGAAATTCTTGCAATTTGTGTATAAATTCATGTCTTGTTAGAATGTGAATCATTGGTTGTTATGTGCATTGAGGTATTGGACTAATGCACCATGAATGTTCTTAGTTTCCAAACAGCATTTCAAACTTTTGTTCAAATGTTGCAACTAGCATACCAATTTCTATTTTGACGGGCTATTCAGTTCTTTTAGAGTCTAGAATCCATGAGTTATGTGTTTGAAGTTTGTGTGTGGTGATCTCATGTAATTTGCACTTCTGTTTTGAGCTGTAGCTTCCATAATGCATTTCCAAGTTTCCATTTGCATCTTCAATCATGTTTTAATTTGTGTGCCTTATCTTGAAAAAATAATGATGTCATCATGTTCCTTATTGAATTTCACATAAGATAGACCCAAATTTGGTTAAATTTGGTTGTGTTTTGACCAAGTTGTGATGTAACCGTTTTCATGCTATGCCTTGTTTCTTGCTTGCCTTGCATGGCCCAGTTTGCTTGCTTTTTTAAGTATTAGTATTTATTGGGGTGGCATAGTACACAGATGTATCGCCACCCCAGTGGTTAAGCCTTAAGTTTCAATTGCCTTGCCATGCTTCATGACCTGAGTTCGATCCGTGTGGAGATCAACTCTTTTGGTTATTTTCATATTTTCCTTGTTTTCACATTTTTCTCTCCTTTCCCTTCAAATATCACGTGCGTGCCTCTGGTTGGTTTGGCAAGATTTTGGTCTTGTAATCACAAGGTGGTGGGTTCAACACCCACCAAGCGCACTCCCTTCTTTTTAATATTGAATTTATTTGATTTTTTATTTAATTATCATTAAATTTCAAAAATTCATAACTCCTTCATTTTTTATCATTTTTAAATGATTCTTTTTGACAAATTCTCGTATTAATGCATAATTTCATATAATGATTAAATAATTCTAAAATATTTATTTTAGAAACACTTTGTATTATGGGGAATTTGCGATCCGTTTTAGGGTTTTAACCCTTTTATTTTTCAATCTTCATTTCAAAATTTTGGATATCATTTTCATTAAGTTTATTTTTGAAGTTTGGTTTGAACTTGGCTTGTTAAAATCCTTGTGTACTTGAGTTTGACTTAAACTCCTTGCTTGTAAGCATTTGTGTTTAATCATCTTTATAACTTGAAAGTTTTCCCCATGAAGTTTTTGGACTTCTCCCTTACAATTGTTGTGACATTGTTTGTTTAGGCATGATGCCTGTAAGTATACATGTCATCTTGTAAGACCTATTGAAACCTCATCTTTGTTAAGATGCATATTTGTTAAGATCCCCTTCCATCTTTATTAAGATGTACCCCATTCTTCGTTAAGATATGCTTTGGTTTTCACCTTTCATTAAGTCTTGTAAGAACTTCCCCCTTTCATGATATTATAATATCTTAATGCTTGCTTTGGTTGTGACCATCTATCTTGATTGAAATAATTGATATTATAATATCTTAATGCTTGCTTTGGTTGTGACCATCTATCTTGATTGAAATCATTAATATTGTAATATCTTAAATGCTTGCTTTGGTTGTAACCATTCATCCTGATTCAAATACTTGCTTATTGTAATATGCTTGCTTATTCTTGGTTGTAACCATATCTCTTTATTTTCATCATGTTTGAATGATTATTGCTTTGTTAAGTTTATTTCCCCAAGTGATGGAACTCTTTAGTTCTCATCCAAGTTGCCTCATCTTTCCCCTTCCAAAGGAAAGTCTCTCTATTGACCCTTGGGTCATAGATAGCTCAATAAACTCATAGGTCTGGATAGAACCTTCTCCCCCTTTTGGTATGGATAGAACCAATAGGATTTAAACTCATAGGTCTGGATAGAACCTTCTCCCCTTTTGGTCTGGATAGAACCAATAGGATTTAAACTCATAGGTCTGGATAAAACCTTCTCCCCCTTTTGGTCTGGATAGAACCAATAGGATATAAACTCATAGGTCTGGATAGAACCTTCTCCCTCTTTTGGTCTGGAAAGAACCAATTGATCCTTATTCTGTAGTTCGTGCCTGAACTACGACCGCTCTGATTTCTCATTGGACAATG
The DNA here is from genome assembly GCA_963859935.3 of Lathyrus sativus. Lineage (NCBI taxonomy): Eukaryota > Viridiplantae > Streptophyta > Magnoliopsida > Fabales > Fabaceae > Lathyrus > Lathyrus sativus. The sequence continues at coordinate 172,911,185 of OZ012737.1, forward strand.
AGAATACGTAGGCACAAGATGCGATATCTTGACAAGCAACTTTCCCCCTTCTTCCTCTTTTTGGTCTGGATAGAACCAATTGGTCTTACAACATAGAGTTAGGTAGAGTTTTGTTAACTCTATGTAAGAATCATTGAAATGATTACTTACTCCCCTTTCTTGAGTGTACAATGTAGATCTAGAGAGTTTGGATAAACTCTACACAAGGATGGATATGTTTGTTCCCCTTTGAACCTTGATCATAATCAAGTGTTCTTCATCCCTAGTGAGGTGAACTACGATTGCTCTGATTCTATCCTAGTAAGGATACGTAGGAAGAGGACGCGATGTCTTTGCGAGCAAACTTAGAAACTATCTTTAGGTCTTAACCTACACCTTTTACACAATCCCAACCCATAGCAAACATTTAGCAAACTTAGCATACAAACAAACAAAAGGTTCCTATAGAGTACTATAGATGTTTAAGATGTGAAACACCTACCCTAGGCATAACCAACCCCCGATCCCCGAATCTCTTAGCATTGTGTTTTGCATCGCGCAAAAGGTTCTTTCTTTCTTTAGACCTTTCCTTTGGATAAATTAAAGACCGGTTGTGAATTTTAAGAATTAAGATTCAAGTTAATCAATAGCTTGGTATCACGATTCTCACCGCAACAGCATGAGCAGTGAATTGTCTTGAGTTAAGCTAAGTGCTTAAGAATTGTTTTGATGAGTCGGCGCAGGACAATGTTGAGATGTTTAATTTTGATGGGAATTTTGAGTGTTAATGAAAGTGGGGAAGTTGGCGGTTTGGCGATTAATTATGGTTGTCTGGAAGTTATCCTGACAAGATAGTGATATACAGCCAGGACGTGAAGTGGAGTTGGGATCGGCTTAGTTACGGAAACTAGTCCGAGATTGAGAGCTCCATATTATGTCTGTTTGGATGGTCAAGGAATTAAACAGATTAAGTAGTGTTGAGACTTGTGTCTGGTGTGTGTGCTAAGGCAACAGGGTGTGAGGTCGAGTATATTAAAGGTGGAAGATGACTTTTGGTGAGTATTAGAGGAAGTCAGATGTGGAATGCAATATTGGTATAACTGAGTTTTAAAATATTTCAAAAATTGGAAATGTGTTGAATGCCTTTCTATAAATCAAAAAATTGGAAATGTGTTAAATCAACTAACTCATATAAATTAAATAAATCAATTAATTTATATAAATCAAATACTTCATATAAATACAATAAATTAACTAATTCAAATATATCAAGTAAATCAATTAATTCAAATAAATCACATAAATTGGTTAATTCAATTAGGCACAAAATCACACAATTAATCAATTAATTAAATTAAATTAATAATTACTACAAATTGGGGTGTTACAACCCTCCCCCACTTAAAATATTTCCGCCCTCGAAAATTACCTCAAACAAATAACTCGGGATAAGACTCCCTCATCTGCTCTCAAGCTCCCAAGTCACGTTTCCACCAACTGGTCCTCCCCAAGCAACCTTCACCAAAGCAATCTCTTTACCTCGAAGCTGTTTCAACTCCCGATCCTCAATTCGCATAGGTGATGTCTCTACAGTTAGGTTATCCCTCACCTGTACATCGTCCACTTGGACTACATGAGACTGATCCGTGATGTATTTCCTCAATTGAGATACATGGAACATGTCATGAAGATTAGCAAGCGACGGAAGCAAAGCAACACGATAGGCTACCTCTCCTATCCTCCGCAACATCTAATAAGGACCAATAAAATGCGACGTCAACTTACACGAATTCAACGCTCTACCAACACCAGTTATCGGAGTAACTCGAAGAAACATATGATCTCCCTCTTGAAATTCAAGTGCTTTCCTCCTCTTGTCATGATAACTCTTTTGACGACTCTGAGAAATCTTCATCTTCTCTTAAATCATCTTAATCTTATCAGTAGTTTGCTGGACTATCTCGGGTCCAACCACGACACTCTCTCCCGACTCATACCAACACAATGGTGTCCTACACTGCCTACCATACAATGCCTCAAATGGTGCCATTCCAATACTCGAATGAAAACTGTTGTTGTAAGTAAACTCAATCAAAGGTAAGTAGTTATCCCAAGCTCCTCCCTTTTCCAACACACAAGCTCTCGAAAGATCCTCAAGTGACTGAATCGTCCTCTCAGTTGACTATCTGTCTACGAAGGATAAGCAGAACTCAAACATAACTTTGTACCCAAAGCACTTTGCAAACTCTCCCAAAATCTCAAAGTAAACCTTGAATCTCTATCTGACACAATGCTAGACGAAATACCATGCAAACTGACAATCCTCTCAATGTACAACTTTTCCAATCTCTCTAATGGGTAATCCATTTGCATTGGAATAAGGTGAGCAGATTTAGTCAATTCATCCACAACAACCCAAATAGCTTCAAAGTAACCCGATGTCCTAGGTAAACCAGACACAAAATCCATAGATATGTTATCCCATTGCCACTCAGGAACAGACAACGGTTGCATAAAACCTGACGGTTTCTGATGCTCAATCTTCGACTTCTGACAAGTCAAACAAGAATACACAAAATCAGCAATACCATTCTTCATACGAAGCCACCAAAATACTTTCCTCAAATCTTGGTACATTTTTGTAGCACCCGGATGAGTACTCAATCCACTATGATGCCCTTCTTCAATAATACTCTTCTTCAGCTCAACAATATATGGAACACAAACTCTATCACGACATCTCATGATACCATTTTCATCAATCCGAAAATCACCACCATGACCTTGATTGATCAAAGTCAACAAATCAACTAAACCCAAATCAGATTTTTGTCCTTCTCGAATCTCACCAAGAATACCACTAGTAAGCTTTAACATACCAAGCTTAACTCCATAAGATGTCTCTTCACAAACCAAAGTCATATCTCGAAATTTCTCAATCATTTCCAATTCTTTTACCATCATTATCGACATATGCAAAGATTTCCTACTCAACGCATCAGCTACCACGTTTGCTTTACCCGGATGGTAATTCAAACCAAAATCATAATCTTTTAGAAGTTCCAACCATCTCCTTTGCCTTGCATTCAATTCTTTTTGATCGAAGAGATACTTCAAACTCTTATGATCACTATACACTTCAAATCTCGTACCAAATAAATAATGCCTCCAAAGCTTCAATGCAAATACAACGGCGGCCAACTCTAAGTCATGCGTCGGATAATTCCTTTCATGCACTTTAAGTTGCCTTGAAGCATAAGCTACAACTTTTTTATTTTGCATCAACACACCTCCTAAATCCATCAAAGAATCATCACAATACACAACAAATGGTTCTGCCGGATTCGGCAAAATCAAAACAGGAGTTGTCGTCAATCTTCTCTTAAGCTCTTGAAAACTGTCTTCACACTTTGCATCCCAAACAAAAGTTTGACCCTTACTAGTCAACTGCGCCAACGACAATGATAACTTGGCAAATCCTTCAATGAATTTCCGATGATAACCTGCCAAACCAAGAAAACTTCTAATCTCAAAATCTGATTTCGGAGTCTCCCATTGCGATACCGCTTCAACCTTCAACGGATCAACTGCAATACCTCTACTCGAAATCACATGACCAAAGAAACTCACTTCCTTCAACCAAAATTCACACTTAGAAAGTTTAGCATATAACTGCTTCTCTTTTAACATAGATAACATAATCCTCAAATGCTCGACATGTTCTTCTCCACTCTTTGAATAGATTAAAATATCATCAATGAACACCACCACAAACTTGTCCAAATAAGAATGGAAAATCCTATTCATGTACTCCATAAATACACCTGGTGCATTAGTCACACCAAATGGCATCACAGAATACTCATAATGTCCATACCTTGTTCTAAAAGCAGTCTTCTGAATATCCTTAGCCTTCACACGAATCTGATGATACCCAGATCTCAGATCCATCTTACTAAAGACACTCGCACCAATCAACTGATCCATGAAATCATCAATCCTCGGAAGTGGATACTTATTCTTGATAGTCACCTTGTTCAAGTGTCTGTAATCCACACAAAGCCTCATAGAACCTTCTTTCTTCTTAACCAATCAAAATTGGTGCACCCCACGGTGACACACTCGGACAGATAAATCTCTTCTCAAGCAGCTCTTTAAGTTGACTCTTCAACTCTTTCAATTCCTATGCAAACATACCATATGAAGCCATTAATATCGGACTAGTTCCAAGAACTAAGTCGATCGAAAACTCCACTTCATGTTCCGACGGTAAATCATTTATCTCATCAGGAAAAACTTCCGGAAAATCACAGAAAATTGGTAAGGCATCAATTTCTCCACTTTCACCAATGCTCAAAGTTGCCATCAACATAAACACCTTCGCACCATCTCGCACCAACTCATCAAAACAATTTGTAAGAACTTGGCTTAACTCCAAACAATTCACTACACACACCATCTAAGCTCGCAAGACACGTTTATTCCATCCAACGTGATCCCATCTACTATCAATAAGAGATTAAGGGTGATCAGTTCCTCAAATTGTCAATTGACAGCCGACAACCATAATGGGGCATAAACCACCTTAACCAAACTATAATAACGTACCGACAGTGTTTTCACACACATGTCGCATACTAGGGAACAAACAACATTAGACAACCTGGCCGAATGGACCGACCTGCTCTGATACCACTAATGTAACACCCTTCTAAACCCCACGGAATATATATAAATAATCAGAGTAAATCATCATGCATTCACAAAAGGGTGTCACACATAATTTTCAAAACATCAAAAACCACCTGTCATGCTCATTAACACTTTAGTAAATAATCATGCCTTTCAAGGTTTCACTTCGCATGTAGCAGCGGATTCAATTTATATTATCATTCTCATAAAGGAAACATTCATGTACATCACATAAATCAACATTACTTAGGCACTAAGGCCAACATCATAATATTCCGATGAATATAAAAACATAGCGTAGAGTACATAATGTATCTCTAAGATATAAAACAAGTGATCCCAGTGTTTCATGACCAGAGCACGACTCGACCCAACATAACTAAAATACTAAATAACTACACCAACAACGACCACGCAAATACAAGCAGCTCTACTCTTTGATACCTGCACGATGTCGTATAGGACATCATTCCAGCAGAAGGGTGAGAATTCACATCAATATTGAAATCATAAGATAATGAATAATGTAAAGCATGTCAGCATAAACACCAATACTCTCACACTTCAATTTTCATCAGCCAAATATCATTCCACAACCACACATTCACAACTCTCAATTCAACAAGTCATACACCTACGCATAATTTCATACAACAATTATATATGCCATGCAACTCGATGCAAACTCAATGCAACTCATGCCATGTGGTACCAACACTTGTTATTATTTTTCGGTTTTTACATTTAAACCAGGTTTGTCCCCTAGACCAATAACAAACAAAATCCCGTCCCCTAGGCTTTCAAACCCCACTCTAGGTTTGGGACAAGTCACTAGTCTCCACAAAACTAGCAAGCATTGCCTCTTGACAACAAATGATGCGTATGCAATCAACGACCATATGCACTTAAGACCGTTCTCGCATCTTAATCCCATGCATTCTAAAATAATTCATCACACAAGAATTATAACATGATTGCACACACAACACATTTCATAATAATCAAAGTATTCATACTTTCAACATCATCACTACATTTATCAAGTAATGCACAAGAATTAATTATATTCAATCACCACTCACAATACAATTCGACGATTACACATAGGATAATCAATCCATAACCAATAGTTGAATTCAATATTCAATACACAATCATCTTGTTAAACAACAATTGATATCTCAATAACCAACCTAAAGTTGATAATTAATCAATACTCAAGTAAATAATCAATAATCATCTCAATTAACCCATGTTTTAGTTAAGATTTAATTAAACAATGACTTCCCAAACATATTGGATATAAAAATATTTTGCAAATAATTATATTATCTATACTATGTTATAGATCTATTCATTAGCTTTCCAACACTTCGAACGGGGACTAAAACCGACTTACAGATCAAAAGTTATGGCCAAAACCGTCGGAACAAAATTTTTTCCAATACGCAGCCTTGAGTCGACCGCTGGTCGGCGCATGGCAAACAGAAACAAAATCCAGAAAAGCACAAATAGTATGCATCGACCGCTGCGACCCATGAGTCGACGCAAACAGCACAGAATGCATAAGTTTCTGCATTTTCCACCGTTGGAGGCCTTCCGGACCTCCGATTTCAATTATGTAAAAAGCCCCAGTTCCAGAATTCGAAATCCTACCGTTATATGTCAATTGCAACAGCCAACAACACATATTTAAGGATCCTATAATCATATCATGTAATAATCGATTTCAAACCCATGAAAATTAGAGATTTTTACCCAAAAAATGATACTATCCATCATACATTATCATGCAATCCCAATAATCATATGAAAACCCACCCTTACCTTAGGTTTTTCTTTGGGAAGAATCTTTGATTCCTTGGATGCTTGCATTCTGATTTTCTCTCTTCCACTCTTCTTTTCCTCTTGCCTTCTTCTCTTCTTCTCTTCTATGTTCTCTATTCTCTTTTTTCCTTCTCTTACCAACTTCCCTTCTCTAAAACCCTAACTCTATCTCTTTCTCCTCTTATATAAATCTCCCAATTACCCCTATAATTCTATTGGGTTTACTAACTTACCATCATAATTTCTATTCACACCCCCATTAAGCCCAATTGTTAATTCTAACAATTCTACACTTTATTATACCAATAAAATAATTCACATATATTAATTAAATCAATTAACTCATATAAATTAAATAAATCAATTAATTTATATACTTCATAAAAATTCAATAAATTAACTAATTCAAATATATCAAGTAAATAAATTAATTCAAATAAATCACATAAATTGGTTAATTCAATTAGGCACAAAATCACACAATTAATTAATTAATTAAATTAAATTAATTATTACTACAAATTGGGGTTTTATATTCACCATTTCTGGTTTGGCATCATAGTCTAACAAAGCGGCCTCACTTAGCTGACTCCCAAGTGAATGGTCCCTAGAGTCGACAATCCTCAGATCCAACATTCTCTCAACTGTCCGAAACAGACTGGAAAGGTAGTCATCAAAGAGAATCTCGTCTGAGCGCGAATTTTGTGAGGACTAGTGCATGCTGCCATATAGGTACTCACTACTTTCCATTCTAATGCTATGATTGTACTTAAGCCTAGGTTTTGGCTTATCACGCAATGGAACAAACCCACCTAACAACACAACAATATGATAATAATGCCGAAGATAAAATGCAAATGCAATAAGATACAGATACAACACAAATGCACATATATACACACCCAAAAGATAAAACACACAAGCGCTAGGATCGACTCGCATAGGGGATGGGAATAGTCCCCAGCAGAGTCGCCAGTTGTCGCATCGCTGCAAAGAGGGGCCCACAAAGACAGAAGAGTCGCCACCGTTCGTTATTTATCCCAAAGAGAGGGAAACGAACCGATCAGAGAAAACCTACGAAAAAGGGAAAAGACAGGTCATCGTAACCAAATCTTGGGTTCGGGAGTCGATTACGTAAGGGGAAGGTATGAGCACCCCTCACGTCTGTTGTACTCAACGGGATCCACGCTTGTTGTCTATCTAAAATGGTGTTAATCTATCAAGAGGCTGGCTCACAAGGACAAAAGAAAAGAAAAGAGACTTGATAGAGCATCGCCGCTCTATGCCTACGTACTCCCTCGTGCAATGGGAAAGTCAGAGTCAACGTAGTTTGGAAAACTACGGGTGAAGGGGGGAAGGTTGCTCGCCAAGACATCGTCGTCTTGTGCCTATGTATCCTCGTCCGGTACGAGAAATCAGAGCAAACGTAGTTCGGGCTGACACGACCACAAATTGGTTTAATGTTTTAACTGAGTAGGGTTAAACCTTCATTCTAGCACTTAGGGACGATTCCTGTTTGCGATAGAACCAAGACTTAACACACTCTTTCTGAAAATGATTTGCAGACAATTCCGAAGGATAAAAAGTTTGATGTTTTATTTTGTGTTTTTTTAAACAAGAAGTGAACTGAGTTAAGTTTTTTTAAACAAGAAGACTATGACTCGAGAGCGAATGCGTCGCATATCGCCCAAAGGGCATACGCTAAACACTCTAGACGGGTTGAGAGGAGGCCCCCCAACTATCATTCCTCAAGTACTTAAGGCTCGTAGTGTACAACATCTATTATCCTTTATTAAGTGTCTTAAGATGTTTAGGAGATGAGAAGCGAAGACACAACCTCTAAGGGGAAACTAATCAACCCTAATGTTATCATACAATATGCTCTTAAAGTTGGGATTGAAAGGGAGAAACTATCATAATGTTATCATGTAAAGGATTGAACACCTGAAGTCTCTCCTACTCCCATATTAAACAAAGGGATTAGGAATCCTAAGAGATCATGGAAAAAGACCAAGTAAACAATAAATAATTCAATCACAGATGAAATGGAAAATGAGAAAAAAGTTGACTTAACAAGTCAAGACAAATGCAAACATGGTATGCAAAGATGAAAAGATGAGATATGAGAATCAAATGATGCAACAAAGATAAATGATCTAAACAATTTGACTTAAACAAGTCAAAGAAGAGTGAGATGAAATGGGAGAAGTGACAACTCCTACATTCAAACATCAATCACCTTTTGGACCAAATGTAGTAAACTTCTTCATGATCATGTATTAGTGTGAAAATATCAAAATGATGCCAAAAGGTGACTTGTAATGTAAGATATCCAACCCATGGTCAAAAGTCCAAATTTCACATTGAAATGGCTCACATGACCACATAATTCACCAATATTCATGAATTTTAGGTTCAATGAGGAGTTAAGACTCTTATGCCCAAGTTTCATGTTGGTCAAAATTGGATTTGAGGCCTATAAATTCATGAAAAAGACCATTGAAACAAATGACCTATAATGAACTTTCCAAAAATACCCTTGACTTGTTAAGACCATAACTCGAGCTCCACACATGAGAATGAGGACTTCTAGGACTTTTTGAAAAGCTAATACAATGAGGAACAACTTTCATGTTCACTTGTTTCTAGGTCAAAAATGCCTTGGAAGTGAGTTGACTTTAAGTTGACCAAAATTATCTTCATCTGAGGACCCCAACTTGTTGGTATCATAACTTGAGATGTACAAACTCAATGGATGAGTTCTTATACTCAAAAGAAAGCTGAGAACATGCTCTACAAGTCTCATGTTTTCATGAAAAAGATTTTGAGCTTGCATCATAGGGAAAAATGTCCTTGAAGTCAGACACTAAAGAAAGGGATTTTACTCTGAAATCCTCTGAAACCCTAATTTAGTAACTTTTTGAGGCTTTGATTCTTCTTGATTTGATCTTAAAATGACTTACCAAATACTCTAAGATAACTTCTTATGGCCTAAATGACTTAGATCCAAGTCTTGAACCCTCTCAAGTTCACAGTTGACTTTGGGTTGACCAAATGAAACCCTGGTTCCATATCTTTTGACTATGCTTCTTCTACAGATGAATTGAATGACCAAACAAACTCCACAATGACCCTTAAGGTACTCAATGAGCTTGTATACCATGTCTTCTCTAAGATAAAGACCTCATGAATCCCTGATGATCCCCAAGATAGGAGATAACCTCCATACACCAATCTCTCCTTTCAAACATCTTTGAACCTTCCATGATGATGATAAACACTTGATGGCTTGCACAAGTGCTCTTGCTTGAGCTTAAAACCAAAGAGACTCTCCTTTTGAATGACACCACAACTATTGATCCCCTGCTAAGAACAATGATATGCAAATGCAAATGCTAAAATGAAATGAAACATAAGCCAAATACAAGAAATGGTTGGTCAAATTTTGGGGTACAACAGTTATTAATGAAAAGAGTGAAGTGATTATGAAGGGAGTCAGATCTAAGGACAACTGCTATCTATGGGTTACTCAAGATTCTAGATGTTCTCTAGCCAAAGAAGATGAAGTGAAATCGTGGCACCAAAAACTTGGTCATTTGCATCTAAAAGGGATGAAAAAGATCATCTCTACGGAAGCTGTCAGAGGAATTCCTAAGGTAAAGATTGAAGAAGGAAAGCTTTATGGTGAATGCCAAACTGGAAAGCAAACTAGGATGTCACACCAGAAGATTAAACATCTCACTACTTCAAAAGTGTTGGAACTCCTTCACATGGACTTGATGGGACCTATGCAGGTGGAGAGTCTTGGTGGAAAGAAGTATGCTTATATGGTGGTGGATGATTTTTCCAGATATACTTGGGTGAATTTTATAAGATAAAAATTTTAAGTGTTTGATGTGTTCCAAGATCTCTGTCAAAGAATTCAAAGAGAAAAGGAAAGCAATGTTATTAGAATCAGAAGCGATCATGGGAAGGAATTTGAGAATAAAAAATTTGCTGAATTTTTCTCATCTGAAGGGATTAGCCATGAATTCTCTTCTCCCATTACTCCATAGCAAAATGGAGTTGTGGAACGAAAGAATATAACTATCCAGGAATCTACTAGAGCTATGATCCATTCAAAGAAACTGCCTTACCATTTCTGGGCTGAAGCTATGAACACTGCTTGCTATGTTCATAACAGAGTGGCCTTAAGAACAAGAACCATGACCACCTTGTATGAGATATGGAAGGGAAGAAAGCCTACTGTCAAATACTTCCATGTGTTTGGCAGATCATGACCAAAGAAGAAAGATGGATCCAAAAAGTGATGAAGGAATATTTTTGGGCTATTCTACTAACATCAGAGCCTATAGAGTACTCAACTCCAGAATTAAAGCTATGATGGAGTCCATCAATGTTGTTGTTGATGATGTGTATAAGGATACTGACGTCCTAGAAGATGTTGGAACATCCCTTGATGTCTCAGTAGAGTCTGCAGACAAAGAGACTAATCCCAATCCTACTAATACAGAACCTGAACCTGAATTAGTAAACAAGGGACCTTCTACCAGAATTCAGAAAGACCATCCTATGGATATTATCATAGGTGATCTAAATAAGGGAGTCACTACTAGATCCAGAGAAGTCATAACAAGCTCTTGTTTTGTGTCTAAAATTGAACCAAAGAATGTCAAAGAAGCCTTAACTGATGAATTCTAGATCAATGCCATGCAAGAAGAGCTAGGGCAATTCAAGAGAAATGAAGTATGGGATCTTGTTCCAAGGCCTGAAGGAACAAATGTGATTGGAACAAAATGGGTATACAAGAACAAGTCTGACGAAAAAAGGGTGGTCACTAGAAATAAAGCCAGATTGGTTGCTCAGGGATACACTCAGATTGAAGGGGTTGACTTTGATGAAACTTTTACTCCTGTAGCTCGCCTTGAATCTATCAGATTACTTTTGGGAGTTGCTTGCTTTCTGAGATTCAAGATGCTTCAGATGGATGTTAAGATTTCCTTCTTAAATGGATACCTAAATGAGGAGGTCTATGTGGAACAACCTAAGGGATTCATTGATCCAACTTTTACCAATCATGTTTATAAGTTGAAGAAAGCTCTGTATGGACTAAAGTAAGCTCCTAAAGCTTGGTGTGAGAGACTAACAGAATTTCTTGTTGATAATGGATACAAAAAAGGTGGCATAGATAAAACCTTGTTTATCAAATAAGAAGGAGGAAATCTCATGATTGCTCAAATCTATGTTGATGATATTGTGTTTGGTGGGATGTCTGATGAGATGGTTCAACAGTTTGCCCAGCAAATGCAGTCAGAATTTGAAATGAGCCTTGTTGGTGAATTAACCTATTTTCTTGGGTTGCAAGTCAAACATATGGAAGATTCTATATTCCTATCTCAGAGTAAATATGCCAAGAATATAGTTAATAAGTTTGGGATGGAGAATGCCAGTCACAAAAGAACACCTACACCTACCCATCTTAAGTTGTCTAAAGATGAAAAGGGTGTAAATGTGGATCAAAGTCTCTATAGAAGTATGATAGGGAGCTTGTTATATCTTACAGCAAGCAGGCCTAACATTGTTTTTGTTGTAGGTGTGTGTGCTAGATACTAAACTGAACCCAAAGTGAGTCATATCAATCAAGTAAAGAGTATTCTGAAGTATGTTAATGGAACAAGTGAGTGTGGAATGTTATACACTCATGGATCTGGCAATGTGTTATTTGGGTATTGTGATGCTGATTGGGCTGGAATTGCTGATGATAGGAAAAACATATCAGCAGGTTGCTTCTTCTTAGGGAACAATCTTATATCATGGTTCAGTAAGAAGCAAAATTCTGTCTCTCTGTCTAATGCTGAAGTTGAATATATAGCCGCTGGAAGTAGTTGTTCTCAACTGGTATGGATGAAACAAATGCTGACTGAATATAATGTCACACAAGATGTCATGACATTGTATTGTGATAATTTAAGCGCTATAAACATCTCCAAAAATCCTATTCAACACAGTAGGACCAAGCATATTGATATTCACCATCACTTTATAAGGGAGCTTGTTGAAGACAAGATCATTGCCTTAGAACATGTTGCTATAGAGAAGCAGCTAGCTGACATCTTCACTAAGGCATTGGATTCTAGTAAATTTGAAATTTTAAGAGGCAAATTAGGGATTTTGCATTTAGGAGGATTTGTAGCATTTATTGCTGAGTGGAAATATCATTCAAAAGGTTTGGTATTTTCCAAAAATAAAGATGTCTCAACAACACTTATTATTTCAAAATACTTTTAAAGATATTTTCACACACTACCCTAACCTCACTTATCACTCCAACTTCTCTTTCATCTCCCATACTTTCACAAAACTTCTACTTGAACCCCATCGTCCCACACATAAAAATCTCAAGATGTCTCAACAACATGGTTCAACTTCGTCCAAGTCTGCTAGGTCAGAATCTAAGACAACAGCTCATCCTGTGAGCATCTCATTTGATGATGTGATAGATGTGGCTCCACTAGCCATGGTTCCCTGTGACGATGCTGAGTTGACAAAGTCCACAACCTCACATGCAAGCGGTTCCACACGGGCTCCTATATGTAACACTTCTAATACTCTTCCTGATTTAACCTCTAAAAATAGGACCAAAGAGGGTAGTATGTATGTTGATAGAGCCATTAGAAAGTTGGTTACTAAGGTTTTGTATGGAGGTCACAATGTTCATGGGATTTCTACCCCACTCTATCAAATGGATGATATTCCCACTTTTGATGCTAACCAAAGTGATGAAAGAGATGTTGATTGGTCTCCTTCTGAGAAGAGCAATGATACTAATAACCTGCACAAGTTGGCTAACTCTGTGCTTAAGGAAGGAAGGATTGAAGGTGATGCTAATGATGATGCTGATATTTCTGGTGTGGAGAACAAGACTGGTGGTTATGATCAGAGTAAGAAAAAGACTGATGCATCTGATGATGTTGTGGATCTTGATAACTTTCCATCTGATGATGAATTGATTGTGAATGTGGCTCCTGGGATTGCCAAGAGGTTGAAGACTAGGAGAGGAAAAGCTGTGATTAATAAATCTCCCTCTAAGAGTAACAAGAAGAAGACTGTTGTTGGACCTCCTAAAGCATGGAGCAAAGTTACCACTGCCTCTAAAAAGAGAAAGGCCAGGTCTGAAACTGATTTTGAAGAGGATGTTAAGGATGATGTCCAAGTCAGAAAGCCTGCTACCATGAAAGCAACAGACTCAATGTTTGTTGCTCCTTTAGACAATGTTTCTTTCCACTCCATTGACAATGTGGCAAAGTAGAAATATGTGTACCAAAGAAGAGTTGCTCTGGAGAGAGAGTTGGGCAAGGATGCTCTTGATATCAAGGAGTTCATGAAGTTAATTTCTGATGTTGGGTTGATGAAGACTATGGTTGGTTTTTCTAAGTGCTATGATATGCTGGTCAAGGAGTTCATTATGAACATCCCTAAGGACATTGCTGACAAAAAAAAGCAAGGAGTTTAGTATGGTATTTCTAAGGGGGAGGTGTGTTGAGTTTTCTGCTGATGTTATTAACAGGTATCTAGGATGGGGTGAGCAAGAAGCAGGTGAACTTGAGGTGACTGATAATCAAGTTTGCAAGGTGATCATTGCTAACCAAGTAAAAGCATGGCCCTTGAAAGGAAAAGTGTCTGCTGGTCAACTAAGTGTTAAATATGCTATCCTGCATAGGATTGGAGCAGCAAACTGGGTGCCTACCGATCATACTTCCACCATTGTTGTTGGGTTAGGAAAGTTCATATTTGCTGTTGTTACAAAGGTGAAGTTTGATTATGGTAGCTACATCTTTGATCATATTGTGAAGCATGTTACTACCAATGCTATCAAGTTGCCCATTGCATTTCCTTCTCTGATTTGTGGGATCATTCTAAGCCAGTATCCTGGCATTCTCTCCAGTAATGATGTGGCTCGTAAAAGAGATTATGTGTTGTCTCTCCACTATAAATTGTTTGCATGAAGACATGTCCCAGACATTGTCTTGACATTTGCTGAGAAGACATCCTCTACCAAGACTGGGCTGAAATTGGAGTCACTTGTGTGACTACTGATAACACGAAATCGTATATATATGTTGATGCATAATTCAACTGATGTTTGACTGTTTTCGATCCGATTTCGGGTTCTTTCCATGTTATTTGTCTGATATTTTGCAGGTATTTGATGATCATGTCTAAACAAAGCAATATGAAGAAAAGAAGCAATTACAGATGAAATATGGACGAAAACCAGATGAAAACAACATGAAAAACGCAGAATGCACATTTTGCTGCTGTGACGACCGTCACACGGGTGACGACATGACGACCGTCATGCAGGCAAAAACGCACAACTTCAAATGAACGTGCAAAATGCAGTTCCAAGTCCCAAATAATGGACCACTACTCCCTGATATTTCTGCCTCCAAGTCCACCTTCTTCAAATTACAACCGTTAGAATTCTACTTCTATAAAAGGGGAAGGAGGGGAGCTGAGAAAGGGAGCCGCATTCAGACAACGAAGTGCTGCCAATTTATCTTCAGAGCAACCTTTCCATTATTCTATTCTTATTTGTTTCTCTTTTCTTTCTCTGCATTCTTTGATATTTTGTAATTCCCATTTCCCTTGTACGATCAATTGGCACAAAGACCAGAATCCTGCCAACATTTGTGGAGGATCTGCCCAAAGGCCAATTGGAATATTTACAGGTTTTAAATTTTAATCGTAATTTCAGTTTTCATTATGATGCATGTTATTAATCACTGTTTTTATTTATGTTTTACCTTTCCCAAATCCATGTCTAGCTAAATTAGAGTAATCGATATGTAATAATAATTCAGACGGGATTTGATAATAACCGGTTGAAAACTTTCCTTTTCAAAAGTTGTTTATGGTCTGAGTGTTTAAATTTATTTACTGAATAAACGTTCGTCGCCAAAGCGAGAACTTATTTAAAAGTAGTTTTGCCACGACAGTGGGAAATTAATTAAGGTACGAACCAACAAGCGACAACTGCGGTAAGACCAGATAGTAAACACTAGTCATTTGTTTTAATAACAGCGAAAGCAATTTAAAATGAATTAGAACTTAGAGATTTCCAAAAAATAGTTTTAACCCCGAATGGGACACGAAAGCGTACATCCGGCCCTTAGAATTATGACTAGCGTCAACAACCATCGTGAGACGAAAGTCTTCAGATCACTATTTTCTGCTTAAATAAATTCTGAAAAATATTTCATATACCGGTAACTTGTCAAATCCCCGAAGAACATAATTACTGCATATCGATTCACGTAATTATAATTCAAGTAACGTTTTAGTTCCCTTTAGTGACATAAATTATTCCCTTAAACATTATCTACCTAGCTAAACATAGTAACTCCCGAGAACACTAGTTTGATTACGAGTCCCTGTGGGATCGATATCTTTTATTACTACGCAATAGACTGTGCACTTGCAGTTAAGTTGTATTAGACATAGAAAGTCGCGATCAAGTTTTTGGCGCCGTTGCCGGGGACCCGTTTAGTCAATAGTGTAACCTTCTGTTACGCCGTATAGACTAGGTTAACAATTTTATTTTCCCTTTACTGGTTCTGTCGATTGTATGCCAAGTAATCGCCCACAAGGCGATATCTTAAAACCTTCAGTCGCAGAACTAGAGCGCTTCTTACATTTAAGAAGTCGCATCATTGAGTACCAACTAAAACATAACATTCCCGATCCTCTCACTCCCATTCCCAAATCCGAAGAAGAATCAAAGATGGCTGAAGGACCTCAAAACAAACCGCTGAAGGCATATGCTACACCCTCTCAGATGGAGCCTAGAAGTAGCATTGCTGCCCCAGCTATTACTCGAAACGATTTTGAGCTGAAACCCTCATTGCTGTCAGCTGTACAACAAAACCAATTCTCAGGAAACGCAACTGAGGATCCAAACGAACACTTAACGAAGTTTGTACAATACGCAGACACAGTGAAAGCAAATGGAGTAACTCCAGACGCAATAAGACTTCGTCTTTTCCCTTTCTCTCTTAGAGACAGAGCATGGACATGGTTACAATCCTTACCATCTAACTTCGTTACGACGTGGGAACAGTTGAAGAACGTCTTCTTAGCGAGATATTTTCCGCCAAGCAAAACAGCTATGCTTAGAGCTCAAATCAACGAATTTCGACAAAAAGATACAGAATCTCTTTACGAAGCATGGGAACGATTCAAAGATATGATGAGAACATGTCCTCACCATGGTCTAGAAGACTGGGTGACGATCCATACTTTCTATAATGGGCTTTTATACAACACCAGATTAACGGTAGACGCCGCCGCGGGCGGTGCACTTATGGATAAGCCATATGACGAAGCCTATCAACTAATCAAAAACATGTCTCAGAACCACTGCCAATGGGGAGGTGAACGCACTCCAACAGAGAAACCCGCAGCGAAAGGTGGGATGTACGAGATCAGCAGCCTTGAAAAGTTCAACGCTAAAGTAGATGCTCTAGCATAGAAAATTAACAGTCTGACCGTTAACCCCACTGCAACTGTCGCTACCGTAACTCCAAACTGCGAGTTATGTGGAATCACCACTCATAATGCGCCCGAATGCCCATTGCTGGCCAGAATCCCACCAGACCAAGTAAATTATGCTCAAGGAAATCCTTACGCAAATACCTATAACCCAGGTTGGCGAAATCATCCAAACTTTTCTTACAAAAGCGATAATACATTGCAAATGCCTACTGCTCCGCCAGGATATCAGAAACCAACTGCTGCTCAGACTGCACCTAGGAAATCAAACCTCGAGTTGATGATGGAAAAATTCATCGCTACTCAAGCTCAAACAAACAAAGAATTCTTGAATCAAAACATACACACTAGCGAGCAAATTAAACAGCTGACCGGAAAAGTAGACGCTTTAGCCACCCACAACAAAATGTTAGAAACACAGATATCACAAGTGGCTCAACAACAAGCCTCTGCTGCCGCACCCGCTGGAACATTTCCTGGACAACCCGAACAGAATCCAAAAGGTCAAGCAAATGCTGTAATACTAAGAAGCGGAAAAGAATTGAACGAACTGATCGATCCGAGGACCGAAAACTCAGCCATGCAACAAAAACCAACTGAACAAGCAGAAAAGGAATCTAAGTTAGAGAAGAAGGAAGACAACGAGAAGGAGGATACATCAAGTGAAAAAAATCAAGCACCTCCAGCGCCATATAAACCACCTATCCCTTATCCTCAAAGAGTAATAAACTCCAAAACTTCAGGACAATTTAAGAAATTTGTAGAGCTCCTTAAACAGTTGAATATCACTATTCCTTTTACAGAAGCAATAACTCAAATGCCGTCATACGCTAAATTTCTCAAAGAAATCCTGTCAAATAAGAGAAAGATCGAGGATAATGAAACAGTTACACTTACTGCAGAGTGTAGCACTATTATTCAAAACCGCATGCCTCCTAAATTAAAAGACCCAGGTAGTTTCTCCATACCCTGCGTCATAGGAAAGTTCGTAATAGACAAAGCTCTATGCGATTTAGGAGCCAGTATCAGTGTTATGCCTTTATATATATGCAAAAAGCTGAATATGGGAGACCTAAGACCAACCAAAATGTTCGTACAATTAGCTGACCGATCAGTAAAATATCCCGTCGGAATACTGGAAAACGTTCCAGTGCGCATAGGACAATTCTACATCCCAACCGACTTCATAATCATGGACATCAAAGAGGACTCTGTTACCCCAATTATCCTAGGAAGACCGTTCCTAGCTACAGCCGGAGCTATTATAGACGTGAAGAAAGGAAGGCTAACATTCGAAGTAGGAGAAGAAAAGATAGAGTTCATTCTCACCAAGTTTTTACAAGCACCAGCCATAGACGATACCTGCTATTTAGTAGATGTAATTGACGAATGCATAAGAGAACTTGAAAATGAAGAGACCACGTATTCAGAAATAATAAAGATTCAAATACCCGATATTTCTGAAGACGATGATTGGCGTAAACTGTATAAAGACGACAGCCTAAGCGAAAGCTTAGCACTGACCCCAAACCATATGCCAGGTCCGAAGAACCCATCTTTAGAACTTAAAACACTACCCAAAAATCTTAGATATGAATTCCTAGACGATGAACTAAAAAGACCAGTGATAGTCAACGCCGACTTAGGACAACTAGAAACCGTAAAGCTATTAGAAGTCCTAAAGAAGTACCCCACCGCGTTAGGCTATAACATAAGCGATCTAAAAGGTATAAGCCCTTCAATCTGTATGCATCGAATTACAATAGAGGAAGACTGTAAAACCTCTAGAGAGCATCAGAGGAGACTGAACCCCGTCCTAAGCACTGTAGTCAGAGATGAAGTAAAGAAATTGCTAGATGCAGGAATCATTTATCCAATCTCCGATAGTGAATGGGTTAGCCCAGTTCATGTCGTACCTAAGAAAGGAGGAGTAACAGTAGTTAAGAACGAAAAAGGCGAATCAATAACAAAAAGAGTCGTGACTGGAAGCAGGATGTGCATTGATTATAGAAAGCTTAACAAAGCCACACGAAAAGATCACTTTCCCTTACCCTTCATAGACCAAATGTTAGAAAGATTAGCCAAACATTCGTATTTCTGCTATCTAGATGGTTATTCAGGATTTTTCCAAATTCCCATTCATCCTGATGACTAAGAAAAGACTACATTCACATGTCCTTATGGTACTTTTGCTTACCGCCGAATGCCGTTTGGGCTTTGTAATGCTCCAGCAACCTTCCAAAGATGCATGATGGCAATCTTCGCAGATTTCATAGACGACATCATGGAAGTATTTATGGACGACTTCTCGGTATGTGGACAAAGTTTCGAAGGATGCCTACAAAACTTAGAAATGGTATTAGAACGTTGTGTAAAAGTGAACCTCGTCCTAAATTGAGAAAAATGCCATTTTATGGTCTGACAAGGAATAGTTCTAGGACATGTCATATCAAATAAAGGAATTGAGGTCGACAAAGCTAAAATAGAGATTATAAAAGATCTCCGACCTCCAAAATCCGTACGAGAAATACGGAGTTTTCTAGGACATGCCGGTTTCTAACGAAGATTTATAAAAGATTTTTCAAAAATCACAAAACCTTTGACTGGTCTGTTGATGAAAGATGCTGAGTTCGTCTTTGACGACGACTGTCTAAAAGCATTCGAAACATTAAAATCAGCCCTTATCACCGCACCGATTATGCAACCACCCGATTGGCGACTACATTTCGAAATCATGTGCGATGCGAGTGATTATGCTGTAGGCGCAGTTCTAGGACAAAGAAAGGACAAGAAGCTTCATACCATCTGCTATGCCAGTAGAACCTTAGATCCTGCCCAAATGAACTACGCTACAACAGAAAAGGAACTTCTAGCAGTTATATTTGCGCTTGACAAATTCCGTTCTTACTTAGTAGGAGCCAAAATAATCATATACACAGACCACGCTGCCATTAGGTACCTAATAAGCAAAAAGGATGCCAAACCAAGATTATTGAGATGGATCCTGTTATTACAAGAGTTTGACTTAGAAATCAAAGATAAGAAAGGAACCGAGAACGTTGTTGCAGATCACTTATCCCGAATAGAAGGCATCAAACATGAACCAGTACTGATAAATGACGATTTCCCGTACGAACATCTGATAGCCAAATTAGAAAGTGACATGCCTAACTTAATCTCGGAAGATCCAGAACTCGAAAAAGCCGTAGAAGCCGTCTATGCCCAAGTCATATTACCTTGGTATGCTGACATCGTTAATTACCTAGCTGCAGGCGTGCTTCCACCGGATCTCACTTATCAGCAAAAGAAGAAATTCTTCCACGATTTGAAACACTATTATTGGGACGAACCTCTACTCTTCAAGAGAGGGGCCGAAAACATATATCGTCGCTGTGTCCCAGAGGAAGAAATAGAAAATATCATTTTCCAATGCCATTCAGCACCATATGGTGGTCATGCTAGTACATCCAAGACGTGCGCTAAGATTCTCCAAGCCGGCTTATTCTGGCCTAACCTCTGGAAAGACGTTCACATCGCTGTGCTAAAATGTGATCGATGCCAACGAACTGGCAACATCTCACGACGCGATGAAATGCCTCAGAAAGGAATCTTAGAGGTAGAAATCTTTGACGTATGGGGAATAGATTTCATGGGACCATTCCCGCCTTCTTTTGGTAATAACTACATACTCGTCGCTGTAGACTATGTGTCTAAATGGATAGAAGCCATTGCTGCTCCAACAAATGACGCACGAGTAGAAATCAAACTCTTCAAAAACACAATCTTTCCTAGATTCGGTATACCCAGACTCGTCATTAGTGACGGCGGATCACACTTCATATCGCGAATATTTGATAAACTTGTTTCTAAATATGGAGTCCGACACCGAGTAACTACACCCTATCATCCGCAAACTAGCGAACAAGTAGAGGTCTCGAACAGGGAAATAAAACAGATATTGGAAAAGACTATCGCTACCTCAAGGAAAGATTGGTCATCAAAGCTAAATGAAGCTTTATGGGCTTATAGGACCGCTTTTAAGACACCAATAGGTACTACACCCTACAAATTAGTTTACGGTAAATCCTGTCATCTCCCTGTAGAATTAGAGCATAAGGCCTTCTGGGCCATTAAGACACTCAATTTCAACTACACTGAGGCAGGAGAGAAACGAATCTTGAACTTACACGAATTAGAAGAACTTCGATTGGACACTTACGAAAATGCCCGTATCTACAAAGAACGAACTAAAAAGTGGCATGATAAACGTTCAGTCAAGAAACAATTCAGTGTGGGAGACATCGTACTTCTATTTAATTCGAGATTAAAACTCTTCCCAGGAAAACTAAAATCTAGGTGGTCTGGACCTTTTGAAGTGACTAAAGTACTTCAGAGTGGAGCTGTTGAAATTACCGATAAGACGAATGCACCGTTTATCGTAAACGGGCAACGTCTGAAACATTATAATAAGAACGAAAACAACCCTCAAGTCTGCAGTATAGCATTGCTTGAGCTTCCAGCTCAAACACCCGAATAGCTTGTCACCAAGCTATCGTCAGGCTTTAGACGTTAAAAACAACACTTACTGGGAGGCAACCCAATTTTCCCGCATTTCCCTCGTTACTGTATTTCATTCTCACTTTTTATTTAAAATTCTACTTTGAAACTTTAACAAAAATTCTAAACTTAAATTGCTACTATTTTTACTTTCTTTTATTTTAATTATTTTATTTTATTTTTCTCTTTTAATTTTTGTTTCTACCGCCTTTGTTTCTAAAAATCCTGACTTCAAATTTCTGTTTTAAACTTTTCAGGATTTTAAAAGCCTTCAAACCTTCCTCCTGTTTTTCTCCGACTTACCTGCGAGTATGGCCGCGTAAGACTTCACAAAGGTTCATTTTCGAGGATTAGCTCAAAAGAAAAGATTTGAAGTATTAACTGAGAGGGACATAGCCTTAACACTGTATTATGATAAGTCTACCATGGAGAAACTAGGAATTACTGATAGCATCCAATACCTGTTTAATCAACTAGGCTGGGAGAACACTTCTTTGAAAACCCGTTTTGCTACCTATAAGGACCTCACCTACGAATTCCTTAGTTCCTTCAGGTACTTACCCAACTATGGTTTTGGATCCAACACAGAGCTGATCACCTTTAGGATGTTTGGAATGGACCAAACCCATAGCCGGATGTCATTAGCTAACCTCCTAGGATTTCCTAGCGGACCACATGTGTTCATCAGTGCCGAAGATGACGATCTAGATTTTGAACTCAACCAATTCTGGGGTAGAATCACAGGCGACTATCACCCTGACCCAAACAGCATGTATAATGATGAGATTCATAACCCAGCTTTCAGATACTTTCATAAGATCCTAGCTCACACCCTTTTCGGAAAAGAAGAAAATATTACTACAGTATCTAAAGAAGAGTTATTTATCATGTTCTGTGCTTCTCAGGGTCGTACAGTGAATGTCGTACCTTTTATGATGAGATCCTTCCGACGCCTCACTCAGGACCCACAATCACCTATTCTAATAGGAGGCCTCGTGACAATGATTGCCCACGAGCTTGGCCTTAGATTCCACCTAAATGCAAGCACTAGTTTTGGCACCATCCGATCCATGAATATCCAGTTTTGCTTTAACAGGCGCATTTTAAGAACTATGGGACCTGGACCTTACGAGTACCTCATCAATGACAAACCTGTCCAACTATTCACATTGCCAAATCATCAGATGACAAGTATCCATAACAAGGACAACTGGGTTTATGAATTGGATGAGCCTATGGGACCTCCTTCACCTCAATCAACACCACAGAATTACATGTACGACAGTGATCACATCTCTGAAGCACATGATTATATGTACTATGAGGATGCTGTATCAAAAGCGGAGGTAGACCCTACGACCCCTCCGCATTACAACACCTATCCTTAGCCCATTCCTGAGGAAACCACTGATAAAATGGATATTGTTCTGCACCGATTAGACAATGTTGACGCAGCTCTGACCACCGTAAAAGCAGACATCACAAGCATACACAGCGAACTCGTAGTCTTCATGGACTTAGTCTGTGACCAGCTCGACTACTACGCCCGGAAGTTTGATGAATTGAAGGCATGAAAAGACTGAGATATTAGCTTTAGTTTAGTTTAGTTTAGTTTTTCTGTTTTCCGTCCGTTTTCAATTATTTTGATTTTTGCATTGTTTAATTTACCTTATGTATTACATTACAAACAATCATTTCAATTACATGCTATTTCAATTTTATTCTTTATTAATTGATTCTGTTTTTACGTTATCCTATGTTTCTTGGCCGATATAATACATTGCCATATCAATTATACACCTTAAAACCATTGCAAGAACACCCCCATAGCAAAATTCTGGGTTCTGCAGATTTTGCTGGTGTGACGACCGTCACAGAAGCCTGACGCCCGTCACACGGGTGACGACCGTCACAGATACGTGACGACCGTCACGAGCCCAAAACTGTTATCTGCTATAACAGGGGTTGCGTTTTCTCTCCCACTCTCATCTATTCAACTTCCAATCATCTCAAACTCAAACCCCACTTCCAATTTTCGTTTTCCCACCTTGCTCCATATATTCCAACTCCCATTTCAACTCCCCAATCCACTTCTGTAACATTTTTCACTCCACAGAACCAACTCAATCCACATTTCCTCAGCATCCTCCAACAATGGCGAGAAACAACGAAACCCCCGACCTCAGCAGTATCGTGTTCAGCGACGGCGACTCCGGAGAGAAACAGCGAGCCAACTATATCGCCTTCCATCAACGGTCGCTACAGCCGACCCACTACCCGCATATCCCATCCCTCACGGAGCTCGGCCTCCTTGACAGCGTCACTTGGATGCTCCAAAGAGCCGACATCTGGCACCTCTGCACAAATCCGCAGCCGACATATGAACAACTCACCCTCGAGTTCCTCAGTTCGTTCACCTACTTCACTTCCAGCGGCGACCTCAGCCAACACTCCGGTGCCGCATGCTTCCTTATGTTCGGCACGAACTATCAACTGAATTAGAACCAGATTGCCTACATCTTATAATTCCCTTGCGGCAACAATGCTCACCGCCGCCTCACCGAACAGTTTCAGCACGAAGCCTTTGCGCTCTGGTACCAGTTAACCGGAATCAATGCCGATGGTTGGGATTCTCTGCATGTAACGCACATCCACAACCCGACCATCTGGTATTTCCACCGAGCACTGAGCAACACCATCTTCGCCCGGGATAGTAACCATAAGGTGAACTCGAAAGAGCTCTTCTTTCTCCGTTGTGTGTTCAACTCCGAGCCCATCAACGCCGCTCTGTTCCTCCTGGCCCACATTCAGGCCAACTGTAACCGTGGCTCTAAACCATTTTACTTTGGCGGGATTGTTACTTCCATTGCACTCGGGCTGAACCTCGGTGACCGCCTCCAGCATCTCCGTGCCATTCCCTCGGTATTCCTCGACACCGACCACTGCAGAGCTTCTCACCTCATCCGTTCCAGGGCCGATGGCAAGTACCACCCGGTCGTGCGTGGCAAAACCGTCAGAAGTATCATCCTGCCATCACGCACCCGGATGCACCCACAGGATCGTGCCAACTGGCTATTTGACCTCAATGCCCCTGCTGCTGCCGCTGCTCCAACTCAGACTCACACCTAAGGTTCTGGTGACGAAATCCAAGATGAGTTGGACAGACCTGAGCAACCGGAGGCATCGCAACCACTTCCTTCTGAAGGCACATCCTACCGCCGCCGCCGCCATCGTCCAGAGCCCGACTACTCTGAAGAAGACCTCCGCCGATCCCTCGACCAGCAGGCCCAGATACTCGCTATGATGCAGCAGCAGAATCAGCGAGCAGAGCAGTTCGAAGCTTGGCATCGGACCCAAATGCAACAACTCCAAACCGGCCAGGACACCATCACTGAGAACTTGGCGAATCTTACCTTACAGTTCGAAGGACTCCGAGATTATGTCTATCATACCGGAGCACTGAGCTTTGAGGACCGAGTCGACCAAGTCAGAGCTAGAGGATGCGAGAGAGGACGTGACCGAGGCAGAGGCCGTGATTAGTTATTGTTTTCCTTATTTGTTTACTATATTTTCAGTTTCTTTGTATTGTAATTTACCTTGTATTTCCCTCTCGCATTCTTTCAAATCAGTGGAGACACTGATTGAGATAGTGTGGGAGCGGAGCGTTTATTTCCCATTCCCTCGTACTCTTAATTCCGTAATTTCAATTCGAACATTTTCACGTATTAGCAAATAAAAGCTCTTTTATATATCTTTTTCCGTTACGCAAACATCCCCACTTTATTCGACATAAACAAAAACTTTTTCGTTCGTTCCTCAAAAGCAGAACCATCACGAGAATGCGCCCAAGTTCAAACCAAGTTTTGAAACTCCGAGACGAAAATTCTAACAAAACCAGTACCGTCCTGACACCTTAGACCTCCGGTTTATGCGAGTCGGTTTCACTACCTACGTGTACCAAAGTCTGAAGTTTCTACGCAAGCTCAGCCCCAAGTAGTTTATACCAGCAGTCAGCACCATCCTAAAACACTTCTAAGCAAGCGACCAATGCAAATAAGTGTATGATCTCCAAAAAGATGAAAAATCATGAAAAGAAAGCCATATAGCCCAAGTCTAGAGACATGTTCCCTCTAAGTTAGGTGCTCCTCACCCGAGCATTTAGCCCAACGGTACAAAAACTCATTGAAAAATCAATGGTATAAGCTTATGAGCAATGAAAAAGATCAAAACAGAAATGAGATCATATTCACTAACAGGTTGACTTGCCATGAAAGTGTATGGACAACGGGCTTAATGTGATTGCGCTAGAACAAACAGGGTGAACTTGACGCGAGAACCTTGATACCAAGCTACAGTAGCATGACTGGGACCAATTTGCATAAGAAGGAGACCTCCGAAGACTTGTAGTCCAGTGTCGTCACCGTACTCGTTTTGTTCCTACTAAGAATCCCGGTTTTTCCCAACTTTGTGAATGAGGAAGCTGCCTCGTGCTTGCCGACTTTTTCCTGTTTTACTTGAGGACAAGCAAAGATTCAAGCTTAGGGGAGTTTGATAACACGAAATCGTATATATATATTGATGCATAATTCAACTGATGTTTGACTGTTTTCGATCCGATTTCGGGTTCTTTCCATGTTATTTGTCTGATATTTTGCTGGTATTTGATGATCATGTCTAAACAAAGCAATATGAAGAAAAGAAGCAATTACATATGAAATATGGACGAAAACCAGATGAAAACAACATGAAAAACGCAGAATGCACATTTTACTGCTGTGACGACCGTCACACCTCCATGACGATCGTCACACGGGTGACAACCGTCACACGGGTGACAACCGTCACACACCATGACGACCGTTATGCAGGCAAAAACGCACAACTTCAAATGAACGTGCAAAATGTCGTTCCAAGTCCCAAATAATGGACCACTACTCCCTGATATTTCTGCCTCCAAGTCCACCTTCTTCAAATTACAACCGTTAGAATTCTACTTCTATAAAAGGGGAAGGAGGGGAGCTGAGAAAGGGAGCCGCATTCATACAACGAAGTGCTGCCAATTTATCTTCAGAGCAACCTTTCCATTATTCTATTCTTATTTGTTTCTCTTTTCTTTCTCTGCATTCTTTGATATTTTGTAATTCCCATTTCCCTTGTACGATCAATTGGCACAAAGACCAGAATCCTGCCAACATTTGTGGAGGATCTGCCCAAAGGCCAATTGGAATATTTACAGGTTTTAAATTTTAATCGTAATTTCAGTTTTCATTATGATGCATGTTATTAATCATTGTTTTTATTTATGTTTTACCTTTCCCAAATCCATGTCTAGCTAAATTAGAGTAATCGATATGTAATAATAATTCAGACGGGATTTGATAATAACCGGTTGAAAACTTTCCTTTTCAAAAGTTGTTTATGGTCTGAGTGTTTAAATTTATTTACTGAATAAACGTTCGTCGCCAAAGCGAGAACTTATTTAAAAGTAGTTTTGCCACGACAGTGGGAAATTAATTAAGGTACGAACCAACAAGCGACAGCTGCGGTAAGACCAGATAGTAAACACTAGTCATTTGTTTTAATAACAGCGAAAGCAATTTAAAATGAATTAGAACTTAGAGATTTCCAAAAAATAGTTTTAACCCCGAATTGGACACGAAAGCGTACATCCGGCCCTTAGAATTATGACTAGCGTCAACAACCATCGTGAGACGAAAGTCTTCAGATCACTATTTTCTGCTTAAATAAATTCTGAAAAATATTTCATATACCGGTAACTTGTCAAATCCCCGAAGAACATAATTACTGCATATCGATTCACGTAATTATAATTCAAGTAACATTTTAGTTCCCTTTAGTGACAGAAATTATTCCCTTAAACATTATCTACCTAGCTAAACATAGTAACTCCCGAGAACACTAGTTTGATTACGAGTCTCTGTGGAATCGATATCTTTTATTACTACGCGATAGACTGCACACTTGCAGTTAAGTTGTATTAGACATAGAAAGTCGCGATCAACTACTGCAAGGAAGCTGAAATTGGAAGGCTTGATTAGAGGTCTGGAGCAGGCTGAAGGAAATGATGTGGAGGTTGCTGATGCATAGGAAGAGGAAGATGGGGAGGATTCTACCTCTAATGAGAGGACTAGTGATCATGTTTTTGGGTTTACTACTGATGATGAAGGTGACAACTCTGGTTCTGAGGAAGAGAATTGATGGTGGTTGTTTATGGTTTTTTTGTTGTTGTTGATTCAGAATTTTTTCTTTTAGCACTTAATATGTTTTGGCTTGTATTTTTTGGGTTATTTATGCACTCTTAACACTATTGGCTTTGTATGATTGTTCTATGATAATGTGTTTCCCTTAGTATGATTTCTTTAATTATGGCTAAAAAGGGGGAGAGTTAGTATGATGAGTTTGTTGTGCTGTTGCTGCTTCTGCTGTTGAAGGGGAGTTTAGTTTTTTCTCTTTGGTTTGAGGGGGAGCCTTATTTTTCTGTGTTTTTCTGCTGTTATGCTCTCTGATGTGTTCTGGAAGCTCTTGTGATCAATTGGTTGTTTTAGCCAAAATTTTCCAAAGGAGGAGTTTGTTAGTTCTATGATTCGCAGCTATTTTGGTAAAACTTGGTGTTATCACAAGATGTCCTATAGGATGTCTTGACATGTGATCCTAACATTCTGCAGGTAGTTCCTTTTGATGTTGTAGGGTTTAGTTCATGATGTCAAGTATGATGTCCTGACATATGTTTATATAACATTCATTCAGAATGTTATGTTTTGTCTGTTGTGTTTTTGTGCAACCTTTTGGGCTTTTCTGGTAACAGATTTTTGCTGGTGCAAATCAACGTGGAGATCTTCTTTAAACAAAAGAGTTTCTGATGTATAATTCATGGAGTAATTGTGGAATTGTTGCGGTGAGAATCGTGATACCAAACTATTGATTAACTTGAATCTTTAATTCTTAAATTCACAACCGGACTTTAATTTATCCAAAAAGGAAAGGTTTAAAGAAAGAAAAACCTATTAAAATACAAAGCAAAAAGCAAGGCTTAAAGCTAAGCAAAGAGAGATCTAAAGGTTCGGGGGTTGGTTATGCCTAGGGTAGGTATTTCACATCCTAAACATATGTAGTACTCTACAGGAACCTCTTGTTAATATTTGTGTTTGCTAAAGTTTGCTTGCTAAAGGGAAAGTGCTAAGGGTAAAGATATAAAGTATAAAGTGTGTACAATGTTTAGTAAAGTATGGTAAAGTATGGTAAAGTATGCTCACGAAGACATCGCATCTCGTGCCTACATATCCTGACGGGAATGGAATCAGAGAAACCGTAGTTCCCCTAACTAGGGGTGAGGAAGTCTTGACTGTGGTCAAGGTTCCAAAGGGAAAGTAAATGTTTGCGGCGAGACACTTACATAGTGTGCGACGAGTCTAAACTAAAGTTAAGTTAGAAAAGAAGGGAATGTCCACGGTGGGACAACTAAATAGAGCACGACGACTCCAAGCCTAAGTTGCAAAGGTATACACAGGGAATGTCCACGGCGGGACGACTAAATAGGGCACGACGACTCCAATTCTAAGTTGTAAAAGTTAATAGGAAGTTAGTTGTTAGTGAGGGAGAAAGAAAAGGTTGGAAAAATGTGAAGTTGGCTCGCCAAGACGTCGCATCTTGTGCCTACGTATTCTCATCGAGAAATCAGAGGGTTCGTAGTTCCCCTGGTGGGGGGAGGAACTCTTGACTGTGGTCAAGGTTCCAAGGGGATGTAAGCATTCATAGGGAAGTACTTACATGGAGTGCGGCGACTCCTGAATCTACGTTGAGATTGTTATGATAAAGAATGTCCACGGCGAGACGCTAAATAGAGCACGACGACTCTAATCCTAAGGTTAAGATAAAGGGGAGAGAATGTCCATGGAGGGACGTTAAATAGAGCACGGCGACTCCAATCTAAGGTCAGGAAGGTGTAAGAATGTCCACGGCGGGACGCTAAAAGTGAGTACGGCGACTCAAATCCTAAGGTTAGGATAAAGGGGTAAAGGTAAAGGATATCATATGTAAACACAATGTCATAATAATGTAAACAGAAGGGCTCAAAACCTCAAGAGGATAATCAACGGTTTTAAAGGTGAACCACAAACAAAATTGAAATTCAAACTTAAATGCACAAGGGAGCCAACAATACAAGTTCATGTCATCTTAAAATTAAACTCAAAGAGGAATAAAATAAAAGTTTGAAAGTGAGAGATATGAGGGGAAAAACCTTAAAATGATTTACAATCCTCTCACAACGTAAAGTGTTCTTAAAATGGTAATTTTAGATGTCTTTGAACATTATATGAAAATATACAATAAAATAAGAATTTAACAAAAAGAATCAACTAAAAAGGATTAAAAATGAATAAGTTATGGTAAATCAAAAATTGAATAAAGTTAAATAAATCATGTGATTAAAATAAAGGAAATGTCTCACCCAAGGCTTGAACTCAAGACCTTGGGGTCATGGACTTAAAACACTACCAACCCAACCACAACATGCGTGTGCAATTACATGGAAAAATAAGAGGAAAACATTTGAGCTGTGAAAATCAGAAAAAATAAATAAAAAGCGCCCTCACTGAGGATCGAACACAGGTCACTGGGAAATATAAGGCAAGGCATTAACCAGTGGGGTGGCGATACATCCAGTGTATTATGCCACCCCAATTAAATATATACTAAAGAAAAGTGAATTTCTGGGCCCATTTCTTCAAGGCAACTCAAGTGGAGATTCCAAAACGATTTGAATCCAAACTTCTTCAAAACATAACCAATTTTTATGAAATAAAAGTCAAACCTGCTTGAAATTTCACAAGGAAGAGGATGGTGCAATCCAATTTTTGAAATGATGCACACAAAATTAAATTTGAAGGAAAGTGCAATAGAAGCTTGAAATGCATTTTGCAACTTTAATGATCAAAACTGATGCGTTTAGAGCCAAACAGAGCATGAACAAGTTTTAAGCATGACATAGATTCAGTTATGACAGCAAGTTTGATCAAAAGACCCTAAAATGAGAAAGTGGCACATGAGTTGCAAGTTGGTGATATATGTGCTAACATGAAGTTTGTGCTCCAATCAGTTTTCTTTAACAAACCATGACAGCAACTGTCAATGCTCCAAACTGGTATAGGCTGCAAACTTCTCCCACACCATTTGCAAAGGAAAGTGAAAATCAAGTAGAAAATGTCAAGCCCTAAGAATTGATAGTACACCTACCAATGGTTTAACAGCAAAACTTCAATGCAAAAAGTAATGCATAGAGAGCCTTAATTAACAAGGGTGTTCATAGGTGTTACACACAACATGAATTGATGGACTACAACCATAGCAGCCCCATCAACAAGTTAGAATCAAAAATAAAAGTGAAACACACCAGAGTATTTTGTTAACAGAAGTGGCAACATATTCACATTGTAATATGAACAATCTTCTTGCAAACAAACACTGGTACCAGTACACACAAAGGCTGGACAACCTTAACAAGATTCCAAAATCACAAGACAGTGACAGCCACTGTTATCATAATGCCAAACATTGAAACTGATAATAACTTGTTTAAAATAAACTCAAACTAAAATGTAGCATGAGAGATAAATCTAACAGTCATCAATCATTAGCAAGACACATGTTGATCAAAAGTGCATGCCCCAACAACATTGAACCAATTCAACAAAAGCAATCCAAAATAAGTATGTTGATACCATATTAGCAATCCATTCATTATTGCCTTTACAGCCACCTAAAGAAAAAAAGGTCATCCAACAGCATTAACCACAATAAGGAGCCAAATCTAAGATGAACTCTTAGAGGTATAAAGCAATTTGATGAGAGGCCAAGTTTAATGCTCCTCCCAACAGTATTGTGGATAGCAGGCTCAACATTAAAGCATAAGTTTACCAACTGAAATTAGCCTGTTCTGAATCCAAATAAATCTATGGTAACAACTCTCTCCACATTACATCCAAGCACATCGGTAGGGGAAACTTCCTAAACCCCACTTGCCTATCTAAAACAAAAGCTTACTAATGCCAAACATAAACCTAAACATATGCAGAGGACAAACTGTACTAGAATTGGTTACCCAACTTTGTTCCAAACCAAAGCCCTCAAGTAAACACAATAGCATAATCTAAACACCTAAACAAACATGATGGCAACCACACCTGAGTTGACAAACACAGGCCTCAAGCAACATATTGACAGTAAAACCTAATACTGCACAATGTCAAAATCCTACTCAAGATAACCAACCAAAAATCCAAGGATGTTGGACTGATCCATTCATGAACAAAGTTTAAACTTCCTAAATGAAAAAACACCAAACAAAATAATGTTCAAGATTAAACAACTAACTTAAACCTCTCTAAGAGACAATACTGCTACAAACTGGTTTTGGCAGCAACTGAACATACATGGTAAAGTTTCTTTGACATCACCTAAACCAATCTAAACACTTGATCAATTAAAAGTCAAAACCCTGGCCTGAGTTAGACAACTCAACAGTGACAATACTTGTAAAACAACACCAACATCAGTTAGTATATTGCATCAAGGCCAGGATCAAACAATATCATAAGAACTGAGGTTTTCAAACATGGTAAACAACCTCAAAACATATTTTCAAATATGTATAAACACACACAAAAATTAGATCCACACATGATCTAAACATTACTTCAAACATGCCCAAATTAGCGCTCATCAAACATAGTTATGATAGTCCATAAGCAAGGTAATGATCACTTACCTCTTGTAGACTTCCAAGCCAGCTACGACTGCAGGTCCTTTTGTTGATGTTCCAACAGCTCCAAGTCTTCCCTAGTAAGTCCTTTGGCAGTTTGATTTATTTGAGAGTTGACTTTTAACATCAGTGGTTTTGTTATGGAAGTGGTGATTGAAACATCTTTAATGATCCATTCGAGGTTTTTGTAAAGTATTTGTGGTGATGTTGAATGGCTGGAAACAAGTATATGTGTTGTTTTATTCAAGACAGTTTTTTGAGGCAACTTTTCTTCAAGTGCAAGCTTGTGGACAGTTGGAGTAAATGCACTTCCAGCTGCTGTTTGAGGTTATGGACAGTTAATATAACATAGTTGGAAGGTTTTAAAAGTGTTAAAATGTTAGGAATGGTGATATGTAGTGATTTGGTATGAAAGATGCACAAAAGTCAAACTATGGTGTGTGGACAGTTGAATTTTTGATCCAAAGGTTTTTTGAGGAAACCAATGGTGGGAACCGCTTCAGAGGGTCATTTTAAGGGTGTGTGTATGGTCTTTGAAGTGTTATTATGTTTGGAACAAAGATTGGTGTGAAAAGTGCAAAGTGGTGAAAATGGTGATTTTGTGAATTTCTTCACATTCAAGCAAAGAGAGAAAGAAAGAGAGGTGTGTATCCCTTGTGTTTAGGATGGTTCTGGTGTGAAAAATTCAATAGGATGAAGCCTCTATTTATAGGCCAAGAGAGGGTTTGGGCAGATTTGGATTTGTGGTATTCAAAGTGGTTTTTGGTGAAAAATCTCATGAATTCACATGATGGTTTCTTGTTCTGTTGGCCTTGCTTACTTTCAAAGAGATTAGCCCCCAAAAACCAGCTACAATGGGCTGTAATAAGTGACCAAAGAGTGTACAAGGACACCCTCCCATGCTGCAGCCACCAATATTCTCTTTCATGGTGTACTTTTTATACTTTTCCTTAATAAACAAATAGATCTTGTCAAGAACTTTGGATTTGCTTGGATCCTCTTCTGAATTTGTTCCTTTCACACTCTAAAACATCATATCAAAGTCCATTCCATGGTTAGATATGAATTTCATAGTTGGAAATCAAGTTCATGTTGGGTTTTGGCAAGTTGACAATCTAGTGCACGGGCCCATGGAGGAGTTCCATAACTTTTTCGAAAGCCCTAATGGAGCTCTAAAACTTTCATGTTTTCATGATCTTCAGATTTCAAGTGGAACTAGGTTAAAAAGCCCTTCAAAGTTGGCTGAAAACAAGATTTGCAAGGCCAAAAGACATAGAAATTTTCTAAGTGTTTTCCCCTCTTGTGATGTTTTTGATCATAACTCCCAATCTACTCATTTTTTGCACATGGACATTTCTGAGACTTTTCTAGGAATTGTCAAGACCTTTCCAACAAGCTTTAAACCACATCATTTGGATGTGTGATTAGGAAGTTATGGTCTCGCCCCTTTCAAAACCCTAATTCCCGATTTTTGCGATTACTCCCCAATCCTTGATCCAATGGTCATGAAACTTCATGGATAGGTGTAATATGATGTTTGGAACATTTTTTATTAACACTTTGAGGTCAAATTCTTTATAGTTGGAGAGTTGATGTTTTGGTCAACGAAACGATCGATCGATGACGATCGGATCGACTGTTGTTGTTTTAGGTCTCCTGAGGCCTTGAAACTTCTTGAGGGGACTTGAATAAGTCATATGAGCTTCATGGACCATAATTCCATCATTGGAACACCTTTTAAATCAAAAGTCAAACCACAAATGACTTTTCCTAATCAGAAACCCTAATCGGGGACCCTGAACTGCATTGTTCCTGATCTTCGTGTGGCAACCTCAAATTGGACTCATGCTTGACCCAATGGAGTATTATTGATGGTGTAAAGACATTCTTCATGGATAATCAATCCAAGGCATTGACTGATTAAACCGTTGAAACCTCGATTTCCAACTGTACGGAATCCTAATTCACCTGTATCTTAACAAAGACAAACTTGAAATAGGTTAAGGTTAGATAAACAATGATAATGCTCCTAGAATGATAATGAAGATCTAAGAGGTCAAAATTTGGGGTGCAACAGATGCCCCTATTAAAATATCTTCACCAGATGGCAATGAGAGATGATAATCCTCATAGAATCGTAGTGAAAGGTATTTAAATATAGCAAACCAGAAATTTTGTCCCTTAGATCCTATGGTATGCAAAAGGACAAATGCTAAAATGAAATAAATTCTAAATGATGCTTCATGATTCTTTGATGTAAGACAAACGCAGACACACGAGCAAAAATTAAAGAACGACAATACGACGAGTAATTACTCACAGGGGACCCGACACACTAGGGAAACAACAGACATCATCCATGAACGGAACTGGATGGAAAAGAGTCACGACATTCAAAATATCAATGAATGAGGTGAGGAGAAAACAGGAACACAGAAACAAACATCAGAGACATTCGAAAGAACATCGAATGAACTCTGAAATATACCAGAGATACTCAGAAAAACATCGAATAAACTCTAAGATACATATCAAAGAAGCACATTGAAGAAATATATTTGAAGGTTCATATGAAACATTTTAGAAGAGTATTTGAAGACATATCTGGGAGAACATCAGGTAAGCAACAAAGGAGTTCTGGAAGAACATCAGAACAAAGATTCTGGAAAAACATCAGAATCAAGATAAATATCTGGAAAACCATCAGATAAGTTCTAGAAAAACATCAGAACAAAGAATCAATCTGGAAAAACATCAAAATCAAGGTAAGTATCTGGAAAACCATCAGATAAGTTATGGAAAAAACATCAGAACAAAGACTCAATCTGGAAAAACATCA
This sequence comes from Lathyrus sativus, assembly GCA_963859935.3. Taxonomy (NCBI): domain Eukaryota; kingdom Viridiplantae; phylum Streptophyta; class Magnoliopsida; order Fabales; family Fabaceae; genus Lathyrus; species Lathyrus sativus. Next base: position 172,946,410 of record OZ012737.1, read on the forward strand.
GAATCAAGGTAAATATCTGGAAAACCATCAGATAAGTTCTGGAAAAACATCAGAACAAAGACGCAATCTAGAAAAACATCAGATAGAGAAACATATCCGGAAAAACATCGGATAGATTCTGGAAAAACATCAGAATAAAGGTAAATATCTGGAAAACCATTAGATAAGTTCTGGAAAAACATCAGAACAAAGACTCAATCTGGAAAAACATCAGATAGAGAAACATATCCGAAAAACATCGGATAAATTTTGGAAAAACATCAGAATCAAGGTAAATATCTGGAAAACCATCAGATAAGTTCTGGAAGAACATCAGAACAAAGACTCAATCTAGAAAAACATCAAGTAGAGAAACATATCCGGAAAAACATCGGATAGATTCTGGAAAAACATCAGAATCAAGGTAAATATCTGGAAAACCATCAGATAAGTTCTGGAAGAACATCAGAACAAAGACTCAATCTGGAAAAACATCAGAGAGAGAAACAAAGGTAACATTCAAGAATAGCGTTGGATAAAAGGAAACCAGACATCCAATAATGGCTTTGAATGAAAGGTATAAACATCGTATCTGAGAATAGTATTGGATGTATATAGGAATAGTCATATCCGGAAGAACAATCGGATAAGAAATGTCATATCTGGAAGAACATCAGATAGACACGACACAAAAATTCTGTTTGGTAGGTGCCAAGTGAGATTGACTTTGACCACAAGGTGAGACATGGATAAAACACGACCTCGGGAGAAATGCAAATAAGGATGAAACACCCATGTAATGCATATGTATATGAATTATGCAGATATATGATCAAATGCAAATGCAGACGCAGACAACAAGGCTCGACTCTTTTGGTGAGAAGACAAGGCTGGAAGACTGATTCCTCAACACGGAGGTCACTGCCATTCTTCTTGGGGACTAAAGATGCTACCGCTGAACACATCTCTGCCACACTAGTAAATCATATAAAATTGAAGATCCTTGTAGAAAGGATGAAGAGCTGCCTGGGGATTCTTCAAGTAAACTGCCCCAAATTAGCTGTCTGTTGTAGATGAACTGATCTGCTGGGTGCTCGGAAGGCTTGCCCCAGACTGAGTCTTGAAATATCTTATGGATAAACCACATATGAGAAGACCTTGCCTTGAACAAATATTAAACTGATTATTCGACAGGATGTGAAAAGGACTTGCCCCTGATAGAATCACCGACCAAGTTTCTCAATTTTTGAAAATTCCTTGAGAGGAAAGCCAGTTTGCAAACAAAAGTATTCGTACAAACATGATAATGTAAAGTTCATGAAACTTTTGAAATCAAAATAATTTTTGAAAGATGCAACATAAATGAGTCATTGGTCAGAACACGGTGGTTCAAGACACTCAAAGTTTAAAGGTAAAGCAAAAGGGTATGATGCTAAAACAAATGATCTGCAAAGATCTTTTGGAGTCAGTTTAGGCAACCTTGTTGTAGTATGCTTTCAAAATAACCTTGTTTCAGTTAGGTCTTTTGAGGGTTGTAGCATGGCCTGGTTCACGGTTTAAGAAACAAAGGATAAAGGCTCAAAGTTTATTTGTGCCCACCCAATCTACGTGATGATCTTCAGTCCTATGCTCAGCTAACTCAGAATATACACTCAGGTTCCTATAGGAATTGCACTGATTATAGCCATGATGATGGTTCAGAAGTCCAAGGACTCTTGTGACAGTAATCACTACTTCTTTACAACATTTGGTTACTCTGACATTGAGGATTTTCAGGGTGAAGATTTAAAGATCTCCTTTTTTTATTATCCCTAACTTTTTCCTGAACTGTTTCCTTTTTTTAAACTTACAGTCAGCGGGATGCCCCAGTTTTTCCTAAGTCTCCTTCATAGGTTTTGACTTAGCGGACTTTGCTTTCGATTGATTTTTTTCCGAAAGAAAGAGTGACTGCCTGGCTTTAATGATTACGGTGAACCATCATCAGCTTTTTGGATTGAAAAACATCTTCGACACTTGTTTGTTATGTGCGAAGGAAAATAAATTATGGTTGCGGCCTTTATATGAAAGGTGTCTCGCAACCGAGTTAACTGAGAACTACCCACCCCAAGGTTAAGATTGCGGGTTTTTTTTTGTAAAGAAAGAAACTCCAACTTCTAGGCTCGAAGGGGTTAATGAGGGATTATCTTCCTTTTCTCTCCAGTGTTTGGGAGTTGAAACAATGCCTTACATCATCAACAAAGTTTGATTGAAAGCATACTAATAGCAGTTATGGGTATAACATTTTCATCATCCTCCCTCAAATACTTACATATCAAAAGTTTGAACAAAAGGTGCATATTTTTAAAAGATAAAGCATAAAGATGCAAATATTAGACAAAATGAAATGAATCAAAAGTTGCAATGCTCATTCATTAACATAAAAGTACAAACATAGTTTGAAAGCAAACAACTTAAACAAAATGAAGGAAAGTACAAATAATGAGAAACAAAAGGCCTAGTGACTAAATTAGAACAAGGATGAACCATCTCGTCTGAAACACTGGTGTTTAGGATGACAGCTTGCTGGAGTCAATCTGAAGCTTCACTTTTGATGCACTGGCAAGGGATTGTTCTGAACATTCAGATGGCTATCTTTAAAATCAAGGATTCCAGTTCTAACCAACTCACGTACTCTAGCTTTCAGTGCATAACAATGTTCCAAGTCATGGCCTGAGGCACCCTCATGAAAAGCACAATGGAGATCAGCTCTGAATCCAGATGGAGGAGGATTAGGAGGTTGCGAAGCCTTTGTAATGATCAGCCCTTGTTGAACCAGATCAGGATAAATTTATGTGTATGTCATGGGAATAGGATCAAATTAATTCCTATTTCGATATTGGTTCTGTCCAACAGTTGGACGTTGAGGAGTCTGAGCTGGTCGTGGAGCAGCAGCAGCAGTAACGACATCAACAATAGAGTGATTACACCTTTGTTGGGGACGAGGATTCCTCACTTCAACCATGACAGCGTTGGTTTGCTCTTCTTTCTTCTTATGGAGGGTCCCAAAGGATTTCTTCGAACCACTTGAAGATTCAGCAACTTTGGAGACCATACCATTTTTCAGTCCTTCTTCTAACCTTTGACCAATAGTCACTAGATCTGTAAAGCTTGAAGATATACTTCCAATCAACTTTTCCCAATAAAGACGGGACAAAGTATCCATGAACATTCCCGTTAACTCCTTCTCTGCTAGAGGCGGTTCAACCTGGGAAGCCAACTCTCTCCATCGCTGAGCATACTCTTTGAATGATTCTTTCTCATTATGAGACATATTTTGAAGTTGACGGCGATCAGGAGCCATATCCAAATTGTATTTGTACTGCCTCATAAAAGCGTTGGCGAGATCCTGGAAGTAGTGAATGTTGTTATGCTCTAAGTTCATATACCATTTGAGAGAAGCACCACTCAAGTTGTCCTGAAAGCAGTGGATCAGCAGCTTCTGATTGTTGGTGTAGGCTTCCATCTTTTAGAAGTACACAATCAGATGGGCTCTTGGACATGAGTGACCCTTATACTTCACAAACTCAGGAATCTTAAACTTAGCAGGCATAACAAGGCCAGAAACTAAGCACATATTGTCTGCATCAACGTTGAAGAACTCAGTACCTTCAACAGTTTTAAGTCTCTTATCTATGTTCTGAAACTATTCACGGACAATCTCAGGCTCAATGAAATCTTTGTGGTCTTCTCCTTGTGCACTGGCAGCAAGGTAGTCAGAGAAAGGAGTCTCAAAGGGAGTCCGGCCATTCTGGGCAACAGTGTGGACCACAGGTCTGGGTTCGGCAAAGACGGGAGCTTGAAAAACTGGTCTGACAGTCTGACCAATCATAGCAGTAAATGCAATGGGTGGACAGTAGTTGGGAGGTAAACCAAACTCTGGCCAAGTTGAAGGCGGCAATTGAACAGGAGCAAGATCAACACTTGAAACTTCCTGAAGGACAGTCCTTTGAGATGGCTCTCCTCTGGTAATAAATACTTGAAGCATTTCGGTGAGCTTAGTCATGCCTGACTTCAACTCATTGATCTCCATTCGGACTTTTGTGTTGTGTACTTCTTGCTCTTACATCTTGCGTCTATAATTAGCTTTAGTCCGATATCAGTGTCGAGGAATCAGCTTGACGACTCAAAGACACACTGGAAGATGAAGACAACCGGAGATGAACGACTGGACAAGCAGAGGTATGCAACAAACCATGCAAAGATGCAAATGCAATGCAAAGCTATGCAAGACAGGATGCAAAACACACATAACCGGATCAATGGTTCAAGATTACAGCGTGAGGTCTGGGTAAAGAACCAACCACAGGGTGTGTACTAGGGATAAAGCACCTGTACAACAGGTTCTAACAAAGTTCCCAGAGTCATAGTAAATCCTTCGGATATTGTCAACTAACGCAACTACTTACGTGAGTCAACAATATTCTCAAGATAAACTCGTTTGAGTGTAGCATCGTGTGACAACTATTGAGGGACTACTCCCTAACAATTTCCGCGCTACATCCTAAAAGGCCAAGTGGGGTAAAAGTGTTACTAATGGTCCTCAGCTTCGCAGACTCATGTTGAAACAATTAGTGAATACACGACTACACATGCATTACTAACCATTTCAAAGAGTCTCCACTGAGCGTGATTACATCATATGTCATACATATTGGGACTACTCCCAATAGCCCAACTTTTGATCATATCACAATCCTATCTCATGTGTCACTCAAATTCGGGTTAGGATTTATCTCACCACTCAAGGCACCCAAATCAAACAGATATATTGACAAATATACATAAATTAGTGCTAATCAAACATAGTTATGATAGTCCATAAGCAAGGTAATGATCACTTACCTCTTATAGACTTCCAAGCCAGCTACCTCTGCAGGTCCTTTTGTTGATATTCCAACAGCTCCAAGTCTTCCCTAGTAAGTCCTTTGGCAGTTTGAGTTATTTGAGAGTTGACTTTTAACATCAGTGGTTTTGTTATGGAAGTGGTGATTGAAACATCTTTAATGATCCATTTGAGGTTTTTGTAAAGTATTTGTGGTGATGTTGAATGACTGGAAACAAGTATGGGTGTTGTTTTATTCAAGAGAGTTTTTTGAGGCAACTTTTCTTCAACTGCAAACTTGTGGACAGTTGGAGTAAATGCACTTCCATCAGCTGTTTGAGGTTATGGACAGTTAATATAACATAGATGGAAGGTTTTCAAAGTGTTAAAATGTTAGGAATGGTGATAGGTAGTGATTTGGTATGAAAGATGCACAAAAGTCAAACTATGGTGTGTGGACAATTGACTTTTTGATCCAAAGGTTTTTTGAGGAAACCAATGGTGGGAATAGCTTCAGAGGGTCATTTTAAGGGTGTGTGTATGGTCTTTGAAGTGTTATTGTGTTTGGAACAAAGATTTGTGTGAAAAGTGCAAAGTGGTGAAAATGGTGATTTTGTGAATTTCTTCACTTTCAAGCAAAGAGAGAAAGAAAGAGAGTTGTGTATCCCTTGTGTTTAGGATGGCTCTGGTGTGAAAAATTCAATGGGATGAAGCCTCTATTTATAGGCCAAGAGAGGGTTTGGGCAGATTTGGATTTGTGGTATTCAAAGTGGTTTTTGATGAAAAATCTCATGAATTCACATGATGCTTTCTTGTTCTGCTGGCCTTGCATACTTTCAAAGAGATTAGCCCCCTAAAACCAGCTACAATGGGCTGTAATAAGTGACCAAAGAGTGTACAAGGACACCCTCCCATGCTGCTGCCACCAATCTTCTCTTTCATGGTGTACTTTTTGTACTTTTCCTTAATAAACAAATAGATCTTGTCAAGAACTTTGGATTTGCTTGGATCCTCTTCTAAATTTGTTCCTTTCACCCTCTAAAACATCATACCAAAGGCCATTCCATGGTTAGAGATGAAGTTCATAGTTGGTAATCAAGTTCATGTTGGGTTTTGGCAAGTTGACAAACTAGTGCACGGGCCCAACTTTCAAACTTCATAACTCTCAGCTCACAAGGGCTATGGGGGAGCTCCATAACTTTTTGGAAAGAACTCATGGAGCTCTAAAACTTTCATGCTTTCATGATCTTCAGATTCCAAGTGAAACTAGGTTAAAAATCCCTTCAAAGTTGGCTGAAAACAAGATTTGCAAGGCCAAAAGACTTAGAAATTTTCTAAGTGTTTTCCCCTATTGTGATGTTTTTCATCATAACTCCCAATCAAATTATTTTTTGCACATGGACATCTGTGAGACTTTTGTAGGAATTTCCAAGACCTTTCCAACAAGCTTTGAACCACATCATTTGGATGTGTGATTAGGAAGTTATGGTTTTGCCCCTTTCAAAACCCTAATTCCCGATTTTTGCGATTACTCCCTAATCCTTGATCCAATGGTCATGAAACTGCATGGATAGGTGTAATATGACATTAGGAACATTTTTGATTCACACTTTGAGGTCAAATTCTTTATAGTTGGAGAGTTGACTTTTTGGTCAACGAAACGATCGATCGATGACGATCGGATCGACTGTTGTTGTTCTGGGTCTCCTAAGGCCTTGAAACTTCTTGAGGGTACTTGAATAAGTCATATGAGCTTCATGGACCATAATTCCATCATTGGAACACCTTTTAAATCAAAAGTCAAACCACAATTGACTTTTCCTAATCAGCAACCCTAATCGGGGACCCTGAACTGCACTATTCCTGATCTTCGTGTGACAACCTCAAATTGGACACATGCTTGACCCAATGGAGTATTATTAATGGTGTAGAGACATTCTTCATGGATAATCAATCCAAGACATTGACTGATTAAACCGGTAAAACCTCGATTTCCAACTGTACGGAACCCTAATTCACCTGTATCTTAACAAAGACAAACTTGAAATAGGTTAAGGTTAGATAAACAATGATAACGCTCCTAGAATGATGATGAAGATCTAAGACGTAAAAATTTGGGGTGCAACAGGAATCTTTTGTCCTATTTTCATGCAGAAAATCTTGAGAAGATTTGGAGTTTGATTTGATCAAATCTGATTTGGTTCTATTTCTATATCGTTAATTGTGAAAAGATTTGAAGAATTATCAAATCAGAGTTAGTTTTTGCTAATGCCCAAGCCCATACAAAGTGTTTCTATATAAAGACTGTACATTCCTATTTGAATATTGGAGAACCTAGGGTTATGAGTGTGCATTGCTTAAGGAATAAGGTTTTTACCTTCATGTGTTTTTGTTATTTGTGAGACATTCATTCATCATTTTGATGTGTGAATTGGAATTAGTTCTTTGAGTTGTAAGTTGCCACTCTGAGCTTTTAAGCACGAGTGCATTGTTCTTGATTAAAGCTTTTAAGCAAGATCAAGTGTTGTCCTTGAAGTGTGTCTTCTACTTTTTAATATTCTGTTTGTATTACTGCTGTGATTGAGGGGGAGTGAGAGGTGTCTCTTATCCGAGAGTGTCTTAGATAGAAATTACACGGGTAGAGATTAGGTGCGAAGATTGTAAACTAGCGAGAGTTTGCTGAGAATCTTCAAACAAATTATGTTTAGTGAGTTTTCTTCCTGGATTGGTAGCCCCCAGACGTAGGTGTGTTTGCACCGAACTGGGTTAACAATTGCTTGTGTCTCTTTACAACTGTTAACTACATTTTATCTTGTTCCTATATTGGTAATTGTTCAGATATTAGTGTCGTGACATCTCTTTCGATATCTCATATCTGATACTATAATTTCATAAGTAAAAGGAAGAAAAAACAAAACGGTTCGGGTTCTTAGACCCACCCGGTATCACTATGAAAAGAAAAGGGCAAGAGTTCACCCTAATTTCACTCCATTTTTCCGTCAACTTCCATTTCACCTTACTCGGTTGTCTCTCTTTCACTCGCGTCTTCTGTCTTGCTTGTTGTCTCTCCCTTCTTTACTTCTCTCTCCTTCAATCGCCCTCATATTTTTGTCTCATTCTTATCCTTCCAACATTGCTGTCTTTCAACATATTCACCAAATCCAACATAAAAATGTGCTTAGGTGATAGATCAATAATGGAACAGTGGCGAAGAAATCCTGATGGCTTCGTGGTGATCTTCATGTAGGATAGAGGTTTGCGCGATTTTGGATCTTTAACGCTAACGGGGCTGGTTCAACATCGATGGCGGCTCGTGGCGGACGTACAACAGTTGTGGAAGGTGGAGCCACTTTGAAGCTATCTCAGGTTTTTTCTATGTGAAAAAGAGATTTGTGTGAAATTTTTCTGGATGCGCCTATTTGTGATTTATGACAAATTAATTTCGCCTCCGTTTTGTGTGTGTATTGTGGCTGAATGCTCTGAATTTTGTTTGGGGATTTTTTCGTGTTCTCCTTCAACTTTGTGGTGTTCGTGATACTGTTATGCTGATCCAAAACCGCGTGTGTGTTGTGTTTCTTGTCTGCCAATCATGTGTTTTTATAGACTTGCCAATCAAAACCTGAGTTGAATGCTGATCCAAAACTACATTATCCAATGCGCTAGCAATACAATTCGTTATAACATCAGTTTCAACTAAGCATCTGGTTAATTCAGGTCAAACGAAACACGCACCATAACTTAACATTGAGATGGGGAAATTAGTTTGATGCACCTGTATTAGAGCATTTTTTTATGTAAAACTTCTTAACCTGTTCTTTTTCTTTCTAGGGGGACAACATGAAGACATGACTTTGGAAATTCGGCTAGGATGTGTTAGATGGTATATCTATTTGTGCAACATATTTGTCGTCTAACCTGTTAGCATGATGTATCTGCAATTTTAAGGCGCAATAGGAATCACTAGTGCAGGATAATTTAGATCTTTTACTAATGATGGGGGACAACTTGAGTTTTCCCCACTAATTCGTTTAACTTTTCATTATTGTAACCATAATTGCAAAGCATTTGCATATACCCTCACCTATTTTCATTGTTGTAACCACTAATTTTTCTTTAGTGATGTTATAAATAAGTCGTCTGAGCAAATACCCTCACCTATTGGAGTTTTTATGTCATTTGAGGGGAAAGCATTCACTGAAGTTCCAACGAGAGTTTTCATTTCCAAGAATGAGCTTACTAATGAATTTACAATCTATGGCAATTGCTGCAACACTAAATAACCAAGATGCCACATTTAAAATAGTACTAATGCCAGGATCATTAAAAAAATGTAGTGCATCCTGACCTCCAACTGAGACTGAAATGACATCAACACCATCTACAATGGCATCTTCAAATGTGCCTAATATACTAGCACTATTGCATGCACCGTCTCTCTTCCACATGCACTTGATGTTGTGTGAGTTCCATGACCAGCCTCGTCTCTTGCATTGTCCGTGTCACCATAAAATCGTTCTCCGATCAGTTTATTGCTGCAAGTGAAGTTAGAACCATCTTTACAAACTCCCTTCCATTTTTTCGAACATGCACTTGAATAAAACTTGAATTGATCTTGAAAGTAAAATTTGTCATGAATCCCTCCTAGACTTGTACCAAATCCAAAATGAAACCACCACTACATTACTCCTTGAATTTCGAATAAGTTAGGCCTTGAACTATATATCAATCTTGATTTCACCATAAACTTAATACAGATTGGATTAAAATTCTAAATTAATAAGTCAATCTTGAATTAATCCTCTCGACTGATAAACCAATCTTTTATTATGAACCAGATAAGCAACAAGTGCATAGAAATCATAAGATAATAACTCGTCACACGGATCCCAATACGTTGCCTAAAACCCTGATTCAAATGAACCAATCATTGATAAAGTACTTATCCCATAACAACCTAATAATATGATCCATATACAGATGATCTGAACGACCACAAAAACCCTAATTGGAACTTCAGATACAACCACTTGAATCAATCACATCCAATCCTTAACCTTGAAACAAAATCTTTCTTGACCAAAATTAGGCCAAACTAGATGAAACACAATCCATACTGCACACATTCACCTGACCAGAAATCCTCAACTGAAACTTGGACTTAGATGAAAGCAAAAAAAATTTAGATGGTTAGTAAGCATAAACAAATACACAGCAAAATGAAACCACAATGAGTGCTTGGTGACCTCCTGCACAAACTGGTTAGTAATAAAGCACGTAGGTATGCAAGAAGATGCACCAAGAGGTGGGATCTTAGGGTTAAAAATTAGGGTGTTACAGATGCCCGTATTTAAGTTTCTTTTATCCGGAGATATGGAGATTGAAACCTTCGTCTCGACGTGATATGAGAGACTTAAATACAAACATGCACCAATTTTTGGCCCTAATATGCCACAAAGATGCTTATGATAAGGTATGAAATGATATGATATGAAAGATAAATGCAAGACAAAGATCCTATGGGGAACAGGGTCACAAGGGATAACGACATATGGAAAACGTTGATGCACAAAATGGGAAACCCGACGAAATAACTTAGAAAATCAAGACTCCACGGGAAAAAGATCCTAATTCACCGGGGAAGAGGCAAATAACCACTGCTTAGGATAGCTTAAACATAAAGTATCTCCAAAAAAATAAAGATGTATAGTACTTATCATCAAGAATATGGTAGTTTAAACAATAAGCAAGAAATTTGGAAGACAAGATAACCTATTACTAACAGATGGTAGCTTAAGCAAAGGTATCCAGTTGAAACAAGGGAATGTATACTACCTACTATCAACATATGATAACCTAAGCAAAGGTAAACGTAAAAGATAAGATATAGTACCTACTATCGAACACATGATAGCCTAAGCAAAGGTAATAACCAAAATAAGCTTTCAAGACCAAAATATGATTCGACTTCTTCTTTAACTAAATGATTCATTAAGAAAGGGTAAATAAACCTCCCCCCGCCTTGAGGCTGTATGCCAAGGACTGGTCTCAGTTTCTTCTTTGATCAAGTATTCCACTTAAAAAGGGTAAAATAAACCCCTCCACGCTTCAAGGTTGTATGCCGTGAACGGGTCTCAATTTATTCTTTGATCAAGTATTCCAATTGAAAAGGGTAAAATAAACCTTCCCACACTTCAAGTTTGTGTGAACGGGTCTCAGTTTCTTCTTTGATCAAGTATTCAACTCGAAAAGGGTAAAGTAAACCTCCCCACGCTTCAAGGTTGTATGCCGCGAATGGGTATCAGTTTCTTCTTTGATCAAGTATTCCACTTGAAAAGGGTAAAATAAACCTCCCCACGCTTCAAGGTTGTATGTTGTGAACGGGTCTCAGTTTCTTCTTGGAAAGATGAATACTTATGGGAGAGTATCTTCACAGGAGATTGGAAATTTACTGGAGATCTATGACTTCAACGGGGATCCATAATTTACTGGAGATTAGAAAACATCGTCGGGGATCTAAAAGAGATGCAGCAGGTTGGTTTGTAAAATATGTCTTCTCAAATAAAGAGAAAGATCATCTGAATCTTCATCAAACTTCTCGGAGATATGCCATTTGAGTAGTGGACTTTCTGGGGAAAACATCACTGAGAAGCAACATTGTTGTAGTTTGAAGTTGTATTAAAGCAAAAATATGGTAATAAGAATTCTCAAATAAAGAGAAACACTTGTAGAGTCTTCAACAAACTTCTCTGATGGATTCTGAAGAGATGTCGTTTGATTGAGGATAATCTAGATAATATTGATAAACGCATTGGGGATAGACAAAGCGTTTGGAGGAGACTGTCATTTGTCGTCCAAATAGAAAAACCTGAAGACAAAACAAGTTGCTCAAATAAAGGACTGCCACTTGTTATCTAGGTATAAATTGCTAAGAAAATTTTGTAACACCACTGCTGAGGAAATGTTTTATCTTCAATGATGATCCTAAAATAGATTCTTCCTGGAGGGAAAAACTGCAAAATAAATGCATACTCAATCCAGGTTCAAAAGCCTAGAGACACTCAAAATTGTGATTGTTAGGGACCAAAATTCAATTCAGGAAATAATTGAAGAGAAATGGTCAAGCAAGACTCTACCCATTGAGGAATGAACTCAACTGGGTTTATCTTTATCCAAAAATGGAAAAGAAAACTAAAGCACCCATCTTCCAGGAGAAACAAACTCAATGGGGAATTAGAAAGGATGTGTTATTTCTGCTTAGGGCTGACGACTCTACTTGGAGGGAGAAGATAAACCCAGTCACTTGGGGGATAAACACAACCAAAGTGAACAAACGAGCAAACACAAAAATGAAAAATGCACATATGCCATGTATCTATATGAATGAATGTATGTTATGTTATGCTTATGCTGACAAAACAAACAAGGAGAAATAAACCGGAGATGAAATAAACATCTCGACACGGATACTCGGCCAATATTCGTAAGATAGAAGCATCACTGAGGTGAATAGAAAGCCACACATGGAATCACAGTCTTACTTCAAGGCTTAAAACTTCTTGGGGAAAATAGAGTACTCCAATTAGGGATGAACATCACGACTTCACTTAGGGGATTATCAAGATAAATTTGGTTACTCTGTTAGGGATGAGAAAGACTTCATGGGCATAAAATAAATATCCACTACGAACTAAAGTAGACTGAAAGGAATTCATTATCAGAGATTCCAGATTTGAGGCCTCACAGGGTATAAAATAAATATCCACTTCATTATGGGAACTCGGATCAAAGTTGTAGATGCAGATCTCAAATTTGAGACTTCGTGGGGATGAAATAAACATCCATTTTTTTGAGGAAGGTTGAAATCAAAGAAATTCGCTGGAAGATGCTTAGGTTACCAATAGGGGAAATCTTGCATCAATTAGCCATAACTGCTTGGAGTAGAGATTCATCGGGGAATTGTAATGACCGCTGAAGTAGAACCTACTGGGGACAGTGGTGAAGAATGCTATGAGATAAATGTAATTCTGCATTGATAAACCGTATAGTAGTCTCCATTTTGAACAACAATTGTTGTGAATGGATAGAACAATTCTCAACTCTCACATGCCCCATAGTACATGGTTTATGAGAAAAGTTATCTCAAGAGGATTTTACAAAAAACTTGGTATCCAAAAAGTTCCAATGTTTTCAAACTCTTAGAGAGATTCGTCGAATCTCGATGTAATTTCCCTAGATTGATTGTATTATGTATAACTGAGTCTTCAAACTTTCTTCTTAGGGATGGTCAGACTATGAAAACAACAACCGATAAACAACTTGCCCCCTATTCAGTAGAGTCTTCAGGCAACATGCCCCTGGATATGATCATTCTTGGAATGTTTCGCCTTTTTATCAGAGTTTCAAGTCTCAAAAGATTAAGCTCATCATTGTTGTTTGCATGCAAGCTTTTATGATGTCAAGCAATGTTAGTAAGCTGAAAAATGTTAACTCTGAAACTTCTAATGAAACACACATGTTAGTCTTGAAGTTTTTTTATTGAAAAGATATCACAATAACCTGTGATTGAATCACTAGTTAGGATATGAATTAATTTTACAAATCCAACACACATTTTTAGATTAGCTCATAGGAATCAGGAAACGTCATCTCATTGAGTATGCTTTCAAAATAAACCCTGCTTCAATTAGGTCTTTTAAAGGTTGTATCGTGGCTTGGTTCATGTTTTAAGAAACAAAGGATAAAGGCTCAAAGTTTATTTGTACCCACTCATTCATCGTGATATTCTTCAGCCCTATATTCAGTTAACCTGACACGAGAACTCATCTCTGAAGAGGATTTTGATATGATTGAGAAACCACTGAGATTTTGGACATAAAAGTCATTCACCTATTTGCTTTTGGTGTTTGATCATACGACTCAGTTATTCATTGAGGATTTTTCTCTGTAATCCTTTGTCTTTTTTCTCTTTTTTTTTAATCCCTAGCTTTTGCCTGGACTGAGTCTTTTGGATTTGAATTTAGAGTCCAGCGGGGTGTCCTAATTTTTCCTAAGTCTCCTTCCTATGTTTTGACTTAGCATGCTTTTTCTTTTTCATTTTTGTGATTTAGGAACAAGTCGTGTGACTCTAAGGCATTTTGACCTTTTTTAAATGATTGTGACTGCCTCACTCTTGAAATAATCGAGGGATAATTGTCGCAACTGCAAAAAAAGGGGCCGACAAACTAGAGAGAAGAGTCACCATAAAACGTTATTTATCCCAAAGAGAGGGAAAGGAAACGATCAAAGAAAACCTAAGAGAAAGAGAAACACAAGGTCATCGCAACCAAATCTTGGGTTCAGAAGTCGGTTACGCAAGGGGAAGGTATGAGCACCCCTCACGTCTGTTGTACTCAACGGGATCCATGATTGTTGTCTAATCTATGGGTGAAAACTATCTAATGCTACTGCTAAACAAGGATGAAGGGAAAGAATTGACTCGATAGGACATCGCCGCCCTATGCCTACGTATTCCCTTGTGCAATGGGAAAGTCAAGTCAACGTAGTTCGGGAAACTACGAGTGATTGGGGGAAGGTTGCTCACCAAGACATCGTCGTCTTGTGCCTACATATCCTCATCTGGTATGAGAAATCAGAGCAAACATAGTTTGGGCAACTATGAGACGAGATCTCGATCGCACTGGGGCGAGAGAAAAGGGTTCAGAATAACAGGTTGGTCTCGATTGCACTGAGGCAAGAGAAAGGGGGAGTTAGTTGTCAGTGTGCTCGTCAAGGATAGAGATCCTCGTGCCTATGTATCCTCATTAGAGAATGAAGAATCAGAGCAGTCGTAGTTCAGCCAACTACGGTTAACAGGTGTCTCGATCGCACAAGTGTGAGAGAAAAAGGGGTCTCGATCGCACGGCTGCGAGAGAAAAGGGTCCTAGGCCTGGAACGCCTAAACGGAAGGGAACCAGATTGGTTTGGGATGCGCACTACGCTAAATCCTAAGACGTAGGAGCGAATGCGTCGCATATTGCCCAAAGGGTATACGCTAAACACTCTAGACAATGTGAGAAGAGACCCCCCATTTATCATTTCCTACGTATCTAACGCTTGAAACTCACAACACTCATCGCGGTTATGGTTTTGAATTAAAGTTCGAAAGTGTTAAGTGAATTGAATCGAGACCAATGTGACGCTAAACCGTTGTAGCTCGACTTATGAAGGAAGTCGAGCTATAGGTGGTTGCGTAATTGATATCTGTGCTAAGGACAAGATAAAGAAACAATATTGAGGATCATTCTCCGATTTAATAGTGTCGCACGAACCAAAAAGTGGGATCTCATCTTAATCGCAAACATAATGACGATTAATCGAAGGTAGTTGTCGCTACTGCGAAAATCGGCGTCGGCTATGATAGAAGAGTCGCCACCGTGCGTTATTTATCCCAAAGGAGGGAAAGGAAACGCTCGAAGTAAACCTAACGCAAAGACGGGAAAGGAATGGTCATCGCAACCAAATTCCTGGATTCGGGAGTCGGTTACGCAAGGGGAAGGTATTAGCACCCCTCACGTCCGTCGTACTCGACGGGATCCACGCTTGTTTTCTGGTACGGATTGTTATTCTATCTACACTAAGGGTCAAGGGTTAAAAAGAAAAGAAAAGGACTCGGCAAAGTATCGCACTTTATGCCTACGTATTCCCGTCTGGAACGAGAAATCAGAGTCAACGTAGTTCGCCTACCTACGGGAAAGGAGGGGAAGGTTGCTCGCTAGGATACGGCATCCTATGCCTACGTACTTTCATACAGCATGAAAGATCAGAGCAAACGTAGTTCGGGCTACGGAAGACACAGATTTGTCTGTTGTTCTTTTAGATCCTTCTGAAAAGGTTTTCTCCGGATTACGGGTCCAAGCGGACAAAAATGACACTTTGATGTTTGTTTTCAGTCTTTTACGCAAGAACTGTCTTTTATGATGTTTTGCAATCTTTGACGCACTAGAGACTATGATTTGAGAGTGACTACGTCGTATGTCACCCTAAGGGTAACACACCAAGCAATCAAACCACTGAAGAATGACCCTCCAGCAACCTTTCTCAAATAGCTTAAGGCTCGTAGCGTACGACATCGATTATCCTTATTACTGTGTTTTGAATTGTTCTGAGATAGAAGAGAAAGAAGTTCTAAAAAACCTAGGGTTGAAAAGGGGAAGCAAAACTACCCTAAAGTTGTCATGCATGGATTAAAACCTAATGTCTGTCATATTTCTCTCTTGCACAGAGAGAAACAGAGATCCTAGGGGATAAACGGAAAAGAAACAGTAGATATACAGTAAACAGTAAAATGCATGAGATGCAGCAGTACAAGCGAGGCAAGGGAGTCCCACTCAACCTCGAACCTGGGAAAACAATAGGCAAAGTGAAACAGCTTCACTTCAAACCTAAGGGTCAAGCTGAACAAGCCAACAATCAATACAGAAAAAGAAAATAAAACCCAACACCAGCTCTGACAGCAACACTAGCTCCTACAGCTGCAGTTGATTAACAGCAAACAGTTGACAGTAACAACTTCAGGTAAGACCCCATCTTCACTCTTCAATGATACCCAAGCTTTAGATAAGCTCTACTTCATCCTCACCAGTCATCAATGCACTTCTTATCTTCAATAGGTCTTCAACTTCAATGAAAGCATTCCAGAAGAGAATCAACTAATAGATGAAGTTGGAATGTTAAGAGGCTTAATGATAACCCAGGGAAATCATTAAGATCTTATCATAGCAAGTGAGAGGTATCCTCAAGGTTCTACCCAATCAAAGCATGCTCTACATCCCTCCTAAGGAGAGATGGAACTTATTTGGGGGACCTTATGTCATAGGATGGAATAGAGGCACAAAAAGCTCTCTATGTTTGACAGAAGAAATCAGTCTACTCTAAAGCTCTCCCTATATCTCCTATCTCCTAAGTCTTCAAAAGCAATCTTCAAGGAAGAGGATATTCATGCTACAAGCTCCATTCTTTGTCTCCAATCATACTCAAAGTATTCATGAGCTCCAACAAGCCAAACCTCAAGCCCAACACCCAATTGAAATGCCCAAAAACCCAACAAACAAAACAACATCCCAAGAGGAAAGCACACCAATATCACCCAATTTGCAAAAAATTAGATAAAATGGGAATACTCATCATAAAATCCTAGGTTAATTTCTAAGGGACCCTAACTATGTACCCTATACCCCACATAAACCCCAAGGCCTAAATCAAACTAAAAACCCAACAACTATGTGTAGAATTGCACCTATGTCAAGGTAAACCCTAATCCTAATCACCCTAAAGTTTATGGTTCAAAATTCCAGGGGGAACCTAACTAAAATTAAATCACAAAAATGTGGTAAAATTCCAGGGGGAACCTAATACTCTATTCTAACTATATCAAAAAGAATTGCATCAAAATACCAAAGGAAATGACCATAGAAAATTCAGCAAGTTGGTATATCAAAATAAAAGTGCAATAAAAGCAATAAAAGTAAAAAATGCACCAGAAAATGAAAAATGAATAAAATGATGATTTTATGATTTTAATATTTTCTTGAGGTCCTAAGGAAAATAAGGAAAAAATCCCCATCCACAAATATTAATTTTTCAATTAGTTATGATTTTTTCATCTAACCTAAATAAAATGAAGAAAATGAAAGAAAATATGAGAAAATGGCAATGCGGCGTGTTGAATAGCAATGTTATGCAGTGTAAATCAGAGATGGGCCCATAAAGGGGGTGCTAAGAGAAAAGCGCGCTAAGCCCAATGCGCTCAGAAATTAAAATGGAAAATCATAAGAAAAATGGAAAAAACGTTGGTATGAATAGCAACCGTTCGCGTGTGAAACCTATTGGGCCCTCAGAGTAGGGTGTGGGTAGTAACATTTCACTAAGCCCAAGCTAGCAACTTAAGTGATGCTGTGCATTTTGATGCCTTCAGAAACTCTTCAGAAACTGAGAGCAAATCGTGACCTTCAGATTCTCCCTTGGTCAAAGGTCTCACTCACATCCAATGGTGATTAGGTTATCTTCAACCTTTAAACATTTCTTGGAGGGAAAAGCCATGGAAACAGAGCAATGGTATTCATCTTCTCCAATTCATAAATCTCACAAACTCCACCAAAAACAAACTTAGATACTCTAAACCACCCTAAATTTCACACTGAATTCAACCATGGTAATCACAATTATTGAAACATCCTCTACTCTCAAACACGATTGAATCTTCAGAATTTGGTCAAGAACCAAAACTCACTAAACTTAAAATTGAACGGCTCAATCTCTTCACCACCTCACCCTGATCATTTCTATCTATCACACTAAGGTTCTAGCATCAAGAACACGAAGCTATCAGCATGAATAGAAATTGTGCCATCCTATTTTTTGTCTCTAAATCAATCCTAATGCTACCAGAAAGCTTCCTATAATCATCTACATCCTATCTAACCACCTAAAACCTAAAGATTATGCACATATCAAGCCATGGATTGAAGTTTACATACCTGCTAAAATCGTGTGAACAGAATGACCAAACCTTCAAATCAACCCTCAATACTCTCCAGATTCCTTCACTAGAACCAAATGTAGCTTCTGTATGCAACAAAAGGAATTGAAATGGCTGGAATCTTGAAACCCGATCTTGAGTTGAAGATGAAGAAATTCAAATGCTAACACACGATTCCTCCACAATTTTGCCTTGGATTTGATCTGAAATCACTCACCAGCACTAGAGGAAGCTAATGCAATCAAGAATTTGGATTGAAATTGATGGAATGTGTGTAACCGAATCTGAATTGCCAATGAAAAATTCAGAACTCAATCTCTCTTTTCTCCCTCAATTCTCACCAGCCCCAAGCTTTGAACCTCTTCTAATCCTTATATAGAACATGTATGAAGACTCTAGAATCTTCTGGATTGATCTAATGAGAAATTCACCATCTCTTGCTCTTGAAAATATCATGAGAAACTCATACATAGCAGCTGAGTTTTTGCTTGCCTCAAGGCCTTGGTTCTGATCCAAATTCTCACTAGATGACAAATTGAATGTGTTGGCAAGGGCTAAGGCTTTGGTTGTGCTCTAAAAAGAGGTTTTGCATTTGTTACTTATGATGCAAGTAACCATTTTTCAAAGCAAGTCCTTAAATTAACCCTCAATTCAAAATTGTGGCAATGTCAATGTTCTCAAAATGTGTTTTACAATCAAATTGGTATGTCATATGGCTTGGTTTGGACTTATAAATCAAAAATCTCAATTTTCATCCTTAGCTTATTTAAAATTCACCCTTATTTTAGGCCATTTTTGTGATTTTGTGATGCAAGCCCTTCCACTCACCCATGACCTTTTACCTAGCCTAAAACCATAATTCTAAACACATTTCATGTTGAACATTTTTCCATTTGAGGAGTGGAAGATAGAGATTTTGACCTATGTTGGAAAATGACCTGTAATTCAACTTTCCCAAAATACCCTTGGGTTGCCAAGACCATAACTTGAGTTCTCCAAATCCTCTTGAGGACTTCTAGTACTAAAATTAAAGCTAAGACCAAGATATACAACTCTTATGTGGGCCAAGAATCCATTTGGAAACTCCTTCATGGGAAAAAGTTGCTTGGAAGTCAAGTGACTTTTACAGATAAATTTCAATGTCCTCTAGTGACCCATAACTTGCAAGAACCATAACTTGAGTTATAAAAATCTTCTTGAAGACTTCTAGTACTCAAATTAAAGCTATTGAGAATCTCTACAAGTTTCATGTAGACCAAGAATCCATTTGAAATTTTCATTTTGACTTATCTGGCTTGGAAGTTAAGCCTAAATTAGGGGATTTTACACTGAAACCCTAATTTAGTAACTCCTCCTCCTCTTGATTCTTTTTGATTTATACTTGGCACAACACCACACATGTATCCACATATCAATTCATGAATCCCACATCCTTCAACTAAGCCTTGATGCTCTTCAATCACTCAGTTGACCTAGGGTTGACCGAGATGAAACCCTAATTGACTGTACTTGAACTCTGGCTCTTGTACTTGTATCAATGACTTGTCTCATCTTCAAAATGACCCTCTAGGCCTCCCATGATCTTTGTGCACATTCTATACCCTCAATTCATAGTTCATACTCCATTGATGATACTCAATATACCTCAAATTATGAGAGAAATCCACTGGTTGACCCTCAAACTTTTCAAAGCTTCAACTCATTTCTTGATTACTTGGATGGTCTTAAGCCTGAATAAAAACCCCTTGATGTGCCTCTTTTGATAAGTATGGCACTTGATCCCTTGTTAGATGACTTGTTATGCTATGCTATGCAAATGATTAGACTATATACATGACTTATTATGAAAATGACAATGCAATTGAAACATAAACCAGGTGACATAGGTTGAGCAAATTTTAGGGTGCAACAGCTGCCCCTATTCAAACGGCTTGGACCCGACTGGGTGAAGAGCGAACGGTCTTCAAATAATCGAGGTACGAGACGGTTGAATACTAAGAACCCGGAAATTTGCCAACCGCAGAGATAAAGTGCACCACTGTTTGGGGAAAAAAACCCACCAAAATATTCCATCTTTCCATGGACTAATTCTATCCATACAGACAACACCACCTCTCTGCCGATCGTAGCAGTACTTGACTCTAACGACTCAAGCTGTGTAGCGTCTCTGTCCATTTACAATATCTTATCCTTCTATGCAGACGCAATTGATCGTTATTTTTTCACGTGACTCCATCAACCAAATGAGTATGATTAACTCTACTAACATCATACAATCTTTCTAACGCTTTTACCGGGGAAGTAACTCTGCCAACAAAACACGACTCTGCCCATGATATAGGAAAATAACTCTGCTACCACTACGGGTAAATAACACCGCCATCGCTACGGGTAATACTCTGTCATTACTACCGGAAAATAACACCGCCATCGCTACGGGTAATACTCTGTCATCACTACAGGAAAATAGCACCGTCATCGCTACGGGTAATACTCTGTCATCACTACAGGAAAATAACACCGCCATCACTACGGGTAATACTCTGTCATCACTATAGGAAAATAACACCGCCATCGCTACGGGTAATACTCTGTCATCACTACAGGAAAATAACACCGCCATCACTACGGGTAATACTCTGTCGCCACTGCAGGAAAATAACACCGCGATCACTACGAGTAATACTCTGTCACCACTACAGGAAAATAACACCGCCATCGCTATGGGTAATACTCTGTCATCACTACAGGAAAATAACACCGCCATCACTACGGGTAATACTCTGTCACCACTACAGGAAAATAACTCCACCATCGCTACGGGTAATACTCTGTCACCACTACAGGAAAATAACACCGCCATCGCTACGGGTAATACTCTGATACAGCTTCTCTGTCGATTCTTTGCAGCAGCTGACTCCATCAATCAAATGGGTAACACAATACGAGTCTAATCTTCCAAATTTAAGTGCGGACATGGCAGAAAATCTGAGAAGGACTCTACTGGGGATTTTCTGAACCCAAACTGCCAGACACCTACTTCGACATAGGCGGCAACTTCCAAAAATTGATTCACGAAATCTTTTGATAACGACATAACAACAATCTTGAAGAAATACTCCGCTGGAGGGGTAAGAGAAACTTAAACAAGAAACTCTTTGTGGAATAATGACAAGACGAACATTATCATCACACGTCTCATGCTGAGATTTTTAATATTTGGTAATTGATCTGAGCAAGAGCTCCCTCCATCTGCAAGGGAAACAACACTTGAAAACCAAAGGTTAACCAACCTGGCTTATGTTTCAAAATGCGCATGTTTGAGAATGGCGTAATGCTCCGTACAGCACGTATATACTACGCGTTTTTAGGTAGATGCAAATATGACACTATATGCAAATGCGAATGCAGGTTCAAGCTGCTGGGGAAACTCTGATAGACTTGCTTAGTCAACACGGAATGCTGAAGACGACTACCACCATGTCGGGGATGAGCAGGTATCACAAAGTCCTCCGGCAAAATAAATGCCGGACATATAACCAACTCCATCGAGGAGAGATTAAACTTCGATTTCCACTGGGAGGAACGAACATCCCCGGCTGGGGAGAGTAACTTCGCTTGGGAAGAAACGACTCAGCTGGAGAAACATGAACCTTCCGGGGAAACGCACTGTCTGGGCACAACTTACAAACTCGGAGCTACCACTCCGCTGAGGATAATCCTTATGAACCAACTATGACTTGGTAAAACACTGCGGGAATTCTCCCAGCTAGGGATTGATCATTCACATACTCGACTCTCTGGGGAGTGCAACCTCTGCAGGGGATACTGATTTTGACTAGCTGGGGATATTTCTTGGACAGCTTCCATAAGAATACTCTTGTGGGGAAAATAATCCTTCCTTCGGTAAGGGATAACATTATCTCAACCTCTGGGGATGAGGTGCGACCTGCGTGGGGATTAGCGTCAAACGAAATCAAGTCTTTCACCACGAGCCTCCGGCTGGGGCCACAATTTCTGATTGTCCGCTTTAAAGGCGAAAACCCTGCAAAACACAAACGAGACAACACAAACCTGTGCAACCAAATCTATTCGGGTTAGTGTCCGTGACATTACTTCAGTCAATTCGAAGTTTTATCAATCGTTGGCAAGGGCCAGCAAAGTTATGCACATGCAAGTTCATCGGAACATTGGCGTTTTCCACATACAAAACAGTAAAGCACAATCATCAAATACTGAATAACATGTTTTATTAATAACAGGCCTCTGAATAGGCAAAGCTTTGTACATTAGATGCAACTCCTGAAAAGAGGAAGTTACGCACACACACATACATATATGCACAAAAAGCATAAAAATACAAATACAACTCGAATTTGTACACATGTCGGCAACGTGGTGCAGACAAATATCGTGAGCTGATCCTCCTATGACTCGCCTGACTCCGGCGCTTTCTCGGTATTCAATTTTCGGAAGAGATTGTGTTGGATAAACGAACCCTCAGGTGCTCCCAAACCACTGAGCAGTGCAGTATCAGACCCGGACCGCAGTCATTTGCTTTTTCAATCCCTAACTTTTGCATGAATCGCCCTTTGCGGGTTTTTAATTCACCGGGATACCCTTTTTTGCCGAAGTCGCCCAATGCAGGTTTTCGACTTCACGGGTGTACATCTTTTCAATTTTATCCCTAACTTTTGCCCGAACCTTTTATTCATTTTTTACGGTTCGCCGGGATGCCCCTTTTTTGCTTGGACTCTCTTTTTACTGTCCAGCGGGTCACTTTCAAGCAAAGTATTTTTTAACTGCGTCCGAATTCACAGGTGACGTAAAGTCTTCACCATCCATGGTAGATAGTAGCAAAGCTCCTCCAGAGAATACTTTTCTGACAACGTAGGGCCCTTCGTAATTAGGGGTCCACTTGCCCCTGTGATCTATTTGTGGCGGGAGAATCCTCTTCAGCACAAGGTCACCCGTCTGAAAGCTTCGCGGACATATCTTCTTATCGTATGCTTTCTTCATCCGGCTTTGGTACAATTGACCGTATGCTAGAGAAGCTAGCCTCTTCTCATCCATTAAACTCAGCTGATTCAACCTGTCTTTAACCCATTCTGCCTCGTCAAGTTGGACATCTCGTAAAACCCTCAAGGAAGGAATCTCAACCTCCAATGGTAACACTGCCTCCATTCCGTATACCAATGAAAAAGGGGTTGCCCCGGTTGATGTGCGTACCGTCGTACGATAACCGTGCAAAGCGAAAGGTAGCATCTCGTGCCAGTCCTTATACGTCACAACCATCTTCTGAACAATCTTCTTTATGTTCTTATTGGCCGCTTCAACAGCGCCATTCATCTTGGGCCGATACGGAGAAGAATTGTGATGCTCAATCTTAAAATTCTGACACAACTCTTTCATCATCTTGTTATTCAAATTCGAACCGTTGTCGGTGATAATCCGCTCAGGGATTCCATATCTGCAAATAATATCTCTTTTGATAAATCTGGCTACCACTTGTTTGGTGACATTAGCATATGATGCTGCTTTCACCCATTTGGTGAAATAATCGATTGCCACCAAAATGAACCGGTGTCCGTTTGATGCAGTAGGCTCAATCTTGCCAATCATATCAATTCCCCACATCGAGAACGGCCACGGTGATGACATCACATTCAAAGGACTTGGGGGTACATGGACCTTGTCCGCATAAATTTAGCATTTATGACACCTCTTTGCAAACTTGAAACAGTCTGTTTCCATAGTTAGCCAGTAATAACCTGCCCGCAGCAGCTTCCTCGTCATAGCATGCCCACCAGCATGCGTACCAAATGTACCCTCATGTATCTCTTCCATGAGCAACTTTGCTTCTTTCTCATCTATACAGCGTAGCAACACCAAGTCGTGGTTTCTTTTGTATAGGACACCGTCAGGATTCAAATAGAAATTGCCAGCCAATCTCCTAAGAGTCTTCTGATCGCGACTGGATGCCCCAGCCGGATACTCCTTGTTCTTCAGGAAATTCTGGATGTCATAGTACCAGGGTTTATCACCAGATGCTTCGTCAATAGCAAATATGAACGCAGGCCTATCAAGCCGAGAGATAATAATCCGGGGAGCCTCGTTCCAGAAGTTAACTTTATACATCGAAGACAATGTCACCAGGGCGTCAGCCATTTGATTTTTTGCTCGCGGCACGTGATGCAATTCTACCTTGTCAAAGAAAGGCAATAATCTCCTTGCATAATTCATATATGGTATCTGTAATACCCCAAATTTTACCCTTATATTTAGTCAGTCATTTCGCATAGCATCTCATATGTACATTTGCTAACCACTAACAAGTTATGAAGGGGTTTTGTTTTGCAGATTTGGTCCCAGGGGTATTTTGGTCATTTTTCGCAAATTCTACCAATTCCTTGAAGACGGGCTGTTATTAAAATTCTGAGGCATTTGATACATATTGGTTTTGAGGCATTTATCTATCGCCGGTTCTGATCATATTGAGATTTTAGCGGTTTGGTCAGTGGAATTTAATTACGATTAGTTTTGCTGTTGATGCTGAAGGTGTTGTGATTACGGTGCCCATATGTGTTTGGTTATGAAGCAATTGGTTAACATTTTAATCGGATGATGAGATTAGGATCACAGATACCACTTGGGAATATTTATGTTTTATGTCTATGTTAATGAATTAAATACTTGTGGATTTATTCACATTTGTTTATATTTTTTAACTAAGAATAAAATATAAATAAATTCAAAACTTTGAGAATTTTATTTCATAAATAATGCTATCATACAAGAATGTGGATGTTGCTTCATATTTTGCAAAGTACTGTTACAAGGAAGTACATTAAAATTCTCAATCCTAAGGCATCTATCCTAAATCCTAAGAGTATCTAAAGGTCTTCATGTTGTATTTGAACTTCTCCATGAATCCTCAGCTAACCTGCACATCAAAAGAGAACAGACAGTACAGAAAAACGTTAGAAGTTTTTTTCGACACTCTCAGAACAATGTCATCATCGAGTGCCGGGAGTGGCACAACCGAAGCTGCGTCCTACCCCCGTTACCGATCCGCGCCGTAGGCGTCAGATCAGGTAATACATGTTCTTATCAAAATGGGACATCCGAGAGATAGAAAAATATAAATGAAGTGAGACTGATTCGTTTCGCCGCGATTGGATTTCCAAACTGATATGAGAGTAAGGCAGCATAGTCAAGCTGGATTCAGACCCGGATGCCGGCAGGTCTAAATCACTTTGTGCTCATTTTTTTTCCCAAACCTGAAATTCCACAACAGCATCAGCACAAATTGATGACAGAAACTCAGAAACAAGATAGCTCATAAGCTGCCATGAGTAAATGGAAATTCAAATTGAAAATGCACAACCAAAAGCAGCATCAGTTCTGCAACACATAGGCAAGTTCATGAAGAACCCAGTTCAAACAGAACAAGGAAAATGAAATGAAACCAAACTGCATCAAACAGTGTACCAAGAGTTCAGAATGCATCAATTAAAGGAGTCACAAAAAATGTGAATAACCTCACCGAAGTAGCATCACAGCGCCAAAATCACAGCATAAAATCATACTAGAAAGAGCAATCAAAAATGGCAAGTCACCATGACAAACCAACAACCAGGTGTCATCCTGCTCACAACACGAGCAACAAACATGAGATCGTAGTGTCTTCTCCGAAGGGCTCAGTCAGGGCATCATTGCCTTAAGAATCAAGAAATAGAGAGTTCAAACTTCACAGTTGGGTACAAGCAGCGGACCTGAGGTTAAAGAATTGAAACAGGTTAGGTTATCACAAGACAAAACGCGTGTCCAAAACAAAATCTGTATCAGAATTGAAACAGGTTCACAAAACCGTATCAGAAATAGTGGAAAAGGTTCAGATCAAACGTATCAGTGAAACAAGTTCACAAAATCATAGCAGAAAAAAAGCAGGAAATCGCAACAAGCCCAGAACTCATGTTCTGAACCGCGACCTCGTCGAAGAATATCCCTCGAAGGCTCAGAACAAGGTCATCATTGCCGTATACCTTCCTCGACAGCGTTGGAAGCGATCGAAACCATAGTACCCATCCTGAAAAAAGAAGAGGAAAAATAAGTGAATTCTAGCCGATAACCAAACTGAACGAAACAAGTCCATCAAAACCAAACCAGTTCAGATATCAGAATCCAAAGCAATGTCCAAATGAAATCAAAACAGATCAGTTCAGATTATCAAACAAATCGAATAGGGTCAAGTGACGTTCAATCAAGGAATTCTGAAAAGAGAAAGATCCGAATATCATCAGAAAAATGAAAACCCAATTCGATCCAATCAAGGAAACGAAGAAACTGGATATCCATAAATCAAGACAAAGCCGTTCAGTTATCAAAATCAAATGAAAATCTGGGCAAATCCATAACCAAGAATAGGGAATCCTGAAAAAGGAAAGTTCAGATCAGATGAGATCAAATATATCAGAAAAAACGAAGTCCAATCTCACCAAAATCCCAATCAAATCTGTAAAGAGGAAACAGGATATATCAGTATCAGAAAAATCCAATCAGGGTATCAGAAATTCGATCAAGCAAGAGTGAATCCGAAAAGTGTTCAAACCATATCAAAAATCACAGCAAATCACATCGAAAAGTAACGCAAATCCAACAACATCCAAGGCCCAAAAAGAGAAGATATAAAGGGACGATCTCACCTCAGAGAAAACCCTAACGGACCAATCGCGAACAAACCCTAGGCGGCGCAAACAAGGAGAACAGCCGAGACTCAGAGGAACCAATATCCTCATCATCGTCTTCGTAAGAAAGAGGAACGAAGATCATCGACGGCGAACAACAAACATCATATCATCTGAACCACAGACAGCCGCGAATCACAGGCGAGAGATCACCAGCACCGTCCGCGAAGAACGACGGGCAACAAAACCCTAAGCCTCAGTTCTACACATCATCGGCTATAAATCACCGAGGAACAAATGTAAACCCTCACGTTTTAGCTCACTGTTTTTTTATTTTTCATGTTTTGTAGAAGAAGATGCAGAGGATCGATTAAGAAGAAAGGCGAGAGGAAGAAGAAGAGAGCGCCGTTCGCGAATGGGAACAAACCCTAGCAGCGAGTTGCTGTTAGTTCGTGTGGATTGTGAGGGTTGGGTCTGGGGTTTGATCACTCAGCCCAACCCGGTTCTTTTCTTATATTTTTTATTTTATTTTTATTTATTTAGTTATATTTTTGTTAAAATTTTTAATTAAAATTGTTCTTTTTCAAAAATAAATCAAAAAAAACTTCTTTTTCATAATAAAAAAAAAACTCTTTTAAGATAAATAACATAAAGCTTTTTATATATATAATAAAATAAAAAAAACATTTTCCTAATAAATAATTTAAAAGTCACTTTAAAAATATGTAAGTTAGTTTTTTAGATTAAGTTTAAAATATTTTATAGGTTAAACATTACTTTTTCTTTTATAATTTTAATTAATATCTTTTCTTTAAAAAACCATAAAAACCTTCAATACTACACTTTTTCTCCTGACTGGTCCAATTACTGTCTAATTTTGCTTATTAACAGTGTTCATCATTTGCAGCTCCTACGGCGTGTTTAGTTTATTTAAATTTCTTAACTATATTGTATCTGTATCTCAATTGTAATCTCGCGAACCTAATAATCGCGTTTACTTTTCGCATTTAATTTTTGCATGATGTATGATTTAAATTTCTGCTGATGTATCGCGATATTTCTGTCACCTTACGCATCCGAAGGAATTAGGTCTAGCATATGACCGTCGTGTCAATAGTTTTCAACTTCAAACCCTTTACAACCTCACAAACCCTAATTTTCACAAATGCCTCGCTGTGGACAAGATTACAATTTTACCCCTAGCATTAGGTCAAAGAGCCGCCGCGCTCATTTTAGGGTTTCCCGCCGTGGAATCCCTAACCTAATTTAACCCTAATTACAACTTAACGTAGAGATTTGGAGTTTCTACACTCCACGTAAGCGTGTCCTTAAGATGCGTTTATTCCCCTTGAGACCTTGACCACAGTCAAGAAGTTTCTAACCTCCCTATTGAGGGGAACTACGATTACTCTGATTCCACTCCCGTAAGGATACGTAGGCACAAGATGCGATGTCTTGCCGAGTAAACTTAGAATTAACCCCTTAGGTCTTTTTTTCTCACTTTTAATCCTTTTGTACATATACCTTAAGCAAATAATAAAGCAAATGAGTAAACATTTGAACAAAAGGTTCCTGTAGAGTACTACAGAAGTTTAGGATGCTAATACCTTCCCTAAATTTAACCAACCCCCGAACCCTAGATCTTTCCCCGCATTGTGTTTACGATGCAAAATAGGTTTTCCCTCTTTTGACCTTTTCCTTCGGATAAATCAAAGAGCGGTTGTGAATTGAATTGCGATTCAAACTCATTAATAGTTTGTGATCCTATTTCCACCGCAACAGAAAATGGCGACTTCACTGGGGAGAATCTCTAAACTTTTGAGGGTTATCCCTAACTTGTTCATATTTATTACTATCTGTGTTATTATATATTGTACTCTGATTTTGGGATGTTTCCTTGTGTTGTGAGATAAGTCCTACGCCCGGACTAGTGACATTATTATAGGATGGGGATATATTCGATGAGGCTTATAGGGAGTTGAATCCCGACCAAGCTGATTCGAGAATCTCCGCTCAGTTGAGACCCTTTCGAAAATGGTTCGGTTGAACGAGTAATCGCGAAAACTTTTTCCATGGTCGATTGGAGTCTGTGATATTGGGGACCGTAGTACCTTAACACCACCTCGGCCTTATTTAGGACGTAGTGCGGGAGCTATGTAGGAGTAATCTTACAATGGCTGCTACGCGATACTGCACTCGAAAGAGGTTCTCTTGAGAATATTATTAACCCCTGAGTCAATCGGAAGGTTGATAATATCCGAAAGATGGGCTGATGACTTTGGGCACTTTGTAGAACCTTGTTCGGCAGGTACAACTAACCTATAGTACAATCCTTTTGGGATGGGTAGACCTTGACTCCGCTCACGTTCCTTTAACCTAGGACTTTGTGTGTTTTCATGCATTGCATCCATAAAGCATCTCATTGCATTGTATTTCATGGAGTTCAAACATCATTTATGGATATCGAGGGATACCGTAAATAAAATAAAATGGAAAAAACAAGAAAAAGATTTCCTTGGTACCCCACGACATTCATAAATGTTTGAATTCCATGAAATCTTCACTTACGTTCACATTTTAGCATCATTTACTTTCTTACGTTGCATGTGTCTTCCGTTTTCTCATGTTCGGTTCTCTCGCCTTCCAGTTTCGTCACCCTGAGTTCTCGGCACCAATACAACACCAGAGCTCAAACTCGGAAGAGAATGGAGGATCAGGCAAAAGAGATTGATCGCCTTAGCAATGAACTTGAAGACCTTCGAGGAGGTATGGGGCGTATGATGGAATTGTTACATGTCATGAATGCTAAGATGGATACCCAGCCCACTGTTGTTTCTGAGATTACCGGCGTTACTGTGGACCCTCCACCAAGTGTGACCATAGCAAGGGACCCACCTTATGGTCTTGCTCCAGGTTTTGTGCCTCCTCAAGCCACCGTTCCGATTAATCAGCCTGTTCAGCAAGCCGTGCCTTTATTCTCTGAAGTTCCTAGGGGGGCACCTATCTTTGCACCACCTGTTGTACACACTCGTGCGCAACCATACTTCAATGAGACAGTTTTTGATAATCTTGATGAGAATGTTGAGGGTTATGAGAAACATGATAAGCTTCGTGAGGAAGTAAACACCATCGTCCATAGATTGAAAAAGGTAGAGGGTGATCAAATTTTTGGGACTGCCGCAAGGGATGTTTGTTTGGTCTCGGGTTTGGTTATTCCCCCGAAGTTCAAAACTCCGAATTTCGATCGTTATGAAGGTGCCACCTGTCCTAAGAGTCATCTGATTATGTATTATCGCAAAATGGCTGCCCATGTTGAGAATGACAAACTGATGATTCATTGCTTCCAAGATAGTTTGAAGGGTGCTTCCTCCAAGTGGTATTTAACTTTAGACCAGTCTCGCATTAAGAGCTTTCAAGATTTATCTGACGCTTTCATCAAACACTACAAGTACAATATGGATCTGGCTCCTGACAGAAGACAGTTGCTGAGTATGTCACAAAAGAATTCCGAGTCATTCAAAGAATATGCCCAAAGGTGGAGAGAGACTGCTTCGCAGGTAGAACCTCCTTTGACCGAGAAGGAGTTAGCTGATTGGTTTGTCGACACGGTCCGTCCAGAATTTTACGAGAGAATGGTGGGCAGTGTGACTTCAAATTTCTCCGACATCGTTGCTGTGGGTGTCAAGATTGAATTGGGTATGAAAAGTGGTAAAATGACAAATAATCATGGTGCTTCTAAGGATCAGCCGAAGAAACCTCCGTATAGCTCCCAGAAAAAGAAGGAGGGTGAGACTAATGCTATATCCTCTGGTAGACCAAGAGAACGCTTTTATCGACATCCGCAAGGTTATGCTCAACCTCAAGGGTACCCAGTCCAATATGCTCAACAACCCTATGTGGCAGCTATTACACCTTCTTTCAATCAACAGATTCCCATGTATCAACCTATGCAACAACCTCCTGTTTATCCGCCTCCTGTCAACTACCTGCAGGCGCCCAATACTCCTGCTCCTCAACAACCAAAGAGTCCGGCTCCTCGCCAGAATATGCCGAACAGAAGAACGTATAAACCTTGTCCGCCGATTCCAATGACTTTTACCGAGTTGTATCCCTCTTTGGTCAAGCAGGGGCTCATCACCACTCGGGCTTTGGGTCCGCCTCCTAATCCTCTACCCGCTAATTACAATGCCGCCGCTCATTGTTTATTTCATGAGGGTGCGCCTGGTCATGATCTGGAGAATTGTTATGCTCTCAAAAAAATTGTCAGAGATCTATTGGAAAAGAAGATTTTGTCATTTGAAGATCCTCAACCAAATGTTAAGAAGAACCCTTTTCCTAACCATGAGAGTGTCAATGCCATTAGTATTGATTCGGGGGAAGGTTATGCCCTTGACGTTGAACAGATTAAGACTCCTCTCAAGATGTTCCATTCGAAACTGTTTGAAGCTGGTTTGGTAGATACTTCCCACGTTGCATGCGTAAGTTGTGAAGCCAGTACTAAGGGTTGTGTGTTGGTTCAGAATGATGTTCAGAGGTTGATTAATGAGGGTGTTTTACAAGTGACAAGCCAAGCCAAGAAGGATGTAGTCGCTGTGGTTGAGCCTGTCTTCCATCAGCCTGAATCAAAGGGTAAGGTACCAGTGTTTAATCTATCAGGGGCAGGCTCCGCCAATCTCGTGTTCGATATACCGAGGTCGTATATCCCTGAAGTGAATCAGCCTAAGCCTATAGTTATTCGAAGACCGAGTCCGTTTCCTTTCAATGATCCTAAAGCTGTGCCTTGGAAATATGACGTGACGATGATTGACAAGGAGTCCGGGAAGGTTATTCCAAATGAAGAGGTTAAGGGCACGGTGACCAATATCGCAGAGGTAAGTAGGATGACTCGCAGTGGCCGTGTGTATACTCCCCATTCCAATGAGGTCCCACCTAAGGAAACGACTAGTACCCCGATGCTTGCCAAAGACAAAGGTAAAGGAGCCGTCACGAATGATGAAGATGCCGAATTTTTGAGGATCATCAAGAAAAGTGACTATAAAGTTATCGATCAACTTCATCAGACTCCTTCCAAGATCTCGATTTTATCTCTGTTAATGAGTTCACCCGCTCATAGGATGGCCTTGCAGAAGGTTTTGACTCAAGCACATGTGGATCAAGATATTAGCACCAGTCGGTTTGATAGTGTGATTGCCAATTTAACCGCTTGTAACACCCTCAGTTTCAGCAATGAAGAGTTACCGAAGGAGGGTCCGAACCATAATCGTGCTTTACATATATCGGTAAGATGTCAGGAGGACAATTTAGCAAGAGTGCTAGTGGACACCGGGTCTTCTCTGAATGTTTTGCCCAAGAGGGTTCTTGATAGGTTGGCTTGTAAAGAGACTGCGCTGAAACCTACTCCGTTGGTTGTCAAGGCTTTCGATGGCTCTCGTCGATCGGTAATGGGGGAGGTTGAGCTACCTATTCTGATCGGTCCGCAAGTTTTTAATATCACGTTTCAAGTCATGGACATTAATCCCAATTACAGTTGTTTGCTTGGAAGGCCGTGGATCCATGCCGCTGGGGCAGTGACCTCAACGTTGCATCAAAAGATGAAATTCGTGATCGATGGAAAGTTGGTTATTATACACGGTGAGGAGGATCTGATGGTCAGTAACCTGTCTTCCTTCCGTTACATCGAGGCCGATGAGAATGCTTTAGACGTTTCCTTTCAAGCACTTGAGATCGCCAATGCTGTTCTGCTGGAAGTCGAAGAGACAGTGGGTCAGGGGAATCCATCTTTCGCATCTCTGAAGAGTACCAAGGCAACAATTGACAGGGGCATTCCTGAAGGTTGGGGAGAGGTAATTGATGTCAAGACCAAGACTGATCGCTCTGGGTTGGGTTACAAACCAACTCAGGATGGAGCTGCCATAACTGTCGAAGGGCGTTCTAAGGTTATTCAAGAGGTATTTGTCAGCGGAGGTTTCCAAGTCAATGCCATCAACGACTGCGAGGAAAATGAAGAGCTGAGCAACCTGGTGTTTAAGGGTGATGCAGTCTTGAACAACTGGGAGGCCGTAGAGATCCCTGTTACCTTTCCCTTGTCAAAGTAATTGTTTTTTAAAGTTTCATTTACATTTTCAAATAAAAATCCGTAGCTCTGCCCAAGGCTACAGGTTCGTTTTATCGGGCCACCTTTCATTTCTAAAAAGATATTAATAAAAGCATTTTGTTCAATTCCACTTTGGTTCATTTGCGTTTTTTGTTTTCACCTTTAAAAATGAAATTGGCAACCTTTTTCCCAAAAAAAATAAAAATAAAAACAGCATTTCATTCTTACATATCTTCGAGCATTTTAATTAAGTAAGCCTTCCATCATGCAGAGATATCGTAAACCTTGTTGGATCCGATGACTTTACTGACACTCCTGACTGGGATGCACCCATCAATCAAGCTGAGGACGAGGGTGAAGAAGATTTTGAAGTACCCGCGGAACTGACAAGATTGATTGAGTACGAGTACACAGAGCTTCAACCGCATAAAGAGCAGGTGGACCTAATTAATCTCGGTACAGATGAGAGCAAGAAAGAGGTCAAGATTGGTGCAATGCTTGGGACGGAGATTAGGCCGAGGTTGATTGAGTTGTTAAAAAAGTATATTGATGTGTTTGCGTGGTCGTACCAAGATATGCCGGGCCTGAACACAGATATTGTTGTTCACAAGTTGCCACTCAAGCCAGATTGTCCACCTATCAAGCAGAAGCTCCGAAGAACGAGACCTGACATGGCTTTGAAGATTCGAGATGAGGTTAAAAAGCAGTTGGATGCAGGTTTCTTGGCGGTC
Source organism: Lathyrus sativus (assembly GCA_963859935.3). Taxonomy (NCBI): domain Eukaryota; kingdom Viridiplantae; phylum Streptophyta; class Magnoliopsida; order Fabales; family Fabaceae; genus Lathyrus; species Lathyrus sativus. The sequence goes on from OZ012737.1 coordinate 172,980,278, forward strand.
GCAAAGTATCCAGATTGGGTTGCCAACATCGTGCCAGTGCCTAAAAAGGACGGTAAAGTTAGGATGTGTGTGGATTACAGGGATCTGAACAAAGCAAGTCCGAAAGACGACTTCCCACTGCCACATATTGACACACTGGTAGACAATACGGCCAGTTTTGCGTTGTTCTCATTTATGGATGGTTTCTCTGGCTATAATCAGATCAAGATGGATCCCGATGATCGAGAGAAGACTACTTTCATTACTCCTTGGGGAACCTTCTGCTACAAAGTCATGCCCTTCGGTTTAAAGAATGCAGGGGCAACTTACCAATGTGCTATGACCACTCTTTTTCATGATATGATGCACAAAGAGATTGAGGTGTATGTGGATGATATGATAGCCAAATCTCAGAGTGAAGAGGAGCATCTAGACCATTTGGTGAAATTGTTTGAACGACTCAGGAAATACCAGTTGAAATTGAACCCTCTAAATGTACCTTCGGTGTCAGATCTGGAAAATTGCTTGGTTTCATCGTTAGCCAGCGAGGGATTGAGGTGGATCCTGACAATGTCCGAGCCATTCAAGATATGCCGGCTCCGCGAACTGAGACGCAAGTTAGAGGTTTTCTGGGACGTTTGAATTATATTTCCAGGTTTATCTTCAATATGACCGCTACTTGTGAGCCGATATTCAAGTTACTTTGCAAGGGGCAGACGGTTGAGTGGAACCCCGATTGTCAGAAAGCGTTTGAGAAGATTAAGGGTTATTTGCAAGATCCCCCTATTCTGATCCCTCCCGTACCTGGAAGACCGTTGTTTATGTACCTTACGGTTCTCGAGAAGTCTATGGGTTGTGTGCTTGGGCAACATGATGAGACTGGGAAAAAGGAACATGCGATTTATTACCTGAGCAAGAAGTTTACCGATTGCGAAAACAGATACTCACCATTGGAGAAAACTTGTTGTGCATTGGCATGGGCCGCTAAGCGCCTTCGGCAATATATGGTCTGTCATACCACGTTATTGATTTCTAAAATGGATCCGATCAAGTATATTTTTGAAAAAACCTGCTCAAACCGGGAGGCTAGCCCGTTGGCACATGTTGTTATCCGAATATGACATCCAGTATGTACCCCAGAAGGCGATTAAGGGTAGTATCTTATCTGATTACCTTGCAGACCAGCCAGTTGAAGATTATGAACCTCTTAAGCTCGATTTTCCTGATGAGGATATTTTGTTGATTAAAAGAGATTGTGAAGAGCCAGATCCGAGCGAAGGTCCAGAACCAGGTCTTTGGTGGAAGATGATGTTTGATGGCTCCTCGAATTTCAATGGCCATGGTATAGGCGCCGTTTTGATGAACCCAAAAGGCGGATTCACTCCATTTACAGCGAGGTTGGACTTTGAGTGCACTAACAACGTCGCAGAATATGAAGCATGTATCCTCGGCCTCGAAGCGGCGATTCACCTCCGAATCAAACTTCTTAAAGTAAGTGATGACTCAGCTTTGGTTATTTACCAAGTACAAGGCAAATGGGAAACGAAGAATGAGAAGCTGATCCCTTATAAGGACTACATTATTGAGCTGATCAAGCATTTCGACGAAATAGAGTTCGAGCATGTTCCTAGATCCGAGAATCACGTAGCTGATGCTTTAGCCATGTTAGCATCCATGTGGAAAGTTAAATTCGTTAATGAAGCACCTCTTATCCATATTGAGCGCAAGGTTGAACCCGCTTATTGTCAGATGGTCGAAGAAGTTGAGGTGGATGAAAAGCCTTGGTTTCATGATATCAAGAGTTATCTCGTCAAGCAGGAATATCCCGATGGTGCTACTGGTCTGGACAAAAAGACATTGAGAAGATTGACGTCCAAATTCTTTATCAGTAACGGTGTGTTGTACAAGAGAAATCACGACATGGTCCTGCTCAGATGTGTTGATAAACGGGAAGCGGACATGTTACTACAAGAAATTCATGAGGGGACCTTCGGAACTCATGCCAATGGTTATGCCATGTCCAAAAAGATGTTAAGGGCTGGGTACTACTGGTTAACCATGGAAGCCGACTGCATCCAATACGCCAGAAAATGCCATAAGTGCCAAATTTATGCTGATAAGATGCACGTACCTCCGTCACCATTGAATGTTTTGTCTTCACCATGGCCGTTCTCTATGTGGGGCATTGACATGATCGGGGCCATCGAGCCGAAAGCTTCTAATGGACATCGTTTTATCCTTGTTGCCATTGATTATTTCACCAAGTGGGTAGAGGCTGCCTCCTACACCAACGTGACCAAGCAAGTGGTTGCCCGTTTCATCAGGAAAGAGATCATCTGCCGTTATGGAGTCCCAAGCCGGATAATAACTGACAATGGCACCAATCTGAATAATAAGACTATGAAAGAGTTGTGTGATAATTTCAAGATCACTCACCACAATTCTTCTCCGTACCGTCCTAAGATGAATGGAGCTGTTGAAGCTGCAAATAAGAATATCAAGAAGATCCTGCAAAAGATGGTTGTGACTTACAAAGATTGGCATGAGATGTTACCGTTTGCTTTACATGGATACAGAACCTCGGTGGGAACTTCGACAGGGGCAACACCTTTCTCACTGGTATATGGAATGGACGCCGTGCTCCCCATCGAAGTAGAGATACCTTCGCTAAGAGTGTTAATGGAGGCTGAACTTGAGGAAGCTGAGTGGGTTCAAGACAGATTGGATCAGTTGAATCTCATTGACGAGAAGCGTTTGACAGCCATGTGCCATGGGCAATTATATCAGAAACGGATGAAAAGATCGTTTGATAAGAAGATTCGTATCCGCGAGTTCCGTCAAGGAGAGCTCGTACTCAAAAAGATCTTACCAGTACATAAAGATATGCGTGGAAAGTGGATGCCCAATTATGAAGGCCCATTCGTTGTAAAGACTGTCTTCTCCGGAGGGTCTCTAATACTTACGACAATGGACGGTGAAGAACTAGCACATCCCGTGAATTCTGATGCAGTCCGAAAATATTATGCCTAAAAAAACCCGCTAAGTCGAAAACCTGCAAAAGGCGACTTAGGCAAAAGTAAGGGTTGAGAAAAAAGAAATAATAATAAAAAGCTCGCTAAGTTGAAAACCCGAAAGGGCGGCTTAGGCAAAAAAGAGCGTCCCGGTGGATTGAAAACCCGAAAGGGCGGTCCAGGCAAAAGTTAGGGACAAAGGCATTTCATTGCATCAGAAGACACTGATTATCTCGAACACACTTTCCGCATGAGAGCCATGTTTCAGTTCTTTCATCCTTGCCCAAAGCAGGATTCTGGATTAGTCTTAGTTATTAGTGTCAGTAGGTGTCATTGGATTCGATGTAACCTTTCCCATGTTGCCAATTTCAAAACATAATCATCCGTGGAGCTATGCCTTCAGCGAGCTACCGCCCTTTAAATAAAAGAAACCATCTCGTTACTTACATTCTTTGGTGCATTGCTCTTTGTTTTCTATTTGTTATGCAAAATGCGTTTATTCCTAAAATTTGAAAATGAAAGGTGCATTGTAGATTTTCAAAACTATTTTTCAAAAACAAAACAAATTTAAAATGTAATAAATTACTTTGACTAGTGGAAATTCCGAAAGGATCTCTTCATTCCCCGGAAATATCATTATTGCAGAAACACTTTCAAACCATTGCTCTGACACAGTCCCCAGAGAGACTATAAGCTGACAACTTTTTCTTGGGTAACTCAAAAGTGTCCCTCAGGTTTTCTTCTCCCCAGGTGAAGACATGATACTGTGCACTCAAGCAGATTACTTTCTCCCCAGAGAATTCAGAACTTTAAAACCAGATGTGGTTCTACCATTGATCTTTCTTACCCATGATTGACGTATTGGTTGCAGAGAACGCAGGGTATTTCCGTCGAGATGTTTATTTCATCTCTCGTCCCGTCTCTGGTCTGTTTCGTCAGCATACGCAAGGGAATAAGCATCACATGCCTATTTCATTACATTTTCATTACATATTCATTACATATTCATTACATATTCATTACATACTCATTACATACTCATTTCATAACATCCTGCATATTTACATACATAGACATCAACATACATTCATATTAACATATTCATTAACATACGCGTTAGCATGCACAGGTTCATTGTGTCTCTATCATTGGTCGTTACCGCCGAGTAACTGGGTTCGTCCATTCTCTTCAAATAGGTTGTCAGCCCTAAGCATAAAATACATATGTGTTTCCAGTTTCCCCACGGAGCTCGATCCTCGTGGATGACGGTTACTTCAGCTATCTTTCCTCGCCAGGATAAGATATTTACCCTTCGAGATCATTCCCTCGATGGAGTCTTGATTACCAGTCTTCTTTCTAGCTCGATCCTAGATTGAATCTCAGTCATGTCGGTAGTCAAGCCCAACCGGACGTGCATTTATTTTGCACCATCTAAAAAAACTTCACTATACCATGACAGATGTTCGACTGTCCTCGCCCGAGAAGTTTACCACTGTACCCGGATGTGCATTTATTTTGCACTATCTTTCAAGAAAATCAACTACAATCCTTTACAGATACACGCCAGTTCACGCCTGGAAAATATATCAGTACAATACTTTACAATCTTACATGTTACAACCCTTTACACTTTACATTTTACAGCATTAACATACGACATTTCTCACCTAAGAAGTCGATCCTATCGTCGTTATGACTCGCAGCAAATGGCCATCTCCATGGAGCAGTTGGGCTCCCATTTACCTGCCGTCTTGGGGTATGAACCAAATCGTATTCAGGAGAGCACGATCCTGAGTTACAGGGAGGTTTGAGCGAAATCATATTCAGGAGAGCACGATTCTGAAGTTATGAAGAAGTTCATTTATCCTTTAGTAAAAGAAGGAGCAGAATCATATTCAGGAGAGCACGATTCTGAGTTATGAGGAAGTTCAATTATCCGTTTTCATGTTCAGGAGAGCACGATTCTGAAGTATGAAGAATTTCATTTACAAGAAAGAGCCGAATCATATTCAGGAGAACACGATTCTGAATTATGAGGAAGTTCAGTTGGCCGTTTTTCAGGAGTGCACGATTCTGAAAAATGAGGAAATTTCAAGAGCCGAATCATATTCAGGAGAGCACGATTCTGAGGTATGAGGAAGTTCGATTATCCAGTTTCATATTCAGGAGAGCACGATTCTGAAGTATGAGTATATTCAGTCATCCAGTTTCATATTCAGGAGAGCACGATTCTGAGGTATGAGTATATTCAGTCATCCAGTTTCATATTCAGGAGAACACGATTCTGAAGTATGAGGAAGTTCAGTTTACCCGTTTCATGTTCAAGAGAGCACGATCTTGAAGCATTTTTCAGTAAGAGAAGAATCAGAATCGTATTCCAGGCGCCGACCTTAAAATGCGAGAAGATTTATTTATCAGATAAGCAGCAGCCTCTTTATTTGAGTGCTTATCCATTTTGGCATATAAGTCCCTTCCAACGATGAGTGACAGTTCTCCCTCGAGAAGCTTATCCGGGCAGTTCCCATCAAAGTCCATTTATTTTGGCATACAGTCGGTCTTTACCCTGTATATTTGATACGGATTTCCGAAAAGTCCGTTTGATCCTGTCACGAGAGATAGTTTACAGAAGCTTGGATGTTATTCTTTGCTCAATGCTCCGGCATTCTGTAGTCAATCTTACAATCGTACGTGATCCAGTATTATTTGTAGTTTCCCCAGTGGAGGCCGTCTCATAGGTATCATCTCCATTTGAGGATCTCGTCCTTTTTCTAAAAATGACAATTGGACATTCGCACCAGTTGACTATCATTTTTAGATTTCCCCAGTGTTGTACTGTTGTCTCAGCACGTCATTGTCCCCAGTGAGTTCTTCTCGTGGCGTCTGTCCCGGTGTCGTCATGTTCGTCAGCATTTCCGCATTCATACGCATCATATCATAAGCTGTTCCCGTTTTGTCCACAGCATTGCATATCGTCGCATATAAGGGCAAAATTTTTGGTTATCTATATTTAAATCTCTCCACCACGATTCCTCGAGTCTCTGTCACTCAAATCGTCTGGTGTAGCTATTTAAATAGGGGCAACTGTAATACCCCAAATTTTACCCTTATATTTAGTCAGTCATTTCGCATAGCATCTCATATGTACATTTGCTAACCACTAACAAGTTATGAAGGGGTTTTGTTTTGCAGATTTGGCCCCAGGGGTATTTTGGTCATTTTTCGCAAATTCTACCAATTCCTTGAAGACGGGCTGTTATTAAAATTCTGAGGCATTTGATACATATTGGTTTTGAGGCATTTATCTATCGCCGGTTCTGATCATATTGAGATTTTAGCGGTTTGGTCAGTGGAATTTAATTACGATTAGTTTTGCTGTTGATGCTGAAGGTGTTGTGATTACGGTGCCCATATGTGTTTGGTTATGAAGCAATTGGTTAACATTTTAATCGGATGATGAGATTAGGATCACAGATACCACTTGGGAATATTTATGTTTTATGTCTATGTTAATGAATTAAATACTTGTGGATTTATTCACATTTGTTTATATTTTTTAACTAAGAATAAAATATAAATAAATTCAAAACTTTGAGAATTTTATTTCATAAATAATGCTATCAGACAAGAATGTGGATGTTGCTTCATATTTTGCAAAGTACTGTTACAAGGAAGTACATTAAAATTCTCAATCCTAAGGCATCTATCCTAAATCCTAAGAGTATCTAAAGGTCTTCATGTTGTATTTGAACTTCTCCATGAATCCTCAGCTAACCTGCACATCAAAAGAGAACAGACAGTACAGAAAAACGTTAGAAGTTTTTTTCGACACTCTCAGAACAATGTCATCATCGAGTGCCGGGAGTGGCACAACCGAAGCTGCGTCCTACCCCCGTTACCGATCCGCGCCGTAGGCGTCAGATCAGGTAATACATGTTCTTATCAAAATGGGACATCCGAGAGATAGAAAAATATAAATGAAGTGGGACTGATTCGTTTCGCCGCGATTGGATTTCCAAACTGATATGAGAGTAAGGCAGCATAGTCAAGCTGGATTCAGACCCGGATGCCGGCAGGTCTAAATCACTTTGTGCTCATTTTTTTTCCCAAACCTGAAATTCCACAACAGCATCAGCACAAATTGATGACAGAAACTCAGAAACAAGATAGCTCATAAGCTGCCATGAGTAAATGGAAATTCAAATTGAAAATGCACAACCAAAAGCAGCATCAGTTCTGCAACACATAGGCAAGTTCATGAAGAACCCAGTTCAAACAGAACAAGGAAAATGAAATGAAACCAAACTGCATCAAACAGTGTACCAAGAGTTCAGAATGCATCAATTAAAGGAGTCACAAAAAATGTGAATAACCTCACCGAAGTAGCATCACAGCGCCAAAATCACAGCATAAAATCATACTAGAAAGAGCAATCAAAAATGGCAAGTCACCATGACAAACCAACAACCAGGTGTCATCCTGCTCACAACACGAGCAACAAACATGAGATCGTAGTGTCTTCTCCGAAGGGCTCAGTCAGGGCATCATTGCCTTAAGAATCAAGAAATAGAGAGTTCAAACTTCACAGTTGGGTACAAGCAGCGGACCTGAGGTTAAAGAATTGAAACAGGTTAGGTTATCACAAGACAAAACGCGTGTCCAAAACAAAATCTGTATCAGAATTGAAACAGGTCCACAAAACCGTATCAGAAATAGTGGAAAAGGTTCAGATCAAACGTATCAGTGAAACAAGTTCACAAAATCATAGCAGAAAAAAAGCAGGAAATCGCAACAAGCCCAGAACTCATGTTCTGAACCGCGACCTCGTCGAAGAATATCCCTCGAAGGCTCAGAACAAGGTCATCATTGCCGTATACCTTCCTCGGCAGCGTTGGACGCGATCGAAACCATAGTACCCATCCTGAAAAAAGAAGAGGAAAAATAAGTGAATTCTAGCCGATAACCAAACTGAACGAAACAAGTCCATCAAAACCAAACCAGTTCAGATATCAGAATCCAAAGCAATGTCCAAATGAAATCAAAACAGATCAGTTCAGATTATCAAACAAATCGAATAGGGTCAAGTGACGTTCAATCAAGGAATTCTGAAAAGAGAAAGATCCGAATATCATCAGAAAAATGAAAACCCAATTCGATCCAATCAAGGAAACGAAGAAACTGGATATCCACAAATCAAGACAAAGCCGTTCAGTTATCAAAATCAAATGAAAATCTGGGCAAATCCATAACCAAGAATAGGGAATCCTGAAAAAGGAAAGTTCAGATCAGATGAGATCAAATATATCAGAAAAAACGAAGTCCAATCTCACCAAAATCCCAATCAAATCTGTAAAGAGGAAACATGATATATCAGTATCAGAAAAATCCAATCAGGGTATCAGAAATTCGATCAAGCAAGAGTGAATCCGAAAAGTGTTCAAACCATATCAAAAATCACAGCAAATCACATCGAAAAGTAACGCAAATCCAACAACATCCAAGGCCCAAAAAGAGAAGATATAAAGGGACGATCTCACCTCAGAGAAAACCCTAACGGACCAATCGCGAACAAACCCTAGGCGGCGCAAACAAGGAGAACAGCCGAGACTCAGAGGAACCAATATCCTCATCATCGTCTTCGTAAGAAAGAGGAACGAAGATCATCGACGGCGAACAACAAACATCACCGCACATCAATATCATCTGAACCACAGACAGCCGCGAATCACAGGCGAGAGATCACCAGCACCGTCCGCGAAGAACGACGGGCAACAAAACCCTAAGCCTCAGTTCTACACATCATCGGCTATAAATCACCGAGGAACAAATGTAAACCCTCACGTTTTAGCTCACTGTTTTTTTATTTTTCATGTTTTGTAGAAGAAGATGCAGAGGATCGATTAAGAAGAAAGGCGAGAGGAAGAAGAAGAGAGCGCCGTTCGCGAATGGGAACAAACCCTAGCAGCGAGTTGCTGTTAGTTCGTGTGGATTGTGAGGGTTGGGTCTGGGGTTTGATCACTCAGCCCAACCCGGTTCTTTTCTTATATTTTTTATTTTATTTTTATTTATTTAGTTATATTTTTGTTAAAATTTTTAATTAAAATTGTTCTTTTTCAAAAATAAATCAAAAAAAACTTCTTTTTCATAATAAAAAAAAAACTCTTTTAAGATAAATAACATAAAGCTTTTTATATATATAATAAAATAAAAAAAACATTTTCCTAATAAATAATTTAAAAGTCACTTTAAAAATATGTAAGTTAGTTTTTTAGATTAAGTTTAAAATATTTTATAGGTTAAACATTACTTTTTCTTTTATAATTTTAATTAATATCTTTTCTTTAAAAAACCATAAAAACCTTCAATACTACACTTTTTCTCCTGACTGGTCCAATTACTGTCTAATTTTGCTTATTAACAGTGTTCATCATTTGCAGCTCCTACGGCGTGTTTAGTTTATTTAAATTTCTTAACTATATTGTATCTGTATCTCAATTGTAATCTCGCGAACCTAATAATCGCGTTTACTTTTCGCATTTAATTTTTGCATGATGTATGATTTAAATTTCTGCTGATGTATCGCGATATTTCTGTCACCTTACGCATCCGAAGGAATTAGGTCTAGCATATGACCGCCGTGTCAATAGTTTTCAACTTCAAACCCTTTACAACCTCACAAACCCTAATTTTCACAAATGCCTCGCTGTGGACAAGATTACAATTTTACCCCTAGCATTAGGTCAAAGAGCCGCCGCGCTCATTTTAGGGTTTCCCGCCGTGGAATCCCTAACCTAATTTAACCCTAATTACAACTTAACGTAGAGATTTGGAGTTTCTACACTCCACGTAAGCGTGTCCTTAAGATGCGTTTATTCCCCTTGAGACCTTGACCACAGTCAAGAAGTTTCTAACCTCCCTATTGAGGGGAACTACGATTACTCTGATTCCACTCCCGTAAGGATACGTAGGCACAAGATGCGATGTCTTGCCGAGTAAACTTAGAATTAACCCCTTAGGTCTTTTTTTCTCACTTTTAATCCTTTTGTACATATACCTTAAGCAAATAATAAAGCAAATGAGTAAACATTTGAACAAAAGGTTCCTGTAGAGTACTACAGAAGTTTAGGATGCTAATACCTTCCCTAAATTTAACCAACCCCCGAACCCTAGATCTTTCCCCGCATTGTGTTTACGATGCAAAATAGGTTTTCCCTCTTTTGACCTTTTCCTTCGGATAAATCAAAGAGCGGTTGTGAATTGAATTGCGATTCAAACTCATTAATAGTTTGTGATCCTATTTCCACCGCAACAGTATCAAATTGGGCTGCCGTGTCTCCCATTCTCCTTTTATCTGATTCACTACTAGAGTTGAGTCTCCGTATACGTCCAGATTCTTAATTCGCAAATCAATGGCTTCTTCAAGCCCCATGATGCAAGCCTCATATTCAGCTTCATTATTGGTAACCGGAAAGGTCAATCGAGCAGTAAATGGGATGTGCGACCCATGGGGAGTGGTAATGATTGCCCCTATTCCGCTACCATAGGAATTCACAGCTCCATCAAATATTAACTGCCATTTGGGACCCAATTCTGGTCCTTCACCCGGCAACGGTTCTTCGCAGTCTTTCATCTTTAAGTACATGATATCCTCGTCAGGAAAATCAAACCTCATCGATTGGTAGTCCTCAATAGGCTGCTCAGCAAGATACTCCGACAAAACGCTACCTTTAATAGCCTTTTGCGAGACATACTGAATATCATATTCGGTTAACACCATCTGCCATCGGGCAATTCTTCCAGAGAGTGCTTGCTTCTCAAACACGTATTTGATTGGATCCATCTTTGAAATTAGCAGGGTTGTATGATTTAGCATGTATTGCCTCAAACGTTTGGCGGCCCAGGCTAGCGCACAACACGTTTTCTCGAGCATTGAGTATCTGGACTCACTGTCTGTGAACTTCTTACTCAAATAGTAGATCACATGCTCTTTACGCCCAGTCTCGTCGTGTTGACCGAGAACACAACCCATACTTTCCTCAAGAACTGTCAAATACATAATCAAAGGTCTCCCGGCCACTGGGGGTATCAAAACAGGAGGTTCCTGCAAGTATTCTTTTATTCTGTCGAACGCCTTTTGACAATTTTCATTCTAGGTCACAACCTGGTCCTTTTTCAACAACTTGAATAACGGTTCGCATGTCGCAGTTAGGTGAGATATGAACCGGGCGATGTAGTTCAACCTCCCTAAAAATCCACGTACTTCTTTTTCTGTTTTAGGCGTCGGCATTTCTTGTATTGCTTTTATTTTCGCAGGATCAACCTCTATTCCTTTTTTGCTCACGATAAACCCCAGTAGTTTACTTGATCTCACCCCGAAGGTGCACTTGTTAGGGTTCAATCTCAACCTGAACTTCCCAAGCCTCTTGAACAATTTCAGCAGATTAACCAAATGCTCCTCCTCCGTCTGGGATTTGGCAATCATATCATCAACATAAACCTCGATCTCTTTATGCATCATGTCATGAAAGAGAGTCGTCATAGCCCGTTGATATGTTGCCCCAGCATTCTTTAACCCGAAGGGCATCACTTTGTAGTAAAATGTTCCCTAGGGAGTAATGAAGGTAGACTTCTCCATGTCTTATGGCGCCATTTTGATCTGATTGTAACCCGAGAAGCCATCCATGAAGGAGAATATGGAGAACTGAGCAGTGTTATCAACCAGCACATCGATGTGAGGAAGTGTAAAGTCATCTTTCGGGCTCGCCCTATTCAAATCACGGTAGTCTACGCACATTCTCACTTTACCGTCTTTCTTTGGCACTGGCACAATATTGGCGACCCATGATGGATACTTTGTAACGGCTAGGAAACCAGCATCCCACTGTTTTTGCACTTCCTCCTTGATCTTCACAGCCATGTCCGGTCTAGTTCTTCGGAGCTTTTGTTTAACAGGTGGACATTCCTCTCTTAAAGGCAGACAGTGAACAACCATATCTGTGTCCAGCCCAGGCATATCCTCATACGACCAAGCGAATATATCACTGTACTTCTTGAGCATGTCAATCAACCTTCGCTTGACGTCGCTCTGCAGCGCAGCCCCTATACGGATGTTTCTCACAGCCTCTTCCGACCCCAAATTGATAATCTCAATGACTTCCTCATGAGGCAGAATGATTCTTTCTTCTTGTTTTAATAACCAGGTCAACTCTTTTGGTACGTCGCCATCTTCAACAATCTCTTCCTCAGCCTGAAATACCGGGTGCTCGAAGTCGAAGTGGGTCATAGGCGGTTCATAGATGCCATCTGAAATAGTAATCCTGCAAAGGAAATGGTTAAATGCTTCAAAATGCATACAAAGCAAATAACCACGTTGCCATCTTACTGTAAAAGATAAAAACAGGAAAAACAGGGATCACAATATTTGTATATGAAAAACGCCTTTATTCATGATTAAACAATGTAATGTACATAACCAAATGGCCCTAAGCAAAATCATTGTTCCCCGGGTGGGACACAGGATTATTCAACAATTAAGAAAACAAATCATTACTGTTTAGTTGTCACAGGAACAGTTTCCCGGATAGACCAATTGCAGAGACTTTGTCCTGGCACGCATGGCTTGATCCACGCGTCCATATCACAGTCGCTATCTCCTTCCTCAGAATCGGAAACAGCATTGATAGTCTCGAAGCTCACCCCACTTGGTGTTATAGTTATCGGCCCTCTGAACTTGGGCGTTCCTGAAGAGGATGCTGATGACGAAGGATGATATCCAAGCCCGAACCTGTCATTCTTCACGGGAATCTCCAACACCTGACCCCAGCCCTTGGTTTTGCCTGCCTGCACTAGAGCCTGAGCCTCTTTGTACGATGGCACTGCCACATCTGATATCTTGGGTACTGGAGCTTTGTCTTTAATCTTTATCCCTTCAAATGCTTGACAGGGTGTCTCGTGTATTTCGCCGTCGACCTCCACATATCTGTATGAAGACAGATGGCTAACCAGAATATCTTCCTCTCCACAAACAGTGACGACACTATCCCCCACCATATACTTCAACTTTTGGTGCAACGTGGATGTGACTGCCCCAGCAGCATGAATCCATGGGCGTCCAAGAAGGCAACTATACGCTGGTTGGATGTCCATTATATAGAATTCAGTTTCAAAAATTTCCGGCCCCACCTGCAACGGTAATGTTATCGATCCGAAAACTGACCTCCTCGTTCCATCGAACGCTCTTACCACTAAATCACTGGGCATGCAGATAATCCCTCTGATATCCAATTTCATCATTGCTTTCTTCGGCAGCACATTCAGGGAAGACCCAGTATCCACTAAAACATGGGACATGACCGTGCCTCGGCATTCTACTGATATATGCAGCGCCATGTTGTGCTCCCTCCCTCTTGGAGTCAAATCAAAATCTGTAAAGCCCAAACTGTGCCCTGCATTAACATGCGCCATCACCCCTTCTAACTGATTAACTGAAATGTCTTGAGGAACGAATGACGTGTCTAGGATATTCAGCAAAGCGTTCCGATGGGCCTCAGAACATAATAGTAGTGACAAGATCGAGATCTTTGATGGCGTTTGCTGGAGGTGCTCAACGATTTTGTAATCACTTTTACGAATGAGCCTCATAAACTCCTCCACATCCTTAAGTGACGTTTCCTTTTCCTTTATCTGCGAGGGGCCACTCTTGTCTACCTTGTCTTTTCCCTTTGCCAATCTTTCTGCCTCTACCTCAGGCGATGTGAAGACTCTCCCACTTCTAGTCATACCTCTTGTTCCGACAACATTATCTACGACCCCAGCTGGTTGTCTATTTACTTCGATTTTCTTACCATCGCAATATACCTCCAACCCGTAAGTCCACGACACTGCTTTAGTACTTTCAAAAGGGACTGGCCCTGCTTTGGTAATAGTGATCGTCAGCCGCCTGACAGGTGCCGTTATCGTTATTGTTTTCCTCGGAATCGTCATCGTTGCAACATCGTTCTGCTCATCACACAACGCCTCTACAGGCTTCTCAACCGCGGTTCTATCAAATTGCAAAGTACCTTCATCCATCATAGCCTGAATACCCTGCTTCAACTCACTACAACCCTCTGGTTGTATCGAACAATCCAAGCAAAATTCATCACAACCCGGGAATACACCCCTTTTTAGCAATCTGCTTTTAATCTCACCCAACGGTGTCTTCAGCTTATTGACATCCGTCACTAGATTCAAATTTTCCTCTGTCAGTATGGCATTTGCCCCATGATTGTGCATAGGCTGTTGTACTATATTTGGACCCGCCTGTCCAAAGTTGATAGCTTTGCTGTCCAACAAGTCTTGGACTTTATGTTTAAATGCATGACAACCTTCAATATCATGTTCGGGCGCCCCGGAGTGGAACTCACAGTGTTTACCAGCATCAAAGCCAAACGGAGGAGTGCTCGTTAACGGCGCCATGGTTCTTTTCTCGACCAAATTCAACCCTAGCAGTGTCTGAAGCAGTTCGGCGTATGTTGAAGGAGGCGTTTCAAATACTCTCCTTGGCTTCCCCTCTAGGATTCTGCGTTGAGCGGGGTGTTGCCTTTGTTGTTGCTGCTACTGTGGCTGCTGTTGTTGTTGTTGTGGTGGTGGAAAAGGGATGGTAACGCTAGCTATCTGTTGATGCTGACTTCGTCCTCTGCCCCGGCTCCTGCCACCAAACACGGCACTAGAATCACCTTGTCGTCTACCACCAAATGCTTTTCTGGTACCTCCTGCGGGGGCAGACTCACCTGCTTGGAATCTTCCAACTTTAATCCCGTCTTCGACCATCTCACCCATAAGAATCAAATCTGAAAAACTGCTCAACGAAACATTAAACAATTTTTCGTAATATATCCCCGTAAATGTCCCAATGAACATACTATTCATTTCTCTTTCAGCTAACGGAGGATGTACTCTTGCTGCCATATCGCGCCATCTCTGCGCGTACTCTTTAAAGCTTTCCCCGCTCTTCTGCGACAAACCTTGCAATTGAACTCGGTTCGGTGCCAGATCACTGTTATACTTATAATGCATGACAAAAGCATCCGCCAATTGCTTCCAGGTTTTGATATGAGCGGGCTCCAACCCCATGTACCATTCGAGTGACGGTCCTGACAGGCTGTCTTGAAAGAAATTCATAAGCATCCTTTCGTCATCTGAATACGCGGACATCCTTCTGTAATAAGAGCGGACATGCACCTTAGGGCAAGTGTCCCCCTTATATTTGTCGAAAGTGGGAGCTTTGAATTTCAGCGGTACCCTCAGCCCAGGCACCAAGTCCATAGTAGTCATGTCTAATCCGGTAGAATTCTGATTAGCCATACCCTTCACCTGTTCTTCAAGCATTTTGATCCTCTGAGTATTGACAACGGGTCCCTCAAATCCCATGCCTCTTCCCGAAAAGGCGTCCTCTTGACAGTCTTCGCCCTAGTTCACATTTTCATTTCCGTACCCGTTATAACCAGTGTTGCGACCAAACCCTTGCTGATTAGTCATGGGACCTCGTCCCCCATTACCATAACCTTGATTGACCCCAACATGCCCGAAACCAGTGTTGAGAGGAATCAATACAGCACCATTTCCACCATAACCCTGGTTAGCGTTACCAAAACCGTCGTAGCCGAAACCCTGAGTGTTGAAGCCGAACTTTCCGCCCTGATTGCCGTACTCAAACCCCTGGTCATTATAGCCGAACCCATTGTTACCAAAACCATTACCGCCATTGTAGTTACCACCGCCCAGATTGGCATCTCCCAATCCAACATTGTTAACAACAGTCTCATTTCCATTCCCTGTGTTACCATTGCCAGCGTCATTGTTTACAACCACAACAGGTGGGGTCACCACAGGAGGAACCACAGGCATAGGGGGCCCATCCTCCGGAATAGTCTCAATGTGCGCAGAGTTGTGGTCATTGTTGCCATTCCCATTAGCCCGCGTCAGCAGCGGCTGTACCAAAGTCTGGAGGCTCTCCTGGCCCTTAGCAATGCTCTCCATTGCCTGCATGAACAAATTCAACTTCTCACGGATTTCCTGCATCTCCACTTGGACTTGATCCATGATTGTCTTGCAGTTGTTTCGGGTTGAGTAGCGGTGAACTCTTTGTTCGTCAATCCTGAAAACCTGTGGACGCAGGAAATAAGATATAGATTCAAGAATACTGGTTATGCAATATAAATGCAGATGCAAATGTGTAAATATGCTACAGGTTATATTCCCCCCGATTCTAATTTCGGAGAGAATGCCATCATGACAATGGAGTCCCTATCAAGCAAGCAAGGAATCAGAAAATCCTCATATATAAACACATGCCAAGAGGCTGAGTATAAGAGTACAACTGAATACAACTGAAGAGACCTCGGCCAACAAGCCTAACGATGGTCCAAATACAAGTACAAATAACAAAGGTAAGGCAAAGATAAATCAGGCCAAATGGCGTGTGCCGCTTGCGCGAAAATAAGGTGCCGGCACAACAGAAGAGTCGCCACCTTTCGTTATTTATCCCTTAGAGCGGGAAAGGAAACGATCGGAAAAATCTAACGAAGAAGGGTAAGACAAGGTCGTCGAAACCGTTGTCTGGATTCGGGAGTCGGTTACGCAAGGGGAAGGTATTAGCACCCCTCACGTCCGTCGTACTCGACGGGATCCACACTTGCTTGGGTTTACTGGATGGGTTGGTTTTATTCTATCTACCTATCAAGGCTGGTTTTAAAAAAGAAAAGAAAAATGACTCGGCAAAGCGTCGCACTTTATGCCTACGTATTCTCATCAGAGAATGAGAAATCAGAGTCAACGTAGTTCGGCCTACGACGGGTTATGGGGAAACGTAGCTCGCCAAGACATCGCCATCTTGTGGCTACGTACTCTCAACAGTAATGAGAGATCAGAGCTCACGTAGTTCGGGAAACTACGGTTTATTTCCTGTCTTTTACGAAAGAAGTGTTTTTTATTGTGTTTGCGATTTCAACCGCACTAGAGACTATGACCTGAGAGTGAATGCGTCGCATGTCACCCAAAGAGTACCATACTAAACATCCAGACTGTGGAAAAGAAACTCTCCCACAATCCTTTCACAGATAGCTTAAGGCTCGTAACGTACGAAAGAAATCATTCATGATTACTGTATCTTAAACTGTTTTGAGATGAGAAGAGAACAGGCCCAACTAGGAGGGAGACTATCAAGTCCTACTGTTGTCATGCCATGGATTCATCCTATGGTTGAGGTTTGAACAGGGAACTCCTAGAAGTTGTCATGCATAGGTTTTAACCTAAAGTTCTATCATCAATTCCTTATCAAAGGAAATGAGAGTCCTAAGGGATCATGTCAATGATACACCAAAACAGACAAAGCATCAGCTTAACAGTAAAATGCATGCAATGCAAGTTGTTGCACCCCAAAATTTGCCCAACCTTCCTAACCTAGGTTTATGTTTCAATTGCATAGTCATTTGCATTGTCATCATGTACATAGTGCATTCATCTGCATTGCATAGCATAGGCAAGATATCTTAACAGGGGATCAAGTGCTATTCTTGTCTCAAGAGGTATGTTCAAGGGGTTTCATTCATATTCAAGATTACTCAGATCACTCAGTGGATTCTCTCCTATATGGAGGTTGTTTGGGGATCATCAGAGGGTATATGAGCTATGAGCCAAGAGCATGGAGTGTGTATGGATGTTATGGAAAGTCTAGATGATCATTGTGAAGAAGAGCCAAGTCATTGGAATGATTACAAGAGCCTCAGTTGAAGACAGTCAACTAGGGTTTCATCTAGGTCAATCCTAGGTCAAGGGCTTGATTTGAAAGGCATTAAGGCTCATTTGAATAATGTGGGATTCATTATTTGCTACATGGATATGGATGTGGTGTTGTGCCAAAGAAAAATCAAAAGAAGTCAAGGAGAAGTGCAGTTACCAAATTAGGGTTTCAGTGTAAAATCCCCTGATTTAGGTCAAACTTCCAAGCAGTGTAACTCAAAATGCAAGCTTCATATGAACTTTTGGTCCACATGAGACTTGTAGAGTGTCTTTATAGCTTTCATTTTAGTGGTGGAAGTCATCAAGGTGATTTATAGAACTCAAGTTATGGCTCTTGCAAGTTACAGGTCATCTGAGGACACTAAAATTTGTATGTGAAAGTTGTCTGTCTTCCAAGCAACTTTTGACCTTCAAGGAGTTTTCAAATGAATTATTGGCAAACATAAGGGTTGTTCTTCATGATCTCCCCTTTCCAAAAAGGTATGGTATGCCTTCATCTGATTTGTGAAGCTCAAGTTATGGTTTGTGCAAGTCAGGGGTATTTTGGGAAAGTGGAATTATATGTCATTCTTAGCGTATGCCTAAAACTCATACAAGGAAGCTTCAAATGAAAAACTTCACAACATCAAAGTTTCTCAAAATGGAATTTTAAGTCTAGAAAATAGGTCATGGCATGTTGGAAAAGCTTGTAGCAAGAATTGATAAAAGTTGGTGAAAATGACCTAAAAAAATGGACATAAGTTGAAAAAGTTCAAATGGAAAATTGGTTTGGGCAATCTATAAATCTAAAATGGGTCATGTAATATATCAAATTGAGTCTAAGGAATATTTTAAAGACTTTGGTTCGGCCACAATTTTGATTTGAGGATTAAAAAATGGACTTGCTTTGTAATTCCATTACTTGCATAATAAGGTACATGTGAGAAACTCAACATAAGGCAAAGGAATCCCTTGTTTTTCACTCATATCACTCCAATTTGTCATGAAAAGAGATTTTAAAAGGTGGTTAAGGGGCTGTTAGTGGATTGAAGTGAGATATCATGAGACATCAAAATACCATATCATGAGAAATTCATGAAGTTTCTAGAATCATCCTAGATTGATCTAGAAGACTCTAGATCTTTCCATGCTCTCCTATATATTGGATTGAGATCATTAAGAGTAAGGGTTGGTGATAGTTGATGTTGAATCCATTTTATCCATTTGCAAATCATATTGAATCTTCATTTTTCTCTTCACCATTTTTCCATTTTTCCCACATTTTTCTACACTTGAAAACTCAAATTTTCAATTCCATTTTTCTCCCACTTTTGGTTCATTCCACCATTGCAAATACATTCCTTATCATTATTACAATTGATTCAACACTTTTTTGGCCATAATTGATGCATGAACCAAGCTACACAACTCCATTAAAGTGAGCTCCAAGTGAAAAATTGATTTTTTGTTTTCCATCAATTCACTCCTTTCTTTCCATCCAAACACCTTCCTCATCAATTATAGGACGTGTCCACATCATTTTCTCAAAGAATTGGTGATCGAGTGAAGCTCCATAAGCCATTTTTCGGAGGTATAAAGAATTCGACATAACTCATGATTTATGAGTCTTTCTTGCATTATTGTTGTTGCATTACATTGCTCTCATCTCCTACATGGATTCTAGTACAAAAAAGATGGGTTTTATGACAATTTTTGGTTCTTGAGTTTTTCTTGAGGTGCCACGTTTTGGGAGTTAGAGAGAGTTTCAAGAAAATCTAAGACCATATTTGGATTCCTTGATTTTTTTCCTTCAAGTTTGACCAAAATTTTGTGCGAAACGGATAATTATTGATGGAGTTATGGTGCTTCAAAGTAGCAAAAAACTCATGTTCATGGAGCTGCGGGTTACTATTCACAAAGTTGAAAATTTTGATTTGGAGAAGAAGGTGTTAACACCGTCGGATGCATTTCCAAGTCAAGGTTTCTTCCATTCATCCAACGCCTCTCACTGCGCCACGCAATCGGCCACATAAGCCTCATGCCACTTTTATTTATTCATGTTATTTTCTTTTATTTTCCTATTGCCATGTTTCTTTTATTTTTTCTGTTTTATATGCTGACTTCGAATAATTATAAAAAATAGAAAAATTAGTCTTTTTGATCCCCATTTTTTTGTGCTGAATCTTTAAGATGTCTAGGATTTAATAAAACTGGAATTATAATTTTACCATTTTTTGACATTTTCTTTGGATTTTTTACATTTGGGTCGTCATAAAAAGGCCAATGCTGGTGCTATCATTTTGTTGAATTTCTTTAACCTATCAAAACACAATTTAAATGTCAATCCCTTTGCAGGGATCTCATACACACGTTGAGGTATTGTGATATATTTTTTTGGGAATTTTATTGTACCATTTTAATTGGTTTTGGATGCTTTCTTTAACATGCTCCACTTTAATCTTTCCTTTGGTATACATGAGATATCTTGCATTATTTTCATCTTGTTTGACCATTTCATTGTGGATATTTTTATGGTATCTCTCACCCCTGGTTTGTGGCTTGATGTAGGGCATTGTAGATTTTTATTTGAATTTTTTAGCACCTTTTGCTATTTTTCTTATGTTTTGTATTCGAACTTGTAATTTGGACTTCCGAACGGACTTTATTTTTGTTAAGGCTCCAACGGCCGCTTTGTGTTTGCGTGGTGAACGCCGTGGTTTATATTTCTTATTATAGATAGGCTAGAGGTATTTGAAGACCCCTTAGGTGGATGTTATTTGTATGTGTAGCTTGCCCAATTATCGACTTGTTTGCATGATAGCACGTTGCGATTCCAAATAGTGGATTACACGTTTCATTCGAAGTTTTCACTCGATTCTTTGCATATGATCACTTGATATTTTCTTATTCCATCCATGAATGGGCTTGAGGTTGAGATGAACCTTCCTCCCTCCTTTGTATTGCATTTACCATTGCTATATTCATGTTCACTTGTATGCGGTTATTACTTGTATTTTCGTTTCTTCCTTTCGTTTTCCTTTCCCGTAGGACTTCCATTCTTCCTTGTTCAAGGGAGGATGTGATAGACATTAGGAGCTAACCCATGTATGATAACATTAAGGTAGATTTTATTCCCTTTTCAACCCTAGGATTTTTAGAGTGTCATCTCTTCTTTCTTCAGAACGACAGAAAAAACATTAATAAAGGTTATAACAACAATCAATTCACTTCTTTCGTCAAAAGATTTGAACAAACACAAACTTTTGCAATAAGAAAACCCTTGTTTAAGGTGAGATTTTTCATAAAAGACACTTGAACAGCTTGTGTCGTGCGTAGCCCGAACTATGTTTGCTCTGATCTTTCATGCCGTATGAAAGTACGTAGGCACAAGATGCGATATCTTGGCGAGCAACCTTCACCCATCCTCCCCCGTAGTTAGGCGAACTACGTTGACTCTGATTTCTCATTCCAGACGGGAATACGTAGGCATAAAGTGCGATGCTTTGCCGAGTCATGTTTTCTTTTCTTTTCAGACCTCGTCCTTTAGTTTAGATAGAAGTGAAATCCGTACAAACCAAGCAAGCGTGGATCCCATCGAGTACGATGGACGTGAGGGGTGCTAATACCTTCCCCTTGCATAACCGACTCCCGAATCCAGGTTTTGGTTGCGATGACCATAACTTTTCCCGTCTTTGCGTTAGGTTTACTTCGAGCGTTTCCTTTCCCTCCTTTGGGATAAATAACGCACGGTGGCGACTCTTCTGTATTGTCGGCGCCGATTTTTTGCAGTAGCGACACAAGTGAGGGAGGAAATGTGTGTGGGGCTTCAGCCTCCACAAGCTCATCTCAACCTCAAGCCAGAATGGATAACAGTAATCATACTGAAAGATAAAACATGCTATCAAGCAAAAACAGTAAACTGCAATCATACAGATAAAATGAAATGAAATGCCATCAGGCAAACAAACCACATGGGCAAGGGAGCTGGGCTCTACCGAATACCCGCAAGCAAAGCCACACAGTAACAGTACAAGCAGAGGGAGCAACTCAACCTCTAGTGCAATCATGCTCCTAGATTCTACCTATTCTAGATATGGACTTACTCTAATGCATCAAACAGGTCAAACAAAACAGGTCAATACATAAAAGAAAAAGAAAACAGATCAACTCCTCTCTCAACCTCAAGCTTCAGCTCTTCCAACAGCAACTCAGTCTTCAGACTTCAATCACTCTTGACAAATATCAATTTGCTTTTCCAGGTTTCAACCCTTCAGCATAAGTTTCAACTTATCTTCTCCTTTGAGCTTCAGCTCTCTGATCAGCTCCACCTTCAGGATTCACCTAATCCTCAGGGACCTTCAAGTATCAACTTACTCTTATTGCTCTTCAAGCTTCAGCCCTTAAGGATAATCTCAATCACTTAGAAGTGTCAACTTCTTCCTTCAGTCTTTACTTCATCTTCAGGGGTCTTCAAGTATCAACTTGCTCTTGTTGCTCTTCAAGCTTCAGCTGGAATGGCAATACTCAAGGATTCATCCTCTTCAACACTCTTTATTGAAGTCTTCATCTTCAAACTCAAGCTCAACATCTCTCAAGATACTCAAACCAGAGGAAATCACTTACTGGATAAGCTGGGGATATTGAACTGCTTATTGACCACCAAAGGTGACCTATAAGGGCTCAACATCAGAGGAATGGTTCCCTCAAAAGTTCTACTTCCTAGGTACATCACTTATCCCTCCAAAGGAGAGAGGTGTATACCATGGAAGGACTTTGAATCATAGGGAGGAATGGAGGTGACAGATACCATCCATGTTTAAGAAAGAAGTCATCTAAGTCTAAACTCTTCCTAATCCCTAACCCTAAAACAATAACAAAACAAATAAGATCAAGCTATCAAGCTCCTCAATCTATATTCAAGTCTTCTACTATGCTCCTCAATGCTCCTCAGAACAATACCAAGCTCTCCAAGCCCACAAAGCAATGCAAATAAAAATTCAAGCCCACAAGGGCAACACAAACAATCATCAAATACAAAAATCATCTAAAAATAGTATACTACTATATTAAATCCTAATATAATTTCTAAGGGATCCTACATACCTACCCTTAATGCCCTTATATGCCCCATAGTCTAATTTGTCTTAAAAACCCAAAAATCTAAGGTTATTATGGACCTATGTTGAAGTTTGACCTAACTCTACACAACCTAATATCATCTAATCAAAACTAACCTAAAATTCATCACAAAATTATGTAATAAATCCAGGGGGAAGCTAAAGATTGTATCTAACTATCTTGAAAAGAATGACCTAAAAATGTTAAGGGAACTACCTAAACAAAATTCTACAAATTCATGTATCAATATAAAAGAAATAAAATGAAATAAAAGTAGAAAATACACAAAAAATACTAAAATGCATAAAATGAAAAATGTTTTTATTTTATATTTTTCTAGACAAAAATATGAAGTAGGAGAAAAAACTCCCATTAAAAAATCTTTATTTTTCCATTTATTATGAATTTTCAAAGTTTGAAATAAAAATGGAGAAAATAAAATGAAACATGAAGAGCTGGGGTGCAGGAAGCAAGGCAATGCAGTTCAATTCACATATGGGCCCAGACTGGGGGGTTCAGATAGCATGCGCGCTGGGCCCAATATCCACTCAGAAAATCAAATGAAAATAACGAAGAAAAAGAAAAAGATTAGGTGTGAAAAGTAAAGAATTCCAGTTCAATTTCTACGTGGGCCACGAATGAGGGTGTAATTAGTAGTCCAATTCACTTGAGCCCAGAATTCCATTTAATGAAACGCAACGTTTCATTTGGTCTTTAGACTCTCTCTTTCTCAATTCCAGGTTTAAATCGTGTCCGTAGGATCTTGGTAGGGTCAAGGGGTCAAACTTGATCGGATGCATGAAAAGTCATCTTCAACCTCCAGCTAGGGTTTAGAGGGAAAGTTTCCATTCGAACAGAGCTTCAAACACAAACTCCCACCAACTCGGGTTCTCTCATTATCTCACCAAAATCAAAAATGTAAAACACTAAATTGATCCATTTTTCACCCTGATCACACCCATGGTATTAGAATGTATTGAAATGGTCTCCATCACAAAACCCGATAGTGAATCCAATATGAGCTCAAACCTCAACTCCAACAAATCTTAGATTTCTTTATACTAACATGATCACTATGCTACACTGATGAAAATAAGCTATCAAACTCGTGCCAGGTCTCGCCATATCTCAAGTTCTTGATCATCAAAGAAATGGTGTCCATAACTGAAACTTCATCAATTGATCCCTAACTTTCCAGAAACGACCTCCTACTTGTCTCTAACCTTTCTAACCTAACAATTCTTGCTATGAATGCTTAAATTTATGGTGTAGTGTGTAATTTGCAAACCTGGTAATCTTGGATTGACAGAGGTAGTAGATCTTCAATTCACCACTTGAAACTCTTCAGAAGTGATCCTTGGATGATGATACTTCTTCTGTTTGCAAAAAATTGGAGGGAGAATGCTTGCACTTCAAGATCCGAATATGAATGGCTTCTTGCAAGATCCAATGGCCAAACCTTCAATCTTCCCTCAATGGAACTTCAATTCAGTATGCACACACTCAGAGGGATCTATGGAATGTGTTTGTGAAGAAAAAAGGAATGGAAATGAAGAATTATGCAGAATTGGAACTTGACTTGCAGTGGAAGATTCTTGATCTCACTCTCTCTTCTTTGCACCAATTCTCACCAACCTTGCATCTGAGCAAGTTACACATGTTATATAGAGTGGTTTAGAATCATCTAGAACCATCTAGGATCATCCAATGAGTATTTGAACTTCTCATGCCATGACATTTTGATTTCAATTCTCCTTATGTGCTATCTCTTGCCAAGCTTCTTGTACCCTTCAATTCTGACTTGAAATTCTCCCCATATGAGATTTATGATGAGTTACAATGCATAACCAACTTGCTTATTGAGTTTTGTTGAGTTTTGCTTTGGTACC
This sequence comes from Lathyrus sativus, assembly GCA_963859935.3. NCBI lineage: Eukaryota > Viridiplantae > Streptophyta > Magnoliopsida > Fabales > Fabaceae > Lathyrus > Lathyrus sativus. The sequence continues at coordinate 173,005,032 of OZ012737.1, forward strand.
TTAATATGCAAGTAAGCCATTTCCAAAGCAGCCCTATGATCCAAGCCCCAAATCAAAATTGTGGCTGAACCATTGTTCTTAGAATGTCATTTGGAGTCAAAATGACCTATTATATGACATGGTTTGGATTTATAGCTTGTGATTTCCAATTTTCAATTTTACCTTAATTAACTTATGCCTCCATTTTAGGCCATTTTCATCACTTTTTGATACAAGCCTTTTCAACATCTAATGACCTCCCTAATAGCCTTAAAACATCATTCTAAGCAAGTTTGATGTTGAAGATATTTCCATTTGAAGCTTGGAACTAGGAGATATGGCCTTATGCTTGAAATGACCTATAACCTCCAAATGACCAAAATGCCCTTGACTTGTCAAAGCCATAAGTTGAGTTCTACAAATCCTATCAAGGACTTCTAGTACTATCTAGAAAGATAAGAAGATGCTCTAAAACATTCATGTTGACCAAGAATCCATAGGAATCATCCTACTATGGCAAAAATTAGATGCAAGTGGGGTGACTTTCAAGGACCCAAATTCACATACCTCAGATGACCTGTAATTTGTCAAAGTCATAACTTGAGCTCTACAAATCCTATCAAGGACTTCTAGTACTCAAATTAAAGCTAATAACAAGCTCTACAACATTCATGTTATGGGTAATATGATATGACAATAACATCTTGAGCTAAACTGCCTTGAAGATAGGGATCAAACTAGGGGATTTTACACTGTCGAGCCTTAGAAACCCTAGCTTGAAACTTCTCAAACTCCTTAATCATGATGAGTTGGTCTAGGAATCATCCTTATAATACTTCAATGCATCATTCCATGATCACATGGCTCTTGGATTAGGTCTCAACCCTCTCCAAATCATCAGTTGACCTAGGGTTGACCCAGTCAAACCCTAATTCCACCACTCATGGTTGAATCTTCTGAATTCTTGCACATTGACCTCTCTAGGCTTCATGATGGCTTTCAAGACATCTCACAAGCTTTCTCAAAGCTTCAAGTCCATCCTCATAGTCTCAGAATCATCTGAGGAGCTCCCACAACTCTCAAGTTATGAGGCACACAACCTTGGTTTCAACCAATCTCTCTGAGGATCTCTTGAGTTCTCTGAAAAAAGTATCAACCTTCAAATACTTGAATAACCTTCTTGGCTAGCTTCAAAGTCTCATACAACTCTTGATGGGTAAATAAATGTTGGTCAAATTTTGGGGTGCAACAGCTGCCCCTATTCAAACGGCTTGAACCTGACTGGGTGAGAAGTGAGCGACTCTCAGCCAATCGAGGTGCGAGACGGTTGAATACCGATAAACCCGAAAATTTGCCAACTGCTTAGGTACACGGTACTCTGGCGGGAACAAATCTTCGAACACTGAAATGATAGCTGCACGGCAACTAGCTGGAGACATACTGATCTGAACCTTGTCGTCAGTTATCCACATTAAATCCTTCTATCATTGTCATCAGACCCCTGGCCTCGCCGTCGGACAACCAAAACACCCAACATCGCCGCTGGAAAACTAAAGACTCTGACATCGCCGTCGGACAACCAAAACACCCAACATCGCCGCTGGAAAACGGTACCTGCAACACAGACACACGTTAATGAAATGCGAATGAATATGCAAACTAATGCAAAATGCAGTCATGCAATAAGAGGCCAAGGCAACTGGTGCTGTGGAGATTCTGTATCAACAAAGAAGAAAGCCCCGGTGTAGGACCACAAATCTGATCTGCCAAGAACAACCATCTGATAGGACCATATACATAGGGTCATAATTCTGCTCTGTCAAGAACAAATGTCTGATAATAAGGACCTCGGATGTAGGATCAAGAAATATCTGTTGATGAGGTCTTCAGACCCCAATCAAAAATCTGCTCTATCAAGAACAAACATACAGCTGTTGATGAGATCTTCAGACCCCAAAAATCTGCTCTATCAAGAACAAACAACATCTGCTGATGAGGTCTTCAGACCCCAAAAATCTGCTCTATCGAGAACAAACAACTGATGACAATACTCTGCTCTATCAAGAACAGCCACACACCCGATGATAAGATCCTCTGATCAAAACCTGCTCTATCACGAACAGACATACACCTGATGATAGGATGTTCTGATCAAAACCTGCTCTATCAAGAACAGACATACACCTGATGATAAGATCCTCTGATCAAAGCCTGCTCTATCAAGAACAAACATACTGCAACTGAGAAACCCTGGTACCAACAAAACTGATCCACTGTCAAGAAAACCAGGTAGTCTGAAGGTCACGGTTCCTTGCAATAAACCCAACCCTACTCACAGGTATGGACCTAAACTGACTCAAGTTCGGCATCCTATGCGTTCATCAGCGTCACAGACATTCAAGAGGGGTGATACGATACCCAGAAGGTGTGGCATCACCAGCTCATGAAGCGGCCTCACTCGGCTGAATCACAAATGATCGGTCCCCAGAGTCGACAATCCACCAAACCAGCAACCGTCTCAACCCAAGGGGTTGAAAGAGAAGCCAACCGGATGAACCTCGTCTGAGCGTGGATTTCATGAGACACTAGTGCCTACAAAGCAAGCACGTGCCCACTAATTTCCACTCTAAGTCTATAGTGCACTCAAGCCTGGGTCTGGCTTCTCACTCATCAGAACTCCCATCCCACAACAGCACAAATAATCATATTATACTGAATATAAAATGCGGGAAATAAAGTGCGAGAAGTAAAATGCGATAAATAAATGCAACCCAACAAGTAAGCATACAAGCGTTAGGATTGACTCTCGCAGGGAACCGTTGAAGTCCCCAGCAGAGTCGCCAGCTGTCGCTTGTGCGAAAATAAGGTGTCGGCACAACAGAAGAGTTGCCACCTTTCGTTATTTATCCCTCAGAGCGGGAAAGGAAACGATCGGAAAAACCTAACGAAGAAGGGTAAGACAAGGTCGTCGCAACCGTTGTCTGGATTCTGGAGTCGGTTACACAAGGGGAAGGTATTAGCACCCCTCACGTCCGTCGTACTTGACGGGATCCACGCTTGCTTGGGTTTACTGGACGGGTTGGTTTTATTCTATCTACCTATCAAAGCTTGGTTTAAAAAAGAAAAGAAAAATGACTCGGCAAAGCGTCGCACTTTATGCCTACGTATTCTCATCAGAGAATGAGAAATCAGAGTCAATGTAGTTCGGCCTACGACGGGTTATGGGGAAAGGTAGCTCGCCAAGACATCACCATCTTGTGCCTACGTACTCTCAACAGGCATGAGAGATCAGAGCTCACGTAGTTCGGGAAACTACGGTTTATTTCCTGTCTTTTACGAAAGAAGTGTTTTTTATTGTGTTTGCGATTTCAACCGCACTAGAGACTATGACCTGAGAGTGAATGCGTCGCATGTCACCCAAAGGGTACCATACTAAACATCCAGACTGTGGAAAAGAAACTCTCCCACAATCCTTTCTCAGATAGCTTAAGGTTCGTAACGTACGAAAGAAATCATTCATGATTACTGTATCTTAAACTATTTTGAGATGAGAAGAGAACAGGCCCAACTAGGAGGGAGACTATCAAGTCCTACTGTTGTCATGCCATGGATTCATCCTATGGTTGAGGTTTTAACAGGGAACTCCTAGAAGTTATCATGCATAGGTTTCAACCTAAAGTTCTATCATCAATTCCTTATCAAAGGAAATGAGAGTCCTAAGGGATCATGTCAATGATACACCAAAACAGACAAAGCATCAGCTTAACAGTAAAATGCATGCAATGCAAGTGAGGGAGGAAATGTGTGTGGGGCTTCAGCCTCCACAAGCTCATCTCAACCTGAAGCCAGAATGGATAACAATAATCATACTGAAAGATAAAACATGCTATCAAGCAAAAACAGTAAACTGCAATCATACAGATAAAATGAAATGAAATGCCATCAAGCAAACAAACCACATGGGCAAGGGAGCTGGGCTCTACCGAATACCCGCAAGCAAAGCCACACAGTAACAGTACAAGCAGAGGGAGCAACTCAACCTCTAGTGCAATCATGCTTCTAGATTCTACCTATTCTAGATATGGACTTACTCTAATGCATCAAACAGGTCAAACAAAACAGGTCAATACAGAAAAGAAAAAGAAAGCAGATCAACTCCTCTCTCAACCTCAAGCTTCAGCTCTTCCAACAGCAACTCAGTCTTCAGACTTCAATCACTCTTGACAAATATCAATTTGCTTTTCCAGGTTTCAACCCTTCAGCATAAGTTTCAACTTATCTTCTCCTTTGAGCTTCAGCTCTCTGATCAGCTCCACCTTCAGGATTCACCTAATCCTCAGGGACCTTCAAGTATCAACTTACTCTTATTGCTCTTCAAGCTTCAGCCCTTCAGGATAATCTCAATTACTTAGAAGTGTCAACTTCTTCCTTCAATCTTTACTTCATCTTCAGGGGTCTTCAAGTATCAACTTGCTCTTGTTGCTCTTCAAGCTTCAGCTGGAATGGCAATACTCAAGGATTCATCCTCTTCAACACTCTTCATTGAAGTCTTCATCTTCAAACTCAAGCTCAACATCTCTCAAGATACTCAAACCAGAGGAAATCACTTACTGGATAAGCTGGGGATATTAAACTGCTTATTGACCACCAAAGGTGACCTATAAGGGCTCAACATCAGAGGAATGGTTCCCTCAAAAGTTCTACTTCCTAGGTACATCACTTATCCCTCCAAAGGAGAGAGGTGTATACCATGGAAGGACTTTGAATCATAGGGAGGAATGGAGGTGACAGATACCATCCATGTTTAAGAAAGAAGTCATCTAAGTCTAAACTCTTCCTAATCCCTAACCCTAAAACAATAACAAAACAAATAAGATCAAGCTCTCAAGCTCCTCAATCCATATTCAAGTCTTCTACTATGCTCCTCAATGCTCCTCAGAACAATACCAAGCTCTCCAAGCCTACAAAGCAATGCAAATAAAAATTCAAGCCCACAAGGGCAACACAAACAATCATCAAATACAAAAATCATCTAAAAATAGTATACTACTATATTAAATCATAATATAATTTCTAAGGGATCCTACATACCTACCCTTAATGCCCTTATATGCCCCATAGTCTAATTTGTCTTAAAAACCCAAAAATCTAAGGTTATTATGGACCTATGTTGAAGTTTGACCTAACTCTACATAACCTAATATCATCTAATCAAAACTAACCTAAAATTCATCACAAAATTATGGAATAAATCCAGGGGGAAGCTAAAGCTTGTATCTAACTATCCTAAAAAGAATGACCTAAAAATGTTAAGGGAACTACCTAAACAAAATTATACAAATTCATGTATCAACATAAAAGAAATAAAATGCAATAAAAGTAGAAAATACACAAAAAATACTAAAATGCATAAAATGAAAAATGTTTTTATTTTATATTTTTCTAGACAAAAATATGAAGTAGGAGAAAAAATTCCCATTAAAAAATATTTATTTTTCCATTTATTATGAATTTTCAAAGTTTGAAATAAAAATGGAGAAAATAAAATGAAACATGAAGAGCTGGGGTGCAGGAAGCAAGGCAATGCAGTTCAATTCACATATGGGCCCAGACTGGGGGGTTCAGATAGCATGCGCGCTGGGCCTAATATCCACTCAGAAAATCAAATGAAAATAACGAAGAAAAAGAAAAAGATTAGGTGTGAAAAGTAAAGAATTCCAGTTCAATTCCTACGTGGGCCACGAATGGGGGTGTAATTAGTAGTCCAATTCACTTGAGCCCAGAATGCCATTTAATGAAACGCAACGTTTCATTTGGTCTTCAGACTCTCTCTTTCTCAATTCCAGGTTTAAATCGTGTCCGTAGGATCTTGGTAGGGTCAAGGGGTCAAACTTGATCGGATGGATGAAAAGTCATCTTCAACCTCCAGCTAGGGTTTGGAGGGAAAGTTTCCATTCGAACAGAGCTTCAAACACAAACTCCCACTAACTCGGGTTCTCTCATTATCTCACCAAAATCAAAAATGTAAACCACTAAATTGATCCATTTTTCACCCTGATCACACCCATGGTATTAGAATGTATTGAAATGGTCTCCATCACAAAACCCGATAGTGAATCCAATATGAGCTCAAACCTCAACTCCAACAAATCTTAGATTTCTTTATACTAACATGATCACTATGCTACACTGATGAAAATAATCTATCAAACTCGTGCCAGGTCTCGCCATATCTCAAGTTCTTGATCATCAAAGAAATGGTGTCCATAACTGAAACTTCATCAATTGATCCCTAACTTTCCAGAAACGACCTCCTACTTGTCTCTAACCTTTATAACCTAACAATTCTTGCTATGAATGCTTAAATTATGGTGTAGTGTGTAATTTGCAAACCTGGTAATCTTGGATTGACAGAGGTAGTAGATCTTCAATTCACCACTTGAAACTCTTCAGAAGTGATCCTTGGATGATGATATTTCTTCTGTTTGCAAAAAATTGGAGGGAGAATGCTTGCACTTCAAGATCCGAATATGAATGGCTTCTTGCAAGATCCAATGGCCAAACCTTCAATCTTCCCTCAATGGAACTTCAATTCAGTATGCACACACTCAGAGGGATCTATGGAATGTGTTTGTGAAGAAAAAAGGAATGGAAATGAAGAATTATGCAGAATTGGAACTTGACTTGCAATGGAAGATTCTTGATCTCACTCTCTCTTCTCTGCACCAATTCTCACCAACCTTGCATCTGAGCAAGTTACACATGTTATATAGAGTGGTTTAGAATCATCTAGAACCATCTAGGATCATCCAATGAGTATTTGAACTTCTCATGCCATGACATTTTGATTTCAATTCTCCTTATGTGCTATCTCTTGCCAAGCTTCTTGTACCCTTCAATTCTGACTTGAAATTCTCCCCATATGAGATTTATGATGAGTTACAATGCATAACCAACTTGCTTATTGAGTTTTGTTGAGTTTTGCTTTGGTACCTTAATATGCAAGTAAGCCATTTCCAAAGCAGCCCTATGATCCAAGCCCCAAATCAAAATTGTGGCTGAACCATTGTTCTTATAATGTCATTTAGAGTCAAAATGACCTATTATATGACATGGTTTGGATTTATAGCTTGTGATTTCCAATTTTCAATTTCACCTTAATTAACTTATGCCTCCATTTTAGGCCATTTTCATCACTTTTTGATACAAGCCTTTTCAACATCTCATGACCTCCCTAATAGCCTTAAAACATCATTCTAAGCAAGTTTGATGTTGAATATTTTTCCATTTGAAGCTTGGAACTAGGAGATATGGCCTTATGCTTGAAATGACCTATAACCTCCAAATGACCAAAATGCCCTTGACTTATCAAAGCCATAAGTTGAGTTCTACAAATCCTATAAAGGACTTCTAGTACTCTATAGAAAGCTAAGAAGATGCTCTACAACATTCATGTTGACCAAGAATCCATAGAAATCATCCTACTAGGGCAAAAGTTAGATGCAAGTTGGGTGACTTTCAAGGACCCAGATTCACATACCTCAAATGACCTGTAATTTGTCAAAGTCATAACATGAGCTCTACAAATCCTATCAAGGACTTCTAGTACTCAAACTAAAGCTAAGAACAAGCTCTACAACATTAATGATGTGGGGAAGATGAGATGACAATCACATCTTGAGCTAAACTGCCATGAAGATAGGGATCAAACTAGGGGATTTTACACTGTCGAGCCTTAGAAACCCTAGCTTGAAACTTCTCAAACTCCTCAATCACGATGAGTTGGTCTAGGAATCATCCTTATAATACTTCAATGCATCATTCCATGATCACATGGCTCTTGTATTAGGTCTCAACCCTCTTCAAATCATCAGTTGACCTAGGGTTGACCCAGTCAAACCATAATTCCACCACTCATGGTTGAATCTTCTGAATTCTTGCACAATGACCTCTCTAGGATTCATGATGGCTTTCAAGATATCTCACAAGCTTTCTCAAAGCTTCAAGTCCATCCTCATAGTATCAGAATCATCTGAGGAGCTCCCACAACTCTCAAGTTATGAGGCACACAACCTTGGTTTCAACCAATCTCTCTGAGGATCTCTTGAGTTCTCTGACAAAAGTATCAACCTTCAAATACTTGAATAACCTTCTTGGCTAGCTTCAAAGTCTCATACAACTCTTGATGGGTAAATAAATGTTGGTCAAATTTTGGGGTGCAACAGCTGGCCCTATTCAAACGGCTTGAACCTGACTGGGTGAGAAGCGAACGGCTCTCAGCCAATCGAGGTGCGAGACGGTTGAATACCGATAAACCCGGAAATTTTCCAACTGCTTAGGTACACGGTACTCTGGAGGGAACAAATCTTCAAACACTGAAATGATAGCTGCACGAAAACTAGCTGGAGACATACTGATCTGAACCTTGTCGTCAGTTATCCACATTAAATCCTTCTATCATTGTCATCAGACCCCTGGCCTCGCTGTCGGACAACCAAAACACCCAACATCGCCGCTGGAAAACTAAAGACTCTGACATCGCCGCCGGACAACCAAAACACCCAACATCGCCGCTGGAAAACTAAAGAATCTGACATCGCCGTCGGACAACCAAAACACCCAACATCGCCGCTGAAAAACTAAAGATCACCTGACATCACCGCCAGGAACAAACATCCAACATCGCCGCTGGAGAACTAACTCACCTGACATCGCCGCCAGAATCGAACATCCAACATCGCCGCTGGAGCAACAAAGAATCTGACATCGCCGTCAACTCTCAACATCGTCTGAACTCGCCGTCATGGTGAAGAAACTCTATTGGGGAATTGGTCAGAAGGTAACCGGTAATACCTAGTCGATCATGCCATCAGGCATTCAAAGAACACTGTCGGGGGTCAGCCGGACTTCAACCATCAGGTTGATCATGCCACCAGGCATTCAAAGAAATTGTCGGGCATCAGCCGGACCTCAACCATCAGGTTGATCATGCCATCAGGCATTCAAAGAAACTGTCGGGCATCAGCCGGACTTCATCAGCAAGTGGGGAATAGAATTCTTGGTCAATCATGCGCCAACTGGGAACATCTAAACCTCTGCCATCAGGCACTCCGCATCAGCTGAGAGAACTGCTTCATTAACCCGGTCAGACTTCAATCATGGAGTCTTCAAGGGAGATTTCAACTTCGCCGTTAGAAAATCTGCTGGAGAGGACGCTTCGCCGCTGGGGATTCTGGAGAACTATCAAGTAACTCCGCTCCGGGGGTCCATAAATCATTCTGGATGGATCAACTCTGCTGAGGACTTCAAGAATCATCTTGGACAAATAACTCCGCAGGGGACCTTCAAGAATCATCTTGCACCGGTAACCATTCTGGAGATTTCAGGAATCATCCTGAGCAAACACTCTGTTGGGGATTTCAGGAATCATCCTGGGCAAACCTTCACTGGGGACTCTAAGTATCAACTTGAGCAACCAATTCTGGAGACTGCACTAGGGTCTTAAGAATCATCTTAAGCAAACGACCCTGCTGAGGAATTCAAGAATCATCTTGAACCGAAGACTTCGCTGGGGATCCCTTGAGCAAGCGACTTTGTTGGGGAGACTGTCAGGAATTGTCCTGAGTGATCAATTCTGCGGCGGAATACCTGTAAAACAAGAACGGTAACAACCCAGATCATTTTTATTATGCATATGCTTCGGCAATGGCTCAATGCTCCACACGGTGGAAGTGTTATGCGTTTATGATAAATGCTATGCAATCATGCATAATGATGTGCTCCCGTCAGCAAAATAAATGCCGAAGGGAAAATTCTCCTGTCAAGGAGGAAGAACTACTCAGATAGAGGAATCATCCTGCTGAAGAGAACAGGGTCACGCCAATCTTAATTGGACTCCGCAGGGGACACAACTTCAGTTGACTGCTGCGGGGTGAACAACTTCCGTTGATTGCTGCAGGGGAACGAAGCTCTACGAGAACCAGGACCTGCTGAGGGAAAGCGATGTCAATCGCGGGAATAAACTGAGTGGCCGCCTCGGCTACTTCTCTGGAGATGACGGCTCTGTGGGGAACTACAGCATCAGCTATTCAACACTCTACTGGGGAAAAAACCAATCATGGTCTGATCAACTTCCAAGGATTCATCTCTCTTGGGGATCTGCAAACTCGGCTGGGGAAGAAGAAATCATTCTGCTTCGCTGGAGAGAGTACGACTCTGCGGGGGAATCTCAATTCCGCTGGGGAAGATGGAATCATCCAACTTCGAGGGAGAGTACAACTCTGGTGGGGAATTTCAATTCCGCTGGAGACTTCAGTCTGGCACCATCAGTTGCTGCATACTTTGGCGTACGAATAGTTTCCTACGAAACCCGCACTTGTGACCCGGTGCTGGGGAAGAATTCATGCTTCGGCGCCTGACTCAGCTGAGGAGATGACGTTCCTTCAGGACGCATCGGATTGGGGAAGAGAATCATCTCTGCCTGGGGAGACATATCAATGCTCATTATCTCGCGTTCAGACTCTGCGGGGAGAGGCTACTGAACTCTGCTGGAGAAAGAGGAATCATCCTGCTTCGGGGATGCGCACGGCGCACTGTCTGGAACATGATACACCTGTAACAACACAAACAAACAGACAAGATACCCTTTTCAAAGGGACCTATCAAGGTTATTATCTCGTGACAATATTCAGGTAATTCATTGTTTCAACAATCAATGGCCTAGGCCAGTAAGTTTATGTATGCGCATTTTATCAAAAACATCGGCGTTCTTTTTCGCAAACAAAATAGATAAATGCTAAACAGACAAACAGAACTGCTGAATAGTATGCATTTTATTGATAACGAACCCCTGAATGGGTAAAAATGTTTTACAACAGATGCAAGCTCCTGGAATGAGGAAGCTGCGCAAAAATAAAACATAAATATACATCAGTATATACAAATGTCGGCAACGAGGCGTAGACGAACACCATGAGTTGATCCCTCTATGACCCACTCGACTTCGATACTTCTCTGACGCTTCAGCTTCGGAAGAGATTGATTCAGATGAACGGCCTTCAGGTCCTCCAAACCACTAAACAATGAAAGTCCACACGCGGAACGCAGTCATTTGCTTTTTCAAATCCCTAACTTTTGCGTGAACCGCCCTTTATGGGTTTTCAGTTCACCGGGATACCCTTTTTTTCCGAAGCCGCCCAGTGTAGGTTTTCGACTTCGCGGGTGTACCTTTTTTCAATTTATATCCCTAATTTTTGCCCGAACCTTTTATTCTGTTTTTGGTTCGCCGGGAAGCCCCTTTTTTTCCTGGACTCTCTTTTTATTTGTCCAGCGGGTCACTTTCAAGCAAAGTATTTTTTAACTGCGTCCGCGTTCACCGGGGATGCAAAATCTTCACCATCCATCGTGGATAACAACAAAGCTCCTCCCGAGAATACCTTGCTGACGACGTACGGACCTTCTTAATTCGGAGTCCACTTGCCCCGGTGATCGGAGTGTGGAGGAAGAATCTTCTTCAGGACGAGATCACCCGTCTGAAAGCTTCTAGGACGCACCTTCTTATCATAAGCTTTCTTCATTCGGCTTTGGTACAGACGACCAAACGCAATCGATGCTAACCTCTTCTCGTCCATCAGGCTGAGTTGGTTCAGTCGGTTCGTAATCCATTCTGCCTCGTCGAGTTTCACATCAACCAAAACTCGCAAAGAAGGGATCTCCACTTCTAATGGTAGGACAACTTCCATACCGTACACCAAGGAGAAAGGAGTTGCCCTGGTTGACGTACGTACCGTTGTACGATAACCGTGCAATGCGAATGGCAGCATCTCGTGCCAGTCTTTGTAGGTCACAACCATCTTCTGAACAATCTTCTTTATGTTCTTGTTGGCCGCTTCAACGGCGCCATTCATCTTCGGCCGGTAAGGAGATGAGTTGTGGTGTTCAATCTTGAAACTCTGGCACGGCTCCTTCATCATCTTGTTATTCAGATTCGAACCATTGTCAGTAATGATCTGCTCGGGAATTCCGTAACGACAGATGATGTCCCTCTTTATGAATTTAGCCACTACCTGCTTGGTCATATTAGCATACGAGGCTGCCTCCACCCACTTGGTGAAGTAGTCTATAGCTACCAGAATGAAGCGATGACCGTTAGATGCAGTAGGCTGGATCTTGCCTATCATGTTGATGCCCCACATGGAGAACGGCCACGGGGAGGACATGACATTCAACGGGCACGGCGGCACATGAACTTTATCAGCGTAAATCTGGCATTTATGACATCTCTTTGTGAATCTGAAGCAATCAGACTCCATCGTCAGCCAGTAGTATCCTGCTCTCAGGATCTTCCTCGTCATAGCATGCCCGCCGGCGTGCGTACCGAATGTGCTTTCATGGACTTCTTCCATGAGCATGCTCGCCTCTTTCTCATCTACACATCTGCGTAGCACGAGATCGTGGTTTCTCTTATACAACACTCCATTAGGATTGAGATAAAAGTTTCCAGACAGCCTCCTCAGAGTCTTCTTATCCTGGGTTGACGCGCCCGCAGGATACTCCTTAGTCATAAGGAAAGTCTGGATGTCATGAAACCATGGCTTGCCATCGGCGGCTTCCTCGATTGCAAAGATGAACGCAGGTCTATCAAGACGAGAAAGCACAATTCTTGGAGCCTCATTCCAAAAATTGACTTTATACATTGAAGCCAACGTGGCTAAGGCATCAGCCATCTGGTTTTCTGCTCTGGGCACATGATGAAGTTCCACTCGATCAAAGAACGGAAGTAGCCTTCTGGCATAATTCATGTACGACACCAAATTTGATTGACGATTCTCCCACTCCCCTTTAATTTGGTTGATCACGAGTGCTGAGTCACCATATACGTCTAGGTTCTTGATTCTCAAATCAATTGCCTCTTCTAGACCCATGATGCATGCTTCGTACTCCGCCTCATTATTGGTGACTGGAAACGTCAGTCTCGCAGTAAACGGTGTTGCACCCCAAAATTTGACCAACCGGGTCTCGCATTTGGCTCGATGTTTCGACGCATAACCGCATTCGCATCTGCATATTGCATACATTGCATTGTTCATTTGTTTTGATTTTATTAGGGATCACAGCTCCCGTCTCGTGTTTCAGGTGTTTTTGATCATGTAGAATCGATTTTTGGGTTATTTCGGTGCCCGTTTATTTTTACCGATTATTTTTGTGTCGTTCGGTGCTCATTTTGTCCCTCTGGGAATTATCGGGATTTTTTCTGGATTTTATAGGATTTTTTAGGGTTTAATTAGCTTTTAAATCAATTTTTAGGATTTAATAGAATTTTTTGATATTTTTAATTAGTTTTTAAATCAATTTTTGGCATTTTATAGAATTAAATAGATTTTTAAATTCATTTTAGAATTTAGTAGGTTTTTAATTCCTTTAAATAGATTTTAAATCATTTGTAGAAATCTTTTATAGATTTTAATATTTTAGATAATATAGGATTTTGTTAGAATATTAGTATAATTTTTAAATAGAATTTAAATAGAAATAATAATAATAAATGAATAGATTTTAAATAGGTTTTGTTTTCTTTTATAGAATAATAGTTTTTAGATTTTAATATAGGGTTTATTAGAATTTTATTAGATTAGATTAATTAAGATTAGTTTAGTTAATTGAGATTAATCAAGATTAGATGATAATTGGGCTTTTTAATATTGCCTTTCAGTTTTTTGTGCAGATTTTTGATCCATTTTCGTTGGGCTTAGTTCAGTTTCGTATGGCCCATTCATTGGTTTTTGTCCAGAAAAAGGTTCAGAATGGTCCAAAAAGTACAGCCAAGGTCCAATGCATATGCAAAATGTCCAGCGTATCCAGACTCTTCCAGATCTTTCCAGAACGGTCCAGAAACAGCCTCAGCATAAATACCCAGCAGACGCCACGTGTAGAGGGAGAGAGGTCCCACGAATTCACACGCCACTACGCCACGCGTACACCACAACCTCCTCTCTCTCAGCCACCTTTCAGGCCACGTGGAGGGCATGCAGCGAGCCCCTCCACTTTCTCCACCACGTGGCGCCTCCACAGAACCTCACCGGAAGAACTCCACCGGCCGCCGTGCATGTACTCCGGCGACCGTCCCCCACCGGAAAACTCACCAGAACTCCCTCCAAACCCCGATCCCTTCATCTTCCTTCGTCCAACCGTCATCGCTACCACTAAACACCAGAAACCACCGTTGATCATACCGGAAAACTCATCATAACCGCTAATCTCCCCAGATCTTCACCTTCAAACATTCATCTCCTCCATCTCAACCATCATCAACCCTAAAAAAACTCAGAAAAATCCAGCACGATGAAGATTCATCGTCTTCAATAGATTATTCATCATCCTCGTTTTTCTCCAGAAGACGCAACAAGATTCAAGGTTTTCCAACTGCTTCCAACCTTCATCAATTTTGTTCAGAGCGAAGCTCAAACATCACACCAGCATCGTCTTCCAATCTCCAAAACGAAGTTCAACAAACCAACCTCAAGAATACTCCTCTCCTTCGATCCAGATTCAACCGTTCAAACCTCCTTCGTAGATCAAGAGTCTTCAGAACCTTCAAGACTGTTCATCGTGATCATCATCACCAGATTTCCAGCAACATGAAGAAGCAGGAACTCCATTGAACAAGTTTCCAAAGCTTTCATCAAACGAATGTCACCAGAGACTCATTAGGAAGAACGTTCATCACATTTTTCCAGGAGATCTTCATCACGGTCCAAGATCTCTATGATGTAGTTTGATTTGGGTGAGTGATGTTTCAAGAAAATTGAAGAGGAACGAGAATGAAAGGATGGAGAACGAGAGAGAGACGGGGGCTGTGACGGCGGCGGCGGAGAAGGTCTAGACAGATTAGGTTTTCTGAACAGGGAAGGGAGAAAGGGGAAGATCTGGGTTGTGGGCCTCAGGGCCCAGTTACACGTTTTTTTTGGCACTTCCCTCCGTTTTTGGACAGAGTCTGGGCCTTGGGCCCCAATTTTCTCTTGCTAGCACCCATTCAATCCTCACCATACCCCTCCTGCATTTTTGCTGAAGAAGACTGGGCTGGGCCCAATCAGTGTGTTTTTTATTATTTTCTTGTTAAACTCCCCCCTGTAAACAATGTACACCCCCAGCCCAGCTTGCTTGTTTTTTTTTATTGTTATTCTTTTTTAAAGATTTGAAAAAATACATGTGAAAAAGAAAAGAAGAAAAAGAAAAGAAGGAATATTGTGAAAAAAGAAAATATTAAAAGAAAAATAGAAAAAAGAATTGATTTGAAAAAAGAGAAAAAATAGAAAAATATTGAGAAAAATGTAGAGAAAAATATTGTGAAAAATAAAAGAAAATATTTTTTGAGAAAAAGAAAAAACATGAGAAAAGAAAATATGGGAAAAGAAAAGGAGAAAAAGAGAAAAATATTAAAGTGCCGATTTAATATTTTTTAAAGCATTTTCTTTTAGGATACTTTCATATACCTTATTGTTTCGACTTTTAGGAGAGTTTAGAAGCCCATTTGTTAGGGGGTTATTTTCATTCGATTTTTCAGGATAGAATAGGATAGCGTTTCCTAGGAGATTTATTTCAGTATGCAACGCATTGTAATCATTTTTCAGAGATGAATAAAACGAGATTTGAGCTGTGGTCCGATAGTAGCCGAACTACAGCTGCTCTGATTCTTCGTACCAGACGAAGATATGTAGGCATAGGATGCGATATCCTAGCGAGCACACTAACGACCAACTTTTGTTCTCTCGCGGCTGTGCGATCGAGACTTTCCCGCTGACGACTAATTGAAACCCTTTTTCTCTCTTGCCCAAGTGCATTTGAGACTCAGCCATAGTTTGACCATAGGTTCCCGACCCTGTGAAACCAGTTGTTTTTCTCACTGCCGTGTGAGAATGTTTGTTTAGCCGTAGTTAGTCTGAACTACGTAAAGCTCTGATCTTCCATTCAGTGGAAGTACGTAGGCACAAGACGCGATGTCTTGGCGAGCCAATTTTCCCCGTAGTCCCGAACTACGTTGACTCTGACTTTCTCTCTCGAGAATACGTAGGCATAGAGTGCGACGCTCTATCGAGTCAATTCCCTTCCCTTTAGATTTAGCAGCTGTAGATAAGATTGTTTTGCATCCAGTAGACAACCCAAGCAAGCGTGGATCCCGTCGAGTACGACGGACGTGAGGGGTGCTAATACCTTCCCCTTGCGTAACCGACTCCCGAACCCAGGCTATGGTTGCGATGACCATACCTTTTCCCCGTTTTTTGCGAGGTTTACTTCGAGCGTTTCCTTTCCCGCTCTGAGGGATAAATAACGCACGGTGGCGACTCTTCTGTCAGCCGGCGCCGATTTTCGCAGTAGCGACAGCTGGCGACTCTGCTGGGGACTCCAACGGTTCCCTTCGCCTGAGTTTTTTTCCTGGCTGTTTGGGGCAATCCCCAGCAGCTGGCGACTCTGCTGGGGATCCAACGTCCCCTGGCTGCTAAGGACTGCGATGGTTCTTATGCATGTGGGATCCAACGTCCCCTAAAGAGAGAGTCAATCCTAGCGCTTGTTTGGGGCTTATTTATTATCTGTTGCTGTTGGGGTGTTACGGGTGTTCTATGATATTGAGTGAGAAGCCGGACCTGGGCTTGGAGTGCACCCTAGAATTAGAGTAGAAATTAGTGGGCGCCCGCTTGCTTTGCCTTGCTTTGGTGTCCCATGAAATCTACACTCAGACGAGGTTCTGCTGGTTGGCCTCCTGTCCCTTCCTTTGGTTGGCGTGGGTTGCTGGTTAGTTGGATTGTCGACTCTGGGAACCGATCATTTGGAAGTTAGCTGAGTGAGGCCTCTTCAGGACTTGATGATGCCACTCCTTCTGGGAATCGTATCGTCAGTTCTGAATGTCTGTGACGCTGACGACCGCATAGGATGCCGTACCTTGTCAGATATAGGTCCATACCTGTGAGTGGGGGGGGGTTTTTTGTGCAGGAAACTTGACTTCCAACCTACCCGTTATACTGGTCTTCTTTTCAGAGAACGTCTCCGTCAGCAGAGCAGCAGTATTCAGATTTTGTGTGGGGGCTGTGGTCCCATTGTTTGCTGCATTTTGCATATCATATGCATATCAGTGTTGCATTGCATATCATCCTCCAGCTAGCCAGAGTTCTGATCCAGCCTTTGTTTCCTGAAGGTGATTACCCGGAGTTTGGATTGAGCAGCTGTTGATTGTCAGAAGACCTACCTAGGGGTTGAGTAGATTTGAGCAGAATCAAGTGTTGAAGTCAGCTGAAGATTATTGGTAGCCATGTCTGAAGGCAATTTCCAGTCTCCTAACACCCTGACAGGGTTCACTATGGCGTCCAACCCTCTGTATGACTCTACGGAAGACTTCCCGCAAGTGAACAACGTTGCTGCAGACCAAGTTGTACAGCCTTCTGTTGAGAACCAAGATCGACATGAGCAGTTTGTTGCCCAGAATGAGCGTCCTCCTCCTGTTACCAATCAAGGTGTTGCTTTCCCTGTGATGAATTACCGAAGAGATATTCCAGCAGCTGGGATGGTAGATCCAAGAGCCCTTGACGAAGCTAGAAGAGTCCGAGTGTTGGAAGAGCAAATGAAAGCTTTGAAAGCCAAAGATGCTGTCAACCTAGATGCTGTAGGCATGTGTTTGGTTCCTGACCTGGTGTTGCCTTACAAATTCAAAGTGCCGAAATTTGAGAAGTACACAGGAGATAGCTGTCCAAAGCTGCATTTGATGATGTTCTGTCGAAGAATGACTGCGTTCGCGCGAGATGATAAGTTGATGATCCATTGCTTTCAAGATAGTCTGACTGGGGCATCTTTGAGGTGGTATATGCAGTTAGAGAGGAATCAGATTCAGTCATGGATGGATTTAGCCAGAGCTTTTCTGAAGCAGTACGATTACAATCTAGACATTGCTCCTTATCGCATGCATTTGCAAGAGTTGTCTCAAGAGATCAATGAACCTATCAGGAGGTATGCTCAGAGATGGAGAGAATTTGCTGCTAAAGTGCGTCCACCGCTGTTAGACCAAGAGCTGGCAAGCATGTTTGTGGATTCCCTACAGTATCCGTACTTCAAAAGATTGCTCGGAGTTCCGGCAAGTTTCTCTGACGTGGTAGCATTAGGAGAACGCCTTGAGTACTCCATAAGAATGGGGAAAATTCAGATTACATCATATGATCAAGCTGGTGAAACTGAATACCCTTATGACTATCAGAGTGAAGAAGAAGTGGTGATCAACTCAGTCATGCCAAAGATTGAATATCCTCAAAGCGAATCAGTGAATTTTGTTGGTTCATCATCTTATCAGAGATCAGTACCTCCCGTGGCTTGTTATACTGAACAGACAGCCGTGCCTAGGGCACCATATCAGGAATCTTATGTCGCTTCCATTGCAAATCAGCGAACTCGTGGCCGAGGTTATCAGAATCAGCGTCAGAATCAGAACAGACCTCGTAACAATTTGGAACGAAGGAAAGCTCCTTTTCACCCAGTGCCGATGCCGTATAGCCAGTTGCTACCATCTTTGATCCAGAAGTCTTTGGTGGAGCCGAAAGCTCTTAAGCCAGTTCCAGAACCTTACCCTCCTGGGTACAATCCCCACGTTCAGTGTGGTTATCATGGCGGCTCTCCGGGGCATTCAACGGAAGATTGTAAAGCATTCCAGGCGAAGGTACAGCAGTTGATTGATCAGGATCGCATTTCCTTTCGAGAAGGGTTTCTGTTTGTTCATCCCTAACCGCTCAGCTGTCTAAGCTCATAGACTCAAGAGGGTATTCCCCAGCATAAGCCAGTGGTTCGGACAGGCAGGCGCCTCAGCAGTGGCAGTTCTCAAGCTTTTACATCATTTGCATCTGTAGTTTCTTTTTCTGTTAGTTACTACCTGCTTTTTAACATTGTATGTTTTGAATGGTGATAATAATAAAGTGATTATGCATTTTTCTGAATTAATCATGTCGCTGTCGCTCACTTATTGCATTGCACTGACACTTGCATTTATTGCACTCCACTTTTTCGCTGTGACTAGCAAAGTTAGGAGGGAGGATGACGAAACTGAAACTCATAACCAATGATTGTATGCTTTCAGATAAGACCGTACCGATGACGTACAAGGCATTGTTTCAAATTCCCCAAACACTGGAGATATAAGGAGTTAGTCCCTTGTTAACCACTTCGAGCCAGGAAGTAGAAGTTTTTTCGGACTTATAAACCCTCACATCTTAACCCGGGGCAGGGTAGTTGTCAGTTAGCTTGACCGAGCATTCAAGTCTTGCAGAGGAGTGTTGTCTTTCGAGGACCAACCAGTTTATACCCTTCAAGAGGTCAAACCTCACCAATCAGGAGTGAGACAGTTACAATCCTTTCGGAGCAATCAAGACAACCAGTGTCACACGACTTTGTTCCAAAAGAAAGAAAGAAAGAAAGCCCGCTAAGTAAAAAGAAAGAAAAGCTGGAAAGCTAAATACTTAGGCAAAAAAAATCAGGGCATCCCGCTGGACTTCAAAAGAAATCGAGAAAAATCGAAAAGAACTCAAAAGGAGTCAGTCCAGGCAAAAATTAGGGAATCAAAAGAATGAAAAAGAAGGGATTAAAAAGAAAATTTTCCCCAGCAAATCAAAGTCGTGTACACAGACACCGAAAGCGAAGAAGGAGTAACTATCACTCTAGAAGAAAAGCTTGTGAATTCCTTAACTGTGGTTCTCACCATTCAACATACTTCTCGAAGAGGCGAGTGCTTGTGCCAGGTTAACTGAACCTTAGGATCGGAGATCATCACGTAGAAGGGGTGGGTACAAACCAAAACTTTGAGCCAAATATCCTTTGCTTCACGAACCGTGAACCCGACCACGATACAACCCTCAAAAGACCTAATTGAGGTAGGGTTAGTCTGAAGCGCATTACGATAAGGTTGAGTAACCTGACTCCTTCTTGACTTGCTAGTCATATCTTGTTGTATTTTCACTGACCACGTAAGCACTGCGTTTGAACTTTGGTTCATTCGTCACTTTCAATCATATGCATGTAAATGAGTGACAGCTCAAAATTTTTTCAAAATCTGCATAACCATTGCATTGAGATTACCATTCGTAGACAGGCAATTCTAATTGCAGGTTAGTAGTTGGCATGAAAGAAATTCCACCAGGGAGTAATCAAATAGGACTGAGTAATCAAGCAGTCTGAACCAGAATGGTGCATGTTGTGAAGCCCAATGAATCAGGGGCATTATCTTCCAGTAAGTTCAGTATCAGTCAGTCTGAGGACCAGTCCCGAAGCTTCAGTTGAGCAGGGGCAGAGTGTTTGAAAAGCAGTTGATCAGAGGGAGTCTTCTCGGGAGCCAATCAGGGGCAATTATGCAGAGCGCTGAGATTTGAAAGCAGATACTTCCAGTGGATAATCAGATCGGGTTGAGTCGCTAGAACGCTCATTCAGGGGCAAGTCATCGCAGAGAATGTTGAAATCAACTGGGTTGTTAGGTGTTTAATTGGAGATTGAATTCTTTTGTCATGCAGATACCGGGGCAAATATTCTCGAAGTCCTCTCGTAGCGAGTTGTTCGGAGCAGGTATTCCAAAGGATTAGATTGGGGCAAGGTGAATCGTACTGGGGCAAGTGTGCAAGCCAATCTTTGTATCCCCAGCTGAGAGTATTGGGGCAAGTCGTTCAAACAAGTTTGTTTATTCCCAGCCAGAGTTGAGTATCGGGGAATCATGTCAATACCCTTATCGAAAACCTTAACCTTTCAAATAAGAAGGCCTTGTTGTCGCTGGATCATTATCCTGCAGTTTAAACCTGTTGCGTGTCAGTAACCAGTCATTTCCAAAGTCCAGTTCTCGCCTGGCAAACCGGTAACCAGTTCTCGTCTGGCCCACCTTCTGTAAGCATCAGTTCCCGTCCTGGTGCAGTTTATTGTAAGCAGCAGTTCCCGTCCTGGTGCAGTTTATTGGTAACCAATTCTCGTTTGGTCACCGTTTCTCCAAATGTTGTATCAGTTCTCGCCTGGTACATGTCGTCGCATAATCAGTCCTCGTGTGTTTTAACCTATGTGTTATACCAGTTCTCGCCTGGTGTACGTTAGCTTTCAGCCAGTTCTCGCCTGGTTGTCTTTTTCTCAGTTTGTTATCCAGTCAGCTCGTCTGATGTCAAAAACACAAAAATCAATTTTCCTAACCTATTTTCCTATCAGTTCTCGCCTGATAGTCTACCTTTGAATGCTAGTTCTCGCCTAGTATTTTCCATTTCCCTGTGTACATAGTCCATGTTTATTCTAAACCAGAAAAGCAAAAAAAAAAAAAAAACCTAAAGGTATCTGACACAATATTTCCCAATGACTTGCATGTCGTCATGTTCCCCGATACGAAGCTCGACAGATACAGCGCTCCGAGTAATGTTTGAATTCCTTGTGAATATTGTTAAATCAGAATTGCCACTCTTCAGCAGATGAAAGTTGCTTATTATCCTCGGAAGAGTCGAGATTGTCTTTTACCCCGCATCAGAGTAGGATCAGGAGTATCTTCAGCAGATTAAGATTGATATCCTTGATAGTAGGAGCATTTCCAGCAGTGTGCTGCGCGTAATCGACCTCAGTTTGGGTCAATCCCCGCAGAGTACAATCAGTTGCCAATGGTTTGAAGAAAGCATTCCCAAGCAGAGTTCTCTTTCTTTCCCCAGTGAAGTCGTCAAGCAGGGTTGCCTTTTCATTTCTCCAGCAGGGCAGTTATCCTCAGTGGATTTGATTTCTCGTTTCCAGCATTTATTTTGCTGAAATGGTTCTGTGACTTCAGTTCATCCCCAGTAGAGTTGGCGTTTCCTTCAGCATTTATTTTGCCAAGTGGTTTTCAGACCTGGTGTTCTCTGGCAGCTAAAGCTTGCATTAGCATTTGCATATATAGTCATAGCATTTATACAAGCATATAGCATATCCATGCTGTCTAGGCCTCGCATTTTCAAATAAAACGCATAGCATTTACATATCATATAGGGCATGGCATCATATCAAGCATACGCATGTCGAAACATAGACCAAGATGGTTACCTATTGGATTTCGAATTTGTTCACCTGCAGAGTTGTGTGGTTCAGCTTCTTGTCTTCCCCAGCGGAGTGATTCTTCATATTTGGGTATTACGTCAGCATCGGGAAAAAAAAACAACAACAACAACAACAACAAAGATTGACATATACCAGACTTCTGAAGCTGCCCCCTTTGTCAAAACAGGTGCCAGGCAGTTCCATTCAGAATTCCCCAGGAGAATTGTCCTCAAGTTCGCAATGAACTGTGAGTCGACCAGATTTGATCCCACGAGAGAGATGGGAATCAAGGTGTTTGCTTTATGAAGCATTATTTCAATACTTGTGGCGTCACACAGGTGTTGAAGAGAAGAAGAAAATTCATCAGAAAATTGACCAGATGTTGCCGTGATAACCGAACCTCAGTTTATTGGAAGCTATTCCTCAAGCAGCTTTGCAGTATATTCTTGCGGTTGGCAAATTTTAGGGTTCCATTTGTATTCAACCGTCATCTACCTTGAATGTCTGAAGGCTAAGCGCTCTTCACCCATTCAGGTCGAAGTCGCTTGAATAGGGGCAGCTGTTGCACCCCAAAATTTGACCAACCGGGTCTCGCATTTGGCTCGATGTTTCGACGCATAACCGCATTCGCATCTGCATATTGCATACATTGCATTGTTCATTTGTTTTGATTTTATTAGGGATCACAGCTCCCGTCTCGTGTTTCAGGTGTTTTTGATCATGTAGAATCGATTTTTGGGTTATTTCGGTGCCCGTTTATTTTTACCGATTATTTTTGTGTCGTTCGGTGCTCATTTTGTCCCTCTGGGAATTATCGGGATTTTTTCTGGATTTTATAGGATTTTTTAGGGTTTAATTAGCTTTTAAATCAATTTTTAGGATTTAATAGAATTTTTTGATATTTTTAATTAGTTTTTAAATCAATTTTTGGCATTTTATAGAATTAAATAGATTTTTAAATTCATTTTAGAATTTAGTAGGTTTTTAATTCCTTTAAATAGATTTTAAATCATTTGTAGAAATCTTTTATAGATTTTAATATTTTAGATAATATAGGATTTTGTTAGAATATTAGTATAATTTTTAAATAGAATTTAAATAGAAATAATAATAATAAATGAATAGATTTTAAATAGGTTTTGTTTTCTTTTATAGAATAATAGTTTTTAGATTTTAATATAGGGTTTATTAGAATTTTATTAGATTAGATTAATTAAGATTAGTTTAGTTAATTGAGATTAATCAAGATTAGATGATAATTGGGCTTTTTAATATTGCCTTTCAGTTTTTTGTGCAGATTTTTGATCCATTTTCGTTGGGCTTAGTTCAGTTTCGTATGGCCCATTCATTGGTTTTTGTCCAGAAAAAGGTTCAGAATGGTCCAAAAAGTACAGCCAAGGTCCAATGCATATGCAAAATGTCCAGCGTATCCAGACTCTTCCAGATCTTTCCAGAACGGTCCAGAAACAGCCTCAGCATAAATACCCAGCAGACGCCACGTGTAGAGGGAGAGAGGTCCCACGAATTCACACGCCACTACGCCACGCGTACACCACAACCTCCTCTCTCTCAGCCACCTTTCAGGCCACGTGGAGGGCATGCAGCGAGCCCCTCCACTTTCTCCACCACGTGGCGCCTCCACAGAACCTCACCGGAAGAACTCCACCGGCCGCCGTGCATGTACTCCGGCGACCGTCCCCCACCGGAAAACTCACCAGAACTCCCTCCAAACCCCGATCCCTTCATCTTCCTTCGTCCAACCGTCATCGCTACCACTAAACACCAGAAACCACCATTGATCATACCGGAAAACTCATCATAACCGCTAATCTCCCCAGATCTTCACCTTCAAACATTCATCTCCTCCATCTCAACCATCATCAACCCTAAAAAAACTCAGAAAAATCCAGCACGATGAAGATTCATCGTCTTCAACAGATTATTCATCATCCTCGTTTTTCTCCAGAAGACGCAACAAGATTCAAGGTTTTCCAACTGCTTCCAACCTTCATCAATTTTGTTCAGAGCGAAGCTCAAACATCACACCAGCATCGTCTTCCAATCTCCAAAACGAAGTTCAACAAACCAACCTCAAGAATACTCC
The DNA here is from genome assembly GCA_963859935.3 of Lathyrus sativus. Lineage (NCBI taxonomy): Eukaryota > Viridiplantae > Streptophyta > Magnoliopsida > Fabales > Fabaceae > Lathyrus > Lathyrus sativus. The sequence goes on from OZ012737.1 coordinate 173,029,162, forward strand.
TCTCCTTCGATCCAGATTCAACCGTTCAAACCTCCTTCGTAGATCAAGAGTCTTCAGAACCTTCAAGACTGTTCATCGTGATCATCATCACCAGATTTCCAGCAACATGAAGAAGCAGGAACTCCATTGAACAAGTTTCCAAAGCTTTCATCAAACGAATGTCACCAGAGACTCATTAGGAAGAACGTTCATCACATTTTTCCAGGAGATCTTCATCACGGTCCAAGATCTCTATGATGTAGTTTGATTTGGGTGAGTGATGTTTCAAGAAAATTGAAGAGGAACGAGAATGAAAGGATGGAGAACGAGAGAGAGACGGGGGCTGTGACGGCGGCGGCGGAGAAGGTCTAGACAGATTAGGTTTTCTGAACAGGGAAGGGAGAAAGGGGAAGATCTGGGTTGTGGGCCTCAGGGCCCAGTTACACGTTTTTTTTGGCACTTCCCTCCGTTTTTGGACAGAGTCTGGGCCTTGGGCCCCAATTTTCTCTTGCTAGCACCCATTCAATCCTCACCATACCCCTCCTGCATTTTTGCTGAAGAAGACTGGGCTGGGCCCAATCAGTGTGTTTTTTATTATTTTCTTGTTAAACTCCCCCCTGTAAACAATGTACACCCCCAGCCCAGCTTGCTTGTTTTTTTTTATTGTTATTCTTTTTTAAAGATTTGAAAAAATACATGTGAAAAAGAAAAGAAGAAAAAGAAAAGAAGGAATATTGTGAAAAAAGAAAATATTAAAAGAAAAATAGAAAAAAGAATTGATTTGAAAAAAGAGAAAAAATAGAAAAATATTGAGAAAAATGTAGAGAAAAATATTGTGAAAAATAAAAGAAAATATTTTTTGAGAAAAAGAAAAAACATGAGAAAAGAAAATATGGGAAAAGAAAAGGAGAAAAAGAGAAAAATATTAAAGTGCCGATTTAATATTTTTTAAAGCATTTTCTTTTAGGATACTTTCATATACCTTATTGTTTCGACTTTTAGGAGAGTTTAGAAGCCCATTTGTTAGGGGGTTATTTTCATTCGATTTTTCAGGATAGAATAGGATAGCGTTTCCTAGGAGATTTATTTCAGTATGCAACGCATTGTAATCATTTTTCAGAGATGAATAAAACGAGATTTGAGCTGTGGTCCGATAGTAGCCGAACTACAGCTGCTCTGATTCTTCGTACCAGACGAAGATATGTAGGCATAGGATGCGATATCCTAGCGAGCACACTAACGACCAACTTTTGTTCTCTCGCGGCTGTGCGATCGAGACTTTCCCGCTGACGACTAATTGAAACCCTTTTTCTCTCTTGCCCAAGTGCATTTGAGACTCAGCCATAGTTTGACCATAGGTTCCCGACCCTGTGAAACCAGTTGTTTTTCTCACTGCCGTGTGAGAATGTTTGTTTAGCCGTAGTTAGTCTGAACTACGTAAAGCTCTGATCTTCCATTCAGTGGAAGTACGTAGGCACAAGACGCGATGTCTTGGCGAGCCAATTTTCCCCGTAGTCCCGAACTACGTTGACTCTGACTTTCTCTCTCGAGAATACGTAGGCATAGAGTGCGACGCTCTATCGAGTCAATTCCCTTCCCTTTAGATTTAGCAGCTGTAGATAAGATTGTTTTGCATCCAGTAGACAACCCAAGCAAGCGTGGATCCCGTCGAGTACGACGGACGTGAGGGGTGCTAATACCTTCCCCTTGCGTAACCGACTCCCGAACCCAGGCTATGGTTGCGATGACCATACCTTTTCCCCGTTTTTTGCGAGGTTTACTTCGAGCGTTTCCTTTCCCGCTCTGAGGGATAAATAACGCACGGTGGCGACTCTTCTGTCAGCCGGCGCCGATTTTCGCAGTAGCGACAAACGGGATGTGGGATCCGTGGGGAGTCGTGATGATCGCCCCAATGCCACTTCCATAGGAATTAACCGCCCCATCGAATATCAATTTCCACTGGGATTTCCTATCTGGCCCCTCGTCGGGCAACGGCTCATCGCAGTCCTTCGCTTTGAGAAACATAATATCGTCGTCAGGGAATTCAAACTTCATCGGCTGGTAATCCTCGATCGGCTGTTCGGCAAGGTAATCAGACAATACGCTTCCCTTGATGGCCTTCTGGGACACGTACTGAATATCGTATTCCATTAACACCATTTGCCATCTGGCAATCCTGCCCGAAAGAGCCTGCTTCTCAAAGACGTACTTGATCGAATCCATCTTCGAAATTAGCATGGTGGTGTGATTGAGCATGTACTGTCGTAGACGTTTGGCAGCCCAGGCTAGTGCACAACACGTCTTCTCCAGCATCGAGTATCGAGATTCACAGTCTGTGAACTTTTTACTCAAGTAGTAAATGGCATGCTCCTTTCTGCCCGTCTCGTCGTGCTGACCGAGAACACACCCCATACTATTCTCAAGAACTGTCAAGTACATGATTAATGGCCGTCCAGCCACTGGGGGTATCAAGATTGGAGGTTATTGAAGATACTGCTTTATCTTGTCGAATGCCTTCTGGCAATCTTCATTCCAAGTAATTGCCTGATCTTTCTTTAAAAGCTTGAACATCGGTTCATAAGTGGCCGTGAGCTGAGAGATAAACCTTGCAATGTAGTTTATTCTGCCCAAGAAACCACGAACTTCTTTTTCTGTTCTTGGCGTTGGCATTTCTTGAATGGCTTTTATTTTCGCAGGATCAACCTCGATGCCTCGTTCACTCACGATAAACCCCAGTAACTTTCCAGACCGCACTCCGAAAGTGCATTTGTTAGGATTCAGCCTCAACCTGAACTTCCTAAGCCTCTCAAAAAGCTTCAATAGGTTGACCAGATGCTCTTCCTCCGTTTGGGACTTCGCAATCATGTCATCAACATAGACCTCGATCTCATGATGAATCATATCATAAAACAAAGTTACCATTGCTCGTTGGTAAGTGGCCCCTGCGTTCTTCAGACCGAAGGGCATTACCTTGTAGCAAAATGTTCCCCAGGGGGTGATAAACGTCGTTTTCTCCATGTCCTCCGGCGCCATCTTGATCTGATTGTAACTGGAGAAGCCATCCATGAACGAAAACACGGAGAACTGGGCTGTATTGTCGACCAACACATCGATATGAGGCAGCGGGAAATCATCTTTAGGGCTCGCCCTATTCAAATCCCGATAATCGACGCACATGCGTACCTTACCGTCCTTCTTCGGTACAGGCACTATGTTGGCGACCCACAGAGGGTAAGTGGTGACCGCTAAGAAGCCAGCATCAAGCTGTTTCTGCACTTCTTCTTTGATCTTAACGACCATATCTGGTCTCGTCCTCCTAAGCTTCTGCTTAACGGGAGGGCAATCTTCTCGCAGCGGCAAGTGGTGGACCACGATGTCCGTGTCAAGTCCGGGCATATCTTCGTATGACCAAGCAAAGACGTCACTATACCCTCTTAGAATCTCGACCAATCTCTGCTTGACATCACTCTGCAGCGCAGCCCCTATCCTGACATTTCTGACGAGCTCTTCAGAACCCAGATTCACGACTTCGATCTCCTCCTCATGAGGCAGAATAACCTTTTCCTCTTGTTTCAACAAGCGGGCCAACTCTTCAGGAAGGTCTTCGTCTTCATCAATCTCTTCTTCGGCTTGATAGATCGGGCAATTGAAGTCGAAGTAAGCCGTAGAAGGTCCAGAGTCGATGTCATCTGTTATGTGGATCCTGCAATAACAAGGGTTAAGTTTAAAACAAGAATATGCAGGTTAGCACAAACCCCATTGCCATTTGTTTTTCAAAACAAATATAAAACAGGAATAACAGAGATCACAATATTTGAATACAAAGAAAACGCCTTTGATTTATTAACAAAATGCATGTACATAATCCAACAAGGCCCTGACAATAAAACCGCTATGCCCCGGGTAGGACATAGGGTTGTACAATGATTGGAAAAAGTAAATCATTACTCTTCACTTGTCATCGGGATGATATCCTTGATGGTCCAATTGTTGAGGCCCTCGCCCGACTTACTTGGCTGAATCCAAGAGTCGAGATCACAATCGCTATCCCCGCTGTCTTCAGACGCCGCATTGATGCTTTTGAAAATCATTCCGCCACTGGTAAATTGGATCGGCCCTTTACCTCGAGACGCACTGCTAGACGAAGAAGAGGAAGCTTCAGCCCCAGGAGAATACCCCAACCCAAACTTATCCTGCTTGTTGGGTATCTCCAAAATACGCCCCCAGCCTGGGGTAGATCCATCTTTGACGACGGCCCGAGCTTCTTTGAATGAGGAGAGATTCATCTCTGGCTTTTCTGTAACCAAAGGAGCTACCTCTTTCACTTTGACGGCCTCAAATGCCTGGCAGAGAGTTTCATGGATTTCGCCATCCATTTCAACATACTTAAAGGATGACAAATGGCTCACCATTATGTCTTCCTCGCCACACACGGTTACGATGCTTCCTCCAACAACATATTTGAGCTTTTGGTGCAACGTGGAGGTCACGGCACCAACAGCATGGATCCATGGCCGTCCCAAGAGGCAACTGTAGGCAGGCATGATGTCCATAATATAAAAGACCGCGTTGAACGTTTCCGGACCGACTTGGATCGGCAGGGTCACCTCCCCGAAAACGTGGCCCTTAGTCCCGTCGAATGCTTTCACCACCAGATCGCTGGGTGTGCAGATCACTCCACGAGTATCCAACTTCATTAATTCCTTCTTCGGAAGCACATTAAGCGACAAACCCGTGTCCACCAGCACGTGTGACATGATTGTGCCCCTACACTCGATCGAGAGGTGCAGGGCACTGTTGTGATTCCTCCCTTTTGGCGTCAGCTCTAAGTCTGTGAACCCTAGCCCATTGCCGACATTGACGTGGGCTACCACCTCTTCTAGCTGATTCACCGATATCTCTTGCGGTACGTAGGCAGCGTTCAATACCTTCAGTAGCGCGTTGCGGTGCACTTCAGAACACAGCAACAAGTTGAGAATAGAAATCTTCGAAGGCGTCTGATGGAGATGGTCTACAATCTTGTAGTCGCTCTTTTTGATCAACCGCATAAACTCCTCGGCGTCCTTAACAAGAAAATCTTTCTCTACCCCACACGGGACTTCTTCGACGACTTTGCTTTTCCCTTTATCGGCCGCATCAGCTTTGACCGCTTTATCTGCCACGACCTCTGGCGGTGCAAATACTCTTCCGCTGCGAGTAATACCACTGATTCCCGTAATATTCTCCACAGTCGACCCATACGGCTCTAGCTCCAATCTTTGTCCGTTGCAATAGACTTCAGCCTCATAATGCCACGGAACGGCGTTAGTGCTCTCGAAGGGTATCGGCCCGGCTTTGGTAATAGTAATTGTGGGCGGCCTGGGTTTCAGAAATGGTTATTGGCCGGCGAGGGATGGTGATGGTGGCGACTTCATCGGCCTGCTTCAACACTACCTCTCCTGATCCACTTTCAGCCCTCCGGCTAAACTGCAGAATCCCTTCAGTCATCAGACTTTGAATTCCTTCTACCAACTGCTCACATCCATCAAAATGTGTAGCATAGTCCATGCATAGTTCTCCGCATCCTGGAAAGAACCCTCTTTTCAACAACTTAGCTTTAACGAAGCTAAGCGGCGTCTTTAGGTCTCTGACATCAGTCAACAGATCTGCACTCTCTTCTTCGATAATGGCGTTCACTCCGCTTCCCCTGTGATTCGGCATAGGATTTTTCGTGACATTGGGCACATTATCGGAGCAGTTAATGATCTTGGCATCTACCATGTCCTGCACCTTGTGCTTAAAGGCTTTGCAGTTCTCGATTGTGTGGCCTGGTGCCCCTGAGTGGAAGTCGCAAGTGGCATTTGCGTCGTACCCTGGTGGAGGTGCCCCTGTCAAGGGAGCCATTGTCCTCTTCTGGACCAACTGAAGCTGAAGCAAGGTCTGCAAGAGTTGCGCGTATGACATGGGCGGTGCTTCGAAGTGACGGTTTGCCAAAGGTGCCCATTCTGGTATTTTCTATATCCCTGTTGATTCGGTTGCTGCTGCTGCTGCTGCTGCGGAGCTGCTGGGATGTTTATACTGGCTATCTGCTGCTGAGGGCCCTTGCCCTTCCTTTGAGCGTTGGTCACAGCGCTCGTCTCTCCTTCTCGTCGTTTACCAGCATAAGGTTTCTTTCCACCTCCTCCGGCTGAGGATGACTCACCTTGAATTTTCCCGATCTTGATTCCATTCTCGACGTGCTCGCCCATGATAATGAGAGCTGAGAACGTCCCAGACATACCGCTGACTAACTTTTCATAGTAAACCCCCGGGAGGGTGGCAACAAACATCTGCACGAGCTCGCGTTCAACCATCGGCGGTTGAACCCGGGCTGCCAACTCACGCCACCGCTGGGCGTACTCCTTAAATCCTTCATTATTCCTCTACGACAGGTTCTGGAGCTGAACTCGGTTCGGGGCCAAGTCGCTGTTGTACTGGTAATGGTGGACAAACGCTTCAGCGAGATCCTTCCATGTGCGCACGCTAGTGGGCTCTAGACCCATGTACCACTCGAGGGATGGCCCGAAAAGACTGTCTTGGAAGAAGTGCATCAGCAGCTTCTCATCCTCGGAATAAGCAGACATTTTCCTGTAGTACGATCTAAGGTGGACACGAGGGCAAGTGGTGCCCTTATATTTCTCAAAGTCAAGCACCCTGAACTTAGGAGGTACCTTGAAATCAGCAATTAATCCCAGCTTGGACATATCAACACCCAAAGTATTCTGATTCTCAATATCTCTCATTTTATCTTCAAGTGCTTTGAATCTGAGTCGCGCTTCAGCATTCAGCTCCCCCTCAGCACCTCTTTGAGAGAACACATCATCCTGATGATCCTCAAGCCATGGTTGAGGCACCAACAGATTTCCGACGCCTGCATTGCCGTTGCCTGGCCCGATGTTGACATTAGCTCCCAGACTCCCATTGTCGACGCCCGTCATATTGAGTCCGATGTTGGCCATCACATTGCCATTAGCACTGCCATTGCCCCCAGCCATGGGGACACCATTCTGTGGAGTATCAACTGGTGGAGGAGTAGGCACAGCCCCACAATGGAGTATGCCGTTGCTATCAACCCTGGAGATCAAAGGCTGAACCAAAGTCCTGAGCTGGTCCTGGCCATTGGCGACCACTCGCATGAGTTCCATGAAGCGATCCATCCTCTCGCGGAGCTCTTGAACATCTGTTTGCACTTGATCCATGATCCTGGTCTGATTAGCTCTAGTCGGATAACGGTGAATTAGTCTCTGATCAATCCTGGAACCACCGGAAGCAGCTTGGGACCTGTAAACCTGAAAAACCTGTAAACACTAAAGGGTTAGAAAAAATAACAAAATGCTCGCCATGCAAATGCTTCATGCAAATGCATGCGTGTGTCTGTGTGTTTGGGAGATTTCCCCCGATCCTAGTGCCTTAGTGCCAGTGCTGATAATAATAAGAAGAAGAAGTCCGAGTCCAATCATGGAAACAACAATCTCATATATAAAGAAAGCCTATCAAGGCAGTACATAGCATCAGCGAGTACAAGATGAATCAACAGCGTGACCTCAGCCAACAAGCCTGGTGATGGTCAGCGTATAACAATGATCAAAACAAAAGGGAATACAAATAGTCAAGTACGGCCACGGGCGCGATACTCTTCTAACAACCCCTTCGTCTCTGGATGATCCGGCAGAGTGAGTAACCCCTCGACGAGTAACTCCCTTTGCACAATGGTATACTGAAGTCCTTCAACCGAACATTCCCATGCTCCTTCGCCAAAGCAATCTTCTAATTTCCGCTTTTTGGACTCAAACGTCAGCTTGCGCTCCTTCAGGTTAGCGAGAGCTTTGTTGAGCTAGCCTTCGGTGGCGTGCCTGCGGGCGGTTTCTTCATCAAACCTCTTTTCACTGTCCATCACCTGGGCTTCCAGCTTGGAGATCTGCAGCATCAGCTTATCCTCTCGCTCTTTCCTAGTGGCCAGGGAAGCCTTCCAGTGCTGGTTGAACTTGGATATCCTCCGATATGCCTCGTCTAAGTGCTGCTTCTTCGTAGCCAGTACGTCGTTGACAGCTTTGAAGTCTTGACCCATGCGCTCACGCTCGGCTATCTGCTTAGTCAGGTCTGTACCTAGCTGGTTCACCAGCTCTGTTTGCCTTTTGAAAGAATGAAGGGCTTCATTCCTCTCGCTTCGGAGCTGAGTTAATTCCTTCTCCAGTTCTTCGTTCACCCGCTTCAATTCATCCCGCTCAGCTAACACCTGATTATGCTGCTGAATGGGCACAGTAGTTGGCTCTTCGATCATTGGAGGGCTTTCTGGCTTGGCCTGAGGAAACGGCATCCCTATAGCATTGGCCCTGGCTTTGATCCAAGTCACGTACGGAGGGTAGGCTTGATTGTTGCTTTTTCCCAGCAAAGGCTTTCCTCGCTTACTGATACCATTCCACGCGCGCTGAAGCTTGGACAGCAGATCCCCCTCTAGAATACCAGTGAGGTACAGAGATTCCTGTACCTCCTCATCCTTCGGCGGAGTTCTCAGAGCATACGCGAACTGTCGAACCAGCAATGACGGATTGTAGTTTATACAACCCTTCCTACCTATCAAAGGCACATTAGGAAACCCGCTGCAACTGAAGATCACCTCAGTACCCAACCTATCTATGTCTGTTGCACCCTAAAATTTGACCAACCGATTCTCCTATCTGACTCGTGGTTTAAATTCATATTCGCAACTCAGGCATATGATTTTTGTGCAAACAGGGGATATCAGAGTTTGCAGCTTGATTTTTGTCCATCAGATATGGCAGACCCAGTCCAGATCACCAGGGTTTTATTTTCGGGAAATTGTGCGCTCCTCGGTGATTTTTAGCTTGCACAGTGATTCTGGTGATATTCTGATGCCCGGGGCTCTCTGTTCGATTCGATCTGGTCTCGTGCGCTCTTTCATGGCGGTCATTTGCATTCATCTGCATTTTTAGGATTTTAATAGACTTTTGCGAATTTTTAATAGGCTTTACAGATTTTTCTGGAATTTAAATAGGGTTTTTGTATTTTTTAATAGTTCAATTCTCTTTTTAGGATTTTATAGAATTTTTTAAATAGATTTTTAGAATAAATAAGATTTTAAATAGTTTTTAGAATAATAAAGAAAAAGGGGAATATAGTTTTTTCTTTTATTACTAATAGATGTTAATAGTTTAGAATTTTCTATAGATTTTAAAATAGGTTTAATTGTTTTTAAATCATTTTTAGAATTTTATATAGATTTTTAAATAGGTTTAATAGTTTTTTCTACCATTTGTAGAATATACTAGATTTTAAATAGAGCTTTAATCTTTAATAGATTTTTCTTATTAGTTAAATTGATTAACTAGTTTTTTTAGTAGAGATTATTAGGATTTTATTAGTTTTAGATTTAATTAGGTTAATATAGAGTTAATTAGGTTTTAATCATTTTTAGGCTTAATTAGGAAAATCAGGATTTAAATCTTTTGTTTAGGATTTAATTGAGTTTGTTAGATTTTATTAGGATTAATCATTAGCTAATTAGGTGTTAATTGATTTTAATTAGACATAATTAGGTAATTGTTTTTAATTCAGTTGTTGTACAGGTTCTGCCCAGATTTTCGTGGGCCAAAATGCAGTTTTTGGAGGCCCAACGTGTGATATTCAGTCCAAGTCAATTTTTTGTGCAGTTTTTGGCCAAGGAGCGCCACTTGTCAAGTATATAAGGCCCCACGCGTCCCACTCAAGAGGACCCACCACACACTCAGAATTTCCCCAGCTCGTGCCACGCGTCCCCCAGCTGTCCCACACTCTCTCTCTCTCTGTGCATGCGCGCCACTTGTCACCTCACAGCTATCACCGGAGCTTCACCAGAAACCTCACCGGCGGCCATGCATCCGCCGTAACCTCCCACCGCCGGTGACCCCCAACGTCTTCCGGCCACCGCAACGGCTCGCCGGAGTTCGTTTCACCCCCAGAATCTCCAGAAATCCTCCTTTCTTCATCTTCTTCCTCCGATCTCCTCCATCCAGCTTCGTCATCACCTCGCCGGAAACATCAAGTTTCGCCTGAAACTTCATACGAATCCCCAGACCTTCATACAACTTTTTCCAGAACATCCTCAACCTTCATCCACTTCTCCAGAAACCGCTCATACATTCATCGTTTTGTCAGAAACTTTCCAGAACACATTCAACGATCTTCATCGTTATTCACTTTTCCAGAACGCCATCTCCAGAACCATCGCCTTCATCGGTCCTTGCAAGCTTCTTCCCAGATCTTCATAGAACTCATTGAGTTCTTCCCTGTTTGCCCAGAAATCACCGAACAAGTGTCAACGTCCTCCTCAAGGCTTCCACAAACTCCTTCAGCAGTTAGGAATACATCAAGATCTTACTCTCTCGCGACGATTTTCGTCAAGCCTTCAGAGAATTCTAGCAATTCCATCGTCTCAGGTTCGTCTTCTTCATCCCCTCCATTATTGGTTTGTTCGGTTAGATCATGAGATTCGTTTGAGGCTTGCATGTTAGCTCTTATTGGATCCAGATTAGGTTTAGTTGCTTGTGAGTTAGGGTTTGATTCCTCGTGAGAGAGGTGTGAAGTTCTTTGGGGTTCTTTTTCTCAGAATGGTGTGTGAGTGAAAAGATGAGTTGCAGAGAGAGTGGTTTGAGGAGGACGAACGAAACGGCCAGGTTAGGATGAACAGTACCAGAGAGATTGAGAAGGGGATTAGGTTTTGTGGTTAGGGTTTCAGTGGGTTAGGTTTAGGTTTGGGCTTAGGCCCAAACACGTTTTACTGCCAATACACCCCAGTTTACTCGTTACTCCCCCCATGCGTGTGAAAGCAGGATGAATTGAGTTGGGCCCTAGGCCCTAATGGCTATCTGCACCCCACTCGTTTAAGCCCATTGAGGTAATAACTGGGAAACCTGCTAAGTCAGCACCCCCAGGCGTTTTTCTTTTCTGTGTTTGATTATTTGTTTTTGACAAACCTGGGCCCTGCGCCCTAATGCTAGCTGCACCCCCACCTTCAGGGCCCAATGATAAATAACTAGAATACCTTGCTGTTTGAACCCCCTCCCCCATTTTGTTTCTTTTATTTTTCTTTTATATTTTCATATTTGTAAATAAATCATAATAAAATGTAAATAATTGTGATTTTAATTCTTCTTTTTTTCTACCATTTCATGAAAGCATCTAAAAAAATTAAATAAAAATAAAAATGCCATTTTATTTTTATTTCCTATTTTTGTGTATATTTTCCGTTTAATTGATGTTTTTAATATTTTTAGTGCATACATGTCATTGGAAAATTAATAAAAAATAGTAGATTTAGTCAAATAATCCCGTTCTTTTTTCTGTAGACTCGTGATTCAGTGTAGAATTTTATAGTATAAAAACATTAGCTTAATCATGCATTTTCATTTTAATTGCATTTTTTCACTGTTATTGATGTTGAATAATTGGTCTGTGGATATGTCTGTGTTGTTGATTTTAGTTCTTTCATCTGGTGTTGAATTTTGTTCTGATTTTTCAGTATAGTGTCATAGAGCCATGTAGGTCTCCCCATAGATTTTTGATAGATTTTGGTAGGATGTTCTGATATGATTTGTCTGAGCCTGAAGATAGGAGAAGTCTTGACGACTTCTGACTTTGAAGTTCAACCGTGGTTGAACTTCAGAGATAGTCTCTTGTGGTTTGTTGGCCTGTGGGTTCTTCTCAAAGATAGGAGCTGATTGAGGTCCTGTTGGAGCTTGCAAAGAGGCAGTGGATGGAGGCTTAGTCTAGGAGTTTGTTGTCTGTTTGTGAGGTTCGAGATCCTGAAGTTTGAAGGGAGTTTATGGTACTTTCCTGAGGAAGGCACTATGAATGACTTTCATTCTTTCTTCTCACCTCTTTCTTAAGTATCCAATGATGTCGGAGCCGACTTGTGAGTTTAATTTCTCCTGAGGAGGAATGTAAACTGATCACAGTTGTTGAGCCACGTAGGATACGATTCCTAAGTGTCAGCCTCCTGGTACTTTCCTGAGGAAGGTCCTATGGGTCTATTCACTTAGTTCCATTAGTTTATCTAGGATTTCTTAAGTATCCAGTGATGTCGGAGCCAACTTGTGAGTTTAATTTCTCCTGAGGAGGAATGTAAACTGATCACAGTTGTTGAGCCACGTAGGATACGATTCCTAAGTGTCAGCCTCCTGGTACTTTCCTGAGGAAGGTCCTATGAGTCTGCTCACTTAGTTCCCTTAGTGCATATAGGTTTTTCTCAAGTATCCAGTGACGCCGGAGCCTTCATGTGAGTTTAATTTCTCCTGAGGAGGAATGTAAACTGATCACAGTTGTCGAGCCGCATAGGATATGACTCCCGAGTAGTAACCTCCTGGTACTTTCCTGAGGAAAGCACTATGGGCTTGTCTGCTTGGCTCCCTTTCTTTGGTAGGCTTGCTCTAAAGCTTGAAGACTGGGATTGATTCCTCTTGCTTAGGGTTTTGATTAGAATTGTTGCTTAGATCTTTGCTTAGGGTGCTGTATAGAGTTTTGTTTAAGAGATAGATTAGGAGCTTGTTTCAGGTTTGTTAGGGGCCTTGCCCAGGAGTAGCTTCTTGTTTTGTAGACAGAGGCTTGTCAGGTTAGCTTGCCTTCTCTTTGGATTGTTTGACTTGTATGATGTTGTGTTGCATTAGACTTAGGTATTCATATAGTTCTGAGTAGGTGCATCTTAGAAGTAGACTTGGTGTGCATGAGAAGTTGAGGTGGTCCTCCTTCTGCTTGTTTGTTATTGAGTGGCTTTGCTTGTTGGTATTTGGTAGAGCTGAGCTCCCTTGCCTTTGTGGTTTGCGGCCTTTGCGCCTTGTTTGTCTAGGTGTTGCATTCATGCATATTTTCAGTATTCCTGTACTTTGCAGTTTCTTGTTTGTAGTTTAGTCCTGTTGCCATGATCCCTTAGGAGCTCTGACTTCTCCGCTGCGGAGTCGTTATGATAGACATTAGGATGGTCAACCAGGTGTGATGGCAGTAGGTAGATTCCCCTGTTTCTCAGCTATAGTTCTAGGGTTTCCCTTCCCTTTCTGTAGGAGCTTTTGAGTAGCTTGATCCGTAGTTAGCTGAACTACAGCTGCTCTGATTCTTCGTACCAGACGAAGATATGTAGGCATAGGATGCGATATCCTAGCGAGCACCCTAACAACTAACCTTTGTTCTCTCGCGGCTATGCGATCGAGACTTTCCCGCTAACGACTAATTGTTACCCCTTTCTCTTGCCCGAGTGCATTTGAGACCAGATCGTATTTGTAGGTTCCCGAACCTTTAGGACCAGTTTGTTTTCTCACTGCTGTGTGAGAGCCCCCTGTTGGCCTGTAGTTAGTCGAACTACGTTTGCTCTGATCTTCCATACCAGATGGAAGTACGTAGGCACAGGACGCGATGTCCTGGCGAGCAACCTTTCCCCCGTTTAGACGTAGGTAGTCGAACTACGTTGACTCTGACTTTCCCATTGCACGAGGGAATACGTAGGCCCGGAACACCGTATGTTCTGTCGAGTCCTGTCCTTTTATTTTCTTTTCAGACCAGCCATTAGCGTAGATAGATAGTACACCCTTTTACCTATAAACACCAAGCGTGGATCCCATCGAGTACGATGGACGTGAGGGGTGCTAATACCTTCCCCTTGCGTAACCGACTCCCGAATCCAGGTTTTGGTTGCGATGACCATACCTTTTCCCGTCTTTGCGAGGTTTACTTCGAGCGTTTCCTTTCCCGCTCTGAGGGATAAATAACGCACGGTGGCGACTCTCCTGTCAAGCCGGCGCCGATTTTCGCAGTAGCGACAGCTGGCGACTCTGCTGGGGACTATAGCATCTAGGGACTTTTCCCATCCCTTATGCTGGGACCGTTTCCCATCCCCTACGCGAGTCAATCCTAGCGCTTGGGTGTTTATTTGTTGGGTGTTGTGCATATTGTGTTTTACTTTTCTGCACTTTACTTTTCTATACCTTTATCTTTCCGCATTTATTTTCCAGCATTATATTATTATGATTATTGTTGTGGGCAAAGGGATGTTACTGTGAGTGAAAAGCCGGACCTGGGCTTGAGTACACACCTAGATATAGTTGCGGAGAAGTAGTAGACGAACCTGTCTGCTGAGCAGGCACAGTTCCCTACGAAAATCTGCGCTCAGACGAGATTCTTGCAGAGGTGCTCCTTTCCGGTCCTGAGGATCTGAGGGGAGTCCAGACGTGAGGATTGTCGACTCTGGGGACCGATCATTTGGAAGTCAGCTAAGTGAGGCCTCTTCATGATTTGATGATGCCACTCCTTCTGGGAATCGTATTGTCACTCATGAAAGTCTGTGACGCTGATAACCGCATAGGATGCCGTACCTTTGTCCGTGGATTAGGTCTATCCTACCTGTGAGAGGGACTGGGTTATTGCAGGAAAACTGGCCTTCAGAAACCATGATTCAGTACCTTTGTCAGATGGTGTTCTTGATTCATCTCCAGGTGTGTTGTCTGGGTCAGATGGGTTTCTTATCTGAGGTTGATTCTATTATCAGATGGTATTCTCGTCAGATACAGAGGTTCAGATGGTTTTCTTACCAGGGGATTGATATTTTGAGTATCAGATGATAGTTAGTGGCATAAGATTCTGGTGACCGTGTTGGTTTTCTGTTCTTGATCACAGAGATATTCCTCTTCAGGCTACAGCATAGCCCCTATGTTCGCAGATTGCATTATTTATCATATTGCATCATTGCATTACCATCTGCATTCAACTAACGTGTGTGTATTGCAGGTACATATTTTCCCTTCCAGTTCTGGTGTTTGTTCCTAGCAAGACATGGAAAACCTGAAGAGAGTATTGCCCTATAAGTTTCCGTCGCCGAATATCAGTCTATTGTTAGAATTGATTGCTATTGCTAAGAAGAGGGGAATGGGTGACTTCAGAAAGAGATATGGGAGGATTCTGACCTACGTTTATCAGCCATCTGCCTACGAGACCAGCGGCATCTATACTCTGTTACAGTTTTACGACGCGGAGCTCAGGTGTTTTGTATTTCCCGACTTTGTTTTGGCTCCTACCCTGGAGGAGTACTCTGCACTTCTAGATATACCGATCCGTGAGCAGATGCCTTTTTATCGTACGGACGCTGAGCCTAAGCTGGCTGAGCTTTCTACCATCCTGTGCTTGAAAGAGTCTGAGCTGTCTGGGAAGATGATCAGAAGAGGAGACGTATGGGGATTTCCGTTGGATGTCTTAGTGGAGAAGGCTCGAGAGTATGCCCAGAAGGGTAGCTGGGATGTCTTTGACGTCATCCTTGCTGTATGTGTTTATGGCATCGTGTTGTTCCCGAACATTCCTGATTTCGTTGATTCTGATGCCTTCTATATTTTGGCTGCGAAGAACCCAGTTCCTACTTTGCTGGGAGATATCCACCATTCAACTCACTACCAGAATGAAAAGCGGCGAGGAAGGAATGTGTCTTGCTGTGTACCTCTCCTATGCAGGTGGTTCACCAGTCATATGCCTAAGTCAGGCCCTTTTGTCACCTCTATCAATTCTCTAGGATGGCCCGAGCGCTTAATGGGATTGACTGCTGAGAACGTGGTATGGGTCAATAAAGAGGTATTTGGAGCTGAAGTCATACTCAAAGGCGAAGGATTCCCGAATGTTCCGTTAATAGGAAGGAAAGGTTGTGTCAACTATAACCCTTCCTTATTGATCAAGCAATTTGGGTACATACCTCAAGGAGCGCCAAAGCCCGAGGAGATACAGGAATCTCTGTATCTCACCGGGGCAATAGGGAAAGAAATGCTGACCAAACTGGAGAAAGCCTGGAAAAACTTGCACAAGAGAGGGAAGCTTTCAGGTAGCAGAGGGGATACTCGAGTTCCTGGCCCATATGAAGAATGGATTCGTGAGCGAACTGTGAAGTTCCTTATGCCGTATCCAGCAGTTCAGCCATTGCATCCTTCTCCGGTAGAGGAGCCTACCACAGTGGATATACAGGTATTCAGGCAGCTGATGGCGGAGAAAGAAGAACTAGCCAGGGCTAAAGAGGCTTTAGAGCAGGAGAATGCCCAGCTTCGGCATGAAAAGATTGAAACAGGATACTTTTCTAAGCAACAGGCTGAAACTCTGAAACATCTGAAGACTACGCTATTGGAGTTGACTGAAACCAAGAAGCGTCTGGAGTTAGATGTGGACTCAGTTAGTAGTGTGTTGGCCACCAAGAAGCAAGAGCTGGAAAGGGCCTACACAAAGCTAGCCAAGTTCAGAGAACACTGGGATCTCACTATGACCAAGCGCAAGGAGCGAGAAGAAGAGCTGAAGACACAGGTAGCTCATTTAGAAGAACAGGTCAAAGTGAAGAACGAAGAGCTTGAAGAAGAAGCCTGTCGCCGATACGAGGCCGAGCGCAAGTTGACAGATGCCATGAAGAATTTGGAAGATTTCCAGCATAGAGCAGATGCCAAGAGACCCAAGCCTGGGGATGGTGCCAATGATAAGGCTTGGGAAGACTTTGTCAGAGACATCCAAGGGACGGTCAGGAAGAGGGATCGGCTGATAGAAGGTTTGATTTATCAACCAGATCACGCAGAGACAAAGAAGATGGTCGAGGACTTCCGCAACCGTACCCGTATTTGATTTCTCTCTTGTATTCTGTATGTTGAGATCACCACCAGGCATGTTGGCTGGGATCCTCCTTGTCATATCAGCTGTATGGAGCATAGTTATGTAACTTCTTGACAAGACTATTATTCTAATCAATATATGAGGGTTTTTTCCAAATATTGTCTTTATGGTTTATCTCGTCTTGCTACCACTGACACTGGAATTGGAGGGAAAATATCTCCAATGCACACATGCACGTTAGCATTTTTGTATTTCTGTTTGCATAAATCATACTACATAGCATTTCTCTAGCAGGTCAGAGCACTTATCCAGCCTTTGTTTTCACCAGAAGGTGATTCTCGGGGAATTGTTTGAGGCAAGAGTGGAGACGACCAAGGGGCTGAAGTAGATTTGAGCAGAATCAAGCAGCACAGTCGGTTACAGGTAATTGGCAGCTATGGCTGAAGGCAATTTCCAGGTTCCTGACACCCAGGCAGGGTTTGCCACGGCGCCCAATCATCGGTATGATTCTATGGAAGGCTTCCCGCAAGCAAACAATCTTACTGCAGCCCAAGTTGTGCAGCCTGCTGTTGAGAACAGAGATCGGCATGAGCAGTTCGTCGCCCGAAATGAATATTATCCGCCTGTTAACAATCAATGTGTCGCTTTCCCTATGATGAATTACCGGAGAGATAATCCAATGACCGGGTTAGTAGATCCAAGAGCTCTTGACGATGGTAGAAGACTACGAGTGTTGGAAGAGCAAATGAAAGCCTTAGAAGCAAAGGATGCCGTTAACCTGGATGCTGTGGCCATGTGTTTGGTTCCTGACCTCGTGTTGCCGTATAAGTTCAAAATGCCGGAATTTGAAAAATACACAGGAGATAGCTGTCCGAAGCTGCATTTGATGATGTTCTGTCGAAGGATGACTTCGTTTGTGCGAAATGACCAACTAATGATCCATTGCTTTCAGTATAGCCTGACTGGGGCATCGTTAAGGTGGTATGTGCAATTAGAGAGTAATCAGATTCGATCATGGGTAGATTTAGCCAGAGCTTTCATGAAGCAGTACGATTACAACCTGGATTTGACTCCTAGTCTCGTAGATCTGCAAGAATTGTCTCAAGCGGAGAATGAATCATTCAGAGCGTATTTGCGAAGATGGAAGGAATTGGCTGCTAGTGTTCGACCACCGCTTCCGGAAAGAGAACTGGTTGACATCTTCTTGGGTACCCTGAAAGGCCATTATTTTGACAAATTGTTCAGTTGCACAAACTTTGTGGGCCTGATGAGGCTGGGAGAGATTGTTGAGAGAGGACTCAGGAGTGAAAAGTTTCGAGATGTTCCTTACGTCCCAGTCGATAAGATTGAGTCAGTTGTCAGTTCTCAAGAAGAGTGGGAAGGAGATGACGCCACCTCAGAATCTCTAGCATCTCAGGATCAGTTTTCAGACACTTCAAGTCAACGATCATCCTATCGCCGATCGCGTCAGCATGCTCCACGAAGACCAAGGAAGCCTGAAAGGCAGTTTACTCAGCTACCAGTGTCGTACAGTCAGTTGTTGCCAGATCTGGTCAAAAGTGGATTGATAGTGCCGAAAGAGACTAAGCTGGTGATTCCACCGTATCCTCCAGGTTTTGATGCCAGCGCCCGCTGTGAGTACCATGTTGGGGCACAGGGGCATTCAACGAATGATTGTAAGGTGCTTAGAAGTCAGATTCAAGATCTGTTAGACTCCAGCCGTATTTGCATCACTCCTCAGGGTTTTGTTCAGATTAATGATTTTCCATCCTCCAGTTGCGCGGGTTCGTCAGTTAATGTCATGGAGGACTCCACAGGAAGTGTGTGCTCTGAGGATTGTCAATCGGAGAGTTCAGTTGAATATGGGAGAAGTTTCTAGAGGTTTCTGTGCCGGGTGTCGCATCTGTTTTCTTTGCTTAACCCGTTTAGCTTTTGTGCACTAGTATTTGCCGACCACCGCCAGGATTGTTGGCTGGGGTCATTGTATTCGTACTCATTTGTGCTTACCTGCTGATTTTGTTGGTTGTACATATGTGGGAGATGTTTGCCTGTATGCTTATAGCTTGAGTTTCTCTTTATCTCGTTGTGAATATGTGTTTGCTTTCTGCGCTGCATTATCATTTAGCAGGTATATCAGAACCGTGGGCCTTATTCCATCGTCTCAGTTTGTTGCAGGAATTCCTCCAGAGATATGGAACAGAATCAGTTTGAATTGATCGAAGTCCAAAGCCAGCTGGGGCAGATGATGAGAGACATGCAAGAGATGCGTCTGGAGCAGAAGATTCTCAAAGAGGAGAACAGTCAGCTGAAGACCCAAATGAGCTTGATCATGGAAGTAGTCAAGAATGTGCTTAGGAAAGAAGACGATCAGCTATTTGAAGCCGCAATGAAGAAGCTCGCGCCACCTGTGCATATGGAACCTGAGCAGCAGCAGCAGAAGATGCATCTGGCTCAACGGAAGGCCCAGGAAGGGAAACCAAAGAGAATGTTTGAGGCACCACCTATGACCTATGCTGAGCTCTTGCAGACCTTATTGAGGTTTAATCTGGTTGAGAAGAGAACGTTGACACCACCAACGAGAGTGTTTCCTCATGGGTACGAGGCCAATAAGCAATGTGAGTTTCATTCTGGGGCATTCGGACATGACATCGAGGGTTGTCATGCTTTTAAGCACAATGTTCAAGACCTGATTGACTCGCACGATATTGAATTCACGCCGGGCGGCGTATCGGTGCATATTGCTCCTGTCTCGATCGATGCTAAAATGACAGATGTTTCTAAAGCCGCAGTGGGTCAGAAGCGTATCCTGGACTCCATGGTGTCAGAATCTCCAGGCCCACAACTGTTGCCTATTCCTGGGGCAGATCTAAGAAAGAAAATGGTTAAGCGTAAGGAGAGCGTTAATCAGTACATTGAAGGTCAAGAAACCGATGTTGCATTTGATACGAAGGGTGTTCAAGAGTCAACTAGGTACCGGCAACAGCAGCCACAGCAGGGGGCACAGCAAGCTCAGCGAAGATTCCAGGGTGGTAAACCGAGAAGAGTGTTTGAGAAGCCTCCCTCAACATATGCCGATTTGTTGCAGACATTGTTGGGATTGAATCTGGTAGAGAAAAGAACTCTGACTCCAATAACGGGAGCTCCCCCGTTTGGTTACGATGCAAACAGACATTGTGAGTTTCATTCTGGAGCCCCGGGTCACGATATAGAAGGTTGCCATGCTTTTAAGCACAAAGTGCAGGATCTGCTTGATAGTGCAGCAATCAACTTCGGGCCGGGAGGTCCTAGAATCATCTGAATGAAGGAGGAAGGGCTCTATAATTTGGTTGAGTCGTTGAAAGCAGATCAGGACAACATCGAATTGCCTCTAATAAAGATAGCTGGTTCAGCAGCAGGGCAGATGTGAAAGCCCGGTTCTCAGAAGCTAGCATATTTTCTTTGTTTTAGCTTGTCATTTCTTTACATTTGTAGTTGCTTTCCTGTTTGAATTCGTAAGCTTGTTTGTAAAACTTGTTGTTTTCATTCAAATTGATGATAATGAAATAAATATGCATGTTTTGATTGAATCCAGTCGTGTTCACTAACTGTTTTTTTGCAAATGCCCAACGTTTGGTTAAAAAGAATTTGGGGAGGATGACGAAAATGACCGACATGCGAATTCCGATTGTATGCTTTTGAAATAAAACCTGCTGATGATGTACAGGCATTGTTTCAAATCCCTAAACACCGGAGATATAAGGAAGATAATCCCTTGTCAACCCCTTTGAGCCTCGTAGTAGGAGTTTCTTTCTGTGAATGAAAAAACCCTCGATCTTTAACTTGGGGCAGGGTAGGTGTTAGCTAATTTGACTGAGCGTCCAGATTGCAAAAGGAGTGTCCGTTCAAGGATCAATCACATCCCTAGAGGTCGTGCCTAAAAGACCACAATGGTTCAATCAAGAGTGGGACAGCCACATCACCTCCCAAAGAGTCAGACAACCAGTGTCACCCGACTTGTTCGAAAAAAAAGAATCAAAAGCCTGCTAAGTCAAGAAAACTTCAAAACAAATGATTTAGGCAAAAATGAGGGCATCCCGCTGGACTTAAAAAATCAAAAGAAACTCAAAAGGAGTCAGTCCAGGCAAAAATTAGGGATCTGAAAAGAAAAAGATAAAAAGGATCAAAAGAAAAAGCTTCGATGGAACTACGAGTCGTGTGACCTCAAGTGTCAAAGACGAAAAGTGAGTGGCTGTCACTCCCTACAATCGTAGCTTCTCAAACTATCACTCCTATCTTTCATCCTCTGAGAGGTGAGCGCTAAGGTCGAATTAGCTGAACGTAGGATGGGAGAACATCAAGGAGAATGGGTGGGTTAAGATAAACTTTGAGCCTTTACCCTTTCTTTCAAAACCATGAACCTGACCGCATTACAACCTTCAAAAGTCCTAATTGAAGCAGGAGGTTTCGAAAGCATACTCCGGTAAAGGTCGCGTCGATTCTGACTCCTAAAAAGGTTCCTCTTACCATGTTGATACTGATGTTGACGAATGTTTTGTGCATTATATGCTATAAACTGTTTTTCCTTTTCCCAGTGAACAGATTGGATGTCAAAGCTGTCATATGTGTTGCATTAATACATCTTTTATGCATAACAACTTGTTTTACTTGCGAGTAAGCGCTTGACAGCAGAAAAGCTTCCTACAATGGAAAGTATGGTCAAGATAGAATGCAGAACGCCCGAATGTTCCGAGAGCAGGGACAGGCTTTATTGTGATCCCCAGTCAGGTCAGCTTTTCGAAATCAAGTATCCGGGGTAATCAGGTTGAGATTCAGGCGAATACGGCGTAGCCAAGGGCACTACTCTGGATCAGATAATCGGGGCAAGGTCATTGCAGTCAGGGGCAGACCATCTTAAGCGCGCAGAAGTTAGTCGAGGAGCATTTGAGGTGAAGTGTCTCTCGGAAGTTCAGAACGCTGAGGCATGTTATATCAGACCATCAGAAAGCAGATTTTCAGATCTCCTTTCGAGGATTATCCCCACAGAGATCCCGCAGGCTGGGGCATATCAGAAGCGAAAGGATTGGTCTTCTCCGCTTCAGCAGGGCCATATAGAGTTATTCGAGCAGATGCAGTCGATTTTCGGGAGCGAGACGATTGCGAGAAGTCGTGTTACTATCCCTTGACTCTCCACTGAAAGGTTGTGTATTCAGGAAGAATGTTTTCCAGCGTCAGTTGTACCTGACCCAGCAAGATAGCTTAAGAGCTCAAACCCATGTTGGCAATCACTGTGAAGCCCATCCGTGTCGGCACATTAGTTTTCAGATCCGAGCTTCATCAGCGCGCAGGAAGACTCCCTCTATTTTCTCCAGCAAAGTCCAATTTCACCGTTGGCACGGGTAAGCTATCTCCAGAGGGGTCCAATCATATTCAGCACGTCTGCTATTTCACAGCGGAGTTATATTCCCCAGCAGGGTATTACTTCGTCGCGGTGTTCGGTAAAGTTCCCAATATCCCCAGCAGAGTTGATTTCACTCTCCCAGCATTTATTTTGCTAGGACGATTCAGTGATATCCGGGTTATCCCCAGCAGAGTTGGCCTCGCCTTCAGCATTTATTTTGCTGAAGTGGTTCTGTACCCGGCCTTCTCCGGCAGTTCGAGCCTGCATTAGCATATTGCATGCATCATCATATTTGCATCATACTTGCATATCATCGTCAAAATGCGTAGCATTTCCATCTAGAATGGAGCATTACGCTGTAGAAAGATTAAAGCATTTGCATAAGCATACGAAGCATAAGTCAGATTTTCTATCAGCCTCACATGACGCGTGAGTTACTCTGTGATCAGTTCAGGGGCATTTATCCAGCAGCAGTATTCAGACGATTCAGCAGATTATTTGTATCAGATCTTATGATAGTTGTGCTTTGATCAAGCAGTCATCTGATGTCGACAAGCTTTTCTTCCCGTCAATTCATATTGGCGATGTGTTCCTCCAATGAATGGACTTCTCCGTCTATCATTAGACGTCTTGAGTACGAATGTGGTTTTCTTTCCGTCTATCCATAGACGATGTGAAGTTGTGGGTGATCACAGTAGGGCTTCAAGAAGGGGTTTCCCCAGGATGTGCTTTTTCTTCCCGTCTATCAGTAGACGATGTGAAGTTTTGATGGATTTTCAATAAGGTTCCAAATAGGGTTTCTCCAGCAAGTGGCTTTTCTTTCCGTCTGTCAGCAGACGATGTGAAGTTTCGAGCTACTGTTCAGCGGGTTTCTTATTGCCAGATCATACATATGATGAGGTGTTTCCCCAGCGAGCCTTCTCCGGCTATCTTTGGTTGTTGAGGGGTTTCAAAACGGTATTTCGGATAGGGGTTTTCTTTCTGTTTATTGGATGAGATGACGTTTCAAGAAGTACTTTCCTGACTGTCAATCCTTATTGATGTCGAGGCTCTTCGAAGAATGTTCAGTTTTCGTGATTGTCGATTCTTATTGACGACATGATTCTTTAAAAGGTGGTTTTCTTCCCGTCAGTCCATACTGACGATGTGGCCCCTTCAAAGATATTGATCTTTCCATCAATTTCCGTAGACAGAAGAATTCTGAAATTCAAGGGTTGGTGTTGAATCGCGCAATGGTGTCTTCCCGTCTATCAGTAGACGATGTGAATTTGGAGATTATGGTGTCTTCCCGTCTATCAGTAGACGATGTGAATTTGGAGATTATGGTGTCTTTCCGTCTATCCTTAGACGATGTGAATTGATTTGTTTCATCAATCAGGATGATGCCGTCTACCCTTAGACGATGTGAATTGATTGTTCATCAACCAGGATGATCCCGTCTACCCGTAGACGATGTGAATTTGGAGATTATGGTGTCTTTCCGTCTATCCTTAGACGATGAGAATAGTGATTTGTTTCATCAATCAGGATGATGCCGTCTACCCTTAGACGATGTGAATTCGGAGATTATTGATTCCCGTCTACCCTTAGGCGATGAGAATATTGATTTGTTTCATCAATCAGGATGATGCCGTCTACCCTTAGACGATGTGAATTGTTTCGTTTCATCAATCAGGATGATCCCGTCTACTCTTAGACGATGTGAATTTGGAGATTAATGTTGTCTTTCCGTCTATCATTAGACGAGGTGAGTATTCAATCAGGGTGTCTTCCCGTCCATCTTTGGGCGATGTGAGTATATTTCTCTTCCGGCCTATCAGTAGGCAATGTGAAAGGATCAAGTGTTTTGTTGCAACCCTCAGGGTTTTGTTACATAGGGTATCACAGGCAACGGGTATTCAAATCAGGAGTTCTTTATCAGATGATTGATCAGTTTGGTGCCATAATGACCGGACTCAGTTTTCTGGACTTTATTCCCCAAGCAGTTTACAGTATATGCTCGCGGTTGGCAAATTTTCGGGTTTTATTTGTATTCAACCGTCTCGTACCTCTGAATGTTTGAAGGCTGAGCGCTCTTCAAACCATTCAGGTCCAAGTCGCTTGAATAGGGGCAGCTGTTGCACCCTAAAATTTGACCAACCGATTCTCCTATCTGACTCGTGGTTTAAATTCATATTCGCAACTCAGGCATATGATTTTTGTGCAAACAGGGGATATCAGAGTTTGCAGCTTGATTTTTGTCCATCAGATATGGCAGACCCAGTCCAGATCACCAGGGTTTTATTTTCGGGAAATTGTGCGCTCCTCGGTGATTTTTAGCTTGCACAGTGATTCTGGTGATATTCTGATGCCCGGGGCTCTCTGTTCGATTCGATCTGGTCTCGTGCGCTCTTTCATGGCGGTCATTTGCATTCATCTGCATTTTTAGGATTTTAATAGACTTTTGCGAATTTTTAATAGGCTTTACATATTTTTCTGGAATTTAAATAGGGTTTTTGTATTTTTTAATAGTTCAATTCTCTTTTTAGGATTTTATAGAATTTTTTAAATAGATTTTTAGAATAAATAAGATTTTAAATAGTTTTTAGAATAATAAAGAAAAAGGGGAATATAGTTTTTTCTTTTATTACTAATAGATGTTAATAGTTTAGAATTTTCTATAGATTTTAAAATAGGTTTAATTGTTTTTAAATCATTTTTAGAATTTTATATAGATTTTTAAATAGGTTTAATAGTTTTTTCTACCATTTGTAGAATATACTAGATTTTAAATAGAGCTTTAATCTTTAATAGATTTTTCTTATTAGTTAAATTGATTAACTAGTTTTTTTAGTAGAGATTATTAGGATTTTATTAGTTTTAGATTTAATTAGGTTAATATAGAGTTAATTAGGTTTTAATCATTTTTAGGCTTAATTAGGATAATCAGGATTTAAATCTTTTGTTTAGGATTTAATTGAGTTTGTTAGATTTTATTAGGATTAATCATTAGCTAATTAGGTGTTAATTGATTTTAATTAGACATAATTAGGTAATTGTTTTTAATTCAGTTGTTGTACAGGTTCTGCCCAGATTTTCGTGGGCCAAAATGCAGTTTTTGGAGGCCCAACGTGTGATATTCAGTCCAAGTCAATTTTTTGTGCAGTTTTTGGCCAAGGAGCGCCACTTGTCAAGTATATAAGGCCCCACGCGTCCCACTCAGGAGGACCCACCACACACTCAGAATTTCCCCAGCTCGTGCCACGCGTCCCCCAGCTGTCCCACACTCTCTCTCTCTCTGTGCATGCGCGCCACTTGTCACCTCACAGCTATCACCGGAGCTTCACCAGAAACCTCACCGGCGGCCATGCATCCGCCGTAACCTCCCACCGCCGGTGACCCCCAACGTCTTCCGGCCACCGCAACGGCTCGCCGGAGTTCGTTTCACCCCCAGAATCTCCAGAAATCCTCCTTTCTTCATCTTCTTCCTCCGATCTCCTCCATCCAGCTTCGTCATCACCTCGCCGGAAACATCAAGTTTCGCCTGAAACTTCATACGAATCCCCAGACCTTCATACAACTTTTTCCAGAACATCCTCAACCTTCATCCACTTCTCCAGAAACCGCTCATACATTCATCGTTTTGTCAGAAACTTTCCAGAACACATTCAACGATCTTCATCGTTATTCACTTTTCCAGAACGCCATCTCCAGAACCATCGCCTTCATCGGTCCTTGCAAGCTTCTTCCCAGATCTTCATAGAACTCATTGAGTTCTTCCCTGTTTGCCCAGAAATCACCGAACAAGTGTCAACGTCCTCCTCAAGGCTTCCACAAACTCCTTCAGCAGTTAGGAATACATCAAGATCTTACTCTCTCGCGACGATTTTCGTCAAGCCTTCAGAGAATTCTAGCAATTCCATCGTCTCAGGTTCGTCTTCTTCATCGCCTCCATTATTGGTTTGTTCGGTTAGATCATGAGATTCGTTTGAGGCTTGCATGTTAGCTCTTATTGGATCCAGATTAGGTTTAGTTGATTGTGAGTTAGGGTTTGATTCCTCGTGAGAGAGGTGTGAAGTTCTTTGGGGTTCTTTTTCTCAGAATGGTGTGTGAGTGAAAAGATGAGTTGCAGAGAGAGTGGTTTGAGGAGGACGAACGAAACGGCCAGGTTAGGATGAACAGTACCAGAGAGATTGAGAAGGGGATTAGGTTTTGTGGTTAGGGTTTCAGTGGGTTAGGTTTAGGTTTGGGCTTAGGCCCAAACACGTTTTACTGCCAATACACCCCAGTTTACTCGTTACTCCCCCCATGCGTGTGAAAGCAGGATGAATTGAGTTGGGCCCTAGGCCCTAATGGCTATCTGCACCCCACTCGTTTAAGCCCATTGAGGTAATAATTGGGAAACCTGCTAAGTCAGCACCCCCAGGCGTTTTTCTTTTCTGTGTTTGATTATTTGTTTTTGACAAACCTGGGCCCTGCGCCCTAATGCTAGCTGCACCCCCACCTTCAGGGCCCAATGATAAATAACTAGAATACCTTGCTGTTTGAACCCCCTCCCCCATTTTGTTTCTTTTATTTTTCTTTTATATTTTCATATTTGTAAATAAATCATAATAAAATGTAAATAATTGTGATTTTAATTCTTCTTTTTTTCTACCATTTCATGAAAGCATCTAAAAAAATTAAATAAAAATAAAAATGCCATTTTATTTTTATTTCCTATTTTTGTGTATATTTTCCGTTTAATTGATGTTTTTAATATTTTTAGTGCATACATGTCATTGGAAAATTAATAAAAAATAGTAGATTTAGTCAAATAATCCCGTTCTTTTTTCTGTAGACTCGTGATTCAGTGTAGAATTTTATAGTATAAAAACATTAGCTTAATCATGCATTTTCATTTTAATTGCATTTTTTCACTGTTATTGATGTTGAATAATTGGTCTGTGGATATGTCTGTGTTGTTGATTTTAGTTCTTTCATCTGGTGTTGAATTTTGTTCTGATTTTTCAGTATAGTGTCATAGAGCCATGTAGGTCTCCCCATAGATTTTTGATAGATTTTGGTAGGATGTTCTGATATGATTTGTCTGAGCCTGAAGATAGGAGAAGTCTTGACGACTTCTGACTTTGAAGTTCAACCGTGGTTGAACTTCAGAGATAGTCTCTTGTGGTTTGTTGGCCTGTGGGTTCTTCTCAAAGATAGGAGCTGATTGAGGTCCTGTTGGAGCTTGCAAAGAGGCAGTGGATGGAGGCTTAGTCTAGGAGTTTGTTGTCTGTTTGTGAGGTTCGAGATCCTGAAGTTTGAAGGGAGTTTATGGTACTTTCCTGAGGAAGGCACTATGAATGACTTTCATTCTTTCTTCTCACCTCTTTCTTAAGTATCCAATGATGTCGGAGCCGACTTGTGAGTTTAATTTCTCCTGAGGAGGAATGTAAACTGATCACAGTTGTTGAGCCACGTAGGATACGATTCCTAAGTGTCAGCCTCCTGGTACTTTCCTGAGGAAGGTCCTATGGGTCTATTCACTTAGTTCCATTAGTTTATCTAGGATTTCTTAAGTATCCAGTGATGTCGGAGCCAACTTGTGAGTTTAATTTCTCCTGAGGAGGAATGTAAACTGATCACAGTTGTTGAGCCACGTAGGATACGATTCCTAAGTGTCAGCCTCCTGGTACTTTCCTGAGGAAGGTCCTATGAGTCTGCTCACTTAGTTCCCTTAGTGCATATAGGTTTTTCTCAAGTATCCAGTGACGCCGGAGCCTTCATGTGAGTTTAATTTCTCCTGAGGAGGAATGTAAACTGATCACAGTTGTCGAGCCGCATAGGATATGACTCCCGAGTAGTAACCTCCTGGTACTTTCCTGAGGAAAGCACTATGGGCTTGTCTGCTTGGCTCCCTTTCTTTGGTAGGCTTGCTCTAAAGCTTGAAGACTGGGATTGATTCCTCTTGCTTAGGGTTTTGATTAGAATTGTTGCTTAGATCTTTGCTTAGGGTGCTGTATAGAGTTTTGTTTAAGAGATAGATTAGGAGCTTGTTTCAGGTTTGTTAGGGGCCTTGCCCAGGAGTAGCTTCTTGTTTTGTAGACAGAGGCTTGTCAGGTTAGCTTGCCTTCTATTTGGATTGTTTGACTTGTATGATGTTGTGTTGCATTAGACTTAGGTATTCATATAGTTCTGAGTAGGTGCATCTTAGAAGTAGACTTGGTGTGCATGAGAAGTTGAGGTGGTCCTCCTTCTGCTTGTTTGTTATTGAGTGGCTTTGCTTGTTGGTATTTGGTAGAGCTGAGCTCCCTTGCCTTTGTGGTTTGCGGCCTTTGCGCCTTGTTTGTCTAGGTGTTGCATTCATGCATATTTTCAGTATTCCTGTACTTTGCAGTTTCTTGTTTGTAGTTTAGTCCTGTTGCCATGATCCCTTAGGAGCTCTGACTTCTCCGCTGCGGAGTCGTTATGATAGACATTAGGATGGTCAACCAGGTGTGATGGCAGTAGGTAGATTCCCCTGTTTCTCAGCTATAGTTCTAGGGTTTCCCTTCCCTTTCTGTAGGAGCTTTTGAGTAGCTTGATCCGTAGTTAGCTGAACTACAGCTGCTCTGATTCTTCGTACCAGACGAAGATATGTAGGCATAGGATGCGATATCCTAGCGAGCACCCTAACAACTAACCTTTGTTCTCTCGCGGCTATGCGATCGAGACTTTCCCGCTAACGACTAATTGTTACCCCTTTCTCTTGCCCGAGTGCATTTGAGACCAGATCGTATTTGTAGGTTCCCGAACCTTTAGGACCAGTTTGTTTTCTCACTGCTGTGTGAGAGCCCCCTGTTGGCCTGTAGTTAGTCGAACTACGTTTGCTCTGATCTTCTATACCAGATGGAAGTACGTAGGCACAGGACGCGATGTCCTGGCGAGCAACCTTTCCCCCGTTTAGACGTAGGTAGTCGAACTACGTTGACTCTGACTTTCCCATTGCACGAGGGAATACGTAGGCCCGGAACACCGTATGTTCTGTCGAGTCCTGTCCTTTTATTTTCTTTTCAGACCAGCCATTAGCGTAGATAGATAGTACACCCTTTTACCTATAAACACCAAGCGTGGATCCCATCGAGTACGATGGACGTGAGGGGTGCTAATACCTTCCCCTTGCGTAACCGACTCCCGAATCCAGGTTTTGGTTGCGATGACCATACCTTTTCCCGTCTTTGCGAGGTTTACTTCGAGCGTTTCCTTTCCCGCTCTGAGGGATAAATAACGCACGGTGGCGACTCTCCTGTCAAGCCGGCGCCGATTTTCGCAGTAGCGACAATGTCGAACCAGTCAATATCCTCTGCAGATAAACTCATCAGACGCTCAGGCCATTCAGCTGTGGCTGCAGACAAGACAAAAGGACCCCTCTTGGGCAGATGACTTTCAAGCCATTTGCACAGCAAGGGTACACAGCATGAGACGTTCTTCCCCCTCCTGTTCTCGTTTTTGTAGTGGACTGAGTGATAGACATCTCCTATCAAGGTAGGGACTGGATTCCCTGAAGCGAAGATGTGAAATGCATCAAAGTCTACAAAATCGGGCATGTTGGGGAACAGAATAATGTCGTATATGCATAAAGCGAGGATGGCATTGAACGCGACCCAACATCCGTCCTTGGCACACTGCTGAGCCTTACCCACTAGAAACTGCAATGAGAACCCAGGAACCTTGTTCCAACTAGTCAATACTAACTCGGAGGCGTCCAGGTGAAGTGAAGGAGCTAACCCAGCCAGATCAGGCTCCGCATCCATGTGAACAAAAGGCATCTGCCTCTTGATAGGCACCCCTAGAAAATCAGCATACTCTTCCAGCGTAGGTGCGAGAATGAAGTCCTGAAAAGTGAAACATCTCAGCGGAGGGTCGTAGAACTGCAGCAGAGCGTGCAACCCATTCAACTCGAACACAGAAGGCTTATGAACCAAACTGAGCAACCTGCCGTAAGATTTCCTGAACTCATCCTTTACAGAATCATCTGCTAGAGCTATCAAACCAGTCAACTTAACCACATCAGGGGTAGGGAACTTGTAAGCCACGGTCTTCCTCAGAGAGCCCATAACAATACAATAGGAGGCAAGAAATCCTGGATCGGGGAAAACGGTACCTGCAATACAGACACACGTTAATGAAATGCGAATGAATATGCAAACTAATGCAAAATGCAGTCATGCAATAAGAGGCCAAGGCAACTGGTGCTGTGGAGATTTTGTATCAACAAAGAAGAAAACCCTGGTGTAGGACCACAAATCTGATCTGCCAAGAACAACCATCTGATAGGACCATATACATAGGATCATAATTCTGCTCTGTCAAGAACAAATGTCTGATAATAAGGACCTCGGATCTAGGATCAAGAAATATTTGCTGATGAGGTCTTCAGACCCCAATCAAAAATCTGCTCTATCAAGAACAAACATACAGCTGCTGATGAGATCTTCAGACCCCAAAAATATGCTCTATCAAGAACAAACAACATCTGCTGATGAGGTCTTCAGACCCCAAAAATCTGCTCTATCAAGAACAAACAACTGATGACAATACTCTGCTCTATCAAGAACAGCCACACACCCGATGATAAGATCCTCTGATCAAAACCTGCTCTATCACGAACAGACATACACCTGATGATAGGATCCTCTGATCAAAACCTGCTATATCAAGAATAGACATACACCTGATGATAAGAACCTCTGATCAAAGCCTGCTCTATCAAGAACAGACATACTGCAACTGAGAAACCCTGGTACCAACAAAACTGATCCACTGTCAAGAAAACCAGGTAGTCTGAAGGTCACGGTTTCCTGCAATAAACCCAACCCTACTCACAGGTATGGACCTAAACTGACTCAAGTTCGGCATCCTATGCGTTCATCAGCGTCACAGACATTCAAGAGGGGTGATACGATACCCAGAAGGTGTGGCATCACCAGCTCATGAAGCGGCCTCACTCGGCTGAATCACACATGATCGGTCCCCAGAGTCGACAATCCACCAAACCAGCAACCGTCTCAACCCAAGGGGTTGAAAGAGAAGCCAATCGGATGAACCTCGTCTGAGCGTGGATTTCATGAGACACTAGTGCTTGCAAAGCAAGCACGCGCCCACTAATTTCCACTCTAAGTCTATAGTGCACTCAAGCCTGGGTCTGGCTTCTCACTCATCAGAACTCCCATCCCACAACAGCACAAATAATCATATTATACTGAATATAAAATGCAGGAAATAAATTGCAAGAAGTAAAACGCGATAAATAAACGCAACCCAACAAGTAAGCATACAAGCGTTAGGATTGACTCTCGCAGGGAACCGTTGAAGTCACCAGCAGAGTCGCCAGCTGTCGCTTGCGCGAAAATAAGGTGCCGGCACAACAGAAGAGTCGCCACCTTTCGTTATTTATCCCTCAGAGCAGGAAAGGAAATGATCGGAAAAACCTAACGAAGAAGGGTAAGACAAGGTCGTCGCAACCGTTGTCTGGATTCGGGAGTCGGTTACGCAAGGGGAAGTATTAGCACCCCTCACGTCCGTCGTACTCGACGGGATCCACGCTTCCTTGGGTTTACTAGACGGGTTGGTTTTATTCTATCTACCTATCAAGGCTGGTTTTAAAAAAGAAAAGAAAAATGACTCGGCAAAGCGTCGCACTTTATGCCTACGTATTCTCATCAGAGAATGAGAAATCAGAGTCAATGTAGTTCGGCCTACGACGGGTTATGGGGAAAGGTAGCTCGCCAAGACATCGCCATCTTGTGCCTACGTACTCTCAACAGGCATGAGAGATCAGAGCTCACGTAGTTCGGGAAACTACGGTTTATTTCCTGTCTTTTACGAAAGAAGTGTTTTTTATTGTGTTTGCGATTTCAACCGCACTAGAGACTATGACCTGAGAGTGAATGCGTCACATGTCACCCAAAGGGTACCATACTAAACATCCATACTGTGGAAAAGAAACTCTCCCACAATCCTTTCTCAGATAGCTTAAGGTTCGTAACGTACGAAAGAAATCATTCATGATTACTGTATCTTAAACTGTTTTGAGATGAGAAGAGAACAGGCCCAACTAGGAGGGAGACTATCAAGTCCTAATGTTGTCATGCCATGGATTCATCCTATGGTTGAGGTTTGAACAGGGAACTCCTAGAAGTTGTCATGCATAGGTTTCAACCTAAAGTTCTATCATCAATTCCTTATCAAAGGAAATGAGAGTCCTAAGGGATCATGTCAATGATACACCAAAACAGGCAAAGCATCAGCTTAACAGTAAAATGCATGTAATGCAAGTGAGGGAGGAAATGTGTGTGGGGCTTCAGCCTCCACAAGCTCATCTCAACCTCAAGCCAGAATGGATAACAGTAATCATACTGAAAGATAAAACATGCTATCAAGCAAAAACAGTAAACTGCAATCATACAGATAAAATGAAATGAAATGCCATCAGGCAAACAAACCACATGGGCAAGGGAGCTGGGCTCTACCGAATACCCGCAAGCAAAGCCACACAGTAACAGTACAAGCAGAGGGAGCAACTAAACCTCTAGTGCAATCATGCTCCTAGATTCTACCTATTCTAGATATGGACTTACTCTAATGTATCAAACAGGTCAAACAAAACAGGTCAATACAGAAAAGAAAAAGAAAGCAGATCAACTCCTCTCTCAACCTCAAGCTTCAGCTCTTCCAACAGCAACTCAGTCTTCAGACTTCAATCACTCTTGACAAATATCAATTTGTTTTTCCAGGTTTCAACCCTTCAGCATAAGTTTCAACTTATCTTCTCCTTTGAGCTTCAGCTCTCTGATCAGCTCCACCTTCAGGATTCACCTAATCCTCAGGGACCTTCAAGTATCAACTTACTCTTATTGATCTTCAAGCTTCAGCCCTTCAGGATAATCTCAATCACTTAGAAGTGTCAACTTCTTCCTTCAGTCTTTACTTCATCTTCAGGGGTCTTCAAGTATCAACTTGCTCTTGTTGCTCTTCCAGCTTCAGCTGGAATGGCAATACTCAAGGATTCATCCTCTTCAACACTCTTCATTGAAGTCTTCATCTTCAAACTCAAGCTCAACATCTCTCAAGATACTCAAACCAGAGGAAATCACTTACTGGATAAGCTGGGGATATTGAACTGCTTATTGACTACCAAAGGTGACCTATAAGGGCTCAACATCAGAGGAATGGTTCCCTCAAAAGTTCTACTTCCTAGGTACATCACTTATCCCTCCAAAGGAGAGAGGTGTATACCATGGAAGGACTTTGAATCATAGGGAGGAATGGAGGTGACAGATACCATCCATGTTTAAGAAAGAAGTCATCTAAGTCTAAACTCTTCCTAATCCCTAACCCTAAAACAATAACAAAACAAATAAGATCAAGCTCTAAAGCTCCTCAATCCATCTTCAAGTCTTCTACTATGCTCCTCAATGCTCCTCAGAACAATACCAAGCTCTCCAAGCCCACAAAGCAATGCAAATAAAAATTCAAGCCCACAAGGGCAACACAAACAATCATCAAATACAAAAATCATCTAAAAATAGTATACTACTATATTAAATCCTAATATAATTTCTAAGGGATCCTACATACCTACCCTTATTGCCCTTATATGCCCCATAGTCTAATTTGTCTTAAAAACCCAAAAATCTAAGGTTATTATGGACCTATGTTGAAGTTTGACCTAACTCTACACAACCTAATGTCATCTAATCAAAACTAACCTAAAATTCATCACAAAATTATGGAATAAATCCAGGGGGAAGCTAAAGCTTTTATTTAACTATCCTAAAAAGAATGACCTAAAAATGTTAAGGGAACTACCTAAACAAAATTCTACAAATTCATGTATCAACATAAAAGAAATAAAATGCAATAAAAGTAGAAAATACACAAAAAATACTAAAATGAAAAATGTTTTTATTTTATATTTTTCTAGACAAAAATATGAAGTAGGAGAAAAAACTCCCATTAAATAATGTTTATTTTTCCATTTATTATGAATTTTCAAAGTTTGAAATAAAAATGGAGAAAATAAAATGAAACATGAAGAGCTGGGGTGCAGGAAGCAAGGCAATGCAGTTCAATTCACATATGGGCCCAGACTGGGGGGTTCAGATAGCATGCGCGCTAGGCCCAATATCCACTCAGAAAATCAAATAAAAATAACGAAGAAAAAGAAAAAGATTAGGTGTGAAAAGTAAAGAATTCCAGTTCAATTCCTACGTGGGCCACGAATGGGGGTGTAATTAGTAGTCCAATTCACTTGAGCCCAGAATGCCATTTAATGAAACACAACGTTTCATTTGGTCTTCAGACTCTCTCTTTCTCAATTCCAGGTTTAAATCGTGTCCGTAGGATCTTGGTAGGGTCAAGGGGTCAAACTTGATCGGATGGATGAAAAGTCATCTTCAACCTCCAGCTAGGGTTTGGAGGGAAAGTTTCCATTCGAACAGAGCTTCAAACACAAACTCCCACCAACTCGGGTTCTCTCATTATCTCACCAAAATCAAAAATGTAAAACACTAAATTGATCCATTTTCACCCTGATCACACCCATGGTATTAGAATGTATTGAAATGGTCTCCATCACAAAACCCGATAGTGAATCCAATATGAGCTCAAACCTCAACTCCAACAAATCTTAGATTTCTTTATACTAACATGATCACTATGCTACACTGATGAAAATAAGCTAACAAACTCGTGCCAGGTCTCGCCATATCTCAAGTTCTTGATCATCAAAGAAATGGTGTCCATAACTGAAACTTCATCAATTGATCCCTAACTTTCCAGAAACGACCTCCTACTTGTCTCTAACCTTTCTAACCTAACAATTCTTGCTATGAATGCTTAAATTATGGTGTAGTGTGTAATTTTCAAACCTGGTAATCTTGGATTGACAGAGGTAGTAGATCTTCAATTCACCACTTGAAACTCTTCAGAAGTGATCCTTGGATGATGATACTTCTTCTGTTTGCAAAAAATTGGAGGGAGAATGCTTGCACTTTAAGATCCGAATATGAATGGCTTCTTGCAAGATCCAATGGCCAAACCTTCAATCTTCCCTCAATGGAACTTCAATTCAGTATGCACACACTCAGAGGGATCTATGGAATGTGTTTGTGAAAAAAAAGGAATGGAAATGAAGAATTATGCAGAATTGGAACTTGACTTGCAATGGAAGATTCTTGATCTCACTCTCTCTTCTTTGCACCAATTCTCACCAACCTTGCATCTGAGCAAGTTATACATGTTATATAGAGTGGTTTAGAATCATCTAGAACCATCTAGGATCATCCAATGAGTATTTGAACTTCTCATGCCATGACATTTTGATTTCAGTTTTCCTTATGTGCTATCTCTTGCCAAGCTTCTTGTACCCTTCAATTCTGACTTGAAATTCTCCCCATATGAGATTTATGATGAGTTACAATGCATAACCAACTTGCTTATTGAGTTTTGTTGAGTTTTGCTTTGGTACCTTAATATGCATGTAAGTCATTTCCAAAGCAGCCCTATGATCCAAGCCCCAAATCAAAATTATGGCTGAACCATTGTTCTTATAATGTCATTTAGAGTCAAAATGACCTATTATATGACATGGTTTGGATTTATAGCTTGTGATTTCCAATTTTCAATTTCACCTTAATTAACTTATGCCTCCATTTTAGGCCATTTTCATCACTTTTTGATACAAGCCTTTTCAACATCTCATGACCTACCTAATAGCCTTAAAACATCATTCTAAGCAAGTTTTATATTGAAGATTTTTCCATTTGAAGCTTGGAACTAGGAGATATGGCCTTATGCTTGAAATGACCTATAACCTCCAAATGACCAAAATGCCCTTGACTTGTCAAAGCCATAAGTTGAGTTCTACAAATCCTATCAAGGACTTCTAGTACTATCTAGAAAGCTAAGAAGATACTCTACAACATTCATGTTAAACAAGAATCCATAGGAATCATCCTACTAGGGCAAAAGTTAGATGCAAGTTGGGTGACTTTCAAGGACCCAGATTCACATACCTCAGATGACCTGTAATTTGTCAAAGTCATAACTTGAGCTCTACAAATCCTATCAAGGACTTCTAGTACTCAAATTAAAGCTAAGAACAAGCTATACAACATTCATGTTGTGGGGAAGATGAGATGACAATCACATCTTGAGCTAAACTGCCTTGAAGATAGGGATTAAACTAGGGGATTTTACATTGTCGAGCCTTAGAAACCCTAGCTTGAAACTTCTCAAACTCCTCAATCATGATGAGTTGGTCTAGGAATCATCCTTATAATACTTCAATGCATCATTCCATGATCACATGGCTCTTGGATTAGGTCTCAACCCTCTCCAAATCATCAGTTGACCTAGGGTTGACCCAGTCAAACCCTAATTCCACCACTCATGGTTGAATCTTCTGAATTCTTGCACAATGACCTCTCTAGGCTTCATGATGGCTTTCAAGACATCTCACAAGCTTTCTCAAAGCTTCAAGTCCATCCTCATAGTCTCAGAATCATCTGAGGAGCTCCCACAACTCTCAAGTTATGAGGCACACAACCTTGGTTTCAACCAATCTCTCTGAGGATCTCTTGAGTTCTCTGACAAAAGTATAAACCTTCAAATACTTGAATAACCTTCTTGGCTAGCTTCAAAGTCTCATACAACTCTTGATGGGTAAATAAATGTTGGTCAAATTTTGGGGTGCAACAGCGTGCTCTGACGTCTTCCAATATCCTCAACGTCTCCGAGTGCCCTAGTCGGGAGATCAGCTCCTGTATCAGTAAAGCATGCCACTCGGTAGTGGATCTCAGCTTTTTGGCATCGTCCTGGTAGGTTCCTTCGCCAGAACTCTCGTCAAATCTGTACCTCTTGGAACCGGCCTTCTCTTCATAACCTCTCGGCTTCTCGTCAATGTCACTTACTCTGAGCTCAGCATCGCTCCTAAGTGATGTGTCTTCAGCAATCTTTGCGTCTTGGGCTCTAATATGTGCCTCTAGCATGGCAATCTGCAGCTTCAGTTCATCTTCACGCTCCTTCCGCTTGGTAAGCGTGGCATTCCACAAAGCTTCCCACTTGCTGAGACGGGCATACGCTTTGCTTAGAAGTTCCTTCTTGGAAGTAAGCACCTTGCTAACACCGCTCAAGGCTATTCCCACTTTTTCTTTCTTGTTGGTCTCTTCCGTCAGCTCCGATCCCAACCTATTAATCAATTCAGTCTGTTCCTTCACAGTGAAGGTGGCTTCATTCTTCTCACGACGTAACTGGAAGATCTCCTTCTCTAACTCATCATTAGCTTTCTTCAGTTCTTCGTTTTCAGCCAACAATTTGTTATACTTCTCACTTTCTTCTGAAGTAGGTACCTCCGTCAACAGAAGATACAGGGGTTCTGCAGTAGGGTATGGCATCAAGGAAGTACTAGCTCTCTCGTGGATCCAAGCCAAATAAGGATCGTAAGCTCTGCTGTTGCTCTTACCGAGCAAAGCTTTACCTCTCCTATGGATGTTAGCCCATGCATGTCTCAATCTGATCAAAACAGTCGCGTCTAATAAGCCCGTGAGATACAGAGATTCATGTATCTCCACCTCAACAGGAGCGTCCCTTAAAGAATAACCGAACTGTCTTACCAGCAGTGAAGGGTTATAGTTGATACAGCCTTTCCGTCCAATCAGGGGGACATTCGGAAAGCCACTGCAACTATATATAATGTCAGTGCCCAGCATACTCTGATCAAACCAAATGACGTTCTCAGCAGACAGCCCCATCAACCGGGAAGACCAATCCAAAGTATCAACAGCATCAACGAAAGGTCCTGTCTTCGGGAGGTGCCCCTGGAACAACCTGTACAAGAGAGGCAGACAGCAGGACACATTCTTGCCACGACGTTTCTCATTCTTGTAATGAATGGAATGATAAACATCGCCTAAGAGAGTAGGAACTGGATTCTTCGAGGCGAGAATCAAGAAGGCATCCGAGTTGACAAAATCTGGCACATTAGGGAACAAGACAATCCCATAGATGCAGACAGCCAAAATGGCACTGAAAGCAACCCAACATCCACTCTTCGCGCACTGTGTAGCCTTCTCAACCAGGACAGACAGGTGAAAACCATAGGCTCCATTCAGCTTGACCAAGCCTCCCGGGAACTCAGAAGCGTCTAAACTAACAATCTCAGCAAGTGTAGCCAACTCAGGCTCAACATCAACATGTATAATGGGCATCTGGTCTAACACAGGAACTCCCAACATCGCAGAATACTCCTCCAAAGTGGGTGCCAGAATATAGTCAGGAAATAAGAAACATTTCAGCTGCGGCTCATAAAACTGCATCAAAGTATACACCCCAGTCGTCTCAAATACTGAAGGTCTGTACAACAAGCTAAGCAATCTCCCATAAGATACCCTGAACTCAGCCCTCACTTTCTCATCTGCTAGAGCAACTAAACCCAGCAAGGAACTGATATCTAGCGAATGCAACCGGTAAGAAACTGTCCTCTTCAGGGACTCCATGTCTGGCTAGAAGGTACTAGAATCAGAGGGGAATGATCATCTGCAACATAAATACATGTTAATGAAATGCAGTCATGAAAATGCACATGCATATGCAAACAAGGGACCAACTGCAATGCTGATAGACTGTGCTGTTTTGTACTGGAGCCTGAGAACCATCCAATCTTCATCTTAAACCAAACCAACCACTCAAATGAACCTTGTAACCACATATCACTAACAGAGATAAACCAGGTATTCTGAGGTCAAAGGTTTCCTGCAAACGGACCCACCTACCCCTCACAGGCATGTACTTAACTCACAGACGAGGTACGGCATCCTATGCGGGTTCAACGTCACAGACTTTCAAGAGCGATGATACGATACCTAGAAGGTGTGGCATCATCCTCCCTTGAAGCGACCTCACTTAGTTGAATCCCAATTGATAGGTCCCCAGAGTCGACAATCCTCGGGTCAGACAACTTGTCGAGCCCTGAGGGCCAGGCAAGAAGCATCA
Organism: Lathyrus sativus; assembly: GCA_963859935.3. Classification (NCBI taxonomy): domain Eukaryota; kingdom Viridiplantae; phylum Streptophyta; class Magnoliopsida; order Fabales; family Fabaceae; genus Lathyrus; species Lathyrus sativus. The sequence continues at coordinate 173,068,142 of OZ012737.1, forward strand.
AAGAGAATCTCGTCCGAGCGTCAATTTCGCGGCTAGCTAGTGCGAGCTAAGCAAGCAGGCTAACCACTACTCTCTACTTCTAAGTCTATGTGTAACCTCAAGCCCAGGTCCGGCTTATCTCTCAATAGATCATCCCTTCCCACAACAGCAATAATAATATAAGGCTGATAATAAAAGGCGGAAAGTAAAGACAGAAAAGTAAATCTATACACCACCCGTGACGGGAAAACAAGCGCTAGGATTGACTCGCATAGGGGATGTTCCTGTCCCCAGCAGAGTCGCTAGCTGTCGCTACTGCGAAAATCGGCACCGGCTATGACAGAAGAGTCGCCACCGTGCGCTATTTATCCCAAAGGAGGGAAAGGAAACGCTCGAAGTAAACCTAACGCAAAGACGGGAAAGGAATGGTCATCGCAACCAAATTCCTGGATTCGGGAGTCGGTTACGCAAGGGGAAGGTATTAGCACCCCTCACGTCCGTCGTACTCGACGGGATCCACGCTTGTTTTCTGGTACGGATTGTTATTCTATCTACACTAAGGTTCAAGGGTTAAAAAGAAAAAAAAAGAACTCGGCAAAGTATCGCACTTTATGCCTACGTATTCCCGTCTGGAACGAGAAATCAGAGTCAACGTAGTTCGCCTACCTACGGGAAAGGAGGGGAAGGTTGCTCGCTAGGATACGGCATCCTATGCCTACGTACTTTCATACAGCATGAAAGATCAGAGCAAACGTAGTTCGGGCTACGGAAGACACAGATTTGTATGTTGTTTTTTTAGATCCTTCTGAAAAGGTTTTCTCCGGATTACGGGTCCAAGCGGACAAAAATGACACTTTGATGTTTGTTTTCAGTCTTTTATGCAAGAACTGTCTTTTATGATGTTTTGCAATCTCTGACGCACTAGAGACTATGATTTGAGAGTGACTGCGTCGTATGTCACCCTAAGGGTAACACACCAAGCAATCAAACCACTGAAGAATGACCCTCCAGTAACCTTTCTCAAATAGCTTAAGGCTCGTAGCGTACGACACCGATTATCCTTATTACTGTGTTTTGAATTGTTCTGAGATAGAAGAGAAAGAAGTTCTAAAAAACCTAGGGTTGAAAAGGGGAAGCAAAACTACCCTAAAGTTGTCATGCATGGATTAAAACCTAATGTCTGTCATATTTCTCTCTTGCACAGAGAGAAACAAAGATCCTAGGGGATAAACGGAAAAGAAACAGCAGATATACAGTAAACAGTAAAATGCATGAGATGCAGCAGTACAAGCGAGGCAAGGGAGTCCCATTCAACCTCGAACCTGGGAAAACAATAGGCAAAGTGAAACAGCTTCACTTCAAACCTAAGGGGCAAGCTGAACAAGCCAACAATCAATACAGAAAAAGAAAATAAAACCCAACACCAGCTCCTACAGCTGCAGTTGATTAACAGCAAACAGTTGACAGTAACAACTTCAGGTAAGACCCCATCTTCACTCTTCAATGATACCCAAGCTTTAGATAAGCTCTGCTTCATCCTCACCAGTCATCAATGCACTTCTTATCTTCAATAGGTCTTCAACTTCAATGAAAGCATTCTAGAAGAGAATCAACTAATAGATGAAGTTGGAATGTTAAGAGGCTTAATGATAACCCAGGGAAATCATTAAGATCTTATCATAGCAAGTGAGAGGTATCCTCAAGGTTCTACCCAATCAAAGCATGCTCTACATCCCTCCTAAGGAGAGATGGAACTTCTTTGGGGGACCTTATGTCATAGGATGGAATAGAGGCATAAGAAGCTCTCTATGTTTGACAGAAGAAATCAGTCTACTCTAAAGCTCTCCCTATATCTCCTATCTCATAAGTCTTCAAAAGCAATCTTCAAGGAAGAGGATATTCATGCTCCAAGCTCCATTCTTTGTCTCCAATCATCCTCAAAGTCTTCATGAGCTCCAACAATCCAAACCTCAAGCCCAACACCCAATTGAAATGTCCAAAAACCCAACAAACAAAACAACATCCCAAGAGGAAAGCACACCAATATCACCCAATTTGCAAAAAATCAGATAAAATGGGAATACTCATCATAAAATCCTAGGTTAATTTCTAAGGGACCCTAACTATGTACCCTATACCCCACATAAACCCCAAGGCCTAAATAAAACTAAAAACCCAACAACTATGTGTAGAATTGCACCTATGTCAAGGTAAACCCTAATCCTAATCACCCTAAAGTTTATGGTTCAAAACTAACTAAAATTAAATCACAAAAATGTGGTAAAGTTCCAGGGGGAACCTAATACTCTATTCTAACTATAGAAAAAAAAATTGCATCAAAATACCAAAGGAAATGACCATACAAAATTCAGTAAGTTGGTATATCAAAATAAAAGTGCAACAAAAGCAATAAAAGTAAAAAATGCACCAGAAAATGAAAAATGAATAAAATGATGATTTTATGATTTTAATATTTTCTTGAGGTCCTAAGGAAAATAAGGAAAAAATCCCCATCCACAAATATTAATTTTTCAATTAGTTATGATTTTTTCATCTAACCTAAATAAAATGAAGAAAATGAAAGAAAATATGAGAAAATGGCAATACAGCTTGTTGAATAGCAATGTTATGCAGTGTAAATCAGAGATGGGCCCATAAAGGGGGTGCTAAGAGAAAAGCGCGCTAAGCCCAATGCGCTCAGAAATTAAAATGGAAAATCATAAGAAAAATGGAAAAAACGTTGGTATGAATAGCAGTCGTTCGCGTGTGAAACCTATTGGGCCCTCAGAGTAGGGTGTGGGTAGTAACATTTTACTAAGCCCAAGCTAGCAACTTAAGTGATGTTGTGCATTTTGATGCCTTCAGAAACTCTTCACAAACTGAGAGAAAATCGTGACCTTCAGATTCTCCCTTGGTCAAAGGTCTCACTCACATCCAATGGTGATTAGGTTATCTTCAACCTTTAAACATTTCTTGGAGGGAAAAGCCATGGAAATAGAGCAATGGTATTCATCTTCTCCAATTCGTAAATCTCACAAACTCTACCAAAAACAAACTTAGATACTCTAAACCACCCTAAATTTCACACTGAATTCAACCATGGTAATCACAATCATTGAAACATCCTCTACTCTCAAACACGATTGAATCTTCAGAATTTGGTCAAGAACCAAAACTCACTAAACTTAAAATTGAACGGTTCAATCTCTTCACCACCTAACCCTGATCATTTCTATCTATCACACTAAGGTTCTAGCATCAAGAACACGAAGCTATCAGCATGAACAGAAATTGTGCCATCCTATTTTTTGTCTCTAAATCAATCCTAATGCTACCAGAAAGCTTCCTATAATCATCTACATCCTATCTAACCACCTAAAACCTAAAGATTATGCACATATCAAGCCATGGATTGAAGTTTACATACCTGCTAAAATCGTGTGAACAGAATGACCAAACCTTCAAATCAACCCTCAATACTCTCCAGATTCCTTCACTAGCACCAAATGTAGCTTCTGTATGCAACAAAAGGAATTGAAATGGCTGGAATCTTGAAACCCGATCTTGAGTTGCAGATGAAGAAATTCAAATGCTAACACACGATTCCTCCACAATTTTGCCTTGGATTTGATCTGAAATCACTCACCAGCACTAGAGGAAGCTAATGCAATCAAGAATTTGGATTGAAATTGATGGAATGTGTGTAACCGAATCTGAATTGCAAATGAAAAATTCAGAACTCAATCTCTCTTTTCTCCCTCAATTCTCACCAACCCCAAGCTTTGGACCTCTTCTAATCCTTATATAGAACATGTATGAAGACTCTAGAATCTTCTGGATTGATCTAATGAGAAATTCACCATCTCTTGCTCTTGAAAATATCATGAGAAACTCATACATAGCAACTGAGTTTTTGCTTGCCTCAAGGCCTTGGTTCTGATTCAAATTCTCACTAGATGACAAATTGAATGTGTTGGCAAGGGCTAAGGCTTTGGTTGTGCTCTAAAAAGAGGTTTTGCATTTGTTACTTATGATGCAAGTAACCATTTTTCAAAGCAAGTCCTTAAATTAACCCTCAATTCAAAATTGTGGCAATGTCAATGTTCTCAAAATGTGTTTTACAATCAAATTGGTATGTCATATGGCTTGGTTTGGACTTGTAGATCAAAAATCCCAATTTTCATCCTTGGCTTATTTAAAATTCACCCTTATTTTAGGCCATTTTTGTGATTTTGTGAAGCAAGCCCTTCCACTCACCCATGACCTCTTATCTAGCCTAAAAACATCATTCTAAACACATTTCATGTTGAAAATTGTTCCGTTTGAGGAGTGGAAGATAGAGATTTTGACCTATGTTGGAAAATGACATGTAATTCAACTTTCCCAAAATACCCTTGGGTTGCCAAGACCATAACTTGAGTTCTCAAAATCCTCTTGAGGACTTCTAGTACTCAAATTAAAGCTAAGACCAAGATCTACAACTCTTATGTTGGCCAAGAATCCATTTGAAAATTCATTCATGGGAAAACGTTGCTTGGAAGTCAAGTGACTTTTACAGATAAATTTCAGTGTCCTCTGGTGACCCATAACTTACAAGAACCATAACTTGAGTTATACAAATCTTCTTGAAGACTTCTAGTACTCAAATTAAAGCTATTGAGAAGCTCTAAAAGTTTTATGTAGACCAATAATCCATTTGAAACTTTCATTTTGACTTATCTGGCTTGAAAGTTAAGCCTAAATTAAGGGATTTTACACTGAAACCCTAATTTAGTAACTCCTCCTCCTCTTGATTCTTTTTGATTTATCCTTGGCACAACACCACACATGTATCCAAATATCAATTCATGAATCCCACATCCTTCAACTAAGCCTTGATGCTCTTCAATCACTCAGTTGACCTAGGGTTGACCTAGGGATGACCCAGATGAAACCCTAATTGATTGTACTTCAACTCTGGCTCTTGTACTTGTATCAATGACTTGTCTCATCTTTAAAATGACCCTCTAGGCCTCCCATGATCTTTGTGCACATTCCATACCCTCAATTCATAGTTCATACTCCATTGATGATACTCAATATACCTCAAATTAGGAGAGAAATCCACTAGTTGACCCTCAAACTTTTCAAAGCTTCAACTCATTTCTTGATTACTTGGATGGTCTTGAGCCTGAATAAAAACCCCTTGATGTGCCTCTTTTGATGAGAATGGCACTTGATCCCTTGTTAGATGACTTGTTATGCTATGCTATGCAAATGATTAGACTATGTACATGACTTATTATGCAAATGACAATGCAATTGAAACATAAACCAGGTGACATAGGTTGAGCAAATTTTAGGGTGCAACAGTAGCCTATCGCGATCCCAAAGTAAAGAAAATGACCCAAATGGTCATCATCCATAGATTTGAAATCGGGAAGACTATCGAATTCGATAATCCGACGCTTATGAATACAAGACTTCATTGATCGAGAAAGTCAAAATAAAATCGAAAATAAGAAGAAATGAGGAGAGAAAGGAGGTGGTCTCGAATCCAACATTACTTATAAATAATTTGACTAATAACGGTTTACGGAAATCTCGTCATTGACCAAGAAGCGACGGAAATGAATAAAGATGGAAATAATATCGAAAATGAAAACGAAAGAAAGTGGGTCTCGGATCTATCATTTTCTCATCAATAATTTGACAGAAAAAACATAGAGGTCTCTTCATCGACCCAAAAGAGGAGCTACGGAAATAAATCCTCAAATAAAAATAAAAATACTAAAATCTAATTTCTAAGAAAAAAAACTAATTATAAAAAACTCTAAAGTGATATATATATATATATATATATATATATATATATATATATATATATATATATATATATATATATATATATATATATATATATATATATATATATATATATATATATATATATATATATATATATATATATATATATATATATATATATATATATATATATATATATATATATATATATATATATATATATATATATATATATATATATATATATATATATATATATATATATATATATATATATATATATATATATATATATATATATATATATATATATATATATATATATATATATATATATATATATATATATATATATATATATATATATATATATATATATATATATATATATATATATATATATATATATATATATATATATATATATATATATATATATATATATATATATATATATATATATATATATATATATATATATATATATATATATATATATATATATATATATATATATATATATATATATATATATATATATATATATATATTAACAATTAAAACTAGTTTTATACATTAATAATTTCTAAAATATATTAACAATTTGAAAAACTAACTATAAGAATATATTAATAAACTTCTAATAGAAAACTAATTGAAAATATATTAATAATTTTAACAAAACTAATTTAAAAAAATACATCAAAATCTATAAAAGAAAAAGGGTTTAAAATACATTTTAATTCAAAATAAAAAAAGGGTTTGAGGATAAATCTGGGGGGTGCAGTCCACACGGTACTACGGGCTTTGCAAGCCCAAGTCAACATCACACTAAAATAAAATATGAAAAATAGTAAAATAAATCTCTTCTTATCCATTACTTCATCCTCTGTCGCGGGCACTAAACTCCCATCCCCTTCAACCCGAACGGATTTAAACACAACCGGGTTAAAAATCTGTTTAGGCGAAGACAAAGAAGAACTGATTCTATCAACTCCAATATCTTCAAGCTTCCCATCATCATCTTATTTTTCATTTTGGGTTTGATTCAGATCTTAGAGGAAATGGGTTTATGGAAGGTTTAGATCAGAGTTTGTGAAATTGGGTGAGGGAGTGTCGCGGGTTGAGGTTTATGTTCATATGTTGGTATTGATTGAAAGGAAGGGTTTCGTCTGGGTTGTGTTTTGATGGAGGAAATGGTTGGATGTGGGTTGCTGTTTGATTGTGTTGCTGTTCGTTATTGGTGGAGGGGAAATCTGGGAATGGTAGAATCCGCAGCTGAAGGAAAGTCAGAAGAAGAGGGTTTTGAGGGTAGTGCAGTGTCGAGTTGTGATTGAAGGAGAAGGGGGTCACGGATGAAGAACGTAAAGGGAGGAAGGAGGGTGGTTTTCGGGTTTTTATTTTAATAGAGGTTGAGTGGTTGTTGGGTTGAGGAAGGCGTCGACGTTGGTGTTTTATTAATGGTTGAAGGTTGGACTTTAAGAAAGGGAGGTTTCTGCGAAAATAGTGGGGAAAGTTGAAGAATATAATGGTGGAAGAGGAAAATGGGTTTAATGAAGGGTCGTCGCTGGAAATGGGTTGTCCGACGAAGATGGTGATGTTGATGAATCTGGGTTGAAGGTCATGAACAATGTGAAAATGGGAAGAATCCGGCGGTTGGTTTCTGTATAGGGTTTCTCTACCTTGAAGAAAATGAACAGTGGAATATATACCCTGAGAGAATGACACGCGACCCATGTATTGTCTTTGTTAATCATGATTAAATTAATTAAAAACTGTACTGATTAGCAAACAATTAAACACAATTCTAACTACAATCTATCAAACTCCTAATCTAACTAATAATAATTAATTAATATACTTAATACTATCCTAATAAAATTCTAAATCTATTCTAAACTTGATTAATTAATTCTAAAACTATTTTCTAACTATTTCTAAAAAAAATCTAATTTCTAATTCTTATTAAATCCTATAACTAATTAAAAATTAATTATAATTTCTAATAAAACTTAAAATAAAATTCTATTTCTAAACTATTTCTAAAAATCTAATTAAAGCTCTATTTCTAATTAAAACCTAATTCTAATTAAAAAAGAAAAATTTATTCTAATAAAAATCTAATTCCAACACCAATTAACTAATTCTAGCTTAAATATTCTAATACAACTAATTAATTAAAAAGAAATTAATTTTATCTTAGTTAAAAATGATATTCTAATAATTCTAAAGAAAATCAAAATTCTATTAAAAACAACTATTTCTTAAATTAAAAATCTAATAACTAAAATATAGATAAATAAAAAAACCTAAAAAGAAAATAACTATTAAATGAAATGAAATAAATCACAAAAACCATGCAATAAAAACAGAAAAAACGAGCGAACACCGAAATGCGACAAAATTAACAGCACTGACTGAACCAACAGGAAGATAACAACTTTCGCTCGATTTCAACATGGAGCTCAACATTTGAACTGGTTTAAATTGTCTAAAATGCGAACGAAGCGGCTGAAATCCTAATAAATCCAATCCAGCTGATAACATGGGCAGTATGCGAGAAATGATCGACCTAAATGATATGAAGTTGAATGTGAAGCAAAAGCCAGTCAAAGTTAAAAACTCGAGGGAAAATTTTAGGGTGCAACAACTTCCCCTATTCAAACAGCTTGGACCTGAAGGGATGAAAAGCGACCGCTTTCAGACATTCAAGGTATAAGGTGGTTGAATATAAAAGAACCCGGAAATTTATAGTCTGATCAGGATGGTAAACTGTAGACGGGAAGAAAACATATCCAAAATCGCATCGCCTAATGGTAGACGGGAAGCAAACCATATCCAAAATCACATCGCCTAATGATAGACGTGAAGAAATCACCATATCCAGAATCACATCGTCTAAGTATAGACAGGAAGCAAACCATATCCAAAATCGCATTGTCTAATGATAGACGGGAAGCAAACCATATCCAAAATCACATCGCCTAATGATAGACGGGAAGAAATACCAAAGACAGAGAAACACCTCAGTGAATCCCAAAGCCATATCACCAATAGAAAAACATATCCGGAATCACATCGTCTAATGGTAGATGGGAAGAAAACATATCCAAAGAACACCTCGGAGAACTTCATAACCACTTCGTCAATAGGAATCGACAGAAAGAAAGCCTGCTGGGGATGCACATCGTCAATACGAATTAACAGAAAGAAAATCTACACGGAGAAATACATCGTCCATAGGAATTGACAGAAAGAAAATCTCCTTGGAGATGTCATCATTCAAGGGTTGATGGACCAAGTACAATCGAGTATGATCTGAAACCCAAAAGAAAGTAAGCTGATGAGTTGTCTGAACAAAACTGTTGGAGATATGCCACTGTCTTGAAGAGTGATTTAGGTTTCCACGGAAGGCTAACAAAAACTGGCTTATGCTTCACATGCACATGTTTAAAATAAAATTTATATGGCGTAATGCTCCATACGAAATGGAAATGCTACGGATTTGAGGATGTAATGCAAAGATGCTAACTATATGCAAAAATGCAGATGCAGGCTCGGGCTGCTGGGGAAAGAAGGATGTGAAAGAACCACTCCAGCAAAATAAATGCTGAAGAGATGAAGCCAACTCCGCTAGGGATAACTAGATGTGCCAAGTATGATTGAACTTTTGTTGGGCAGGATAAATGAAACCTGACAGTGATTGGTTTTTCGATGATGAAACTTTTCTGGGTACCAATGGGGATTGGATTTTGAAATGAGGTGCCAATAGGGATTTGACTTTCTGGTGGTTGCCAATAGGAATTGGACTTTAGGTTATCTGTGAGGGGTCAGGTACGGCTGACGCTGGAAAATGTCATGTCTGGATACAGGGTTGGAAAGTGGCTTGTCTAGATACAAGATTGGAAAATTACTTGTCTGGATACAAGGTTTATGGTTGAAGGGTCAGGATATGGTTAACATGACTTCCCAACATTCGTCTTGAACTTGAAGGTTGATATGAACCTGCTTGAGTAGCTTTGAGTAGCTCTGAAGATATGGAGAGGAAAAGTTCCTTTATTTCCAATTTTGCCCCAGCCTTTGGGATCTCTGTAAAATCTTCCTCAAAAAGAAACCTGAACTCTCTCTACCCTGATGGTTTGAGATGAACTACCTCAGCATTCTGAACCTCGGAGAGGTGCTTCAGATTAATTGCCTTCTAGATAAGGAGTTGTGCTCTTGGGGTGGTCTGCCCCAGCCTTGCAATGACTTTTCCCCTGATTGTCTGATCTGTGCAGAAAATGCCTCTGACTAATCTTCGAGAGATTTATGAATCTCGACCTGATTGCCCCAGATTAATTGAATCTTGGGCGGCTTACTCCCGTGATGATCCCTATTTGATAAGGCTTGCCTCTGCTCAACAGAGTACTCAAGTGCTTTGCATCTTATCTCAATCAAACTTTCCACTGTAGGAACTCTCCTGATGTCAAGTGCTTACTCGCAAGTAAAACAAATCATTTTGCAAACGATAATATTAATGCAATGCATATGACAGTTTTGAAATCCAAGTTTGTTCACCGGAAAAAAATTGTGACATATAGTGAACCCGTCACTTATCAGAATGTCAGCATCAATACCAAAATGGTAAGAAAATCCTTCTAGGAGTCAGTTTCGACGCGATCTTTACCGAAGTATGCTTTTGAAACAAACCTGCTTCAATTAGGTCTTTTGAAGGTTGTAATGTGGTATGGTTCACGTTATAGAAAGAAAGGATATAAGGCTCAAAGTTTGTTTTAACCCACCCACTCTCCTTGATGTTCTCCAGTCCTACATTCAGCTAATTCGACAAAAGCGCTCACCTTTCAAAGGTTGAATGACAAGAGTGATGGTTTAAGGAAACCACAAGTTTTCAGAGTGACAGTCACTCGCTTTTCGTCTTTGGTGTCTGGAGTCACACGACTTATTCTTCATTATTTTTTATATTTCCCTATTTTTTCCTGGACTGACTCTTTTGAATATATCTTTTGATTTTGAAGTCCAGCGGGATGCCCTATTTTTTGCCTAATCCACTTGTTTTCAAGTTATCAACTTAGCGGCCTTCTTCTTTTGTTTTTTTAGAACAAATCATGTGACACCGGCTTGTCTGACTTGTTTGCAAGGGTTGTGACTGTCTCACTCTTTGGCTGGTGATGGATAACCACCGTAAGCTTTTTAGGTATGACCTCTACAGGTGCGATTGATCCTCGAACGGGAACACTCCTTTTGCAATTTGGATGCTTAGTCAAATTAACTGACACCTACCCTGCCCCAGGTTAAGATTGAGGGTTTTTTCGTTTTCAGAAAGAAATTCCTACTACTAGGCTCAAAGGGGTTGACAAGGGATTATCTACCTCATATCTCTGGTGTTTAGGAATTTGAAACAATGCATGTACATCATCAGCAGAGGTTTTATTCAAAAGCATACAATCAGAAGCTTTGTGTCTTTCAACTTTGTCATCCTCCCTCGGATTCTGCTTAAACAAGCGTTTGACATCAATAAAATGTATTGAGTGAACACAAATGGATTTAATCAAAACCTGCATATTCATTCCATCATCATTATCATATGAAAACAGATAAGTTCTATAGATAAATTTTCACTTTAAAAGAAAAGAAACTACAAATGCAAAGAAATGACATGATATAAAAGTTCGCCAGCCTCGAGGAAATGGGCTTTCCAATCTTGATTTGCTACTCAACTAGCCATCTTCAGAATTGCTCGTCGAAGCCAGTCTGATACTCTTCTGAACATCTGCTCTTGGTTAACTCCTCCATAACTTGAACTGCTGACCCCACATGACTGGATAAAGGAGGATTGTTGATCTAGATACCATGAGGTGTGATTGAGAACATGTTGAAGTAAAGCAGAGTCTGAATTTTGCTTTTAAGCACCTTACAGTCTTTGGTTGAATGCCCCTGTGCCCCAGCATGGTAATCACAACGGACGTTGACATCAAAACCTGGTGGATATGGAGGAATCTCTGGATTAATCTTCTTCGGCACTATCAATCCACCTTTGATAAAGTCTGGCAACATCTGATTGTACGACATTGGCAACTGAGTGAAATGCTTCTTTGGCTTCCATGGTCTCTGTCAGGCGTGCTGACGCAGCTGATAACGGTATGATTGTTGACTCTGGAGACGAACAGATATCTGATATACAGACCCCACAGGTTGCTGACTCTGAACACTCGAAGTGTCTGAAAACTGAATCTGAGGTATCGGAGATTCCAGGATGGCATCACTTTCTCTTATCCCATTCTTCTTGAGAACTGATAACTGATTTGCTTTCAAAAACTGAGATATCTGAGGTGTCTCGAATCTTTCCACTCTTGATTTTACTCTCAATACGCTTCCCCATTATCATCAAGTCAGAAAAGTTTAATGTCCCACTACCAATCATCTTGTCGAAGTAATGACCTTGCAAAGTATCCACGAACATGTCAACCAATTCTCTGTCCAGAATGGGTGGTTGAACGCGAGCAGCTAACTCTCTCCATCTCTGAACATACTCTGAAAGATTCGTTGTCCGCTTGAGATAAGTCTTGCAATCGTATGCGACTGAGAGTCATGTAAAGATTGTAATCGTACTACTTCACAAAGGCGTTGGCTAAATCTGACCATGATCGGATGCAACCACGCTCCAACTGCATGTACCAACTCAGGGATGCCCTACTCAGACTGTCCTGGAAACAGTGAATCATAAGCTTGTCATTATGGACATATGAGGTCATTCTTATACAAAACATCACCAAATGTCGCTTCAGACAACTATCCCCTTTGTACTTCTCAAAATTTGGCGTCTTAAACTTCTGAGGAATCACAAGGCCTGGCACCAAACACATGCTCGAAGCAATCAGATTAAGAGTATCATGACCCATTAGGGCGTCAAGCTTTTCCTCCAACAGATGACATCTTCTCATAAACTCAACAGTCTATGATTTCTTAGGATTAATCTTCGGAACATCCCTTTGAGAATCTGGCATAGAGAAAGTGAAGCTCTGATAGTCCGTGTCATTGAGAGAAGATGAATCTCTATCTTGGACAATAGTATGCTCTTGATCTCCAACAGGAATCTACACAGGCTGAGCTTGAGCAACATTGTTCACCGGATTCCTCTGAATATTGGCCTCTCCCCTAGTCATAGCTGTCATGGCCTTCATGAGTTGATCCAACTGATTCTTCATCAATTCTGAAATTCTGGTATGCAGATCTCATATGTCCCAAGAACATTGATCTCTGCTCAACAAGGACGAAGACATACCATGACCAATTTAAATTTCTTTAAATTGTACCAATGTCATGACCAACGTCATGACGACATCTCCGTACAGACAGACTATTTATCTAAACATTTAAATTGTGCAGAATTGTAAATGCTGAAAGATAAATAACACAATGAATTGTTAACCCAGTTTGGTGCAACATCACCTACATCTGGGGGCTACCAAGCCAGGAAGGAAATCCACTATTAGCAGAATCAATTCAGAGCTAAACTCCCCCATTTACAACTCCTCACTTAATCTCTACCCAATGTAATTTCTGCCTAGAGACCACTAGACAAGAGTATACCCACTCACCCCCCCTTAATCACAGCAGTGATATACAATTCATTACAAAAGATAGACTTTAGAAGACACTCTTCAAAGTCACAACACTTGATCTTTCTTAACAACTTTAATCAAAGACAATACACTCTTGCTTAAAAGCTTTGAGTGACACAATGAATACAATAGTTCATACACAATAACCAAAGCAATTATACAGCATACAATTGCTTGGCACACAAGGAATCCTAAGACTCCTAGACACACGTGAAGAGCAAACCTTTTCACTCACAAATATGTCTACCAAAATGCATCAAACGATACAAAGGGTGACTTACACACAAGGGACTCTCAAACCCTAGACCTTTATTTTACACTCTGGTTTTTCTTGATGTGAGTGCTTAATTTATTCTGCTTCTGCCCCTCCTTTTATAGCAATGCAGACTGGGCTTGGGCTAGTCACAAGTAACAGACTTTAGGTTAAACTTGATTAAACCACTTTCCATAATTCAAGGTGTTGTTAAATTAGGTCACAACAGCTTCATGTTATGTCCAACCCTGACTAGAATCTCGCATGAGATAACTAAGAAGCCATAACAGGTTTCCTGAAATTTAGCCTGAGATATATCAGGTATCATAACAGAAAAACAAACCCTGCACGCCTGATGTCATACGACCAATGTCATAACATTCAGTTATGACATTCAACTTCACTTACTCTTAGCTGCCCGGACTCCCACTACTGAGCACTTCTGCAGAATCTTCTTCACAACAGTAGAAACAAGCAAATTATAGTTTCCTAAAAAGTCTCCAAGATCCTTTTTATGAACACCAATTAAATCTGCACTTTGTTCCTAATGAATCACTTTGGCCTGTACATACTGATGAGGAATAACCAACAGGACCAAAACACTTCTGTCAAGAGATATAACATAGCAGCCCCTGCTGTACCAGACATTGATGTCATGACACTCAGTATGACATCCATGACAGCCGTTCTGTCATCAGCTCCTGCTACCTCCTGCTGCACCAGACAGCGATGTCATGACATTGGTAATGACAACCATGACAGTAGTTCTGTCATCAGCTCCTGCTAGCTCCTTCTGTATCCATGACAGCAGTTCTGTCATCTACTCTTGTTGGCTCCTGCTGCACCACAGCTCCTGTTTACAACACATGACAGCAGTTTTGTTACCACAGCTCCTGATTTATTAGACAGCGATGTCATGACATTGGTCATGACATTGTGATTAACAACACATGACAACAGTTCTGTCATGACAGAAGATGGATGTCACGACATTCAACATGACATTCACATTAAAACACTCCACATCAGTTATGTCACCACAACAGATAGAGATGTTATAATGTCCTGCTTAACATCAGTGCAGGATCATGTTTTATCAAAATTTAGCCAATCATAGAACCATGGACAATCATAGAGCCATGGAACTAACAATCTCCCCCTTTGGCAAATTTTGGCTAAAACAACCAAACACCTCCTTATCAGGGCAGCAACAGTGGTTTTTCCAGCCTCACACACTATCACGCTCCCCCTTGATAGTTGCAACAAATAACAACAGTTTTACTCCCCCTTGGTTTAGTCAAAAATTGACAAAAATTGGAGTAAGTGTACATACTGCACATGGTGTCCAAGTCTGACATTTCTTGATCTCTAAAGACTGCACCATCAATCTTGCACAATGACTTAACCTCCTTGAGAGTACACCCCGAATCAGTCTTGAATCTTGGGTTCTTGTCTTGTCTGAAGCTGCACCTTTAGAAGTGACACTGAGAATCAGCAAACTTTGTACAGGGCTTCACATCAGCAGCTTCACATCTTCCCCTGTCATGCATACCCATTACTCCCCTTGAAAGAGAGACTCCAACCATACAAAGACTTACACCAACATCTTTATATTCACACACTGGTAGCACATGCATCTCTGCACCCCTTGATTCACAACCCATACTAGAACAAATAACAGAGGTAGTTGCAGATTACTATTTGGGGGATTTCTTAGATTCAGTTTTGACAAAAACTCTCTAATATGTCATAGTGAAGGTCCTTCCTTATGCACAAGATCAAGACTGATGGTGTCTTGATCTTCATCTTCACCTGTCAAACAAGACACAACACAGGGATAGAGGCTCAAAACCCTGGTTTGATCCATTGCTACCCAGTGAGAGAGCCAAGAGCAGAACCATTGTTGAGTTTATTTTGATCAGTAACACAATGTCACAACACCTGGTATGACATTCCACCCTTCTTAAGGCATACAGTCACAAACTGCTTGAGGCCACAAGCAATCTTGAGACATAACTGAACCATTCCAATAACATATCCTAGATAGAAGTATACCTCCCCACACCAAGGATAACTAGTTCTCTATTTCCAAAAGCACGTGAATGGAAAAAATAAGACTCATCTTCATGTCTTCAAGAGCTCACTCCTTGTTCAACATACCTGCTGAACGCATTCATTTTCTGCTTGAACCATAGTGAACTAGTACACCCATTAGATAAAAGCTCTCCCCCTATCTTTTATAAAAGCTGCTCCAAGATCACCACATTATCCCTCATGACCAACTCCATGCTCATACAGTGAGAAGGTACCAAACAGCTCCACGTCTTTCTGCAGTAGAAGAACCCACTTCTCCACAGGACTTCTGGCCTGAATAAGATAAACACCTCATAATCCAAGACATTCTTTCCCCATCATTCTCCCATATGATAAGTAAGAACATTTCTGGTTTAACTGGTGAATATTCACTCATGAGTCCAAATTTTCATGCACTGAGGCACTCCAGTCTTGTACAATACTCTCACATCATACTCCAAGATAGTCAATTTACCTCATCATTCTCCCGTATGACAAGATAGAGTACTTCTTAGTCAGACTGTGAATCACCAGATCTTCAAGTCCAGCAAACAAAGTGATGTTCTGACAAACATTATACATTAACCACTTGGACTTACTATCTGAGCAGTAATCCAATCTGAGGATCTTCAGAGAGCACAACTCCACCAGCTTGATCAAATACATCTCCAAAGGAAGGTAATTTTCCATAAGCAACTTAGGGCTTCTACCACAAGCTCCAATGTATGAACAGAACCAGAACCTTCTTTGATCTTCAAACAACTACCCTTCTGCACAAGAGTAATGTTCTTCAAGCACCCTTCTGAAAAACCAACTGCCACTGTTTGGTTAACTCAGCTTCTTTAAGAGCTCTAGAGAATCTGCTAATCCACCAGGCCACTTTGATCTTCAAATTCTTCTTACTCCAAAGAAAGGCATATACTCCTTCACACAGCTCCCGCAAACTGCATGAGATGAAGCATTACTTCCATTCATACCTGAGAAGATCAACTTATCTTCATCACTTGAGGCCTTGAAGTTTCTGCTTGATGTCACAACTTCAGTTAAGACATCCAGCTGGTGAATCCAGTCCTTCATTATGCCATTTAGAAGAACCTCATCAAGAGTTCCATGTTCACACAGACTTGATTACTGATAGCAAGGTTGAGTAGACAACCTGTGTTCTGTATTAGCTACCTTTGAAATGCATTTTCTCCAGAAGACTCCTTTTTAGAAACACCAATCATGCCAAAGCTTGATTCTTTAGAGAGAAGGAAGAAAATTTTTACAAAAGGAATCCCACTTTCCTTAAGTAGAGACTTTTTCAGAAAATCAGAGATAACTACCACTTATCCTTGACCTTCAAGCTGAGCAAGATCTCATGCTCCAGTGCACTTAGATCAGAAATAAACTGAACCAAGTAGAGCAACCAGCGCCATCTTCTAGACCAGTTTCTTGCTAGGAAACTTTCTAAATACAGATCATATGCTGCTGCACTCCAATAAACTGATCTAAGAAGAATGTCTTAGCACTACATTCTAGTCTTAGTTTCTTGCCAGGAAAATTACTAGAATAAAGTCAATTCCTACCACACAAGAGTATGGTAACAAGATTATCTGCTATGCCTTAACATCTGGTTGAACATCAGATCCTTGAAACCAACAAAGCAGATCTAGGGCCTGATGCTTGAGCAACAACTGATGAGACAACTTGATCATCAACTAAGGATAATCCATTAAATATTTGAGAATATCTCAAATAGCAATGAATCTTAAATCCTTGTAACATATCCTTCTCTGAACTTCATGGATAATCAATTAAATACGTGTGTAGTCCACAAATAGCAATTGATCTTAAATCCACACAACTTCAGGAATACCAAGGATGAAACATCAAGGCTGACACCCTTGACTCAACCTACATATGACTTCCTCTGTTGAAAGAGCCTTTGCAAGTCATGAGTGGTGAAAATAAATCACCTCCCACAACCTTTGTAATACACAGCAGAACAACCCAAGCACATAGCTACAAACACCGCTAACCATCTACACAACTGCCACAGCCATGCATCAAACTGTATATAGGTCAATCTTCTCTCAGGGCTACCAGAGTTTTTTCATCAGAAAAATATGCAGCGGAACCACCAAAAGAACATCTTCAACATGCCCTAAATAAGATGTCAGAACATCTTATAGGTCATCATACAGAAGTAGCCACTCCTCCTCTGGCAAACCCTTCAGCAGATCATAGAAGCTCCTATATCAGAGGTGTTGCACCCTAAATTTTGACCCCTTAGATTCTCATTATCATTTTAGGAGCAAACTCATGGATTACCTAACCTTAACCCAGTGCAAGTTTGGCTTTGTCAAGTTACAGATGAATCAGGGTTGTGTACAGTCAAATCGAAACTTCAGGGTTTGTGATCAATCCAAGTTTTAGGTTGATTCAATCATGAAACAAGATCAAGGGTATCATAGGATGCCAATTGAGAATCCAATTTGAAGTTGTCACTCCAGAATCAAGAACAGTGCAGCCCAGGAGCCCCGATTAGGGTTTTTTTTTACCGGTAAAAGTCAACTGTAGTTTGACTTTGGTGTTGGAAGGTGTTTTAGTGGTGGGATCATAATCCATGAAGTTCAAATAGCTTAATAAAGTTCATTGAAGAAGTATCAAAGTCTCAGGAAGTCCAGAGTGTCAACAGACGACTCGGTAGTCACCGATCGATCGTACGGTTGACCGAAAAGTCAACTCTTCAAATTTAAGGAATTGGACTTCAAAGTGTGAATCAAAAATGTTCCTTATGTCATTTTGCACTTTCCTATCACTTTTCATGACCATTGGATCAAGGATGAAGGAGTAATCGAAAATTCGGGAAATTAGGGTTTTGAAAGGGGCTAAACCATAACTCCTTAATCACACATCCAAATCAAGTGGTTCAAAGCTCATTGAAAATCTCTTGACAAATCCTACAAAAGTCCCTCAGTGGTCCATGATCAGAAAATGCATAGATTTGGAGTTATGACCAAATTCATTTTGAGAAGGGAAAAAGACAGAAAACTTTCACTTTTAAGCTATTTTTTTAGCAACTTTGAGAGATTTTTTGGCCTATTTCCTTTGAGAATTTGAAACTCATGAAAACATGAATGTTTTAGATCTATTTGAGGGCTTTCTAAAAAGTACTAGAACATCTCAAAAGGATTTGTGAGCTGAAAGTTATGGATTTAGCAAGATGGTGTTTTCACACTTGAGTCCCACATTGACAAACTTTCAAAAAACATTCCTTTGATCAATTGGACCAATCTCAGCTTTTGAAACATGTTTTATCTGATATGTAGAGACTTTGTAGCATGGAAATACAATAAAAATGCAGAGGAAATGGAATTGGCCAAGTTTGCAAGTGTACTTGCAAGTTGCAAATGCAACTTGCATTAAAAAATTATAAACAAGCAAGAGGTGGAAAGTAAGTTTTGCACCAGCCATGAGCCTATACACTTTAGCATGACTTTAGACACACTAAACTCATCATAAAACTTGACTTTAAGCTTACCTATCAGCCAAGAAATCCCTTTTTGGAGATTGGATTCAAAAAGTGAAAACCTTTCCTTCTTAAGAAGGAAATCTCCAAATCTGCCCAATACCCCCATTTGCCTATAAATAAAGGCACTCCCCACCTCATACCATACACAAGAATCCCTCTAAAAAACCAGAAAAAGATCAAGCTCCCACCCTTTCACACTTTTCTCCAAAATCACCAAAAGTCACAAAATTGCCAAAAAGCTTCAAAATCTGCCTTGCTACAATTGCTGCCAAAACCATTTCTCCACACTCAAACTCACCAAACATCATCCCCACAATCCATAAATATGATATAGAAGGTGTTCCAACCATTGAACCACTCAAAAACCTCATTCTCCAAAAAGTCAACTTCCATACCAAGTAACTTTGACCACAATTTACAAAATCAGTCAAAACTTGTTCTAAGCATTCTCTTGATGTTATAACCATTCAAACACCTCACGGATATTATATCTCAACTGTCCAAAGCATTGAGAATCATTGGTGATGCCTATTTCTCAAACTGTCACAAGGTTGGTATTTTGCTTCAAAAGGAAGAAAGGTTCAAAACAAGGAGGTGATTGAAGATTCTCTGGTTTTCTTGTCCCTCTTGCTTGCTTGAAGTTGTCTACAAGAGGTATGTGCATTGAATTCATCTCATTCATCATTATACCATAAGGATGATTTTGGGGTTTTTGACATAAAGCTTACTTTGCTATTGTTTTTATGTTCACATACCAAACTTTGCCTTGATGGTTTTGTACCTGATTTTTGAGTATGATCATACTTAGTATGATGTTTAGAACATGTGTGGATGATTTGTTCAACTCATTCTTATCTGTTTTGGTATCTCGCTCTCAAATTGCATTTACAAAGGCAATTCATGTGTAACATTTCAAATGCCCATACCAGTTCTGTCCTAAGCAAGATATGACTAAAATTTGTGGTCAATTTCATCTAATTTCATGTTTGTGACTTGTGCGCATTGGTTTCATGAGTATATTTTGTATGTTCCATTCTTTCATTTTCATGATACGTGTTGCATCCTACATTTTAAAACACACAGCTGCATTACACATTGTTTTCTTGCTTGGATTTGTTTTGATTGATCTATAAGTGTTAGCCTTAACATGACTAGAGTGTGTAGGCTGTGAAGGTGTGAATGAATTGAAACTTCCTGCTTGTATCTTTGACAGCATGCCCCATTAATGACCTTTTTGCTATTTATGAACCATTTTCAATACAGCCTGGTTTGTAGTTGATCCATGAAGCTTAAAGTCATTGGTTAATACTTTTAAAGTTGGTATGTGTGAATGGTTTGATCTAAATGTGCACAAAATCATGCCTTGAGTCCATTATGCATTTCAAGATGTACACTTGAACACTACACATTACTTCTCTGCTCAGATGCTGTTTTGTTTGAACTTGCCACTAAGATTCATCAAGCATCTCATACATAATTTGCTCAAACCATCATTTAGGCATGTAGGCACCTACTTTGATCCATAGCTTCAAAAATGCATTTTTAAAGGCATATTTACAACTCATGCATCAATTTTACTTTTGTTCAAGTATAAGCCTCATTTTTTTGTTGGAATTACTTGTGTGAGATGTATGGAATATGTGCTAACCTTCAGTTTAATCTAAGCATGTGTTGACATTGGAATTGCATCTCAAACCCTCATTCTTGCAACTGTCATGATTTTCCTTGTCATTTCCATATGACAGTTGATGTTTTGCTTCATAAATAAGACTTTTGGATGTATGATCATTGTATGCATGATGTTTGAATTATGCTTGAACCATATATCTGATTGTAACATGCCTGAACTGATCACTAGCTTCAAAGATGCATTCTGTTCACATTCTTTGCAATTTACACATCACTTTTCATTTTAGACTGTCTTGATCCATACCTGTGGTTTAGATATCATTCAATAACATTTTGTGGTATGTGTATGTGACTGGTATGATGTAGAACTAGCTGGATTTGAAACTGCATATCCTACTGCACCTCACTAAACACAAAAAAATGCAGCATGAATGTCACTTTCACTACCACCAGTTTTGAACTCATTTTTTGTGTTGGCACTCATTCATCAACCTATTTCCAATGTGTGTATAAATTTGCTTTGACCTGAACATGCCTGGATTTGAATCTTCATCTCATTATGCATGTCACATGATAATATTACAAGTTGAATATCACTTTCCACCATGAACTGTTCTATGCCAAAAGTCTTTGCTTATTTCATTCATCAACATTTGTATGGTGTGTGTGTATGATTATATTGGTTTAAAACTGGTTGTAGCCCAAGTTCCATCACAAAATGCATCTCACATGTTCACAAAGCACACACTATCGGGTTTTCAAATGGAGGGGGAATTTCAAAAATCCAACAGTGCCATCATGTTCCTTGTGATTTTCTATGCAATTTAGACCTAAAGCTTGTTGAAAACTATTGAGAATTGATTGAGTTGCAAGTGAAAATGCAAATCCAAGTTTTGTTCATGGTTTTTGCCCAGCCTGCCTTGACTACACGCCCTGTATGTTTATGGGGTGGCATTTGTACTCGGATGTACAGCCAGCCCAGTGGTAACCAACTTGTCACTTAAGCGCCTGTCACTGCATGTAGGGTTCGACCCCTGAGGAGGGCAACCCTTTTACCATTTTTTCCATTTATTTTACCAAACTTCAAAAATTCATATCTCTTTCATTTTTAATCATTTTGCACCCATTCTTTTTGCATTATGTTTGTTTTTATGTATACTTTCATGACATATTTTTAAATTCCATGTTTGCTTAATTTTTCATACCTTTTGACCACTTTCAAGTTGAGTTTGTTTTATGGTCGTTTTCGCGTATACTGTTGAATTTCTTGACTGTTATACTTGTATGTGTTTGTGATGCTTGCTTGCATTCATATCCTTAGATGTTAGTCAACATGCTAAGATTTTATATTTGGGTTGTTACCATGTTTATTTTGTCCCCTCTGTTGAATTTACTTAAGCTCGGTCTGTTGTCACACTTCCTGCTTAATCATCTGCTTTGATTGTCATCAATGCATCTTTGCTTTATCTTTCAAACATGTTCATTTAATGGTTGTCACCATGCTTTTATATTCATCATGTTTAAAACTTTGATTAAATGTTTTTCTTTTCCCCAAGTGATGAAACCTGTTACTTCTCATCCAAGTTGCCTCCCCTTTCTCCTTCCAAAGGAAAAGTCTTTCCATTGACCCTCATGTCATGGATAGCTCATTCACCCTTTCTCTTGACTTTGATAAGTCACTTTAACCTTAGTTTAGAAGCCATTAGACTTTGCTTTTAAGTCTAAGAAACCCACCTGTACTAGGAGTTTTCTTCAACTAGAACCCTAGGATAGAGTTTGTCCACTCTATGTAAGAATCATCGTCATGATTTCTTACTTCCCCTTTTGAGTGTTACAATTTAGATTAGGGAGTTTTGTCAAACTCCACACAAACATTGTCATGTTTGTTCCCCTTTGAACCTTGATCATAATCAAGTGTTCTTCATCCCTTATGAGGTGAACTACGATTGCTCTGATTCTATCCTAGTTAGGATACGTAGGCAGAAGACGCGACGTCTTTGCGAGCAAACTTAGTGTATATAACTTTAGGTTTCAACTTATACCTTAACCCCAAACCATAGCACATTTCACAAACTTAGAAAGCAATCAAACAAAAGGTTTCTGTAGAGTACTACAGATTCTTAGGGTGCTAACACCTTCCCTAGGTATAACCAAACCCTGATCCCCGAATCTCTTAGCGTTGTCGTTACATCGCGAAAAGGGTTTTTCTTTCTTTAGACCTTTCCTTTGGATAAAATAAAGTTCGGTTGTAAAGAATTAAGATTCAAGTTAATTTAATAGCTTGATATCCAATTTTCACCGCAACAAAAATGGCGACTTCACTGGGGAGGTTGCTTTAAGGGTTTAGCCTATCTTGTTTGATTACTTGCTATATTTGTGAATACTTGTAAATATGTGCTCTGTTGGATCTTAGGAATCTTGAGTGGTAAGACAACACTATACCCGTGTTTGAGCGTACTTATGATAGGATGGAGGTATATTCAAGGAGGCTTATAGGGAGTTGATTCCCGACCAAGCTGACTTGAGAAAACCACCGCTCAGTAGAGGCCCTTCTGAGAGTTAGTATTGTTGATCGAGTATTCGTGAAAACAATGCTACTTTCTACATGGGAGCCCGTGATACTGAGGACCTTTAGATTACCTTTTCCCCACTTTGGCTTTATTAGGATGTAGTGCGATGACTATAAGGGAGTAATTCCGAAATAGTTGATACGCGATACTACACTTGGACGAGACTCTCTTGAGAATATTATCGACCACCAAGTATTTGGGAAATTGATAATATCTGAAAGATGGGTCGAGGACTCTGGGGACCTTTTTTTAGAACCTTGTTCTACAGTTTTAAAAAGCCCTAGTACATACCTTTGGGATGGGTAGACCTTGGCTCCACGCTCATGTTCTCCCTAAACCTTCACCTGTTTACCTATGTGTATATGTGAAATATGTGCTTACCTGTGTTTGTGCATTCATGCATTCATGAACATCATGTCATAAAGTTTCATGGAAATCAGGCTTTTTGTTTGTAAACATTAGGATCATCATGGATAGTGGAAAAAAGAAAACTATGAAGTACACTTACAAAAGTCCTAACTTGGATGACATATAGAGGTTGAGCACTTTGATAACAGATCTAGAAGGATTCAAAAGCAGGTATGGGAACTTATTGTCATTGTTGAGGGTAAAAGATGGATCTGGGACTTCTCTCCACACTTTTCCAGTTTTATGATCCGCTCTACCATTGTTTCACTTTTCCTGATTATCAGCTGGTACCTACACTTGAGGAATATTCTTGCTTGGTTGGGTTACCCATTCTTGATGAGTCTCCTTTCCCAATCATGGAGAAGGACCCTAAGGAGGAAGAAATTGCTAAAGCTACACGTTTGGGATTGATGGATATTCAGAAAAATATGGTTACTAAAGGAGGAGTATTTGGTTTGACTGCAGAGTTCTTGGTTGGGAAAGCCCAATACTATGCTGATCATTTGAGTATGGATGCATTCGAGGTTATCCTCGCCGTGCTCATTTATGGGATCTTCTTGTTTCCAAGATTTGATAATTTTGTGGATCTCAACGGCATTAAGATTTTCTTGAAGAAAAACCCTGTGCCTACTTTACTAGCTGACGCCTATCATTATGTTCATCTGAGGAATCTTCATAAAGGAGGAATGGTTACTTGTTGTGTCCCTTTGTTATACAAGTGGTTTATTTCTCACTTACCTAAGGCTCATTCTTTTTGGAAGGAAGGTTGGTGGTCTCAGAAGGTTATGGCTCTTACTCACTCTGATATTGATTGGTACAGCCGTAATTACGATGGGATAAAGATCATTGACAGTTGTGGAAGTTTTGGTAACGTACCTCTTCTTGGTACAAATGGAGGAATCAGTTACAACCCTGTTCTCGCTCGCCGACAGCTTGGATATCCTTTGAAGGACAAACCCAATAGCGCTCATGTGGAGAATATTTTCTTTAAGGGGGAATCAGAATTAAGAAAAGAGATCCTAAAAGCTTGGGGTCATGTGCATATGAAAGGAAAGGAAGACTTAGGGAAACCTAAATGCATCTCTCTCGAGCCTTATCTCCAATGGGTCCGAAAGAGAGCTATTCAGCTGAAGATGCCTTATCCTCAGCAGGAACCCATGGTTTTGAAAGAGGAACCCCCATTAATCTTTATGTCTGAAGAGGAAAAGTTGAAGATTACTTTGAGGAAATCACAACAAACTGAAGTAGCCTGGAGGTACAAGTACCAAATGGCCGTGGAAGAAAATAATGAACTCCATAGACAACTTCAGATGAAGGATGAAGAAATGATTGCTTGTAAGAAAAGGAAGGCGCATGAAGATTTATTTTATTCTAGCCATCAGTCAACTCCATGGAAGTTAATGGTGGACAAGCTCATTCTTGAGAAGACACAGATAGAAGAAGAAATCAAGAAGATCAAAGCAATAAAGGACTTTTGTTAGAATATATTTAGCTCTATGTTTAGGACTTTTTGTAAGATGTACTATTTTGTAAAACTTGAAAATCAATGAAATGAAATGATGTTTCGATATTTACAAAATCTGAGTTCCATAAAACCTTTGCATTTGCATTCTCATTATATAATCATTCAAGGAACTAAAGATTGTTTTGCAGATATTATAGGATGGATTCTGGAAAGAAAGCAGAGATTGTGTTCCAAAGACCAAAATTGGAGAACTTGAAGAAACTGGGAAGTTTAGTAGAAGACCTCGAGGCATTCAAAGAGAAGTATGGGAATATGTTGTCTTTGCTAGAAGTTCAAGTATATGAAGAGATGTTGTCCGCACTCGTGCAGTTCTATGATTCAACCTATCACTGTTTCACATTTCCAGATTATCAGTTGCTGCCAACCTTGGAAGAATATTCCGCCCTGATGGGAGTAGGAGTCACTCCTAGACCATTTTCTGGAAGATAAGGAACTCCTAATGAAAGAGCAGTTGCAGAGGCCGCGTATTTGGAGGTGGACGAAGTACGATCTCATATGATTGCTAAGGGAGGGTTGTATGGATTTCCAGCTATGTTCCTGTATGAAAAAGCTCAAAGTTATGCCTTGTCGAAAAATTCTGAAGCATTTGAGGCCATCCTGGTTTTACTAATCTACAGAATGTTCCTGTTCCCGACTGCTAATGATTTCGTAGATGCAAATGCAATCAACCTCTTCTTATCAAGAATCCTGTACCTACCTTGTTGGCTGATGTATACTTTTCCATCCACCGTAGGAACCGTTATGGAGTTGGTCAAATTGAGTGTTGCACCGTTCTCTTGCACAAGTGGTTTATTTTGCACTTGCCAAGAATTCCAGCCCTCTGGGATAGGCAGAATGGGCCCTCATGGATTGAAAAACTGTTGTTACTCAAACATTCAGATATTAAGTGGTATGACCCTATGTATGGGGGATTGCCATGATCCAAAGCTGTGGGGATTTCCCGAATGTACCATTCATCAGCGTTAATGGTTGCATCAGCTATAATCCTATTTTAGCTCGTCGGCAGTTGGGGCACCCGATGGAGAGTGAACCAGACCCAGACTTTTTGAGAAGCTTCTACATTGAAGAGGGGAAGAATCCCGCTTACAGGGCTCGAATTGTGTATGCTTGGCGTCATGTCCACACGAGGGGAGTAACTGCCTTAGGTTAACACGACACTACTGTTTCATAATCTTACTTATCATGGGTAAAAGAAGCAGCATTGAAGATGTTCTATACTCGCTTTGAGCCTGACTCACCCAAACCTACTCTCGTAGAAGAATTGAAAGTTGCCTTGGTAAAAGCTGAAAAAGAAGGAAAGACTTGGAGGGATAAGTACTTCAAAGTTATGCAAGAGAAGGAAGAGCTTCAAGAGTTGATCCATCAAGGTGGAAAGAAGAATTAGCCAGAAGACGAAGGGCCATCCAACCAGAAGATCTAAAATCCTTTTGTTTTCCGTTTTATTTCATAATGTATCTGTATTGAAGGCTTGTATTTCAGTTTCAGAATCGTTGTTGTAAAACTCTCAGTTATTAATCTATGAAGACTTTGAATTTGCTTTATTTCCCCCATTGTTATAACTTTTGCAAATATTTCGTTGGATTCCTTGAATGATTAATTTTGCATTGTTGCATTTCGCATTCATTGGCATTGCATGTGCATATTCTTGTGTTGTGTCTCATCTCGTTGTCTTGTCTCCAGAGAAAGAATCACACTGAATCCTCAACACCGATACAACACCCGAGCCCAAGCTCGCCTAAGAATGGAAGGACAGAATTTGGATGTGGACAGGATTGATAATGAACTCGGAGAGCTACGAGGAGGCATGGGGCAGATCATGGAAGCCCTACAAGTCATTCGTGCAAAGTTGGACACTCAAGCCACTGTTGTTTCTGAAATCACTGGCATAGCTGTAGAGTTGATCCCAACGGCAGTCACTGTTGCAAATGTTCCACCATATGGGTTACCGCCTGGCTTTGTACCTCCACCAACAGTCAGTCAACAAGCAGTTCCCCTAGGGGCAGAAGTTCCTCAAGCTATCCCTACTTACACTCAGCCTTCTATTCAGATTCAAGCGTGCCCTGTCTTCCATAATCCTCCACAAGTGTATGAAGGTCTTGATGGGTATGAAGAGGAGAGTGGACGACATGATAAGTTGTAAGAAATTGTAGAGACTATAGGAAGGAAAGTCAGAGAAATGGAAGGGAATGACATCTTTGGTACTAATGCCAGAGATATGTGCTTAGTGTCTGGATTGGTAATTCCGCCGAAATTCAAAGTTCCCAATTTTGATCAGTATTCTGGTGCTACTTGTCCTCGGACGCGTCTGATTATATATTGCCGAAGAATGGCCGCTCATGTAGAAGATGACAAGTTGATGATTCACTGTTTCTAAGATAGTTTGAAAGAAGCTCCTTCTAAATGGTATTTGGGTCTGGATCAGTCTCGTATTCACAGTTTCCAAGACTTGGCCGATGCTTTCGTAAAACATTACAAGTACAACATGGATTTAGCCCCTGATAGAAGACAGTTACTGAGTATGTCGCAGAAGAGTTCAGAATCTTTCAAAGAATATGCACAACGGTGGAGGGAAACCGCCTCTCAGGTGGAACCTCCTTTGAGTGAAAAAGAGTTGACAGATTGGTTCGTCGATACAGTGAGACCGGAGTTTTATGATAAGATGATCAGTAGTGTAACCGCAGGTTTTTTTGATATAGTAGCAGTGGGGGTGAGAGTGGAGTTAGGAATGAAGAATGTAAAGGTGGCTAGTGGTTCCAGCAGTTCTGGTAACAACAATGTCAAGAAGTTCAGCAGTAATTTTCATAAAAAGACGGAAGGGGAGACAAATGCAGTAACCGTGGGAAGAAAGAGTCGCACCTGGAGACCGCCTTACCAACAGTATCAGCAAAGTTATGTTCAACAACCTCAGCAAGGCTTTGTTCAGCAGCCTCAAGCAAGTTATGTTCAGCAACCCCAGCAACAACGACCAATGTATCCGTTGCAGTATGCCCAATAACCATATGTGGCAGCTGTAACTCCGGCTTTCAATCATCCTATTCCCAGCTATCAGGCAGTACCAGCACCTGTATATCAGCCAATTCAACAAGGGTATCAACGAGCGCCCAACGCTCCACCCTATCAGCAACATCATCAGCCTAGAGCTCAGGCACCCAGACAGAACTACCAGAATCGGAGACCAACAACAAAACCTCTACTTCCTCAGATACCGATGACTTACACAGAGTTGTACCCCTCCTTGGTGCAACAAGGATTGGTAACAACGCAACCGCTAAATACAGACACTACATCTCCTCACTATAATCCAAATGCTCATTGTGCCTTTCACGAAGGCGCTGCCGGTCATGATTTAGAAGGTTGTCTTGGCTTAAAACATCTTGTCAGGGAGTTGATGGAAAAGAAAATCTTGTCTTTTGATGATGTACCCCCTAACGTTAAAAGTAATCCATTGCCGAACCATGGAGGGGTTAATGCTGTAGAAGAAGTTTCAGATGAAAGGATAGTCCGAGGTGTGTCAGAGATTAAGACTTCGGTAAAGTTACTTCACGAGAAGCTGTTGAAAGCAGGATTGATAGAAGGTACCCATAATGATTGTGAAGAATGTTCTATTGATTCTAGAGGGTGTGATGTGGTACGAGGAGATATACAATGATTGATTGATGATGGAGTATTGCAAGTGTGTAGTAAGGTGAGGAAAGAGGAAGTTTCGGTAATTGAGCCTGTTTTTAATTTACCAAAGAAAGGTGGGAAAGTTTTGGTGTTCAAAATGACCAGCAAAAGTGTGAAGTCTGTTTTCAACAAGTCGGCTATCGATCAACCTCAACCAGTTATTATTCAGAAACCAAAACCCTTTCCTTTTGAAAGCACGAAGGCCGTTCCATGGAAATATGACATGACTGTGATAGACCGAGGATCTGGGAGGGTTAGTCAGAAAGAGACAGTGAAAGACGACCAAGTAGACGTGACAAATATTGCAGGTACAAGCAAGATGACTCGTAGTGGTCGGATCTATCAGCCAAAGATAACAGTAGTCACTCCAAAAGAGGTTACTCCTGCTGCGACAAAAGAAAAAGAGGTACCAAGTATTGAGGGAGACGACGAGGAATTCCTAAGGATTATCCGGAAAAGTGATTACAGGGTTATTGATCAGCTTCACCAAACCCCATTGAAGATATCGATCTTGTCTCTCTTGATGAACTCTCCAGCCCACAGAGAAGCTCTGCAAAAAGTATTGAAGCAAGCACATGTGACAAAAGATATAACTCTCGGCCAATTTGACTCAGTGATAGCCAACATTACTGCATGTAACACCCTGAGTTTTAGTGATGCAGAGTTGCCAAAAGAAGGACGTAATCACAACCGTGCGTTGCACATATCTGTCAGGTGCCAGGAAGACACAATGGCACGAGTTTTAGTCGACACTGGATCCTCATTGAATGTGTTTCCCGCAAGTTCGCTCGCAAGGTTAGCATATGCAGGGGCAGAAATGAAACCGACGTCATTGATTATAAAAGATTTTGACGGTTCAAGAAGAACGGTTGTTGGAGAGGTAGAATTGCCAATCATGATAGGACCTCATGTGTTCGATATTACATTCCAAGTCATGGACATTAACCCAGCTTATAGTTGTTTGTTGGGACGACCGTGGATTCACGCAGTTGGGGCCGTGACTTCCACTTTACATCAAAGAATGAAATTTGTTGTGAATGACAAGCTGGTAATTATACACGGTGAAGAGTACCTAATGGTGAGCAATCTGTGATCATTCAAGTATATTGAAGCAGATGAGGGCGCGTTAGAAACTTCCTTTCAAGCACTCGAGATAGCTAACACAGTGATGTTAGAGGAAACAGTGGCTAAGAGTGGTCCATCTTTTGCATCCGCTCAGAGCATCAAGTCTACAATGGAAGAAGGTACTACTGCAGGTTGGGGAGAGGTTATTGAAGTGAAGCCAAAGATGGATCGCAAAGGGTTGGGTTACAAACCAACTCATGATGAAGCACTGACACATGACAAAGGACGCCCAAAGACTATACAAGAAGTATTCATCAGTGGAGGTTTCCAAGTCAGTGTTGTGGAAGAAGATTTTGAAGATGAAGACCTTGAACAGTTAGTGTATCATTGCAACTCTGCCTTGAGCAACTGGGAAGCTATTGAGATTCCTATGGTCTCTCCTGAGTTAAAGTAATTTGTTTGTCTTTCCTTTCTTGTTGTTGTTTTGAATCTCCATAGCCATGCCCAAGGCTATAGGAATGTTTTGTAAGGGCCCCGTGCTTTCAAGAAAATCAATGAAAAACGAACTATTATGTTAATTTCCTTATGTTATTTCCTTTACACCTTTTACTTTCATTTTAAAAGAAAAATGGCAATCTTAAAAAACCCAAAACAATTTTCTTTTTTGTGTGCTGCATTTGTCTTTGTGTGTTTTAATAAATTAAGTCATTCTAACGTGCAGTGATGTCCTAAAACCCATTGAATCCTATGACTTTGCATTCCCTCCTGACTTTGATTCACCAATATACCAAGCTGAAGATGAGAACGGAGATTTTGAAATCCCTGATGAACTGGTAAAATGGGCACACTATGAGTACACAGAGCTTCAACCCTACAAAGAACAGGTAGAAGTCATTAATCTTGGCACCGAAGAAGACAAGAAAGAAGTCAAGATTGGGGCAGCTCTAGGGGCAGAAGTCAAGCAGCAACTAGAGAAGCTTCTGAAAGAGTATGTGGATGTATTTGCTTGGTCATACCAAGATATGTCGGGTTTAGACACTGACATAGTGGTTCACAAATTACCGCTTCGATCAGAATGCCCACCGGTTAAACAAAAGCTCCGAAGAACAAGACCTGACATGGCTCTCAAGATTCGAGATGAAGTGAAATAGCAGATTGACGCCGGTTTCTTAGCAGTGTCCAAATACCCCGAATGGGTGACCAATATTGTATGTGTACCGAAAAAGGATGGGAATGTCAGAATGTGTGTGGATTATAGGGATCTAAACAAGGACAGTCCGAAGGATGATATCCCTTTGCTGCATATTGATACGTTGGTGGATAATATGGCTCGTTTTGCAGTTTTCTCATTTATGGATGGTTTCTCCGGTTACAATCAGATTAAGATGGATCCCGATGACATGGAAAAAACTACTTTCATTACTCCATGGGGGACTTACTGTTACAAAGTTATGCCTTTCGGTCTGAAGAACGCAGGTGCTACTTATCAGAGAGCCATGGTGGCTTTATTTCATGATATGATGCACAAGGAGATAGAGGTATACGTTGACGACATGATAGCCAAATCTCAGAGTAAGGAGGACCATTTGGAACATCTTTTGAAATTATTTAAGAGACTCAGGAAATATCAGTTGAGACTGAACCCAGCCAAGTGCACCTTTGGAGTAAGATCTGGAAAGTTACTCGGTTTCATTGTCAGTCACCGAGGGATTGAGGTGGATCCAGATAAAGTCCGAGCCATTCAAGATATGCCAGCTCCGCAGACTGAGAAGCAAGTCAGAGGTTTTCTTGGAAGACTGAACTACATACCCAGATTTATTTCCAATATGACTCCTACTTGCGAGCCACTCTTCAAATTGTTACGCAAGGACCAGACGGTTGTTTGGAATTCTGATTGTCAGCAAGCGTTTGATAAGATTAAGGGCTATCTTCAAGAGCCTCCGATCTTAATACCTCCTGTTCCAGGAAGACCTCTCTTCATGTATTTGACAGTGCTAGAGAATTCCATGGGTTGTGTGTTAGGTCAGTAGGATGAGTATGAACGAAAAGAACATGCTATTTATTATTTGAGTAAGAAGTTCACTGATTGTGAAAGCCGATATTCACTTCTGGAGAAAACTTTTTGTGCTTTAGCATGGGTTGCCAGGCGTTTGAGGCAGTACATGATTTGTCATACCACTTTGTTGATTTCAAAAATGGATCCGATAAAGTATATTTTTGAGAAGCCTGCTCAGAATGGAAGGCTCGCCCATTGGCATATGTTATTATCAGAATACGACATCCAGTATGTAGCCCAGAAGTCTATCAAGGGTAGTGTTTTGTCAGAATATCTTGCAGATCAACCAGTGGAAGATTATGAGTCTCTCAAATTTGATTTCCCAGATGAAGACATTATGTTGGTAAAAGATTGTGAAAAACCGAGTCCCAATGAAGGTCCGCAGACAAGTCTTTGGTGGAGAATGATGTTTTATGGTTCCTCCAACTACAGTGGGCATGGGGTAGGTGCCGTTTTGATGAATCCGGAGGGTGGTTACACTCCATTCACAGCCAGGTTGAATTTTGACTGCACAAACAATATCGCCGAATATGAAGCATGCATTCTCGACCTTGAAGCAACTATCGACCTCAAAATCAAACTTCTTGAAGTCAGTGAGGATTCAGCTTTGGTTATTTATCAAGTTACTGGTGACTGGGAGACTAGGCATGAGAATTGGATCCCTTATAGAGCCTACATTGTCAAAATGATGGAGTATTTTGATGAAATCACTTTCAAGCATATTCCGAGATCTGAGAATCACATCGCCGATGCCCTAGCCATGTTAGCCTCAATGTGGAAAGTCAAGGATGTCAATGATGCCACTCTCATCCGAATTGAACGCAAGACCGAGCCCGCCTACTGTCAGATGGTTGAAGAAGAAACTGATGATAAGCCTTGGTTCCACGACATAAAGAATTACCTGTTAAAACAAGAATATCCAGCAGATGCTACGTCACTTGACAAGAAAACTCTGAGACGATTAGCATCCAAGTTCTTTCTCAGTAATGATGTGCTTTACAAAAAAAATCATGACATGGTCCTGCTTAGATGTGTCGACAGACAAGAAGCAGATTTGTTAATGCAAGATGTTCATGAGGGAATATTTGGCACACATGCCAATGGATATGCTATGTCTAAAAAGATTTTGAGGGCTGGTTATTACTGGTTGACTTTGGAAACTGACTGTATTCAATATGCTAGGAAATGTTACAAGTGTCAGATTTATGCGGACAAGATGCACGTACCTCCGAAGTTGCTAAATGTGTTGTCATCGCTGTGGCCTTTCTCTATGTGGGGCATTGATAAGATTGGGGAAATTGAGACAAAAGCTTCTAACGGACACCGATTTATTCTAGTTGCTATCAATTATTTCACAAAGTGGGTTGAAGTCGCAGCCTACACTAATGTTACTCGACAAGTGGTGGCCCGTTTTATCAAGAAGGAGATTATTTGTCGTTACGGAATTCCGAGTCGAATCATAACGGACAATGGTACCAATTTAAACAACAAAATCATGAAAGAGTTGTGCGATGACTTCAAAATTGAGCATCACAATTCTTCCCCTTATCGTCCCAAGATGAATGGGGCTGTAGAAGCTGCGAATAAAAACATCAAAAAGATTTTGCAAAAGATATTAAAAACTTACAAAGACTGGCATGAGATGCTAACATTTTCCTTGCATGGGTACAGAACGTCCGTCCGCACTTCAATAGGGGCAACCCCTTTTTCTTTGGTATATGGAATGGATGCGGTACTTCCTATTGAGGTCGAAATACCTTCTTTGAGAGTCATAATGGAAACCAAGCTTGAAGAAGCAGAATGGGTGAGAGAAAGGTTTGATCAGTTGAATCTTATCGACGAGAAGCGCATGTCTGTGATGTGTCATGGTCAGTTATATCAGAAAAGGACAAGAGGGCTTTTGACAAGAAAGTTTGTGTCTGAGAATTCCGAGAAGGGGAGCTTGTACTCAAAAAGATTTTACCAGTTCACAAAGATGCACGGGGAAAATGGATGCCTAATTATGACGGCCCGTTTGTTGTGAAAACAGTCTTCTCAGAAGGCTCGTTAATTCTCACCACCATGGATGGAGAGCAGCTTACTCATCCAGTGAATTCTGATGCAGTACGAAAATATTACGCCTAAAAGAACCCGATAAGTCGAAAACTCAAAAGAGCGGCTTATGCAAAAGTTAGGGTTGAGAAAAAAGAAGAAGAGAGAGAAAAAGAAAAAATAAGAGCTCGCTAAGTTGAAAACCCGAAAGGGCGGCTTAGGCAAAAATGAGCGTCCCGGTGGATTGAAACCCGAAAGGGCGATCCAGGCAAAAGTTAGGGACAAAGGCGTTTCACTGCATCAGATGAGTTGTCACTACCGTAGAAGATCCTACAAGAATTCACTCCAATCGCTCTTGTCAGAAGCGAGGATTTTGGGGAGTTTTAGTCTTGAGGGATAGATGTTCATGGGATTCAATGTAACCTTGTCCACTTTGCCATTTTTCACTTGTAAAACTTCTATGGAATTTTGTCATTTGGAAGATTTCATTCTTGAATAAAATCAGTTTTTGAGCCATTCTTTCTTTTGCAAATTTATCATTTCCTTTATTTTCTTTGTTATGCAAAATATTGTTCGTTGATCAACGATAATTTTGAAAGCATATGGGTCAAATTATTGAATAAAACTTGAAAAGATTAACAAACGTAAAAACTTCAACTCATGAAAAAGAATCGAGGAAAATCATACTTCCCCGAAACCTCAGGGTAGAAGAAACTTTGATACGCAATCCTATCGCACTCCCTGGTGAAGTGTAAGCAAGTTGAATCGCTGAATTTCCTTTAGGCATGCGTGAGTATCAAGCTTGAAGACTGTCTCTCAAGAACTTCTTATGATGATGTGAGGGCTCGTCCCAGTAAAAGATTTCTGAGCATTTGTTTGAATTTACTTTGTCATCTCTGACTAGCTTGTTTAAAAGCTTTGTTCCCCTGTTAGGATTCGATTTATTTTCAAGTCTACATACACCCTTCAGCCTAGGTTCAGTGTGATTCATTTTGCCTCTCGGGTTCGGTGTGCTATCTGTCGATTCCCCGTGAATGTCTAATCACTACGAGTGAATATCCGTTTAAAGTCCAGTTGTAACTGGCATTGTTTTAGAAGCCAATCGTTATTGGTATTCTTTTGGTCGTCACCATATTTCTTGTTAAGACCAGTCGTAACTGGAATTGTCTTAATTCCACTCGTTGGTATCTATTGATTCGGTCGTCACCACCTTTTTCCTTTAAAATCCATTCGTAACTGGCAGTGTTCGAAATCTAATCTTTATTGGTATTCTTGTGGTCATCACCATATTTCTTAAAGACCAGTAGTAATTGGCATGTCTTAACTTCACTCGTTATTATCTGTTGGTTTGGTCGTTACCAACTTTTTTCCTTTGAAGTTTAGTCGTCACTAGCAAATCCCCTGTGAAGTCTAGTCGTTACTAGTTGATTTTCGTTTAAGTCCAGTCGTGACAGGCAGATGTTTGAAATCCAATTGTCATTAGTATCTTGTTGGTCGTCACCAACCTTCCCCGTGAAGTCCATTCGTAACTGGCATCATTTGAAATCGAATCATTATTGGTATCCATTGGTTTGGTCGTTACCAACCTCCCCAGCTAAAGCCTAATAGCTTGATAGCATTCTCATAACCAAATGTGTTGATATACCCTGATTTGGTCGTCACCATGTTTCTTTTAAAGTCCAGTCGTAACTGGCATTACTTGAAATCCAATCGTCATTGGTACCCGGACTTGTTCGTTACCAATCTCCTTTAAGTCCAGTGGTTACTGGCATTGCTTGAAATTTGGTCGTCACCAATTTCCCCAGTCGAAGTCCTACATGTTCCCGATTGGATTTGAGAAATCTT
The DNA here is from genome assembly GCA_963859935.3 of Lathyrus sativus. Lineage (NCBI taxonomy): Eukaryota > Viridiplantae > Streptophyta > Magnoliopsida > Fabales > Fabaceae > Lathyrus > Lathyrus sativus. The sequence continues at coordinate 173,104,168 of OZ012737.1, forward strand.
GTTTGTTATTATCTCAGGTTGGTCGTTACCATTACCTCCAGGAATTCTAGTGGTTACTAGCACCATTTGAACTATTTGTTAAAGCTGGGTGACATTAGTATCCCCAGTAAAACCTTTGATTTTCCCAGTCAAGCCTCGGAGATCTAGTCGTTACTAGTTTCCCCAGTGTGTCTTGTTTCTAGTCCATTCCTGAAGATCCCGTTTGAACTCTTCACTATAGGAAGTTCCTCATCTGATCATCCCCAGTGAGGTTTGTGACTCGAGCCTTTCACTTCCCCAGTAGAAAGTCGCTCTTTCCCCCAGTGGAAATCTACTTCTCTCCCCAGTTGAGTGTTTGCTCTTCCCCAGTGAGATTGTCATCTTCATTGGACTTCTTGCATCCTCATGTGAAATTTTCCTCTCAGTTATCACTAGTCATGGCTGAACTATTGATTGTTATACCTCGGTTTTCCCCAGTGTCGGATCCACAAAACCTGGTCCCCATGAGTAATTACTCGTTGTTGTTTTTCTGTCTTCTGCATATGTCTTGCATCCAAGCATCATAAAGAATTCATTTAGAATTCATAGCATATCATGACCTGTCCTCTTGCATATCATCGGATCTCAGGGACACAATTTTCGGTTTTCTATATTTAAATACCTTTCACTGCGATTCTACGAGGATTGTCATCTCTCAGTTCCATCTAGTGAAGATATTTAAATAGGGGCAACTGTTGCACCCTAAATTTTGACCCCTTAGATTCTCATTATCATTTTAGGAGCAAACTCATGGATTACCTAACCTTAACCCAATGCAAGTTTGGCTTTGTCAAGTTACAGATGAATCAGGGTTGTGTACAGTCAAATCGAAACTTCAGGGTTTGTGATCAATCCAAGTTTTAGGTTGATTCAATCATGAAACAAGATCAAGGGTATCATAGGATGCCAATTGAGAATCCAATTTGAAGTTGTCACTCCAGAATCAAGAACAGTGCAGCCCAGGAGCCCCGATTAGGGTTTTTTTTATCGGTAAAAGTCAACTGTAGTTTGACTTTGGTGTTGGAAGGTGTTTTAGTGGTGGGATCATAATCCATGAAGTTCAAATAGCTTAATAAAGTTCATTGAAGAAGTATCAAAGTCTCAGGAAGTCCAGAGTGTCAACAGACGACTCGGTAGTCACCGATCGATCGTACGGTTGACCGAAAAGTCAACTCTTCAAATTTAAGGAATTGGACTTCAAAGTGTGAATCAAAAATGTTCCTTATGTCATTTTGCACTTTCCTATCAATTTTCATGACCATTGGATCAAGGATGAAGGAGTAATCAAAAAATCGGGAAATTAGGGTTTTGAAAGGGGCTAAACCATAATTCCTTAATCACACATCCAAATGAAGTGGTTCAAAGCTCATTGAAAATCTCTTGACAAATCCTACAAAAGTCCCTCAGTGGTCCATGATCAGAAAATGCATAGATTTGGAGTTATGACCAAATTCATTTTGAGAAGGGAAAAAGACAGAAAATTTTCACTTTTAAGCTATTTTTTTAGCAACTTTGAGAGATTTTTTGGCCTATTTCCTTTGAGAATTTGAAACTCATGAAAACATGAATGTTTTAGAGCTATTTGAGGGCTTTCTAAAAAGTACTAGAACATCTCAAAAGGATTTGTGAGCTGAAAGTTATGGATTTAGCAAGATGGTGTTTTCACACTTGAGTCCCACATTGACAAACTTTCAAAAATCATTCCTTTGATCAATTAGACCAATCTCAGCTTTTGAAACATGTTTTATCTGATATGTAGAGACTCTGTATCATGGTAATACAATGAAAATGCAGAGGAAATGGAATTGGCCAAGTTTGCAAGTGTACATGCAAGTTGTAAATGCAACTTGCATTAAAAAATTATAAACAAGCAAGAGGTGGAAAGTAAGTTCTGCACCAGCCATGAGCCTATACACTTTAGCCTGACTTTATACACACTAAACTCATCATAACACTTGACTTTAAGCTTACCTATCAGCCAAGAAAGCCCTTTTTGGAGATTGGATTTAAAAAGTGAAAACCTTTCCTTCTTAAGAAGGAAATCTCCAAATCTGCCCAATACCCCCATTTGCCTATAAATAGAGGCACTCCCCACCTCATACCATACACAAGAATTCCTCTAAAAATCCAGAAAAAGATCAAGCTCCCACCCTTTCACACTTTTCTCCAAAATCACCAAAAATCACAAAATTGCCAAAAAGCTTCAAAATCTGCCTTGCTACAATTGCTGCCAAAACCATTTCTCCACACTAAAACTCACCAAACATCATCCCCACAATCCATAAATATGATATAGAAAGTTTTCCAACCATTGAACCACTCAAAAACCTCATTCTCCAAAAAGTCAACTTCCATACCAAGTAACTTTGACCACAATATACAAAATCAGTCAAAACTTGTTCTAAGCATTCTCTTGATGTTCTAACCATTCAAACACCTCACAAATATCATATCTCAACTGTCCAAAGCATTGAGAATCATTGGTGAGGCCTATTTCTCAAACTATCACAAGGTTGGTATTTTGCTTCAAAAGGAAGAAAGGTTCAAAACAAGGAGGTGATTGAAGATTCCCTGGTTTTCTTGTCCCTCTTGCTTGCTTGAAGTTGTCTACAAGAGGTATGTGCATTGAATTCATCTCATTCATCATTATACCATAAGGATAATTTTGGGGTTTTTGACATAAAGCTTACTTTGCTATTGTTTTTATGTTCACATACCAAACTTTGCCTTGATGGTTTTGTACCTGATTTTTGAGTATGATCATACTTAGTATGATGTTTAGAACATGTGTGGATGATTTGTTCAACTCATTCTTGTCTGTTTTGGCATCTCGCTCTCAAATTGCATTTACAAAGGCAATTCATGTGTAACATTTCAAATGCCCATACCAGATCTGTCCTAAGCAAGATATGACTAAAATTTATGGTCAATTTCATCTAATTTCATGTTTGTGACTTGTGAGCATTGGTTGCATGAGTATATTTTGTCTGTTCCATTCTTTCATTTTCATGATACATGTTGCATCCTATATTTTAAAACACACAGCTGCATTACACATTGTTTTCTTGCTTGGATTTGTTTTGATTGATCTATATGTGTGAGCCTTAACATGACTAGAGTGTATAGGCTGTGAAGGTGTGAATGAATTGAAACTTCCTGCTTGTATCTTTGACAGCATGCCCCATTAATGACCTTTTTGCTATTTATGAACCATTTTCAGTATAGCCTGGTTTGTAGTTGATCCATGAAGCTTAGAGTCATTGGTTAATACTTTTAAAGTTGGTATGTGTGAGTGGTTTGATCTAAATGTGCACAAAATCATGCCTTGAGTCCATTATGCATTTCAAGATGTACACTTGAACACTACACATTACTTCTCTGCTCCAATGCTGTTTTGTTTGAACTTGCCACTAAGATTCATCAAGCATCTCATACATAATTTGCTCAAACCATCATTTAGGCATGTAGGCACCTACTTTGATCCATAGCTTCAAAAATGCATTTTTAAAGGCATATTTACAACTCATGCATCAATTTTACTTTGGTTCAAGTATAAGCCTCATTTTTTTGTTAGAATCACTTGTGTGAGATGTATGGAATATGTGCTAACCTTCAGTTTAATCTAAGCATGTGTTGACATTGGAATTACATCTCAAACCCTCATTCTTGCAACTCTCATGATTTTCCTTGTCATTTCCATATGACAGTTGATGTTTTGCTTCATAAACAAGCCTTTTGGATGTATGATCATTGTATGCATGATGTTTGAATTATGCTTGAACCATATATCTGATTGTAACATGCCTGAACTGATCACTAGCTTCAAAGATGCATTCTGGTCACATTCTTTGCAGTTTACACATCACTTTTCATTTTAGACTGTCTTGATCCATACTTGTGGTTTAGATATCATTCAATAACATGTTGTGGTATGTGTATGTGACTGGTATGATGTAGAACTAGCTGGATTTGAAACTGCATATCCTACTGCACCTCACTAAACACACAAAAATGCAGCATGAATGTCACTTTCACTACCACGAGTTTTGAACTCATTTTTTGTGTTGGCACTCATTCATCAACCTATTTCCAATGTGTGTATAAATTTGCTTTGACCTGAACATGCCTGGATTTGAATCTTCATCTCATTATGCATGTCACATGATAATATTACAAGTTGAATATCACTTTCCACCATGAACTGTTCTATGCCAAAAGTCTTTGCTTATTTCATTCATCAACACTTGTATGGTGTGTGTGTATGATTATATTGGTTTAAAACTGGTTGTAGCCAAGTTCCATCACAAAATGCATCTCACGTGTTCACAAAGCACACACTATCGGGTTTTCAAATGGAGGGGGAATTTCAAAAATCCAACAGTGCCATCATGTTCCTTGTGATTTTCTATGCAATTTAGACCTAAAGTTTGTTGAAAACTATTGAGAATTGATTGAGTTACAAGTGAAAATGCAAATCCAAGTTTTGTTCATGGTTTTTGCCCAGCCTGCCTTGAATACACGCCCTATATGTTTATGGGGTGGCATTTGTACTTGGATGTACAGCCACCCCAGTGGTAACCAACTTGTCACCTAAGCGCCTGTCACTGCATGTAGGGTTCGACCCCTGAGGAGGGCAACCCTTTTACCATTTTTTCCATTTATTTTACCAAACTTCAAAAATTCATATCTCTTTCATTTTTAATCATTTTGCACCCATTCTTTTTGCATTGTGTTTTTTTTATGTCTACTTTCATGACATATTTTTAAATTCCATGTTTTCCTAATTTTTCATACCTTTTGACCACTTGCAAGTTGAGTTTGTTTTATGGTCGTTTTCGCGTATACTAATGAATTTCGTGACTGTTATACTTGTATGTGTTTGTGATGCTTGCTTGCACTCATATCCTTAGATGCTAGTCAACATTCTAAGATTTTATATTTGGGTTGTTACCATGTTTATTTTGGCCCCTCTGTTGAATTTACTTAAGCTCGATTTGTTGCCACACTTCCTGCTTAATCATCTGCTTTGATTGTCATCAATGCATCTTTGCTTTATCTTTCAAACATGTTCATTTAATGGTTGTCACCATGCTTTTATCTTCATCATGTTTAAAACTTTGATTAAAAGTTTTCCTTTTCCCCAAGTGATGAAACCTGTTACTTCTCATCCAAGTTGCCTTCCCTTTCGCCTTCCAAAGGAAAAGTCTTTCCATTGACCCTCATGTCATGGATAGCTCATTCACCCTTTCTCTTGACTTTGATAAGTCACTTTAACCTTAGTTTAGAAGCCATTGGACTTTGCTTTAAGTCTAAGAAACCCACCTGTACTAGGAGTTTTCTTCAACTAGAACCCTAGGATAGAGTTTGTCAACTCTATGTAAGAATCATCGTCATGATTTCTTACTTCCCCTTTTGAGTGTTACAATTTAGATTAGGGAGTTTTGTCAAACTCCACACAAACATTGTCATGTTTGTTCCCCTTTGAACCTTGATCATAATCAAGTGTTCTTCATCCCTTGTGAGGTGAACTACGATTGCTCTGATTCTATCCTAGTTAGGATACGTAGGCAGAAGACGCGACGTCTTTGCAAGCAAACTTAGTGTATATAACTTTAGGTTTCAACTTATACCTTAACCCCAAACCATAGCACATTTCAAAAACTTAGCAAGCAATCAAACAAAAGGTTCCTGTGGAGTACTACAGATGCTTAGGGTGCTAACACCTTCCCTAGGTATAAGCAAACCCCGATCCCCGAATCTCTTAGCGTTGTCGTTACATCGCGAAAAGGGTTTTTCTTTCTTTAGACCTTTCCTTTGGATAAAATAAAGTTCAGTTGTAAAGAATTAAGATTCAAGTTAATTTAATAGCTTGATATCCAATTTTCACCGCAACAAGAGGGCACAGCAATAGGTACACATAATCCTTGGCAACCTCCTCCTAAACTCCATAAGAAGCAGCTCAAATGTTTAGAAAAACTGCAACTCAGTTGTAGCTTTTCCTTGTTTAACCACCAGAAAGTATCTCCCAAGATCTCATCCAGAACAGACAGGATGCCTGCTCTGATACCAATTGAAATTCTGGTATGCAGATCTCATATGTCCCAAGAACATTGATCTCTGCTCAACAAGGACGAGGACAGACCATGACCAATTTAAATTTCTTTAAATTGTACCAATGTCATGACCAACATCATGATGACATCTGAGTACTGACAGACTATTTATCTAAACATTTAAATTATGCAGAATTGTAAATGCTAAAAGATAAATAACACAATGAATTGTTAACCCAGTTCGGTGCAACATCACCTACATCTGGGGGCTACCAAGCCAGGAAGGAAATCCACTATTAGCAGAATCAATTCAGAGCTAAACTCCCCCGTTTACAACTCCTTACTTAATCTCTACCCAATGCAATTTATGCCTAGAGACCACTAGACAATAGTATGCCCACTCGCTCCCCCTTAATCACAGCAGTGATATACAATTCATTACAAAAGACAGACTTTAGAAGACACTCTTCAAAGTCACAACACTTGATCTTGCTTAACAGTTTTGTCATCAGCTCCTTCTGCATCCATGACAACAGTTTTGTCATCAGCTTCTGCTAGCTCCTTCTGCATCCATGACAACAGTTCTGTCATATGCTATTGTTGGCTCCTGTTACACCACAACTCCTGTTTATAACACATGATAGCAGTTCTGTTACCACAGCTCCTTTTGTATTAGACAGCGATGTCATGACATTGGTCATGACATTGTGATTAACAACACATGATAGCAGTTCTATCATGACAACAGATTGATGTCACGACATTCAGCATGACATTCACATTAAAACACTCCACAGCAGTTCTGTCACCATAGTAGATGGAAATGTTATAATGTCCGGCTTAACATCAGTGCAGGATCATGTTTTACGAAAATTTAGCCAATCATAGAACCATGGACAATCATAGAGCCATAGAACTAACAAATTCAAACTTTGCCTTTGTAACAACTGAATTCTATTCTCCTGAGTTCATGATTCTTCCAGAAGCTAAATCAAGTCCAATGCGAGTGTCGGGAAATCAATTGCGGGTAGAACAAAAGATGGGTAAGCTCTATGTTCCGGCTGAGGATGGATATGCAAGAATGAAATGCTAATGCAATGCAGTGCAAAAATGCAACAAACAAGGGTTCAAAACTCCCACAAAGCTCTGAATAACATATGCGCTTCTGACTAAAGAAGTTCATAAGTCTACTCTGAAGAGAAAACCAGAATACCGGGTTGGTTGAAGGTCAAGTTTCATGCAAAATCCTCCCACTCACAGGTATGAACCTAATCTCTGATAAGGTTCGGCATCCTATGCGGTCGTCAATGTCACAGACTCTCGAGAAATAATGATACGTTCACCATTTCTAGTTCGGCATCACTTAACTGAGTTCCAAATAATCGGTCTCTAGAGTCGACAATTTTCAGATCTAACATCCTATCAACTGTCTGAAACGGATTGGACAGGTTGTCGTCAAAGAAAATCTCGTCTGAACGCGAATTTTATGAGAGCTATTGCATGAAAAACATGCAAGCCCTTAATACTCTCCACACTAATGCTATGTATATACTCAAGCCTGGGTATTGGGCTTATCTCTCAATGGAACACCCACCCAACAACACAGAAGCAGATAATAACAATAACAAAGTGCGGGAAATAAAATGCTAATGCAATAATGTACAGATACAACACATAAATATACATATATACACACCCATAAACAAAAAACAAACAAGCGCTAGGATTGACTCGCATAGGGAAACAAGACCCCCAGCAGAGTCGCCAAATGTCGCAAATGCAAAAAAAAAGGCCGACAAACTAGACAGAAGAGTCGCCACTCGCCACCAAACGTTATTTATCCCAAAGAGAGGGAAAGGAATTGATCGAAGAAAACCTAAGAGAAAGGGAAAGGCAAGGTCATCTCAACCAAATCTTGGGTTCGGGAGTCGGTTACCCAAGGGGAAGGTATGAGCACCCCTCAAGTCCGTTGTACTCAACGGGATCCATGCTTGTTGTCTAATCTATGCGTGAAAACTATCTAATGCTACTGCTAAACGAGGATGAAGAGAAAGAATTGACTCGATAGGATATCGCCGCCCTATGCCTACGTATTCCCTCGTGCAATGGGAAAGTCATAGTCAACGTAGTTCGGGAAACTACGGGTGATGAGGGGATGGTTGCTCGCCAAGACATTGCTGTATTGTGCCTACGTATCCTCATCTGGTATGAGAAATCAGAGCAAACGTAGTTCGTACAACTATGGGATGAGATCTCGATCGCACTGGGGCGAGAAAAAAGGCTTTAGAATAACAGGTTGGTCTCGATTGCATTGAGGCAAGAGAAAGGGGGAGTTAGTTGTTAGTGTGCTCGTCAAGGATAGAGATCCTCATGCCTACATATCCTCATTAGGGAATGAAGAATCAGAGCAGATGTAGTTCGTCCAACTACGATTAACAGGTGTCTCGATCGCACAGGTGCGAGAGAAAAAGGGGTCTCGATCGCATGGATGCGAGAGAAAAGGGTCCTAGGTCTGGAATGCCTAAACGGAAGGGAACCAGACCAGTTTGGGATGCGCACTACGCTAAATCCTAAGATGTAGAAGCGAATGCGTCGCACATTTCCCAAAGGATATATGCTAAACACTCTAGACAATGTGAGAAGAGACCCCCCACTTATCATTTCCTACGTATCTAACGCTTGGAACTCACAACACTCTAGACAATGTGAGAAGAGACCCCCCAATTAAAACTAGTTTTATACATTAACAATTTCTAAAATATATTAACAATTTGAAAAACTAACTATAAGAATATATTAATAAACTTCTAATAGAAAGCTAATTGAAAATATATTAATAATTTTAACAAAAATAATTTGCAAAATACATCAAAATCTATAAAAAAAAAAGGGTTTAAAATACATTTTAGTTCAAAATAAAAAAGGGTTTGAGGATAAATCTGGGGGGTGCAGTCCATACGGTTCTACGGGCTTTGCAAGCCCAAGTCAACAGCACACTAAAATAAAATAAGAAAAACAGAAAAATAAATCTCTTCTTCTCCATTACTTCATCCTCTGTCGCGGGCACTAAACTCCCATCCCCTTCAACCCGAACAAATTTAAACACAACCGAGTTAGAAATATGTTTAGGCGAAGACAAAGAAGAATTGATTCTATCAACTCTAATATCTTAAAGCTTCCCATCATCATCTTATTTTTCATTTTGGGTTTGATTCAGATCTTATAGGAAATGGGTTTATGGAAGGTTTGGATCAGAGTTGTGAAATTGGGTGAGGGAGTGTCGGAGGTTGAGGTTTTTGTTCATATGTTGGTATTGATTGAAAGGAAGGGTTTCATTTGGGTTGTGATTTGATGGAGGAAATGGTTGGATGTGGGTTGTTGTTTGATTGCATTGTTGTTCGTTAATGATAGAGGGGAAATCTAGGAATGGTAGAATCCATGGCTGAAGGAATGTTGGAAGAAGAGGATTTTGAGGGTAGTGCGGCGTCGAGTTGTTATTGAAGGAGAAGGGGGTCACGGATGAAGAAAGGAAAGGGAGGAAGGAGGTTGGTTTTCGCGTTTTCATTTTAATGGAGGTTGAGTGGTTGTTGGGTTGAGGAAGGCGTCGACGTTGGTGTTTTGTTAACGGTTGAAGGTTGGATTTGAAGAAAGGGAGGTTTCTGCGAAAATGGTGGGGGAAAGCTGAAGAAGATAATGGCGGAAGAGGAAAATGGGTTTAATGAAGGGCCGTCGCTGGAAATGGGTTATCCGATGAAGATGGTGATGTTGATGAATCTGGGTTGAAGGTCATGAACAGTGCAAAAATGGGAGGAATCCAGCGGCTGGTTTCTGCCTAAGGTTTCTCTACCTTGAAGAAAATGAACAGTGGAATATATACCCTGAGAGAATGACACGCGGCCCATGTGCTGTCTTTGTTAATTCTGATTAAATTAATTAAAAACTGTACTGATTAGCAAACAATTAAACACAATCTTAACTACAATCTATCAAAGTCCTAATCTAACTAATAATAATTAATTAATATACTTAATTCTAACCTAATAAAATTCTAAATCTATTCTAAACTTGATTAATTAATTCTAAAACTATTTTCTTACTATTTTTAAAAAAAATCTAATTTCTAATTCTAATTAAATCCTAGAAAACGTTCTTTTGATCATGACTCTGATGTGTTCTCTGATTTCTAATTACTGTAAGTCATTGGGATTGGATGAAACTTCTTTTGATCATGACTCTGATGTGTTCTCTGATGAAACTGTGATTGACAATTCCGAATGATCTGAGTGGAAGGAGGAACATCAACAGGAACTTTCTTACCACCTTCGAGCATGGTAGCATCGTATCCACAAGGCACAGGAGAAGACTTTTTATTGTTGCAAGTAATCACCACTGGCTCTGGCATATTAAAATGCGGAATTATGACATTCACCCTTTCTCTAGCGATATGAAGCAGTTTCTGATCCAACATATCTTGGAGATTGATAGCGCGAAATTATATCGGATATTTGACTTGACTTGCATGAATTTTATCTACTTTTATTACTGTTTTATTTGATTTATCTTCGATTACGCCTCTGTTTTCTTCTGTTTTGTTGGTTACCATAAATATGGACTAAGAGAATAAAAGGAGAAATAAATGAAGGAAATGGAAAGAAAAGAGGAAGAAAAGACCATGGAAAGAAAAGAAGAGGAAAGAAAGAGAAAGGAAAGAAAAAAGGTATGGGGGCCACCATACACCAAGTGGCCTTGCCACTTGGGTGTGGCGCCTGCCACATGGTGAAGAGGTGGTACCTGCCACCTATATGATACATGGAAGGTGGCGCCTGCCACACGCATGGGGGTGGCGAGTGCCACTCCTAACTATTAGGAATAGTGGCAACTCCCGCCCCTACAAGAAAGAGAAGTGGTGACTGCCACTTCCTCCCCATATTTTTCTCCATGATTCTCCCTATTTCTTTTCAACTTCCTGGCTAAATTCCCTCAGGATTTTTCTCTTCGTTTGAAGCCTCAAATGGATGGAACCGTCGCCCACTAACAATATAAAAGGGAGGCAGTCTTAGAAGCAGGAGACGCATTTTTCTGTTTTAGTTTTAGTTCTTTTTTCAGCTTTTTGCTTTTAAGTTTCTTTGCATTATTTTAGAGGATTTTGTAAGGCAATTGCTTCTGCCATTTTAGTCTAGGATTGATTCGAAGAGGTTGTAATACTTGTAACAAACTGCCAGCAGTCCCTCAAAATAAAATCCATGTTCTGTTCTGCAATTTCCAGGTTTTGTTTATTTGATTTAATCTTTATCGCTATATTTTTATGCATCCTTTCTGCTTTCTGGTTAGCATTAGGATTGGATTTACTAAAAGCATGAAAACCATATCTGGCTAAAACCCTTAGTATCGGTATGTAATTACGATCGGTTGGAGAGGGGTTAAGTAAACTGTGACGTAAAATTTAATGGAATAAACATTTCTGGTCTCTATTTCTTTTGCCAAATTAATAACTTTTGTCACGAGAGTGATAAACTAACGAAGGTTAAGATCAATAGAGCGAGAGTTTGAGGTCTTAACCGGATAACTGAAACTGAACATTAGGCTTAAATACAGCGAGAGCACTTTAAGGTTAATTAGGATTTATCTGTTTTCAAACAGTGTTTTTAAATGCAAAATGAGAGAGCGAGAGCCGCATTCTGATTTGAGAGCATAGTCTAAGTCAAGAGCACGAGAGTGTGAGATAAGGTCTTTTAAATGGTTATTTTCAATAGAATAACAATTCTTTCTTTTTAAACTAAAACGCCCACAGATTACTAAACCCCTGATGATTGACAGGGTTATATACCGATATCTCGCAATATCTTAATTTAATTAGAATTTAATTCTGCACTTATTTTATTTCTCGCATCCCAAAATTTAGAAATTCATTAGCCTTAGATTTACATAGTAACATTAGATAGTGGTAGATCAACTATTGGTCCTTTGGGTTTGATAATCTTTTAAAACTACACGATCAGACTGTGCACTTGCAGTCGCGAAGCATTTAGGCATACTAAGTAGCCGAACAAGTTTTTGGCGTCGTTGTCGGGGACCAATTAAGTCGATATCGTAACTTTAGTGTTGCATAGTATAGACTAAGGCAACTATTTCCCTATTATAAATCGTTGATTGTATGCCAAACACTCGCTCTAAAGGTGAGAAGCTTATGCAATCGATTGACGATATCGAGCATTTTATTAGTTTAAGACGCCTAATTAACGAATTCCGAATAAAGTATAACCTTCCACCATTTGAAATTCCCTTTCCAGAATTACCAATACCTATGGCTGAAGTACCTCAGAATCGACCTCTTAGGTATTATGCCATCCCTTCGCAGGATGATCCACATAACAGTATTGTTGCTCCTTCCATCGAGGCAAATACCTTCAAACTAAAACCTTCGTTCTTGCCGGCTGTACAACAAAGCCAATTCTCTGGAAATCCCACGGAGGATCCGAACTTGCATTTGTGAGTATTCTTGCAATACGCAGACATAGTAAAAGCAAATGGTGTCATCCCCGAAGCAATAAGACTATGTCTTTTCCCTTTCTCATTAAGAGATAGAGATAGAGCTTGGCTCTAGTCTCTACCGTCCGATCTATCACTACGTGGAACGAGTTGAAGAAAGTGTTCTTAGCACAATATTTTCCACCTAGAAAAACGACAATGATAAGAGCCCAAATAAATGGATTCAAATAGAAGGACAATGAATCTCTTTTCGAAGCATGGGAAAGATACAAGGACATGCAGAGGATTTGTCCACATCACAGTCTAGAAGAATGGCTAATCATCCATACCTTTTACAATGGTCTCTTGTACAACACAAGATTGACAATAGACGCCGCCGTAGGTGGCGCACTAATGGATAAACCCTACAATGAGGCTTATGCACTTATCAAAAGTATGGCTTAAAACCACTATCAGTGGGGACGTGAAAGAGACTTAGTAGAGAAACCTCCAATGAAAAGTGGTATGTATGAGATAAGCAGTCTTGACCAAGTTAATGCAAAGGTCGATGCTCTCACTCAAAAGATTGAAAGTTTGACTATAACCCCTATAACCACTGTGGCTGCCGTAGCTCTAAATTGTGAGTTATGCGGAATTCCTGGGCATGCTGCCCCTGAATGTCAACTTTTAACAAGAGTTTCCACAGACCAGGTGAATTACGCTCAAGAAAACCCTTACTCAAATACCTATAACCCAGGTTGGAAAAACCATCCGAACTTTTCGTACAAAAACAACAATGCATTGTATGCACCTGGACAAACACCTGTTGTACCACCAAGATATCAGAAACCTACTGTAGCTGCTCAAAATGCTCCTAGGAAATCTAACCTTGAATTAATGATGGAAAAATTCATAGCCACCCAGGCTCAAACAAATAAAGACTTCCTAAATCAAAACATACACATTAGTGAGCAAATTAAGCAATTATCAAACAAGGTAGACGCTTTATCCACTCACAACAAAATGCTTGAAACTCAAATTTCGCAAGTGGCACAACAACAAGCACCTACTGCTGCTCCTGCAGGCACATTTCCTAGACAACCGCAACCTTATCCAAAAGGACATGCAAATGCTATCATACTACGAAGTGGTACGAAATTGGACGAACCAACTGACCTGAGACTTGAGAATCCAGCTATGTATCAAAATCCTGGAAAAGTAACTGAGAAGGAAACTGAAATGGAAATCGGCCAAAACATAAAGGAGAAAGAAGGTAGTGATCAAGAGGCCAAAGAAAAAGAAGAACCATATGTGCCTCCACCACCTTATAAACCTCATATTCCTTATCCTCAAAGATTTTCTAAATCTAAAAACATAGGGCAATTCAAGAAATTCGTTGAACTTTTGAAACAATTGAATATCACAATACCTTTTACAGAAGCTATCACCCAAATTCCCTCATATGCTAAATTTCTTAAAGAAATCTTAACAAATAAGAAAAAGATCGAGGATAACGAAATCATTACGCTTACTGCTGAGTGTAGCGCGATACTCCAAAATAAAATGCCTCCTAAGCTGAAAGACCCAGGTAGTTTTTCCATACCTTGCATAATTGGAAAATTTGTCATAGACAAAGCTCTATGTGACTTAGGAGCCAGTATTAGCTTAATGCCCTTGACCATATGCAAAAGGCTTGATATGAGGGAATTAAGACCAACTAAGATGTCTATACAACTAGCCGATCATTCTGTTAAGTTTCCGATAGGAATACTAGAAAACATTCTGGTACGTATAGGTTAACTCTATATCCCTACTGATTTCATAATCATGGACATAAAAGAGGATGCCAAAACTCCTATCATATTAGGAAGGCCATTCTTAGCTACAGCCGGAGCCATTATAGATGTAAAGAAAGGTAAGCTAACTTTTGAAGTGGGTGAAGAAAAAGTCGAATTTATTTTGACACAATTCTTACAAGCACCAGCTATAGACGATACAGTTTGTCTGCTAGATGTCATCGACAAATGCATATGAGAAATGGAGATTCAACAAAATTCTTATTCTGAAATCCTAAAGATTCCAATACCTCCAATTTTTGAAGATGATAATTAGCGTGGCGAATACCAAGACGACAGTCTAAGCGAATGCCTAACACTAACACCCAATCATATGCCTTGCCTAAAGAAACCGACTTTAGAACTTAAAACACTACCCAAAATTTTAAGGTATGAATTCCTAGACACTGAGCTTGAACGACCAGCGATAGTCAACGCAAACTTAGGACAAATAGAAACTACGAAACTACTACATGTCTTAAGAAAATACCCATCTGCTTTAGGCTATAACATTTCTGATCTGAAAGGAATAAGTCCTTCTATTTGTATGCATCGCATTATGCTAGAGGAAGACTGTAAGACCTCTAGAGAACATCAAAGAAGGATAAATCCCATTTTGAGCGACGTAGTCAAGAAAGAAGTACAAAATCTGTTAGAAGCAGGAATTATATACCCGATTTTCGATAGTCAATGGGTTAGCCCAGTGCATGTCATACCAAAGAAAGAGGTGTTACAGTTGATAAGAACGAAAAAGGCGAATCTATAGCACAAAAAGTTGTGACCAAAAGTAGAATGTGCATTGATTATAGAAAATTAAACAAAGCTGCTCGAAAGGATCACTTCCCTTTACCTTTCATTGATCAAATTCTTGAATGATTAGCTAAGCACTCATATTTATGCTATTTAGACAGTTATTCAGGATTCTTTCAAATCCCTATTCATCCAGATGACCAGGAAAATACAGCATTCACTTGTCCTTATGGTACATTTTCCTATCGACGAATGTCGTTTGGATTGTGTAACGCTCCCGCAACATTCCAAAGATGCATGATGTCAATCTTCACTGACTTTATAGACGACATCATGGAAGTATTTATGGACGATTTTTCTGTTTGTGTGCAGAGTTTTGAAGGATGCCTATCGAACCTAGAAATGGTACTTGAAAGATGCGTAAAAGTAAATCTCGTGTTAAATTGGGAAAAGTGCCATTTCATGGTCCAACAAGGAATCGTACTTGGACACATAGTGTTTGATAAGGGGATTGAAGTAGACAAAGCTAAAATAGAAATTATAGAAAACCTTCAGCCTCCTAAAACCGTAAGAGAAATACAAAGTTTCTTAGGAAACGCCGATTTCTACCGACGATTCATTAAGGATTTCTCTAAAATTACTAAACCATTGACTGACTTATTAATGAAAGACACTGAATTCATTTTCGACCATAAATGCCATAAAGCCTTTGAACAGTTAAAAACATCTCTCATTACCGCACCTATTATGCAACCACCTGATTGGAGGTTACCATTTGAAATAATGTGTGACACTAGTGATTATGCCGTAGGAGCAGTTCTAGGACAGAGAAAAGATAAAAAGCTCCATGCGATTTATTATGCTAGTAGAACCCTAGACCCTGCGCAAATGAACTACACCACCACAGAAAAGGAACTTCTAACTGTCGTGTTCGCTTTGGATAAATTTCGTTCTTACTTAGTAGGGGAAAAGATAATTATCTATATCGATCACACTACAATCAGGTACCTATTGAGTAAAAAGGACGCAAAACCGAGACTCCTAAGATGGATACTACTACTACTACAAGAATTTGATTTAGAAATCAAAGACAAAAAAGGAACTGAAAATGTAGTAGCTGATCATTTATCGAGATTGGAGGATATTAAGCCTGACCAAGTGCCTATTGATGATTTTCCTTATGAGAGACTCATAGCTCAGTTAAAAAACATGGTTGAACAATCTTTAATATATGATGAGACTGAAATAAACAAAGTCGTGGAAGAGATCTTTACTGAAACCACACTACCATGGTATACTGACTTCGTCAACTACTTAGCAGCTGGAGCTCTTCCACCAGATTTAACGTACCAACAAAAGAAAAAATTATTCCACGATCTTAAACATTATTATTGGGATGAACCTCTCTTTTTCAAGAGAGGTGCCGATGATATCTTCCGTCGATGTGTTCCCAAAGACGAAGTTGAAAATATAATCTCTCATTTTCATTCTACTCCTTATGGAGGACATGCGAGCACTTCAAAGACTTGCGCTAAGATTTTACAGTCTGGCCTCTTTTGGCCCACTCTATGGAAAGATGTCCATATCGCGATCATAAACTGCAACCGGTGCCAATGCACCGACAATATCTCTAGACCCGACGAAATGCCACTGAAAGGCATTCTAGAAATAGAAGTCTTTGACTTGTGGAAAATTGATTTCATGGGACCACTCTCGTCGTATTTTGGTAACAAGTACATATTTGTTGCTGTTGATTATGTGTTGAAATGGATCGAGGCTATAGCTTCTCCGAAAAATGATGCACGAGTAGTGATTAGACTTTTCAAGAACATGATTTTTCCTAGATTTGGTGTGCCGAGACTAGTCATCAGTAATGGTGGCTCTCATTTTATTTCAAGGATTTTTGAAAAACTTCTAACGGAATATGGAGTCCGATACCGTGTAGCAACACCCTATCACCCGCAAACTAGCGGGAAAGTAGAGGTTTCGAATAGAGAAGTTAAACAAATCTTAGAAAAAACAGTTGCGACCTCTAGGAAAGATTGGTCTTCCAAATTACACGAAGCTCTGTGGGCATATAGGACAGCCTATAAGACCCCAATAGAAACCACACCATTTAAACTAGTTTATGGCAAATCATGTCACCTGCCGGTAGAATTAGAGCATAAAGCATATTGAGTCATTAAGACCCTTAATTTAAATTTTACTGCCGCGGGCGAAAAAAGAATATTAGATATTCATGAACTAGAAGAGCATAGGTTAGACGCTTACGAGAATGCCTGTATCTATAAAGAACGAACTAAAAAGTGGCATGATAAGCGTATATCGAGGAAAGAGTTTTCTGAGGGTGACTTAGTACTCCTATTTAACTCTCGACTAAAACTCTTCCCAGGAAAACTTCGCTCTAGGTGGTCTGGTCCCTTTGAGATAAGGAAAGTCTTTCAAAATGGCGCAATAAAAATAAAAGGAAAATCTAGTGAACCGTTCATAGTTAACAGGCAGCGCCTGAAACATTACCACAACATTGAAAACAGAGACTACTCCGCCAGTCTAACACTTGATAAGTTGCACACTCATCCCCATAAATAGGAGAATCTAAAATTATGTTGAGCTTACGACATAAAACAAAGCGCTTAGTGGGAGACAACCCGCTTCTTTTTAATTTTGTTGTATATTTTTCAAATCTTTTATTTTTAATGTCTTTTATATGCTTTTCATTTTTATGTTCCAAGAATACTCATGTAATCTTATCTATCATATTATTCATTACTAACTTGTGTTCATTATCGACTTATATACAGGCTAGCTTAGCATTAGTTAGTTACTAACTTTAGAGATGAACAGAGTCGACTATATAGGCATCACTTTCATAGGCAGAGCTCAGAGGAGGCGCTTCGAAGCCCTTTCTCAGAGAGAGATGTCGCTTATATTATATCCAGATGGACTCACCATGACTAGATTAGGTATTAGGGACAATGCTATGTACCTTCTCAACCAAATTGGTTGGGAGCTTTCTGATATCAAAAGGAGATTTAGTTCCTACCGCAAGCTTACCTTAGAATTCCTGAGCTCACTGATTTATCAGCCCGACCACGGGTATGGCTTTAGTAGTGGCCTTATCATTTTTAGAATCTTTAACATGGACTACCACTTTACCCACCATGAGATGGTCGAACTCTTAGGATTTCCCAGTGGCCCTGATGCTTATACCATAGTACAAGAGGAACTAGTAACCAACCTTGAGTTGGAATATTTTTGGGGTAGCATATCCGGAAATAATCATCCTGAGCCTAACACTATATATTCTGAGAGTATCCATAACCCTGCTATCCGATACCTACATAAGTTTCTAGCTCACACTCTGTTTGGTAAAGAGGAAAATATATATTATGTGTCGAAAGATGAGCTTTTCATAATTTATTGTGCTTCTCAGGCTCGGCCCGTTAATGGGGCTGCCTTCATGATGGCCAATTTTAAACGTATAGCAGAAGCCAACCACAGACCAATCATTATAGGCGGCCTAGTAACCATGATTGCCAATGCCATTGGATTGAGACAACCACTCCTTAACATAAACCCCTTAGGTGTTATACGACATAGGGATATTCAATTTTGCCTCAACCGTGGCATCATTAGAAACCTAGGCCCGAATAAATTTGAACACCTAATCGATAACCGAGTTGTCCATCTCTTTACCCTACCGAATTATGAATGAACTAGTGTCTATTGTAACGCCCATTTTAATTATTTAAGTTTTTCCCGTGTTATTTTATTATCGGCATGCCTTGTGTGGGACTTGTTGAGGATATAAGTGTCGCTACTGCAAAAAACGAGGCCGACAAGACAGAAGAGTCGCCACCTTTCATTATTTATCCCTCAGAACGGGAAAGGAAACGATCGGGAAAAACCTGACGAAAAGGTATAAGACAAGGTCATCGCAACCATGTCTGGATTCGGGAGCCGGTTACGCAAGGGGAAGGTATTAGCACCCCTCACGTCCATCGTACTCGATGAGATCCACGCTTGTTGTGTTTATCTGACGGGTTTGTTAAATCTATCTACACTAAAGGTCTGGTCCGAAAAGAAAAGAAAATGACTCGGCAAAGCGTCGCACTTTATGCCTACGTATTCCCGTCTAGAACGAGAAATCAGAGTCAACGTTGTTCGCCTAACTACGGGGGAAGGTTGCTCGCCAAGATATTGCATCTTGTGCCTACGTACTTTCACACAGCGCGAAAGATTAGAGCAAACGTAGTTCGGGACACGAGAGACACAGGTTTTTCTTTTTTATCCGAGTAAAGTTAACAGACGGTTCCAGCAGTTGGTGTATGCAGCTCGACCATTGGAGACTTAGGCGTTTACCGTTTTGCGGTAGAACCGGGAGTTAACAGAACTCTCTTTCTGAAAAAGGTTTCCCAAGGAATTAAAGGTCCAAGAGGACAAAAAGAGTTTGATCTTTGTTTTCTGTTTTTTAGAGAGGTGTCTTTTATGGATGTTTGCAACTGATATCGCACTAGAGACTATGACCTGAGAGTGAATGCGTCGCATGTCACCCAAAGGGTACCATACTAAACATCCAGACTGTTGAAAAGAAACTCTTCAACAATCCTTTCTCAAGTAGCTTAAGGCTCGTAACGTACGACATCAATTAACCTTTATTACTGTATTTTGATTTTGTTTGCAGATGAGAAGTGAAAAGACGCACTAAAGGGGAACTGATCCAATCCTAAAGTTGTCATGCAAAATGGACCTACAGTTGAAGTTAGGAGGGAATCTACCTAATGTTATCATGCGTGGTTAGAACCCTAATGTCTGTCATAACTTCTCAGGAACCAGAGAAGTTAGAGTTCTTAGGGAACATGGCAAAGGAAAACAAACAGTAAACAAATTAACTAAAAAAGAAATTACTGTAAACAAAATGCTGTAAATAAAATGCATGCTATGCATCACACAAGCAGAAGGAGCCAAGCTCAACTTCTAAACAAACAAGGCACAAAGGCCACACACCACACAAGCAAGGGAGCTGAGCTCTACCAAATACACAACAAGCAAAGCCACACAGTAAAAATTCAAGCAGAGGGAGAAACTCAACCTCTAATGCAATACAAGCAAGGGGAGAAGCTCAACCCTTAAGATGCTCTTAGGCCTATGATCATCTACATGAAGCCTAAATCTAATGCAACACTCCAAGCAAATCATACCAATACAGTAGAACAAGAAGAAAACAGACAAATAGGGAAAACAAGCCAGCAATCTCCACAGCATAGCAATCTTCTGACAACAATCCAATCCAAAGTCTGTAACTGCTCTTCAAGTTCAAACCATCTTCAAGAGAAGGAAAGGGATGCTCCAACTTCAAACTTTACCAAACCACCCCACCAAGAATGAATAGAATCAACAAGATGAGTATTTGATGATGGGAAGCAGAAAGGAAACCAAAGGAATCCCACCTGACACTCAACCAGTCATCAGAGAAAGGCATCCTCAAAAGTTCTACTCATTGTAAAATGTCACACATCCCACCAAAGGAGAGATGAGACTTTTACACGAGGACTTTGAATCATAGGATGAGAATGGAAGGCAAGTGAAACCAACCATGCTTATTTGAAGGAAAAACTACTTCTAAAGCTCTCTCCTAAAAACCCTAATCTTACAAGCTACAAAAAGCTAACAAAAGAAAAAGAAAAGCTCCAAATAAAGCTCCACTAGCCACTCCATAAAAGCTTCATCATGTCCATGACATCATCCAAGAGGAACTAGAAGCCCAACATGCAAGAAAAGCCCACTTTGAGTCCATTCCAAAACAATCACCAAGGTTGAAGCACCAAATGAACAAACAACTTGAATATTCTATCTAAAATAGCAAAACACACCCTAAAAATCTAATTATTTTTCTATGGGAACATGCATTTGTTAATGATCTATAGTTCAAAAATCAGGGCCTAATTCAACTTCTAAGTCCTCTAGTAAAATCCTAAGTTAAAAGGTATCAAGGGAAACCATTAATGGGGAAAGGCTCTAAACCTATCTCTAAATCAGAAGCTATGATTTTCTAAAAACATGTGAGAAAATTCATATGGGAGCATACATCTCTAACCTAGCAGCTATCAAAAATTCACAACAAAATTCCAAACCCAATGAGAGAACAAAAATCAACAAACAGACAGCTCAATTATGCAAAATTAATGAAATATCAAAATAAGAAAAATATGAATTAAATTGAAAATACATCAAAAATCAAATCTAATGCTACAAAAAAAATCACAAATAAAGCAAGGATCATGGGGATATTTTTGGTTTATTTTTCTGACAATAATTGAATTTAAAATTGAATTTAGAAGATAAAAAGAATTAAAGAAAATAGAAAAATGAATAAAAGAAATAAAACTCTGGAATTAATGAGAGCCATTGGATCATCAGACTTAGTACGCTAATCCTAAAGCTAGAAATCACACACGCGTGCAGCCACATAGCCAGCTGACTCATCTGCTGAGTCATAAATGAAACACTGCGTTTCATCTTGGAGGCAAATCTTCAAATTCAGTCTCATAACGAGTCAAGGTTCCTGGGAGATCCAAGGGCCACGAGACCTTCTTCTTCCTCTAGCTTAGGCGAGACACAAAACGCAGACGGTGGCCCAGACGGTGGCGCCACCGTCTTCTCCGGTGAGAGGTTGTTTGCAGGGGTCCAATTTCAACAAACTTTAAGTCAATCTTACTCGGAATTTCACGCTGATTACGAAAATGAACTCCAAATTTCATGAATCCTTCTACATTTTCAAAACCGAATCAAGATCTAAATTATGTCATGTCGTTCATCATCACCAAATGTCCAATTAATGGTATAGAAATGATCCTCATCTAACACTGATTAACCTAAGCTATTCCAATTGTGTTAATTCATCCAGACCAGAGAGTTTCGAATCAAAACAGAAGTTGCACCACATGATCAATCATCACCAATTGCTACCAATTCAAACCTAAAACGTGCTACATTTCACATAGATCCTAGCCACATGCTTGTTTCTAACTACATCATGCTAGATTAAGAGGAAATTTGAGATTTACCAACCTGACTTGTAGCTTCGAATTAAGGTGTCTATGGCTCGTTTCTTGCTCTCAAAATCTCCAGATTCCTTCAGTGAAGTGCAAGAAAGAGGATCCAATCATCAATTTGATATGAAAATGGCTTGAATTGAGAATTCGAATTTAAGTTGAAGCTTGAGAATGTGAATTGCAATCTCTGAATTCAGCACCAATGAATCAACAACCCTTGCCCAAATGAGTTTATGAACATTTATAGAGTGTGATAGAAACTTCTAGAGGTCCAGCCCAGGCCCAATTCAGAAGATCCAATTTCAAATTTTTGGAGAAAATTTTGAACATGGAAAGCTCGAATTTGGCTCAATTCCTTGCATGAGAAGCTTTGGTTAGCTTGCATAACACATTTAGAATGGATTCAGATCAGTTAGAGCGTCCAAATTGGCTTTGTGAATGATTTCTTGTGATGTTGCTTATTTGTGAAGAAACATGTCAAAACACCATGAATTATGAGTCAATTGCAAATTCTAGAATTGCCAATGTTTTTAAATCATCATTTCTGATCAAATTGAGTGGTCATTTGGCATATTTTGTGCACATAACAATTTATTTGAATTTCCCACCAAATAATGCCTTTAATTTCTCTTCTTTCAAAACCAACTCAAACCAACTCTTACTATGGACCAAATAAATTCACAATGAGCTCTTGGTTGACCTGAAAACCATATTTTGAGCAAGTTCCATGTTGAACAAAATTGCATTTGAGATGTGCAAGTTGGAGATTTTGACCTATAATTGAAAATGACCTATAATCTCACTTTCCCAAAATACCCCTAACTTGTAATCCTCATAACTTGAGTTCTACAAATCATATGGAAGACTTCTAATACAATTTGGAAAGCTAAGAGCAAGACCTATAACTTTCATGTTGGCCAAAAGTTTAGGAGAAACACTCTCCTAGGTCAAAAGTAGCTTGGAAGTCAGATGATTTTCACAGACAAATTTCAGAGGCATCTGAGGACCTGTAACTTGTCTTGACCATAACTTGAGTTCTATAAATCCAATGGAGGGCTTCTAGTACTCAAATTAAATCTAAAATCATGATCTACAAGTTTCATTTTGGCCAAAAATGGATATGAAACTTGCATCTTGAGATAAGTGGTCTTGAAGTTAGACACTAAATAGGGGATTTTACCCTGACAACCCTAATTTAGCAACTCCTCACACCTTGAACTTTTCTTGCATAGATCTTGAAATATCATCTCATGTGTCTCAACACAACTATACATGATTGCAAAGACTCAAAAATGAGCTTTGATCCTCTTCAATTGCACAGTTAACCTAGGGCTACTCAGATGAAAACCCTACTTGCAACACCTTCAATTGTGGCTCTTCACACTTGGCACAATGACTTGATTGAGCTCCACCATGACCTTCAAGGCACTCCAATGAGCTCTACTCACACCCTATCACCTTGGTCAAGACCTCACCATCCATTGATGATATTCAATTGGTCCTCAAATTAGGAGACTAACCCCATACAAACAAATGAACTCCTTAAGAACCCAACCTTCTTCCTAATGATTATGGTGACTTCTTAAACTTGCATAAGACCTCTAGAAAGGCTCCACACTTGATCCCCTGTTAAATGTACAATACTATGTTATGCAAATGTTAGATCAATGATATGCTAATGCAATGAAACATAAACCAAGTAAGAAAAGGTTAGGCAAATTTTGGGGTGCAACAATAAGGAACATAATATTAATATTATATAATTGATAATGATAATAATGGATAATTAATAATAATGTTGATATTAGTATTATTATTATTATTATTATTATTATTATTATTATTGTTATTAATATTATGAAGATTTTGTTACTTGGAATTGTTTTGGATTAAAAAGGAGAAAATGAGGATTAATATTATTATTGGAATTAAAAAGAGAATTTTGGGGTATTAGGGGCATAAGTGTCATTTTAGGAAGAAATAGAGAAAGGGAAGAACCCGAGCAAGGAAGGAAAGAAGAACACGGTCTAGCAAGTAAAGATCAAGCTTGAAGAGTGCGATCAAGAGGAAGAAGAAGTGAGCCTGGCGGTGGAATTCTTGAAGATTCATTGATCGAAACTGCATTTGAGGTAAGGGGGGGGGGGGGGGGGGAATCCGTTAAAATTGGTAGAATGCATGAATATTAGGTAGAAGGGGATTTCCCTTAACCCCATAAGTTTGATGATTATGTTTTACTAGGTGATGTGATTCTGAGTTGTTGATGATATGTTGATTCCATTGCATGTGCTGTTTGATCAATTTTAGGGGTTTCCGGGTAGTTCGAAGTATGCCGTAGTTGATTAAATGAGTATAGCTGACATTTAATCGGGCTAAATCAAGGATAGATGTTGTAGTTGGGTTGTGGAATATTGGTCTAATATGGTGGGGTCTGGTTTGAAGTAGAATCGGCTGAATTCGGGGTGTTTTGCCGACTCTGAGCAGTATTATTTTTCTAAAATCGCAGACGTTCGCCAGCTGCTTCGCTGGGCGAGTGAGTAGTGAATCTTCGCTAGGGATTCGCTGGGAAAACTGGGTAGCGAGTGCTTCCAGTAGCCACTATCTGGCTTAACTAGGGAGTTCGCTGAGCGAACAAGTAGCAAGCATTCGATGATGCTTCGCCTAGCGAGTGAGCCAGCGAGCATGACAGTGTTTTGTATTTTTGTGTTGTGATGTTCTGTTCTCTTATGTTGTTGGACTCTTGTTGGTCGTGATTGATTATGAGATTGATGCTGAATTAGGGAGAGTGTATGTGTGGTGTTGGAATGTAATTTCCGTGTTAATCGTTTGATGTGGATATTTCGATTGGTGTATGACATGATACATGTATGTGGTGATGTGTGGAATATATGCATATAAATATATATATATATATATATATATATATATATATATATATATATATATATATATATATATATATATATATATATATATATATATATATATATATATATATATATATATATATATATATATATATATATATATATATATATATATATATATATATATATATATATATATATATGTGTGTGTGTGTGTGTGTGTGTGTGTGTGTGTGTGTGTGTGTGTGTGTGTGTGTGTGTGTGTGTTTGTGTGTGTGTGTGTGTGTGGTGTATGATGATGGATCAGTAGGATCGTGTGCACCGTAGGTGCTTGTATTTGCCGTGTGCATTGGTGTATTGCATAGCATGTGGATGGGTTGAATCATGTCTCGGATGGAGCGTAAGTGATTCACTCGTGCTCCAAATGGGGAGCGTAGTAGGGATAGATCGTGTCTTGGATGGAGCGTAAGCGATCTATCCTGAAATTGATTATATGGGCTCAGGAGGAGCGTAGTAGAGATAGATCGTGTCTCGGATGGAGCGTAAGCGATCTATCCTAAAATTGATTATATGGGCTCAAGAGGAGCGTGGTAGGGATAAATCATGTCTCAGATGGAGTGTAAGTGATCTATCCTGAGTTTGAGTCGGTACCGCATATCATTGTGTTGAGTTGCATATGTTGCATTGTTGGTGTGCTGTGTTGGCGTGGGACAGTAGGCCCGAATTGATGTATGATGAGTGATGTTTATATGTTGTCTGCCTTTTATTCATGTACATTATTACCGTTATAATTTTGATCGTGATTTCTCACCCCTTGTTGTTGTTGTGGTCTGTGCTTCTTCGAAAGTACAGACAAACCAGGTGTGTAGCTAGCTTGGATTATGGCGAGTCGAGTCGTAGGGATGCTCTGATACGTAACACGGGGTTTTTGGGAGTTATTTATCTGTTTGATGATTTTGTTTATACTCAGTGTCGTATCACGCTTTGATGGATTCATTGATGATGTTTTGTATATTTTGGGCAGATGGTCGAACATGATGTATGAGATGATGTACATATATGTATATATGTTTTGACAAATTTCTTTTCCGCTGCTTATTTTGAAAATCTTTTAATGAAATGTTTTGTGGATATTTTTTTGAAAAGTAATATCCCACTTGTGGAAGAGAAACTCTGATATTTTAATTGATTTATTCACATTTTATTTAAGTTGGGAAGTGGGGTGTTGCAAGTTGATATCATAGCAGGTCGGTCCGTCCGGCCAGTGTAGTGTTTTGAGTCTGTCCTTAGGATAGAGGTTGTGTGTCTTTTGACCCAGTGTTGTTTTGGTTGAGCAGTATGTCAGGGAGGAATGATGTTGCTTTGGCGGCAGCTATGCAAGCGATGACGCAGGTGGTTGCCAATCAGAGTCTGGCTGCGGGTGCACAATTCAGAGATTTGATGCAATTCTAGAATAATAAGCCACCGAAGTTTGAAGGAGGGATTTTAGACCCTGAAGCTGCACAGAAATGGCTGAAGGCGATTGAGAAGATCTTTAGGACCATGGGATGCAGTGATGAGCAGAAGGTGAGGTTCGGTACTCATATGTTGGAGGGTGAAGCTGAGGCTTGGTGGGACAACAGTCGCCAGAGATTGGAGGCTGCGGGAACTGCCATTACTTGGGAGGTGGTTCGGACAATTTTTCTGGAGAAGTCTTTTCCGGAAGGCATCAGAAGTGCTAAGGAGATTGAATTTCTGGAACTGAAGCAGGGTAACCTGCCTGTAGCAGAGTATACTGCTAGATTTGAAGAGTTGGCACAATATTGTCCCCATTATAATACTGATGAGGCAATGACTTCCAAGTGTTTGAAGTTTGAGAACGGGTTGCGTCCGGAGATTAAGATGGGGATTGCTTGTCAGAAGATCAGGAGCTACCCTGAGCTGGTGAGCAGAAGTAGGATTTATGATAATGACAACAGGGCAAGGATTGCAGACTATAAGGCGGTGAATGATCGTAAGGGTAAGCAGAGGTTTGGTGGTACTCCCTACAGCGTTCCAGCTAGTAAGGGAAAGCAGAAGGTTGTTGCTGATAAGAAGTTCAGAGAGAGGAGGGCATCTATAGATTTGAGTGGTTTTCGGTGCGATGTCGCGGGGCATCGTGCTAATGATTGTCCTAATGAGGTAAATAAGTGCTTCAAGTGCGGGAAGTCGGGCCATGTGATGGCAGAGTGTAGGACTAATATGCCTACTTGCTATAACTGTGGTGAGAAAGGTCATATTAGCACTCATTGTGAGAAGCCGAAGAAGGTTTAGACGTCTCAGGTCAGCGGTAAAGTGTTTGCTGTGGTGGGAACTCAATCAGAAGATAAGGAGCGTGCTATCAAAGGTACTTGTCTTATCAATAATGTTCCTTTTACTACTATGATTGATACGGGTGCAACCCATTCGTTCATTTCTGTCGATTGTGTGAAGAGGTTAGGTTTGGTGCCGTCTACTCTTGAGCGGCGGATGACTATTGAAACTCCCTCTATTGGTTCAGTGACTACTTCTTTGGTGTGTTTGAAGTGTCCACTGACTATCTTCGGTAGAGATTTTGGGGTAGATCTAATTTGTTTGCCACTTGGAGGTTTAGATGTTATTTTGGATATGAACTGGTTGGAGTTCAACCGAGTCTACATCGATTGTTTTTGGAAGGTGTTATTGTTTCTTACTCCAGAAGAGGAAGCATTGGCGGATTCCTTGTCTAATAAGGAATTGAGGATTTTGTTGGAAGAAGAAGCTAAGGTGTTTGCTTTATTTGCATCATTATCTGTTAACAACAAGGCGTTGTTGGAAGAGTTGGCAGTGGTGAATTTTCCGGAAGTGTTCCCTAATGATATTATGGAATTGCCTCCGAAGAGAGAAGTTGAGTTTAGCATTGATCTTGTTCCTAGTACGAGGCCTATTTCTATGGCGCCGTACAGGATGTCGGCAGTGGAGTTGGCCGAGTTGAAGTCTCAGATTGAAGAGTTGTTGAATAGAAAGTTTATCAGACCGAGTGTGTCACCGTGGGGAGCTCCAGTGTTGTTGGTAAAGAAGAAGGATGGTAGTAGGCGTCTGTGCATCGATTATCGTCAGTTGAACAAAGTGACCATCAAGAACAAATATCCTCTTCCAAGGATTGATGATTTGATGGATCAGTTAGTGGGAGCTCGTGTGTTCAGTAAGATTGATTTGAGGTCGGGTTATCATCAGATCAGAGTGAAGGATGGTGATATTCAGAAGACGGTGTTTAGAACTCGTTATGGACACTATGAGTATACTGTGATGCCTTTCGGAGTCTCTAATGCATCGGGAGTGTTCATGAAGTATATGAACCGAATCTTCCATTCTTATTTGGATCAGTTTATTGTTGTGTTCATTGACGATATACTGTTTTATTCTAAGTCGGAAGAAGAGCATGCGGAGCATTTGAGGATCGCTTTGCAAGTGTTGAAGGATAACAAGTTTTTTGCCAAGCTATCGAAGTGTGAGTTCTGGATGAAGACTGTGAGTTTCTTGGGGCATGCGATTTCTAGTGATTGTGTAGCAGTAGACCCGTCAAAAGTGAGTGCGGTATTACAGTGGGAACCACCGAAGACGGTAACGGAAGTTAGAAGCTTTTTGGGTTTGGCAGGGTATTACTGGAGGTTTATTGAAGGATTTTCTAGATTGGCATTGCCATTGACTCAGTTAACAAGAAAGGATCAAGCTTTTGTATGGGATGCTGCCTATGAGGAAAGTTTTGAGGAGCTGAAAAAGAGGTTGACTTCAGCGCCAGTGTTGGTATTGCCGACTCCGAGTGAGCCTTTTGTGGTGTATTGTGATGCGTCTAGGTTGGGATTAGGAGGAGTTCTTATGCAAAATGGTAAAGTGGTGGCTTATGCTTCGCGGCAATTGAGGGTGCATGAAAGGAATTATCCTACTCATAACCTTGAGTTGGCTGCGGTGGTTTTTGTGTTGAAGATTTGGAGACATTAGTTGTTTGGTTCGAGGTTTGAGGTATTTAGTGATCATAAGAGCTTGAAGTATTTGTTTGATCAGAAAGAGCTGAATATGCGGCAGAGAACATGGTTAGAATTCTTAAAGGATTATGATTTCAGCTTGAGTTATCATCCCGGAAAGGCGACTGTTGTTGCGGATGCTTTGAGCAGGAAGACAATTCATATGTCAGCTTTGATGGTGAAAGAGATGGATCTAATTGAGCAGTTCAGAGATTTGAGCATGGTGTGTGAGTTTTCGACAGATGGTGTGATGTTGGGCAAGTTGCAAGTGAGGAATGATTTCTTGGATATGATTAGAGAAAATCAAAAGTTGGATGTGAAATTTGTGGATTTGATGCGAGAAGCAAGAAGTGACTCCGATAGTGATTTCAAGTTGGATAGTGCAGGTGTGTTGAAATTTCGGGGCAGAATTTGGGTGCCGGATAATAACGAGTTGAAGAAGTCAATTTTGGACGAAGGACATCGTGGTAGCCTGAGTATCCATCCGGGAGCTACAAAGATGTATCATGATTTGTAAAAGTTATTTTGGTGAGCTGGCATCAAAAGAGATATCGCTCGTTTTGTTTATGCTTGTTTGACATGTCAGAAATCGAAAGTGGAACATCAGAAACCGTCTGGTTTGATGCAACCGTTGGAAATTCCGGTTTGGAAGTGGGACTGTATAGCCATGGATTTTGTTACGGAATTGCCGAACACGGCAAGAGGATTTGACACCATTTGGATGATTGTGGATCGGCTTACGAAGTCTGCGCATTTTGTGCCAATTAATATCAGTTTTCTATTGGAGAAGCTAGCAGAGATTTATATTCGGGTGATTGTGAAGCTTCATGGTGTGCTGTCGAGTATTGTGTCAGATAGAGATCAGAGGTTTACTTCAGAATTTTGGAAGAGTTTGCAGGAAGCTTTGGGCACTGAGTTGAAGCTGAGTTCAGCATATCATCCTCAAATCGATGGACAGTCAGAGAGGACTATTCAGTCGTTGGAGGACTTGTTAAGAGCTTGTGTGTTGGAAAAAGTTGGTGCGTGGGATACTCATTTGACATTGGTAGAGTTCACGTACAACAACAGTTACCATTCTAGTATCAGAATGGCACCGTTTGAGGCTCTTTATGGTAGGAGGTGCATAACTCCTCTGTGTTGGTACGAGACGGGTGAGAGTGTTGTTTTGGGACCAGAGATTGTGCATCAGACTACTAAGACAGTTCAGATGATCCGTGAGAAGATGAAAGCGTCTCAGAGTAAGCAGAAGAGTTATCATGATAGCCGAAGAAAGGAATTGGAATTCAATGAAGGTGATCATGTGTTTTTGAGGGTTAACCCAGTGACCGGTGTAGGACGTGAATTGAAGTCCAAGAAGCTGGATCCGAAGTTTATCGGGCCATATCAGATTTTGTAGAGGATTGGTGTTGTGGCTTACAGGGTGGCATTGCCGCCAGAACTTTCGAACTTGCATGACGTGTTTCATGTGTCGCAACTTCGGAAGTGTGTATCGGATTCATCTCACGTGATTCATAGATATGAAGTTCAAGTGAGAGAGAATCTAACCGTTGAGACGATGCCGTTGAGGATCGAGGACCGCAAGATGAAGCGACTCAGAGGGAAAGAGATACCTTTGGTGAGAGTGGCTTGGGGAGGTGCTGCAGGAGGCAGTGTGACTTGGGAATTGGAAAGCAGAATGCGGGAAGCTTATCCAGAGTTGTTTCCATCAGGTATTTTCGAGGACGAAAATAATTAAAGTGGGGGAGAGTTGTAACACCCATTTTAATTATTTAAGTTTTTCCCGTGTTATTTTATTATTGGCATGCCTTGTGTGGGACTTGTTGGGGATATAAGGAACATAATATTAATATTATATAATTGATAATGATAATAATGGATAATTAATATTAATGTTGATATTATTATTATTATTATTATTAATATTATGAAGATTTTGTTAATTGGAATTGTTTTGGATTAAAAAGGAGAAAATGATGCTTAATATTATTATTGGAATTAAAAAGAGAATTTTGGGGTATTAGGGGCATAAGGCCATTTTGGGAAGAAATAGAGAAAGGGAAGAACACGAGCAAGGAAGGAAAGAAGAACACGGTCTAGCAAGTGAAGAGCAAGCTTGAAGAGTGCGATCAAGAGGAAGAAGAAGTGAGCTTGGCGGTGGAATTCTTGAAGATTCATTGATCGAAACTGCATTTGAGGTAGGGGGAATCCTTTAAAATTGGTAGAATGCATGAATATTAGGTAGAAGGGGATTTCCCTTAACCCCATAAGTTTGATGATTATGTTTTACTTGGTGTTGTGATTTTGGGTTGTTGATGATATGTTGATTCCATTGCATGTGCTGTTTGATCAATTTTAGGGGTTTCCGGGTAGTTCGAAGTATGCCGTAGTTGATTAAATGAGTATAGCTGACATTTAATCGGGCTAAATCAAGAATAGATGTTGTAGTTGGGTTGTAGAATATTGGTCTGTTATGGTGGGGTCTGGTTTTAAGTAGAAACGGTTGAGTTCGGGGTGTTTTGCCGACTCTGAGCAGTATTATTTTTCTGAAATCGCAAGCGTTCGCCAGTTGCTTCGCTGGGCGAGTGAGTAGCGAATCTTCGCTAGGGATTCGCTGGGCTAACTGGGTAGCGAGTGCTTCCAGTAGCCACTGTTTGGCTTCGCTAGGGAGTTCGCTGAGCCAACAAGTAGCGAGCATTCGCTGATGCTTCGCCTAGCGAGTGAGCCAGCGAGCATGACAGTGTTTTGTATTTTTGTGTTGTGCTATTCTGTTCTCTTGTGCTGTTGGACCCTTGTTGGTCGTGATTGATTATGAGATTGATGTTGAATTAGGGAGAGTGTATGTGTGGTGTTGGAATGTAATTTTCGTGTTAATCGTTTGATGTTGATATTTTGATTGGTGTATGACATGATACATGTATGTGGTGATGTGTGGAATATATGCATATATATATATATATATATATATATATATATATATATATATATATATGTGTGTGTGTGTGTGTGTGTGTGTGTGTGTGTGTGTGTGTGTGGTGTATGATGATGGATCAGTAGGATCGTGTGCACCGTGTGTGCTTGTATTTGTTGTGTGCATTGGTGTCTTGCATAGCATGTGCACGGGTTGAATCATGTCTCGGATGGAGCGTAAGTGATTCACTCGTGCTCCAAATGGGGAGCGTAGTAGGGATAGATCGTGTCTCGGATGGAGCGTAAGCGATCTATCCTGAAATTGATTATATGGGCTCATGAGGAGCGTAGTAAGGATAGATCGTGTCTCGGATGGAGCGTAAGCGATCTATCCTGAAATTGATTATATGGGCTCAGGAGGAGCCTGGTAGGGATAGATCATGTCTCGGATGGAGCGTAAGTGATCTATCTTGAGTTTGATTCGGTACCGTATATCATTGTGTCGATTTGCATATGTTGCATTGTTGGTGTGTTATGTTGGCGTGGGACAGTAGGTCCGGATTGATGTATGATGAATGATGTTTATGTGTTGTCTACCTTTTATTCATGTACATTATTACCGTTATAATTTTGATCGTGATTTCTCACCCCTTGTTGTTGTTGTGGTCTGTGCTTCTTCGGAAGTACAGAAAAACCAGGTGTGTAGCTAGCTTGGATTGTGGCGAGTCGAGTCGTAGGGATGCTCTGATACGTAACACAGGGTTTTTGGGAGTTATTTATCTGTTTGATGATTTTGTTTATACTCCGTGTCGTATCACGTTTTGATGGATTCATTGATGATGTTTTGTATATTTTGGGCAGATGGCCGAACATGATGTATGAGATGATGTACATATATGTATATATGTTATGACAAATTTCTTTTCCGCTGCTTATTTTGAAAATCTTTTAATGAAATGTTTTGTGGAAATTTTTGTGAAATGTAATATCCCACTTTTGGAAGAGAAACTCTGATATTTTAATTGATTTATTCGCATTTTATTTAAGTTGGGAAGTGGGGTGTTACATCCACAATCTGAATAACTGGCTGTATGATTTAGATGAACCTGAAGCTCCATCTTCACCCCCTGAGACCCCACATATTTATGACCATTATGACCAGTATGATGACTATCTCTTTGTCTCTGGCCCAAGCACTCCTGTTGTGCCTGCTGCCCAACCAGTGGATCATACTGTTGCTATTCACACGCTGGAAACATACGTTGCTGGCCTCAGAGGCAAATTTACAACTCTACGGGTTGATTTTCATCAATTCATGGATGTGGTGACAGAGCAGTTGGATCACGTTTATCAACATCTTTTCTCTATTGCTGCTCCACCTCCTCCTCGTGGCTGATTTCTTGGATACTTTTGCATTCCAATCTTCGCACTTTCGAGCAGTGAGGACACTGTTTGATTTAAGTGTGCGAGAGGACCTTTACTTTTATTTTTCGGACATTGTTATTTTTTCGGACATTGTTATCCTTTGTTATTTTTGTAAATTTACGGTTTTGTAACATCTTATTTTATCTCTTTATTATCATTATTATTTTTCATTTCTAATTATCATTGTTATTATTTTTTCATTCATTACTAGAAACATTTTATTTTCATGTTTATCAAATAACCATAAAAAATAAAAAAAATTGTCATTTTCCTCATACAAGGAGGTGGCACTCGCCACCTTGGTTAAAGAAAAAGGTGTGGCAGTCGCCACTCTTGCTTGTGGTACTCGCCACCCTTCCCAGCAAGAGGTGGCACTCGCCACACACCTTCCTAAAGGGAGTGGCACCCACCACTTGCCTACTTGATGCATGTCTGCCACCTAATTTTGCCTTTGTTATGCACACTCCCACGTGGCCTTTCACTAGCTTGCACGCATTACACCTCTCCTGCCATTTCTGATTTTGTTGACCACCATTAAAGCAAAACCAACCCAACCTACCACATTTACTCGTATACCACCATAAATCCATTATTTATACCATCTTCACCAACATATCAAAACACAATAAAAAACATTCATTGAAAAAACTCAGAACGAAGCAAGAAATATCATTTTCAAGCTACCATCATGGCAAATTACCAAGTTATTTTAAGAGAAGCTGAAGTGGGTGAGAAGCAAGTCGAGCTCTATGCAGCTCTACTGAATAGAGAAATCAAGTCGACAAGGTATGCTGATGTACTTTGTTTAGAAGCATTAGGACTAAAAGACAGTGTAGAATATATGCTAAAAAGATTAGGTTTAACCTACCTTTTATCATTTAAAGATCCTGTCTACGTGCAACCAACTCTCGAATTTCTTAGCTCGCTCATTTATGATGTTAATAGAAACATAAATTTCCGTCTATTTAACATTGAATATATGTTTACTTTTGATGGATTAGCCGTCTTATTTAAATGTCCATATGGAGATGATGCTAAATATGATGTGCCAGATGGTGAGAGATGGCTAAGCGCATATCAATATTTCCGGAGAGCGATAACAGGGACAGTAACCCACAGTTTCGAAGGAAATAAATCCTCGTTAATCTAAAACCTGTCGGTGCGCTATTTGCGCCAAATGTTGGCATGTACCATTTTCAGAAGGTCAAATTCTAATAAAGTAAACGAAGCAGAATTTTTCTATCTGTTTACCGATGTAGCAACCGGTGAGAAAATAAACACTGTCCCATTTTTGTTCACTCACACGAAAGCGATAGCCACCGTAAAGAAAGGAGCTATAGTTTTTGGTGGCTTGATAACTACGCTAGTCCGAATTCTCGGCCTACAAAATCATTTTTCATCTTTAACACCCCTTCCACCAAGAACCATAGATATAGATATGATTAGGAGCATGAAAATGGTGAGGAGACGGAGAGACGGGAACTTTGATGTAATGATAAATAACCAAGTGTTCCCGAGTATTATTTTAACAAACCCTACTCGCACGGATGTGCGTAACCCTGATAACTATTGTTATATTGATGACCCAATCCCCGTGCACATTCCTGAGAATGTCGCTACTGGCGGGGACGACACTAACGCACATCCGTACACTACACGTGTCGCTTCTGATAATTTTGTAGGTACATCCTCAAGGCACAGACCAAGAAGAAGCGAAGATACACCAGCCACTCTAGACGAAATATATGTTGAAATGCTACGACGGAGCAAATTAGACGCTTAGCGAGATCAGAGGATTCAAAGCATCAAGGCCCAGCAGGCCGAGATGATGCAGATTCTTAGATAGATGCAAAGCGAACAACACAGCATGTCAGGATTGATCGCAGAGATGGCAGACTTATCAGTACGTACGGTAGATCCAAAAGATCCACCTGACCACCCTGGAAATGGCAGGCGGACACGAACTCGTGGTAGAGGCCGCAGATAGAGATTTCTAGGTTCCACCTTCTTTTCTTACCTTAATTCGTTGCATTGGGGACAATGCTTGATTTAAGTGTGGGAGAGGAAGCTTTACCGCTTTTATTTATTGTTTTCCCCTTTATTTACTGTTTTCTAGGTAGATTTTAAAATTTCTATTTTCTGCTTAATTTTTTCGTTTTTAGTGCTAATAAAATAAATTCATGTGCTGTCGAGTCACTTTAGATAGTTTCCGTCACTTGCCGGATTCTCCCAAATTCCTGAGCCAGAACAGAAAATTTAATTGTTGGATTAAAGCATGACACTGACCTAGAAAGTACATTGCTTGATTTAGACTGAGTTCGAGAGATTTGGGAGAGTATTGATAATATCGGTACCGTCTTGACACCCTGAACCCCCTTAAGTCGCTGATGAGTTTGAGTACTTATTACGTCAAAGCCTAAAATTTTAGAGTAACCTCTTGAGTAGTTTATATTAGTAGTCAGCACCACCCTGAAGCATAACCTAAGTAATAAACCGATGCAAATACGTGTTCGACCTCAAAAATAAAAGAATCGAATAGAATTATTAAAGAGAATGAAGGATATGCTCTTACTAAGTTAGGTGGTCCTTAACCGACCATTTAGCCCAACGAATCGGACTCTTGAAATTCAAAAATAAAGAAAAGGAATGTGAAAAAAACATTTTGAAAAAAGAGATCAATGAACACTAACAGGTTTACTTACCACGGGCGTGCGGGGATAGTGAGCTTAATGTGATTGCGCGAGAATGAAAAAGAGGTGAAAATGAACAGACTTGGTTATAATAACATGATTCAAACTTGTTTTCACATAGGGGGAGTTTTTTTATTACACTTGGTAAATTCGTGTCATTACGGTATCCTTAGTATGATTAACCAGTACCTGTCTTTCGTGCGAAAGTCTCGCAACAATGTATGATCTGAGTTATGTCGTGTTAAAATCCACACATATGTTTTATTTGCTTGAGGACAAGCAAAGTTTCAAGTGTGGGAGAGTTTGATAGCGCGAAATTATATCGGATATTTGACTTGACTTGCATGAATTTTATCTGCTTTTATTACTGTTTTATTTAATTTATCTTCGATTATGCCTCTATTTTCTTCTATTTTGTAGGTTACCATAAATATGGACTAAAAGAATAAAAGGATAAATGAATGAAGGAAATAGAAAGAAAAGAGGAAGAAAAGACCATGGAAAGAAAAGAAGAGGAAAGAAAGAGAAAGGAAAGAAAAAAGGTGTGGGAGATTCCACACACCAAGTGGCACTTGCCACATGGGTATGGCACCTGCCACATGGTGAAGAGGTGGCGCCTACCACCTATATGGTACATGGAAGGTGGCTCCTGCCACATGCATGGGGGTTGCGAGTGTCATTCCTAACTATTAGGAAGAGTGGCAACTCCCTCCCCTACAAGAACGAGAACTGGCGACTGCCACTTCCTCCCCAGATTTTTGTCCATGATTCTCCCTATTTCTTCTCAACTGCCTGGCTAAATTCCCTCCGGATTTTTCTCCTCGTTTGAAGCCTCAAATGGATGGAACCGTCGCCCACTAAAAGTATAAAAGGTAGGCAGTTTTAGAAGCAGGAGACACATTATATTTTTCTGTTTTAGTTTTAGGTCTTTTTTCAGCTTTTTGCTTTTAAGTTTCTTTGCATTATTTTAGAGCATTTTGTAAGGCAATTACTTCTGCTATTTTAGTCTAAGATTGATTCGAAGAGGTTGTAATACTTGTACCAAACTGCAAGCAGGCCTTCAAAATCAAATCCATGTTCTGTTCTGCAATTTCCAGGTTTTGTTTATTTGCTTTAATTTTTATCGCTATATTTGTATGCATCCTTTATGTTTTCTGGTTAGTATTAGGATTGGATTTAGTAATAGTATGAAAGCCATGTCTGGATAAAACCCTTAGTATCAGTATGTAATTACGATCGGTCGGAGGGGGTTAAATAAACCGTGACGTAAAACTTAATGAAATAAACGTTTCTGGTCTCTGTTTCGTTTGTCAAATTAATAACTTTTGTCACGAGAGTGAGAAAGTTACGAACGTTAAGATCAATAGAGCGAGAGTTTGAGGTCTTAACCGGATAGTTGAAACTGAACATTAGGCTTAAATATAGCGAGAGCGCTTTAAGGTTAATTAGGATTTATCTGTTTTCAAACAGTGTTTTTAAATGCAAAATGACAGAGCGAGAGCCGCATTCTGATTTGAGAGCATAGTCTAAGTCAAGAGCACGAGAGTGTGAGATAAGGTCTTTTAAATGGGTATTTTCTACAGAATAACAATTATTTCTTTTTAAACTAAAACGCCCACGAATTACTGAACCCCCGATGATTGACAGGATTATATACCGATATCTCGCAATATTTTAATTTAATTAGAATTTAATTATGCACTTACTTTATTTCTCGCATCCCAAAATTTAGAAATTCATTAGCCTTAGATTTACATTGTAACATTAGATAGCGATAGATCGACTCTTGGTCCTTTGGGTTCGATAATCTTTTAAAACTACACGATCAGATTGTGCACTTGCAGTCACGAAGCATTTGGGCACATTAAATAGTCGACTAGAGATCCCTCTTCATCATAGAACATCCACAAGAATTCTTTGAACAAATTTTGCATGAAACGTGGTTATGCTCATAATGGGTAAGCCTACATAAATTGACGTGCATATCTACTAAAGATCCTCTCATTGAATTCATACCAAAGATACAATATTCTCCGAGATATCCTTCCTCAATGTTTCCATACTTAGGTAACAAACTTGTTGAGACATTGGGTATAGAAACTTCAAAAGAAAAAACACTGCTTTGCACTAACGTTTGTATTTCGGCCTTCAAAGTAAAACATTGCTCAATATCATGACCGGGAGACTCTTGATGAAATGGACAAAAACGATCATACTTAAACCACCATGGTAGATTCTTGTCGCTTGCGCGAAAATAAGGTGCCGGCACAACAGAAGAGTCGCCACCTTTCGTTATTTATCCGTCAGAGCGGGAAAGGAAACGATCGGAAAAACCTGACGAAAAAGGTTAAGACAAGGTCATCGCAACCATTGTCTGGGTTCGGGAGTCGGTTACGCAAGGGGAAGGTATTAGCACCCCTCACGTCCGTCGTACTCGACGGGATCCACGCTTGTTGTGTTTACTGGACGGGTTAGTTTCATCTATCTACCTATCAAGGCTGGCTTAAACAGAAAAACTGACTCGGCAAAGCGTCACACTTTATGCCTACGTATTCTCATCAGAGAATGAGAAATCAGAGTCAACGTAGTTCGACCTACGACGGGTTATGGGGGAGGTAGCTCGCCAATACATCAGTATTGTGCCTACGTACTTTCAACAGGTATGAGAGATCAGAGCTCACGTAGTTCGAGAAACTACGGTTTATTTCCTTTTTTTACGAAAGAAGTGTTTTTTATTGTGTTTGCAATTTCAATCGCACTAGAGACTATGACCTGAGAGTGAATGCGTCGCATGTCACCCAAAGGGTACCATACTAAACATCCAGACTGTGGAAAAGAAACTCTCCCACAATCCTTTCTCAGATAGCTTAAGGCTCGTAACGTACGAAAGAAATCATTCATGATTACTGTATCTTAAACTGTTTTGAGATGAGAAGAGAACAGGCCCAACTAGGAGGGAGACTATCAAGTCCTACTGTTGTCATGCCATGGATTCATCCTATGGTCAAGGTTTGAACAGGGAACTCCTAGAAGTTGTCATGCATAGGTTTCAACCTAAAGTTCTATCATCAATTCCTTATCAAAGGAAATGAGAGTCCTAAGGGATCATGTCAATGATACACCAAAACAGACAAAGCATCAGCTTAAACAGTAAAATGCATGCAATGCAAGTGAGGGAGGAAATGTGTGTGGGGCTTCAGCCTCCACAAGCTCATCTCAACCTCAAGCCAGAATGGATAACAGTAATCATACTGAAATATAAAACAACATGCTATCAAGCAATATACAGTAACTGCAATCATACAGATGAAAAATAAAATAAAATACCATCAGACAAACAAACGACATGGGCAAGGGAGCTGGGCTCTACCGAATACCCGCAAGCAAAGCCACACAGTAATAGTACAAGCAGAGGGAGCAACTCAACCTCTAGTGCAATCATGCTCCTAGATTCTACTTATTCTAGATATGGACTTATTCTAATGCATCAAGCAACTCCTCTCTCCACTTCAAGCTTCAGCTCTTCCAACAGCAATGCAGTCTTCAGACTTCAATCACTCTTGACAAATATCAATTTGCTTTTCCAGGTTTCAACCCTTCAACATAAGTTTCAACTTATCTTCTCTGAGCTTCAGCTCCTGGATCAGCTCCACCTTCAGGCTTCACTATGAATCACAAGTATCAACTTGATCACTTAGAAGTATCAACTTCATCCTTCAGTCTTTACTTCATCTTCAGGGGTCTTCAAGTGTCAACTTGCTCTTGTTGCTTTTCAAGCTTCAGCTGGAATGGCAATACTCAAGGATTCATCCTCTTCAACACTCTTCAATGAAGTCTTCATCTTCACACTCAAGCTCTGCAT
The DNA here is from genome assembly GCA_963859935.3 of Lathyrus sativus. Taxonomy (NCBI): domain Eukaryota; kingdom Viridiplantae; phylum Streptophyta; class Magnoliopsida; order Fabales; family Fabaceae; genus Lathyrus; species Lathyrus sativus. The sequence continues at coordinate 173,144,096 of OZ012737.1, forward strand.
CTCTCAAGATAATCAAACCAGAGGAAATCACTTACTGGATAAGCTGGGGATATTGAACTGCTTATTGACCACCAAAGGTGACCTATAAGGGTTCAACATCAAAGGAATGGTTCCCTCAAAAGTTCTACTTCCTAGGTACTATCACTTATCCCTCCAAAGGAGAGAGGTGTATACCATGGAAGGACTTTGAATCATAGGGAGGAATGGAGGTGAAAGATACCATCCATGTTTAAGAAAGAAGTTAATTAGGTCTAAACTCTTCCTAATCCCTAACCCTTAAAACAACAACAAAACCAGAAATAAGATCAAGCTCTCAAGCTCCTCAATGCTCCTCAATGCTCCTACTATGCTCCTCAAAGCTACTCCAAGCAATACTAAGCTCTCCAAGCCTCAAAGCAAAGCAAACACCAATACAAGCCCACAAGGGCAACACAAACAATCATCAACTACAAAAATCATCTAAAAATAGTATACTACTATATTAAAACCTAATATAATTTCTAAGGTATCCTAAATACCTACCCTTAATACCCTTATATGCCCCAATACCTATCTTGACCTAGAAACCCAAAATTCTAGTGTTATTATGGACCTATGTTAAGGATTAACCTATTTCTACACAACCTAATGTCATCTAATCAAAACTATCCTACAATTCATCACAAAATTATGGAATAAATCCAGGGGGAAGCTAAAGCATATATCTAACTATCCTAAAAAGAATGGCCTAAAAATGCTAAGTGAACTACCTAAACAAAATTCTACAAATTCATGTATCAACATAAAAGAAATAAAAAGCAATTAAAATAGAAAATATACAAAAAATACTAAAAATGCATGAAATGAAAATATTTTTATTTGATAATTTTCTAGACATTAATATGAAATGGGAGCAAAAATTCCCACTTAAAAATCATTATTTTTCCATTTGATATGAATTTTCAAAGTTTAACAAAAAATGAAGAAAAAATAAAATGAAAATATGAAATGAGGTGCAGATAGTAACCAGATGCAGTTCAGATTTCATATGGGCTAAAAATGGGGGTTCAGATAGTAAATGCGCTAGGCCCATTCATTAATCAGAAATTAAATCAAAAACATAAAGAAAAAGAAAAATCCACGGTGTGAAAAGTAAGCAAATGTAGTTCATTATCCAATGGGCCTCGTGTGTGGGGTGGGATTAGTCATTGGATCACTAAGCCCAGGAAGCTCCTTTTAATGAAACGCAACGTTTCATTGTGTTTCTGAGTTTCCCTCTCAAATGAAATGAAATCAGGGCCGCTGGATCTTGCCAAAGTCAACGAGTCTCACTACAATCCAACGGATGAGACCTCATCTTCTTCCTTTTGCACCTGCGAATTGGAGGGAAAGCCATGGTTGCAGAGCTATGAACCTCATCCTCCCCAATCTCGTATCTCCTCAAAACTTCATGAAAATCCAAAATGTAAAACACTAATCTACTCTAAATTCCACACTGAATCCAACCATGATCTCAAATTCCATTGAATCTCACTTAAACTTGAAACCCGATAGCAACTTCAAATTATGCTTGAAAATCAAAACTCAAGATTCTTGAAATTGTTTACACTAAAATGTTCACCTCCTATCACTGGTCAACTTCCACTAAAGAACTAAGATTATTACTCAAGATTCAAGGAGTTCTTGGTCCATAAAGAAATGGTGTCAACAACAAAATCATCATCAATTCTCTTCAAACTTTCCAGAAAGCTTCCCCTAATGATTTCTAACCATTCTAACCTATCAAATCTAATCAATTCTACTTAAATTAAGGTGCACGAAGAAAGTTGTAAACCTGGTAAAATCGAGTGAAGAGATGAAGAAATCCATCAAACCAATGCTTCAATCTTTCCAGATATGATCAATGATGCCTGATAGAGCTTCTGTATGCAATAAAACCTCTTGAAAGTGCCTGATTCTTGGAAACCGATCTGGAGTTGCAGGTGGTGAAGCTCAATGTCAAGAACACGATCCAAGCATGAAACCTCTCTGATTTTGATTGTCACACCTTCAGAAACACATATGGAATTGAATTGCACCAAAGAAATGGATTGATTGTAAGAGAATTGATGAAACCGATTGTGACTTGCAATGGAAGATTTTTGATCTCACTCTCTCTTCTCTGCACCAACTCTCACCAACCTTGCATCTGAGCAAGTTACACATGTTATATAGAGTGGTTTAGAATCATCTAGAACCATCTAGAACCTTTCCATGAGAAATTGGAAATCTCATGTCATGACATTTTGATTTCACTTCTCACCATATGCTATCTCATGCCAAGCCTCTTGTGATAACCAATTCTGACTTGAAATTCTCCCCACATGAGATATATGATGTGTTACAATGCATAACTGACTTGTTCATTGAGTTTCTTTATGTTTTGCTTTGGTACCTTAAGATGCAAGTAAGCCACTTCCAAAGCAGCCCTAAGATCTAGGCCTCAAATCAAAATTGTGGCTGAACCATTGTTTTTAAAATGCCTTTTAGAGTCAAAATAACCTATTATATGACATGGTTTGGATGTATAACTTGTGATTTCCAATTTTCAATTTCAACTTATTTAACTTATGCCTCCATTTTAGGCCATTTTTATCACTTTTTGATACAAGCCTTTTCAACATCTCATGACCTCCCTACTAGCCCTAAAACATCATTCTAATCAAGTTTTATGTTGAAGATTTTTCCATTTGAAGCTTAGAAATAGGAGATATGGCCTTATGCTTGAAATGACCTATAACCTCCAAATGACCAAAATGCCCTTGACTTGTCAAAGCCATAAGTTGAGTTCTACAAATCCTATCAAGGACTTCTAGTACTCTATAGAAAGCTAAGAAGATTCTATACAACATTCATGTTGACCAAGTGTTCATAGGAATCATCCTACTAGGGTAAAAGTTGGATGCAAGTTGGGTGACTTTCAAGGACCCAGATTCACATACCTCAGATGACCTGTAATTTGTCAAAGTCATAACTTGAGCTCTACAAATCCTATCAAGGACTTCTAGTACTCAAATTAAATCTAGGAACAAGCTCTACAACATTAATGTTGTGGGGAAGATGAGGTGACAATCACATCTTGATCTAAAACTGCCTTGAAGATAGGGATCAAACTAGGGGATTTTACACTGTCGAGCCTTAGAAACCCTAGCTTGAAACTTCTCAAACTCTTCAATCATGATGAGTTGGTCTAAGAATCATCCTTATAGAATCTCAATGCATCATTCCATGATCACATGGCTCTTGGATTAGGTCTCAACCCTCTCCAAATCATCAGTTGACCTAGGGTTGACCCAGTCAAACCCTAATTCCACCACTCATGGCTGAATCTTCTGAATCCTTGTACAATGACCTCTCTAGGCTTCATGATGGATTTCAAGACATCTCATAAGCTTTCTCAAAGCTTCAAGTCCATCCTCATAGTCTGAGAATCATCTGAGGAGCTCCCACAACTCTCAAGCTATGAGACACACAACCTTGGTTTCAACCAATCCCTCTTGAGTTTTCCGACAAAGATATCAATCCTTGAACACTTGAACAACTTTCTTGGCTAGCTTCAAAGTCTCATATAACTCTTGATGGGTAAATAGATGTTGGTCAAATTTTGGGGTGCAACAATTCTTTCGGATGATCGGCGGACTCTTTGTGTGCACCAGATTCTTCTGTACTAAAGTAGGATATAATTTAGAATAAGCCATTGGGATCGGGTCAAACTGATCCACGTGCTATTTACTTTTGTTACGAGGTCCTCATTGTTTCTCTCGTGAAATAGCATTAGCAGCTTGTTCCTTGTTCTTGGGCATGGCAGGAGAGAGAGAGACAGAGAGAGAGAGAGAGAGAGTGAAAAGCGGTATCAAGATGGAAAGATCCAAGCTACTTCTGGTGCTTCTAATGGGGGGAAGAATCCCTATATCAGCTTCCCTAAGAAGAGAGAAGGAGAGACTACAGTTGTGTCTTCCTATAAGGGAAAAGACAATGTTCATCAGCCATCATATCAACAGGTAGCTGTTGTGGCTATTCTGGATGCATCACACTCGCAATCATATCAACAACCGTATGCTCCCAGGCAATATCAGCAAAGGCAGAAGATGCATGAGCTGCGTTTTGACACTGTTACTATGCCTTATTCTCAGTTATTGCAACATTTACTTCAACTCCAATTGATTCTGTTAGTTCCATGGTTCTATGATATAGAATTGTCCATGGTTCTATGATTGGCTAAATTGTAGTAAAACAAGATTCTGCACAAATGTTAAGCACGATGTCATTACCATAGTTATGACATCGCTAAAGAAGCAAGCAAGAGCTGGTGAAAGAACTACTGTGGAGTGTTTTAATGTGAATGTCATGCTGAATGTCGTGACATCCATCAAGACATCTATCTGCTGTCATGACAGAACTGCTGTCATGTCATTACATCTGGTGCAGCAGGAGCTATGTGCAACAGGAGCTAGCAGAGGCTGACATCAAGGTCGAGTGAAACAAGAGCAATCATGAGCTAGCAGAGGCTGACATCAAGGTCGAGTGTAGCAAGAGCAAGCAGAGGCTGAAGAAAGGACTGTTGTCATGGATGCCATTACCAAAGTAATGACATAGCTGTCTGGAACAACAGGCACTGCTATGGGTTAGCAGTAGCCTAGTTCCTCAAAGGCAGTGTGAGGTGTACAACCACAACAGGTTAAGTTGTGATGAAGTTTCTCACAGGCAGTGTGAGGTGTGCAGCCACAACAATGTGAGTTGTGGTGAGTGAGGTGTGTTGTCATGTGTTTTAAGCAAGACATAGTTGTAAGACATAGCTGTATGACAACAGAAGAAGCTGCTAGTGTTTATCTCTGGACATAATTGATTTGGATTGATGAGACCATGTTGAAAATACCTCATCAGTAAATATGTCAAGGAGATGGATTAGGAACAAGAACAAATTGTATTGGTATTCATAAAAGGATCTTGGGGACCTTTTAGGAAAATTGAATATAATTGTTTCTAATATTATTCTGCAGAAGATTGGGTCAAGCCAGGACTGGTGTAAAGAAAAATCTGCAGAAGAGTGGATGTCATACTGAATGTCATGACATTGATCGTATGACATCAATCGTGCAGGCATGTTGGTTTTCTGTTATCTCAGGCTATATTTCAGGAAGACTTGTTATGACCCCGAGTTATATCAGGAGAGATTCAAGGCAATGCTGACCATGCCATGACCTAATTGGGCAACACCTTGAATTGTGGAAACTAGTTTTATTTTGTTAAAACTAATATTTGTTACTTCTTCACAGCCCAAGCCCAGTCTGCACGACTATAAAAGGAGGAGCATAAGCAGAAGAAAAGTAAGCACTCACATCAATAAAAACCAGAGTGTAAAATAGAAGTCTAGGGTTGAGAGTCCCTTGTGTGTAAGTCACCCTTTGTATCTTTTAATACATTGAGGTAGACATATTTGTAAGTGAAGAAGGCTAGTCTTCACTTGTAAAGTCTGTTTAGGAATACTTGTAATCCAAGCAATTGTCTGGTGGATGATTGTTTTGGTTAGGTAGATTCTAGGTTGTGTCTCACTCGAAGCTATGAAGCAAGAGTGTGTGAGTTCCTTGATTAAAGTTGTGAAGCAAGATCAAGGTGTGTATAAAGTGTCTCTTCATACTGTTTTTATAATTGTTTGAAATCATTGTTGTGTGATTGAGGGGAAGTGAGTTGGTATACTCAGGTACTAGAGTGTCTCTAGGATGAAATTGCATTAGGTAGAGATTAAGTGAGGAGTGTAAACTGGAGGTTTAACTCTAAATTAATTCTGCTAATAGTGGATTTCCTTCCTGGCTTGGTAGCCCCCAGATGTAGGTGTTGTTGATACCGAACTGGGTGAACAATTACTGTGTTATTTATCTTTCTGCATTTACAATTCTGTACTTTAAATGGTTAGATAAATAGTATGACAGACTGCGGATGTCACAACAGAAGTCGTGACATTGGTTATGACATTGGGGCAATTTACAAAAATTTAAATTGGCCATGGTCTGTCCTCATTCTTGTTGAGCAGAGATCAATGTTCTTGGAACACATGTGATCTGCATACCAGAATTTCAATTGGTATCAGAGCAGGCATCCTGTCTATTCTGGATGAGATCTTGGGAGATACTTTCTGGTGTTTTGAACAAGGAAAAGATGTAGCTAAGTTGCTGAACTCGCTGAATGTTTGAGCTGCTGCTTATGGAGTGTTGAAGGAGGCTGTAAAGGAGTCTGTGTGCATGTTGCTGTGCCCTCTGATATAGGAGATTTATGACTAGCTATATGTTATGCCAAAGGAAGAGTGGCTACTTCTATCCTATGGCCTGTTGGATGAACAGACATCTTGTGTAGGGCGTGTTCTTTTGGTGGTTCCGCTGCATATTTCTCTGGTAAAAGAACTCTGATGCCCCTGGAAGAAGATTGGCAGTTGTGTAGATGATTGATAAATGGTGCCTGTAGCAGTGCTTGGGTGTATGCCTGGGCTGTTCTGTTATTTGTTGGAAGCTATGTAGAGAAGATAGTGGGAGGTGATTTATTTTCACCACTCATGACTTGCAAGGATTCTATCAGCAGAAGAAGACATAGGAGGTTAAGTCAAGGATGTCAGCCTGGTATTCCATGAAGTTCAGAGAAGGATCTGTTACAAGGATTTAAAATTCATTGCTATTTGAGATATTCTTAAATATTTAATGGATTATCCTTAGTTGATGATCAAGATGTCTCATCAATAGCAGCACAAGCAGAAGGCCCCTAATTTGTTTGGTCTACTTCAAGAATCTGATGCTCAACCAGATGTTGAGACATTCAATCAGCAGAGATTATTCTGAATTCTATTGATCCATAGATCAAAGAAGATATAGCTGGATCTGTACTCATTCTAGTAAGGTTCTTGGCAAGAAACTAAGGCTGGAATGGAGTGCTTATGGGAATGAAGATGAAGACAATATGCTTTATCAGAGTATTAGAGTGCAACAACTGTGTTCTAGTTTCTACTAGAAGCACCTGATCTATTAGCTAGAAAGTTTCCTGGTAAGAAACTTGTCTAGAAGATGGTGTTGGTGATAGCACTGCTTAGGTCAGTTTATTTCTGATCTAAGTGTATATGAGCATGTGACCTTGCTCATCTTGGAGGACAAGGATAAGTGGCAGTTATCTTTGATTTTCTAAAGAAGTCTATACTTAAGGAAAGCTGGAATCCTTTTGTAAAGACTTGTGTGATCCCTCCTCCCTAACTAAATCAAACCTTGGCATGTTTGGTTTCTCTAAAGAGGAGTTTCATGAAGTAAATGCACTTCAAGGTAATTGTTGTGGTACAACAAAGCAGGATTGAGGCTGTTTACTCCAACTTGATATCAAGCATATGTACTGATATCTTCTAAGTGGTTGAATGAAAGCCTGAACTCTTCAGCTGAATGTCTTAACCAAAGTTGTGACATCAAGCAGTAACTTCAAGGCCTCAAGGGATGGTGTGGCACATCATTTGAAGATAAGTTTGAAGGTGAGAAAATACTTAGAAGGGGGGTTGAATAAGTATGAATATTAAAACTTAGAAATAAAAACTCAAGTATTTTTATCCTGGTTCGTTGAACTCAACTACTTCAGTCAACCCTTCCTAGAGTGATTTGCCTTTCTCAATTAAGGACTTAATCCACTATTTAATCAACTGATTACAATAGTAAGCACTAAGAACAACTGTTCAAAGTCTTCTCAAGAACTACTGATCCTAACTGGATCTTCTTAAGGTTTACAATCAAATGTAATACAAATACAAGTGTTTAAATTGCTTCTAGAAATCTTTATCACAACTGTGATTTTTCACTCAAATATTAAGAACAAAGAAATTAATTCTTGAAAGAATATGAATAGTATGAGAGCTTTGAATATTTATTTCTTTTGGATAAAACGTCAAGTGAAGAAGATGGGTGAAGACTTGCTTTTATAGGCAGCTGATCCAAGGTGAGATTCACGTTGAGAAGAGTGTCCAAAAGGTCTGAGCCTTTTTGTCTTCACATCAAGTGACCTTTCCTAGAAGAAGAAAGCACAGATAAATCCTTTTTGTCTGTGTTCTTGTGTCTAGCATAAATAAGGAAAGAGTCGTTTGGATTATTCCAACGGATATAATCTTTGAATAAATTCTTCTTCAAATTTCAGCAAGTTCCATCAGAGTCTAAATTAATCAGAGCCTTCTGATGTTGATTAGAGTTTTGCTGAATCAGAGTCTTCTGCAGCCGGTGTGCTTTTAGCGTGTTTAAGATCAGAGCATATTTGAGTCAGATCCTCAGTACTGGCAGCTTTAGTACTTTCAGAATCTTCTGTAATAACTATGCTTTGAAAACTCTTCATACAGAATTCTTCTTTGGTTCAGATGCTTCTGACTTGCTTTAGATTCTTCTGGAGCTTCTGCTTCAGATCCTTCTGGAGCTTCTGCTTCAGATCCTTCTGGAGCTTCTGCTTCAGATCCTTCTGGAGGCTACGCTCAGGATCTTCTGTTGGCAGCAATCAGAATCTTCTAATGGATGCATCTGGCGCTTCAGAGTGTAGCAAATTTCTTATGTTCCATTCTGATTTGCTTCTGGAGTGTTAATTCCTTTACTATCTACAGTAAAAACTCTCAAGCAAATTTTAGAGTATATAATTCTTAATTACAAAATTTCATAATAGTTATCATCAAAACATAGAGATATTATTAAGAACCAATATGTGTTCTAACAATCTCCCCCTTTTCGATGATGACAAAAACATCAGAAATTTTGTTTAATTGAAAATATAATAATTATAACTCCCCCTGAGATGAAGAATCTCCCCCTAAAATAAATACAAATAGGGAATAGAAACTTCCCTTTTGTCTTGAGTAATTTTGAGAGTTAGATCTTGATTGTTCTTTTAATATTTGAGAGTCAGAGTGTCTTGCAAATTTCAGAGTCAGAGTTTGATAATTGTCAAATGATCTGAGAGTCTCAGAGTTTCTTTTACAGAGTGTACTTATCAAATGTTCTGAAATACTCAGATTAAATGTTAGATAAAATTGATATGTCTGAAGTTTCATTCTGGTGAAGTTTAATTAAACAGTTCAGATCTATATTTTCTCCCCCTTTTTTGTCATAAGCAAAAAGTAAAAACTTTAAAAAGACAAATAAAAGGAAACAGTAAAGGAGATAAATCATGTGGAGAAAACTTTGAAACATTCATTCAATTCAGTTCAGAGCAAGAGTACATGCATCAGAAGATATTCAAAATACATAAGCAAACATCAGATGCAAAAACATTAGAATGAAAAAAATGAAAAACTAAGAGTGTTTTGACAAAAGCATCTTCAACAGATCTGTGATCTCAGAAGAGGACTGTTCTTGCTTTGACATCCACTTAGACATTGTTTCATTCTTCTGATCCTGTTGAGACATCCACTGAGTCATGTCTTCAGACGTCTTATCCTGTTTGGCCATCCAAGACTTGATTTCTGATTGACCAGCTTCCAGAGCAGCAATTTTATCCTCAAAATCTGGATGTTCTTTCTTAATCTCAGATGAAGAAGGTTGAACATTTTCTGGAGCTTGAACAGAGTCAATTTCCATAGGGTCTTTAGAGCTTGGAGCATTAGAGCCAGAAGGAAGTTCTACCAGAGTCATGGCCAAAGGGTTGTCTTCAGATGCAGATTCAGTAGTTTCTTTTGATGATGGAGGAGCATTTGTAAGAAGTAATGGTTCAGATCTCTTGATAGTCTAGAACAGACTTCTTGCAGTTTCAGCAAATCTGAGCTTCGCATCATCAGAACATATGTTCTTCAGATTTGATGCTACAGTGTTGAATCTGTTGATGAATCCATTCCAGATGACATCAGATTCTGTTGCATCCATTGTTGCTAAACACTTCTTCTGTATAGTACCTAAATACATCTGTATTTCTTGCAAAAAAACATGTAAATAAATGATCAACATTTAGTCTAGTTTTGGGTGTAACAGAGTCTCCAAGGTAATTGGCTTTGGTTGGGGAGCAGGTGGAAATAAGGATTTCTGAATGGAGATCAGAGGAGGAGGGTAGTATGGTATGAAAGGAATTTCAGGGGATTTGGCAGGTTTTGATCTGTTTAAGGCATTCAACAGATTTGGTTTTGCTTTGGTGTGATAGGAAACCACATCAAAAGGTTTATTAGAGTAAGGTTGAAAAGCATATTTTGCAGGTTCATCAGAAGCAGCAGGTTTATCAGATGAAACAGGTATAGCTGAAGTAACAACTTTTGCAGATTTTGCAGAGTATGATATTGTAGCTAATGAACCTACTTCTGACATTGATTGAATATAGGTGAGAAGCACAAATGGTAGGGTGATTTTAAGTTTGGGTTTTAAGGGAGTGATAGGGTCAGATGGTTCAACTTTGTCATAGAAATCTTTGAGTTTGAAACCATAGGAAAGATTGTGAAAAAGAGATGAGAATTGTGCACATGAGACAAAAGGTACAAATGGTCTTGGAGTAGATGTTGGGATGAGGATTCCAGATGATGGTGTAGGTGTGGGAGTAGGGTCTGGAATAAGAACTTTGGAGGATACAGGGGGTTCTGGTTGGTTTACCTCAGAATCTCTGTGAGAGGGAGATATCAGAAAATCTGGGTGAATGTCAGATTCTAGAACTTCTGTCTCAGGGATGTTGGTTCCAGATGGGTTGGTTGCGTCTGAAGGAATTTCAGAGGGATTTGATGGGGGTTCAGATGTGGGTGGATCAGATGAAATTTTTATTGGTTCAGAGGAAACTGGAACAGATGCAGTGGGTTTAGATGTGTTGGATGGTGGATTTTGTGATTGTGGTTGTGTCTTTTGTTGTTGTGTTTGGGGTTCAAATGGTTTTTGTTGTTGCTGTTTTTGGTACAGAGGATTGTTTTACAGGTGAGATGGAAATTGGATTAGATGATTTCTGTGGGGATGGAATAGAAACATGAGGTGGAGCAGCAACAGATTGATTTTGTGTAGAAGGTGGTTTTGGAATAGACTTAACAGTTGAATCATTTATAACAATAGGATTTGCAGAAGATACACAATATTTAGTACCTTTAATTTTGATGCGTTTAGCAGGAACAGAAGGAGTGTCTCCAGATTCTTTCCTCTTTAGCAGCTTCTGTGGCTTCTCAGCAATCTTGGGCTTCTTCTGAACAGGTGCAGCTTCTGCTTTTGATTGAGTCCTCTTTCTTGGTGTCTCTTCTACTACAACAGGCAATGGTTGCCTTGCTCCCTTTATAATATCTGCAGGAATAGGCTTTCCTTCTGCCTTGTAATCATCAATATATCTTACTATTATTTCCCTTGGTTCTTCAGCATAGAACAGAGGGTAGTCATCTACAGGGGTTCTCTTCTGACTCAGTTCAGAAATGTTCAGCTTCTTGGGTGCTGTTGTGAGTTCTTCTACTATTTTTAGTCTCTGAAGACTTTTTGCATTCAAAGGCTTTCCAAGAATGAATTCCAATTCTTCTGTGACTCCAGCATCATACTGAGCAGTTACAAGTCCATTTTCTGTTAGAAGATCTGAGATTAACCTTCCAAAAGGAATCCAGGTTCTGATCTTCTGACCTTTTTTTTCCACATATTCTCTAGAGGCATTTATATGATTCCATAAGTGCATAAAAAGAATATATGGAAGATCTACCTTGGTGCTCTGACTTAAGCAATACATAAAGTAGAGTTGTTCATTATTGACATAGTCTGGAGAGTTTGTTGACTTTCTGTGATGAATGCATCCCATGAAAATCTTAGCCCAGATCTTGTAGTCAGACTTCAGATCTTTGAACTTATTAGAAGCTTGTCCAGCAGTCATCACTTCTTCATATACTTCATCCATATCTACACGCCCAGCTGGCAAGTGTGATACTCCATCTGTTTCCTCATATCCAATGAGTTTTCTAATCAGATCTTCTGTTATGATTATCTCTTTGCCCAGAACAGAAGATAGAATGAACTTAGGGTATACAGAAGCATGTATCCAGAATTCTTTTACCAGAAGGGGGTAGACTGGTCCAAAAAGTCTGTCAAAATACTTCACCCATCCTTGAGCATCTATAATGGAGCGAATTTCAAACCCATTCTCAGCCAGTGAATCAAATTCCACCATTGATTCACATAGAACCTCCAGCTTTTCAGCAGGTGTTAGCAATGTTCTTTTTGGTGGTGTATAAGGAGTTACGCCCATATTAGCAGAAGTAACTGCAGCCATGATTGATTGAAATTGTGCAGCAGTTGATGATGAAGTTGCCATTGAAGATGAGTTTGTCAAACGCTTAGGGTTTTTGTGAAGAGAGAAGAGAAGACAAAAATGCATAAAAGGTTTGAGATGTGAAAAGTGAGAAAATGCTGAGAAATGATGTATTTATACTAAACAATTAGGCATACAAACAGTCAGAAGAAAGCACGTTCACACAAAGCATTTAATGAAAAAGGAATAAAATCATTTCAAGCATTTATTGATTCTGACAATTTGGGGGGAAAATCAAGATTTTCACTATTCAAACTTCACCTCAAACGTCTCTTCAGTAGTGTACACGCCACCTTTGCAAATTTGGAGTGACACGTGTTTGCTTGCATGTGTTCTGAATTCTCTTGAGAAATGAAACGTTAACCAATGTTCAGATCCTCTGAGGATTGTTAGTTCAGAGTTTCACAAAAATAATTAAAGAAAATAAATAAGCAATCAGAAGAAATACTTCAGAGCATTAGGCATTTTTGCATTTGTAAAAATTTGCTTCTGACAAATATCATTCTGGACAAAAACCCATACCAATATTTTTCAGAATAAATTTGAATCTATCTTCAACAAGGGGTTTTGTGAAAATATCTGCCCATTGATGATCTGTATCAACAAAGGCCAAATTTATAATTCCCTTCTGAACATAGTCTCTGATGAAATGATGCTTAATTTCTATATGTTTTGCCTTAGAGTGTAAAATGGGGTTTTTAGACAAACATATAGCAGAAGTATTATCACAGAAGATAGAAATGTTACTTTCAAATATTTGATAATCTTCTAGCTGACTTTTCATCCAGAGCATATGCGTGCTACATCCAGCAGCAACAATATATTCTGCCTCTGTGGTTGAAAGTGCAATTGTGGGTTACTTCTTGTTGTACCAAGAGATTAGATTTCTTCCTAGAAATTGACAACTTCCAGAAGTACTTTTCCTTTCCACCCTGTCTCCAGCGTAGTCAGCATCACGGAATCCAACTAATTTGAAATCATCAGATTTTCTGTAACACAAACCCACATTAGAAGTACCTTTCAGATACCTTAGAATCCTCTTGACAGCTGTCAAGTGTGATTCTCTAGGATCTGATTGGAATCTAGCACACAACATACACTGAACAATATGTCAGGTCTAGAAGCAGTTAAGTAAAGAAGAGATCCTATCATACCTCTGTAGAGCTTCTGATCTACTTTCTTACTTACCTCTTCCTTGCCAAGTGACCTAGTTGGATGCATGGGAGTCTTTGCCACTTTACTGTCATTCATGTTAAATTTCTTCAAAAGTTCTTTAACATATTTGGCCTGATGTATGTAAGTGCACTCTGGAGTTTGATTGACTTGGATTCCTAGAAAGAATCTCAGTTCTCCCATCATTCTCATTTCAAATTTTGCCTGCATACATTGAGCAAACTCCTTTCCCAGCATAGTATTGGTAGATCCAAAAATAATATCATCCATTTTGCCTTATTTCTTTCAACTTCTCCTTTCTCATTTAGCTTATTTCTGAAGACCCATTTTGTTCCAATTATATTGAATCCTTTTGGTCTTTGAACTAAATCCCACACATCATTTCTGGTGAATTGATTTAACTCTTCTTGCACGGCAATAATCCAATCATTGTCTTGCAGAGCTTCATCTACAGAAGTTGGTCCAACTACTGACACCAGTCCAAATAATGATGTTTCAGATGATCTTAGAAAGGATCTTGTTCTGATGGGATCATCCTTCTTTCCAATAATAACATTCTCTGGATGAGAAGCTTTGATTCTGGAAGATGATCCTCTAATAGTTGATTCTTCATAAATGTTTAAATTGTTCATCTGAGAAGTTAAAGGAATAGCATCTGGCGTTGCTTCTGGTTCCTTCACTTGAGCTTTGTCTGCCTCTGGGACTTCAGAGTCTATGAAGACTACTTCTCTATCTGCAGAGTTTTCAGATTGCTTTGGCTTTTTATTGCCAAGCTTATCATCAAATCTAACATGAATAGATTCTTCCACAATCTGTGTCTCGGTGTTGTATACTCTGTAGCCTTTAGGCGTTCAGAATATCCAAGCATGAAACACTTCTGTGCTTTGTGTTGCACCCTAAAATTTGACCAACATTTCTTTACCTTGCTTGTGTTTTATTTCATTCACATTAGCATTATCATTTGCATTTCATTGACATGTATGCAGGAGATCAAGAGGTATGAGTACCAATTAATATCTACACAATACTTTGAAGCTAGCCAAGAAGGTTATTCAAGTGTTCAAGGGTTGATATCCTTGTCAGAGAAGTTAAAAGATCCTCAGAGAGATTGGTTGAAACCAAGTGTGTAGGTCTCCTAACTTGAGAGTTGGGGGAAGCCACCAGATGATTCTGAAGCCATGAATGTGGACTTGAAGCCTTGAGAGAGCTTATGAGATGTCTTGAAAGCCATCATGAAGCCTAGAGAGGTCATTGTGCAAGGTTAAGAAGACTCAGCCATGAGTGGTGTAATTAGGGTTTGACTGAGTCAACCCTAGGTCAACTGATGATTTGGAGAGGGTTGAGACCTAATCCAAGAGCCATGTGATCATGGATTGATGCATTGAGATGATTATAAGGATGATTCCAAGGTTAACTCATCATGATTGAAGAGTTTGAGAAGTTTCAAGCTAGGGTTTCTAGGGCTTGACAGTGTAAAATCCCCTAGTTTGACCCCTATCTTCAAGGCAGTTTAGCCCAAGATGTGATTGTCATCTCATCTTTCCCCCAACATGAATGTTGTAGGTATTGTTCTTAGCTTTAATTTGAGTACTAGAAGTCCTTGATAGGATTTTTAGAGCTCAAGTTATGACTTTGACAAGTTACAGGTCATCTGAGGTATGTGAATCTGGGGCCTTGAAAGTCACCCAACTTGCATCCAACTTTTGCCCAAGAAGGATGATTCCTATGAACTTTTGGTAAACATGAATGTTGTTCCTTATCCTCTTAGATTTCTAGAGATTACTAGAAGTCCTTGATAGGATTTGTAGAACTCAAGTTATGGCTTTGACAAGTCAAGGGCATTTTGGTCATTTGGAGATTATAGGTCATTTCAAGCATAAGGCCATAACTCCTATTTCCAAGCTTCAAATGGAAATATGTTCAACATCAAACTTGATTAAAATGATGTTTTAAGGCTAGTAAGGAGGTCATGAGATGTTGAAAAGGCTTGTAGCTCAAAGTGGTAAAAATGACCTAAAATGGAGGCATAAGTTAAATAAGTCAAAGTTGGAAATTGAAATTTTCAAGCTACACATCCAAACCATGGCATGTAATATACCATTTTGACTCTAGAAAATATTTTAGAATCAATGGTTTATCCACATTTTTGATTTGAGGTCTAAATCATGGACTTGCTTTGGAAAATGGTTACTTGCATATTAAGCAACATATGCAAAACATAAGGAAGACCAATGCACAAGCTAGCAAAGCATCCTAACATCTCATGCATCTCATCTAAGGAGATTTTCAAAGGAGAACAAGTTGCTGCAAGAGGTATAGCATGGACTGGTGTAGGCTTGGCTTGAATTCAAAAACTCATGACATGAGAATCTCAAATTCTCATTGGATGCTTCCAGAAAGTTCTGGATGGTTCAGAACCATCCTATATATTGATTAGAAGCTGCTCAGATGCAAGGTTGGTGAGAGTTGAGAGAGGAGAGTAAGATTGCCATTTCATTTAGTGCCTTGCAAATTGAAATCGTTTTCAGAGTTACACACCATTTCCATTGATTCTTTCTATTGTAACATCTTCCATTGATCATATTGAGTGGATCCATACCAAATTGAGAGCAAGATCATGAGGAATTGAGAAGATAGCATTTGGATTTGGCAAGAAGCAAGTCACCATCGGATTCTGAGGTTCAAGCATCCTCTATCAAAACTTTTGCAAACAGTAGCAAGATCTTGGTACAAGGAGTGATTCTTGAGAGATTGAAGGGTTGAATTGAAGATTTGATCTATCTGGTATTCAAGAATTGGCAGGTTTGCAACTTTTACTCTACACCTTAATTTAAGCGCATTTAGTTAGATTTGTTAGGTTAGAACGGTTAGAAACAAGTAGGAGATGGATTTTGGAGATTTTGAGATCATTTTGGAGAGGATCAAGATGATGACACCATTTCTGTTTGGCACCATAATCTTGGTGTGATAGCAAGAATTGATCAGTGTAACATGAGGAAGAGATTGAGCACTTTAATTTCAAGAATGGTGAACTTTGATCCCTGAGCATATTTGGAGGTTCGATTCGTGTTTTAGGTTTGAAGAAGTTTCAATGTATTTTGAGGTCATGGTTAGATTCAGGGTGAGAAACCAAGCAATCTAGGGTTTTGAATTCTAATTTTGGTAAGGTTTGATGGAGTCCGAGTGAGGAAGATGAGGCAGATGAAGCTCTGCAACCATGGTTGTTTCCCTCCTTTTTCATTTCAAAGGAAGAAGATGATAAATTGGCCGTTGGATGGAGAGTAGAAAATTGACCAAAGCTAGATCGTGTGGTTGTGTTTTATTTTCAATTTGTGAAGAGGGATTCTGAGAATGATGAAACACAGTCGTTTCATTTATTATTTCGTTTGGGCTTAAGGAAATAATTGCTAATCACACCTCCATCCACGGCCCAGTCATGATTTGAACTAATTTTCTCTACTTATTGCACCGCGTATTTCTTCTTTTTCCTTATATTTTTGATTTGTTTTTTGATTAAATACATGGGCTTAAGCGCTTTTGCTGCGTGCACCCCCATTTAAGCCCATCATCCATAAAACATTGCATATCATTGCTATCTGCACCGCATCTTTCACATTTTATTTTCTTTTTCTTTATTTTTCTTTAAACTTTAGAAAATCATATTAAATAGAAAAATAATGATTTTGGCATGGGGATTTTTCCTCCTATTTCACATTTATGTCTAAAAAATTATAAAATCAAAACATTTGCATTTCATGCATTTTTAATATTTTTTGTATATTTTCTTTTTTAATAGCTTTTAAATTCATTTTATTTTGATGCATAGTTTTGTAGAATTTTGTTTAGCTAGTTCCCTTTATATTTTTGCACCATTATTTTTAGGATAGTTAGATTAGGACTTTAGCTCCCCTCTGGATTTATTCCATAATTTTGTGATTAGTTTTTGATTAGTTTTGAGTAGATGACTTTAGGTTGTGTAGATTTAGGTCAATCCTTAACATAGGTCCACAATAACACTAGAATTTTGGGTTTTTAGGTCAAGTTAGATAATGGGACATATAGGGTATTAATGGTAGTTATATAGGATCCCCTAGAAATTATATTAGAGTTTAATATAATAATATACTATTTTTAATTGATTTTTGTAATTGATTGTTATTTGTGTTGCCCTTGTGGGCTTGTATTTTGTTTTGCTTTGCTTTGTGGGCTTTTGCTTGGCTTGGTGGGCTTGGTCTTGCTTTGTGGAGCATGGAGGAGCATAGTGGAAGACTTGAAGATTGAAGAAGGAGCTTGAGAGCTTGAAGACTTGTTTGTTTTGTTGTTGTTTTAGGGTTAGGAATTAAGTAGAGCTTAGACTTAGTTAATTTCTTTCTCAAACATGGATGGTATCTTTCACCTCCATTCTTCCCCATGATTCAAGGTCCTTCCATGGTATTCACCTCCCTCCTTTGGAGGGATAAGTGATGGTACCTAGGAAGTAGAATGTTTGAGGGAACCATTCTTCTGATGTTAAAACCTTATATGCCTCCTTTGGTGGTCAATAAGCAGTTTAATATCCTAGCTTATCCAGTTAAGTGATTTCTTCTGGTTTGAGTATCTTGAAGATGTTGGGCTTGAGTGTGAAGATGAAGACTTCATTGAAGAGTATGGAAGAGGATGATTCCTTGAGCATTGCCATTGCAGCTGAAGCTTGAAGAGCAAGAAGAACAAGTTGATACTTGAAGACCCAATGAAGATCCAGTAAAGACTGAATGAAGAGCTGAGGCTTAAAGACTGAAGGATGAAGTTGACATTTCCAGATGATTGAGGACTACTCTGAGAAGCTGAAGCTTGTAGGAAGAGAAGACCAAGTTGAGACTGGTAAAGTAAGAGAGCTGAAGCTTGAAGACTGAGTTGATACTTATGAAGAGGATTCAATTGAGATTGAGTGTAGAGCTGAAGCTTGGAAGAGAGAAGATAAGTTGAAACTTATGTTGAAGGGTTGAAACCTAGAGAAGCAAATTGATATTTGTCATGCAAGCTGATAGCCTTGAAGGGTGATTGAAGTCTGAAGGTTGGATTGCTGTTAGAAGAGCTGAAGCTTGGAATTAAGAGAGGGGTTGATCTGCTTTCTTGTCTGTTTCTTTTCTGTGTTGATGTGCCTTGTTTGACTTGCTTGATGCATTAGAATAAGGCCATATTTAGACTGACTTTAAGCTAGGAGCATGATTGCACTAGAGGTTGAGTTGCTCCCTCTGCTTGTATTGTTACTGTATGGCTTTGCTTGCGGGTATTCGGTAGAGCCCTGCTCCCTTGCCCATGTGGTTTATTTTGCTTGATAGCATGTTATTTCCTTTGTATGATTGCAATTTATTGTATTTTGCTTGATAGCACTTTATTTTATCTCTTCAGTATGATTGCTGTTATTCATATCTGGCTTGAGGTTGAGATGAGCTTGTGGAGGCTGCTGCCCCACACACATTTCCTCCCTCACTTGCATTGCATGCATTTTACGGTCGTTTATTACTGTTTACTGTTTAAGCTGATGCTTTATCTGTTTCTGTGTATCATTGACATGATCCCTTAGGACTCTCATTTCCTTTGATAAGGAAGTGATGATAGAACTTTAGGTTGAAACCTATGCATGATAACTTCTAGGAGTTCCCTGTTTTAAACTTCAACTATAGGATGAATCCTTGGCATGACAACAGTAGGACTTGATAGTCTCCCTTTAGTTGAGCCTGTTCTCTTCTCATCTCAAAACAGCTTAAGATACAGTAATCATGAATGATTTCTTTCGTACGTTACAAGCCTTAAGCTATCTAAGAAAGGATTGTTGGAGAGTTTCTTTTCAACAGTCTGGATGTCTAGTATGGCACCCTTTGGGTGACATGCGACGCATTCACTCTCAGGTCATAGTCTTTAGTGCGATTGAAATTGCCAACACAATTAAAAAACACTTCTTTCGTAAAAGACAGAAAACAAACTTCAAACCTTTTTGCCCCGTGGGCCCGTAATTCAAAGGAAAGCTTTTCTGAAGAAAAGAGTGTCGTTAAACTTCAGCGCCAACGCAAACAGGCTTTGTCCCTAACTGCTGGAACTGTTGTTTAACCCTACTCGATAAAACACATGAATCTGAATCCCCACAATCCGTAGTATCCCGAACTACGTAAGCTCTGATCTCTCATGCCCGTTGAGAGTACGTAGGCACAATACTGACGTATTGGCGAGCCACCTTCCCCGTAACCCGTAGTAGGTCGAACTACGTTGACTCTGATTTCTCATTCTCTGATGAGAATACGTAGGCATAAAGTGCGATGCTTTGCCGAGTCATTTTCTTTTCTGTTTAAGCCAGCCTTGATAGGTAGATAGATAAACCAACTCGTCCAGTAAACACAACAAGCGTGGATCCCGTCGAGTACGACGGACGTGAGGGGTGCTAATACCTTCCCCTTGCGTAACCGACTCCCGAACCCAGACAACGGTTGCGATGACCTTGTCTTATACCTTTTTCGTCAGGTTTTTCCGATCGTTTCCTTTCCCGCTCCGAGGGATAAATAACGAAAGGTGGCGACTCTTCTGTTTTGCCGGCACCTTATTTTCGCGGAAGCGACAGCTGGCGACTCTACTGGGGACTTGATAGTTTCCTAGGATCCAACGTCCCGTATGCGATTCAGTTTGGGGATCCGACGTCCCCTGTGAGAGTCAATCCTAGCGCTTGTATGATTACTGGTTGGGTTGTGTTTATTTATCGCATTTTATTTCCCACACTTTATTTTTCAGTATGATATGATTATCTGTGCTGTTGTGGGAGGGGCATTCTGATGAGTGAGAAGCCAGACCCAGGCTTGAGTGAACATAGCATTAGTTGTGGAAATTAGTGGGCGCGTGCTTGCTTTGCAGGCACTAGTGTCTCATGAAATCCGCGCTCAGACGAGGTTCTCCCGGTTGGCTTCTTTTTCAACCCTTTGGATTGAGGGGGTTGTTGGTTTGGAGGATTGTCGACTCTGGGGACCGATCATTTGTGATTCAGTCGAGTGAGGCCGCTTCATGAGCTGGTGATGCCACACCTTTTGGGTATCGTATCACCCCTCTTGAATGTCTGTGACGCTGATGAACGCATAGGATGCCGAACTTGAGTCAGTTTAGGTCCATACCTGTGAGCAGGGTTGGGTTCATTGCAGGAAACTTTGACCTTCAAACTACCTGGTTTTCTTGACAGTGAATCAGTTTTGTTGATACCGGAGGTTCTCATCTGCAGATATATGATTGTTCTTGACAGAGCAGGTTTTTGATTGGGATCAGAGGATCTTATCATCAGATGTGTATTTGTTCTTGATAGAGCAGGTTTTGATCAGAGGGTCTTATTATCAGATGTTTGTTCTTGACAGGGCAGAGCTTTGGTCCTGTATCAGAGGACCTTATATTCAGAGACATATATGTGTGTTCTTGACAGAGCAGATTTATGACTGGGGTCTGAAGATCTCATCAGCAGATGTATGTTTGTTCTTGACAGAGCAGAGTTTTTGGTCCTGTATCAGAGGTCCTTATTATCAGATGTTTGTTCTTGACAGAGCAGATTTCTTGGTCCTGTATCAGAGGTCCTTATTATCAGACGTTTGTTCTTGGCAGAGCAGAATTATGGTATTATGTATATGGCCCTATCAGATGGTTGTTCTTGACAGAGCAGATTTGTGGTCCAATACCAGGGTTTTCTTCTTATCAGATACAGTGGTTGTTCTTGATAGAGCAGGATTATGGTTTTGTTGATACAGAATCTCCACAGCATAGTTGCCTTGATCTCCTGCTGCATGATTGCGTTTTACATTGCTTTGCATATTCATTTGCATTTCATTAACGTGTGTCTGTGTTGCAGGTACCGTTTTCCCCGATCCAGGATTTCTTGCCTCCTATTGTATTCGTTATGGGTTCTCTGAGGAAGACCGTGGCTTACAAGTTCCCTGCCCCTGATGTGGTTCGGCTGACCGATTTGATTGCTTTAGCAGATGATTCTGTGAGGGATGAGTTCAGAAAATCTTACGGCAAATTGCTCTGTTTGGTTTGTAAACCTTCTGCGTTCGAGTTGAATGGGTTGCATGCTCTGCTGCAGTTCTACGACCCTCCGTTGAGATGCTTCACTTTCCAGGATTTTGTTCTCGCCCCTACGCTGGAAGAATATGCTGATTTGTTAGGTGTGCCTATCAAGAGGCAGATGCCTTTTGTTCATATGGATACTGAGCCTGACCTGGCTAGTCTAGCTCCTTCACTTCATCTGGATGCCTCTGAGTTGGTATTGTCTAGTTGGAACAAGGTTCCCGGGTTCTCCTTGCAGTTTTTAGTGGGAAAAGCTCAGCAGTGCGCCAAAGATGGATGTTGGGTCGTGTTCAACGCCATCCTCGCTCTGTGCATATATGGCATCATTCTGTTCCCCAATATGCCCGACTTTGTAGACTTCGATGCATTTTGTATCTTTGCATCAGGGAATCCAGTCTCTACCTTGATAGGAGATGTCTACCATTCCGTCCACTACAAAAACGAGAACAGAAGGGGCAAGAATGTCTCATGCTATGTGCCCTTGCTTTATAAATGGCTTGATAGTCATCTGCCCAAGAGGGGTCCCTTTGTTTCGTCTGCAGCCGCAGCTGAGTGGTCCGAGCGTCTGATGATTTTATCTGCAGAGGATATTGACTGGTTTGACAGAGATAGGCTGGGTACCGAGATTATCTTCAGCTGCAGCGGGTTTCCAAACGTACCTTTGATAGGCAGGAAGGGCTGTATAAACTATAATCCGTCTTTGCTGGTCCGACAGTTCGCGTATGCTTTGAGAGCTCAGCCGAAGGATGAAGAGGTGCAGGAATCTCTGTACCTCACTGGTCTTCTAGAGGGGGATCTGTTATCTAAGCTCCAGCGCGCCTGGAATGGCACCAGTAAGAGGGGAAAACCATTGCTGGGGAGAAGCAATAGCCAAGCCTACCTTCCGTATGTGACTTGGATCAGAGCCAGAGCAGATGCTATAGGGATGTCGTTTCTTCCTGCCAAGCCAGAAAGCCCTCCAATGATTGAAAAGCCTACTACTGTGCCCATTCAGCAGCATAATCAGGTGTTAGCTGAGCGAGATGAATTGAAGAGGGCAAACGAAGAACTGGAGAAAGAATTGGCTCAGCTCCGAAGCGAGAGGAACGAAGCCGTTCATTCCTTCAAAAGGCAAACAGAGCTGGTGAACCAGCTGGGGACAGACCTGACTAAGCAGATAGCCGAGCGTGAGCGCATGGGTCAAGACTTCAAATCTGTCAACGACGTATTGGCTACGAAGAAGCAGCACTTGGACGAAGCGTATCGGAGGATATCCAAGTTCAACCAACACTGGAAGGCCTCCCTAGCCACCAGGAAAGAGCGGGAGGATAAGCTGATGCTACAGATCTCCAAGCTGGAAGCCCAGGTGAAGGCTAGTGAGAAGAGGTTTGATGAAGAAACCGCTCGCAGATACGCCGCCGCAGGCCAGCTCAACAGGGCTCTTGCTAACCTAAAGGAGCACAAACTGACGTTTGATTCCAAGAAATGGAAGCTAGAAGATTTTTTCGGCGAAGGAGCATGGGAAGATTCGGTCGAAGGTCTTCAGTACACCATTGTGCAAAGGGAATTACTCGTCGAAGGGTTACTCACTCTGCCTGATCATCCAGAAATGAAGGAGTTGTTAGAAGAGTATCGCGCCCGTGGCCGTACTTGACTATTTGTATTCCTTTTGTTTTGATCATTGTTGTATGCTGACCATCACCAGGCTTGTTGGCTGAGGTCACGCTGTTGATTCATCTTGTACTCGCTGACGTTGTGTACTGCCTTGATGGGCTTTCTTTATATATGAGATTGTTATTTCGAGGACTGGACTCGGACTTCTTATTATCAGCACTGGCACTCAGGCACTAGGATCGGGGGAGATCTCCCTAACGCACAGACACACGTTTGCATTTGCATGAAGCATTTGCATAACGAGCACTTTGTCGTTTTTCCTAACCCTTTTGTGTATACAGGTTGTTTCAGGTTGTTCCAGGATTGATCAGAGACCTATTCATCGCTATCCGACCAGAGCAAATCAAACCAGAATCATGGAGCAAGTGTAAATTGATGTTCATGAACTCCGCGAAAGAATGGATCGCTTCATGGAGCTCATGCAAGCGGTCGCCAATGGCCAGGATCAGCTCAGAACCTTGGTTCAGCCCCTGATTTCAAGGGTCGATAGCAATGGCGTACTCCATGGTGGGACTATGCCTACTCCTCCACCAGTTGAAACTCCACAGAATGGTGTTCCCGTGACCGGGGGAAACGGCAGTGCCAACGGCAATGTGATGGCCAACATGGGACTCAATACGACGGGCGTCGGCAATGGGAGTCTAGGAGCTAATGTCAATGTTGGGCTGGGCAACGATAATGCCAGTGTTGGGAATCTGTTTGGGCCTCAGCCATGGCTAGAGGATCTTCAGGACAATGTGTTCTCTCAGAGAGGTACTGAGGGGGAGCTGAATGCTGAAGCACGTCTAAGGTTCAAGGCACTCGAGGATAAGATGAGAAATATCGAGAACCAGAACGCCCTGGGCGTTGATATGTCCAAGTTGGGACTAATCGCTGATTTCAAGGTGCCTCCTAAGTTCAAGGTGCCTGACTTTGAAAAATATAAGGGCACCACTTGCCCTCGTGTCCACCTGAGATCGTATTACAGGAAAATGTCAGCTCATTCTGATGACGAGAAGTTGCTGATGCACTTCTTTCAGGATAGTCTGTCCGGGCCATCCCTCGAATGGTACATGAGTTTGGATCCTACTAGTGTGCGCACGTGGAAGGATCTTGCTGAAGCATTTGTGCACCACTAACAATACAATAGCGACTTGGCCTTGAACCGAGTCCAATTGCAGAATCTGTCGCAAAGGGGCAATGAAGGGTTTAAGGAATATGCCCAGCGGTGGCGTGAGTTGGCAGCTAGGGTTCAGCCGCCGATGGTTGAACATGAGCTCATGCAGATGTTCGTAGCCACCCTCCCAGGGGTTTACTATGAGAAGTTGGTCAGCGGTATGTCCGGAACCTTCTCAGATCTCATTATCACGGGTGAGCACATCGAAAATGGGATCAAGCTCGGGAAAATTCAAGGTGATTCATCCTCAGATGGAGGAGGCGGAAAGAAACCTTATAGTGGCAAAAGACGGGAAGGAGAAGCGAGCGCTGTGACCAACGCTCGAAGGAAGGGTAAGGGTCCTCACCAGCAGGTGGCCAGTATAACTATCCCAGCAGTTCAACAGCCACAACAGCAGCAGCAGCAGCAATCGAATCAACAAGGGTACAGAAAGTATCAGAATCGGGCACCTTTGTCGAGCCGTCACCTCGAGACACCACCCATGTCGTACGTGCAACTCTTGCAGACTTTGCTTCAGCTACAGTTGATCCAGAAAAGGACCTTGGCTCCCTTGACAGGGGCACCGCCGCCAGGTTATGACGCAAATGCAACTTGTGAGTTTCACTCAGGGGCACCAGGACACACAATAGAGAATTGCAAAGCCTTCAAGCACAAGGTGCAGGACATGGTGGATGCCAAGATCATCAACTTCTCGGATAATGTGCCAAATGTCACGAAGAATCCTATGCCGAATCATAGGGGAGGCGGAGTGAACGCCATTATCGAAGACGAGAGTGCGGACTTGTTGACTGACGTCAGAGATCTGAAGACGCCGCTTAGCTTCGTTAAAGCTAAGTTGATGAAAAGAGGGTTCTTTCCAGGTTGCAGAGAGCTATGTATGGACTGTGCCACACGTTCTGATGGATGTGAACAGTTGGTAGAAGGAATTCAAAGTCCGATGACTGAAGGGATTTTACAGTTCAGCCAATGGGCCGAAAGTGGGTCAGGAGAGGTAGTGCTAAAGCAAGATGATGAGGTCGCCACCATCACCATCCCTCGCCAGACGATAACTATTTCTGCGCCCAGACCGCCCACAATTACCATCTCCAGAGCTGGGCCGATACCCTTCGAGAGCACTAATGCTGTCCCATGGCATTATGGGGCTGAAGTCTACTGCAACGGACAGAAGTTGGAGCTAGAACCGTTTGGGTCGTCTATGGAGAACCTTGCAGGAATCAGCGGTATTACTCGCAGCGGAAGAGTGTTTGCACCACCAGAGGTCGTGGCGGATAAAGCGGTCAGGGCTGATGCGGCCGATAAAGGTAAAAGTAAAGTCGTTGAAGAGATCCCACGTGGGGCAGAAAAAGACTTGCTTGTTAAAGACGCCGAGGAGTTTATGCGGTTGATTAAAAAGAGTGACTACAAGATTGTGGATCATCTCCATCAGACGCCCTCGAAGATTTCCATTCTGAACTTGTTGCTGTGTTCCGAAGCGCACCGCAACGCGCTGCTGAAGGTGTTGAACGCTGCATATGTACTGCAGGAAATATCGGTAAATCAGCTGGAAGAGGTCGTAGCCCACGTAAATGCTGGAAATGGGTTAGGTTTCACAGACCTGGAGCTGACGCCGAAGGGGAGGAACCACAATAGCGCCCTGCACATCTCGATAGAGTGTAGGGGCACGATTATGTCGCACGTGTTGGTGGACACGGGTTCATCGCTCAATGTTCTTTCGAAGAAGGCATTAATGAAGTTGGATACTCGTGGAGTGATTTTCACACCCAGTGATCTGGTTGTGAAGGCGTTCGATGGGACTAAACGCCATGTTTTCGGGGAGGTGACCCTGCCAATCCAAGTCGGGCCGGAAACATTCGACGCGATCTTTTACATCATGGACATCATGCCTGCCTACAGCTGTCTCTTGGGCCGGCCATGGATCCATTCGGCGGGGGCCGTGACCTCCACGTTGCACCAGAAACTCAAATATGCTGTCGGAGGTAGCATAGTGACCATTTGTGGCGAGGAGGACATAATGGTGAGCCATTTGTCGTCCTTCAAGTATGTTGAGATGGACGGGGAAATCCATGAAACTCTATGCCAAGCGTTCGAAGCTGTCAAAGTGAAGGACGTAGCTCCTGTAGTCACCGGAAAGCCAGAGATGACTCTCTCCTCATTCAAGGAAGCTCAGGCCGTTGTCCAAGTCGGATCTACCCCAGGTTGGGGGCAAATTTTGGAGATACCTAACAAGCAAGACAAGTTTGGGTTGGGATATTCTCCTGGGGCTGAAACTTCTTCTTCTAGCAGTGCGTCGCGAGGTAAGGGGCCGATCCAGTTTACCAGTGGCGGAGTGATTTTCGAAAGCATCAACGCGGTGTCAGAAGACAGTGGAGATAGCGACTGTGACCTCGACTCTTGGATCCAGCCAAGCAAGCCAGGCGAGGGCCTTACCAACTGGTCCGTCAAGGATATCATCCAGATGACAAGCGAAGAGTAATGATTTACTTTTTCCAATCATTGTACAACCCTATGTCCTACCCGGGGCATAGTGGTTTTATTGTCAGGGCCTTGTTGGATTATGTACATGCATTTTGTTAATAAATCGAAGGCGTTTTCTTCGTATTCAAATATTGTGATCTCTGTTATTCCTGTTTTCTATTTGTGTTGAAAAACAATAAAATCGCAATGAGGTTTGTGCTAACCTGCACATCCTTGTTTTAAACTTAACCCTTGTTATTGCAGGATCCACATAGCAGATGACATCGACTCTGGACCTTCTACGACTCACTTCGACTTCGATTGCCCGATATATCAAGCCAAAGAAGAGATTGATGAAGACGAAGACCTTCCTGAAGAGTTGGCCCGCTTGTTGAAATAAGAGGAGAAAGTTATTCTGCCTCATGAAGAGGAGATTGAGATCGTGAATCTGGGTTCTGAGGAACTCGTCAGAAACGTCAGGATAGGGGCTGCATTGCAGAATGATGTCAAGCAGAGATTGGTCGAGATGCTAAGAGAGTATAGTGACGTCTTTGCTTGGTCATACGAAGATATGCCTGGACTTGATACTGACATCGTGGTCCACCACTTGCCGTTGCGAGAAGATTGTCCACCCGTTAAACAGAAGCTTAGGAGGACACGACCGAATATGGCCGTTAAGATCAAAGAAGAAGTGCAGAAGCAGCTTGATGTTGGCTTCTTAGCGGTCACTACTTACCCTCCGTGGGTCGCCAACATAGTGCCTGTACCGAAGAAGGACGGTAAAGTACGAATGTGCGTTGATTATCGGGATTTGAATAGGGCGAGCCCTAAAGATGATTTCCCGTTGCCTCATATTGATGTGTTGGTCGACAATACAGCCCAGTTCTCCGTGTTTTCGTTCATGGATGGCTTCTCCGGTTACAACCAGATCAAGATGGCGCCGGAGGACATGGAGAAAACTACGTTTATCACTCCTTGGGGAACATTTTGCTATAAGGTAATGCCTTTTGGCCTGAAGAACGTAGGGGCCACTTACCAACGAGCAATGGTTACTTTGTTTCATGACATGATTCATAATGAGATTGAAGTCTATGTTGATGACATGATTGCGAAGTCCCAAACGAAGGAGGGACATCTGGTCAATTTGCTGAAGCTTTTTGAAAGGCTTAGGAAATTCAGGTTGAGGCTGAATCCTAACAAGTGTACTTTCGGAGTACGGTCCGGAAAGTTACTGGGGTTTATCGTGAGCGAAAGAGGCATCGAGGTTGATCCTGCAAAGATTAAAGCGATACAAGAAATGCCAGTGCCGAAAACAGAAAAAGAAGTTCGTGGTTTCCTGGGCAGAATAAACTACATTGCAAGGTTTATTTCTCAGCTCACGGCCACGTGTTAACCGATGTTCAAGCTTTTAAAGAAAGATCAGGCGATTATCTGGAACGAGGATTGCCAGAAGGCATTCGACAAGATAAAACAGTATCTGCAGGAACCTCCAATCTTGATACCCCCAGTGGCCGGACGGCCATTAATCATGTACTTGACAGTTCTTGAGAATAGTATGGGGTGTGTTCTCGGTCAGCACGACGAGGCGGGCAAAAAGGAGCATGCCATCTATTATCTGAGTAAAAAGTTCACTGACTGTGAATCTCGCTACTCGATGCTCGAGAAGACGTGTTGTGCACTAGCCTGGGCTGCCAAACGTTTACGACAGTACATGCTCAATCACACCACTATGCTAATTTCGAAGATGGATCTGATCAAGTACGTCTTCGAGAAGCAAGCGCTTTCGGGCAAGATTTCCAGATGGCAAATGGTGTTGACGGAATATGATATTCAGTACGTGTCCCAGAAGCCCATCAAGGGAAGCGTATTGTCTGAATACCTGGCCGAACAGCCGATCGAGGATTATCAGCCGATGAAATTTGAATTCCCTGATGAGGATATCATGTTTCTCAAAGCGAAGGATTGCGATGAGCCGTTGCCCGACGAGGGGCCAGATAGGAAATCCAAGTGGAAATTGATATTTGACGGGGCGGTTAATTCTTATGGAAGTGGTATAGGGGCGATCATCACGACTCCCCACGGATCCCACATCCCGTTTACTGCGAGACTGACGTTTCCAGTCACTAATAACGAGGCGGAGTACGAAGCATGCATTATGGGTCTAGAAGAAGCAATTGATTTGAGAATCAAGAACCTAGATGTATATGGTGACTCGGCGCTTGTGATCAACCAGATTAAAGGGGAGAGGGAGACTCGTCAATCGAATTTGGTGTCGTACATGAACTATGCCAGAAGGCTGCTTCCGTTCTTTGATCGAGTGGAACTCCATCATGTGCCCAGGGCCGAAAATCAGATGGCTGATGCCTTAGCCACGTTGGCTTCAATGTATAAAGTCAATTTTTGGAATGAAGCTCCAAGAATTGTCCTTTCTCGTCTTGATAGACCTGCATTCGTCTTTGCAATCGAGGAAGCCTCCGACGGCAAGCCATGGTTCCATGATATCCAGACTTTCCTTATGACTAAGGAGTATCTTGCGGGTGCGTCAACCCAGGATAAGAAGACTCTGAGGAGGCTGTCTGGAAATTTTTATCTCAATCCTGATGGAGTTTTGTATAAAAGAAACCACGATCTCGTGCTACTCAGATGTGTAAATGAGAAAGAGGCGAGTATGGTCATGGAAGAAGTCCATGAAGGCACATTTGGTACGCACGCCGGCGGGCATGCTATGACAAGAAAGATCCTGAGAGCAGGATACTACTGGCTGACGATGGAATCAGATTGCTTTAGATTCGCGAAGAGGTGTCATAAATGTCAGATTTATGCTGATAAAGTTCATGTGCCGCCGTGCCCGTTAAATGTCATGTCCTCCCCGTGGCCGTTCTCCATGTGGGGCATCGACATGATAGGCAAGATCGAGCCCACTGCATCTAACGGTCATCGCTTCATTCTAGTAGCTATTGACTACTTCACCAAGTGGGTGGAGGCAGCCTCATATGATAATGTGACCAAGCAGGTGGTGGCTAAATTCATAAAGAGGGATATCATCTGTCGTTACGGAATTCCCGAGCGGATCATTACTGATAATGGTTCGAATCTGAATAACAAGATGATGAAGAAGTTGTGCCAGAGTTTCAAGATTGAACACCACAACTCATCTCCTTACCGGCCGAAGATGAATGGCGCCGTTGAAGCGGCCAATAAGAACATCAAGAGGATTGTTCAGAAGATGGTTGTGACCTACAAAGATTGGCACGAGATTTTGCCATTTGCATTGCACAGTTATCGTACAACGGTACGTACGTCAACTGGGGCAACTCCTTTCTCCTTAGTTTACGGTATGGAAGCTGTCTTACCGTTAGAAGTGGAGATCCCTTCTTTGCGAGTTTTGGTTGACGTGAAACTCGACGAGGCAGAATGGATTACGAACCGACTGAACCAACTCAGCCTGATGGACGAGAAGAGGTTAGCATCGATTGCGCATGGTCGTCTGTACCAAAGCCGAATGAAGAAAGCTTATGATAAGAAGGTGCGTCCTAGAAGCTTTCAGACGGGTGATCTCGTCCTGAAGAAGATTCTTCCTCCACACTCGGATCACCAGGGCAAGTGGACTCCCAATTACAAAGGTTCGTACGTCGTCAGCAAGGTCTTCTCGGGAGGTGCTTTGTTGTTATCCACGATGGATGGTGAAGATTTTGCATCCCCGGTGAACGCGGACGCAGTTAAAAAATACTTTGCTTAAAGAACGACCCGCTGGACAGTAAAAAGAGAGTCCAGGCAAAAATGGGGCATCCCGGCGAACCATAAAAAAGGAAAAAGGTTCGGGCAAAAATTAGGGATATAAATTGAAAAAGAATGTAAACCCGCAAAGTCGAAAACCCGGATGGGCGACTTTGGCAAAAAAGGGTATCCCGGTGAATCGAAAACCCGCAAAGGGCGGTTCACGCAAAAGTTAGGGATTTGAAAAAGCAAATGACTGCGTTCCGCGTGTGGACTGTATTTGTTTAGTGGTTTGGAAGACCTGAGGGCCGTTTATCTGAATCAATCTCTTCTGAAGCTGAAGCGTCGGAGAAGTATCGAAGCCGAGTGGGTCATAGAGGGATCAACTCATGGTGTTCTTCTACGCCTCGTTGCCGACATTTGTATATACTGATGTATATTTATGTTTTTATTTTTGCGCGACTTCCTCATTCCAGGACCTTGCATCTGTTGTAAAACATTTTTACCCATTCAGGGGTTCGTTATCAATAAAATGTATACTATTCAGCAAATCTGTTCGTCTGTTTAGCATTTATCTGTTTTTTTTGCGAAAAAGAACGCCGATGTTTTTGGTAAAATGCGCATACATAAACTTACTGGCCTAGGCCACTGATTGTTGAAACAATGAATTACTTGAACATTGTCACGAGATAATAACCTTGATAGGTCCCTTTGAGAAGGGTATCTTGTCTGTTTGTTTGTGTTGCTGCAGGTGTAGCATATTCCAGACAATGCGCCGTGCGCATCCCCAAGCAGGATGATTCCTCCTTCTCCAGCAAGGTTCAGCAGTCTCTCCCCGCAAAGTCCGAACATGAGATCGTGAGCATTGATATGTCTCCCCGGGCAGAGAAGATTCGCTCCCCAATCAGATGTATCCCGAAGGATCGTCATCTCCCCAGCTGAGTCATACGCTGAAGTATGCAGCAACTGATGGTTCAAGACTGAAGTCTCCAGCGGAATCGAGGTTCCCCACAGAGTCGTACTCTCCCCAAAGCAGAATGATTTCTTCTTCCCCAGCCGAGGTTGCAGATCCCCAAGGGAGCCGAGTCCTTGGAAAGCAGTTGGGACCATGACTGGTTTTCCCCAGTAGAATGTCGAATAGCTGATGCCGTATTTTCCCGCCGGAGTCGTTATCTCCAGGAAGGTTAGCCGCGAAGGCCGTGCAGAGTCGCCAGCTGTTGCTACTGCGAAAATCGGCGCCGGCTGACAGAAGAGTCGCCACCGTGCGTTATTTATCCCAACGGAGGGAAAGGAAACGCTCGAGGTAAACCTACCGCAAAACAGGGAAAAGGAATGGTCATCGCAACCAAAACCTGGATTCGGGAGTCGGTTACGCAAGGGGAAGGTATTAGCACCCCTCACGTCCGTCGTACTCGACGGGATCCACACTTGCTTGGGTTGTCTAAAGGATGCAAACAATCTATCTACGGCTGCTAAATCTAAACAGAAGGGATTTGACTCGATAGAGCGTCGCACTCTACGCCTACGTATTCTCAAGAGAGAAAGTCAGAGTCAACGTAGTTCGGGACTACAGAAATTGGCTCGCCAAGACCTCGCGTCTTGTGCCTACGTACTTCCACACTGCATGAAAGATCAGAGCTTTACGTAGTTCAGGCTAACTACAGCTAAACAGGGGGTTTTCACACAGCAGTGAGAAATTAATCTGGTTTTACAGGTACGGGAACCTATGGGCAAAACTATGGTCTGGTCTCAAATGCACTCGGGCAAGAGAGAAAAAGGGTAACAATTAGTCATCAGCGGGAAAGTCTCGATCGCACAGCCGCGAGAGAACAGAAAGTCAGTTGTTAGTGTGCTCGCTAGGATATCGCATCCTATGCCTACATATTCTCGTCTGGTACGAGAAATCAGAGCAGCTGTAGTTCGGCTACTTCGGGACCACAACTCAAATCTCGTTTTATTAACATTCTGAAAAATGATTACAATGAATGAATACTGAAAATAAATCTCCTAGGAAATACTATCCTATCCTATCCATCTATAATGGAAAATCAAATGGAAAAGAGTCCCCTGACAAGTGGACTTTTAAGACTATCCCTAAAATAAACTCTATGAAAAAAATACATTCTAAAAAAATATTAAATCTATACTAATATTTTTTTTATTCTTTTCCAACTATTTTCTTCTTTTCTTTCTTTTCTCTATTTTTTCAAATATTTCTTTTTTCTCTTTTCTTTTTCCTCAAAATATTTTTCATACATTTTTCATATTTTTTCTACATATTTTTTCCATTTTTTCCTTGAATATATTTCTATATTTTTTTCTATATATTTTTCTATATATTTTCTATATATTTTTCTATATATTTTCTTCTTTTTCATATTTCTTTTCCCTTTTTTTTCAAATATTTCTTTTTTCTCTTCTCTATTTTTTGATATACTTTTTCTTTTTCTTTCTATATAAAAGAAAACAATAAAAAATAATAAAAAAAAAAAAACAAGGGGAGGGGTACACAGCCCAGCTGGGGGGTACAATTAGAGTCTGTAAAACCTAAGCCCAGCCCATCAGAGAAGTATGCACATGGGAGGGGGAGTATGGAATCAGAAACGGGGTGTATGCTAGCAAAACATTGGGCTCAGGCCCAGAATCCACAAACACACACAAAACTCAGACGGGGAGGGGGTGCATGAGGAGAAGCGCAGGTGCAATCCAGAAATCCAATGGGCTTGAGGTTTGAGGCCCAAAAATCCAACGCTCCCTTCACAGCAGACCAAACCCTAATTCCTCCCAATTCCCCTTGCACTGTTCACGGACCTAGCGCCGTTTCCTCCTTCGTCCTCCCTGAAACCCTCTCTCAGTTAATCCCTCTCTCTCAAGCTAGCTCACCCTTACTCAACCCCTTCATTCCCATCTTCGAACCAAAACCTCATGAATCTTGTAATCGCTAATGCAGGAACAACAACCATGCAGTTGACGCCAATGGATCCATGGAGATTTCTAGATCCATGTTCTGGATGAAGAACACAACGGATGTGTTTGAATGACTTCTGACGAAGGTTGACGAGGACAATTCTGGAAATCTTCTGGAGTTCTATGATCTTGATGAAGTTCGTTGAGGCTGAAGAACTGCGATGAAGCTCGTTCTTGAAGTTTCTTTTCTGGAGAATCTGGATCTTGAAGGTGGAGGATCTATGGAGTTGCGGTTTGAGGATGAAGATTCAAAGGCATCTGGACAATCATTGATGAATCTTGAATGCTTTTTGGACCTACGTTGAAGCTCTTGGTTAGATCTTGAGTGAAATCTGATGATGAACACGGTGTTCTTGAGGGAGTTCCGGAAACAGCACGAACACGGAAAAGATCTTGATGAAGGTTGTTGCATTTCTGGGGAAAGTTGTTCTTGGTGAGGTGAAGATCGAGTACACGCATGTTCTTGATGTTGGCGTTCTGGAGAGTATGAAGAATCTGGAGGCGAAATCTGGAAAGTTGAAGGAGAACGGATGAAGGTTGTTTATGAATTTCTGAAGATTCTGGAAAAATGTTGAACAATGATGAAGATTGTGGCCGGAGAAGATGAACATCGATGAAGGATTCTGGGAAGATGGATGAACGTTGGTGACGAGGAAGATGAATGTTGAGAGAAGAAGGATGAAGTTCTGGGCTTTTTTGTGTTTCCGGTGACCGGTACGGCGGCCGGAATAAGTTAGAGGTGACCGGCGGTTGGCAGTTGTGGTGGCCGGCGAAGGAGGTTGGGGTGGTTGCATGGCCGCCGGCCATGCAACCGGTGGGGCTTCAGATGGTGACGCGTGGCTCTGGTAGTGGAGGGAGCTTCTGCATGAGTCCCACGTGGTGTTCTCGTGGCAGAGAGAGAGACTCTGAGGGTGATGTGGCGTGATGGTGTGAAAAACATGGGGTCCTTCTTTGTTTAACACGTGGCTCTGAAGACTTATAGGACTTGGAAATTCTGGAAATTTCTAGACTTTTCTGAATTCTTCTGGACTTGGACTGAACTGGGCTTGCAGATTCTGGACTTCACCTGATTGGGCCCACACGAAAATCACAAAAAGAAACCCAAAAAAAATACTGAATTAAGATGATTACCAATTAAAACCTAATTAAGAACTAAACCTAATTACTTATTTAAAACTCAATTAACTAATCTGAACATTAAGACTACTCTAATTAATTTCTATAAATCCTAATTACCAACTAAACAAAATGATTAATTCCAATTAATTTCTAACAACTCTAATAATTCTCTAATCTTAAAAGATTAAGCTAAAAACTCTAATAACTCCACTACTCTAATAATTCCACTAATTAAACTCTATTAAATTTCTAATAAAACTATATTAAATTCTATGAGAAAACTATATTATTTATATCTAAAATTAAAAAATCATTTAATTTCTATTAACCCTATTATTTATTGTTCTAAAACATTATATCCTAAAAAAAACCTATTTATTTAATAAGGGAAAATCTATATTATAAAAAAGATTAAAAAGCTATTAAAACTATTTAAAAAAAACTATTAATATTCTAAAAAATTCTATATTATCCTAAAATGATTAAAAATCTATTTAAACCCTAAAAATAGCTAATAAAATCCAGAAAAAAATCACAATAATTCTCGAGGGACAAAAATAGCACCGAACGACAAATAACACTGCGAGAGCGCACCAAAATAGCCGGTAGAAATCAACGGACACCGAAATATCCCAAAAATACGATTCTACTCATCTAAACTGATTAAAAAACACCTGAGACGCGAGACGAGAGCTGTGATCCCGATAAAATTAAAACAAATGAAAAATGCACTGTATGCGATATGCAAATGCGAATGCGGTCATGCGTCGAAACATCGAGCCAGATACGGGACCCGGTTGGTCAAATTTTAGGGTGCAACACCCACAGAGTCGTACTCTCCCCAAAGCAGAATGATTTCTTCTTCCCCAGCCGAGGTTGCAGATCCCCAAGGGAGCCGAGTCCTTGGAAAGCAGTTGGGACCATGACTGGTTTTCCCCAGTAGAATGTCGAATAGCTGATGCCGTATTTCCCCGCCGGAGTCGTTATCTCCAGGAAGGTTAGCCGCGAAGGCCGTGCAGTTTATTCCCGCGATTGACATCGCTTTCCCTCAGCAGGTCCAGGTTCTCGTAGAGCTTCGTCCCCATGCAGCAGTCAACTGAAGTTCACTTCCCCACAGAGCCCGATTGAGATTGGCGTCACCTTTTTCTCCTCAGCAGGATGATTCCTCCCCCTATCTGAGTGGTTCTTTCTCCTTGACAGGAGGATTCTCCCTTCAGCATTTATTTTACTGACGGGATCACATCATTTTGCACGACTGCATAGCATTTATCATAAACGCGTAGCATTTCCACCGTGTGGAGCATTGCGCCATTGCCGAATCATATGCATAATAAGCATGATCTAGGTTGTTACCGTTCTTGTTTTGCAGGTGTTCCGCCGCAGAATTGTTTGCTCAAGATGATTCTTGAATTCTCCCAAACGGAGTCGCTTGCTCAAGATGATTCTTGAAGTCCCAGTAAAGTCTTCGACCCAAGATGATTCTTGAATTCTCCAGCGGAGGCGTTCGTTTAAGATGATTCTTAAAAGCCCTAGTGCAGTCGCCAGAGTCGGTTGCTCAAGTGGACACTTAGAGTCCCCGGCAGAGTGTTTGCTCAGGATGATTCCTGAAATCTCCAGCAGAGTTATCGGTTCAGGATGATTCTTGAAATCCCCGTGGAGTTATTCGTCCAAGATGATTCTTAAAGTCCTCAGCAGAGTTGATTCACCCAGAATGATTCCTGGATCCCCGAAGCAGAGTTACTTGATAGTTCTCCAGAATCCCCAGCGGAGATGTGTCATCTCCAGCAGGTTCCTGAACAGCGAAGTTGAAACTTCCCTCGAAGACTTGATGATTGAAGTCCGACCGTGTTAACGAAGCAGTTTTCTCAGCTGATGCGGAGTGCCTGATGGCAGAAGTTTGGATATCCCCAACTGGCTCATGTTTGACCGAGAATTCTATTCCCGACTTACTGATGGAGTCCGGCTGATGCCCGAAAGTTTTCTTTGAATGCCCGACGGCATGATTTAACTTGATTGTTGACCTGATGAGTCCCGAGGAATCTTGATGCCTGACGGCATGATCGACCATGTATTACCGGTTACCGTGTGACCGATTCTCCAGCTAGTTGTCGTGCAGCTAATGTTTCAGTTTTCGAAGATTTGTTCCCGTCAGAGTATCGTGTACTCGGGCAGTTGGCAAATTTCTGGGTTTATCGGTATTCAACCGTCTCGCACCTTGATTGGTTGAGAGCCGTTCGCTTCTCACCCAGTCAGGTTCAAGCCGTTTGAATAGGGGCAGCTGTTGCACCCTAAAATTTGACCAACATTTCTTTACCTTGCTTGTGTTTTATTTCATTCACATTAGCATTATCATTTGCGTTTCATTGACATGTATGCAGGAGATCAAGAGGTATGAGTACCAATTAAGATCTACACAATACTTTGAAGCTAGCCAAGAAGGTTATTCAAGTGTTCAAGGGTTGATATCCTTGTCAGAGAAGTTAAAAGATCCTTAGAGAGATTGGTTGAAACCAAGTGTGTAGGTCTCCTAACTTGAGAGTTGGGGGAAGCCACCAGATGATTCTGAAGCCATGAATGTGGACTTGAAGCCTTGAGAGAAATTATGAGATGTCTTGAAAGCCATCATGAAGCCTAGAGAGGTTATTGTGCAAGGTTAAGAAGACTCAGCCATGAGTGGTGTAATTAGGGTTTGACTGAGTCAACCCTAGGTCAACTGATGATTTGGAGAGGGTTGAGACCTAATCCAAGAGCCATGTGATCATGGATTGATGCATTGAGATGATTATAAGGATGATTCCAAGGTTAACTCATCATTATTGAAGAGTTTGAGAAGTTTCAAGCTAGGGTTTCTAGGGCTTGACAGTGTAAAATCCCCTAGTTTGACCCCTATCTTCAAGGCAGTTTAGCCCACGATGTGATTGTCATCTCATCTTTCCCCCAACATGAATGTTGTAGGGCTTGTTCTTAGCTTTAATTTTAGTACTAGAAGTCCTTGATAGGATTTGTAGAGCTCAAGTTATGACTTTGACAAGTTACAGGTCATCTGAGGTATGTGAATCTGGGGCCTTGAAAGTCACCCAACTTGCATCCAACTTTTTCCCAACAAGGATGATTCCTATGAACCTTTGGTCAACATGAATGTTGTTCCTTATCCTCTTAGCTTTCTAGAGAGTACTGGAAGTCCTTGATAGGATTTGTAGAACTCAAGTTATGGCTTTGACAAGTCAAGGGCATTTTGGTCATTTGGAGATTATAGGTCATTTCAAGCATAAGGCCATAACTCCTATTTCCAAGCTTCAAATGGAAAAATGTTCAACATCAAACTTGCTTAAAATGATGTTTTAAGGCTAGTAAGGAGGTCATGATATGTTGAAAAGGCTTGTAGCTCAAAGTGGTAAAAATGACCTAAAATGGAGGCATAAGTTAAATAAGTCAAAGTTGGAAATTGAAATTTTCAAGCTACACATCCAAACCATGGCATGTAATATACCATTTTGACTCTAGAAAACATTTTAGAAACAATGGTTTAGCCACATTTTTGATTTGAGGTCTAAATCATGGACTTGCTTTGGAAAATGGTTACTTGCATATTAAGCAACATATGCAAAACATAAGGAAGACCAATGCACAAGCTAGAAAAGCATCCTAACATCTCATGCATCTCATCTAAGGAGATTTTCAAAGGAGAACAAGCTGATGCAAGAGATATAGCATGGACTGGTGTAGGCTTGGCTTGAATTCAAAAACTCATGACATGAGAATCTCAAATTCTCATTGGATGCTTCCAGAAAGTTCTGGATGGTTCAGAACCATCCTATATATTGATTAGAAACTTCTCAGATGCAAGGTTGGTGAGAGTTGAGAGAGGAGAGTAAGATTGCCATTTCATTTGGTGCCTTGCAAATTTAAATCGTTTTCAGAGTTACACACCATTTCCATTGATTCTTTCTATTGTAACATCTTCCATTGATCATATTGAGTCGATCCATACCAAATTTAGAGCAAGATCATGAGGAATTGAGAAGATAGCATTTGGATTTGGCAAGAAGCAAGTCACCATCGGATTCAGAGATTCAAGCATCCTCTATCAAAACTTTTGCAAACAGTAGCAAGATCTTGGTACAAGGAGTGATTCTAGAGAGATTGAAGGGTTGAATTGAAGATTTGATCTATCTGGTATTCAAGAATTGGCAGGTTTGCAACTTTTACTCTACACCTTAATTTAAGCGCATTTAGTTAGATTTGTTAGGTTAGAACAGTTAGAAACAAGTAGGAGATGGATTCTGGAGATTTTGAGATCATTTGGAGAGGATCAAGATGATGACACCATTTCTGTTTGGCACCATAACTTGTTGAATCTTGAGAGATAATCTTGGTGTGATAGCAAGAATTGATCAGTGTAACATGAGGAAGAGATTGAGCACTTTAATTTCAAGAATGGTGAACTTTGATCCCTGAGCATATTTGGAGGTTCAATTCGTGTTTTAAGTTTGAAGAAGTTTCAATGTATTTTGAGGTCATGGTTAGATTCAGGGTGAGAAACCAAGCAATCTAGGGTTTTGAATTCTAATTTTGGTAAGGTTTGATGGAGTCCGAGTGAGGAAGATGAGGCAGATGAAGCTCTGCAACCATGGTTGTTTCCCTCCTTTTTCATTTCAAAGGAAGAAGATGATAAATTGGTCGTTGGATGGAGAGTAGACTATTAACCAAAGCTAGATCGTGTGGCTGTGTTTTGTTTTCAATTTGTGAAGAGGGATTTTGAGAATGATGAAACACGGCCGTTTCATTTATTATTTCGTTTGGGCTTAAGGAAATAATTGCTAATCACACCTCCATCCACGGCCCAGTCTTGATGTTGGCGTTCTGGAGAGTATGAAGAATCTGGAGGCGAAATCTGGAAAGTTGAAGGAGAACGGATGAAGGTTGTTTATGAATTTCTGAAGATTCTGGAAAAATGTTGAACAATGATGAAGATTGTGGCCGGAGAAGATGAACATCGATGAAGGATTCTGGGAAGATGGATGAACGTTGGTGACGAGGAAGATGAATGTTGAGAGAAGAAGGATGAAGTTCTGGGCTTTTTTGTGTTTCCGGTGACCGGTACGGCGGCCGGAATAAGTTAGAGGTGACCGGCGGTTGGCAGTTGTGGTGGCCGGCGAAGGAGGTTGGGGTGGTTGCATGGCCGCCGGCCATGCAACCGGTGGGGCTTCAGATGGTGACGCGTGGCTCTGGTAGTGGAGGGAGCTTCTGCATGAGTCCCACGTGGTGTTCTCGTGGCAGAGAGAGAGACTCTGAGGGTGATGTGGCGTGATGGTGTGAAAAACATGGGGTCCTTCTTTGTTTAACACGTGGCTCTGAAGACTTATAGGACTTGGAAATTCTGGAAATTTCTAGACTTTTCTGAATTCTTCTGGACTTGGACTGAACTGGGCTTGCAGATTCTGGACTTCACCTGATTGGGCCCACACGAAAATCACAAAAAGAAACCCAAAAAAAATACTGAATTAAGATGATTACCAATTAAAACCTAATTAAGAACTAAACCTAATTACTTATTTAAAACTCAATTAACTAATCTGAACATTAAGACTACTCTAATTAATTTCTATAAATCCTAATTACCAACTAAACAAAATGATTAATTCCAATTAATTTCTAACAACTCTAATAATTCTCTAATCTTAAAAGATTAAGCTAAAAACTCTAATAACTCCACTACTCTAATAATTCCACTAATTAAACTCTATTAAATTTCTAATAAAACTATATTAAATTCTATGAGAAAACTATATTATTTATATCTAAAATTAAAAAATCATTTAATTTCTATTAACCCTATTATTTATTGTTCTAAAACATTATATCCTAAAAAAAACCTATTTATTTAATAAGGGAAAATCTATATTATAAAAAAGATTAAAAAGCTATTAAAACTATTTAAAAAAAACTATTAATATTCTAAAAAATTCTATATTATCCTAAAATGATTAAAAATCTATTTAAACCCTAAAAATAGCTAATAAAATCCAGAAAAAAATCACAATAATTCTCGAGGGACAAAAATAGCACCGAACGACAAATAACACTGCGAGAGCGCACCAAAATAGCCGGTAGAAATCAACGGACACCGAAATATCCCAAAAATACGATTCTACTCATCTAAACTGATTAAAAAACACCTGAGACGCGAGACGAGAGCTGTGATCCCGATAAAATCAAAACAAATGAAAAATGCACTGTATGCGATATGCAAATGCGAATGCGGTCATGCATCGAAACATCGAGCCAGATACGGGACCCGGTTGGTCAAATTTTAGGGTGCAACACCCACAGAGTCGTACTCTCCCCAAAGCAGAATGATTTCTTCTTCCCCAGCCGAGGTTGCAGATCCCCAAGGGAGCCGAGTCCTTGGAAAGCAGTTGGGACCATGACTAGTTTTCCCCAGTAGAATGTCGAATAGCTGATGCCGTATTTCCCCGCCGGAGTCGTTATCTCCAGGAAGGTTAGCCGCGAAGGCCGTGCAGTTTATTCCCGCGATTGACATCGCTTTCCCTCAGCAGGTCCAGGTTCTCGTAGAGCTTCGTCCCCATGCAGCAGTCAACTGAAGTTCACTTCCCCACAGAGCCCGATTGAGATTGGCGTGACCTTTTTCTCCTCAGCAGGATGATTCCTCCCCCTATCTGAGTGGTTCTTTCTCCTTGACAGGAGGATTCTCCCTTCAACATTTATTTTGCTGACGGGATCACATCATTTTGCACGACTGCATAGCATTTATCATAAACGCGTAGCATTTCCACCGTGTGGAGCATTGCGCCATTGCCAAAGCATATGCATAATAAGCATGATCTAGGTTGTTACCGTTCTTGTTTTGCAGGTGTTCCGCCGCAGAATTGTTTGCTCAAGATGATTCTTGAATTCTCCCAAACGGAGTCGCTTGCTCAAGATGATTCTTGAAGTCCCAGTAAAGTCTTCGACCCAAGATGATTCTTGAATTCTCCAGCGGAGGCGTTCGTTTAAGATGATTCTTAAAAGCCCTAGTGCAGTCGCCAGAGTCGGTTGCTCAAGTGGACACTTAGAGTCCCCGGCAGAGTGTTTGCTCAGGATGATTCCTGAAATCTCCAGCAGAGTTATCGGTTCAGGATGATTCTTGAAATCCCCGTGGAGTTATTCGTCCAAGATGATTCTTAAAGTCCTCAGTAGAGTTGATTCACCCAGAATGATTCCTGGATCCCCGAAGCAGAGTTACTTGATAGTTCTCCAGAATCCCCAGCGGAGATGTGTCATCTCCAGCAGGTTCCTGAACAGCGAAGTTGAAACTTCCCTCGAAGACTTGATGATTGAAGTCCGACCGTGTTAACGAAGCAGTTTTCTCAGCTGATGCGGAGTGCCTGATGGCAGAAGTTTGGATATCCCCAACTGGCTCATGTTTGACCGAGAATTCTATTCCCGACTTACTGATGGAGTCCGGCTGATGCCCGAAAGTTTTCTTTGAATGCCCGACGGCATGATTTAACTTGATTGTTGACCTGATGAGTCCCGAGGAATCTTGATTCCTGACGGCATGATCGACCATGTATTACCGGTTACCGTGTGACCGATTCTCCAGCTAGTTGTCGTGCAGCTAATGTTTCAGTTTTCGAAGATTTGTTCCCGTCAAAGTATCGTGTACTCGGGCAGTTGGCAAATTTCTGGGTTTATCGGTATTCAACCGTCTCGCACCTTGATTGGTTGAGAGCCGTTCGCTTCTCACCCAGTCAGGTTCAATCCGTTTGAATAGGGGCAGCTGTTGCACCCTAAAATTTGACCAACATTTCTTTACCTTGCTTGTGTTTTATTTCATTCACATTAGCATTATCATTTTCGTTTCATTGACATGTATGCAGGAGATCAAGAGGTATGAGTACCAATTAAGATCTACACAATACTTTGAAGCTAGCCAAGAAGGTTATTCAAGTGTTCAAGGGTTGATATCCTTGTCAGAGAAGTTAAAAGATCCTTAGAGAGATTGGTTGAAACCAAGTGTGTAGGTCTCCTAACTTGAGAGTTGGGGGAAGCCACCAGATGATTCTGAAGCCATGAATGTGGACTTGAAGCCTTGAGAGAAATTATGAGATGTCTTGAAAGCCATCATGAAGCCTAGAGAGGTTATTGTGCAAGGTTAAGAAGACTCAGCCATGAGTGGTGTAATTAGGGTTTGACTGAGTCAACCCTAGGTCAACTGATGATTTGGAGAGGGTTGAGACCTAATCCAAGAGCCATGTGATCATGGATTGATGCATTGAGATGATTATAAGGATGATTCCAAGGTTAACTCATCATTATTGAAGAGTTTGAGAAGTTTCAAGCTAGGGTTTCTAGGGCTTGACAGTGTAAAATC
This sequence comes from Lathyrus sativus, assembly GCA_963859935.3. Taxonomy (NCBI): domain Eukaryota; kingdom Viridiplantae; phylum Streptophyta; class Magnoliopsida; order Fabales; family Fabaceae; genus Lathyrus; species Lathyrus sativus. The sequence goes on from OZ012737.1 coordinate 173,187,037, forward strand.
CCCTAGTTTGACCCCTATCTTCAAGGCAGTTTAGCCCACGATGTGATTGTCATCTCATCTTTCCCCCAACATGAATGTTGTAGGGCTTGTTCTTAGCTTTAATTTTAGTACTAGAAGTCCTTGATAGGATTTGTAGAGCTCAAGTTATGACTTTGACAAGTTACAGGTCATCTGAGGTATGTGAATCTGGGGCCTTGAAAGTCACCCAACTTGCATCCAACTTTTTCCCAACAAGGATGATTCCTATGAACTTTTGGTCAACATGAATGTTGTTCCTTATCCTCTTAGCTTTCTAGAGAGTACTATAAGTCCTTGATAGGATTTGTAGAACTCAAGTTATGGCTTTGACAAGTCAAGGGCATTTTGGTCATTTGGAGATTATAGGTCATTTCAAGCATAAGGCCATAACTCCTATTTCCAAGCTTCAAATGGAAAAATGTTCAACATCAAACTTGCTTAAAATGATGTTTTAAGGCTAGTAAGGAGGTCATGATATGTTGAAAAGGCTTGTAGCTCAAAGTGGTAAAAATGACCTAAAATGGAGGCATAAGTTAAATAAGTCAAAGTTGGAAATTGAAATTTTCAAGCTACACATCCAAACCATGGCATGTAATATACCATTTTGACTCTAGAAAACATTTTAGAAACAATGGTTTAGCCACATTTTTAATTTGAGGTCTAAATCATGGACTTGCTTTGGAAAATGGTTACTTGCATATTAAGCAACATATGCAAAACATAAGGAAGACCAATGCACAAGCTAGAAAAGCATCCTAACATCTCATGCATCTCATCTAAGGAGATTTTCAAAGGAGAACAAGCTGATGCAAGAGGTATAGCATGGACTGGTGTAGGCTTGGCTTGAATTCAAAAACTCATGACATGAGAATCTCAAATTCTCATTGGATGCTTCCAGAAAGTTCTGGATGGTTCAGAACCATCCTATATATTGATTAGAAACTTCTCAGATGCAAGGTTGGTGAGAGTTGAGAGAGGAGAGTAAGATTGCCATTTCATTTGGTGCCTTGCAAATTTAAATCGTTTTCAGAGTTACACACCATTTCCATTGATTCTTTCTATTGTAACATCTTCCATTGATCATATTGAGTCGATCCATACCAAATTTAGAGCAAGATCATGAGGAATTGAGAAGATAGCATTTGGATTTGGCAAGAAGCAAGTCACCATCGGATTCAGAGATTCAAGCATCCTCTATCAAAACTTTTGCAAACAGTAGCAAGATCTTGGTACAAGGAGTGATTCTAGAGAGATTGAAGGGTTGAATTGAAGATTTGATCTATCTGGTATTCAAGAATTGGCAGGTTTGCAACTTTTACTCTACACCTTAATTTAAGCGCATTTAGTTAGATTTGTTAGGTTAGAACAATTAGAAACAAGTAGGAGATGGATTCTGGAGATTTTGAGATCATTTGGAGAGGATCAAGATGATGACACCATTTCTGTTTGGCACCATAACTTGTTGAATCTTGAGAGATAATCTTGGTGTGATAGCAAGAATTGATCAGTGTAACATGAGGAAGAGATTGAGCACTTTAATTTCAAGAATGGTGAACTTTGATCCCTGAGCATATTTGGAGGTTCGATTTGTGTTTTAAGTTTGAAGAAGTTTCAATGTATTTTGAGGTCATGGTTAGATTCAGGGTGAGAAACCAAGCAATCTAGGGTTTTGAATTCTAATTTTGGTAAGGTTTGATGGAGTCTGAGTGAGGAAGATGAGGCAGATGAAGCTCTGCAACCATGGTTGTTTCCCTCCTTTTTCATTTCAAAGGAAGAAGATGATAAATTGGCCGTTGGATGGAGAGTAGACTATTAACCAAAGCTAGATCGTGTGGCTGTGTTTTGTTTTCAATTTGTGAAGAGGGATTCTGAGAATGATGAAACACAGCCGTTTCATTTATTATTTCGTTTGGGCTTAAGGAAATAATTGCTAATCACACCTCCATCCACGACCCAGTCATGATTTGAACTAATTTTCTCTACTTATTGCACCGCGTATTTCTTCTTTTTCCTTATATTTTTTATTTGTTTTCTGATTAAATACATGGGCTTAAGCGCTTTTGCTGCGCGCACCCCCATTTAAGCCCATCATCCATAAAACACTGCATATCATTGCTATCTGCACCGCATCTTTCACATTTTATTTTCTTTTTCTTTACTTTTCTTTAAACTTTAGAAAATCATATTAAATAGAAAAATAATGATTTTGGCATGGGGATTTTTCCTCCTATTTCACATTTATGTCTAAAAAATTATAAAATCAAAACATTTGCATTTCATGCATTTTTAATATTTTTTGTATATTTTCTCTTTTAATAGCTTTTTAATTCATTTTATGTTGATGCATAGTTTTGTAGAATTTTGTTTAGCTAGTTCCCTTTATATTTTTGCACCATTCTTTTTAGGATAGTTAGATTAGGACTTTAGCTCCCCTCTGGATTTATTCCATAATTTTGTGATTAGTTTTTGATTAGTTTTGAGTAGATGACTTTAGGTTGTGTAGATTTAGGTCAATCCTTAACATAGGTCCACAATAACACTAGAATTTTGGGTTTTTAGGTCAAGTTAGATATTGGGACATATAGGGTATTAATGGTAGTTATATAGGATCCCCTAGAAATTATATTAGAGTTTAATATAATAATATACTATTTTTAATTGATTTTTGTAATTGATTGTTGTTTGTGTTGCCCTTGTGGGCTTGTATTTTGTTTTGCTTTGCTTTGTGGGCTTTTGCTTGGCTTGGTGGGCTTGGTCTTGCTTTGTGGAGCATGGAGGAGCATAGTGGAAGACTTGAAGATTGAATAAGGAGCTTGAGAGCTTGAAGACTTGTTTGTTTTGTTGTTGTTTTAGGGTTAGGAATTAAGTAGAGCTTAGACTTAGTTAATTTCTTTCTCAAACATGGATGGTATCTTTCACCTCCATTCTTCCCCATGATTCAAGGTCCTTCCATGGTATTCACCTCCCTCCTTTGGAGGGATAAGTGATGGTACCTAGGAAGTAGAACGTTTGAGGGAACCATTCTTCTGATGTTAAAACCTTATAGGCCTCCTTTGTGGTCAATAAGCAGTTTAATATCCTAGCTTATCCAGTTAAGTGATTTCTTCTGGTTTGAGTATCTTGAAGATGTTGGGCTTGAGTGTGAAGATGAAGACTTCATTTAAGAGTATGGAAGAGGATGATTCCGTGAGCATTGCCATTGCAGCTGAAGCTTGAAGAGCAAGAAGAACAAGTTGATACTTGAAGACCCAATGAAGATCCAGTAAAGACTGAATGAAGAGCTGAGGCTTAAAGACTGAAGGATGAAGTTGACATTTCCAGATGATTGAGGACTACTCTGAGAAGCTGAAGCTTGTAGGAAGAGAATACCAAGTTGAGACTGGTAAAGTAAGAGAGCTGAAGCTTGAAGACTAAGTTGATACTTATGAAGAGGATTCAATTGAGATTGAGTGTAGAGCTGAAGCTTGGAAGAGAGAAGATAAGTTGAAACTTATGTTGAAGGGTTGAAACCTGGAGAAGCAAATTGATATTTGTCATGCAAGCTGATAGCCTTGAAGGGTGATTGAAGTCTGAAGACTGGATTGCTGTTAGAAGAGCTGAAGCTTGGAATTAAGAGAGGGGTTGATCTGCTTTCTTGTATGTTTCTTTTCTGTGCTGATGTGCCTTGTTTGACTTGCTTGATGCATTAGAATAAGGCCATATTTAGACTGACTTTAAGCTAGGAGCATGATTGCACTATGTTGCACCCCAAAATTTGACCAACATTTATTTATTCATTAAGTGTTTGAAAGTTGATATCTTCATCAGAAGGTTCAAGAGATCCTCAGAGGATTGGGTGAAACCAGGGTTGTGTGCTTCATAACTTGAGAGTTGTGGGTGCTCCTCAGATGATTCTGAGACTTTGAGAATAAACTTGATGTTTTGAGAAAGCCTATGAGATGTCTTGATAGCCATCATGAAGCCCAGAGAGGTCATTATGCAAGAGTTCAGAAGATTCAACCATGAATGGTAGAATTAGGGTTTGACTGGGTCTACCCTAAGTCAACTGAAAATTTGGAGAAGGTTGAGACCTAATCCAAGGGCCATGAGATCATGGAATGATGTATAGAGATGTTATAAAGATGATTCCTAGGCCAACTCATCATGAGTGAGGAGTTTGAGAAGTTTCAAGTCAGGGTTTCCAAGGATTGTCAGTGAAAAAACCCTAATTTGATCCCTATCTTCCAGGCAGTTTTAGCTCTAGATGTGATTGATATCTCATCTTCCCCACAACATGAATGTTGTAGAGCTTGTCCTTAGCTTTAATTTGAGTGGTGGAAGTCCTTGATAGGAGTTACAGAGCTCAAGTTATGGTTTTGACAAATTACAGGTCAGCAGAGGTGTGTGAATCTGGGTCCTTGAAAGTCACCCAACTTGCAGACAACTTTTGCCCTAGTAGGAGGATTCCTATGATTTCTTGGTCAACATGAATGTTGAAGAGGATCTTCTTAGCTTTAATTTGAGTGGTAGAAGTCCTTGGTTGGATTTGTGGAACTCAACTTATGGTTTGAACAAGACAGGGGTATTTTGGTCATTTGTCAGTTATAGGTCATTTTATCCAATGCCTAAAACTCCTATTTCCAAGCCTCAAATGGAAAAACTCAAAACATGAAAGTTGCTCAAAATGTGATTTTAAGTCTAGAAAGAAGGTCACAAATTGTTGGAAAAGCTCATAGCATGAAGTTATATGATTGGTCCAAAATGAACTAAAAATGGCATATAAGTTTGAAAAGTTGAAATTGAAAAGTGATTTGGAAGATCCACAAATCCAAAATAGGTCATCCAATATATCATTTTGATTGGAAAAATCATTTTGAGAACATTGGTTTAGCTAGAATTTTGATTTGGAGCTTTAAAATGGGTGATGCTTTGAAAAGTTGTTACTTGAAAAAGAAGGCAATGTTGAAAAACCTTACACAAGCCAAAGATGAGCTTGTTTTTCACTCATCCCTTCTCAATATCTCATGAAAAGATATTTTAAGACCAAATGGTAAGGCATGAAGCATGGGAAATGAGATTTCCAACTTGTCATCACATGAGATTTTCAAGAAACTTCCACCATGTTCTAGATGAATCTAGACACATCTGAGGATCATTATAAAAAGAATGCCATGAAGAGAGTTCAAGGTTGGTGATAGAGAGTCAAGTCAGAGGAGAAAGAGAGAGATACATTGTCATTAAAGAGCTACCTTCACAATCAAGCAACTTGAGTTTCTTCCATCACAAGCATCTTCCATCAACAACTCTTGCAAACAGAAGGTTGTGGATCATCCAAGGAGCATCTTGAACCAATTCCAAGGCCTGCAAGCATCCCCACGAGCCTTCTCCATCATTACTTGACAGGTTCTTTCTCCTCCTTAATCCTCTTAATTTATTTAGTTTTAGTTCATTCTTTAGGTGTAGAATTAATATGCTAGGATAGAAGATCAATTTCCGAGAGTTTGAGAGCTCTGCGTGAGGTTTCATGGCAGGTGAATGATTCTTTAATCTTCAAGAACTAGTTGTTTAGGGCGTTTTAGTTAGCATGAGTTAGGTCAGATTGACTAGGGTGGCACGTAGAGCAGGGTTAGATCCTTAGGTTGAAGCTTCACCATGGTTGATCTCAGGTGATCATGGTGGAGCCATGATCTTGATGTCCTCTGTTAGGAGAATCTAGGAAGAATTATGGAAAACCACGCATGGTTGTGTTCTAGGCAATTAGTAGATCATGTTTGCCCTTGGAATCTTTTGATTTCGTTGAGTGAGTGAAGAGAACGAACCAGTTGAATCTTGGTGCATGGAGGAGAGGGTTCTGAAAACCCTAGAAAGCAGTTGGGGACGATGGCAATCGTCCGTTGGATTAAGTTCCATCTATTGACTTGTTATGTTAATCCAGTGGCTGTGGTTAAATCTGAGAGATGGAGGGAAAGTTTAAAAGAATGAAACGCATCGTTTCATTTAAGCCAGCGTTCTGGGCTTATTCGCTATCCCCACCCCCCTTTTGCCTGGCCCATTCTGATTTGAACTAGCGTGTTGCTATTCATACCCCCCCCCCTCCCTTTTAATTGTTTTAATTGTTTTAATATTTGTTTTAATATTTTTCTGTTTTGATTAATTCATAAATAATTGATAAAAAATGATTTTTTAATTCTTCTTTTTTCTATGATTAGATGGTAATGTGTAGAAAATATTAAAAATAAAAGTGGGATTTCATTTTTTTAGTTTAGTATTTTTAATAAATTTTTCTTTTAAGTAGCTTTTATAATGTTTGGTTTTATATCATGATTTTGTAGGAATTATTTTAAGACCTTCCCTTAGGGTTTTTTATCCATTCTTTTTTGGTGCAATTAGATGATGAATCATAGTTCCCCATAGGATTTTTTCTAGAATTTTAGAATTAATTTTTGATTAGTTTAATTAGGGTAGATGTAGGGTATCCTAATTAGGGTTTAAATTGTGTTTAGGTGATGAATTCCTTTCTTTGCTTGAGTTTTGTCTTGATTTTTAGGTAGAGGCCTATGTAGATGTTATGAGTAGGTGTTGAGGACCCTTGTGAATAATTGTTAGATTTTTCCCCATTAGTTTAGTTTTTTTAGGTATTTTCTGAAGTTGCCTATTGATTTTGTCTCCCCTGTGGGTATCTGTTCATATCTGGGGTTCATGGTGGGGAATTTGTTGAGGGGCTTGTGTTGTCTTGAAGACCTTGTTGGAGAGCATGATGAAGAGAAGATTGTAGATCAAGACCCAGAGACCCAGAGCTTGGCTTGTTCCCTGTCTGTGAGGTTTGAGATCCTGAAGTTTGAAGGAAGTTCATGGTACTTTCCTGAGGAAGGCACTATGAATAACTTTCATTCTTTACTCTCACCTCTTTCTCAAGTATCCAATGATGTTGGAGCCAACTTGTGAGTTTAATTTCTCCTGAGGAGGAATGTAAACTGATCACATGTTGTTGAGCCACATGGGATACAACTCCTAAGTGGAAGCCTCCTAGTACTTTCCTGAGGAAGGTCCTATGGGTCTATTCACTTAGTTCCCTTAGTTTGTCTAGGATTTCTCAAGTATCCAATGATGTTGGAGCCAACTTGTGAGTTTAATTTCTCCTGAGGAGGAATATAAACTGATCACAGTTGTTGAGCCACATAGGATACAACTCCTAAGTGGAAGCCTCCTAGTACTTTCCTGAGGAAGGTCCTATGAGTCTATTCACTTAGTTCCACTAGTTCAGATAGGATTTCCTAAATATCCAGTGATGTTGGAGCCTGCTTGTGAGTTTAATTTCTCCTGAGGAGGAATATAAACTGATCACAGTGGTTGAGCCACATAGGGTATGACTCCTGAGTATACACCTCCTAGTGCTTTCCTGAGGAAGACACTATGAGTCTGCTTGCTTAGCTCCCTTTCTTTGGTAAGTTTGTTCTGAAGCTTGAAGACTGGGATTGATTTCTTTTGGTTAGGTTTTGCCTTAGGGCTTTGCTTAGATTTGATTCAGATTCTGTGATTAGGGTTAGGATTAGGGAGTAGATTCTTTCTTTCTCAAGTGTGTTTTGTTTGCCTGATGGCACTTCATTTCTCTTATCTGTTATTGCTTGATAGCATGTTGCTTATTTTCAGTATGATTACTGTTATTTCATGACTGGCTTGAGGTCGAGATGAGCTTGTGGAGGCTGAAGCCCCACACACATTTCCTCCCTCACTTGCATTGCATACATTTTAATGTTAAAGCTGATGCTTTTGTCTGTTTTGGTGTATCATTGATATGATCCCTTAGGACTCTCATTTCCTCTGATGAGGATTTGATGATAGACTTTTAGGTTGAAACCTATGCATGACAACTTCTAGGAGTTCCCCGTTCAAACCTCAACCATAGGATGAATCCATGGCATGATAGCAGTAGGACTTGATAGTCTCCCTCCCAGTTGAGCCATATTTCTCGTAGTTAGCCGAACTACGTTTGCTCTGATCTTTCATACCAGATGAAAGTACGTAGGCATAGGACGCGACGTCCTAGCGAGCAACCTTCAACCTTTTCCCGTAACCCGTAGTTAGCCGAACTACGTTGACTCTGATTTCTCATTCTCTGATGAGAATACGTAGGCATAAAGCGCGACGCTTTGCCGAGTCATTTTTCTTTTCTTTTTCAGCCGGCCTTGATAGGTAGATAGATTATAACCAACCCGTCCAAGTAAACAAACAAGCGAGGATCCCGTCGAGTACGACGGACGTGAGGGGTGCTAATACCTTCCCCTTGCGTAACCGACTCCCGAACCCAGACAACGGTTGCGACGACCTTGTCTTACCCTTATTCGTCAGGTTTTTCCGATCGTTTCCTTTCCCGCTCTGAGGGATAAATAACGAAAGGTGGCGACTCTTCTGTCATGCCGGCACCTCATTTTCGCGCAAGCGACACACTAGAGGTTGAGTTGCTCCCTCTGCTTGTATTGTTACTGTATGGCTTTGCTTGCGGGTATTCGGTAGAGCCCTGCTCCCTTGCCCATGTGGTTTATTTTGCTTGATAGCATGTTATTTCCTCTGTATGATTGCAGTTTATTGTATTTTGCTTGACAACACTTTATTTTATCTCTTTAGTATGATTGTTGTTATTCATATCTGGCTTGAGGTTGAGATGAGCTTGTGGAGGCTGCTGCCCACACACATTTCCTCCCTCACTTGCATTGCATGCATTTTACGGTCGTTTACTGTATTACTGTTTACTGTTTAAGCTGATGCTTTATCTGTTTCTGTGTATCATTGACATGATCCCTTAGGACTCTCATTTCCTTTGATAAGGAAGTGATGATAGAACTTTAGGTTGAAACCTATGCATGATAACTTCTAGGAGTTCCCTGTTTCAAACTTCAACAATAGGATGAATCCTTGGCATGACAACAGTAGGACTTGATAGTCTCCCTTTAGTTGAGCCTGTTCTCTTCTCATCTCAAAACAGCTTAAGATACAGTAATCATGAATGATTTCTTTCGTACGTTACGAGCCTTAAGCTATCTGAGAAAGGATTGTTAGAGAGTTTCTTTTCAACAGTCTGGATGTCTAGTATGGCACCCTTTGGGTGACATGCGACGCATTCACTCTCAGGTCATAGTCTTTAGTGCGATTGAAATTGCCAACATAATTAAAAAACACTTCTTTCGTAAAAGACAGAAAACAAACTTCAAACCTTTTTGCCCCGTGGGCCCGTAATTCAAAGGAAAGCTTTTCTGAAGAAAAGAGTGTCATTAAACTTCAGCGCCAACGCAAACAGGCTTTGTCCCTAACTGTTGGAACTGCTGTTTAACCCTACTCGATAAAACAGATGAATCTGAATCCCCACAATCCGTAGTATCTTGAACTACGTAAGCTCTGATCTCTCATGCCTGTTTAGAGTACGTAGGCAGAATACTGACGTATTGGCGAGCCACCTTCCCCATAACCCGTTGTAGGTCGAACTACGTTGACTCTGATTTCTCATTCTCTGATGAGAATACGTAGGCATAAAGTGCAATGCTTTGCCGAGTCATTTTCTTTTCTGTTTAAGCCAGCCTTGATAGGTAGGTAGATAAACCAACTCGTCCAGTAAACACAACAAGCGTGGATCCCGTCGAGTACGACGGACGTGAGGGGTGCTAATACCTTCCCCTTGCGTAACCGACTCCCGAACCCAGACAACGGTTGCGATGACCTTGTCTTATACCTTTTTCGTCAGGTTTTTCCGATCATTTCCTTTCCCGCTCCGAGGGATAAATAACGAAAGGTGGCGACTCTTCTGTTTTGCTGGCACCTTATTTTCGCGGAAGCGACACTTTGGAATCAAACTTGTTCAGATTTTCTTTAGTATTTAACATATAACAAATACATCCAAAAGGATGAAAATATGAAATGTTGGGCTTTCTGTTCTTCCATAGTTCATATGGAGTCTTCTCCAGAAGAGGTCTTACAGACACTCTGTTCTGAATGTAACAGGCTGTGTTGATTGCTTCTGCCCAAAAGTGTTTTGCCAGATTAGTCTCATTGATCATGGTTCTGGCTATTTCTTGCAGAGTTCTGTTTTTCCTCTCTACAACCCCATTTTGTTGTGGAGTTCTAGGATAGGAAAAATCATGAGCAATGCCATTTTCATTAAAATACTTTTCAAAATATTTATTTTCAAATTCACCACCATGATCACTTCTGGCTTTTATAATTTTGAAATCTTTTTCATTCTGGACTTGCTTGCAGAAGTCAAAGAACACAGAATGTGACTCATCCTTGTGTTTTAATAATTTTACCCATGTCCATCTACTATAGTCATCAACAATGACTAATCCATACTTCTTGCCTCTGATGGATGCAGTTTTCACTGGTCCAAACAGATCAATATGAAGTAATTCTAGTGGTCTGGAAGTAGAAACAACATTTTTTTATTTAAAAGATGATTTTGAAAACTTCCCTTTTTGGCATGCTTCACAAAGAGCATCTGAGGTGAACTTCAGATTAGGAAGTCCTCTGACAAGATTAAGTTTATTAATCTGAGATATACGTCTCATATTAATATGCCCCAATCTTCTGTGTCAGACCCATTGCTCTTCATTAACAGACAAGAAGCATTTAACATTCTGAACCTTAAGTTCTGAAAGATTTATTTTATAAATGTTGTTTTTCCTCTTACCACTAAATAGGATAGAGCCATCCTTTTGACTAATAGCTTTACAACATTTTTGATTAAAGGTAATATCATAACCATTGTCACTTAATTGACTTATGGACAATAAGTTATGATTTAACCCTTCAACAAGTAAAACATTAGTAATAGAGGGAAGTTTACCATTTCCAATGGTGCCAGATCCAATGATCTTGCCCTTCTGGTTCCCTCCAAATTTCACATCACCTCCAGATCTAAACTCTAGGCTTTGGAACATAGACCTTTCTCCTGTCATGTGTCGTGAGCATCCAGAGTCCAGGTACCATGATTGGCGTCCTGACCTTGCTGCTAAGAACATTTGCAACAGGAATTATTTTACTTTTAGGTACCCAGATCTTCTTGGGTCCTTTAGGGTTAGTTGTTCTGAAGGTTTATCTAAACTTCTGTTTTTCAACATAAGGTTTATTCTGACTAGCCTTAGATTTAAACACATGAATATTCTTTTCAGAGCGTGTTTGTTCAATATCATTCAAGTGACCAAATTTAAAGTGTGAATATGAAGCAGTTTTCTTGATGATAATTTTATCAACAGGTTTTGGATTTAAATCCTTTCCAGAGGAGGATTCATATCCAATTCCTTTTCTGTTATTTCTGCTAACTCTATAGATCATAGAAGCCATTTTGCTTCTGTCTATGCTTTTAGCAAGAAACTTCTGAAAGCTATAATCATATTTTTCAAAAATATTTTTGCATTCAGATTCAGTTTCAGAATCAGAGTTTTGTTGAGCTAATTCAGAATTATTTTTCAATTTTAAGTTCTTTTCATTTAGCTCAGCTACTTCTGATTTGAGAATATTATTCTCAGATACAAGATTGCTTTGACACTTCTTGTATTTGAGCTTAATATTGTTATAGCTTTTCAGAACTTCTGATAACACTTTGATAAGTTCTTCTTTAGTGAGTTTAGCCATTACCTCTTCAGCGTCAGAGTCAGATTCAGATCCTAAAGTTCCTTCCTCCTGATCTTCTATGTCTGCCATCAAAGCTACATTGGCACATTCTTCTTCTGACTCAGATTCAGATTCAGATGTATCTGAATCATCCCAGGTGGCCATCAGAACCTTTTTCTTCTTATCAAATTTTCTTTTAGGCTTTTCTTTCAGCACCTTTGGACATTCATTTTTGTAATGTCCAGGTTCTTTACATTCATAACAGACAACCTCCTTTTTGCCAGATCTTCTGTGTCCAGAAGATTCTTTTCTTTGGTCAGGCTTCCTGAAGTTTCTGAACTTCTTTCCTTTATGCTTCCAGAGTTTGTTTATTCTTCTGGACAACATGGATAGTTCATCTTCATCTTCAGATGAGGATTCTTCAGAGCTTTCCTCTATTACCTGCAATGCTTTAGCAGATTTATTAGATTTTAAAGCAACAGATTTACCTTTCTTTTGAGGTTCATCTTCCTCAAGTTCAATTTCATGACTTCTTAGTAAACTGATCAGTTCCTCCAAGGAGATCTTGTTCAGATCTTTAGCCATTTTCAGCGCTGTCACCATAGGTCTCCATCTGGTAGGTAAGCTTCTGATGATCTTTTTCACATGATCATCAGTAGAGTATCCTTTATCCAGAACCTTTAGTCCAACTGTAAGTATTTGAAATCTAGAGAATATAGCTTCAACAGATTCAGAGTCTTCCATCTTGAAGGCTTCATACTTCTAGATCAGAGCCAAAGCCTTTGTTTCCTTGACTTAAGAGTTTCCCTCATGAGTCATCTTTAAGGATTCAAACATGTCAAATGCAGTTTCCCTGTTTGTAATTTTTTCATACTCAGTGTGAGATATTGCATTCAACAATATTGTTCTGGCTTTGTGGTGATTTCTAAATTCTTTCTTCTGAGCATCTGTCATAGATTTTTTGTCTATTTTCTTTCCATTCCCAACAGTGGGATGAACATATCCATCTATGACCAGATCCCATAAATCAGCATCATATCCAAGGAAAAAACTTTCAATCCTGTCTTTCCAATAATCAAATTTCTCCCCATCAAACATAGGGGGTTTGGTGCTGATTTTGTCCCTTTCTTCATATTTGTTGTTAATGTTAGACATTGTATTATCAGCCATAGTAACAACCAAATATATATCAAAGTATTTCTCACTGGATCTTTACTGTCACTGTAAAGTGGTAGCACACACAGAACCGGAGCTCTGATGCCAACTGAAGGTGAGAAAATACTTAGAAGGGGGGTTGAATAAGTATGAAGATTAAAACTTAGAAATAAAAACTCAAGTATTTTTATCCTGGTTCGTTGAACTCAACTACTCCAGTCCACCCTTCCTAGAGTGATTTGTCTTTCTCAATCAAGGACTTAATCCACTATTTAATCAACTGATTACAATAGTAAGCACTAAGAACAACTGTTCAAAGTCTTCTCAAGAACTACTGATCCTAACTAGATCCTCTTAAGGTTTACAATCAAATGTAATACAAATACAAGTGTTTAAATTGCTTCTAGAAAGCTTTATCACAACTGTGATTTTTCACTCAAATATTAAGAACAAAGAAATTAATTCTTGAAAGAATATGAATAGTATGAGAGCTTTGAATATTGATTTCTTTTGGATAAAACGTCAAGTGAAGAAGATGGGTGAAGACTTTCTTTTATAGGCAGCTGATCCAAGGTGAGCTTCACGTTGAGAAGAGTGTCCAAAAGGTCTGAGCCTTTTTGTCTTCACATCAAGTGACCTTTCCTAGAAGAAGAAAGCACAGATAAATCCTTTTTGTCTGTGTTCTTGTGTCTAGCATAAATAAGGAAAGAGTCGTTTGGATTATTCCAACGAATATAATCTTTGAATAAATTCTTCTTCAAATTTCAGCAAGTTCCATCAGAGTCTAAATTAATCAGAGCCTTCTGATGTTGATCAGAGTTTTGCTGAATCAGAGTCTTCTGCAGCAGGTGTGCTTGTAGCGTGTTTAAGATCAGAGCATATTTGAGTCAGATCCTCAGTACTGGCAGCTTTAGTACTTTCAGAATCTTCTGTAATAACTATGCTTTGAAAACTCTTCATACAGAATTCTTCTTTGGTTCAGATGCTTCTGACTTGCTTCAGATTCTTCTGGAGCTTCTGCTTCAGATCCTTCTGGAGCTTCTGCTTCAGATCCTTCTGGAGGCTACGCTCAGGATCGTCTGTTGGCAGCAATCAGAATCTTCTAATGGATGCATCTGGCGCTTCAGAGTCTAGCAAATTTCTTATGTTCCATTCTGATTTGCTTCTGGAGTGTTAATTCCTTTACTATCTGCAGTAAAAACTCTCAAGCAAATTTTAGAGTATATAATTCTTAATTACAAAATTTCATAATAGTTATCATCAAAACATAGAGATATTATTAAGAACCAATCAGTGTTCTAACAAAGTTGATCTTCTCAGGTATGAATGGAATTAATGCTTCAGATCATGCAGTTTGCGGGAGCTGTGTGAAGGAGTAGATACCTTGCTTTGGAGCAAGAAGAATGTGAAGATCAATGTGGCCTGGTGGATTAGTAGACTTTCCAGAGCTCTGAAAGATGTTGAATAACCAAACAGTGGCATTTGGTTATTTAAGCAGTGTGCCGTTAGAGAACTATTCATGTGCAGAAGGGTAGTTATTTGAAGACCACAGAAGGTTCTGGGACTGTTCATGCTTGGAACTAATTACTCTTGTGCAGAAGGGTAATTGGTTGAAGGAGGATCTAATTTTGTTCATATATTGGAGCTTGTGGTAGAAGCCCTAAAGTGTGTATAGAAGATTATGTTCTTTTGGAGATGTATTTGATCAAGCTGATGGAGCTGTGAAGATCTTCAGTTGGATTACTAGACAACAATAAGTCCAGTATGGGCACATAAAGAACCATGAGATGGTGTGTCTGTGATATGAACCATCTGATATGTGAAGATCTCTTGTGGAACTTGTGATTCACTTCTTGGCTAAGAAGTCCTCTATCTTGTCATACGGGAGAATGATAAGGTAAAAGGAATGTCTTGGAATATGATGTGAAGGTATTGAGTGCATTCTGATGTGATAAAGTCCCTATGTGGTGTCTAGCTTGTACTCAGCCTAAGGCCAAAATACTTGTGGAGAAGTGGTCTCTTCTGCTACAAGTAACTCTAGGAAGAGGTGAATCAGTTTGGTGCCTTCTCTCTGTATGAGCATGGAGTTGGTCATGAGAGATAATGTGGTGACCTTGGAGCAGATGTTATCAAAGATAGGGGGAGAGCTTCTGTTTGATGGGTGTACTACTTGCTTGTGGCTCAAGCACTAAGTGAATGCGTTCAACATATGTGTTGAACAGAGAATGAGTTCGTGAAGACATGAAGATACGTGTTATGTTTTCCATTCATGTGCACTGGTTACCATTGATATGGGAGAGTTATACTTCTATCCAGGATCTGTTGCTGCAAGAGTGCAGTTATGTGTCAAGATTGTTTATGGTTTCAAACAAATCTGGGACTTGATGAAGGCAGAATGTCAGACAAGAGGTTGTGACATTGGGTTACTGCTCCAAGCTCATGGTGAAGATGATAGGGTAGTCCTGTTGGGTCTGGCTTTAGGTGACAATGGATCAAGTCAGGTATTTGGGCCTCTATCCAAGTACTATATGACTGGTGAACATAAAGATCAAGACATCAACAACCTTGATCTTGTGCATATGGAATGATTTCAACCCTGACATTTAGGAGATGTTTCTAGTCTTTCAAAGCTAAATCTGAGAAATCTTCCAGATAGTAATCATGCAACCACCTCTGTTATTGGTTCCAGTATGGGTTGTGAATCAAAGGGTGCATAGATGCATGAGCTTCCAGTGTGTGAATATGAGGATATTGGTGTAAATCTTCATATGGTTGGGTTCTTTGTTTCAGGGGGAGCAATGTTTATGCTGACGGGGGAAGATGTGTACATGTCTGGTGTGTAGCTGCTGAAGTGGTGCAGTCCTTATTATAGGTCAAGCAGCTTGTGTATTTCTTGGGAGATGGTTAGATGACTGTATGTACAGTTTGTGTTGAGTATATGTATGTACAAGTACTTCATTTGTTGTCAAAGTTTTGACTAAACCAAAGGGGAGAAAAGAAAAACTATTGACTGCTGCTGATGAGGAAAGCATTGTTACTGCCATGCTGGATGCAACTATCAAGGGGGAGCATGATAGTTTGTGTAAACTACTGTTTAATGTCATGATAAGTTGTTTTAGCCAAAATTTTCCAAAGGGGGAGTTTGTTAGTTCCATGGTTCTATGATATAGAATTGTCCATGGTTCTATGATTGGATAATTTGTGGTAAAACAAGATTCTGCATAAATGTTAAGCAGGATGTCATTACCATAGTTATGACATCGCTAGAGAAGCAAGCAGAAGCTGGTGAAAGAACTGTTGTGAAGTGTTTTAATTTGAATGTCATGCTGAATGTCGTGACATCCATCAAGACATCTATATGCTGTCATGACAGAACTACTGTCATGTGTGAGAAACAGCAGGAACTAGCAGGAGCTACTGATGACAGAACTGCTGTCATGTCATTACATCTGGTGCAGCAGGAGCTATGTGCAACAGGAGCTAGCAGAGGCTGACATCAAGGTCGAGTGCAGCAAGAGCAAGCAGGAGCTAGCAGTGGCTGACATCAAGGTCGAGTGCAGCAAGAGCAAGCAGGAGCTAGCAGAGGCTGAAGAAAGTAGACGAGGGAAGTCATTGTTGGGGAAAAGTAATAGCCAAGCTTACGCTCCGTATGTGACCTGGATCAGCGCCAGAGCAGAGACTATAGGGATGCCTTTTCCACCTGCTAAGCAGGAGTGCCCTCCAGTGGTGGAAGAGCCTACTACCGTGCCTATTCAGAAGTATAATCAGGTGTTAGCTGAGAGAGAAGAGCTGAAGAAGGCAAATGAAGAGTTAGAGAAAGAGTTGGCACAGATCAGAAGCGAGAGAAACGAAGTCGTCCACTCCTTCAAGAGGCAAACAGAGTTGGTGAACAGGTTAGGTACGGACTTGACTAAGCAGATAGCTGATTGTGAGTGTTTGGGTCTGGACTTCAAATCTGTCAATGACGTACTGGCCACTAAGAAGCAGCACTTGGATGAAGCATACCGAAGAATATCCAAGTTTAATCAGCAGTGGAATGCTACTATAGTCAACAACAAAGAGAGGGAGGACAAACTGAAACAACAGATCTCCAAATTGAAGGCTCAGGTGAAGGCTAGTGAGAAGAGGTTTGATGAGGAAACTGCTCGTAGATATGCCGCTGAAGACATGCTGAACAAAGCTCTCGCTAACTTGAAAGATCGCAAGCAGAGGTTCGAGTCTAAGAAGCGAAAGTTAGAAGATTGCTTTGGCCAAGGAGCATGGGAAGATTCAGTTGAAGGTCTCCAGTGTACTATTATGCAGAGAGAGTTGCTCGTTGAAGGGTTACTCACTCGACCTGATCATCCCAAGACAAAAGAGTTGCTAGAGGAGTTTCGTGCCCGTTGTCGCACTTGATTATCTATGTAACTCTTTGTATTTTTCTGATTCTAGTTGTAGGCTGACCATCACCAGGCTTGTTGGTTGAGGTCACGCTATTGATTCCCCATGTATTCATTGACTTTGTACTACTTCCTTGTGGGCCTTATCTATAAATGAGATGTTATTTCAGTGACTAGACCCAGATTTCTTATTATCGGCACTTGCATTGTGGCACTCAAATCGGGGAAAAAATCTCCCTAACGCACAGACACACGTTTGCATCTGCATAAATCATTCGCATAGCAGGTACCTTGTACTATTCTCTTAACCCTCTGTTGGTGCAGGTTCCATGATTGCCAACAAGCGTATTCATCACTACTATACCAGAAGCAACTGTAAGAAAGCCATGGACCAGATGCAGACTGAGATGCAAGAGATGCGCGACCGGATGGCGCAGTTCATGCAGATGATGGAGACTGTGGCCAAAGGCCAGGAGCAGCTGCAGACTCTTGTGCAACCTCTCATTGCTAGGGTTGACAGTCAGGGTGTGCTACATGGCATAATTGCTAATGATCCTCCTCACGGCGCGACTCTCCAAGCTGGTGAAGCTGTGCCAGTGGTTGTCCTCAATGCGACTAAGAATGGTAACCGAGCTGGGAATGGAAATGTGACTGGTAACGGAAATGGGCATGTGGAAACTAATGGTAACATTGGTGCTGGAAATGCTGGGTTCAATGTTGGCATTGGGAATGCTGGTCTCGGTGTTGGGAATGTTGGTATGGGTGTTGGTATTGGTAACATTGGGTTTGGTGGTAATCAAGGCTATGGCAATCAGGGTTACGACAATCAGGGCTTCGGTAACGCAGGTTTTGGCAATGCAAGACACAATGGTGTTGGAATGGGTGCTCATAATGCTGGTTTTGGGCCAGGCGTTGGAAATCAAGGTTTTGGTAATATGGGATACGGTCCTAGGATCAATCAGGCTGGTTTTGGTCCCAATAATGCTTATGCTGAGTATGGTAATGAGGATTCTCACTGGGGCGAAGATCGCCAGGAAGATGCTTTCCCTCCTCCAGGCAGGGATCGTGAGATGCCTATTGACAGTGATAGAAGGTTCAGGTTGTTGGAAGAACAGATGAGGAATCTTGCTAATCAGAACTCCACGGGGCTGGACGTGGCTAACATGGCATTGGTCCCTGGCTTGAGGGTACCAATCAAATTCAAAGCACCCACCTTTGACAAGTATAAGGGGGATACTTTCCCGAGAGTTCACGTGCGATCTTACTATCGGAGAATGTCCGCCTACTCTGATGACGAGAAGATGCTGATGCATTTTTTCTAGGACAGCTTGTCGGGCCCGTCATTGGAGTGGTACATGGGGTTAGAGCCAACTCAAATTGGTAGCTGGAAGGAGTTAGCAAAAGCTTTTATCAGGCACTACCAATACAACAGCGACCTTGCGCCGAACAGGGTCCAACTCCAAAATCTCTCTCAGAAGAATAACGGGAGTTTTAAAGGGTACACCCAGAGGTGGCGTGAGCTAGCTGCCAGGGTGCACCCACCCATGGTGGAGCGTGAGTTGGTGGACATGTTTGTGGGCACTTTCTCTGGGTTGTACTATGACAGGCTTATCAATTGTACGACGACTAATTTTTCCTAGTTGATACTTTTAGGGGAATGTATCGAGAATGGTGTTAAGATTGGTAAGATTCAAGCGGGTGAGTCAACCTCAGCTGAAGGTGGTAAAAAGGATTTTGGGAACAAGAGACATGGGGATACTAATTCAGTATGCAGCTCCCGAGGAAGGAGTAGAAGTCGGAATTGGCACAGGCAGCAGGTTGCCAGTGTGAAAATTCCTGTACCTCAACAGCAACAACAACAACCACAACAGCAATAGGGACAACAGAATTCCGCTCAGTAGAGATATCAAGGTCAGGATAGGGCTGTGAAAAGAGTCTTTGATGCACCTCCGCTACCGTATGCTCAGCTTCTTCCAACTTTGTTACAGTTGCAGCTTGTTGAGAAAAGGACGCTAGCTCCGCCGAAAGGCACGCCTCCTTATGGGTATGACATTAATGCACATTGCGACTTCCACTCCGGGGCACCTGGTCATACCGTCGAGAATTGTCAAGCATTCAAAAACAAGGTGCAAGATTTGATAGATAGCAAAGCTATAAACTTTGGTAATGAGGCACCCAATATTGAAAAGAATCTGATGCCAGCTCACGGATCTGCGCAAGTGGGTGCAATTTTGGAGGATGCTAATCTGAATCTGATTATGAAGGTGGATGAATTGAAAACGCCTTTGGGTTATGTCAAGAGCAGATTCCTGAAAGAGGAGGTGTTCCCTGGTTGTGATGCTGATTGTATTGATTGTTTGGCCCAGCCTGAGGGTTGTGATATCTTGAGAAGAGGTATTCAAGGGTTGATTGATGAAGGTACACTGCAATTTGATCGCACTGCTGAAGAAAAGCCTGTTGAGGCAATAACTAAGAAGCAGGGTGAAGTTGCAACGATTACAATACCGTTCAAAACTGTCACGATATCGGCACCTCCTAAGAGGCCGACTATCACAATAACCAAAGGAAGGCCTATTCCATATGAGAGTACTAAAGCCATCCCCTGGAATTATGGGGCGGAAGTTGTCGCTACTGCGAAAATCGGCGCCGGCTGAACAGAAGAGTCGCCACCGTGCGTTATTTATCCCACGGGAGGGAAAGGAAAAGCTCAGAGTAAACCTCGCACAACACGGGAAAGGTATGGTCGTCGCAACCAAAACCTGGATTCGGGAGTCGGTTACGCAAGGGGAAGGTATTAGCACCCCTCACGTCCGTCGTACTCGACGGGATCCACGCTTGTTTTCGGGTATGGATTGTTATTCTATCTACTCTAAAGGTTAAGGGTTAAAAGAAAAGAAAATGGAAATAAAATGACTCGGCAAAGTATCGCACTTTATGCCTACGTATTCCCGTCTGGAACGAGAAATCAGAGTCAACGTAGTTCGCCTACCTACGGGAAAGGAGGGGAAGGTTGCTCGCTAGGATATCGCATCCTATGCCTACGTACTTCCACACTGCATGGAAGATCAGAGCAAACGTAGTTCGGGCCACGTATGACACAAGTCTGTCTTGATTGTTTTTATTCCTTCTGAAAAAGGGTTTTTCTGATTAACAGTCCAAGCGGACAAAAATGACGTTTTGGTGAGTTCACATTCTTTTACGGAAGAAGTGTCTTTTATTGCGTTTGGAATATTTATTGTGTTTTTCTGTTTGTTTTGAGAAAGAAGAGACAGAACTCTAACCTATGGTTGCGAAGGGAATCAAACTATCCTAATGTTATCATGCATGGGTTAGGACCTAGTGTCTATCATGCTCCTCTCTTGCACAGAGAGAAACAGAGATCCTAAGGGAACAAACGGAAACAGAAACAATAGCAGATATATACAGTAAAGCGGTAAAATGCATGAATGCAACAATACAAGCGAGGCAAGGGAGTCCCACTCAACCTCGAACCTGAAAAACAATAGGCAAAAGTGAACAGGCTTCACTTTCAACCCAACAGGGTAAACAGCAAACAATACAGTCAGGAAAACCAATCAATACATCAGGAATGAATAACAGCATAAAAATAAACAGCCACAGCAGCTCTGCATCAACACCTATCTTCCAGTCCTCTCCAATCAGCTACAAGCTTCAGTAAGCATCACTCTCCATCTCCACAGTCTTTAAGCAAGGGCTTTGGTCATCAATCTTCAGTCTACAATGGCTTTTCTTCAAGTCTCATCCTCCAAGCTGAGGGATCAATCACAAGAGTGAATTGGGTGTTAAGCAATTAGTTGACTACCAAGGGTGGCAAACCAACTGCTATTAACACATAAGACATTTTCTCTCAAGAGTTCTATCCCTTAGACAGTAGCACCAAGCCTTCCAAGGGAAGGGGGTGAGTGTCTTAGAGAGACTCTGTATCACAGAGAGGAATGGAGGCAGTCAAAACCTTCCATGTTTGAGAATCAAGCTTTCTAATCTAGAGCTCTGCCTAGCTCCTAAACCCTAATCTCCTCAACAGCTGCTAGCAGGAATCTCCTCATCAACAATGGAAGTTGGTCTTCAGTCTCTGGATCTCCAATGGCTTCAACATCACAAGTCTTCATCTCTCCCAATCCCCAAGCAATCCCAATACCCACACAGACAAACAATAATCCCCAGAGGGCACACCACACCAGTCAAACAGTAATAATAGCAGTTTATACTAATAGCAGTAGGGGAATCCTGGTGATTTCTAAGGGGATCTATCCTATACCCATAACCCCTATAGTCCATACCCCAAAAATCAAATTTAAACTATCCTAAAAGAATTAAACTATTTCACCTAAGTTGATTTAAAACCCTAATTTTGTTCATGTTGTTTTCACCTAAACTAATCACCTCAAATTAATTCCTAAAAATATGAACTAAATTGCATGTACAAGCTAACAATGTCTATTAATCAACCTAACAAGAATGGACAAAAAATATTAAAGCATTGATTAGAACAAAAATTAACAAAATCATGCATGAAATGAAACACCTAAAATAGGCATTTATTTGGAAAATATGGGAAAAATATCAAATAAAAAATAAAATGCAATTTTTATTTTTTATAATTTTATAGACATCTTGAAGAAAATTATGCAAAAAGAATTATCAAAAAATATGAATTCTATGATTTATTATGATTTTTTGAAAATGCATGAAAAATTGAAAAGAGATTAAAGTGAATTAAAGACAATGGGGGTATGAAAAGTAAGAAAAACACTTGGATACACGTTGGGCCCAGCAAGAGTGGGGGTGCAGATAATAGAAACGGCCCACCAGTGCCCTTTAATGAAACGCATCGTTTCATTCTTTTGAAATTTGCCTCCAAATTCAGATTGAATGTGGATCGTTAGATCCTTGGTCAAGTCAAGCTTCCTCCTCAGATCCAAGGGCCCATGTATCGTCTTCTTCCTCCAGCCATTAGGGTTTCAGAAAATGATTCCCATGCAAGCATTTTCGAGCTCATCATTCTCCTTCCTCACTCAACCAAACGCCACGATCTCAACACCAAAACTGCTCTACTCTTCACCCTCTACAAGATCCTAACCCTAGATTTTGCTGAATCTCAATGTGTAATCAAACCCGATAGCTAGAATACCCTGGTACCACTGCATTACACCTGGTGTGCATGATAACCAAACTTGCCAATTCTTGTACTAATGCACTCACCACATTGCACTGACTATTCTGAACTAATCTATCATGATTATCATCCCCTAAACTAGGGTTTCTTGCTCATCAAAGTTTCACCACTCTGCCCTCAAACTTCATATAACTCTCTCTAGATCTCATGAATCAATCCCCTATGGTCTCTAAGCATTCCTATCTTAACCACATGATCTACAATAGCATAAATAAGGAGATTCGAAGGGTTTTGCATACCTTGCAAGTGATGATGGCAAGGGTAGTTGTGCTGCAATTCAAGACTTGTAATGGCTTCTAGATGCTCCTCCAATGGTGTGCTTTCTACTGTTTGCAATGGTTGTGGCTAAATCTTATTGAATCACCTTATCTCCCTCTTCATGCAAGTTGGAGTGTAAACTTGGATCACCTTCACCAGCCACGAATTCCTTCCAATTTCCTTTGCCAATTACCCTATGATAATGGTGGATGATGATGATAACAGAAACTGAGATGATTGATGAAGCTTTAATGGAGTTTGGATAGAAAATGCAAATTGGAGTGAAGGATTCAAAGTAATGTTTGCAAGCTCAAAGAATCACCAACCAATGCACAAATGGCTTCACTTCCTTATGTAGGTGAGGATTAACAGAATGAGAAGCTTCTAGATTGGTCCTAGAAGGGATCTAGAAACTTGTGGAACTTTCATGAATTTATCATTTGGTGGTATCTTGAATCATATCATGCCATGCTTGCACCTTGGGTAAATTTGAATGAAAATATCCTTTCATGAGATATTAGGAGTGTATGTATGAAAAACCAAGCTTTTCCTTGCCTTGTGTGAAGATTTACCATGTTGCCTTATGATGCAAGAAACAACTTTACAAAGGAAGTCCAATTTTTAAACCTAAACTCAAAAATGTGGCTGAACCAATGTCTTTAAAATGATGTTGGGAATCAATTTAGTATATTGGATGACCCATATTGGACTTGTAGATCTCTCAAACCATTTTCCAACTTGAACTTTTTCAAGTTATATGCCTTTTTTAAGTCATTTTTCACCAACTTTTATCAAGTCTTGTTCCATGCACTTCCAAACTTCCATGACTTCTTTTCTTGACTTAAAATGGCATTTTGAGCAACTTTGATGTTGGGAAGTTTTTCATTTGAGGCTTCCTTGTATGAGTTTTGAGCATAGGCTAAGAATGACCTGTAATCCTCAGATGACCAAAATACCCTTTGCTTGCCAAGACCATAAGTAGAGTTCCGCAAATCATATGAAGGCATACTATACCATTCTAGAAAGTTAAGACAATTAGGAACAATTATTATGTTGACCAGAAATTCATTTGAAATCTCCTTGAGGGGCAAAAATTGCTTATAAGTCAAGTCACTTTCACAGACAAAATTTCAGATACCTCAGATGACCTGTAACTTGTAAGGACCATAACTTGATTTCTATAAATCTCCTTGATGTATTCCACCACTCAAATTAAAGGTCTTGAGATCCTCTACAAGTTTCATGTTGACCAAGGATCCATTTGAAGCTTGCATTTTGACTTATCTGGCTTGGAAATTTAACCTAAACTAGGGGATTTTGCACAGAAACCCTAATTTAGAACCTCCTCTTCTCCTTGATTTCTCTTGATTTCTTCTTAGCATAACAACATATCCTTATTCTCCATGTCAAATGATGAACCCCACATCTCCTCAATAGCCCTCAATTCCTTTCAAACAATCCTTTGACCTAGGGTTGACCCAGGGTTGACCCAAATGAAACCCTAGTTGACTGTCTTCCTCCACAACTCTTGTGACTACACCAATGACTTGTCTCCTTCTCCAAATGACTTTCTAAGCTCTTTATGATATCTAGATACTCCCCATGCTCAGCCCATAGCTCACAATTTCTTTGTTGATCCTCAGACACCCTCAGTTAGGAGATATACTCAATGCTTGATCTACTGACTTCTCCAACTTTCAAATTCTTTTCTGATGACTTGAATGAGATTGAATTTGGATAATAACCTCTTGATAGGCCTCTAGAGATGAGAATAATGATTGGTCCCCTGTTGGATGACTTGCTATGCTTATGTTATGCAGATGATTAGACTATGTACATGACTCTATATATGCAAATGCTAATGATATTGAAACATAAACCAAGTGAATAAGGTTGAGCAAATTTTAGGGTGCAACAGCTGCCTCTATTCAAGCGACTTGGACCCGATTGGGTGAAGAGCCCGGAGCCCTCAGACATTCGCGGTACGAGACGGTTGAATACTAAGAACCCAGAAAATTTGCCAACCGCAGAAATAACTGTGCCTCCGCTTGGGGAACGACATTCATCAGCTGAATCTGACTGTTACGACAACCCATTGATCTCGTGCTGGGGATTATTTTCATCATCCTGAAAAAGATTTTATCATCGCATAGATAGAATTTTGTCCATGTTAGGACGCCTGTGTCGTCAACACAAAGAAATCTCAACCAACCTTGTCCACGTTAGGAACAACATTGTCCACATTAGGAATCAATCTTTCCACGTTATGAATAACCACCTTTCCACGTAAGGAATAACCGCCTTTCCACGTAAGGGATAACTGTTCCCCGTTAGGAATAACACCGTCCACGTTAGGACTCACCTTTCCACGTTAGGAATGAACTTCTTCTTCGTCAAACTCTTCCACGTAAGGAATACGTCTTCTTTTGAATCTGTCCACGTCAGGACTAAACCCCTTCTACGTCAGGAACACGCTCTTTCTTTCCACGTCCGGAATACAAGCCTCTTTCCACGTAAGGAATACCATCTTTCCACGTAAGGAATCACATTTCGATCTGTCCACGTCAGGACTCCAACTTGATATGTCCACGTAAGGACTCAATCTTTCCGCGTAAGGAATAAATCTGACATGTCCACGTAAGGACTCAATCTTTCCACGTAAGGAATCTCCTCTTTCCACGTAAGGAATACGTCTTTCCACGTTAGGACCCACTCTTCCACGTTAGGAATCACCACTTTTTCCACGTAAGGAATACGTCTTTCCACGTAAGGAATACAACTTTTCTTTTCCACGTGAGGAATAAACTTGATTTGTCCACGTAAGGACTTCATTCTTCTTTTTCCACGTAAGGAATACGTCTTGTCCACGTCAGGACTTGCGTGTCTTTGACTTGCTGGGGAAATAAGACTGCGTCCACGTCAGGACTCATACTTTGCCCACAACACGAAGAAGGATAAACTTGTCCGCGTCAAGACCCGACACTCAATCAATACCGAGAACTCGAAGCTGTCCACGTTAGGACTAACACATACCGTCAAACTGGAATAAATGTCCACGTCAGGACTCCACGTAACAACAATTCTGAAAAATCGAACCTGTCCACGTTAGGACTAGCACCTCCTATCAGCCCAGGAAATAAAACTGTCCACGTTAGGACACTCACTTCTCTAGCACAAAGAAAACCTGTCAAGAAAATTGTCCACGTCGGGACTCATTTCTCTATTGATCCCAACCCACAAACTTCTTAGCACTGACGTGACAGCGACTTTGAGGCTGACTCTACTGGGGATATCTGAAAACCAAACTACCGGACGCCTGCTCTGATAACCGGCGGTGGCAGACATTCTGATTCCTGAAGCCCGTTGATGACAAACAAACTCTGCTTGGGGATGAGGAGATATTCTGCCTACTGTCTCTATAAAGAAAACTTCATCATGATAACTCTGTGGGGAATAATGCCAAAGCTGACACTTCGTTGAATGTCCTACGTCGAGACCTCGACTGTTTATTGATTTATTGGAGCAAGAACTCTCTCTACCTGCAAGGGAACAACACTTGAAACAAACGGTTAGCCAACCTGGTTTATGTTTCAGAAATGCGTATGTTTGATAACGATGCAATGCTCCATTCAATATGGAAATGCTACGCTTTCATTTGGCGGATGCAAGTACGACACTATAGGCCGGTGCCAATATGACACTATATGCCAATGCACTATATGCCAATGCAAATGCAGACTTGAACTGCTGGGTACAGGAACTGCTTCAGCAAAATAAATGCTGAAGATAATGCCAACTCCGCCGGGGATAGCCAGATGCTACGGGATTATTCCGGCAAAATAAATGCTGGAAGGATGAAGTCGACTCAGCTGGGAAATTAGGAACTTGAACCAAACGCCTCGTTGAAGTAACACCCGGCTGGGGAATATAACTTTGCTGGGGAATGGCAGATACGCTCGGTATGCTTGGACTTATGCTGAAGAGTGAACGGATATCACATGGTATTTTGACAAAATAAATTCCTGGGTGCACCACCAACTTTGCCTGGGGGAGTCTTAATCTTCGAATTCCACTGGGAGGAATGAAAATACTTGCTGAAAAGAGAACTCCACTGGGGGATGGAATGATTCTCTTGGGGGAAAATCAACTGACTCCGGTGGGGAAGAGTAAACTAACCCTGCGGGGAAGAGTGAACTGTCAGAATACATCTCACAAACATTAATCTTCTGAGGCTAGCCCGCTCTGCTTGAGATGCACTGTCTGAATACAGCCTTCGATCTAGGAATCGCCAATTCTGCTGAGGATAGATGACTTTGCGGGAGCATGCCTTATGGATAGGCTACAACTAGCTAGGGAATTCGAGCCTTCTTCAGGAGGCACATGCATGACCTGCGTGAGGGTTGAGTCTTTTATTACTGCAGCCTCTTGATCATCTTCCTCGTACGGCTATGAGACCTGCAACAACACAAACAAGACAAAACAAGCCTATACAACCAAATCGATTCAGGTTAATGACGTTATTTTCAGTTAATTCAAAGCTTTAGCAATCATTGGCAAGGGCTAGTGATGTTATACACATGCTAGTTTCAATAAACTTAGGCGTTTTATCATGCACAAAACCGTAAAGAACCAGCATTAAGTACTGAATAACATATTTTATTGATTGGGCCCCTGAATGGGCGGAGTTTTGTACACGGGATGTAACTCCTGAAAAGAGGAAGCTACGCAAAGCAGATATACAAGTATGCCCAAGAAGCATAAATATGTTGACAAACTAAATTTGTACACATGTCGGCAACGAGGTGCAGACGAACACCACGAACTGATCCTCCTATGACTCATCCGACTCTAATGCTTTCCCGGTATCCATACTTCCGAAGCGGTTGTATCTGATAATCGATCCCTCAGGCATTCTCCCGCCCTGATGCTCATTGCAATATCCAAATTCGGACCGCAGTCATTTGCTTTTCAAATCCCTAACTTTTGCGTGAACCGCCCTTTACGGGTTTTCAGTTCACCGGGATACCCTTTTTTGCCGAAGCCGCCCAGTGTAGGTTTTCAACTTCGCGGGTGTACATTTTTCAATTTTATCCCTAACTTTTTCCCGAACCTTTCATTCTGTTTTTGGTTCGCCAGGATGCCCCATTTTTGCTTGGACTCTCTTTTTTCTGTCCAGCGGGTCTATTTTAAGCAAAGTATTTTTTAACTGCGTCCGAATTCACAGGCGACGCAAAGTCTTCACCGTCCATGGTGGACAACAACAAAGCTCCTCCTGAGAATACTTTCCTGACAACGTATGACCCTTCGTAGTTGGGGGTCCACTTGCCCCTGTGATCTGCCTGCGGCGGGAGAATCCTTTTCAGCACAAGGTCGCCCGTCTGAAAGCTTCGCGGATGTATCTTCTTATCATATGCTTTCTTCATTCGGCTCTGGTACAAACGACCATATGCTAGAGAAGCTAGCCTCTTCTCGTCCATCAAACTCAACTGGTTCAACCTGTCTTTCACCCATTCTGCCTCGTCCAGCTGAACATCTCGCAATACCCTCAGAGAAGGGATCTCAACTTCTAATGGTAGCACTGCTTCCATTCCGTATACTAACGAGAACGGGGTTGCCCCGGTTGATGTGCGTACCGTCGTATGATAACCGTGCAAAGCGAAAGGTAGCATCTCATGCCAATCCTTATAGGTCACTACCATTTTCTGAACGATCTTCTTGATATTCTTATTGGCTGCCTCGACAGCGCCATTAATCTTGGGTCGGTACGGGGAGGAGTTGTGATGTTCGATCTTGAAATTCTGACAGAGCTCCTTCATCATTTTGTTGTTCAGGTTTGAACCGTTGTCCGTGATTATCCGCTCGGGGATCCCATATCGGCAAATGATATCTCTCTTGATGAATCTGGCCACCACTTGCTTAGTTACATTTGCGTAAGACGTCGCTTCTACCCACTTGGTGAAATAATCGATTGCTACTAGGATGAACCTGTGCCTGTTGGAAGCTGTCGGCTCAATCTTCCCAATCATATCGATTCCCCACATTGAGAATGGCCATGGCGATGACATCACATTTAGAGGACTCGGAGGCACATGGATCTTATCGGCATAGATTTGGCACTTGTGGCATTTCCTCGCAAACTTGAAACAATCAGTTTCCATAGTCAACCAAAAATAACCTGCCCGCAGCAGCTTTCTCGTCATAGCATGTCCACCAGCATGCGTACCAAAGGTACCTTCGTGTATTTCCTCCATGAGCAGCTTTGCCTCTTTTTCGTATACACAACGCAACAGCACCAAGTCGTGGTTTCTTCTGTATAAGACGCCATCCGGATTCAAATAGAAATTACCCGCTAATCTCCTGAGAGTCTTCTGATCTTGACTGAATGCCCCAGCCGGATACTCTTTATTCTTCAGGAAATTAAGGATATCAAAATACCATGGTTTATCGTCGGATGCTTCATCAATAGCAAATACGTAAGCCGGTCTGTCAAGCCGAGAGATAATGATTCAGAGAGCCTCATTCCAGAAGTTGACTTTGTACATGGAAGACAAAGTGGCCAGGGCGTCAGCCATTTGCTTCTCTGCCCGCGGTACGTGATGCAATTCAACCTTGTCGAAGAAAGGAAACAATCTCCTTGCATAATTCATGTAATGTATCAAGTTGGGCTGACGCGTCTCCCATTCCCCTTTGATCTGATTCACTACCAGAGCTGAGTCTCCGTATACGTCTAAATTCTTGATTCGCAAATCAATGGCTTCTTCAAGCCCCATTATACAAGCTTCGTATTCGGCTTCATTATTGGTAACGGCAAAGGTCAATCGGGCAGTAAACGGGATGTGCGACCCATGTGGCGTAGTGATGATTGCCCCTATTCCGCTACCGTAAGCATTCACAGCTCCGTCAAATATCATCTTCCATCTGGAACCCAACTCTGGTCCTTCGTCTGGCAACGGCTCTTCACAATCTTTCATCTTTAGGTACATGATATCCTCGTCAGGAAAATCAAACCTCATCGATTGGTAATCATCAATAGGCTGCTCCGCCAGATACTCAGACAGCACGCTCCCCTTTATAGCCTTTTGCGAGACGTATTGGATGTCATATTCAGTCAAGACCATCTGCCAACGGGAAATTCTCCCTGACAACGCCTACTTTTCGAATACATATTTGATAGGATCCATCTTCGAGATGAGCATGGTTGTATGATTCAGCATGTATTGCCTCAAACGCTTGGCGGCCCAGGCTAACGCGCAACAAGTTTTCTCAAGCATTGAATATCGAGATTCACAATCTGTAAATTTCTTACTCAAGTAGTAGATCGCATGCTCTTTTCTTCCTGTCTAGTCGTGTTGACCGAGAACACAACCCATGCTTCCCTCAAGAACCGTCAAATACATGATCAAGGGTCTGCCCGCCACTGGGGGTATCAAAATAGGAGGCTCCTGCAAATACTGCTTTATTTTATCGAACGCCTTTTGACAATTTTCGTTCCACGTTACAGCTTGATCTTTCTTCAACAACTTGAACAATGGTTCACACGTAGCAGTTAGGTGAGATATGAACCGGGCAATGTAGTTCAACCTCCCTAAGAACCCGCGCACCTCTTTCTCTGTTTTAGGCGTCGGCATTTCTTGAATCGCTTTTATTTTAGCAGGATCGACCTCTATTCCTCTTTCGCTTACGATAAACCCCAGCAGTTTACCCGATCTCACCCCGAAGGTGCCTTTGTTAGGGTTCAGTCTCAGCCTGAACTTCCTAAGCCTTTTAAATAACTTCAGCAAATTCACCAGATGCTCTTCCTCCGTCTGGGATTTGGCAATCATATCGTCAACATAAACTTCAATCTCTTTATGCATCATGTCATGGAAAAGAGTCGTCATCGCACGCTGATACGTTGCCCCAGCATTCTTCAAGCCGAAGGGCATCACTTTGTAGCAAAATGTTCCCCAAGGCGTTATGAAAGTGGTCTTCTCCATATCCTCGGGCGCCATTTTAATTTGATTATATCCCGAAAAGCCATCCATGAAGGAGAACACGGAGTATTGAGCTGTATTATCAACTAGCACGTCATATGAGGAAGCGGAAAATCGTCTTTTGGGCTTGCTTTATTCAAATCTCTATAATCCACGCACATTCGAACCTTGCCATCTTTCTTTGGCACTGGTACGATGTTAGCAACCCATGAGGGATATTTCGTCACAGCCAGGAAACCAGCGTCCCACTGTTTTTGAACTTCCTCTTTGATCTTCACTGCCATGTCTGGTCGAGTTCTGCGAAGCTTTTGTTTGACCGGCGGACATTCTTCTTTCAGTGGCAGACGGTGCACAACCATATCTGTATCGAGCCCTGGCATATCTTCATACGACCAAGCGAATACATCACTATACTCTCGGAGCATTTCAACCAGCCTTCGCTTGATATCGCTCTGCAGTGCGGCTCCGATACGAATATTCTTCTCAACCCCTTCCGACCCCAAGTTGATAATTTCGATGACCTCGTCGTGAGGCAGAATGGCTCTTTCCTCTTGCTTCACCAACCAAGACAGTTCTTCAGGAACGTCGCTATCTTCGACAACCTCTTCTTCGGCTTGAAATACCGGATGCTCAAAGTCGGGACGAGTCATAGGTGGTTCAAGGATGTCATCTGAAAATGTTATCCTGCAAAGGGAATGGTTAAGTGCTTCAAAATGCGTATAAAGCGAATAACCACGTTGCCATTTTATTGAAAAATACAAAACAAGAAAGACAGAGATTACAGTATTTGCACATGAAAAACGCCATTTATTTAATGATTAACACATAATGTTCATAACAACACAGCCCTGTGCAAATCCTGATGCCCCGGGCAAGACATCAGATTATTCAACAATTAATAAAGCAAAGCATTACTGTTTAAGAGTCACAGGAACAAGCTCCTGAATAGACCAGTTGCACAGTCCTTGTCCTGGCGTGCTTGGCTGAATCCAGGCATCCATATCACAGTCGTTGTCTCCTTCGTCAGACTCTGAAGCAGCATTGACGGTTTCGTGACATACTCCACTGGCAGAGATGGTTATTGGCCCTCTGAAACGGGGTGCCCCCACAGCAGGTGCTGACGCCGACGGTTGGTATCCCAGCCCGAACCGGTCCATTTTCACAGGAATATCCAGCACTTTGCCCCAGCCCTTTGCTTCTCCTGCCTCCACCAGAGCTTGAGCTTCTTTATACGACGAGACGGCCATCTCTGACACCTTGCTTGGCCCGGGACCTTCGTCCTTGATACGCAACCCTTCAAATGCCTGGCAGGGTGTCTCGTGGATTTCTCCGTCGACCTCCACATATTTAAATGACGACAGATGGCTGACCAGGATGTCTTCTTCTCCGCATACGGTGACTACGCTGTCTTCGACCATATATTTCAACTTCTGATGCAGGGTAGACGTGACTGCCCCAGCCCCATGGATCCAAGGTCTTCCAAGTAAGCAGTTGTATGCAGGCTGTATATCCATGATATAAAACTCAGTTGAAAACACCTCCGACCCCACTTGCAGGGGCAATGTTATCGACCCAAAGACTGTTCTTCGCGTGCCGTCAAACGCTCTGACTACCAAGTCACTGGGCGTGCACAGGATTCCTCTGACATCCAGCTTCATCATCGCTTTCTTAGGCATCACATTCAGAGACGATCCGGTGTCGACCAATACATGCGACATTACTGATCCTCTACACTCAACAGATATGTGCAGCGCCATATTATGATCTCTCCCTTTCGGGGTCAAATCGAAGTCGGTAAAGCCCAAGCTGTGGCCTGGATTCACATGTGCCAACACTCCTTCCAGCTGATTCACGGAGACGTCTTGGGGTACAAAGGAAGTATCCAGGACTTTCAACAAAGCATTTCTATGAGCTTCCGAACACAAGAGCAATGACAAAATGGATATTTTGGACGACGTTTGTTGCAGATGCTCCACAATCTTATAATCACTTTTTCGAATCAAGCGCGTGAACTCTTCTACCTCTTTCGATGCCGCTTCTTTTTCGCTTGCTTGCACTGGGACATTCTCAACCATCTTCCCTTTTCCTTTTGCTAATCTTTCGGCCTCCACTTCGGGTGATATGAAGATCCTACCACTCCTTGTCATACCTCCTGAACCAACAACATTATCGACGGTCTCAGCTGGCTGTTTATTAACATCAATCTTTATCCCGTCACAATACACCTCCAACCCATATGACCATGGGACTGCTTTCGTGTTCTCGTACGGGATCGGTCCGGCCTTAGTTATGGTGATCAGTGGTCGTTGGACCGGTGCTGCAATAGTGATTGTCTTCCGAAGGATCGTTACAGTGGCCACATCACTCTGATCATCTGCTACTGCTCCTGCAGGCTCTTCAGTTGCTGCTCGGTCAAACTGCAATGTGCCCCCATCCATTAAAGCCTGAATGCCTTTCTTCAAATCATCGCACCCCCCAGCTAGGGTCCAGCATTCTAAGCAATACTCGTCACATCCTGGATAAACACCCCCTTACAATAATCTGATTTTTATCTCGCTCAGCGGCGTCTTTAAATCGTCGACATTCATAATCAGATTCAACCCTTCCTCAGTCAGAATGGCGTTTGCCCCATGATTAGGCATGGGTTTCTGCACTATATTCGGACCTGCCGTTCCGAAATTGATAGTCTTATTGTCCAAAAGATCCTGCACAACGTGCTTAAAACCATGGCAACCCTCTATATCGTGGCCCGGAGCCCCAGAATGAAACTCACAGTGCCTGTTTGCATCATAACCATACGGAGGAGTTCCCGTTATCGGTGCCAGAGTTCTCTTCTCTACCAAGTTTAGACCCAACAGCGTCTGCAACAAATCTGCATAGGTTGAGGGAGGCTTCTCAAACACTCTTCTTGGTTTACCACCCTGGAATCTTCGCTGAGCCTGCTGCGCACCCTGCTGTGGCTGCTGCTGCTGCTGTTGTCGCTGCATCGGCTGCTGCTGAAACGGTTGTTGTTGTTGAAGTGGTTGTTGTTGATACGGGATAGTAACACTCGCCACCTGCTGCGGCTGATGATATTGGTTCCTACCTATGCCTCGGCCTCGGCCTCGGCCTCCAAATACTGCGCTTGCTTCGCCCTGACGGCGTCCACCAAAGGCCTTCCTATTACTGCCAGATGCAGTTGACTCCTCAGCCTGGAACTTTCCTTGCTTAATGTTACGTTCAATCTTTTCTCCCATCAGAATTAGGTCTGAAAAACTGGCCAGAGATGTATGAAACAACATGTCATGAAACAAGCCTGTGAAGGTACCGACGAACATGTCATTCATTTCCTTGTCTTCTAAAGGAGGACGGACTCTGGCAGCCATATCGCGCCACCTTTGCGCGTACTCTTTAAAGCTCTCCCCCTTCTTCTGTGACAGCCCTGCCAATTGGACCCGATTGGGCGCCAAGTCGCTGTTATACTTGTAGTGAGCTACAAATGCCTCTGCTAACTGCTTCCATGTCTTGATATTGGTTGGCTCCAACCCCATGTACCACTCTAGGGAAGGGCCTGATAGACTATCTTGAAAGAAATGCATTAGCATTCTCTCATCAGTTGAGTACGCAGACATCTTTCTGTAATAAGCCCGCACATGCACTTTCGGACATGTGTCCCCTTTATACTTATCAAACGCAGGAGCTTTGAATTTGATTGGTACCCTCAAGCCAGGTACCAGACCCATTGTTGCCATGTCCAAACCCACAACACTTTGGTTCAGGACCCCCCTCATCTGCTTTTCTAGCATTCTGATCTTCTGGGAGTTATCCATCGGCCCTTCGAAACCTCCGCCGGAGAAAGCGTCCTCCTGCTGATCCTCTTGCCACATACCATCCCCAGCTCCATACCCATCATATCCATTATTACGGCCAGCCCTGATCTGATTCATCACTGGGCCTCGCCCTCTGTTGCCGTATCCCTGAACACCTCCAGCAGGCCCAAAAGCCATAAACCCAGCGCCGTTTCCATTGCTGAAACCTCCGTAACCCTGATTGGCCATACCATAACCATCTTGCCCAAAGCCTTGAGCATTGAAACCATATTTCCCAGTGTTATCGAATCCCTGATTGTTGAACCCGAATCCAGTATTGCCAAAGTCGTTGCCTCCCATATTATCACCCAACTTGACATCACCAAGCCCAACGTTATGGACAGCAGTCTCGTTCCCACCTCCGACGTTACCGTTCACAGTAGCGGTAGCGTTGTTGACATTAGCAGCAGGTATATTGACTACAGGTGGAGCCACTGGCGTGGGAGTGCCATCTCCATGAACCGTATCGACTCGCACAGACTGATGATCCTCATTACCGTGACCAGCATTTCGGGCCAACAGAGGCTGCACCATGGCTTGCAAATTCTCCTGACCTTTTGCAATAGCTTCCATGGTCTGCATGAAGAGAGCGAGCTTCTCGCGCACATCTTGCATCTCGTTCTGCATTTGATCCATGATTCTTCGACAGTTAGTGCGAGTGGAATAACGGTGCGGGTGCTGATCTGCAATCCTGAAAAGTACCTGGTACATAGCAGGAAATAAGACACTATCTAAAGATTACCTGTAATGCAATATGAATATGAATGCAATGCAATGTGTGTCTGTGTGTTAGGGAAATTCATTCCCCGATTCTAGTGTGAAGGTGCCGGTGCAGTGACAGTGCTATCAATATAAAGATCGGAGCTGAATCACACAAAGCCTCATATATTGCATAGAAACCAATAAGCCAAGAATACAATGTCACTGAGAGTACAACAATAAGGCATGACCTCAACCAACAATCCTGGTGATGGTCAGCACTATGCAAATAAAGCATACAAGTCACTGCATGAAATGATCAAACACCCCCATAGGTCTGGTATTCTTCTAGCAACTTCTTGGTCTCCGGATGACTTGGTCGAGCAAGCAGCCCCTCAACAAGTTGGTTCCTTTTCTTAAGAACACGCCGCACGTCTTCAGCAGTTTCTTCCCATGGTCCCTCTCCAAAACGATCCTCAAGTTTACGCTTCTGAGACACAACTTCATCTCTGCCTTTGATGGCTTTGTTTAGTGCGTTCTGGAGACTATACCTGGTCATCACTTCTTCTTCACA
Source organism: Lathyrus sativus (assembly GCA_963859935.3). Lineage (NCBI taxonomy): Eukaryota > Viridiplantae > Streptophyta > Magnoliopsida > Fabales > Fabaceae > Lathyrus > Lathyrus sativus. Next base: position 173,222,718 of record OZ012737.1, read on the forward strand.
CTTCTTGATGCTGGACTTCAACTGCTCTTCGAGGTCGGAGATTTGCTGCTTCAACTTATCCTCCCACTTCTTATTGTTGGTGAGCGTGGCATTCCAAGTCTTATTGCAAGAAGAGATCTCTCGGTGAGCGATGTCAAGTGCTCTCTTCTTGGATTCAAGCATGTCATGGGAGCTTCTGAACTCCTGCCCCAGACGTTCGCGCTTCTTCCTCTCCTCAGTCAACTCAGCCCCTAATCTGTTCATTAGCTCAATCTGCTGTTGGAAAGCATGGACGACCTTGTTTTTCTCACTGCGTGCCTGGGCTAGCTCTTGCTCTAACCCTTCGTTGATCTTCATCAAGGCTTCTTTTTCTTTCACAACTTGCTCGTAAGCTTCCCTAGAAACAGTGGTTGGCTCTGCTGCCGGAATAGGGACAAGAACTGGTGCATCTGGAAATGGCATCCTTAACTGACTGGCTCTCTCCTGGATCCACTCTCTGTAAGGTGCATAGGCCTGACAGTCATTCTTTCCTAACAACGGCTTCCCTCTTCGGTTAATACGCGTCCAGGCACGCTGCAGCTTGGCTAACAACTCCCCCTTCAAATCTCCGGTGAAGTACAGAGATTCCTGTACTTCTTCCCCCTTTGGCGGGCTCTTCAGCGCATATCCGAACTGACGGACGAACAGAGAAGGGTTATAGTTAATACACCCTTTCCTTCCTATCAACGGAACATTAGGGTACCCAGAACAACTGAATATAAGCTCAGATCCCAACAGATCTCTATCAAACCATTCAACGTCTTCGGAAGATAGCCTCATCAGGCGCTCTGACCAGCTAGCTATGGTTGCACTCTTCACAAAAGATCCCTTCGTGGGAAGGTGGCTTTTGAACCACATATCCAACAATGGTACACAGAAATGAACATTCTTTCCTCTTCCCTTCTCATTCTTGTAATGCAGTGAGTGGTAGAAATCTCCGAGCAAGGTCGGTACCGGATTGCCAGCGGCAAACAAGTAGAAGGCATCGAAGTCCACAAAGTCCGGCACATTGGGAAACAATATTATGCCATAAATACACAGAGCCAGCACAGCGTTGAAGGCAATCCAACATCCGCTCTTAGCGTACTCTTGGGCTTTACCGATCAAGAACTGGAGTGAGAAGCCTGGAACTCCACGGGAAACAGTAGTCAACAATTCAGAAGCATCCACATGCAAAGCCTTGGCCAAGTCTTCCGGCTTGGGCTTAATGCCAGAATGAATGAATGGAACCTGGTTCTGCACGGGTAACTCAGTAAACTCCACATACTCCTCAATGGTAGGCCCCATAATGAAATCAGCAAACGTAAAACATCTCAATGCGGGATCATAGAATTGCATCAAAGCGTACAGCCCGTCTAGCTCTATCTCCGTGGGTTTGCGCACCAGTCTCAATAGTCTTCCATAGCTCATTCTGAAGCTCCTACGGACATCCTCATCAGCCAGAGAGATCAACCCAAGCAAGGGAACAACATCAGGAGTAGGCAATTTGTAAGCAACTGTCCTTCTTAAGCTGGCCATGATCAAACACTCAGAAATCCGGACACTAGAACTCGGGAAATGCAAATGCACCTGCAGCACAGACACACGTTAGTGGGATGCAATGATGATGAGTATGCAAACAAATGCAATGCAAGTAACATGCAACGGGGACCAACTGCCGTAGCTGAATAGCATGAACCATATCAAGAAGTCTCAGATAGATTCTCTAGAAGTCCTCAAACCCTGGTCTCAGATAGACCTAAAACAAAGCTCCAACAATGGTCTCTGACAGACCTCAAACCATAACTCCAACTGGTCTCTGGTAGACCTCGAATCACATCTCCAACTGGTCTCTGACAGACCCCAGAACTATCCAACTGGTCTCTGACAGACCTCATAACACATCTCCAAATGGTCTCTGACAGACCTCATAACTTTCCATAAATAGGATCTCTGATCAAGAAAGGACCGGTATCTGAAAGTCTAGTTACCTGCATAACCCTAAACCCTCTCACAGGTGGATGTCCTAGTAACTGACAAAGGTATGGCATCCTATGCGGTCGTCGGCGTCACAGACTTTCAGGGTTGATGATACGATTCCCAGAAGGAGTGGCATCATCAAATCCTGAAGAGGCCTCACTTAGCCAACTTCCAAATGATCGGTCCCCAGAGTCGACAATTCAGCTAACCAGCAACCCACGCCAACCAAAGGAAGGGGCAGGAGGCCAACCAGAGGAACCTCGTCTAAGTGTAGATTTCGTGGGACACCAAAGCAAGCAAAGCAAGCGGGCGCCAACTAATCTCTACTCTAATTCTAGGTGCACTCAAGCCCAGGTCCGGCTTCTCACTCAGTATCAGAACACCCGTCACACCCCAAAATACAGCAATAATAATCAATATATATAAAGCTGAAAATAAAGGTCAGAAATATAAATCCATACAAAATCCTCGACGGGAAAACAAGCGTTAGGATTGACTCTCTTAAGGGACGTTGGATCCCAAATGCATAAGAACTATTGCAGTCCTTAGCAGCCAGGGGACGTTGGTTCCCCAGCAGAGTCGCCAGCTGTCGCTACTGCGAAAATCGACGCCGGCTGAACAGAAGAGTCGCCACCATGCGTTATTTATCCCACGGGAGGGAAAGGAAACGCTCAGAGTAAACCTCGCACAACACGGGAAAGGTATGGTCATCGCAACCAAAACCTGGATTCGGGAGTCGGTTACGCAAGGGGAAGGTATTAGCACCCCTCACGTCCGTCGTACTCGACGGGATCCACGCTTGTTTTCGAGTATGGATTGTTATTCTATCTACTCTAAAGGTTAAGGGTTAAAAGAAAAGAAAATGGAAATAAAATGACTCGGCAAAGTATCGCACTTTATGCCTACGTATTCCCGTCTGGAACGAGAAATCAGAGTCAACGTAGTTCGCCTACCTACGGGAAAGGAGGGGAAGGTTTCTCGCTAGGATATCGCATCCTATGCCTACGTACTTCCACACTGCATGGAAGATCAGAGCAAACGTAGTTCGGGCCACGTATGACACAAGTCTGTCTTGATTGTTTTTATTCCTTCTGAAAAAGGGTTTTTCTGATTAACAGTCCAAGCGGACAAAAATGACGTTTTGGTGAGTTCACATTCTTTTACGGAAGAAGTGTCTTTTATTGCGTTTGGAATATTTATTGTGTTTTTCTGTTTGTTTTGAGAAAGAAGAGACAGAACTCTAACCTATGGTTGCGAAGGGAATCAAACTATCCTAATGTTATCATGCATGGGTTAGGACCTAGTGTCTATCATGCTCCTCTCTTGCACAGAGAGAAACAGAGATCCTAAGGGAACAGACGGAAACAAAAACAATAGCAGATATATACAGTAAAGCGGTAAAATGTATGAATGCAACAATACAAGCGAGGCAAGGGAGTCCCACTCAACCTCGAACCTGAAAAACAATAGGCAAAAGTGAACAGGCTTCACTTTCAACCCAACAGGGTAAACAGCAAACAATACAGTCAGGAAAACCAATCAATACATCAGGAATGAATAACAGCATAAAAATAAACAGCCACAGCAGCTCTGCATCAACACCTATCTTCCAGTCCTCTCCAATCAGCTACAAGCTTCAGTAAGCATCACTCTCCATCTCCACAGTCTTTAAGCAAGGGCTTTGGTCATCAATCTTCAGTCTACAATGGCTTTTCTTCAAGTCTCATCCTCCAAGCTGAGGGATCAATCACAAGAGTGAATTGGGTGTTAAGCAATTAGTTGACTACCAAGGGTGGCAAACCAACTGCTATTAACACATAAGACATTTTCTCTCAAGAGTTCTATCCCTTAGACAGTAGCACCAAGCCTTCCAAGGGAAGGGGGTGAGTGTCTTAGAGAGACTCTGTATCACATAGAGGAATGGAGGCAGTCAAAACCTTCCATGTTTGAGAATCAAGCTTTCTAATCTAGAGCTCTGCCTAGCTCCTAAACCCTAATCTCCTCAACAGCTGCTAGCAGGAATCTCCTCATCAACAATGGAAGTTGGTCTTCAGTCTCTGGATCTCCAATGGCTTCAACATCACAAGTCTTCATCTCTCCCAATCCCCAAGCAATCCCAATACCCACACAGACAAACAATAATCCCCAGAGGGCACACCACACCAGTCAAACAGTAATAATAGCAGTTTATACTAATAGCAGTAGGGGAATCCTGGTGATTTCTAAGGGGATCTATCCTATACCCATAACCCCTATAGTCCATACCCCAAAAATCAAATTTAAACTATCCTAAAAGAATTAAACTATTTCACCTAAGTTGATTTAAAACCCTAATTTTGTTCATGTTGTTTTCACCTAAACTAATCACCTCAAATTAATTCCTAAAAATATGAACTAAATTGCATGTACAAGCTAACAATGTCTATTAATCAACCTAACAAGAATGGACAAAAAATATTAAAGCATTGATTAGAACAAAAATTAACAAAATCATGCATGAAATGAAACACCTAAAATAGGCATTTATTTGGAAAATATGGGAAAAATATCAAATAAAAAATAAAATGCAATTTTTATTTTTTATAATTTTCTAGACATCTTGAAGAAAATTATGCAAAAAGAATTATAAAAAAATATGAATTCTATGATTTATTATGATTTTTTGAAAATGCATGAAAAATTGAAAAGAGATTAAAGTGAATTAAAGACAATGGGGGTATGAAAAGTAAGAAAAACACTTGGATACACGTTGGGCCCAGCAAGAGTGGGGGTGCAGATAATAGAAACGGCCCACCAGTGCCCTTTAATGAAACGCATCGTTTCATTCTTTTGAAATTTGCCTCCAAATTCAGATTGAATGTGGATCGTTAGATCCTTGGTCAAGTCAAGCTTCCTCCTCAGATCCAAGGGCCCACGTATCGTCTTCTTCCTCCAGCCATTAGGGTTTCAAAAAATGATTCCCATGCAAGCATTTTCGAGCTCATCATTCTCCTTCCTCACTCAACCAAACGCCACGATCTCAACACCAAAACTGCTCTACTCTTCACCCTCTACAAGATCCTAACCCTAGATTTTGATGAATCTCAATGTGTAATCAAACCCGATAGCTAGAATACCCTGGTACCACTGCATTACACCTGGTGTGCATGATAACCAAACTTGCCAATTCTTGTACTAATGCACTCACCACATTGCACTGACTATTCTGAACTAATCTATCATGATTATCATCCCCTAAACTAGGGTTTCTTGCTCATCAAAGTTTCACCACTCTGCCCTCAAACTTCATATAACTCTCTCTAGATCTCATGAATCAATCCCCTATGGTCTCTAAGCATTCCTATCTTAACCACATGATCTACAACAGCATAAATAAGGAGATTCGAAGGGTTTTGCATACCTTGCAAGTGATGATGGCAAGGGTAGTTGTGCTGCAATTCAAGACTTGTAATGGCTTCTAGATGCTCCTCCAATGGTGTGCTTTCTACTGTTTGCAATGGTTGTGGCTAAATCTTCTTGAATCACCTTATCCCCCTCTTCATGCAAGTTGGAGTGTAAACTTGGATCACCTTCACCAGCCACGAATTCCTTCCAATTTCCTTTGCCAATTACCCTATGATAATGGTGGATGATGATGATAACAGAAACTGAGATGATTGATGAAGCTTTAATGGAGTTTGGATAGAAAATGCAAATTGGAGTGAAGGATTCAAAGTAATGTTTGCAAGCTCAAAGAATCACCAACCAATGCACAAATGGCTTCACTTCCTTATGTAGGTGAGGATTAACAGAATGAGAAGCTTCTAGATTGGTCCTAGAGGGATCTAGAAACTTGTGGAACTTTCATGAATTTATCATTTGGTGGTATCTTGAATCATCTCATGCCATGCTTGCACCTTGGGTAAATTTGAATGAAAATCTCCTTTCATGAGATATTAGGAGTGTATGTATGAAAAACCAAGCTTTTCCTTGCCTTGTGTGAAGATTTACCATGTTGCCTTATGATGCAAGAAACAACTTTACAAAGGAATTCCAATTTTTAAACCTAAACTCAAAAATGTGGCTGAACCAATGTCTTTAAAATGATGTTGGGAATCAATTTGGTATATTGGATGACCCATATTGGACTTGTATATCTCTCAAACCATTTTCCAACTTGAACTTTTTCAAGTTATATGCCTTTTTTAAGTCATTTTTCACCAACTTTTATCAAGTCTTGTTCCATGCACTTACAAACTTCCATGACTTCTTTTCTGGACTTAAAATGGCATTTTGAGCAACTTTGATGTTGGGAAGTTTTTCATTTGAGGCTTCCTTGTATGAGTTTTGAGCATAGGCTAAGAATGACCTGTAATCCTCAGATGACCAAAATACCCTTTGCTTGCCAAGACCATAAGTAGAGTTCCACAAATAATATGAAGGCATACTATACCATTCTAGAAATTTAAGACAATGAGGAACAATTCTTATGTTTACCAGAAATTCATTTGAAATCTCCTTGAGGGGCAAAAATTGCTTAGAAGTCAAGTCACTTTCACAGACAAAATTTCAGATACCTCAGATGACCTGTAACTTGTAAGGACCATAACTTGAGTTCTATAAATCTCCTTGATGTCTTCCACCACTCAAATTAAAGGTATTGATATCCTCTACAAGTTTCATGTTGACCAAGGATCCATTTGAAGCTTGCATTTTGACTTATCTTGCTTGGAAATTTAACCTAAACTAGGGGATTTTGCACAGAAACCCTAATTTAGAACCTCCTCTTCTCCTTGATTTCTCTTGATTTCTTCTTAGCATAACAACATATCCTTATTCTCCATGTCAAATGATGAACCCCACATCTCCTCAATAGCCCTCAATGCCTTTCAAACAATCCTTTGACCTAGGGTTGACCCAGGGTTGACCCAGATGAAACCCTAGTTGACTGTCTTCCTCCACAACTCTTGTGACTACACCAATGACTTGTCTCCTTCTCCAAATGACTTTCTAAGATCTTTATGATATCTAGATACTCCCCATGCTCAGCCCATAGCTCACAATTTCTTTGTTGATCCTCAGACACCCTCAGTTAGGAGATATACTCAATGCTTGATCTACTGACTTCTCCAACTTTCAAATTCTTTTCTGATGACTTGAATGAGATTGAATTTGGATAATAACCTCTTGATAGGCCTCTAGAGATGAGAATAATGATTGGTCCCCTGTTGGATGACTTGCTATGCTTATGCTATGCAGATGATTAGACTATGTACATGACTCTATATATGCAAATGCTAATGATATTGAAACATAAACCAAGTGAATAAGGTTGAGCAAATTTTAGGGTGCAACAGCTGCCCCTATTCAAGCGACTTGGACCCGATTGGGTGAAGAGCCCGGAGCCCTCAGACATTCGCGGTACGAGACGGTTGAGTACTAAGAACCCAGAAAACCTTGATTTTAGATTTCACTTGAGTTTCAAATTTTCACTCGGGAAGGATCCAGAACACCTTTAAATTTTAGATTTCCCTCCAAAATCCCATTCCACATTCCAATCCTTGATTTCCAACCCAAATTCCAATCCTTGCTTTGGGATCCAAACCTAGATCATATTTAAGTGATCTACTCCAAACCTCACCATCCAATTTTTTCATTTCTCACATCCATTTTTCAGAATTGATCAGACTTCTCTCTCAAATTCTCTCAACTTCTCCATTTCCAAAACTTACTCCAAAGCACCTTTTCATAAGAATCTATTGATTCTTCATTGAAATCAATAGATTCTTGAGCATAAACCTCCATCTACCATCACCATTGCATTGATTTTCATCTTCAATTTTCGTGCAAGCTTGGATCTGAATCTGGAGTTAGATCTAGAAGTGATTATTTGAAGCTTCTTGACTCAAATTTGGTGGATCTTCATTCATACAACAACAATTATTATAGATCTTGAAGTTTTCTGGAATTCTAGCATTTGATCTACTCAAATTCAGTTGATCAACATTCACCAAAGCAAATCTCCGCTTCGAAGGTTGGAATTCTCGATCCGATTTAATTGTTTGAGCTTATCATGTTAATCTTCATATTCGATTGAATTGTGTTGATTTTGATCCGTTCGATTTGTGATATGGCTGTGTAATTGTGTATCCATGATGTTGGATCTCTGTTTTCTGTTGTTAATTCCGTGCTTAATTGATAAGTTGATCTGTTGGATCTTGGTTAAGTTGTTCTGTTGCTAAAAGTGCTTTTCTGCTTGCTGTTTTTGGCTTCTGGTACAGTGTTAACCGGTTAATGTATATGGTTAACCGGTTAACATATATGGTTAACCGGTTAACATATATGGTTAACCGATTAACCAATTCAAATATTCAAAATTTTCAAAGATTTCAGGGTGTTAACCGGTTAACGCCTGGTGTTAACCGATTAACACCTACGAATTTCCAGATTTTCACTTGTTTTACACAGGTTAACCGATTAACAGTATGTGTTAACCGATTAACATTGTGCCAGAATGTCATATTTGCTATTTTTATTGCATGTTTACATATCGGTTCGATTTGAATCATCATAGGTCAGTGTGATGCATTAGGATTGAATTGTTTTGAGTTCATGGTTGATTAATCATGATGTTGTTGACTTGTATGATCGTTTTTCAATTATTTGCATGCTCGTATATGTGGTTCGAATTGATCATTTGTTTGCATGTTCATATGCTTTTGTCTCTTGTTTTTCCCATATGTTTGCATCATTCTTGCATCGTTGTTGAGATCGAGACGCGCTTGTGGTGGCTATTGCCCCACACACTTTTCCTCCCTCCCACCATTCTAAGTGTGCATTTTCATGTTGGCATTTTACTACTTGTGATTGATTCTTCCTTTGTTCTTCTTGTGCTTTCTTGCCATGATCCCCATAGGATTCCTAGTCCCTCTGCTTAGGATGGGAGTAGGAGAGACATTAGGCGCTCAATCCAAGTATGCTAACATTAGGGTAGATGTTTCCCCTTTTTATCCGAACTTTAGGACCACTTTGCATGACAACGTTAGGGCCGAGTTTCCCTTAGACCTTCCGTGTGTCTCTCTTTCTCATATCAAAATCATGCTAACTCATTTAATAAAGGCGATAAACGTTGCGCGCTACGAGCCTTAAGCTACATGGGGAATGATAAGTGAGGGGTCTCCTCTCGCTTATCTAGAATGTTTAGTATACGACCCGTTTGGAGGCGATATATACGCATTCGCCTCCATGTCATAATCTTTAGTGCAACGTGAATCACAAACCGAATTAATTCACCTCACTAAAAAATACAAAACGAAACTCAAACCTTTTTCCTTCGGGATTAATCAGAAACTTTTTTCAGAAAAGAGTGTTGTTAAGCTTCGGTTCTACCGCAAACAGGCTTAGTCCCTAATTGCTAGAACGAAGGTTTAACCTTACTCGATTAAAACACTTAATCAACATGTGGTTTCGTGTCTGCCCAAACTATGTTTGCTCTGATCTTTCATACCAGATGAAAGTACGTAGGCACAAGATGCGACGTCTTGGCGAGCAACCTTCCCCCCTTCTCTCCCGTAGTTAGCCGAACTACGTTGACTCCGACTTTCTCATTCCACGAGGGAATACGTAGGCACAGAGCCGCGATGCTCTACCGAGTCTCTTTTTCTTTTCTTCTGTCCTGTAAACCTTTAGCAAGATAGTTTAAACACACATTTAGATAGACAACAAGCATGGATCCCGTCGAGTACGACGGACGTGCGGGGTGCTAATACCTTCCCCTTGCGTAACCGACTCCCGAATCCAGAACTTGGTTGCGATGACCTCGTCTTTTCCCTTTTTCGTCAGGTTTTTCCGATCGTTTCCTTTCCCTCTTTGGGATAAATAATGAAATGTGGCGACTCTTCTGTTTTCCGTCGGGTGTTTTTCGCAGTTGCGACAGTTGGCGACTCTGCTGGGGATCTCTAGTTCCCTATGCGAGTCACTCCTAGCGCTTGTCTGTTGCATCTTTGGGTGTTTACTTTTGCGCAATTATTTTGCTTTATGAACATTATCTGTTGTATACTATTGCATTGCATTCTTGTTGCGGATGTGTTGTGGGTTGGGTTGTTCTATCGAGAGATAAGCCGAACTTGGGCTTGAGAATACACATAGGATTAGAGTAGAAGTTAGAGGGAGCTTGTGTGGCGTATGGCTGCGCAATAGCTCGCGTGAAATTCACATTCAGATGAGGTTTTTCTTTGGAAATATTCTATCCTGCGCATCTGGTGCAGTTGAGGGAATATTGACTTAGAGAGACTGTCGACTCTGGAGACCGTTCATTTGGGGGGTCAGCTAAGTGAGGCCGCTTGGTTAGACTATGATTCCAAACCGGAAACGGTGAACGTATCATCGTTTCTCGAAAGTCTGTGACACTGACCACCCGCATAGGATGTCGTACCTTTCAAGACTAGAACCCACATGTGAGAGGGATGGGTTTTTGCAGGAAACCTGGCCTTCAAGCAACCCTGGTTTTCTCATCAATGCAGAATTTTGATCCTGAGTGTTCTATCCAGTGTGTTATCTCAGTGTTCTGATTAGTGCGGAGCTCTGGTTGAATTCAGTCAACGACACAGCAGTGAATCTGAGCATTGGATACCTTGATCCCATGTGTGCAATTGCATAATCATCCTGCATTTAACATTGTATGTTTATGTGTGTTACAGGTTCTCGTCTTTCCCTTGATTCTTGTACTGGTCTTCTTCAGAGATGGAAGTTTGCAGAAAGAGGATTGTTGTGTACAAGTTTCTGGTGCCTGAGTTAGGACCTTTATTTGGTCTGATTTCCCTGGCTGATCTTGGTGTTCTAGCAGCTTTCAGAGAATAATATGGTGGAATTATGAAGTTTGTCCGTAAGCTTACGACTTATGAACATGGAGCTATTCATACCTTGTTGCAGTTTTATAATCCTCCGCTGAGATGCTTCACATTTCCGGACTATGTGTTGGTTCCGACTTTGGAGGAATTTGCTTTCATCTTAGGTGTTCCGATTCTGTACAAATTGCCTTTCTTCAGTTCCGAGGAAAAACCTAATCTCGAGAAGTTGTCCGCCGCTCTTTATTTGAGCGCCTCTGACTTGGCAGATCATGTTATCAGCAAAAACGGAGTCTCCGGATTTGCTTTGCCCTTCCTGGTCGACAAAGCCCAAGAGTATGCTGACAAAGGATGTTGGGTGGTTTTCAGTGCTATCTTGGCTTTGTGTGTCTATGGCATTGTGTTGTTTCCCAATGTACCGGACTTTGTGGATTTTGATGCTTTTCATGTCTTCGCTTCCAAGAAACCCGTGCCTACTCTTCTAGGAGACTTGTATCATTCAGTGCATTACAAGAACGAGAAAATAAGAGGAAAGATGGTTTCTTGTTGCGCACTGCTATTGCATAAGTGGTTTCTTGATCACCTTCCTCGCTCAGGAGCTTTTGTGACTTCCGCGAACTCATCTGAATGGTCGAAGAGGCTTATGGGTTTAACGGAGAAGAATATTGTTTGGTTCAATCGAGACTTGCTAGGTCGTGAGCTTATCTTCATTTGTGGTAGCTTTCCTAATGTGCCCTTGATAGGGAGGAAAGGCGGTATCAATTATAATCCTTCTCTTGCTGTGAGACAATTCGGTTATGCTCTGAAAAGACCTCCGAAAGAAGAGGAAGTGCAGGAATCTCTGTACTTCACAGGTGTAGCTGATCCTTGTATCTTAGCCTGATTCACGGACGCCTGGGGTTAGATTCACAAGAAGGGAAAGCTTTCTTTGGGAAAAGGAGATTGTAGAGCCTATGATCCATATTCAGATTGGATTCAGAAGAGGGTTGAAGAGGTACTATTGTCGTTTCCTGTTGAAGCACCATTGTATCCTTTAGTCATCGAGCCACCTACAACTGCTGATATCTCGAGATATACCAAGCTTTGGGCAGAGAAGGAAGAGCTACGCAAAGATAATGAAGAGTTGAAGCAGGAAATCAGTCAGCTGAAACATGATAAGGGTGAAGCTGTGTATTTGGCCAAGACAAATGCAGAATTGTTGACTAAGTTGAAGGAAGAACTTGTTGATCAGGTACAAGCACGGAATCAAGTCGGTCTTGATCTGAAAATCACTTGTGACGTTCTAAGAAGTAAGAAGGAGGATTTTGATAGAGCTTATCTGAAGATATCCAAATTCAATGAGCAGTGGAATGCTACCTTGACCGCCAACAAGAGTAGAGAAGATCAGCTTCATGTTCAGGTTGATAAGCTGAAAGCGCAATTCAAGGCTAAGGAGAGAGAGGTACTGCTAGAAACGTTCCGTAGGAGTACGATCGAGCAGAAATACCAAGAGACTTTGTCAGCACTTGAAGAGTTCAAGATTCGAGCAGAGGTGAAGAAACCCAGGCTTGAGGACGCCTTTGGCGAAGATGCTTGGGACGATCGTTGTCATTATTTTTGGGATGTGATACGCAAGAGGGACGTCCTTATCCGAGAGTTGATGGAGAGGCCAGATCACCTAGATACGAAGGAGATGCTTGAGGAGTCTCATGAGTGGTGTAGAGATCATGGCTACTAGGAGTTTTATCTTTTGTAGTTTCATTTGATTTTGTATCTTGATCATCACCAGAGATGTTGGATGAGATCAATACCTCTTTGTATGCGTATATTTTCTCATTTGGTTGTATTGTTTCAGCTTTACTTGATATATGACAAGTTTTATTATGGTGTTCTTATCCATCTCTGCTGTTCTTGTTTATTGAAACCAGAATCAAGGGGGAAGATCTCCCTGTGCATACATAGACATGTTTGCATTTTGCATCTTGCATTCTCATTTGCATTGCAGGTTGTTCTTGGTGGCCTTGTGTTCTTATCTCTGCTTGCTTTTCTTCAGTTCAGGATTGAGGAATTCAGCTTCCATAGGTACTCTACTCGAGGGAATCAGCAGAAGGTGATGGATCAGGTTCAGGCAGAATTGCAGGAGGTCAGGGCTCGTATGGCCCAATTCATGGAACTGATGCAGATTGTTGCCAGTGGACAGGAATAGTTGAGAACTCTCGTTCAGCCGTTGATAGCACGGGTTGATGAAGATGGTGTTTTGCACGGAGGAGCCGATGTTGTTCATCCTCCGGTTGGTGGGTCTTTTCCTTAAGGTATTCCTACTGTTGTTGTACCTCCGGGCGGAGAAGCTGCTGGTGAGAACGGTAATATCGCTGGTAACGACAGTGTGTGCACTATGCACGGGGTTGCTGGTCCTCATTGGGAGGATAATCAGGATGATATATTTTTTGTGAAAGATCTGAAGGGTGGTTTGCCGACTAAAGCGGACCGAAGGTTCAAATTGATTGAGGAGAAAATGAGATCATTGGAGAATCAGAACTCTTTGGGCTTGGATATGTCTGATCTTGGTTTGGTTCCTGGGGTCAGGATTCCCCCCAAATTTAAGGTGCCTGATTTCGATAAGTACAAAGGGACGACTTGTCCCAGAGTATACATTCGGGCTTACTTCAGGAAAATGTCTGGTTATTCCAGTGATGAGAAGCTGCTGATGCATTTCTTTCAAGATAGTCTGGCATGGGCTTTATTGGAATGGTATATGGGGATTGAGAGAACCCATATTCGTAGCTGGAAAGAATTGGTTGAGGCTTTCGTGCGTCACTATCAATACAATAGTGATCTGGAACCCAATCGGGTACAATTGTAGAGTCTATCGCAGAAACATTCTGAGAGTTTCAAAGAATACGCCCAGAGGTGGCGGGATCTGGCTGCAAGGGTACAACCCCCTATGGTTGAAAGGGATTTGATTGACTTGTTCATGGCTTCACTACCGGGGGTGTACTTTGAGAAGATGGTAGGCTGCATGTCTGCAGATTTTTCTGATTTGGTGATCACCGGTGAGCGAATTGAAAGTGGGATCAAATCTGGTAAGATTTCCAATGGTGGTGGATCCTCTTCGTGAGGAACGAAGAAGTTGTATTCTGCAAACCCTAAGATAAGGGAGGGGGATGCAAATGCTATTTCGCATAAAGGTAAGGGGAGAGCTCTGTCTCGTTAGCATCATCAGGTTGCTACTGTAAATATTTCGGCCGCAGCTCCGCAATAAGGCAACGCTCAACGACCTTATCCCGCTAGGCGCCGGATGCCTGATAGACAGTTCACAAATCCGCCGATACCATATTCTCAGTTGTTACAACGGTTGTTGTAATTACACTTGGTGCAGAAGAGGACCTTGGCTCCTCTCACAGGTATACCACCTCCTGGTTACGATGCGAACGCTCATTGTGATTTTCACTCTGGCACCCCAGGCCATGACATTGACCATTGTAAAGCTTTTAAGCATAAGGTCCAGGATTTGCTCGATTCTAGAGCTATTAACTTCACCAATGAGGGGCCCAATGTTACTCAAATTCCGATGCCGGATCACGGGGTGGAAGCAGTCACTGTCGTTATTGAGGGTGAAAAGTTAAATCTGATAACTGAGGTTGATGATTTAAGAACTCCGATGGGTATTGTGAAAGCTTGTTTGTTGAAGAAAGGGGTATTTCTTGGTTGTTCTGCTGACTGCTGAGAATGTGAAGCGCAACCTAAGGGTTGTGATATTTTGAAGAGGGGTATTCAGAGAATGATTAATGAGGGTTGTTTGCAGTTTGACAAAGTTGTGAAAGAAGATGCCGAACACAAAGTGAGTGATGATGGAAACGAAGTTGCTACTATTTCCATTCCATATCGGACTATCAATATTTTAGCGCCTGTTATGCCAGCTCCGGTGACCATTACTATACCTGGACCTATGTCGTACGAGAGCACTAGAGCAATCCCATGGAACTATGGAGGAGAAGTGTTTTGTAACAGACAGAAGCAAGAATGGATAGAATCGACAAGCGGAAGTTCGTCGGTTGAGAACATAGTCGGTGCCGGAGGTATTACCAGAAGTGGTAGGGTCTTCTATCCACCAGAGGTTATTGCTGATAAGAATGACAGGGGTAAGCGTAAAGCTGTGACTGAAGAAAATGTTCAACCCCAGATTGTTACTGATGATCTTTTAAGGGACACATTGGAATTTATGAGTTTAATTGGGAAGAGTGACTACAAGATTGTAGATCACTTGAATCAAACTCCTTCAAAGATTTCTATCTTGTCATTATTGATGAGTTTGGAGGTGCATTGTAACGCTCTGTTGAAAGTTTTGAATGCAGCGTACGTACCCCAGGAGATTTCTATTAATCAGTTGGAGGGGGTAGTTGCTCACGTGAATGCCAGTAATGGTCTCGGCTTTATTGATTTAGATCTAACTCCTGCTGGAAGGAACCATAACCGTGCTCTGCACATATCGTTGGAGTGTAGAGGATCTCTGATGTCATATGTCTTGGTTGATACAGGATCATCCCTCAATGTGCTTCCGAAGAAAGCATTGATGAAGTTGGACATTCAGGGTTTGTTGTGCACGCCCAGTGATCTGGTGGTTAAGGCTTTTGATGGATCAAAGAGATCAGTATTCGGAGAAATCACGCTACATATTCAGATAGGGCCGGAGATCTTTGATGCAACTTTCTATATTATGGATATCCAGCCAGCATACAGTTGTTTGTTCGGCCGACCTTGGATACATGCTGCTGGGGCAGTTACCTCAACGTTGCATCAAAAGCTGAAATACATGGCGGAAGGGAGCATAGTTACTGTGTGCGGTGAAGAGGACATTATGGTGAGCCATCTGTCATCTTTCAAGTATGTGGAAGTGGATGGTGAGATCCATGAAACGCTCTGCCAGGCCTTTGAAACAGTTCATATTCAGGGGAGGTCTCCTGTAGAAGCCAAGGGTCCATAGGTTTCGATGTCGTCGCTCAAGGAAGTCCGTGCTATCGTAAAATCCAGCTCATCTCAGAAGTGGGGTCAAGTTCTCGATGTTCCTGTCAAGCAGGACAAGTTCGGCCTGGGATACAAACCTTCCAGCTCTTCTCAGATTCAGAAGTACAGGGGACCTGTTCAGTTCACCAGCAGTGGTGTGATATTTGACAGAATCAATGCCGTTGAAGACGATGAAGGTGACAGTGACTGCGACATGGATGCCTGGATTCGTCCATGTACTCCCGACCAGAAGCTGTGCAACTAGACTACCAAAGAAGTCATTCATGTTACTGCTGCAGAGTAATGTTCATTGTTTTGATTATGTCCAATCCTGCATTCTGCCCAAGACGTAGTGACCCATTTCTGGGGCCTTCTTGTTATTTACAGTTTATCATTAATAAAAGATGTTTCTCATTCAAATTTTGTGATCCCTGTTTTTCTTGTTTTTGTTTTGCATTTATACTTAACAGAAAAATGGCAATGTATTTTGTTTGTTGCGTCGCATAATAAACATAACATCCTCATGCAGGTCTTTTCTATCAGATGCCATCGATTCAGGTTCAGCTATGACTTTGTATGACTTTGATAATCCCATTTATCAAGCTGAAGATGAGACTGACAAAGACTGTGAACTACCCGAAGAGTTAGCCAGGCTTCTCAAGCAAGAGGAAAGGATCATTGTGCCTCATCAGGAGGATATTGAGATTATTAATCTGGGTACCGAGGATGACAAGAAAGAAGTTAAAGTGGGGGCTGCATTGGAAGACAGTGTCAAGAGAAGATTGGTTGAAATGCTTCGTGAGTATAAGGATATCTCCGCTTAGTCTTACCAAGACATGCCTGGGCAGGATACAGATATTGTGGTACACCGGTTGCCTTTCAAAGAAGAATTCTCGCCAATCAAGCAGAAGTTGAGACGGACAAGGCCTGACATGGCAGTCAAGATCAAAGAAGAAGTTCAGAAGCAGCTGAATGTTGGGTTTCTTGTTGTCACGAATTAGCCTTCGTGGGTCGCTAATATTATTCCTGTGCCTAAAAAGGATGAAAAGGTCAGGATGTGCGTTGATTATCGAGATCTGAATAAAGCAAGCCCGAAAGACGATTTCCCGCTCCCTCATATCGATGTGTTGGTTGATAACACCGCTTAGTTTTCTGTGTTTTTGTTCATGGATGGCTTCTCTGGGTACAACCAAATTAAAATGGCCCCAGAGGACATGGAGAAAACCACTTTCATCACACCGTGGGGGACTTTTTGCTATAAGGTGATGCCCTTTGGATTGAAAAATGCAGAGGCAACTTATCAGCGGGCGATGGTCACTTTGTTTCATGATATGATTCATCATGAGGTGGAAGTCTATGTTGATGACATGATTGCAAAGTCACATACGGAAGAAGGACATCTAATCAATCTTCTGAAATTGTTTGAAAGGCTGAGGAAGTTCAAGCTGAGGCTGAATCCTAACAAGTGCACCTTCGGGGTGAGATCTGGAAAGTTATTGGGTTTCATTGTCAGTGAAAAGGGTATTGAGGTAGATCTTTCCAAAATAAGATCTATACAAGAAATGCATGAACCGAGAACGGAAAAAGAGGTTTGTGGTTTCCTGGGGAGATTAAACTACATTGCAAGGTTTATATCTCATCTTACAGCCACTTGTGATCCAATATTTAAATTGCTGAGAAAAGATCAAACGGACACGTGGAATGAAAATTTCCAGAAGGCTTTCGAAAGAATAAAAGAATACTTACAGGAACCTCCAATACTCATGCCTCCAGTTGCAGGGAGACCACTAATCATGTATCTCATGGTTCTTGAGAATTCAATGGGATGTGTGCTTGGTCAACAGGACGAGTCAGGTAGAAAAGAGCATGTCATCTACTACCTGAGTAAGAAATTTACCGATTGTGAGTCTAGGTACTCGATGCTGGAAAAAACATGTTGTGCACTTGCTTGGGCCGTAAAGCGTTTGAGACAGTACATGTTAAACCACACAACCCTATTGATTTCGAAGATGGATCCAATCAAGTATGTCTTTGAAAAACAAGCACTCTCCGGAAGGATTGCCCGATGGTGTTGCACCCCAAAATTTGCCCAACCTTTTTCTTTAACTGGCTTTTGTTTCATTGCATTCACATAGCATCAGCATTGCATTTCACTGCATTAACATTTGCATACCATCATCTATTTTCAGGGGACCAAGGGGGTATGCTCATCAAGAAAATGTTATCAAGGTATAATCCTAATCAAGGGGTTATGTTCAAGCTATTCAAGAGCTTATCACCATCAGAAAAGGCAAAGAGTTGTATGTGGTTCACCTCCTATCTTGGAAGCTATGAAAAGATCACCAGATGATTGTGAGTCCATGGATATGGGTATGAAGCATTGTGGGAGCTCATAAGAGGTCTTGAGATCACTATGGAGCTTATTTAAGTCATTGTGCAAAGTGCAAGAGGCCACAGCCAAGATTGGTGCAACTAGGGTTTTCACCTGGTCAACCCTCAGTCAACTGTGAGTCTTGAGGAGATTAAGACTCAATTCCAAGCAACTATGATCATGGAATGTTGTGTTGAGACACCTAAGAGATCATTTCAATATCAATTCATCAATATTCAAGAGTGTGAGAAGTAATTGAGCTAGGGTTTCTAAGCTTGACAGTGTAAAATCCCCTATCTTAGTGCCTAACTTCAAGACCACATAACTCAAGATACATGTTTCATCTCATCTTGGTATCCACATGAGACTTGTAGAGCATGTTCATACCTTTAATTTGAGTATTAGAAGTCATTAATTGGATTTCTAGAACTCAAGTTATGAGGCAGACAAGTTACAGAAAGTCAACCAACTTCCAGGACATTTTTGAGCTAGAAGGATGTTTCTTCTCAACTTTCTGCCAACATGAATGTTGTTCCTAATGATCTTAGCTTTCCAAAGAGTACTAGAAGTCTTTCATTTGATTTGTAGAACTCAAGTTATGATGGTTACAAGTCAGAGGTATTTTGGGAAAGTAAGATTACAGGTCATTTTCATTACAGGTCAAGTTCACCACTTTGCATACCTAAAATGAAAATCTTTCCAGCTTGAAATTAGCTCCAAATGGGATTTTTTGGTCAATCAAACCTCAAGGGATCATTGATATGGTTTGGATAGGAAAATGCTCGAAGAAAAATTCATGAAAGGAAGCTTGAAAAGGGCTAGTTTGGATCAAATACATTTTAAACCAATTCATGTCATGTTGGTACATTTTTTGAGTGCAAGTAATGTTTTAAGAACATTGGAAAAATTACAAATCCAATTTGAAGTCATTTGCTATGCCAAATTCATGATTTCTTCACCTTTAAGCAACATATTTCAAATCCACCATCCATTCATTTCCAAGGCATCAATCTCAGCCCTTCATATCCCTTGCATCATAAGGAACTGATATGAATCAAATTGCAAGTGGTTTGACTCCATTCTCACCATTTCCATGAAGCTCCATAATCAAAAACTTGGATTTTGAGTTGGACTCTTACAAACTTCTATTGGGCTTCAAAAGTATCCAAGCCCATTCCATATATTCCTATGATCATTTCCCAACTGCCATAACTGTTTTTGGAGGAAAAATAACAGAAAAATAGTTGGAAAAAAAATGGTGGATGATGAAAATTCGATTTTTGAGAATTAACCAGTTTTAGGCAAAATCAAGCATCCACAAAGCTTCTACAACATCCATGGAGTAATTCTAGTCCAAGAAACTGAAGGATTGGTGGCTGTTTGAAGGTGCTCCACAAGATTTTTCAGAGGTATGTAAACTTCAAGATTACTCATAATTTATGGCGTTTTAGAACTCGTTTGATATGCGGTTAGGTTCTTGACGACCCTTAGATGGATTCTAGATAGGTTTCATACTCAATCATGACAATTTTTGACAGAGCCTCCCAAGTTGTAGTTTGGATTTCTCTCTAGATATTGGATAATAGTGAAAAGGAACATGATATTTGCAATCTAGGAAGTGAGACGAAGAAAACGGTATAAAAAATTGGAAGTTTTGTGAAGTTTGGAAAGTTGACACTGTTCACTTCCGTCGGAGAAGATGACTGGATCTTCTCCGGCCGCCACAATCCCCACCGCGCAAATTCCCTCTGTTTTTATATTCAAATTTCCAGCTTCATTCACGTCCGTTAGATTGTGCTGAATAAGTGGACCGTGTAAGCTAATCGCACGGCTGTGATCATTTCGCGAATGTAGCATTTCCTTGCATAGTGAAACACTGAGTTTCACTTGAAACTCAGCTGGTCTCTCAATCACTTCGCTATCCACACCCCTGTCTCGCGAGGCCCAACACCAATTGCACATGAATCCATTACTCGTTACACCTCCTTGTATCCTCATTTTAATTTCATTTTTTTTCTTTTATTAATCTTGATGACTATTTAGTTTTAATTCAGCAAAAATATGAAATGATCTCAATAAATCTTGAAATAAATCATGTGAGTAGTTTAATATGTCTAGAATGCTTTCATATTTTTTAATTTCAGTTTTAGTGTATTTTTCAATTAATTGCATATTTTCCATTTTAATGTGTTTTTAATAATTGAAATATTACATGTTGCGCTTTATGATTTTATTTCTCTTTAAATAATTCATATTAGTCTCTGATTTTTTGTATGGTTAGTGTTGACACATTGTAGAGTAGTGTAATATTTTTCTTGCATTTTTTAGATACCATTTGAATAGGTTTTGAGATAGATATTTATAGCCAGCCCCATTTGAATACCCTATAGCATACATCTTGACTTAGCTTTCTGTTAGTGCCCTTAGGCATAGAACTTGGACTTGAAACTTTTACCATAGATTTTTAACACATTTAGGATCCTTTAGGAATTTTATCAAGATTTTAGGACCTGATTTCCTATTTTTCCCACATTTTACTTTCTGACCAAAGTTTGTGTATTCATGATTGCACCTTCTCATAGTTTGGCACTCTAAATGAACTTTTAGCCAACTTTAAGCATCCAATCTTCCCATTGACCCTTAGTACCTAGGTTGACACCTTTATAGGTTTATTTTCAAGTCCTTAACAAACCTTTAAGTGCCCTTAGGATGAATCTTCTTTTAGAGCTAACCATTTAAGGTTTCTTTAGAGCTTGGTGTGATGATTCTTATCCCTTGTGTGGTTTCTTTGATTGAGTTTGCCTTGTCATTCCAATCCCTTCAAGTCATGATGAAGATCTCTCTTGGGAGAGCCTAATCCTTCCCTTGGTTGGATTCTGTGCATTCCTCAAGAGGTTGAGCTTTGAATTGGCATCCTTCAGTATAGTACATTCCTTTGGTCTGCACTATCTTTCTCCTTCAAGTCTTGATGAGGAGCCCTTCTGGGAGAGCCTAATCCTTCCTTTGGTTGGATTCTGTGCATTCCTCAGGAGGTTGAGCCTTGGATTAACATTCTTGGCATGGTATATTCCCTTGGTTTATATATTGTCATCCATCTCCAAGTCCTTTTCTCAGGATCCCTCTTGGGAGAGCCTAATCCTTCCCTTAGTTGGATTATGTGCATTCCTCAACAGGTTGAGCCTGAGATGGACATCCTGTATTGATACACTTTAAATCAGATACCTTAGATTGATATCTAGGACTAATACCCAGTCTTTTCTGTCCTATTGACATATGATCCCTCTTGGGAGAGCCTAATCATTCACTTGGTTGGATTATGTGCATTCCTCAAGAGGTTGAGCCCATGATGGACTCTGGTGTTGATACACCTCCAACCTGATGTAGCCTGGGATGACTTCCCTGTTTCTCATTTTGGTTTCTCTCCCTTGTTTCATTTGCTTGATGCATTATAATAGGTTCATATATAGAATATTTTAGGTTAGGATAGTTGCATGACTACATTGAGAGGTTGAGTGGGTCTCCCTCTGCTTGCTTGCATTAAGGGTTGAGGTGATCCTCCCCTTGCCTGTGTGTTGTTTTTATTTTTATCTGATGTGTTTACATTGAAAGGTTTAGCCTGTCTCCCTTTGCTGTGTTTTCTATGTGCATCTCTATTTGCATCCCATGTTTGCATTAGAAGTTGAGGCTTCCTCCTTCTGCTTGTACTGTTGCATCGCATCTACATCTAGTTACTTTACGTTTCACCTACTTGACAGCTGTGTTTCTTTTTCCCTTTTTCTGTAGTTAGCTGAACTACAGCTGCTATGATTTCTCGTACCAGGCGAGAATATGTAGGCATAAGATGCGATATCCTAGCGAGCACACTAACAACTAACTTCTTTGTTCTCTCGCTGTCGTGCGATCGAGACTTTCCCGCTAACGACTGATTTCCCTTTCTCTTGCCCTAGCGCAATTGAGACCAGACCATAGTTCTAGTTCCCGTAGGTTCCCATACCTTTAAACCCCGACATACTACGTCCGTTCTACCACAAACAGGTAACGCCTAAGTCTCTAATGGTCGAGCAGCATACGCCTAACTGCTGGAATGTGCACGCCTGTATCGTCAATCCTTTCTCTCACCCCTGTGATCGAGAACACCCTGTATCTGTAGTATCCCGAACTACGTAAGCTCTGATCTCTCATATCTGTTGAGAATACGTAGGCACAATACTGACGTATTGGCGAGCCACCTTCCCCCTTCCGTTTACCCGTAGTTAGCCGAACTACATTGACTCTGATTTCTCGTTCTATGACGAGATTACGTAGGCATAAAGCGCGATGCTTTGCCGAGTCATTTTTCTTTTCTTTTCAGACCAGCCTTGAAAGTTAGATAGTAAACCAACCCGTCAGATAAACACAACAAGCGTGGATCCCGTTGAGTATAATGGACGTGAGGGGTGCTAATACCTTCCCCTTGCGTAACCGACTCCCGAACCCAGACATGGTTGCAATGACCTTGTCTTATACCTTTTCGTCAGGTTTTTCCGATCATTTCCTTTCCCTTTCTGTGGGATAAATAACGAAAGGTGGCGACTCTTTTGTTTTGCCGACACCTTATTTTCGCGGTAGCGACAGATGGCAAATGGTGTTAACAGAGTATGATATTCAGTACGTTTCCCAGAAAGCCATCAAGGGAAGCGTTCTGTCGGAATATGTCGCGGAACAGCCGATTGAGGATTATCAGCCGATGAAGTTTGACTTTCCAGATGAAGACGTCATGTTTTTGAGAATGAAAGATTGTGATGAGCCTTTACCTGACGAGGGACCTGAAAGAGGATCTCAGTGGAAATTGGTTTTTGACGGAGGAGTTAATTCATACGGTAATGGAATCGGCGCGATCATTACTACTCCTCACGGTTCTCATATACCGTTCACCACCTGATTGACATTTTCTTGCACCAATAATGAAGCCGAGTATGAAGCTTGCATTATGGGTTTGGAAGAGGCCGGTGATATGAGTATTAAGAATCTGGATGTATACGGTGACTCGGCGTTAGTCGTTAATCAAATCAAAGGAGAATGGGAAACTCGGCAGGCCAACCTGGTGCCTTATAGAGATTATGCAAGGAGACCGCTGCCTTTCTTTGATAGAGTTGATTTCCATCATATGTCGAGGGCTGAGAATCAGATGGCGGATGCCTTGGCCACACTCGCTTCGATGTACAAAGTGAATTTCTGGAATGAAACTCTTGCTATCACCATCATGCGTCTTGATAGACCTGCTTTTGTGTTTGCCGTTGAGAAAACATCCAATGGAAAGCCTTGGTATTTCAATATCAAGCATTTTCTCAAGACTCAGGAGTACCTATCTGGGGCATCCAACAAAGACAAGAAGACTCTGAGAAGGTTAGCCGATAATTTTTATCTGAACAAGGACGATGTGCTCTACATGAGAAATTTCAACATGGTCTTGCTGCGTTGTGTTGATGAACTTGAAGCAAACCTGTTGATGGAGGAAGTCCACGAGGGTTCTTTTGGTACTCATGCCGGTGGACATGCAATGGCCAGAAAACTGTTGAGAGCTGGGTATTATTGGATGACTATGGAATCCGATTATTTCAAATACGCCAGAAAGTGCCATAAATGCCAGATTTATGCGGATAAAGTGCATGTGCCACCAGCTCCTCTAAATGTGTTGACATCTCCTTGGCCTTTTGCCATGTGGGGAATTGATGTGATTGGAAAGATTGAGCCGACTGCTTCTAATGGACATCGCTTCATCCTGGTCGCGATTGATTACTTTACGAAGTGGGTAGAAGCAGCGTCCTTCGCCAATGTCACGAAGCAGGTGGTCACCCGATTCATAAAGAAGGACATCATTTTTCATTATGGTATTCCGGAAAGAATCATTACTGATAATGGTTCAAATTTGAATAACAAAATGATGAAGGAACTGTGTCAGAGTTTCAAGATCGAACATCACAATTCTTCTCCATATCGTCCGAAGATGAATGGTGCTATTGAGGCAGCTAATAAGAATATCAAGAAGATTGTGCAGAAAATGGTTGTGACCTACAAAGACTGGCACGAGATGTTGCCTTTTGCCCTTCACGGTTATCGTACTTCGGTGCGTACGTCAACCGGGGCAACTCCTTTCTCACTGGTGTATGGTACGGAAGTTGTCCTGCCATTAGAAGTTAAGATTCCTTCTTTAAGGGTTTTGTCGGATGTGAAGCTTGACGAAGCTGAATGGGTGCGAACCAGGTTAAATCAGCTAAACTTGATTGATGAGAAGAGATTGGCGTCTATTGCGCATGGCCGGTTGTACTTGAGTAGGATGAAGAAAGCCTTTGATCAGAAAGTGCGTCCTCGGTACTTCCAGACGGGTGATTTGGTGTTGAAAAGGATTCTTCCTCCTCAGACAGATCACAGGGGAAAATGGACTCCTAACTATGAAGGTCTGTATGTGGTAAGAAAGGTTTTCTCTAGCGGAGCCTTATTGCTATCTACTATGGATGGTGAAGATTTTTTGTCCCCTGTGAACGCGAACGTGGTTAAAAAATACTTTGCTTAAAAGAGACCCGCTGGACACAAAAAGAAAATTCCAGGCAAAAATGGGGCATCCCGGCGAACCATAAAAAAATAAAAAAGGTTTGGGAAAAAATTAGGGATAAAAAAGAAAAAGATGTGAACCCGCAAGGTTGAAAACCTGAAAAGGCAACATTGGAAAAAATGGGTATCCCGGTGGATTGAAAACCCGAAAGGGCGATCCAGGCAAAAGTTAGGGATTTTAAAAAAAGTAAATGATCATGGTCTGTGTTCGATCTGTGAGCTTGTGAGCAGTTATTCAGAAGGAAAGGAATCAGTCCAGTTAGTCTTGTCAGAAGACGAAACGCGGGGAACATCAAAGACATACAGGTCATAGCCGAATCGACACATGGTGGTTGTCTGTTTCCACATTGTCGACATGTCTATTGTATTTGTGTTCTTGTTTTTGAGCAATTTCCTCTTTTCAGGAATTGCATCTGAATTGTAATCTGCCTATTTACAGGCCTTTCATCAATAAAGTATTCACTTCAGTTAAAGAGCTTTCTTTTCCTTGTCCATTTTACTGTTTTGTTTGCGAAATGTCTGTTATTTTGGTAAACATTGCAGGTGAAAGCAAGAGGTTGTACAGAGCATAACGAAAACGCTGACTTTACTTGATCGACAAGTATCATGGATGGTAACTGAGGTAACCATTTCACATGTAGGGCATTTTTGGTGTTTTTTCTTTGTTGCAGGTCAATAGGGTTATCACAGCCGAGTGAGATTCCCTCTCCTCAGCAGCTCAAGTCGCAACAAGTAGCAGTTGTTGTTAGCCGGATATTCTCAGCGGATTAAGGGTGTTACTTCCGGCAGAATGGACTTGTTCCCCACAGGTAAATGCAGTCAGGCATGAGCAAATGAGAGGCTTATTTCCCATGGCAGAGATTTATCTTCTCTAGTGAAGTGGTCATCTTATCCCCAGAAGAGTTGTGTCCTCTCCCCAGCAGAGTCCGATTATCAAGTTTGAAGTGTTATATCTCCAGTAGAGCAAAGCTTTGTCTTCGTGAGAGAATGAGTCTCAGGCAGGGTGGAAGTTTATTCTCAGCGGACCAGGATAGAAGGGTTTCCCTCAGCGGCAGGGTGGCTTGTAAGCCAATTTTCTTCTCCAGTGGAGGCAACATTGGTGACACCCTTTCCCACGGAGTCGGTTCAGGATTTTCTCCAGCAGAGTGCAGTACTAATTCTCTCGATAGAGTAAGTGGTAGAACAGGAGTCTGGGATTTCCCCAATAGATTCAAGTTCCCCGTAGAGCAGTTGTATCTGATATTTCTCAGCAAGACAGGTTGATATTTGATGTAATCCCAAGCAGAGTGGATTTTCTCCCCAAGCAGGGTGGAGTTCTTTGGAAATGTCGTTCAGGGATGGTTTCTTGAGCAGGATAAAGTCAGTCTCCGGTGGTCGATTGTTTCCCCCCGCAGAGACAGTTTCCTCAGCATAAGGGGTTTTGATTTAAGCACAAATTGCTTATGACCCCGCAGAGTTATTCAAGTCCCCAGAAGATTTGATCCCCAGCGGTGCGTATTTTTCTTCCCGGCTTGGTTTGTTTCTCTCTCCCCGACGGAGTGGGTATCTCTTCTCCCTAGCATCTATTTTGCTTGGCTGGTTCTGTTGCATTTGCATTTTGCATTGGCATCCTCCCAAATGCATAGCATTTCCATTTCGTATGGAGCATTACGCCATTTTCAAACATAAGCATCTGAAGCATAAGCCAGGTTTGGTGCTTTGGGACTGGATTTCTTTTCAGCAGAGATTTGTTTGAATTAAGGGGCTTTTGTGTTATCCACGTCTGGATGGATTTTTTTGGGTTGGTGATTTTATCAGATTCTTCCCAGGTGGTTAGTTTGGGTGAACGTTTTCGCTTTTCCCCAGGGAAGTCGCTTGCGAGTGTTGTCTTCCCTGGTCAAGCTTGTAGTTCTTTCCCAACAGAGTGGTTCCGACTTTTGGTTGGTCATCGTTGTTTATTTCAACTTTTGGTTGATGACCCAGTGGCGTTTGGATGTCATTCCAACTTTTGGTGGTTATTCTTTATTTCTCTCAGCAGAGTCGAGGATTCCAACTCTTGGTTGGCCCCCTACAGTGTAGTTCAGATGATTGTATTTGGTGTTCCTACTTTTGGTTGGCCTCGAAGGTGATCCCAACTGTTGGTTGGTAATCTTTGGTTCCCCCGAGCGGAGTCTCTATTCCAACTTTTGGTTGGCTATCTTTGTTGTTCTAACTCTTGGTTAGTAGTTGTTGTTCTAACTCTTGGTTAGTGGCCTTTTATTACAACTCTTGGTTGATAATCTGGGATGATTATCTCAAATTTTGGTTGGCAGTCTTCTATGGTGGAGTCAGCTTTATGTAGCGTTCCCCAGCTATTCTAACTCTTGGTTAGTAGCTTTTGATCGATGAGGATCTTTCCCCGGCAATCCTAACTCTTGGTTAGCAACTTATGTTTCGACCTTTGATCATTGGTGATTCTAACTATTGGTTAGTATCTTTGTTTCCCAAGTTTTGGTTGGATATTTTCCCCTGCGGTTGTCCCAACTCTTGGTTGGTATTCCCGTACTTCCCCAGTAGGTTCGGGCTGAGACGTCTGTTGTTGTCCCAACTTTTGGTTGGTAGTCTTCCCTTTTCCCCTTAAAAGAGTCGTTATCCCAACTTTTGGTTGATAAGAAGATCTGGTGTTTTCCAACTTTTGGTTGGTGGTTATGGTTTCTCTGGTAGGGTCAGTCGTGAACGTCGGTTCATTTTCCAACTTTTGGTTGGTAGTCCTTGATTCCCATGTAAGGTCGCCATATCCGGTGTGGTCGACATGTTGTCATTTTTCTAACTCTTGGTTGGTAACCTTGGTTCTCTGGTTGGTGATTCTGACTTTTGGTCCGAACGCCTCAGCAAAGTCATCTCACCATGTAAATTTCGGTTGTGGATTCCGACTCTTGGTCGGTAGGGGTGGTTTTGTCCCCAGAAAGTCATTCTCATTCCATCTTTTGGATGGTGCTACTAGATTGTTGTCTGGTGATGGATGTTGACTCCCCGACGAAGTCGTCTCGCCGTGAAAGTTTCGGTTGGTGTTGTGGTAGTCCCAACTCATGGTTGGTAGCGTTTGGTTCTTTATCTCATCTCTTGGATGGTATCCTTTGATTGTTGTCTTTTGGTAGATGTTTGTTCTCCACAGAGTCGTCTAATTAGTCTACTCTTTCCCCGGTGAAGTAGCCACAAAGTTGTTTGGTTACTCTTTTGTTCCCCAGCAGGGTTTGTTCCAACTTTTGGTTGGTATTCTGAGTTCGCTATCCTGACTTTTGGTTGGTATTTGTTGATGGTTTCATCCCAACTCTTGGTTGGTATCTTTGGTTGTTTCCCAACTCTTGGTTGGTATCTGTTGGTCTTTGTTCCAACTCTTGGTTGGTATCCTCCGGGCGTGTTCCCGACTTTTTGGTTGGCATCTTTTGGGATGAATTTCAGATTATGTTGGATTGTTATCCCCAGCGCGTCGTTTTATGACTCTTGGTTGGTAGTCACTGTTTTGCATTCCTGCGGGGTGCAAATTTCCGGGTTCTTTGGTATTCAATCACCTTATACTTTGAATGGTTAAACGCAGATGCTTTTCCTCCCTTCAGGTCCAAGTTGTTTGAATAGGGGCAGCTGTAGCACCCCAAAATTTTCCTTTCGTTTTAACTGTAACTGGATTTTGTTTCTTTGCATTTAGCATTTTTGCATTGCATAGCATTCGTCCTCGAGGTATGGGATCAAGGCGTTCCTGTGACTCAGGTTCATTTCGGAGCAAAAGGCTGAACAACAAACATCGAACATCAGAGGCTCGGGCATTTATTTTTCCCAGTGGTCAGGCGACCGATTTTATTTTGCAGGTTAATTTCGTATCAGAAAGCAGCACTCAGGCTCGTAACGAGT
Organism: Lathyrus sativus; assembly: GCA_963859935.3. Lineage (NCBI taxonomy): Eukaryota > Viridiplantae > Streptophyta > Magnoliopsida > Fabales > Fabaceae > Lathyrus > Lathyrus sativus. The sequence continues at coordinate 173,251,332 of OZ012737.1, forward strand.
ATTTCCAGAGTGATAACATTCAAAAATGATGTTCAACAGCTAAACAGAGCCCCAGATAGTTGAAACAGGGCAAATGGACAGATTTCCCACCAAAAGGCACCAAATTCAAAATTTTGAAGGTGTTAATCGGTTAACAAATATGGTTAACCGATTAACCATTGGAGAATCAGCCCAGATTTGAAATTTTAATAGTGTTAACCGGTTAACGCATATGGTTAACCGGTTACCCATAGCAGAATTTGCCCTGTACGTGAATTTTCAAGACCAGCCACTTTTGAAGTCCAATTTTGGTCACTTGAGTTTCAAATTTTCACTGGGAAGGATCTAGAACACCTTTAAATTTTAGATTTCCCTCCAAAATCCCATTCCACATTCCAAGCCTTGATTTCCAACCCAAATTCCAATCCTTGCTTTGGGATCCAAATCTAGATCATATTTAAGTGATCTACTCCAAACCTCACCAACCAATTTTTTCATTTCTCACATCCATTTTTCAGAATTGATCATAATTCTCTCTCAAATTCTCTCAACTTCTCCATTTCCAAAACTCACTCTAAAGCTATTTTTCATTGGAACTATTGATTCTTCATTGGAATCAATAGATTCTTGAGCATAAACCTCCATCCACCATCACCATTGCATTGATTTTCATCTTCAATTTTCGTGCAAGCTTGGATCTGAATCTGAAGTTAGATCTAGAAGTTATTATTTGAAGCTTTTTGACTCAAATTTGGTGGATCTTCATTCATACAACAACAATTATTGTGGATCTTGAAGTTTTCCAGATTTCTAGCATTTGATATACTCAAATTCAGTTGATCAACATTCACCAAAGCAAATCTCCGCTTCGAAGGTTGGAATTCTCGATCCAATTTAATTGTTTGAGCTTATCATGTTAATCTTCATATTCAATTGAATTGTGTTGATTTTGATTTGTTCGATTTGTGATATGGTTGTGTAATTGTGTATCCATGCTGTTGGATCTCTGTTTTCTGTTGTTAGTTTCGTGCTTAATTGATAAGTTGATCTGTTGGATCTTGGTTAAGCTGTTCTGTTGCTAAAAGTGCTTTTCTGCTTGTTGTTTTTGGCTTCTAGTACAGTGTTAACCGGTTAACGTATATGGTTAACCGATTAACCAATTCAAATATTCAAAATTTTCAAAGATTTCATGGTGTTAACCGGTTAACGCCTGGTCTTAACCGATTAACACCTACGAATTTCCAGATGTTCACTTGTTTTATACAGGTTACTGATTAACAGTATATGTTAACCGATTAACACTGTGCCAGAATGTCATATTTTCTGTTTTGCTTGCATGTTTACATATCGGTTCGATTCGAATCATCATAGGTCAGTGTGATGCATTAGAATTGAATTGTTTTGAGTTCGTGGTTGATTAATCATGATGTTGTTGACTTGTATGATCTTTTTTTCAATTGTTTGCATGCTCGTATATATGGTTCGAATTGATCATTTGTTTGCATATTCATATGCTTTCGTCTCTTGTTTTTCCCACATGTTTGCATCATTATTGCATCACTGTTGAGGTCGAGATGCACTTGTGGTGGCTGCTGCCCCACACACTTTTCTCCCTCCTACCATTCTAAGTGTGCATTTTCATGGTTGCATTTTACTACTTGTGATTGATTCTTCCTTTGTTCTTCTTGTGCTTTCTTGCCATGATCCCCATAGGATTCCTAGTCCCTCCGCTTAGGATGAGAGTAGGAGAGACATTAGGCGCTCAATCCAAGTATGCTAACATTAGGGTAGATGTTTCCCCTTTTTATCCGAACTCTAGGACCACTTTGCATGACAATGTTAGGGCCGAGTTTCCCTTAGTCCTTCCGTGTGTCTCTCTTTCTCATCTCAAAATCATGCTAACTCATTTAATAAAGGCGGTTAACGTTGCGCGCTACGAGCCTTAAGCTACATGGGGAATGATTAGTGAGGGGGTCTCGTCTCGCTTATCTAGAATGTTTATTATACGTCCTGTTTGGGGGCGATATACGACGCATTCGCCTCCATGTCATAGTCTTTAGTGCAACGTGAATCACAAACCAAATTAATTCACCTCACTAAAAAATACAAAAAAAAACTTAAACCTTTTTCCGTCGGCATTAATTGGAAACATTTTTCAGAAAAGAGTGTTGTTAAGCTTCGGTTCTACCACAAACAGGCTTAGTCCCTAACTGCTGGAACAGAGGATTAACCTTACTCGATTAAAACACTTAATCAACATGTGGTTTCGTGTCTGCCCCAACTACGTTTGCTCTTATCTTTCATACCAGATGAAAGTACGTAGGCACAAGACGCGACGTCTTGGCGAGCAACCTTCCCCCCTTCTCTCTCGTAGTTAGCCGAACTACATTGACTCTGACTTTCCCATTGCACGAGGGAATACGTAGGCACAGAGCTGCGATGCTCTGACGAGTCTCTTTTTCTTTTCTTCTGTCCTGTAAACCTTTAGCTAGATAGTTTAAACACACCCTTAGATAGACAACAAGCGTGGATCCCGTCGAGTACGACGGACGTGAGGGGTGCTAATAACTTCTCCTTGTGTAACCGACTCTCGAATCCAGGACTTGGTTGCGATGACCTCGTCTTTTCCCTTTTTCGTCAGGTTTTTCCGATCATTTCTTGTCCCTCTCTTTGGGATAAATAACGAAAGGTGGCGATTCTTCTGTTTTCTACCGGGTGTTTTTCGCAGTTGCGACAACCTTTATACCAAGGATATCTTGATGAAATATACAATTGTACTTACAATAACCTTGAATTGTTAGATGTACGAGAATATAATCATAAATGAATAAACTGATGAACAAGTAATATTATGACACACGATCCGAAATATCGAGAATGCCAAGTTCTCGTTGGATATGAAAGAAAGGTTCAATTGCTCGCGACTTTGTGAAAATGTCTGCTAGTTGATTTTTAGTATCAACATGTTCAAAAATAACATCCCCTTTCTCTACATGATCCCTAAGAAAATGGTGTCGAATTTCGATATGTTTGGTGCGTGAATGCAATACCGGATTTTTGGTAAGATTAATGGCACTTGTATTGTCACAGAAAATAGGAATACATTCAAGTTTGAGGTTAAAATCCAACAATTGTTGCTTAAGCCACAAGACTTGAGCGCAACAACTCCGGCGGCAACGTATTCCGCTTCAGCGCTTGAAAAGGCAACATAAACTTGTTTCTTGCTATGCCAACTGACCAAAGAATTTGAAAATAGGTGACAAGTACCACTAGCACTTTTCCTATCCGATTTGCACCTGGCAAAATTGGAGTCGGAGAAGCCTACCAACGAACAATCATTTCCTTTGGAATACCATAGCCCATACTTTGGAGTACCTGATAGGTAGCGAAGTATACGCTTAACAGCTTTTAAATGAGATTCCTTAGGAGCCAATTGATATCGAGCACACATGCACACGCTAAACATAATGTCGAATCTAGAGGCGGTAAGATAAAGAAGTGAACCGATCATACCTCGATACCTTTTTACCTCTACATCCTTACCACTTTCATCTTTATTCAAGTTTGCGCATGTAGGCATAGGTGTGTCTATGGCTTTAGAGTTTTCCATGTCAAATCTCTTGAGAAGTTCTAAACAGTACTTTGTTTGACTCATGAACATTCCTTCCTCAAGCTGTTTAATTTGCAATCCGAGAAAGTATGTGAGTTCCCTCATCATACTCATCTCGAATTCTCCCTGCATAAGGTTAGAAAACTCTCTCACGAGATTCATGTTAGTTGACCCAAATATAATATCATCAATATAAATTTGTACCAATATCAAGTGCTTTCCTTGACGCTTAATAAAGAGAGTTGTGTCCACTTTGCCTCTCGAATATCCTTGATCAAGTAAGAACTTGCTTAGACGCTCATACCAAGCTCTAGGAGCCTGTTTGAGTCCATACAAGGCTCTTTTTAGTTTATAAACATGATCGGGATATTCGTGCGATTCAAAACCCGGAGGTTGTGCAACATAAACTTCTTCATTAATGTAACCGTTAAGGAATGCACTCTTAACATCCATTTGAAATAGCTTAAAGTTTGTCGCACAAGCGAAGTCAAGCAAAAGGCGTATAGCCTCGAGTCGGACAACCGACGCATAAGTCTCCTCATAGTCTATGCCTTCCTCTTGGTTATACCCTTGCGTGACTAAAAGCAACTTGTTTCGGGTTATTACCTCGTTTGCGTCCAACTTGTTCCTAAACACCCACCGGGTGCCGATTACTCGATGTCCTCGTGGAGGAGGGACAAGGTCCCAAACCTCATTTCTATTGAACTGATTAAGTTCCTCTTGCATTGACAAAACCCAATGTTCATCGAGTAAGGCGTCTTTAGGGTTTTTAGGTTCAACTTGCGAAACGAAAGCGAAGTGATAACAGAAATTACTTATCTGAGAACAACTTGTAACACCCTTTGATATATCTCCGAGAATGTTGTCAATTGGATGGTCTTTGGAAGACTTCCAAGCTGGAGGGAGATCATCTTTTGAGAGCGGATGAACTTCCTCGATTTCCCCATGGCAGACATCTTTCTCTTCCTCAACTTTGGCTTGGTCGGGCTGATCAATTCTCGGCTCGGCACCTTTGAGTATGTCTTCCGTATATGTACTTGCACCATGAATAACACTACCTTTTCCGACATTTCTCGGATAAGATTCATCAAATGTTACGTGTACCGATTCTTTAACAATAAGTAATATTTTATTGTAGATTTTATACTCTTTACTTGACTAAGAGTATCCAAGGAAGATACCTTCGTCAGCCTTAGAGTCAAATTTACCCAAGTTTTCCTTTCCATTATTCAAAACAAAACATTTGCAACCGAAAACATGTAGGTGAGATACATTTGGCTTGCACCCTTTTAAAAGCTCATACGGTGTTTTGTTTAGAATGGGGCGAATGAGCATCCTATTCAAAACATAACAAGCCGTACTTATGGCGTCGGCCAGAAAATATTTCGGTAATCCACTTTCATTGATCATTGTTCTCCCCAACTCTTCTAAAATACAATTTTTGTGCTCCACAACCCCATTTTGTTGAGGAGTACATGGAGAGGAGAAGTTGTGATCAATTCCATGGTTACCGCAATATTCTTCAAATAAATGGTTTTCAAACACACCTCCATGGTCACTTCTAATTGACACAATGTTTATGCTTAATTTATTTTAGGAAAGCTTGGCAAATCTCTCAAAGGCGGCGAACGTATCGCTCTTGCTAGCCAAAAAGATAGTCCAACAAAATCTAGAGAAGTCATCCACTATTACAAAACCGTAATAGTTTCCACCTAGGCTTTTAATTCTAGATTGCCCAAATAAGTCCATATGAAGACGCTCGAGAGTTCTCATAGTTGAAAAAATATTTTTAGATTGAAAAGAGATCCTCGTTTGCTTTCCCATTTGGCAAGCATCACAAAGGTGTTCCTTGGTAATCTTAATTTTGGGGAGACCTAAGACTAGATCTTTTGAGACTACTTTATTTATCAAGTCAAAGTTAACATGTGCTAAATGCCTACGCCATAACCATGAGTCTTCACTCATTGTCATGAGACATTTGTCACTTGTTAACAATACTTCATTCAAATCTAGCATATAGACATTGTTCACTCTTAGGCCATTAAACATACTCTTCTTGTCATCACTATGCACAATTTTGCAACAATCTTTTGAAAATGATACATCCTATCCTTTTGTTGCATAATTGGCTAATGCTAAGTAGATTATGTTTGAGACCCTCGACAAGCAACACATCGGAAATAGTAGTGGAAGAAGGGTTACCTACACTACCTTTACCAAGTATTGCACCGCGATTATTGTCATCATACGTTACATATTGTCGCTACTCGAAAAATGCATCGCGCAACGACGGGGAGGCGAAAAAGATAAGGACAGAAGAGTCGCCACCGAACTTTATTTATCCCATGAGGGGAAAGGAAAATATCGAGAAAACCTTAAGAAAGAAATGGATAAGATGGTCTCGCGACCAAGAACGGGTTCGGAAGCCGGTTATGCAAGGGGAAGGTATTAGCACCCCTCGCATCCATCGTACTCGATGGGAACCTTTTGCTTGTCGACGTGTGAATTTATTTGCTTAAATATTATGCTATAAAAAGAGTGTTCTAAAAGATAGAGAGAAGGGTTTAGAAACGAAGAAAGGAGGGATGGAGAGATAGAACAGACTCGGTAGGACTTCGCAGTCCTATGCCTACGTATTCTCAATAGATGTGAGAAAGTCAGAGTCGACGTAGTTCGGGGAACTACAGATATGGGGGGGGAATGTGCTCGGCAAGGATTGTGGCCCTTGTGCCTACGTATCTTTACTTGAAAAAGTAAAGAATCAGAGCAGCCGTAGTTCGGCCTACGGTGTGTTGATGCTTTTTATGGATGATGCTATCGTGCGCATTCTAGCAGTTTAGGTGTTTTGCTGCTCGCATGTGAGGAGACTTATGCGTTACCTGTTTGCGGTAGAACAGACGTAACATATCCTTTTGAAAGATTGATTAGTTTTCGCCACGCGGGGCAAGAAGTCACGTTTGATTGATTGGATTGTTTTTTAAGGGGCGAGACAAGTCCTCGGATAGTAACCCCTACGGGTAGTACCCAATTCATTGTCTCAAAGTTTTTGTTATGAAAGGATGTGGTGAACGAGGCGTCTTCGTATTGAAAGACGAGCGTCGAAACCACCCTCACTACAGTGGGCGTCCCAACGCTCGGAGAAGAAGAGGTCTACACCCAATCCTCTCTCTTTAATCCAGTACAAAGGGAACTTCGTTCTCTTATTAAAGATATTTTTGATTTTGAATGGTAAGTGCTTTGCGATAGAGAACCCTACGGTAAACGTCAGCACTCGGGATAGGAGAAGGCCTACGCCTAACCACTCCACGACCATTCAAGTTTTTGTTGTGAAAATAATTTGAAATGCACTCGGTGCGGGACCGAGGTTTTAGGTGAGAAAGGTGCGGAAGGAAGTTGTGAAAGGAGAGGTAGTGGAAGAAGTCGCGTCTTCATATTGAAAGACGAGTGTCTAAACCACCCACACTACAGTGAGCATCTCGACACTCGGAAAGGAAGAAGTCTACACTTAATCCTTTCTCTTTAGTCCAATACAAAGAGAAGTTGATTTATTATCGAAGAGGTTTGAAAATGGACTCGGTACGGGACCGTGGTTTTAGGAGGGAAGGTTTGAAAAGTTACTCGGTGCGGGACCGAGGTTTTTTAGGAGGAGAGAGAATGTCGTCTTCGTATTGAAAGACGAGTATTGAAACCACCCACACTACAGTGAGCATCTCGACACTCGGAGAAGAAGAGGTCTACACCCAATCCTCTCTTTTTAATTCAATACGAATAATTTGATTTTGAAAATTGTTTGACAAAGTTTTGAATCGGGTCGGGACAAGTGACGAAGAGAGAAAATAGGTGGTCTCAGATCCAACGTCATTTATCAGTAGTTTGACTTAATGACGGTTTACGGAGGTCTCGTCATCGACCCAAACGAGAAAAATTAAATAAAAAATTCAATAACAAATGAAAAATAAGATCAACTTCTAAAATGAAATAAATTTCTAAATAGCCAAATAACAATATATTCTAAAAGAAAAATAATATAAAAAAAAAACTCCTAAATTTAATATATACAAAAAACTCTAAAAGAATATTAATAAAACTTAAAAGAAAATAACAACAAACAAAATATTTACAAAAGTTATATAAAAATATAAAAAATAATAACAGTATGCTTAACATATTAACAAATTTCAAAATACAAAATTATATATATTAAAAATAATAATTAATAATTTACATTATTAAATAAAAAAATAAAAAAAGAAAGAAAAAAGTTCAATGAAACAGGAGGGTGTATCAGTACAACAGAGGTGCAGTGGCCAAAATCCGATTGGGCTTTGAGCCCACATCAAACAAACAGAAAAAAATAGCAACTGGGGGAGTATTAGTGATATGGGGGTGTAATTCACAATACGGTTAATTGGGCCAGAAAGCCCACTAACCCGATTGAAGTCACAATTCATCTTTCTCACTTCACTTTGGCAAAAGCAAAACCCTAGCCGCCATGTCCAGACCGTCACTTCCTCTTCGTCCGTTCCTCATCTTTTTTCAACAAATTCTTCCGACAAAAACAAGATCCCCTTCCCTTGACTCTCAGCTTAAACTTCATTTTAACTCATTACCTGCAACACGAAAATGAACACACAAATCTAAATGATTCTTCCTCTGTTCTTTGTTGGACGTCATGTGAGCTCTGTTAGAGATGTTTAGAGGAGATTGAAACTTCGTTGAGATTGTTGATAAGTTGTTCGTGCAGTATGAAGATGATATGATGTTGTTGATTATGAGTGTGTTGTAGATCGATGAAGACGAAAGTAGATCTGTTGCGTTTGGTTGAAGATCTGGAAAAAGGTTTCGGAAGAGAAAAGGTTTCGGAGGAGGAGAGTGACGCGTTAGGTTTTGTTAAAGGCGAAAATAGAGGTTTGTTTGATTTCTGAAGGTTGAGTATTTGGGATTTTGTTTTGCTGGGTTAAATCTGAAGAAGGGTTGTTTGGAAGTTTAACAGTGAGGAAATGAAGGAATTTCTGAAGAGTTTTGGGAAATGGGTTTGAATGCTTGTGGTTGGAGGTTACAAAAATGTTTCTGGGAGGTTAAGTGGGTTATTCGCGGTGAAGAAGGTGATGGAGATGTTGGAGGTTTTTGCGAGCGATGTTGTTCGATGGAGAGTGAAGAGTTTATGAGTGGAAGGAGGGTTTTCTGGATGTTTGTTGAAAGATGATGACCAAACTTGGTTATGCAGAAACGGGGAGGAGCAGAAATGGAGAGACAGGTGCCTGGAAGGGAAAGTTCACGTCACAGTTTCGAAGACGGAAGTGGGGGTTTATGTGTGTGTTGCTGCAGGTCTAAGTTTGTCTAGAGCTGGTTGTGGTGTTTGTTAGGTTGATTCACATTTATTGCTCGAGTATGGTGAAGTTTTATATGAGCATGGTTGTTATGGTGGGTTCAAGGTTGAAGTATAGAGTGCAATAAGGGTGGTAACTTTAATGGTGATGATGGTGAGGGAAAAAGATAGAGGTTACATGGCTAAGGAAGGTTGAAGGATGAGTTTTGACTTGTTGTTGATGTTGGATTTCTGGGCTGAAGTTTTGAAGGTTCAAGGCCGAACAATGGTTTTAGGTGGCTGTTCAAGCTTGTAGTGGTTCTGAGTGGTTCTGTCGAAGGAGAGAAATTGAAGAGAGTGTAAAATGGTGATGTTCTATGATGATGAGGATGGAAGGTGAGAAAACATGGTTTTGAAGGTGAGGACAGACCAAGAGTTTTTAAGAGTTTTTTTTTTTAGATGAATGAGCTGTTTCTTATTTCCATAGTTGTCTGGTTTTATTGTCTTTTTTTTTACTTTAGAGTGATGGTTGTGAATTTATGCAGGTCTTGTCTGGTGTGGAGGATGTGGTTTGTTGGTCTGGTGTGGAGTGAATTTGCAGGCTGTTGTCTGTAGCAGGTTTTGTCTGGCGGTACGGTTTTATTTGTTTTATGCAGGGTTTTTGGCTGGTTGTGCAAAGATAGCAGAATGGTTTGGCAGCTAGTTGCAGTAGGTTGTTGTCTGGTTTTGTGATTGTCATACTATCATGTTTATTCTATCAGGGGTTTTACCACTAACATGCCTCTTTTCTTTTGTCGCAGGAGAGTCCTCTGTGCGGGCCACTAGGAAATAACAATGTGGCCACATGTTACGGTTCTTATGATAAGTAACTTAGCCACGTGTTGATTTTATTTTAAACCTCCGTTGGAAGCAAACTTTGATTTCCTGTCACATTTGCTTACAGGTTCAAAGGTCAAGGAATCAAAGACATTATTAAATTCCAGGCCGGCGTGCCGAGCATCGTTATGAAGCATGCAAATTCACTTAGCCAGAAGGTTAAAGTAACATGATATTAACTTGAGGCTTGTATTCAATCACGTCAACATCACACGGGATCATCCTTAACGGAAGCTGGAACAATGGACTTGGCACAAGACTTCAAGCGAACGACAATCTCATAAACTCAATAATGGCGCCCTCATCAGTCTCGGCCCACGGTATCTCTTCTGGGTTGTGTGGTGTACAGAAGGCAAAGGCAATTGGTATGGATTGTTGTTGAGCTTTTTCTGCTGTCGCAGAACAAGCTGTGCTGGTATATTTTATGCAGGCGCGGACCGTACACGTTGGAAATGGATAAAACAAAACAAACTGCGGTGTTACGTTGTATTCATATGACAAGGCATTCAAACAGTGGTCAAGAGTGTCTTGTGTGGGGTAACATCTGCTCAATCCATTGTTATTCACTTTTTTATTTTCCTGTTACTGCGTAGCAAATTATGACGGTTGTAACGTTGTTCTGATGCAGGTATTTGTCTGCTTGAGAGGGCTCATCCAATGGTGATTTCTCTAGAGTCATCTCACGGCCAAGTCTATCATCTGAAGAGACATTTCTTGCACCAATACTGCTCCTTCTTTTCTATTTTTCGAATTTTTTCTATTGTATTGGTACCGGTTCAAATCACCAATGGTGTTGTTGCAGGTCTAAAGATGCAGAGTCAGGAGGGTATGTTCTCATCTACATAGATCTTAGAAGTGCAACTCTTCTTAAGTCAGCTGAGTCGCATATATCGCTTGGAGATGATGGAAAGCGGCCATCGGAGTCTGAGCTACCGATATGCTGTCGACACGGAACAAAGCTGAGATAACGTCGATGTTCATCAATAACAAAATCCTTCAATCGAATTGTTAACCAACACATAACCCTTGTGAGTGTAGAAATTCATGATCTGCAAACGGTAACGTGCTGCTGCGGAAAGGCTATTGTTGAAGTCTTGTAGAAGGTATACCGGTTTTGACTTGTCGTACGGTGTTGCAGGTTTATGGTTGAGGAGCGTGTAGTGGTTTTAAATTTTGATTTTTTTTTCTTTTTTCAAAAACAGAAATTGGTCGTGTGGGCCTCTTCACTTTGTGATGTATGTCATTTCAATGAGAATTCTTTGAGCTTTATTTTGAATTTGTGACAAGACCATGTGGGTAATTGCACCACTATAAGAACCGCTGAGCCGTGAATCCTTGTATTTCCACTTCTTGAATTCAATTTAATAATCACTCTACAACTCATGCTCTAACATTGTGACTTTTATTATTGGGTCATCCTCAATTCCAAAATGTTGTGATCTTGAAACTCAAATAATTCACTTGGTTAGAACATGAGAGGAAATCTTTTATACCCTTCTTGGACCAACTTGTATTATTTTGAAACAACTCAAAAAATAAATTTGGGAGGGCACTGTTCGTAGCTTGTAAATGAATTCTCATAACTTAAAACAAATTAATCTAGTAACCATGAGACATCTTAATCACAACCTTCCATTACAACTTGACATAACTCATCTTACGCCTTAATTCCACCATGAATTGAATTAAACACATGCTCGAATTACAAATTAGCTGTACGTTGAAGATTAACGATCCCAACTCCGAATCACTAATAACCATCATAACAATAGTTCTTCCAACCATGACTTGTACATATGCTTGATCCACTTGAATATGACTAAAAATCTTCTTGAGATAAGCCTCAAAGTCAATTGATCACATCTTGACCACTCTGCCATGCTAATGGGATATCTTTTTTTCTTATTTCCACTAGGATTCCACATATTTGCAAAGGCCTGTAATCTCAATGGGTACAAACAAATCCCTCATCCTTAAAACCTCATACAATTGTGGCCAAAAGCCAAATGACCACCTATAGCAAGATCATGAATGTACACTAGAACATGGTATCAGAAATTTGAAATGGTAGGACAAATTTAGGGTATGACAGATGCCCCTATCTAATTGGCTTAAACCGAGTTAGATGAATTGTTGCAGCGTTCATTGTTCAAGGTAGAAGTCAATTAGATACAAAGAATACCCTGAATTTGTCAAAAAGAAGGAAACTGCTCAGGAATGAAATACTGGGTATCTTGCGAAGGTCGTTAACACCAAAAGGATGTTAACAGAGAAAACTTGACACCAAAAGGATGACGAGCCTATCACCAAAAGGATGATAGTACCCTCACACACACTGCTCTGAAATCAAGAGAAAGTATGGGATCCACTACCAAAAGGATAGCGGAAAACACGCTAGTCATGACACCAAAAGGATGTCAAACCCATCACCAAAAGGATGATGGAGTCCATTACCAAAAGGATAATGGAAAATACGCTAGTCACGACATCAAAAGGATGCCAGACCCATCACCAAAAGGATGATGGAGCGGAGACGCTAGTCATAACACCAAAAGGATGCTAGACCCATCACCAAAAGGATGATGGAGCGAAACAAAATCAACCCTAACACCAAAAGGATGTAGGAGGATAAGCTTCTCTGAAGAGATTGCCACTTATCACTGAAGATGGATAAGCTTCTCTGAAGAGATTGCCACTTATCACTGAAGATGGATAAGCTTCTCTGAAGAGATTGCCACTTATCGCTGAAGATGGATAAGCTTCTCTGAAGAGATTGCCACTTATCGTTGATGAAAGATAAGCTTCTCTGAAGAGATTGCCACTTATCGCTGAAGATGGATAAGCTTCTCTGAAGAGATTGCCACTTATCGCTGATGAAGGATAAGCTTCCCTGAAGAGATTGCCACTTATCGCTGAAGGGTCAAGTCTGTTGGAGACAAAGCACTGGGGATCGCCCATGACTTTACTGGAGATGCCCCTGTCTGGGCTGAATGTTGATTTGAAGATCTGATTAACCACAAGGTTGAAATACGCCATGCAATACACCCATGGTTTTGAAAAGATGCCCCTGACCGGGCTGGATTTTTTTTCTTTAGTGATCTTGAATTTTGTGGGAGGACCCACAGTTTTTGCAAGTAATGCCCCTGATTGGGCTGATGATTGCATTGAAGCTCTTGAATTTGCCCAACAAAAGTTGCAAACTCTGTGGGAGAACGCCCACGGTCTTGCGGAAAATGCCCTTGACTGGGCTGATTATGATCTTGATATCCTCTGACTCTCGTGGGAGAAAACCACGATATTGCAAGGGATGCCCCTGACTGGGCTGATGATGATCTTGAAAATCTTCAAAATTTGATCTTGGATCTGAGCTCGCATATGCTAATGCTTTATGATGATGCTGTCCCAATAAATGGAAATGCAAATGCAAATGCTAATGCGCGGAGATGCAGGAGCCGGGGAAAAGTATGATATGATTAGGAATATGCATATGATGCAAGATGCTTATGAACTCGAATGCGATGTGTATGATGCATATGATAATGATGGATGCAGGCGGGTGACTGGGAATGCAGGTGATGCCATGGCAGACTTTTGGTGGTTGCCAATGTAAATTGGACTTTGGGTTGGAAGTACCAGACGAGGACTGGTATTCGAAAGGGAAACCAGATGGGACTGGTTGGCGAAAGGTTAAGCTGTCAGACGAGAACTTGACTTCTGGCTTTGGTGTCAAACGGGAATTGACTTTGTGGTTTGCCAGACGAGAACTGGACTTTGGAACTGTGATTACCAGACGAGAACTAGTTAAATGGTAGGCTAAAGAATGAGTGACCAGACGAGGACTGGTTTGAAGGTAACATATACCAAACGGGAATTGGTATTCAGCGAATGGTTGACCAGATGGGACTGGTATTCAGGCTTGCCAGACGAGAACTGGATTTTGGAGGTTTTGATTCGTTTTGATAGGTTTAGGCTGTGGGATGAAGGATCCAATGACAGCAAGGCCTTTTTGGAAGGTTAAGGTTAATTAGGTGAGGTGATGGTATGATTCCCCAACACTCGTTTTGAACTTAACAATTGTTGATGAGGATGAAATTGCTTGAGTAGCTTGCAATGAGACGACCTCGAGATGGCTTGCCCCAGAGTTTGTACCACGAAAGGATTTAACATTGATCAACCGATTCTCGTGGTTGGCTTCAATATACTCTTTGGAGTAGCTTGCTCTTGAAAGAGCGTTGAAGCGACTTAACTTATCCTGATTGAACATTGGAGGGATCTATCCTTAAGTCAAAGAAACTCTGGGTGGCCTGCCCTTGATTGGTATGATTCACTTATAATCAACCGCTTCTTGAAGGATTTACCCCATAATCAACTGATGTTTGGGGATTTTCCTTAAGCTGTCTGATTCCATATTCGCAGGATGTCAATGCCCTAGATCCATAGGGTGACAAGGTATGCTCGATTCTGATCCAGACTGCTGAATGATCCAATCCTGCTTGATTGCTTTGTGTTGGAATTTCCTCTATGCCAACTACTGACTTGCAATTAAAATAGTTTGTTCACAAATGGTAATTTTAACGCGAAGTTCATGCAAGTTTTTTTTTGAAAGAATTGTCGTTTATTGAGTGTCGTGGTAGTGAGACGAATGGACCGTTAGTCCAAACGTTGTGCTAATTTGATTGGTGTAAAAGATATAGCAAGGATATTGACACCAAAGCTGATGATTAACAAATATGTGGGGAGTCAGGTTACGCAACCTTGCGATAGTATGCTTTCAGAATAAACCTCGACTCAAATAGGTCTTTCGAGGGTTGTAACGTGGTCTGGCTCAAGGTTATAGAAACAAAGGATATTAGGCCCAAAGTTAATTTGTACCCACCCCTTCTTCTTGATGACTTCCAGTCCTACGTTCAGTTAATTCTACACCTATTTGACAGTGTAAGCTTGATGGTTTCAAGGTTTGCTTGAAATGGCAGCCACCTTATTTTGCTTTTTGAAGGATGTCAGTGACCCTTTGGGGTGGCCACTGAATGTTATTTTGTTTTTGGTTGAGGATTTGAGGACCTCTTTTGATTTTTATTTTGATCCCTAACTTTTGCATGGACTGATTTGGCTTGTCAGATCCATCAGGATAGCCTTGATTTTTGCCTAAGTCTCCTTTGAGGTGTTTGACTTAGCAGGCTTATGACTTTTTTTTGATTTTGTTGGAGGATTGTGACTGCCATGTCATGAGACATTGATGAACAACCGTCATGCCTTTGGATTTTGCTTTATCGATTCGAATGCGAGATTAGATTAACTGAACATTACCCTGCCCCAGGTTGAGTGTTAAGGGTTTGAATATCCGAAGGAAACTCCTACTTCTAGGCTCGAAGTGGTTGACTAGGGATTAACTCCTTATATCTTCGGTGTTTAGGGGATTTGAAACAATGCCTGCACATCATTGACGAGATTATGTCTGAAAGCATACAGTTTGCTATTATGGGTATTTCGTTTTCGTCATCCTCCCTCCAATATTTGCTAAACACAACAGTGATGAAGTGGAGTGGATAAAAGTGTATGTGTCTGTGATAAGTGGAAATAATGAGTGAATACGACGTGACTGATTCGGAAAATGCATAATAACTCCATTAATATTACCATTCAAAACAACAATGTTTAAAAGCAAATAGCAATTAACAGGAAACAAACTACAAGATGCAAAATGATGAAAGCGCCCAAGGACTGCCAATGTTGAGGAATTTTGCTTGTTTGGACCACTGGCTTTTGGAGATGACCCTTGGAATCTTCGAGCTTTAGACACCTGAGAGGTTGACATGGACAACCAAACTCCCTTCTGGAAAAGATATATATCCTTTGTCAATCAGCTGCTGCACTTTGGCTTGGAAGGCTTTGCATTCTTCAGTCGCATGCCCCATGGATCCACCATGATATCCACACTGAGCATTGGGATTGTACCCAGGAGGGTAAGGTTCTGGCACAGGCTTAAGAGTTTTAGGCTCCACCAATGAGTTTTGAATCAAATGCGAGAGAAGCTGACTGTGCGACATAGGGACCGGATGAAGAGGAGCAGTCCTTCTTTCCAAGTTGTTGTTGGGCCTATTCTGATCGCGGTGCTGATTCGGATGACCTCGGCCATGGGATCGTTGATTTGCATGAGGAGCAACCCGTGGCTTATGGGATGAAGCTTTAGGCATGGCCGATTGTCCATGAGGATAACATGGCACTGGTAATGATGCCTGTTGAGTAGACGAGGGACTATAAAGTTTTGTTGGTACATCGTGAGAATACTCAACGTTTTCTATGAGTGCGCTGGTTTCATCCTTCTCTTCCTCATGGAAATCATCGAAAGATTCAATCTCACTGGCCTGGCTGCCTGATGCGTCCTGGATATGTCCACTTTTGAGGTAACTTTCGAGGCGCTCTCCTACAATCACAAGGTCAGAGAAGCTTGATGGCGTACAACCAGCCATTCTTTCAAAATAAGAGCCCTGCAAACTGTTGATGAACATGTCAATCAGCTCCTTGTCCGAGAGTGGTGGTTGCACTCTTGCTGCGAATTCTCTCCACCGCTGTGCATATCCCTTAAAAGGTTTGTTTTCATTCTGAGATAGGCTTTGCAACTGCAGGCGGGTGGGAGGAGTGTCTAGATTAAACTGGTAAAACTTTAGAAAAGCATTGGCTAGGTCCCTCCATGATTGGATATGACTCCTTACTAAATTTGTGTACCAACTTAATGATGCCCCACTCAGACTTTCTTGAAAACAGTGGATCATCAACTTATCGTCATGAGTGTAAGGGGTCATTTTTCGACAGTACATCACCAAATGACGCCTCGGGCAACTAAAGCCGGTGTACTTCTCGAAGTTGGGTATCTTGAATCTCGGAGGGATCACCAAATCTAGCACTAGACACATATCAACAGCATCAAGGTCGGGCATGTCAGAAACTCTCATAGATTGAATTGTCTCCTCAAGGGCCCGAAGTTTTTCTTCCATGGGATCAGTCATTGGCATCCTCTGGGGTCGAGTAGGAACATTTACTTGCGGAGGATGGCCATCCGGCGAAAGATCATACAGTGGATTGTTCGTCACAGTAAACCCTGGCGGGGACTCAACATTCTGGCGGTCGTTCTCTGGCATAGCTACCTCAGTTTGCATTGTCTGATTGGCCTTTCAAGACGTCTATGTTCCTCTTACTTCAAACGCTTCACAGCTCTCACGAGTTCAGTAGGAGTGTCGGGAAATCAACTGCGGGTTATGAATAAGGACGGGTAAGCTTGGTATCTGAGAAGGGAAGAAAATGCAAAATGATGCAAAGACACTTATGCAAATGCAATGCAATGAGTGCACACGAGAACAGATCCACATCAAGGATTAAAGTCACAAATCCTACAAGACAACAAAAAGGTATTTCTCCCCTTGGGTGGGCAATCTACTGGTTTATAAGAGGGTATCCCAAAGGCTTTTAAGAAAAGTCCCATGCACTAACCCTCAAAAGTTTTCCATCATAACGACTACTCGTAAGACGGTAATCCCTTCAAAGGATGAACACAGAGTCATGTTCTAGCAACCTTCGGAATAAGGTTCTAAAAGGTCCTCAGAGTCATGGACTCCCAAGTTGGAAATAAAAACGCCATTACGACTACACGTAAGACATAATCATCCCAAAGGGGTCTATCTGAGCGGTGGGATTCGATCCAACTCAACGAGTCCTAAGTCTCGCAAATCAGAAAGAAACCACCTCCTAATCTTAGTGTATACTCGAAAGCTCGGGTAGAAAGCTTTATCTCACAAACCATCCAATAAACCCAACAGGTTAGAGAATCAAAGCATAAACAAATAAAGCAAATAAAATCATAAACACGACAAACAAAATAGGCTTGGCTCGCTAGAGGTCCCCAGCAGAGTCGCCAACTGTCGCTACTCGAAAAATGCATCGCGCAACGACGGGGAGGCGAAAAAGATAAGGACAGAAGAGTCGCCACCGAACTTTATTTATCCCATGAGGGGAAAGGAAAATATCGAGAAAACCTTAAGAAAGAAATGGATAAGATGGTCTCGCGACCAAGAACGGGTTCGGAAGCCGGTTATGCAAGGGGAAGGTATTAGCACCCCTCGCATCCATCGTACTCGATGGGAACCTTTTGCTTGTCGACGTGTGAATTTATTTGCTTAAATATTATGCTATAAAAAGAGTGTTCTAAAAGATAGAGAGAAGGGTTTAGAAACGAAGAAAGGAGGGATGGAGAGATAGAACAGACTCGGTAGGACTTCGCAGTCCTATGCCTACGTATTCTCAATAGATGTGAGAAAGTCAGAGTCGACGTAGTTCGGGGAACTACAGATATGGGGGGGGAATGTGCTCGGCAAGGATTGTGGCCCTTGTGCCTACGTATCTTTACTTGAAAAAGTAAAGAATCAGAGCAGCCGTAGTTCGGCCTACGGTGTGTTGATGCTTTTTATGGATGATGCTATCGTGCGCATTCTAGCAGTTTAGGTGTTTTGCTGCTCGCATGTGAGGAGACTTATGCGTTACCTGTTTGCGGTAGAACAGACGTAACATATCCTTTTGAAAGATTGATTAGTTTTCGCCACGCGGGGCAAGAAGTCACGTTTGATTGATTGGATTGTTTTTTAAGGGGCGAGACAAGTCCTCGGATAGTAACCCCTACGGGTAGTACCCAATTCATTGTCTCAAAGTTTTTGTTATGAAAGGATGTGGTGAACGAGGCGTCTTCGTATTGAAAGACGAGCGTCGAAACCACCCTCACTACAGTGGGCGTCCCAACGCTCGGAGAAGAAGAGGTCTACACCCAATCCTCTCTCTTTAATCCAGTACAAAGGGAACTTCGTTCTCTTATTAAAGATATTTTTGATTTTGAATGGTAAGTGCTTTGCGACAGAGAACCCTACGGTAAACGTCAGCACTCGGGATAGGAGAAGGCCTACGCCTAACCACTCCACGACCATTCAAGTTTTTGTTGTGAAAATAATTTGAAATGCACTCGGTGCGGGACCGAGGTTTTAGGTGAGAAAGGTGCGGAAGGAAGTTGTGAAAGGAGAGGTAGTGGAAGAAGTCGCGTCTTCATATTGAAAGACGAGTGTCTAAACCACCCACACTACAGTGAGCATCTCGACACTCGGAAAGGAAGAAGTCTACACTTAATCCTTTCTCTTTAGTCCAATACAAAGAGAAGTTGATTTATTATCGAAGAGGTTTGAAAATGGACTCGGTACGGGACCGTGGTTTTAGGAGGGAAGGTTTGAAAAGTTACTCGGTGCGGGACCGAGGTTTTTTAGGAGGAGAGAGAATGTCGTCTTCGTATTGAAAGACGAGTATTGAAACCACCCACACTACAGTGAGCATCTCGACACTCGGAGAAGAAGAGGTCTACACCCAATCCTCTCTTTTTAATTCAATACGAATAATTTGATTTTGAAAATTGTTTGACAAAGTTTTGAATCGGGTCGGGACAAGTGACGAAGAGAGAAAATAGGTGGTCTCAGATCCAACGTCATTTATCAGTAGTTTGACTTAATGACGGTTTACGGAGGTCTCGTCATCGACCCAAACGAGAAAAATTAAATAAAAAATTCAATAACAAATGAAAAATAAGATCAACTTCTAAAATGAAATAAATTTCTAAATAGCCAAATAACAATATATTCTAAAAGAAAAATAATATAAAAAAAAAACTCCTAAATTTAATATATACAAAAAACTCTAAAAGAATATTAATAAAACTTAAAAGAAAATAACAACAAACAAAATATTTACAAAAGTTATATAAAAATATAAAAAATAATAACAGTATGCTTAACATATTAACAAATTTCAAAATACAAAATTATATATATTAAAAATAATAATTAATAATTTACATTATTAAATAAAAAAATAAAAAAAGAAAGAAAAAAGTTCAATGAAACAGGAGGGTGTATCAGTACAACAGAGGTGCAGTGGCCAAAATCCGATTGGGCTTTGAGCCCACATCAAACAAACAGAAAAAAATAGCAACTGGGGGAGTATTAGTGATATGGGGGTGTAATTCACAATACGGTTAATTGGGCCAGAAAGCCCACTAACCCGATTGAAGTCACAATTCATCTTTCTCACTTCACTTTGGCAAAAGCAAAACCCTAGCCGCCATGTCCAGACCGTCACTTCCTCTTCGTCCGTTCCTCATCTTTTTTCAACAAATTCTTCCGACAAAAACAAGATCCCCTTCCCTTGACTCTCAGCTTAAACTTCATTTTAACTCATTACCTGCAACACGAAAATGAACACACAAATCTAAATGATTCTTCCTCTGTTCTTTGTTGGACGTCATGTGAGCTCTGTTAGAGATGTTTAGAGGAGATTGAAACTTCGTTGAGATTGTTGATAAGTTGTTCGTGCAGTATGAAGATGATATGATGTTGTTGATTATGAGTGTGTTGTAGATCGATGAAGACGAAAGTAGATCTGTTGCGTTTGGTTGAAGATCTGGAAAAAGGTTTCGGAAGAGAAAAGGTTTCGGAGGAGGAGAGTGACGCGTTAGGTTTTGTTAAAGGCGAAAATAGAGGTTTGTTTGATTTCTGAAGGTTGAGTATTTGGGATTTTGTTTTGCTGGGTTAAATCTGAAGAAGGGTTGTTTGGAAGTTTAACAGTGAGGAAATGAAGGAATTTCTGAAGAGTTTTGGGAAATGGGTTTGAATGCTTGTGGTTGGAGGTTACAAAAATGTTTCTGGGAGGTTAAGTGGGTTATTCGCGGTGAAGAAGGTGATGGAGATGTTGGAGGTTTTTGCGAGCGATGTTGTTCGATGGAGAGTGAAGAGTTTATGAGTGGAAGGAGGGTTTTCTGGATGTTTGTTGAAAGATGATGACCAAACTTGGTTATGCAGAAACGGGGAGGAGCAGAAATGGAGAGACAGGTGCCTGGAAGGGAAAGTTCACGTCACAGTTTCGAAGACGGAAGTGGGGGTTTATGTGTGTGTTGCTGCAGGTCTAAGTTTGTCTAGAGCTGGTTGTGGTGTTTGTTAGGTTGATTCACATTTATTGCTCGAGTATGGTGAAGTTTTATATGAGCATGGTTGTTATGGTGGGTTCAAGGTTGAAGTATAGAGTGCAATAAGGGTGGTAACTTTAATGGTGATGATGGTGAGGGAAAAAGATAGAGGTTACATGGCTAAGGAAGGTTGAAGGATGAGTTTTGACTTGTTGTTGATGTTGGATTTCTGGGCTGAAGTTTTGAAGGTTCAAGGCCGAACAATGGTTTTAGGTGGCTGTTCAAGCTTGTAGTGGTTCTGAGTGGTTCTGTCGAAGGAGAGAAATTGAAGAGAGTGTAAAATGGTGATGTTCTATGATGATGAGGATGGAAGGTGAGAAAACATGGTTTTGAAGGTGAGGACAGACCAAGAGTTTTTAAGAGTTTTTTTTTTTAGATGAATGAGCTGTTTCTTATTTCCATAGTTGTCTGGTTTTATTGTCTTTTTTTTTACTTTAGAGTGATGGTTGTGAATTTATGCAGGTCTTGTCTGGTGTGGAGGATGTGGTTTGTTGGTCTGGTGTGGAGTGAATTTGCAGGCTGTTGTCTGTAGCAGGTTTTGTCTGGCGGTACGGTTTTATTTGTTTTATGCAGGGTTTTTGGCTGGTTGTGCAAAGATAGCAGAATGGTTTGGCAGCTAGTTGCAGTAGGTTGTTGTCTGGTTTTGTGATTGTCATACTATCATGTTTATTCTATCAGGGGTTTTACCACTAACATGCCTCTTTTCTTTTGTCGCAGGAGAGTCCTCTGTGCGGGCCACTAGGAAATAACAATGTGGCCACATGTTACGGTTCTTATGATAAGTAACTTAGCCACGTGTTGATTTTATTTTAAACCTCCGTTGGAAGCAAACTTTGATTTCCTGTCACATTTGCTTACAGGTTCAAAGGTCAAGGAATCAAAGACATTATTAAATTCCAGGCCGGCGTGCCGAGCATCGTTATGAAGCATGCAAATTCACTTAGCCAGAAGGTTAAAGTAACATGATATTAACTTGAGGCTTGTATTCAATCACGTCAACATCACACGGGATCATCCTTAACGGAAGCTGGAACAATGGACTTGGCACAAGACTTCAAGCGAACGACAATCTCATAAACTCAATAATGGCGCCCTCATCAGTCTCGGCCCACGGTATCTCTTCTGGGTTGTGTGGTGTACAGAAGGCAAAGGCAATTGGTATGGATTGTTGTTGAGCTTTTTCTGCTGTCGCAGAACAAGCTGTGCTGGTATATTTTATGCAGGCGCGGACCGTACACGTTGGAAATGGATAAAACAAAACAAACTGCGGTGTTACGTTGTATTCATATGACAAGGCATTCAAACAGTGGTCAAGAGTGTCTTGTGTGGGGTAACATCTGCTCAATCCATTGTTATTCACTTTTTTATTTTCCTGTTACTGCGTAGCAAATTATGACGGTTGTAACGTTGTTCTGATGCAGGTATTTGTCTGCTTGAGAGGGCTCATCCAATGGTGATTTCTCTAGAGTCATCTCACGGCCAAGTCTATCATCTGAAGAGACATTTCTTGCACCAATACTGCTCCTTCTTTTCTATTTTTCGAATTTTTTCTATTGTATTGGTACCGGTTCAAATCACCAATGGTGTTGTTGCAGGTCTAAAGATGCAGAGTCAGGAGGGTATGTTCTCATCTACATAGATCTTAGAAGTGCAACTCTTCTTAAGTCAGCTGAGTCGCATATATCGCTTGGAGATGATGGAAAGCGGCCATCGGAGTCTGAGCTACCGATATGCTGTCGACACGGAACAAAGCTGAGATAACGTCGATGTTCATCAATAACAAAATCCTTCAATCGAATTGTTAACCAACACATAACCCTTGTGAGTGTAGAAATTCATGATCTGCAAACGGTAACGTGCTGCTGCGGAAAGGCTATTGTTGAAGTCTTGTAGAAGGTATACCGGTTTTGACTTGTCGTACGGTGTTGCAGGTTTATGGTTGAGGAGCGTGTAGTGGTTTTAAATTTTGATTTTTTTTTCTTTTTTCAAAAACAGAAATTGGTCGTGTGGGCCTCTTCACTTTGTGATGTATGTCATTTCAATGAGAATTCTTTGAGCTTTATTTTGAATTTGTGACAAGACCATGTGGGTAATTGCACCACTATAAGAACCGCTGAGCCGTGAATCCTTGTATTTCCACTTCTTGAATTCAATTTAATAATCACTCTACAACTCATGCTCTAACATTGTGACTTTTATTATTGGGTCATCCTCAATTCCAAAATGTTGTGATCTTGAAACTCAAATAATTCACTTGGTTAGAACATGAGAGGAAATCTTTTATACCCTTCTTGGACCAACTTGTATTATTTTGAAACAACTCAAAAAATAAATTTGGGAGGGCACTGTTCGTAGCTTGTAAATGAATTCTCATAACTTAAAACAAATTAATCTAGTAACCATGAGACATCTTAATCACAACCTTCCATTACAACTTGACATAACTCATCTTACGCCTTAATTCCACCATGAATTGAATTAAACACATGCTCGAATTACAAATTAGCTGTACGTTGAAGATTAACGATCCCAACTCCGAATCACTAATAACCATCATAACAATAGTTCTTCCAACCATGACTTGTACATATGCTTGATCCACTTGAATATGACTAAAAATCTTCTTGAGATAAGCCTCAAAGTCAATTGATCACATCTTGACCACTCTGCCATGCTAATGGGATATCTTTTTTTCTTATTTCCACTAGGATTCCACATATTTGCAAAGGCCTGTAATCTCAATGGGTACAAACAAATCCCTCATCCTTAAAACCTCATACAATTGTGGCCAAAAGCCAAATGACCACCTATAGCAAGATCATGAATGTACACTAGAACGTGGTATCAGAAATTTGAAATGGTAGGACAAATTTAGGGTATGACACATATCCTTTCTTCTTTGCCACGAAGTCGATGAAGAGGGATATGTCTTCTGACATGTGTCTTGAGCATCCACTATCGAGAACCCATCTTCTCTCGGTGGTCTCGACACATTGTACCTATGAAAGACAATCAACAAGAGGAGGTACCCAATGGCTTATTGGGTCCTAAGTTGTGAGTAACAAAATAGTCGCATTTGGGCAACCATTGATAAATGCCTTTAGGAACTAGAAATCTCCTAAAACGGCACTTAGCAATGGAATGGCCTTTCTTGCAACAATATAGACAAGAAAAATTAACTTTTGAATTGCCTTTGCTATCTTGATCCCTTATAACATATTTGTATTTTTGATATGGATTCACCAAACTTTTACTAAAATTAGATTTATCGATAGCAAAGGTAATTTTGGGCTCAAGAGCCTTGTTAAGTTTGGCCTTTAAAGTTCTAACTTCATTTTGCCAAACATAACACGTATCACACCCATAGTTAATTATTCTACTTCTAAGGTCCTCGCAACCTGATTTAGTACTTTCCACTATGGAAGCTTTAAGTGCCTCTAGTTTTCTTTCGGACACATGAATCTTTTGTTTTAAGTGAACAAAAACTTGTTTATTCGAGGCAAGCCTTTTAAAGGCTTCTTTAGCTTCACAATGTAAAGTATTAAATGCAGCTTGTAATTCAAAATTAGACAACTAGAGGAGTTTTCATATTTAGAGTGACGTACCTGTTTTTTATTTTTCTTTTGGTGGGCGGAAAGACGCAAGTTCACGGATTCTTCTTCATCACTTGAGCTTTCATCTTCGGAGGAGTCACTATCGCTTTCCCAAGCTATATATGCTCTTCTCGGCTTTGATGGCTTTTTATGTGATTTATTTGATTCCTTTTCTTTGCCCTTTTTGTTCAAAGGACAACCCAGTTTATAATGACTGGTCTTTCCCCGCGTGTAGCATGATCCTCTAGTTTTATTCCCTTTTGTGTCATTATTTCTCATGTACCTGGATTGCTTTTGGAAGTTAACAAGGTTCTTCTCGGAGTGTCGGATGTCCTTCTTAGATTTAGACTTTGAGGAGGAAGTCTTAAGAGCAATATATTTCTTTTCAACTATCTTTTTTTTGTCCTTCTTTTCTTTCTTTTCATGTTGCTTTAGGCTTAGGAGCACTTGTTCGTGCTCTTGCAGCTTTCCAAACAATGTTGTTAAATCCAAAATTGTAAGGTCGTTAGCTTCCTTGATGGCGGTTACCTTCGGCTACCATTCCCTGTTAAGATATCTCAAAATTTTGTTAGTAGCAACATCATTGGCCACTGGCCTACCTAATGAATGCAATCTATTGATGAGATGAATGAATCTCTTTTGCATGTCCGCAATGGTTTCCCCTTGCTCCATGTAAAAGAGATCAAACTCTTGTGTTAGTGTGTTGATTCTAGCTAGCTTAACATCATTAGTCCCCTCATGGGCGACTTGCAATGAGTCCCACATAGCTTTTGCCATAAGACAATGAGAAACCCGATAATATTCATCTACTCCTAATGAGGAGATCAAAATATTCTTGGCTTTCTAATCATAGTTATATTTATTTTCATCATCATCAGTCCATTGTGCTTCGGGATTAGGCAAAATCTCATTATTTGCATTGGTCATAGTTATTTCCATTGGACCATTGAGAATAACATTCCACACTTTTCTATCTATGGAATTTATGTGCACCCACATACAGTCCTTCCAATAACTGTAATTTTCTCCATTAAACACGAGAGCTCTATTATAAGCCCTTTTAGGTTCGTTAGCCATTTTCTATCAGAGTTATATTTGGAGCACGGAGTGAATCGGTGCACCTGATACCACTTGGTTTTAAAAATATTTGATTTGCGGAAGCGGCAGTGGAAAAATTATCGTCTAAAATGAACCGTTATTAGAAGACCGGATATGCGTATAGCCTTATGGAAATGATAATGAGCAAATAGATTCAACACACTAGTCACACTATCAATTGATTTTACCACTAATTAGTAGGACTAGTTCCAATGCTGCACAATCACCTCAAAGTATGTAAACAACACAAGTGAATTTTGGTGTAGACAATTTATCAAACACTTGGTGTGCGAGGCACTCCAAGTGAATTTTGACTTGAGTAAGTAACTATAAATTCCTTGTACAATATACTATTGCACTAGAGTTCAAAACAGTGATAAGCACTTACTCAATCCAATATTAATTTCGATAAAATTGCTTATACTAAGATTGCTCAATTTTAAAGCAAAAATGAAAATGCAGAAAAGTAAAGGAGACAAAGATTTGTTGAGGAAGTTCCCCCGCCGTTCTCACTTCGGGGTACGTCTGCCCTCAATTATAAAACTAGAATTGAGCTCAATATAATAGATATCACCTGTAGAGTTGAAATGTTTATACAAGGATAGACAAGCAAAATATACAAACAAGCTCTCTTGATGTTGATGATGCTTTCTCTCCTTGTTCCTTGATTCGAGTCGAATCAAGTTCTTCAATTTGTGAGAGTAGACCTCCAATTCCAGCCCCTTTGTTGAACAACCTTCCGTTCTTCAAACCCTCGGCCCGGCTGATCTCAAGCACACACAAATCTAACCTGACACTCTCTTGCACACTTCACTGATTCCCGCTACTAGATTGACGAAACCTTCCGCTTCTCAATCACCTTCGCTCAGCTGAAAGTTGGTAGAGACGATCCGTACCAAAAACCCCTAAATTCTTCGAATCTTAGAGGACAAAACCTTCAAGGTTTTATGCAAGAAAAACCTTCCACAAGCTCAACCTGAACCGGATTCACAATCGACGGCTTCATACCTTATCACCTTGAACGAGACACAAAGCACACCAAGAATTGTTGTGTGTAATTGTTGTGTTGTGAATTATTGAGGATGAAGATGAAGATATTTGATGGCACCTATTTCACTTTTCTTGTTCTTGTACAATTGACTCAATTTCAATTTTTGTTTAGAAATGAACATAAAACATCTATATATATTAACCAACAAGCCAACAAACATAACAGCTTTTCACCCAAAATGGAAAGTCTTTAGCAACAGCATAAACCCGTGAACGGTCGACCATAGCAGGACTATGTGTCGACGCATAGCATGCAGATTTAGGCAAATTTAAAAGTCTTCACAGTATGCCTCGACCATAGGTCGGCGTGCGCCGACCCGTGGCTTTTTGCACTGACCCATATGCCGACCATCCGTAGACCTGTGGTCGACTCAAACCCTGCAAATCTGTAAAAATACATATTTTTGTGGTTTTTATACATCTAGTCATAATCAATGGTCTCCCATCCATATTGAATTTAATATGACACGTTAGATGGATATAAAAAGGATATGAGAGGTGAAATATTGCATTTGTTGTAGAGGTAGAGTCGAGAAAACCGATTCATTCATGATCACATTTTGTTATCATCGAAACTTAAGTATCTATGCTATATGAGGGTTTTCCCTCACACACCCCTCCAGATTACATTGATTAAAATACTGTTATGGCTCATAATGACTTTGATAATCCAATATACCACGTCGAAGAAAAGGGTGAGGAAGATTGTGAACTCCCTGAGGAGTTGTCCAGGTTATTGAGGCAGAAAGAAAGAGTCATTCAATCGCATCAAGAGTCCATGAAAGTAATTAATCTTGGCCCTGAGGATGCAAAGAGAGAGGTCAAGATCGGGGTTGCCTTAGAGGAAAGTGTGAAGAGGAGGCTGACAGAAATGCTGCGAGAATATGTTGATATATTCTCTTGGTCTTACCAAGATATGCCTAGGCTTAATACATATATTGTGGTGCATAGACTTCCTCTCAAAGAGGGTTGTCCTCCGATCAAGCCAAAGCTTAGAACAACTAGACCAGATATGACTGTTAAGACCAAGGAAGAAGTGTAGAAGCAAATGGACGTAGGTTTCTTGACTGTCACCAATTATCCCCCTTGGGTTGCAAAAATTGTACATGTGACTAAGAAAGATGGCAAGGTTTAAATGTGCGTCGATTATAGGGATATGAACAGGGCTAGCCCTAAAGACGATTTTTTGCTTCCCCATATTGATGTGCTAGTGGATAATACAACTTAGTTCTCAGTGTTTTCCCTTATGGATGGCTTATATGAGTATAACTAAATCAAGATGGCCCCAAAAGACATGGAGAAGACAACGTTCATTAACTCGTGGGGAACTTTCTGTTAGAAAGTGATGCCCTTTGGACTGAAGAATGTTGAGGTAACATATCAGTGCACAATGGTGACTCTCTTTCATGATATGATTCATAAAGAGATCGAAGTATATGTTGATGATATGATTGCAAAATCCCAGACGGAAGAAGAGCACTTGGTTCATCTCCAGAAACTGTTTGACAAATTGAGGAAATTCAAGTTGAGGTTGAATCCAAACAAGTGCATCTTTGGGGTGAGATCTGGCAAGTTGTTGGGCTTTATTGTTAGTGAGGAGGTATTGAGGTTAATCCTACTAAAGTGAAAATAATACAAGAAATGCTTGAGCCTAGGATAGAAAAAGAAATTTGTGGTTTCTTAGGGAGATTGAACTACATAGCTAGATTCATCTCTCATCTTACAGCCACTTGTGAACCAATATTCAAATTATTGTGAAAAGACCAGGCCATCAGGTGGAATGATAATTTCTAGAAGGCTTTTGACAGAATAAAATAATATTTGCAGGAGCCTCCGATACCTAGAAGACCATTGATAATATACTTGACGGTTCTTGAGAATTCTATGGGTTATGTACTTGATCAATACGATGATACATGTAGGACAGAGCATGCAATATACTACATGAGCAAGAAATTTACTGATTACGAGTCAAGGTACTCGTTGCTGGAGAAAACATGTTGTGCACTTGCATGGGAAGCTAAGCACTTGAGGCAATACATGTTGACTCACACAACCCTGCTGATATCAAAGATGGATCTGATCAAATATATTTTTGAAAAGCAATCTCTCACCAGAAGGATTTCTTGGTGATGAATGGTTCTGACAAAATACGATATTCAATATGTTACTCAGAAAGCCATCAAGTGTAGTGTCTTGTCAGCCTATCTTGCTCATCAACCAATTGATGATTATCAGCCTATCAAGTTTGATTTTCCTGATGAGGATATTATGTTCTTGAAGGCTACAGACAGTGACAAACCATTGTCGAATGAAGGACCTGAGCCCAGATCCCAATGGGGATTGATATTCGATGGAGGTGTTAATGCTTATGGAAATGGATTTGGGGTGATCATCATCACCCCCAAGGGTTTTCATATCCCTTTCATCGCAAGGTTGACATTTGATTGTACAAACAATATAGCGGAGTATGAGGCTTGTATCACGGGGATGGAAGAGGCTATTGACTTAAGGATCAAGATCCTTGATTATACGATGATTCAACTTTGGTTATTAACCAGATCAAGGGGGAATGGGAGACTCGTCAGGTCAACCTAATACCTTATAAAGACTACGCAAGAAGATTGTTGACTTTCTTTGATAAGGTTGAATTTCATCATGTACCCCGTACAAAAATTTAGATGGCATATGCACTGGAAACATTTTCATCCATGTGTAAAGTGAGTCGATGGAACGAGGTACCTGCGATCAGAATCATGCGCCTCGACAGACCCAGTCATCTGTTTGCAACAGAGGAAGGGGTAGATGATAAACCTTGGTTCCATGACATCAAATGCTTCCTTAAAAATCAAGAGTATCGACTTGGGGAATCCCATAAAGATAATAAGACTCTGAAGAGGTTGATTGGTAACTTTTTTTCTAAATGAGGATGTGTTATACAAGAGGAACTTTGACATGCTCCTGCTCAGATGCGTGGATAGACACGAAGAAGACATGTTGATGCAATAAGTTTACAAAGGATCTTTTGGCACCCATGCTAGTGGACATGCAATGGCCAAAGGGATGCTGAGAGCGGGGTATTATTGGATGACCATGGAGTCTAATTACTTCCAATACGTAAGGAAATGTTACAAATGTCAGATTTATATGGATAAAGTGCATGTGTAGCCCGTTCCTTTGAACGTTTTGACCTCTCCTTGGCCTCTTTCTATGTGGGGCATTGATATGATTGGACGTATTGAACCGACTGCTTCCAATGGATATAACTGGTTGTTATTGACTATTTTGCCAAGTGGGTAGAAGCATCCTCGTATGCAAATGCCACCAAACAAGTGGTTGCCTGTTTCATAAAAAAATAAATCATTTGTCGTTATGGAATTCCTAAGAGGATCATTACTGATAATGGTTCAAACTTAAATAACAAGATGATGAAAAAGTTATGCCAGAGCTTCAAGATTAAACGTCATAATTCTTCTCCATATCATCCAAAGATGAATGGTGTTGTTGAAGCAGGTAACAAGAACATTAAGAAGATTGTGCAAAAGATGGTAGTGACATCCAAAGATTGGAATGAGATATTTCATTTTGCTTTGCATGGATACTGTACTTTGGTGTGTACTTCGACAAGGGAAACCCCTTTCTCTCTTGTATATGGTATGGAAGTGGTCCTACCAATAGAAGTGGAGATTCCTTCTTTAAGGATCATGATGGATGTGAAGCTTGATGAAGTCGAATGGGTAAAGACAATATTTGATCAGTTGAACCTCATTGAAGAAAAGAAAATGGAAACCATCTGCCATGGGTAGTTATACTAGAGGAGGATGAAGAAAGCATTCGATCAGAAGGTGCGTCCTCGGTGCTTCTAGACTGGTCACTTGGTGTTGAAGAAGATTCTTCCTCCTCAGATAGACCATATGGGCAAGTGGTCATCAAATTACGAAGGATCATACATTGTGAAAAGGGTTTTCTCTAGAGGAGCCTTGATACTCTCAACTATGGATGGTGAAGATTTTACGTCCCTTGTGAACGCAGACACAGTCAAAAAGTACTTCACATGAAAATAGACCCGTTGGACCACATAAAGAATAGGTCCAGACAAAAAAAGGCATCTCGGCGAACCAAAAAAGGAGAAGGTTTGGGCAACAATTAGGGATAAAAAGAATTGAATAAACCCGCTAATTTAAAAACCTGAAAAAGGCAACTTAGGCAACAAATAAAAAAGAGGGTATCCCAGTGGATTGAAAATCCAAAAAGGGTGGTCCAAACAAAAGTTAGGGATTTAAAAGCGAGAGGCTGCGGACTGCGATGATCTGCGATCTTATCTCTTACAACAATTGGGAACCCGGAAGGATAAGAATCAACCATATCATTCCCTTCAAAAAGAAAAGTATTGAGAGTTTCTAAGGCATAAGAGTTATAGCAGAATTGAAACTCGATGGAAGTGTGTTTCCATATTGCCATCATTGTATTTTCTTGTATCTTTACGTAAATACCTCTTTTAGGAATTGCTTCCACGTGTAAAAGCTTACTTGTAGGCCAACTTTAATCAATAAAATCCCTTTTCGCTCAAATAGCTTCTTGCTTTATTTTATTTTACTGTTTTGTTTGCCAAAACGTCTGAGATTTTTGATAAATATTGCATTTAAAACATTGAAACTTCACAATTACATGCTAATAACATTGAAAATTAACTTGAAAATTAAAGTGTTCTGGATGGTAGACGAGTGTCGCAACTGCGAAAAACAACGACGGAAACAAATAAAAGAGTCGCCACCAAACGTTATTTATCCCAAAGGAGGGAAAGGAAATGATCGAAGAAAACCCAGAAGAAAGGAGAATGAAATTATGGTATCAGATATTAGATGTCGAAGGCGATGTTTACGACACAAATATTTGTTCAACCAATATTAAGAACAAAGATAAACAGATAACAATTGTAAAGAGATACAACAATTGTTAACCCAGTTCGGTGAAAACACACCTACGTCTGGGGGCTACCAAGCCAGGAAGGAAATCCACTAAGTAGAATTAGTTTGAAGATATACGGTAGACTATCTCTAGTTTACCATCTTCTCACCTAATCTCTATCCTTGCAATTTCTACCTAGGACAGACCTAGATAAGAGACACCTTTCACTCCCCCTCAATCATAGCAGTGATAACACCAACAAATTAATAAAACTTTAGAAGACACTCTTCAAAGACACAACTTGATCTTACTTAAAAGCTTCAATCAAGTACAATACACTCTTGCTTACAAGCTTTGAGTGAACAATTTACAATGCAAAACTTAGACTAATTCACACATTAAGTTAATGAGTGAATGACTCACAAATTACTAAAACACGCGAAGGTTAAACCTTACACAAATGCATAAATTTTAATCCTAGCTCGTCTGATCTCCAAACCTAGGGCTTGCACATCCTTAAATAACAATACTGAACAGGCTTGGGTTGTGGCAAAAGTAACAGCAGAATATCAATCTTCATAAATCGTATCAAAGAAACAGATTTGATTTGATCAATTAGATCCAATCAAATCTCCCTTCAACACTCTCTTCAAATCTTCCAAGATATACTTCTGAAAAAAACTCCACACGATCCTCAAAAGAGAATCAGAAATGCCTTTGCATAACACCAAGAGCCTTGCGGATTTGCACCAGATCAGTGCAACAAGTTTGCATACAAAACAGATAAACAAACATAGAATGTTTTGTTCATAAGTGCTAGGACATCATGCTTGACATCCTGAGATGAGTCCTTCTAGGACATCATACAAAGTCACCTACAGAACCTTAAAGACAAATGTCACGACATCCTGTGATTGCACCTAGTTTTACCAAAATGTCTGCCAACCAGGAACTAACAAACTCTCCCTTTAATAAATTTTTGGCTAAAACACAAACATATCAACACCATCATAAGAGAATGAAACACAGAGGCACAGCACAGCAGAAAAAACATAACAGAAGAGAGTAAATGCAAAACTCCCCCTCAACAGATGCAAACACACCACACAAAAAAACACCAGCCCAAACAGTCACACAAAACAGCTTCAACATTTAGTAACCTGTATGACAAAATCTCATAGACAGCCCAACCAGCAGGATCACCATCCTGAAGAACAAAATAGCCAACAACCCAGTCAAAACAGCAACAAACAGCTACACACCTGCCATAATCATATACCAAACTGTATACATTCCATCTCCTCCTTTTTAGCCACAAATTAAAGAACACAAGCTCATAGAATATCATCATGTCAGAATCAAGATAAATTAGGGGCATAGAGACCCAAAAAATATTACAACCCAACAGCACATAAAGTGCAACAATTAAGTTCATTAATCCAAGGCAGACAAAAAACAACAATATCAAAGCAGACAGCTTAATCTTCATCATCAGACCCGGAACTTGCAACAACATCTTCTGTATCAGTTGCCACATCATCCTCAGAACCATCAACATCCTCAGACTCTTTCTCACCATCCTCTTCGTCATACCCATCCTCACCATCCTCTTCATTAGCATCATCACCAAGTAGAGCATTATCTTTATTTTCAAGGCACTGAATTAAGGACTCCAATTTGATTTTTCTAGCAGTAGCGACATTAATTGTATCCCCTAGTTCCTTGCATGTTTCCTTTAACTCATAAATTATCCTTACCCTTTAAGCAGTGGCCCTTTCAGCAGATGTCAAGACAATATCAAGAACATGTCTTCCAGCAAACAGTTTGTAGTGAAGGGACAACACAGGCTCCCTCTTGCTAGCAACATCATTAGTATTTAGAATCCCAGGGTGTTGATTCAGAATAATTTCAAAGATGAGGGAAGGGAAGGCAATAGGAAACTTTATGGCACTAGTGGTAGAATGCTTAATAATTTGATCAAAAATGTATAAGCCAAAATCAAAATCAACCTTAGTACCTACAACATATATGAATCTGCCTAGTCCAACAGCGATGGTGGAGGTGTGATTGGTGGGAACCCAGTTTGCAACACCAATCTTGTGAAGAATGGCATATTTAACACTGAGTTTCCCAGCTGATAGCTTGCCTCTTGAAGGCCAAGCTTTGACTTGGTTAGTAGTGATGACTCTGCACACCTGGTTGTCAGAAGCAGTCATCTCTTTTTCACCATCATTTGATCGTACCAGAAATCTGTTAATTACCAAAGAAGAGAACTTCACACATTTTCCCCTAAAAACACCTTCATATAGTCCTTGCTATTCCTATAAGTAATGGAGTCAGGAATATTTACTATGAATTCTTTCACCAGTCCTTCATAGCACTTGGAGAAGCCTATGATAGTTTTAAGAAGGACAACCTCAGTGATCAAGTCCATGACTTCCTTGATGTCCAGTGCATCTTTTCCCATCTCCCTTTCCAGAGCAATCCTTCGTTGATACACATATCACCACTTGGTTACACTGCTGATATAGTGAAAGGAGACATTGTCAAGAGGTGCAGTAGGCACTGGTTTTGGAGTCTTCTTGGCAATAGATTTCTTCACATGAGCTATGTCAGTGACATCCTTTACAACATCTTCATTTGAGTCAGTGTTTTCCAACCTGAATTTTCTCTTTTTGGTAACATGAGTAACCTTGCTCCAGGCTTTAGGAGGTCCAACATGGGTCTTCTTCTTCTGGCTTTTGGAAGGGGATTCCCCAAGCACAACCTTTCCTTTTCTTGTCTTCAGCCTCTTAGCAATTCCTGGGGCAACATTTTGGATGAGCTCATCATCAGAGGGTACATCTTCAACATCTACTACATTGTCAGAGGTATTTTCCTTAGTTGAAGCATCATTTCTACCAACATTCAGACCTGCAACATCAGCCTCATTTACATCATGCAACACAGAACTAGCATGTTTCTCCAAGTTCTCAGTGTTAGGGTTGTTATCAGTAGAGGATTTTTCAGCATCCTTTCCTAGGTTATCATCAGAACTAGGAGATGGATCTATGCGAGAAAGAGGGGTGGAAATACCATGCACATTACGACCCCCATAGAGAATATTAGTGACAAGTTCCCTAATCAATCTATCAACATATGCAATACCTTTTTTGTTCTTCATTCTTGTAATGTTGTCAGCAGCAGTTTCAGAAATTTTGTCTTTTTGAGTTACGTGTGTAGGAGTGGTTTTGGGGGTGTCTTTTTCATGGTTGGAATCATGGACAGAGGAGCCACATCATGGACATCTTCGAAGGAGATGTTCATGGGTTGAGCATCAGATAGGGAAGTTTTTGAGGAAGTAGCATCACATTTGGGAGACATCTTGAGAGAGAGAAAATGTGGAGGAGAATGGAGATAGGTTGCAATGTGGTGAATACGCAGAGAGTGGGAGAAAATCTGAAAGGTAGTGGAAGTGAGGGAGTTGAAGGGGCAGTTGGAGGGAAAAGTTTGAGTGGGATAGCGTGTGAGATTAGACAAGGGTGTGTTATGCATTAAAGAGGGATGTTGGAACATCTCTATTTTAGGAAACAAACATCTTTTAAGAGTAAAATTCCCTCTTGGCAGTAATTTCTATAAATCCTCATAAACACAAATCCCTAACTTTCCTCTCAAAATCTCAAACTCATTTGCATCCAAGGCTTTGGTAAAAATATCAGCCAGCTGATTTTCTGTAGTGACATGCTCAAGAATAACGATTTTACTTTTAACAAGTTCCCTAATAAAATGATGTCTAATATCAATATGCTTAGTTCTGCTATGTTGAATAGGATTCTTGAAAATATTCATAGCACTCAGATTATCACAGTATGATGTCACGACATCTTGTGTGACATTATACTCTGTAAGCATCTGCTTCATCCACACAAGTTTGAGCAGCTACTCCCAGCAGCTATGTACTCTGCTTCTGCAGTAGACATGGATACACAGTTTTGTTTCTTGCTAAACCATGAGATAAGGTTGTTTCCCAGAAAGGAGCAGCCTCCAGATGTGCTCTTCCTGTCATCAGCACTTCCAGCCCAATCAGCATCACAATATCCAGTCAGCACACACCCAGATCCATGACTATACAACATCCCATATTCACTTGTCCCATTGATATACTTCAAAATTCTGATAACTTTACTTTCCTTTTCTCTTTGAGGTTTCTAGTATAGGTCTTGAAACACATCAAACACTTCAGATTTTTTCCTTATAAAATTCACCCAGGTGTATCTTGAAAAATCATCCACAACAACATAAGCATACTTCTTTCCACCAAGACTCTCCACCTGCATAGGTCCCATTAAGTCCATGTGAAGAAGTTCCAACACTTTAGATGTAGTTAGATGTTGGATCTTCTGGCGTGACATCCTTGTTTGCTTTCCTATTTGGCATTCACCACAGATTTTTCCTTCTTCAATCTTTAGCTTTGGAATTCCTCAGACAGCTTCCATAGATATGATTTTCTTCATTCCTTTCAGATGTAAATTACCAAGTTTCTGGTGCCATAGTTTCACTTCATCTTCTTTGGCAAGAGCACATTTGGAGTCTTGAGAGGACCATAGGTAGAAGTTGTCCTTGGATCTGACTCCCTTCATGATTATCACTCCCTTTTCATTAGTCACCAAGCATTCAAGTTTAGTAAAGTTGACATTGAAACCATGATCACATAGTTGACTAATGTTGCTCAAGTTAGCAGTTAATCCTTTGACAAGCAGAACATTGTCAAGATCAGGTGTTCCTGAGCAGTTTAGTTTTCCAACTCCCTTAATTTCATCTTTGGCTCCATCTCTAAAGGTCACATAGCTGGTTGAGTGAGGTTTGATGTCAACTAGCAGATTTCTGATCCCTGTCATGTGTCTTGAGCACCCACTATCAAAGTACCAGTCTTCCTTAGTATAAACTTTCAGGGACATATGAGCTATGAAGCAAGCAGTAGCAATTTTTGGAACCCATTACTTTGTAGCAGAATCCTTTTGAACCCATTGTTTTCTAGAGGACTGAATGTTGTAATCAAGTCTAGCTTGAGGTATAGAATTTAGATATCCATGTAGTCTGAAACAGAAAGGATTTATATGACCAAAGCGGCTACAGTGATGGCATCTCCATCTCTGTAATCTTCTTTGTTGGCTGGGTTGTTTTTTGTCGTGATGTTGAGACATTTGATGGAACATCTTCTGCTTGGATCCAGAAGTCTTGTGCTGAGGAGTGGGATTATTGTCTATATGAGCTTTCTTCTCTTCATTAAATCCTAACCCTATTTTGTCTCCCATCCTTCTACCAGATTGAAGAATCTCTTCCAAGGTTTTGGTACCATTGTTCATCATTTTAACAGACTTTCCCATTTGATCAAGTTGGGAAGTAAGTTGATCAACTTCCTTATTTAACTTAGTGATGGTTTTAAACTGTTCAACAACTTCATCATTCAACTCCTTGATAACTTTAAGGTGTTCCTCCGTTTCAGTCTTCAATTTGATGATGAGTTTTTTTTTTCACCTTGTTGGCATACCTCTTCACTTCTCAGGCACAACTCTTTGTAGGAAGCTGCAAGTTCTTCAAATGTTAATTCATCTTCACTGGAGTCTTCATCAGAGTAGTATCTTCCAGTTAAAGCAGTTACATGTTTGGCTGACTCTTCTTCAATATCACTTTCAGAATCTTCATCAGTCCAAGAGACAACTAGACCCTTCTTTTGTTTCTTGAGATAGGTTGGGCATTCAGATCTGATGTGACCAAAATCTTCACACCGATGGCACTGTATCCCTTTGCTATTTGTGGGTGTTTCTTCGTTTCTGATTCTTCTTCCTGCATCATTGGACCTATTGATGTCCTGTGAGATGTTCTTGATATGAGGTCTTGTCTTCATATCCATTCTTTTTATAACCTTGTTGAATTGTCTTACAAGAAGTGTTATGGAATTTGATAAGCTTTCATTTGTATCTTCATCTGATTCATCCTCTCTACTTTCAGCATTTGACACAAAGGCTATGTTTTTCTTCTTGTCAGCTTTGTCACTTATTCCTACTTCAAAGGTTAAAAGAGACCCAATGAGTTCATCAACTCTCATCTTGCAAATGTCTTGTGCTTCCTCTATAGCAGTTACTTTCATGTCAAATCTCTTGGGAAGAGATCTGAGAATTTTTTTACCAGCTTTTCTTCTGTCATCTTTTCTCCTAGGGTACTTGAAGCATTGGCTATTTCAAGAATGTTCATATGAAAGTCATGTATGCTTTCATCATCTTTCATTTTCAGGTTTTCAAACTTAGTTGTGAGTAGTTGAAGTCTAGACATTTTCACCTTGGATGTGCCTTCATGAATGGTCTTTAGTATCTCTCATGCTTCTTTAGCAATCACACAATTGTTCACCAACCTGAATATGTTCTTATCAATTCCATTAAACAAGGCATTCAAGGCCTTGGAGTTTCCCAGAGCCAGATCATCTTCTTCCTTTGTCCATTCTTCCTCAGGCTTTAATTCAAAAGTAGCCTTTCCATCTTTATCAATAATCACAGGTTGTTCCCATCCCTTTATGAAAACTTTCCATGCCTTACTGCCCAGATCTTTTAAGAAAGCAACCATCCTTGGTTTCCAATAGTCATAATTACTTCCGTCCAGAATAGGTGGTCTGTTCACAAACCCTCCTTCTTTATCCATGGTATCAGAAAGTATTGTCCCTAGATCTCACCCAGAACCAGAGTAGGATGCCTGCTCTGATACCAATGAAAATTCTGGTATCAGATATTAGATGTTGAAGGCGATGTTTACAACACAAATATCTGTTCAATCAATATTAAGAACAAAGATAAACAGATAAGAATTGTAAAGAGACACAGCAACTGTTAACCTAGTTCGGTGAAAACACACCTACGTTTAGGGGCTACCAAGCCAGGAAGGAAATCCACTAAGTAGAATTAGTTTGAAGATATACATAGACTCTCTCTAGTTTACCTTCTTCTCACCTAATCTCTAACCTTGCAATTTCTACGTAGGACACACCTAGATAAGAGACACCTCTCACTCCCCCTCAATCCCAGCAGTGATAACACCAACAAATTAATAAAACTTTAGAAGACACTCTTCAAAGACACAACTTGATCTTACTTAAAAGCTTCAATCAAGTACAGTACACTCTTGCTTTCAAGCTTTGAGTGAACAATTTACAATGCAAAACTTAGACCAATTCACACATTAAGTTAATGAGTGAATGTCTCATAAATTACTAAAACACGCGAAGGTTAAACCTTACACAAATGCATACACTTTAGTCCTAGATTGTCTAATCTCCAAAGCTAGGGTTTGCACATCCTTAAATAGAAATACTGAACGGGCTTGGGCAGTGGCAAAAGTAACAGCAGAATATCAATCTTCATAAATCATATCAAAGAAACAGATTTGATTTGATCAATCATATCCAATCAAATCTCCCTTCAAAACTCTCTTCAAATCTTCCAAGATATACTTCTGAAAAAAACTCCACACGATCCTCAAAAGAGAATCAGAAACGCCTTTGCATAACACCAAGAGCCTTGCAGATTTACACCATATCAGTGCAACAAGTTTGCATACAAAATAGATAAACAAACACATAATGTTTTGTTCATAAGTGTTAGGACATCATGCTTGACATCCTAAGATGAGTCCTGCTACATCATACAAAGCCACCTGCAGAACCTTAAAGACAGATGTCATGACATCCTGTAGGACATCTTGTGATTGCACCTAGTTTTACCAAAATTCCTGCCAACCAGAAACTAACAGGAGAAGACAAGGTCATCGCAACCAAATCTTGGGTTTGGGAGTCGGTTACGCAAGGGGAAGGTATTAGCACCCGCTCACATCCGTTGTACTCAACGAGATCTACGCTTGTTGTCTAATCAGAGGGTGAGTTATCTAAAAGCTAATGCTAAATGGAAATGGGAAAGAGAAAAGAAAAAGAAAAAGGAGACTTGATAGGACATCGTTGTCCTATGCCTACGTATTCC
Source organism: Lathyrus sativus (assembly GCA_963859935.3). Taxonomy (NCBI): domain Eukaryota; kingdom Viridiplantae; phylum Streptophyta; class Magnoliopsida; order Fabales; family Fabaceae; genus Lathyrus; species Lathyrus sativus. The sequence goes on from OZ012737.1 coordinate 173,290,804, forward strand.
CTCGTGCAATGGAAAAGTCAAAGTCAACGTAGTTTAGAAAACTACGGGTGATGGGAGAAAGGTTGCTCGACAAGACATCATCGTCTTGTGCCTACGTATCCTCATCTGGTATGAGAAATTAGAGCAAACGTAGTTCGGGTAACTAAACCACAGGTTGATTAAGTGTTTTTTATGAGTGACGTTAAGTTCCCATTCAAGCAGTTAGGGGCGATGCTTGTTTGCGGTAGAACGGAAAAGTAACTTACTCTTTTTTGAAAATGATTTTGAAAAAATCTCGAAGGATAAAAAGGTTTGAATTTTATTTAAGAGTTTTAATGAAGTGAATTGAACTTGTTTGAGATTCTTGTTGCAATAAAGACTATGATATAGGAACGAATGCGTCACATATCACCCACGGGGCGTATACTAAACACTCTAGACAAGTGAGGAGAAACCCCTCACTCATCATTTCCCATATGCTTAAGGCTCGTGGTTCTCAATGTTCATAGTCTTTATTAAGTGTCTTATAATTGTTTGAGGTGAGAAGAGAAGACTCAAAAGAAAACACTAAAGGAAACTAAAAACCCTAATGTTATCATACAAAACGGTCCTTAGGTTAGGATAAAAGGGAAGTCTACCTAATGTTATCATACAAATGATGGACCTAAAGTTGAGGTCAAAGAGGGACTATTCTAATTGTTATCATGCAAAGGATTGAAAGCCTAATGTTTCTCTTACTCCCACCTTAATCAGAAATTAAGTGGGACTAGGAATCCTAAGGGATCATGTGATCAAGCACTCCAATTCAATCACAAAAGAAACAATGTCGTGATCTCAGCTAAGAAACAAAGTTGAGTGACTCTTCGTCCACAACCAAAAGAATGATGTCGTGATCTCAGCTACAAGGCAAGACTGAGTGACTCCTCATTCATCATAGAGTACAACAAAATCGTAACCAACAAAACCAAAGTAACATTTTAATTGGCACACAAACTAATCATACAACAATGAGTAAAGACTCCTCAACTAACAAGAAGTTATAATAAAAATACCAAATCCTAAATCAATGCTACACAAGTATAAACCAAACCAAACATACAGTGGCAACAAAAGCGCTTCGACACAACATAGTCGTAAATTCCAGCAAGCAAACAAGAATAGCGTTTAAAGGCTCCTATCTTCAGAACAGAACTATATACGCCAACATCGTTCCCTACATTCAAATCAACTTATGCACAAAAGGAATTTAGTAACATATACAATTTTGAACATTAACTAGTTCAAGAAAGCACAAGTATCACAAATATCAAATCACAATCAAGATAAATAAACAAATTTGATCACCAAGATTTTAATGGAACTTTAACAAGAAAAGACAATTACATGTTTCATAAGAACTCAACCACAAGATCCACAAGAAACCAAACCAATATTCACCAAATGCTCGGTCAAAAACTCATTGAAAATCAATTCTAAACTAAATCCAAGTCCAATAAATATTCAAACAAACACTTTTAAAATTCAATTGGGAATGAAAACCCAAGTTGCCATATTAAAAAGCTCAAATAAAATCGACAAGGAAATTAACCAAAAACATCTAATCAAAGCTTTTAACAAAAATATTAACCAAAAATTATAATTAAAGTTTATTAAAATCTAATCAAAGAAGCTAATCAATATCAAATCTAAATTAACTATTAACAAAATTAATTAAAACAAAATATTTAACAAATATTTTTACCAAAGTATTGTTGCAGTGAGAATCGGGATGTCAAGCTATTGATTAACTTGAATCTTAATTCTTTGAATTTATAACCGAAGTTTAATTTATCCAAAGGAAAGGTTAAAGAAAGAAAGACCTTTTGCGCGATGTAACAACAACTCTAAGAGATTCAGGGATCAGGGATTGATTATGCCTAGGGTAGGTATTTCACATCCTAAACATCTGTAATACTCTACAGGAACCTTTTGTGTGTGTGTGTATGATAAACTTGCTAATGGTTATGTTGTGGATTGAGATTAGGGTTAGGGTAAAGACCTAAGGTTGATGTTTCTAAGTTTGCTCACAAAGATATCGCATCTTCTACCTACGTATCCTAACTAGGATAGAATCAGAGCAATCGTAGTTTCCCTTACTAGGGATAGATGAACACTTGATTATGATTAAGGTTCAAAGGGGAAAAAACATAACAATTCTTGTATAGAGTTTAATAAAACTCTCTATTCTAAGTTGTACACTCAAGATTGACTTTAACAAAAGCCAGGGGGAAGTAAGTAATCATCACCATGATTCTTACATAGAGTTGACAAACTCTATCCTAGGGTTCTAGTTAAAGAACACTCCTAGTAAAGGTGGGTCTTTTAGACTTAAGAAAAGTATAATGGCTATTAGGTGCTAACTTAACAAAGCTAGGGTTCAAAATGACTTAACAAAGTCAGAGGGAGGGTAATGAGCTATCTATGACCCAAGGGTCAATAGAGAGACTTTTCTTTGGACACAAGGACACAAACAACTTGATGTGAACTAGAAAGTTCCATCACTGTGGAATAACTTGACAAAGTTGAATAAATAAAGCAAGAACATGTAACAATAATCAGGATTAACATTTAACATCTTAACAAAGATTATAAAGTAAGAAGGTAACAACCATCAATGCATGTAAAGAACATGTGTAACAACAACAAGTTCATATATAACATTCAAACAAGATTAATGCAAACAAGTGACAACTTGAAACACGCATGTTATAAGGATCAAATTAGATCAAATGTAACAACATGAGACCAACTAAACATGTATTGATGACAATCAAATAAGCAAGAATACAAGAAGTGTTACAACAGTTCAAGTATGAATTCATGATTTCATGGGGAGAAATAAACAAGTTTCATGGTAACAACCAAGACAATAATCAAACCCTACCATGTTATGGTTCTAACAAGACACATAAACAAGTAGAAAGAGGCATGAAAAGCATATTCAAGAGGTCACAACATCAAGAATCATGTCAAAGTTCATAGATGAAATTCAAAGTATACCATGCATATTCAAGCATTCAAAAGGAAAGAAACAAACCATAAACATGTTATGTTTCTAACAAGACACATAAACCAGTAGGATAATACATGGGCAACACATTCAAGAGGTTACAACATCAAGAATCATGGCAAAATTCACAGATGAAGTTCAACAGGCCATTTTCACATATATGTATTCACAAAAGCAAGTATGAACATGGTAAGGCAATGAATCAAACATATTTGAGAATTTAAACATGTTAACAAACATATATGAATCATACAAGATAAATATCACAAGAAAAATAAATCTAGAAGTTGAAAAAGTTTAAGAGCATCAAGGTAAAAACCCTAGAAACACATGTTTTTCAAGTGGATCAAAGTCTTTCTAGGATAACAATCCTTGAATTATTTATTCACTCATTGAAAATAGACATGATAAGGAGTAGTTTTCAAAAATAATGGCATCAATAACACAAAAAATGAGCAAGTTATGATCATTGAAAGTTGGTGCACAAAGAGGGAACAAACTAGGGCAAGGCTAGGTCACAACCTAAGGGTCATTTGCATGAAGGATTGGAACTCAGTCAATTCTTAACCAAATGAAGTCAAACAAAAGTGAAAATTGTGTATTTTTGAACAATGAATTCAATGGTACTATTTTTTTCCCATACCATACACCCACAAGAAAACCCGATAGCATATGTGCTTGGGCAAGTTTGGTGACGACCAAGAGCATGAACATGTGAACAGCATTGTGTAGTGATGTGCTTGGTGAAAAAAGTGTACAAACATCACATATAGAGGTTTGAACAAAAGAAATCAAGCAATTCACACATGGCTTGACATATTGGATGTAAAATGCAAAAAGTGACTAGGTTGGGCCTAGTTTGTGACCTGGTTTTTGACCAGTCTAAAAGTTACAAGTTTCATAAAATAAATGGTTCATACATGACACATAACATACACAAAACATATTCAAACAATTTACAACATCAAAACATAGCTAGAAGTCATGATAGCATATGAAATGCAAGTGAAAGTTCACATATTGAGTTTTAGGCTTACCTCTTGAAGCAAGCTTGGGCAATAAGAAAACCAGAGATCCTGAGAGCTCTTCCAAGGTCTAAAAATTCTCCAAGGATGATGAGTGAGTGCTCCAAATGAACTTCAAGCAAGTTGGTGGGCAGAATGCCTTGTAAGTGAAGAAAAACCTAAAAAATCCAAATATTTCTAAAGACAACTCCCTCAATCTTTGTTACAGAAGTGGGGAACCACCATGGACAGTTTAGATATGTTGTTTATAAAGTGTTAGAGGTCTTAGATCTCAAGGAAATGCAAGGGATCAGTGGTTGCCCTTCAAAATGCAGAAAAGTCAATAAATGAGCTTTTGAGGGTTGACTTTTTGATTGGATGAGTTTTTGTCCAAGGTGAGGGTTTGGACAGCTTTAACACATAATTTATGAAGTGTTTGAAGCTTTATTTGAGTTTGAGAATGTTTTGAAATGATTTGAGAAGTTGAAATGCAAAACAGATTTTGTAGTGTTTTGGAAATGTGGTTCAAGCTTGCTAGAACTTTGTGATTAAGTGGTAGAAAGAGTTGCAGCTGTCTCAAGCATGTAACTGGTGTCTTTGTGATGCAAGAGGTGAGTTCTATTTATAGGCAAGGTCTTGGATCAAGAGTTATCGGCAGAATGAAGTAAATTGCCAAATTTAGCCTTGTAACTTTGAAAATCTTGGAGTTTTTCAATGCAATCTCCATTTTTGACCTTGAGCCACCCTGACAAGAGCTTCTCCATACCCTATAGGTCATTTTCATCATGATTTAGGGGATAGGAGGTGATTGGTTGCAGCCAAGTTGGTGGTTTGATGATGGTAGCCACCATTTTTCTCTTTCCACACTATTCACTTTAGCAACTTGCATTTAAATAATGAATTTATTCACTTCTTGTGTCAAGATCGTGGGAATTGATTCTAAACATGTTAAAAAACAATTTAAACATCAGAAATGAGGCTTAGTTCTTGATTAGAGTTGATTTGGGAAGCTTTGGAATCAACTTGCCCATGCTGAGTTGGTTTTGCAACAATGAGTTTTTGCCATCTTGTGGACCTTGGTTCTCTCTAACCATGAAGAGTTATGGAACCTACTTGAACTTTTTAGAAAGCCTCCATTAGGTACTACAACATTTATGTTTGATATAGGAACCCATTCCACTTGAAACTAGGTCAAAACCCCTTGTGAAAATGCTGAAAACTTGACTTACAAGTCAAGCAATCTTGAAATTCCTGTGTATTTTCCCCCTCTTGCCTTGTTTTTGCTCATAACTCAAAATCCATGCATTTTCTGATCATGAGTTCCTATATCACTTTTGAAGAACTCATTGATACTTTTCCAACAATCTTTGAACCACTCCATTTAGATGTGTGGTTAAGGAGTTATGGCCTGGCCCTTTTCAAAACCCTAATTTCCCGACTTTTTGATTACTCCTCAATTCTTGATCAATTGGTCACCAAAATTCATGATTCACGTGAATACTTGATATATGGAGGATCAATCCAAAACTTTGACTGATCAATCCCCTGAAACCCTGATTTCTGATTGTGTGAAACCCTAATTCATATGTATCTTGAGAAAGATCAAACTTGAAATAAGTTATGGTTAGATAATCAATATTGATGCTCTTAGAATGATGATGGAATCTAGGGGTCAAAATTTGGGGTATAACAGTTGCCCCTATTTAAATATCTTCACCAGATGGCAATGAGAGATGACAATCTCCATAGAATCATGGTGAAAGGTATTTAAATATAGCAAACCAAAAATTTTGTCCCTTAGATACGATGTTATGCAAAAGGAATAATGATGAAATGTAATGAGTTTTAAGAATGATGCTTCATGATGCTGGAGTGCAAGAAAATATTAACACACGAGCAAAAGAAAAAGAAAGGAAAAAACAACAAGTAACCATTCACTGGGAAAGAAGACACACCGGGGAGAGATCTAAAGTGAAACCAATTAATAATTCAGACATGACTAATGATGGTATTTCAAGGGGATCCTCAACACAGGGGACACAAACTCCACTGGGGAAAAGGTATAATCTCCACTCGGGAAATACAAATCTCCACTGGGGAAATCCAACTTTACTTGGGGAAAACAAATTTTTTTAAGGGGAAATGCAAATCCAATGGGAAGATGCATGAAAGGAAGCACAGATAAGAAACCACACAGGGTAACAAAAGTCAACAGGCTCGGACTCAGACTAGGAGAAGCAAAAGACCAGAGACATGATCCCTATTGGGGACAAACCAAAGGGATTCCCTCAATGAAGAGTTCAAATTGGATATTCAGGAGGAGAATAAAAATAAGACCAGACCCCCCCCCCCCCCCATGGGGGATGCTAGTGATGACTAGACTTCCAAGACCTGTTGGGGATATCTAGGGATTCGCTGGGGATACTGGTGTCGCTACTCGAAAAATGCATCGTGCAACGACGGGGACGCTAAAAGGAAGGACAGAAGAGTCGCCACCGAACTTTATTTATCCCATGAGGGGAAAGGAAAATATCGAGAAAACCTTAAGAAAGAAACGGATAAGATGATCTCGCAACCAAGAACGGGTTCGAAAGCCGATTATGCGAGGGGAAGGTATTAGCACCCCTCGCATCCATCGTACTCGATGGGAACCCTTTGTTTTCGATGGGTGAATTTATTCGCTTAAAAAATATGCTATAAAAAGTGTTCCAAAAGATAGGGAGAAAAAGGGTTAGAAACGGGGAAAGAGAGGTAACGGGGGAAGAAGAGAGAAAGAATAAACTCGGTAGGACTTCGCGGTCCTAGGCCTACGTATTCTCAAATGGTATGAGAAAGTCAGAGTCTGCGTAGTTCAGGGAACTATACATATAGGGGGGAATGTGTTCGGCAAGGATTGTGGCCCTTGTGCCTACGTATCTTTACTTGAAGAAGTAAAGAATCAGAGCAGCCGTAGTTCGACCTACGATTTGTTAATGTTTTTATGGATGATGCTATCATGCGCATTCTAGCAGTTTAGGTGTTTTTCCGCTCGCATATGAGGAGACTTATGCGTTACCTGTTTGCGGTAGAACAAACGTATCATATCCTTTTTGAAATGATTAGGTTTTCGCCATGCGAGGCAAGATGTCACATTTGATTTGTGAGGTTTTTTTTAGGGGGAGAGATAAGTCCTTGGATAATAACCCCTTGTGGGTAGTACCCAATTCTTTATCTCAAAGTTTTTGTTATAAAAAATGGTGTGGTGAACGTAGCGTCTTCGTATTAAAAGACGAGTATCAAAACCACACACATTACAGTGAGTATCCTGACACTCGAAGAGGAAGAAGACTACACTCAATCCTCTCTCTTTAATTCAATACAAAGAGAACTTCATTCTCTTATTAAGGATGTTTTTGGTTTTGAATGGTAAGTGCTTTTGTGACAGAGAATCCTACGGTAAACGTCACCACTCGGGATAGGAGAAGGCCTACGCCTAACCACTCCACGACCATTCAAGTTTTGTTATGAATATGATTTGAAAAGACTCGGTACGGGACCGAGGTTTTAGAAGAGAAGGTTGCGGAGAGAAGTTATGGAAAGGAGGATGGTGAATAGAGTCGCGTCTTTGTATTGAAAGACGAGTATCGAGACCACCAACACTATAGTGAGCATCCCAACACTCGGAGAGGAAGAAGTCTACACTCAATCCTCTCTTTTTAATTCAATACAAAGAGATATTGATTTTCTTATTGAAAGGAACTAAAAATGCACTCGGTACGGGACCGAGGTGTTTCGGAGGAGAAGGTATGGAAATGTACAAGCATCTTCGTATTAAAAGACGAGTGTCGAAACCACCCACACTACAGTGAGCATCCCAACACTCGGAGAGGAAGAAGTCTACACTTAATCCTCTCTTTTTAATTCAATACAAAGATAATTTGTTCCTTATTTTAAATAGTTTTAAAATGGGCTAAAAAGCCCAAAATAACAAAAAAAGAAATAAAATGAGAATTAAAATAAAAGAGAAATAAAATGGCTTTTTAAACAAAAAGATATGATTCTTTGGGATCTTATGAGTTTTGAAGTTATTTTTAAATAAATGAAATAGAAAAAGAAAATAAATAAAATTAAAGTACAAAGAAATCAAATAATATAAAACAAGGTATTAAAAATAAGAAAGGGGCTCTACCAAGGGTAGAACCCGTGACCTCAAGGTTCACAAGTTAAAACCTTACCACTCCAGCCAACGCGCGCGTGTGATATTGAGTGGAGAAAGAAAGAAAAAACAAATAAAACAAAAGTTAAAACCTTACTGTCGCTACTGCGAAAATCGGCGCCGGCTGAACAGAAGAGTCGCCACCGTGCGTTATTTATCCCACGGGAGGGAAAGGAAACGCTCAGAGTAAACCTCGCACAACACGGGAAAGGTATGGTCGTCGCAACCAAAGCCTGGGTTCGGGAGTCGGTTACGCAAGGGGAAGGTATTAGCACCCCTCACGTCCATCGTACTCGATGGGATCCACGCTTGTTTTCTAGTACGGATTGGTATTTCTATCTAAACTAAGGGTCAGGGGTTAAAAAGAACATAAAATGAAAACAAAATGACTCGGCAAAGTATCGCACTTTATGCCTACGTATTCCCGCCTGGAATGAGAAATCAGAGTCAACGTAGTTCGCCTACCTACGGGAAAGGAGGGGAAGGTTGCTCGCTAGGATATCGCATCCTATGCCTACGTACTTTCACACGGCATGAAAGATCAGAGCAAACGTAGTTCGGGCCACGGAAGACACAAGCTTGTCTTGGTTGATTTTATTCCTTCTGAAAAAGGTTTTCTGATCAACAGTCCCAGCGGACAAAAATGACGCTTTGATGAGTTCACATTCTTTTACGGAAGAAGTGTCTTTTATTGTGTTTGAAATCTTTACGTGTTTTTCTGTTTGTTTTTGAGAAAGAAAGAGACAGAACTCTAACCTACGGTTGCGAAGGGAATCAAACTATCCTAATGTTATCATGCATGGGTTAAGACCTAGTGTCTATCATGCTCCTCTCTTGCACAGAGAGAAACAGAGATCCTACGGGATAGGCAGAAACAGAAACAATATCAGATATATACAATAAAGCAGTAAAATGCATGGATGCAACAATACAAGCGAGGCAAGGGAGTCCCACTCAACCTCGAACCTGGAAAACAATAGGCGAAAGTGAACAGGCTTCACTTTCAACCCTACAGGGTAAACAGCAAACAATACAGCCCAGAAAACCAATCAATACATCAGCAATAAAGTACAACAGCAAAAGAAATAGCATCAGCAGCTCTGAATCAACATCTGACTTCAAATAATCTCCAATCATTCACAGGCTTCAACAAGCATCAATCTTCATCTTCATGGCCTTCAGACAAGGGCTTTGATCATCAGTCTTCTATCTGCAATGGCTTTTCTTCAAGCTCAAACCTCCAGGATGAGGGATCAGTCACAAGAGTGAAGTGAATGAATGTTAGACAGTTAATTACCTACCAATGGTGGTTCATCAGCTGTTAACATTAAGCAGAAGGTCTCCTCTCAAAAGTTCTATCTTTCAAATATATTCACTGATCCTTCCAAAGGAAGGAGGTGGATATTTGAAAGAGACTTTGAATCATAGAGAAAGGATGGATGCAGACAAGGCATTCCATGTTTGAAAAGCAAGCTTTCTAGTCTAGAGCTCTGCCTAGCTCCTAAACCCTAGTCTCCTCAACAGCTGCTAGCAAGAACCTCCTCCTCAACTCTGACAGTTGATCTTCAATCTTTGAATCTCCAATGGTCTTCATCTTCACAAATCTTCAGCTTCCCCAGGGCCCCAGATAAACCCAATACCCAAACAAACAAGCAACAATCCCCAGAGGGCACACCACACCAGACAATCAGATATACAGACAGTATTAATAGCAGTAGGGGAATCCTGACTTTTTCTAAGGGATCTAGTAGCTACCCATAGCCCTTATAGTCCCATAACTAATCTATTCAAACCCTAAGTCCTAAGGGAAATGAAATCAAACTTCTTAAGTTGTCACCTAAAACCCTAGTTTTGTACATGATGTTCAAGCATTTATTAATCACCTAAAATCAACTCCTAAAAATGGGAACTAAAATATTTCTACAAGTTGAATATCTCATCTAAACAATATAAAAAGAATGACCAAAAATATTAAAGCATGTAAGAGAACAAAAATCATTAAAATGATGCATGAGATGAATCTATTTAACATGACATTTATTTAAAAAATATGGAAAAAATATGTCATAAAAATAAAAATGAAATTTTATTTCTCTATAATTTTCTAGACATTTTAATGAAAATGATGTAAAAAGAATGGATGAAAATGCATTTTTTATGAATTTATTATGAATTAATGAAAATTGGTGAAAATTAAAATGAATTAAGAAAATTAAATGAATTAAAATGAGGGAGGGGGGTTAGAATAGTAACCACGCCCAGTTAAAAATCACAATGGGCCAACAATAGGGGGCGCGCTTAGCACTTTACACTAGGCCCAGAAAATACTCAGATTTAATGAAAAATGAAAAGCCAGCTGGGGGTACGAAAAGTAACAAATACACGTTAATATTGGAATGGGCCTAATAGCTGGGGGTGGGAAAAGCAACACAAACTCAGGCCCGCCCGTTTCAATTAATGAAACGGTGCGTTTTGGCCAAACTCCAATTCCCTCCAAACTTCAGATTAAATGTGAGCCATAAGATCATCCTCCAAGTCAAAGGTCTACCACGAATTGAAGGGCCTAGATTATGTCTTCCCCAATGGTTCTGAACCTAGGGTTTCAACCTCCATGAATGGCCATGCACGAGCAATCTTCCACCTCTCTGTTCTCCATCACCAGGCCATGAATCAACATGCTATAAACGCGAAAACCACTCTAAATTCTTCCCTCTACAAGCCTAGGGCATTAGATTGCTTTGAAACTCACCACAACAACAAACCCGATCGAAGCAACATCTGGCCACCATGGAAATGCACTGAGATGCATCATGATGATTCTCCACCAAACCTATACTAACCTAACCTACAACTAATAGTAATTAACCTGTGCTATCGAGCTAAGATTCTAATGGCTTAACCTAAGAGATTCAAGCCCTAACAGCTTATGGCACCTGCTAACTAACATCACCAAACCTCTCCAAATTCATCTAAACTAATCTCCTAACCACCTAGATCATATCTAAACTAACAACAACATGCCTAACTAACTGAATCAAGCTGTGTGGATGAAAACATACCTGGTGTAAAATCTTGAAACAGCTATGGAAGATTGAGGATCTGAAGCTTCCAAGGCTTGGATCTTGATCAATTCTTGATGTAATTGATTCTGTATGCAATGGTGTGATGATTCTTGGCTTGAATTATGCTGTTCACTTGAAACTCCAATTGTGATGATGATGAAAAAAGTGCTCGAAAATGGATGATAATCACCAAAACTTTGCTTCAATTCTGATCTAGGATGATGATGGAACAAGATTGAATTGATGTTGATGAAAGTTGATGAAGGTTTTGAGAGAATTGGAATGAAACTTCAATGTAAAAGAATGAGAAATTTTGTGAAATGCTTGGTGCAAATGAAGCCAACCCTTGATCAATGCACATTTCATGAATATATAGACCCCAAGTGAACATTCTAGATCCATCTTGCACATTCCCTTGTTTTCCAACTTTGATCCATTTTGGTTATGTTTCTTCAATTACAAGTAACCAAATATAACTTCTTTTTTTCCTTCTAAACTCAAAAAAGTGTTTGAACCATTGTTCTTAGAATTGTTTTTCCATTCAAAATCATATATTGGAAGTCCCCATTTGGACTCATAAATCTCCCAAACCATTTTTCACTTTGAATTTATTCACTTTATAAGCCTTTTTAGTTCATATTTTGACCAATTATTCAACTTCATGCTATGAGCTTCTCCAATAATTTGTGACCTTCTTTCTAGACTTAAAATCCCATTTGGAGCAAGTTTGATGTTGTAAGTTTTTCCATTTGAGGCCTCCTTGTATGAGTTTTGGGTATAGGTTAAGATGACCTGTAATTCACAAATGCCCAAAATACCCTTTGCTTGCCAAGACCATAAGTTGAGTTCTACACATCATATGAAGGCATGCTATACCATTCTAGAAAGCTAAGACAATGAGGAACAATTCTTATGTTGACCAAGAATTCATTTGAAATCTCCTTGAGGGGTAAAAATTGCTTGGAAGTCAAGTCACTTTCACAGACAAAAATTCAGACACCCCAGATGACCTGTAACTTGCAAGGACCATAACTTGAGTTCTATAAATCTCCTTGAGGTCTTCCACCACTCAAATTAAAGGTCTTGAGATCCTCTACAAGTTTCATGTTGGCCAAGAAGCCATTTGAAGCTAGCATTTTGACTTATCTTACTTGGAAATTTGACCTAAACTAGGGGATTTTACAGAGAAACCCTAATTTAGTAACTCCTCTTCTCCTTGATTTCTCTTGAATTCTCCTTGGCATATCTCCATATCCTTCTTCATATGTCCAATGATGAACCCCCCATCTCTCCAATAGACTTGAATGCCTCTTTAAATCAGTCAATTGACCTAGGGTTGACCTAGGGTTGACCCAGATGACCCTAGTTGACTGTCTTCAACTGTAGTTCTTGTGCTTTCATCAATGACTTGTTTTCTTCTCCAAATGACTTTATAAGTCTCTCAAGATGTCTAGATGCTCTCCATGCTTTCACTTCACAGCTCACAACCCTCTTGCTGATCCTCTTGTACCCTCAGCTAGGAGATGGACTCAAGGCTTGATCTGCTGAACTCTTTGCTTTCAAATTCTTTCCTGATGACTTGAATGAGATTGAATTGGGATATTAACCTCTTGCTAGGCCTCTAGAGATGAAAATAATGATTGGTCCCCTGTTGAATGACTTGCTATGCTTATGCTATGCAGATGGTTAGTCTATGTACATGACTCTATATGCAAATGCTAATGATATTAAAACATGAACCAAGTGAATAAGGTTGGGCAAATTTTAGGGTGCAACAGCTGCCCCTATTCAAGCGACTTGGACCCGATTGGATGAAGAGCCCGGAGCCTTCAGACATTCGCGGTACGAGACGGTTGAATACTAGTGAAACCAGAAATTTGCCAACCGCAGAAATAAACTGCGCTCCTGCTTGGGGAACGACATTCATCAGCTGAATCTGACTGTTACGGTAACCCACTGATCTTGCGCGACCGTGCTGGGGATTGTCTTCATCGTTCTGAAGAGGATTCTGTCATCACAACTTGCTTGCTTTCTTGTCCACGTTAGGACTCTGTCCGTCATCAATACGAAGAAATCTCAACTAAACCTGTCCACGTTAGGACTCCACTTGCTGTCAACCCAGAAAAATCTCGGCAACTCCGCTGGGGATAATTCGTCTGCATTTCCATAAACTGAACCGTCCACGTTAGGAATAACACTCTTCCACGTTAGGAGTAACACCTGTCCACGTTAGGAATCAAAACTCTGTATCTGTCCACGTCAGGACTAACCCTTTCATCTTTCCACGTCAGGAAGCAATCTTCTTTCCGCGTAAGGAGAACTATATCACTCTGTCCACGTAAGGGCTCCAATACCACTTGACATGTCCGCGTCAGGACTCCATTCTTTCCACGTAAGGAATACAACTTTTGGTTCTGCACCTGTCCACGTCAGGACTCCACTCTTCTCAAATCTGTCCACGTAAGGACCCCAATTTCTCCGTGTAAGGAATAAACTTCTTCTTCCACGTTAGGAATATCTTCTTTGATCTGTCCGTGTCAGGACTAAACTCTTCCACGTCAGGAATGCACTCTTTTTTTCCACGTCCGGAATCAATCTCGATACGTCCGCGTGAGGACTCACTCTTTCCACGTAAGGAATAAACTCGTCTTTCCACGTTAGGAATCCATTTTTCTTCCAAGTAAGGAATGCTCTCGATATGTCCACATAAGGACTCTGGTCTTTCCACGTAAGGAATGCCAACTTCTTCGCGATTTGTCCGCGTCAGGACTAAACTTTTCCACGTAAGGAATGCCATCTTAATCTGTCCCCGTAAGGACTCCACTCTTTCCACGTAAGGAATACTGTCATTTCCACGTAAGGAAACCATTTTTTCTTCCACGTAAGGAATCATCTCTCTCTGATATGTCCGCGTATGGACTCGATCTTTTCCGCATAAGGAATCTCCATCTTTCCACGTTAGGAATCACTTTTGTTGATATGTCCGCGTAAGGACTACATCATCCACGTTAGGGCCCACTTCTCCTCGTTAGGAACAATAATTTCTTTGATTCGTCCACGTCAGGACACTGATCTCGTCTTGATTTGTCCACGCTAGGACTCAGGCGTCTTCGACCCGCTGAGGAAATAAGACTTGTCCACGTAAGGACTCACACCTTTGACTCACTGGGGAAATAATTTGTCCACGTCAGGACACCAACACAAAGAGTAATCACTTTCGTCAACGTCATGACCTCCCATTCCACTAATTTCGAGAAACCGAATCTGCCCACGATAGGACTAACACACTTCACCCATCCAAGGAAATAACCCTGGTCACATTAGGATGCCCACTTCTGAAGAAAACCCGTCAATCTAGGAATAAATTGTCCGCGTCAGGACTTAGTTCTCTATGATTCTCAACCACAAACTTCTCGGCACTGACGTAACAGCGACTTTGAGATGAACTCTACTGGGGATGTCTGAAAACCAACTATCGGATGCCTGCTCTGATAACCGGCGGTGGCCTCTGAAATTCTGATTCATGAAAATCCTTTGAATGTTGACGTAACAACAACTTTGAAGGAAACAATCCGCTGATCGGACTAGAGGAACTTCAACAAACTCTGGTGGGGATATAAGTAACTCTGCTTGGGGACAAAGAGAAACTTATCCTGCAGACTTTGTGGGGAATACTGCCGAAACTGACATTATCATTGAATATCTCCTGCCGAGATCTTGAATGCTTGGTTGTTCATTTGAGCAAGAGCTCTCTTTACCTGAACTATTAGAGTACAGAAACTGCTTCAGCAAAATAAATGCTGGAGGGATAATGCCGACTCCGCGGGGGATAGCCAGATGCTACAGAATTATTCCAGCAAAATAAATGCTGGAAGGGTAATATCAACCCCTGCTGGGAAATTGGGAACTCAAACCAAACACCTTGTTGAGGTAACCCCCTGCTGGGGAATATAACTCTGTTGGGGAATAGCAGACGTGCACAGTACGATCGGACTTTCTGCTGGAACTTGAACCGATATCACCAGTATCTCTGACAAAATAAATGACAGGAACCGCCATCAACTCTGCTTGGGAGAGTCATAATCTTCGAATTCCACTGGAAGGAATGAAAACACTTGCAAAGAGAATTCCTCTGGGGATGGCTGGATTCTCTTGGGGAAAATTAACTGACTCCACTGGGGGAGAGTGCATGACCCTGCGGGGAAATATGAACCTGTCTGAATACAGCTTTACGATCTTAGAATCGCCAAACTCTGCTGAGGACGCATAACTTTTCTGGAGCACGTCCTTTGGATTAGTTACGGCTAGCTGGGAAATTCTATCCTTCTTCAGGAAAAACATGCTTGACTTGCATGGGGACCAAGTCTTTCGTTATCACAATCTTTCGATCATCTTCCTCGTATGGTTAAGGAACCTGCAACAACACAAACAAGGCACGACAAGCTTGTGCAATCAAATCAATTCAGGTTAGTGACGTTACACTCAGTTAATTCAAAGCTTTAGCAATTGTTGGCAAGGGCCAATGATGTTATACTCATGTTAGTTTCATCAAACTTAGGCGTTTTCTCATGCGCAAAACAGTAAAGAACAGGCATCAAGTACTGAATAACACATTTTCATTGATTGGGCCCCTGAATGGGCGGAGTTTTTTTGTACACGGGATGTAACTCCTGAAAAGAGGAAGCTACGCAAAGCAAATACATAAGTATGCAAGTATGCACAAGAAGCATAAATATTGACAAATTAAATTTTGTACACATGTCGGCAACTGGATGCAGATGAACACCACGAACTGATCCTCCTATGACTCATCCGACTCTAATGCTTTCCCGGTATCCCCCCTTCTGAAGAGGTTGTATCCGATAACTGACTCCTCAAGTGTATTCTCCCGCATTGATGCTCATTGAATTCGGACCGCAGTCATTTGCTTTTCACATCCCTAACTTTTGCGTGAACCGCCCTTTACGGGTTTTCAGTTCACCGGGATACCCCTTTTTTTGCCGAAGCCGCCCAGTGTAGGTTTTCAACTTCGCGGGTGTACATTTTTTTCAATTTTATCCCTAACTTTTGCCCGAACCTTTCATTCTGTTTTTGGTTCGCCAGGATGCCCCGTTTTTGCCTGGACTCTCTTTTTTCTGTCCAGCGGGTCTATTTTAAGCGAAGTATTTTTTAATTGCGTCCGAATTCACAGGTGACGCAATGTCTTCCCCGTCCATGGTGGACAACAATAACGCTCCTCCTGAGAAGACTTTACTAACAACGTATGGCCCTTCGTAGTTGGGGGTCCACTTGCCCCTGTGATCTGCTTGCGGCGGGAGAATCCTTTTCAGCACAAGGTCGCCCGTCTGAAAGCTTCGCGGAAGTATCTTCTTATCGTACGCTTTCTTCATTCGTCTTTGGTACAAACGACCGTATGCCAGAGAAGCTAGCCTCTTCTCATCCATTAAGCTCAGTTGGTTCAGTCTATTCGTTACCCATTCTGCCTCGTCCAGCTGAACGTCTCGCAATACCCTCAGAGAAGGGATCTCAACTTCCAATGGTAATACCGCTTCCATTCCGTATACCAACGAGAACGGAGTTGCCCCGGTTGATGTGCGTACCGTCGTACGATAACCGTGCAAAGCGAAAGGTAGCATTTCATGCCAATCTTTATAAGTCACCACCATTTTCTGGACGATCTTCTTGATATTCTTATTGGCCGCTTCGACAGCGCCATTCATCTTGGGTCGGTAAGGGGAGGAGTTGTGATGTTCGATCTTGAAATTCTGACAGAGCTCCTTCATCATTTTGTTGTTCAGATTAGAACCATTATCCGTGATTATCCGCTCAGGAATCCCATATCGGCAAATGATATCTCTCTTGATGAACCTAGCCACCACTTGCTTCGTTACATTTGCGTAAGACGCCGCTTCCACCCACTTGGTGAAATAATCGATTGCTACGAGGATGAACTGATGCCCGTTAGAAGCCGTCGGCTCAATCTTTCCGATCATATCGATTCCCCACATCGAGAATGGCCATGGAGATGACATCACATTTAAAGGACTTGGAGGCACGTGTATCTTGTCAGCATAGATTTGGCACTTGTGGCACTTCCTCGCGAACTTGAAACAATCAGTTTCCATCGTCAGCCAAAAATAACCTGCCCTCAGCAGTTTTCTCGTCATAGCATGTCCACCAGCATGCGTGCCAAAGGCACCTTCGTGAATTTCCTCCATGAGAAGCTTTGCCTCTTTTTCGTCTACACAACGCAACAACACCAAGTCGTGGTTTCTTCTATATAAGACGCCATCCGGGTTCAAGTAGAAACTACCCGCTAATCTCCTGAGAGTCTTCTGATCTTGACTGGATGCCCCAGCCGGATACTCTTTATTCTTCAGGAAATTAAGGATATCAAAATACCACGGTTTGTCATCAGATGCTTCGTCAATAGCAAATACATAAGCTGGCATGTCCAACCGAGAGATAGTGATTTGGGGAGCTTCGTTCCAGAAGTTGACCTTGTACATGGAAGACAAAGTGGCAAGGGCGTCAGCCATTTGATTTTCTGCCCGCGGCACGTGATGCAATTCAACTTTGTCGAAGAAAGGCAACAATCTCCTTGCATAATTCATATAATGTATCAAATTGGGCTGCCGTGTCTCCCATTCCCCTTTGATCTGATTCACTACCAGAGTTGAGTCTCCGTATACGTCTAAATGTTTGATTCGCAAATCAATGGCTTCTTCAAGCCCCATTATACAAGCTTCGTATTCGGCCTCATCGTTGGTAACGGCAAAGGTCAATCGGGCAGTAAACGGGATGTGCGACCCGTGTGGCGTAGTGATAATTGCCCCTATTCCGCTACCATAAGCATTCACAGCTCCGTCAAATATCATCTTCCATTGGGACCCCGGCTCTGGTCCTTCGTCTGGCAACGGCTCTTCACAATCTTTCATCTTGAGATACATGATATCCTCGTCAGGAAAATCAAATCTCATCGATTGGTACTCGTCAATAGGCTGCTCCGCCAGATACTCAGACAGCACACTCCCCTTTATCGCCTTTTGCGAGACGTATTGAATATCATATTCAGTCAAGACCATCTGCCACCGGGCAATTCTACCTGACAACGCCTGCTTTTCGAATATATATTTGATTGGATCCATCTTCGAGATGAGCATGGTTGTGTGATTCAGCATGTACTGCCTCAAACGCTTGGCGGCCCAGGCTAGCGCGCAACAAGTTTTCTCCAGCATTGAATATCGAGATTCACAGTCTGTAAATTTCTTACTCAAGTAATAGATCGCATGCTCTTTTCTCCCCGTCTCGTCGTGTTGACCGAGAACACAACCCATGCTTCCCTCAAGAACCGTCAAATACATTATCAAGGGTCTCCCTGCCACTGGGGGTATCAAAATAGGAGGCTCCTACAGATACTTCTTTATTTTATCGAACGCCTTTTGACAATTTTCGTTCCACGTTACAGCTTGATCTTTCTTCAACAGCTTGAATAATGGTTCACACGTGGCCGTTAGGTGAGATATGAACCGGGCAATGTAGTTCAATCTCCCCAAAAACCCGCGCACCTCTTTCTCTGTTTTAGGCGTCGGCATTTCTTGAATCGCTTTTATTTTAGCAGGATCGACCTCTATTCCTCTTTCGCTTACGATAAACCCCAGGAGCTTACCCGATCTCACCCCGAAGGTGCATTTGTTAGGGTTCAGCCTCAGCCTGAACTTCCTAAGCCTTTTAAACAACTTCAACAGATTCACCAGATGCTCTTCCTCCGTCTGGGATTTAGCAATCATATCGTCAACATAAACTTCGATCTCTTTATGCATCATGTCATGAAAGAGAGTCGTCATCGCACGCTGATATGTTGCCCCAGCATTTTTCAAACCAAAGGGCATCACTTTGTAGCAAAATGTTCCCCAAGGCGTTATGAAAGTAGTCTTCTCCATATCCTCTGGCGCCATTTTGATTTGATTATAGCCTGAAAAGCCATCCATGAAGGAGAATACAGAGTATTGAGCAGTATTATCAACTAACACGTCAATGTGAGGAAGTGGAAAATCGTCTTTTGGGTTTGCTTTATTCAAATCTCTATAATCCACGCACATTCGCACCTTGCCATCTTTCTTTGGCACTGGTACGATGTTGGCAACCCATGAGGGATACTTCGTCACAGCCAGGAAACCAGCGTCCCACTGTTTCTGAACCTCCTCTTTGATCTTCATTGCCATATCTGGTCGAGTTCTGCGAAGTTTTTGTTTGACAGGCGGGCAGTCTTCTTTTAGTGGCAGGCGATGCAGAACCATATCTGTATCGAGCCCTGGCATATCTTGATACGACCAAGCGAATACATCATTATACTCTCGGAGCATTTCAACCAGTTTTCGCTTAATATCACTCTGCAGTGCGGCTCCGATACGAATATTCTTCTCAACCCCTTCCGACCCCAAATTGATAATTTCGATGACCTCGTCGTGAGGCAGAATGGCTCTTTCCTCTTGCTTCACCAACCAAGACAGTTCTTCAGGAACGTCGCTATCTTCGACAACCTCTTCTTCAGTCTGGAATACCGGGTGCTCGAAGTCGGGACGAGTCATAGGTGGCTCAAGGATGTCATCTGAAAATGTTATCCTGCAAAAGGAATGGTTAAGTGCTTCAAAATGCGTATAAAGCGAATAACCACATTGCCATTTTATTGAAAATATAAAACAAGAAAGACAGGGATTGCAGTATTTGCACATGAAAAAACGCCATTTATTTAATGATTAACGCGCAATGTTTATAACAACACAGCCCTAAGCAAATCCTGATGCCCCGGGCAAGACATCAGATTATTCAACAATTAATAAAGCAAAGCATTACTGTTTAAAAGTCACAGGAACAAGCTCCTGAATAGACCAGTTGCACAGTCCTTGTCCTGGCGTGCTTGGCTGAATCCAGGCATCCATATCACAGTCGCTGTCCCCTTCATCGGACTCTGAAGCAGCATTGACAGATTCATGGCATACTCCACTGGCAGAGATGGTGATTGATTTTCTGAAATGAGGGGCCCCCACAGAAGGAGTTGATGACGACGGTCTGTACCCCAGTCCGAACCGGTCCATTTTCACAGGAATGTCCAGCACTTTACCCCAGCCTTTAGCTTCTCCTGCTTCCACTAGCGCTTGAGCTTCTTTATACGAAGAGACGGCTATCTCTGGCACTTTGCTTGGCCCGGGACCCTTGTCCTTGATGCGCAAACCTTCGAATGCCTGGCATGGCGTCTCGTGGATCTCCCCGTCGACTTCCACATATTTAAACGAAGATAGATGGCTGACCAGGATGTCTTCTTCTCCGCACACGGT
Organism: Lathyrus sativus; assembly: GCA_963859935.3. NCBI lineage: Eukaryota > Viridiplantae > Streptophyta > Magnoliopsida > Fabales > Fabaceae > Lathyrus > Lathyrus sativus. Next base: position 173,311,431 of record OZ012737.1, read on the forward strand.
GACTACGCTGTCTCCGACCATATACTTTAACTTCTGATGCAGGGTAGACGTGACTGCCCCTGCCCCATGAATCCAGGGTCTTCCCAGCAAGCAGCTGTACGCAGGCTGTATATCCATGATATAAAACTCCGTTGCAAACACTTCCGGCCCCACTTGCAGAGGCAAAGTAATCGATCCAAAGACTGTTCTACGCGTGCCGTCAAACGCTCTGACTACCAAATCGCTGGGTGTGCACAAAATCCCTCGAACATCCAGCTTCATCATCGCCTTCTTAGGCAGCACGTTCAGAGATGATCCGGTGTCAACCAATACGTGCGACATTGTCGACCCTCTGCACTCAACAGATACATGTAATGCCATATTATGGTCTCTCCCTTTCGGAGTCAAGTCAAAATCAGTAAAGCCCAGACTGTGGCCTGCATTTACATGTGCCAATACTCCTTCTAACTGGTTCACGGAGACGTCCTGTGGTACAAAAGAAGTGTCCAAGACTTTCATCAAAGCGTTTCTGTGGGCTTCCGAACACAACAACAATGACAAGATAGATATTTTGGACGGTGTCTGCTGCAGATGCTCCACAATTTTATAATCACTTTTTCGAATCAAGCGCATGAATTCTTCTACATCTTTCGATGCTGCTTCTTTTTCACTGGCTTGTACCGGAACATTTTCAACCACTTTACCTTTTCCTTTCGCTAGCCTTTCGGCCTCCACTTCAGGAGATATAAAGATCCTGCCACTCCTCGTCATGCCTCCTGAACCAACAACATTATCCACAACCTCCGCTGACTGCTTGTTAACATCGATCTTAATCCCATCACAATACACCTCTAGCCCATATGACCATGGGACCGCTTTCGTGTTCTCGTACGGAATTGGCCCGGCTTTAGTTATGATAAACGGTGGTCGCCGAGCTGGTGCTGCAATAGTGATCGTCTTCCGAGGAATTGTCACCGTGGCCACATCACTCCGATTATCCACTACTGCCCCTGCAGGCTCATCAGTTGCTGTTCTATCAAACTGCAATATACCATCATCAATTAAGGCCTGAATGCCTTTCTTCAAATCCTCACACCCCTCAGCCAGGGCCCAACAATCTAAACAGTACTCATTACAACCCGGGTAAACACCCCCCTGCAACAGTCGGCTCTTTATTTCGTTCAGCGGCGTCTTTAAATCCTCAACATTCATAATCAGATTCAGACCTTCCTCAGTCAGCACGGCATTCGCCCCATGATTAGGCATGGGTTTCTGGACTATATTAGGAACTGCCGTTCCGAAATTAATAGACTTGTTATCCAAAAGATCCTGCACAACGTGCTTAAAAGCATGACAACCTTCGATATCATGGCCCGGGGCTCCAGAATGAAACTCGCAGTGCCTATTCGCATCATAGCCGAACGGGGGAGTTCCCGTTATCGGTGCCAAGGTTCTTTTCTCTACTAGATTCAATCCCAACAATGTCTGCAATAAATCAGCATAGTTAGAGGGAGGTTTCTCAAATGCTCTTCTCGGCTTGCCACCCTGGAATCTTCGCTGAGCTTGTTGTGCCCCCTGCTGAGGCTGCTGCTGCTGTGGCATTGGCTGCTGCTGAACCGGTTGTTGTTGCTGGATTGGTTGTTGCTGATAAGGAATAGTGACACTCGACACTTGCTGCTGCTGACGATATTGATTTCTTCCCCTGCCTCGGCCTCGGCCTCGGCCTCCAAATACCGCGCTTGCCTCGCCCTGACGGCGCCCACCATAAGCTTTCCTATTACTGCCAGATGCAGTTGATTCATCGACTTGGAACTTTCCTTGCTTAATGTTCCGCTCAATCTTTTCCCCCATCAGAATCAGGTCTGAAAAACTGGCCAGAGACGTATGAAACAACATATCATGAAACAGCCCGGTGAATGTGCCGACAAACATATCGTTCATTTCTTTATCTTCCACAGGAGGACGGACCCTGGCAGCCATATCGCGCCACCGTTGCGCGTACTCCTTAAAACTCTCCCCCTTCTTCTGCGAAAGCCCGGCCAACTGGACCCGATTGGGCGCCAGGTCGCTGTTATACTTGTAATGGGCTACAAATGCCTCCGCTAATTGCTTCCATGTCTTGATATCAGTTGGCTCCAACCCCATGTACCATTCTAAGGAAGGACCCGACAGACTATCCTGAAAGAAGTGCATAAGCATTCTTTCATCAGTGGAGTATGCAGACATCTTTCTGTAATAAGCTCGTACATGCACTTTCGGACATGTGTCTCCTTTGTACTTATCGAACGCAGGCGCTTTGAATTTAATGGGCACCCTCAAGCCAGGTACCAAGCCCATAGTTGCCATGTCCAATCCTACAGCACTCTGATTTAGGACTCCCTTCATTTGCTCTTCCAGCATTCTAATCTTTTGAGAATCATCCATCGGCCCTTCAAAACCTCCTCCAGAGAAGGCGTCCTCCTGCTGATCCTCTTGCCACATACCGTTTCCAGCCCCGTATCCATCATATGCATTATTACGTCCAGCTCTGATCTGATTCATCCCTGGACCTCGGCCTCTGTTGCCGTACCCTTGAGCACCTCCAGCAGGACCATAAGCCATAAATCCAGCACCGTTTCCGCTTCCAAAGCCTCCGTGACCCTGATTGACCATACCGTAACCATCTTGCCCAAAGCCTTGAGCATTAAAACCATACTTGCCAGCGTTGTCAAATCCTTGATCGTTGAATCCGAACCCAGTATTGACAAAGCCATTGCCTCCGAGATTATCTCCCAAATTGACATCACCCAGCCCAGCATTATGGACAGCAGTTTCATTCCCTACTCCGACGTTACCATTCACAGCAGCGGTAGCGTTGGTGACGTTAGCAGCAGTCATATTGACGACAGGCGGAGCCACTGGCGTGGGAGTGCCGTCTCCATGAGCAGTATCAACCCGGACAGACTGATGATCTTCGTTACCATGACCAGCGTTGCGAGCCAACAGAGGCTGGACCATGGCCTGCAAATTCTCTTGCCCTTTTGCTATAGCTTCCATGGTTTGCATGAAGAGGGCGAGCTTCTCGCGCACATCCTGCATCTCGTTCTGAATTTGGTCCATGACTTTTCGACAGTTGGAGCGTGTAGAATAGCGGTGCGGATGTTGATCTGGAATCCTGTTAGGTACCTGATAGAGAGCAAGAGATAAGACACCATTCAAAGCTTTCCTGTTATGCAATATGAATATGAATGCAATGCAATGTGTCTGTGCATTAGGGAAGTTCATTCCCCCAGTTCTAGTGCGAAGGTGCCGGTGCAGTGACAATACTGACAATAGGAATATCGGAGCTGAATCATAGAAAGCCTCATATATTGCAGAGAGAATCAATAATCCCAGGGTACAATATCATTGAGAGTACAAAGATGGCATGACCTCAACCAACAATCCTGGTGATGGTCAGCACTATGCAAATAAAGCATACAAGATACTACATGAAATGATCAAGCTCTCCCAAAAGTCTGGTACTCCTCTATCAACTTCTTGGTCTCCGGATGGCTTGGTCGATCAAGCAGCCCTTCAACAAGCTGGTTTCTCTTCTTAAGGACACGGCGTACGTCTTCAGCAGTTTCTTCCCATGTTGCTTCTCCGAAGCAATCTTCTAGCTTTCGCTTCTGAGACACCGCTTCATCTCTGGATTTGATTGCCTTGTTCAGTGCATGCTGGACACTATACCGGGTCATCACTTCTTCCTCACACTTCTTGACGCTAGACTTCAACTTCTCTTCGAGGTCGGAAATTTGCTGCTTCAGCTTATCTTCCCTCTTCTTGTTGTTGGTGAGTGTAGCATTCCAAGTCTTATTGCAAGAGGATATCTCTCGGTGTGCTGCGTCGAGCGCTTTCTTCTTGGCTTCCAGCATGTCATGGGAACTTCTGAACTCTTGCCCCAGACGTTCGCGCTTTTTCTTCTCCTCAGTCAACTCGGCCCCCAACCTGTTTAACAGCTCGATCTGTTGTTGGAAAGCATATACGGCCTTGTTTTTCTCACTGCGTGCCTGGGCTAGCTCTTGCTCTAACCCTTCATTAATCTTCATCAAGGCTTCTTTCTCTCTCACAACCTGTTCATAGACCTCTCTAGAGACAGTAGTTGGCTCTGCTACCGGAACGGGAATAAGAATTGGTGCATCTGGAAACGGCATCTTCAACTGACTAGCCCTCTCCTGAATCCAAACTCTATAAGGTGCATAGGCCTGGCAATCGTTCTTTCCTAACAACGGCTTCCCTTTGCGGTTAATACGCGTCCAGGCATGCTGCAACTTGGCTAATAACTCCCCCTTCACGTCTCCGGTGAAGTACAGAGATTCCTGTACTTCTTCCTCCTGAGGTGGATTCTTCAGCGCATATCCGAACTGGCGAATGACTAGAGGAGGGTTGTAATTGATACACCCTTTTCTTCCTATCAGCGGTACATTTGGGTACCCAGAACAACTGAAGATGAGCTCAGACCCCAACAGGTCTCGATCAAACCACACAATGTCTTCGGAAGATAGCCTCATCAGGCGTTCTGACCAACTGGCTGAGGTTGCACTGTCTACAAATGGTCCCTTTGTGGGAAGGTGACTCTTGAACCACATATTCAATAGAGGAGTACAGCAGTAAACAACTTTTCCCCTTCGGTTCTCATTCTTATAGTGCAATGAGTGGTAGAAGTCTCCGATCAAAGTTGGCACTGGGTTGCCTGCAGCAAACAGATAGAAAGCATCCAAATCCACAAAGTTGGGCAAGTTAGGAAACAGCACAATTCCATAAATGCATAGAGCCAGAATAGCATTGAAAACCACCCAACAACCGTTCTTGGCGTACTCTCGAGCTTTGGCGACTAAGAAATCCAGAGAGAAACCTGACACCCCAAGCCAAGAAGTCAATAACAGATCTGCAGCGTTCATATGCAAGGCTTTGGCTAAGTCCTCCAGCTTGGGCTCAGCAGCAGAGTGGATGAAGGGAACTTTGTTCTGCACGGGAAGCTCGGTAAACTCCACATATTCCTCAATGGTAGGTCCCAGAATGAAGTCAGCAAAAGTAAAGCATCTCAATGCGGGATCATAGAACTGCATCAAGGTGTATAGCCCGTTCATCTCATCAGCAGTGGGTTTACAGACTAATCCCAGTAATCTCCCATGGCTCATTCTGAAGCTTCTTCTAACCTCTTCATCAGCAAGAGATATCAGACCAAGCAAAGAAGTAATATCAGGTGACGGTAGCTTGTACGCAACTGTCTTCCTCAAACCAGCCATAATCAATACTCAGAAATCCGGGCACTAGAACTAGGGAAATGCAAATGCACCTGCAGCACAGACACACGTTAGTGAAATGCAAATGATAATGGATATGCAGGGATGCAATGCAAGTAACATTCAACAGGGACCAAAGCTGCAGCTGAATAGCCTAAGCCCAATCAAGAAAGGTCTCAGATAGACCATCCAGAAGTCATCAAACCCTGGTCTCAGATAGACCTAAAACAAAGCTCCAATACTGGTCTCTGACAGACCTCAAACCATAACTCCAACTGGTCTCTGGCAGACCTCAGAACCCTCCCACTGGTCTCTGACAGACCTCAAAACGCATCTCCAAATGGTCTCTGACAGACCTCATAACTCTCCATAAATACCCAAGATCTCTGATCAAGAAATAACCGGTGGTCTGAAGGTCTGGTTACCTGCATAACCCTGAATCCCCTCACAGGTGGGTGGCCCTATAACTGGCACAAGGTACGGCATCCTATGCGGTCGTCGGCGTCACAGACTTTCAGGGTTGATGATACGATTCCCAGAAGGAGTGGCATCATCAAATCCTGAAGAGGCCTCACTCAGCCAACTTCCAAATGATCGGTTCCCGGAGTCGACAATTCAGCTGACCAACAACCCCTTCGACCCAAAGGGTAGAAAAAGAAGCCAACCAGAAGAACCTCGTCCGAGTGTAGATTTCATGAGACACTAATGCAAGCAAAGCCGGCACGCGCCCACTACTTTCTACTCTAATTCTAGGTGCACTCAAGCCCAGGTCCGGCTTCTCACTCAATATCAGAACACCCGTCACACCCCAATACAGCAATAATAAACAATATATATAATGCTGAAAATAAAGGGTTAGAAATATAAAATAACTCCATACAACATCCTCGACGGGAAAGCAAGCGTTAGGATTGACTCTCTTAAGGGACGTTGGATCCCAAATGCATAAGAACTATCGCAGTCCTTAGCAGCCAGGGGACGTTGGATCCCCAGCAGAGTCGCCAGCTGTCGCTACTGCGAAAATCGGCGCCGGCTGAACAGAAGAGTCGCCACCGTGCGTTATTTATCCCACGGGAGGGAAAGGAAACGCTCAGAGTAAACCTCGCACAACACGGGAAAGGTATGGTCGTCGCAACCAAAGCCTGGGTTCGGGAGTCGGTTACGCAAGGGGAAGGTATTAGCACCCCTCACGTCCATCGTACTCGATGGGATCCACGCTTGTTTTCTAGTACGGATTGGTATTTCTATCTAAACTAAGGGTCAGGGGTTAAAAAGAACATAAAATGAAAACAAAATGACTCGGCAAAGTATCGCACTTTATGCCTACGTATTCCCGCCTGGAACGAGAAATCAGAGTCAACGTAGTTCGCCTACCTACGGGAAAGGAGGGGAAGGTTGCTCGCTAGGATATCGCATCCTATGCCTACGTACTTTCACACGGCATGAAAGATCAGAGCAAACGTAGTTCGGGCCACGGAAGACACAAGCTTGTCTTGGTTGATTTTATTCCTTCTGAAAAAGGTTTTCTGATCAACAGTCCCAGCGGACAAAAATGACGCTTTGATGAGTTCACATTCTTTTACGGAAGAAGTGTCTTTTATTGTGTTTGAAATCTTTACGTGTTTTTCTGTTTGTTTTTGAGAAAGAAAGAGACAGAACTCTAACCTACGGTTGCGAAGGGAATCAAACTATCCTAATGTTATCATGCATGGGTTAAGACCTAGTGTCTATCATGCTCCTCTCTTGCACAGAGAGAAACAGAGATCCTACGGGATAGGCAGAAACAGAAACAATATCAGATATATACAATAAAGCAGTAAAATGCATGGATGCAACAATACAAGCGAGGCAAGGGAGTCCCACTCAACCTCGAACCTGGAAAACAATAGGCGAAAGTGAACAGGCTTCACTTTCAACCCTACAGGGTAAACAGCAAACAATACAGCCCAGAAAACCAATCAATACATCAGCAATAAAGTACAACAGCAAAAGAAATAGCATCAGCAGCTCTGAATCAACATCTGACTTCAAATAATCTCCAATCATTCACAGGCTTCAACAAGCATCAATCTTCATCTTCATGGCCTTCAGACAAGGGCTTTGATCATCAGTCTTCTATCTGCAATGGCTTTTCTTCAAGCTCAAACCTCCAGGATGAGGGATCAGTCACAAGAGTGAAGTGAATGAATGTTAGACAGTTAATTACCTACCAATGGTGGTTCATCAGCTGTTAACATTAAGCAGAAGGTCTCCTCTCAAAAGTTCTATCTTTCAAATATATTCACTGATCCTTCCAAAGGAAGGAGGTGGATATTTGAAAGAGACTTTGAATCATAGAGAAAGGATGGATGCAGACAAGGCATTCCATGTTTGAAAAGCAAGCTTTCTAGTCTAGAGCTCTGCCTAGCTCCTAAACCCTAGTCTCCTCAACAGCTGCTAGCAAGAACCTCCTCCTCAACTCTGACAGTTGATCTTCAATCTTTGAATCTCCAATGGTCTTCATCTTCACAAATCTTCAGCTTCCCCAGGGCCCCAGATAAACCCAATACCCAAACAAACAAGCAACAATCCCCAGAGGGCACACCACACCAGACAATCAGATATACAGACAGTATTAATAGCAGTAGGGGAATCCTGACTTTTTCTAAGGGATCTAGTAGCTACCCATAGCCCTTATAGTCCCATAACTAATCTATTCAAACCCTAAGTCCTAAGGGAAATGAAATCAAACTTCTTAAGTTGTCACCTAAAACCCTAGTTTTGTACATGATGTTCAAGCATTTATTAATCACCTAAAATCAACTCCTAAAAATGGGAACTAAAATATTTCTACAAGTTGAATATCTCATCTAAACAATATAAAAAGAATGACCAAAAATATTAAAGCATGTAAGAGAACAAAAATCATTAAAATGATGCATGATATGAATCTATTTAACATGACATTTATTTAAAAAATATGGAAAAAATATGTCATAAAAATAAAAATGAAATTTTATTTCTCTATAATTTTCTAGACATTTTAATGAAAATGATGTAAAAAGAATGGATGAAAATGCATTTTTTATGAATTTATTATGAATTAATGAAAATTGGTGAAAATTAAAATGAATTAAGAAAATTAAATGAATTAAAATGAGGGAGGGGGGTTAGAATAGTAACCACGCCCAGTTAAAAATCACAATGGGCCAACAATAGGGGGCGCGCTTAGCACTTTACACTAGGCCCAGAAAATACTCAGATTTAATGAAAAATGAAAAGCCAGCTGGGGGTACGAAAAGTAACAAATACACGTTAATATTGGAATGGGCCTAATAGCTGGGGGTGGGAAAATCAACACAAACTCAGGCCCGCCCGTTTCAATTAATGAAACGGTGCGTTTTGGCCAAACTCCAATTCCCTCCAAACTTCAGATTAAATGTGAGCCATAAGATCATCCTCCAAGTCAAAGGTCTACCACGAATTGAAGGGCCCAGATTATGTCTTCCCCAATGGTTCTGAACCTAGGGTTTCAACCTCCATGAATGGCCATGCACGAGCAATCTTCCACCTCTCTGTTCTCCATCACCAGGCCATGAATCAACATGCTATAAACGAGAAAACCACTCTAAATTCTTCCCTCTACAAGCCTAGGGCATTAGATTGCTTTGAAACTCACCACAACAACAAACCCGATCGAAGCAACATCTGGCCACCATGGAAATGCACTGAGATGCATCATGATGATTCTCCACCAAACCTATACTAACCTAACCTACAACTAATAGTAATTAACCTGTGCTATCGAGCTAAGATTCTAATGGCTTAACCTAAGAGATTCAAGCCCTAACAGCTTATGGCACCTGCTAACTAACATCACCAAACCTCTCCAAATTCATCTAAACTAATCTCCTAACCACCTAGATCATATCTAAACTAACAACAACATGCCTAACTAACTGAATCAAGCTGTGTGGATGAAAACATACCTGGTGTAAAATCTTGAAACAGCTATGGAAGATTGAGGATCTGAAGCTTCCAAGGCTTGGATCTTGATCAATTCTTGATGTAATTGATTCTGTATGCAATGGTGTGATGATTCTTGGCTTGAATTATGCTGTTCACTTGAAACTCCAATTGTGATGATGATGAAAAAAGTGCTCGAAAATGGATGATAATCACCAAAACTTTGCTTCAATTCTGATCTAGGATGATGATGGAACAAGATTGAATTGATGTTGATGAAAGTTGATGAAGGTTTTGAGAGAATTGGAATGAAACTTCAATGTAAAAGAATGAGAAATTTTGTGAAATGCTTGGTGCAAATGATGCCAACCCTTGATCAATGCACATTTCATGAATATATAGACCCCAAGTGAACATTCTAGATCCATCTTGCACATTCCCTTGTTTTCCAACTTTGATCCATTTTGGTTATGTTTCTTCAATTACAAGTAACCAAAGATAACTTCTTTTTTTCCTTCTAAACTCAAAAAAGTGTTTGAACCATTGTTCTTAGAATTGTTTTTCCATTCAAAATCATATATTGGAAGTCCCCATTTGGACTCATAAATCTCCCAAACCATTTTTCACTTTGAATTTATTCACTTTATAAGCCTTTTTAGTTCATATTTTGACCAATTATTCAACTTCATGCTATGAGCTTCTCCAATAATTTGTGACCTTCTTTCTAGACTTAAAATCCCATTTGGAGCAAGTTTGATGTTGTAAGTTTTTCCATTTGAGGCCTCCTTGTATGAGTTTTGGGTATAGGTTAAGATGACCTGTAATTCACAAATGCCCAAAATACCCTTTGCTTGCCAAGACCATAAGTTGAGTTCTACACATCATATGAAGGCATGCTATACCATTCTAGAAAGCTAAGACAATGAGGAACAATTCTTATGTTGACCAAGAATTCATTTGAAATCTCCTTGAGGGGTAAAAATTGCTTGGAAGTCAAGTCACTTTCACAGACAAAAATTCAGACACCCCAGATGACCTGTAACTTGCAAGGACCATAACTTGAGTTCTATAAATATCCTTGAGGTCTTCCACCACTCAAATTAAAGGTCTTGAGATCCTCTACAAGTTTCATGTTGGCCAAGAAGCCATTTGAAGCTAGCATTTTGACTTATCTTACTTGGAAATTTGACCTAAACTAGGGGATTTTACAGAGAAACCCTAATTTAGTAACTCCTCTTCTCCTTGATTTCTCTTGAATTCTCCTTGGCATATCTCCATATCCTTCTTCATATGTCCAATGATGAACCCCCCATCTCTCCAATAGACTTGAATGCCTCTTTAAATCAGTCAATTGACCTAGGGTTGACCTAGGGTTGACCCAGATGACCCTAGTTGACTGTCTTCAACTGTAGTTCTTGTGCTTTCATCAATGACTTGTTTTCTTCTCCAAATGACTTTATAAGTCTCTCAAGATGTCTAGATGCTCTCCATGCTTTCACTTCACAGCTCACAACCCTCTTGCTGATCCTCTTGTACCCTCAGCTAGGAGATGGACTCAAGGCTTGATCTGCTGAACTCTTTGCTTTCAAATTCTTTCCTGATGACTTGAATGAGATTGAATTGGGATATTAACCTCTTGCTAGGCCTCTAGAGATGAAAATAATGATTGGTCCCCTGTTGAATGACTTGCTATGCTTATGCTATGCAGATGGTTAGTCTATGTACATGACTCTATATGCAAATGCTAATGATATTAAAACATGAACCAAGTGAATAAGGTTGGGCAAATTTTAGGGTGCAACACTTACCACTCCAGCCAACGCGCGCGTGTGATATTGAGTGGAGAAAGAAAGAAAAAACAAATAAAACAAAGAAAATCATGAAAATAAACAAAAAATGCCCCCACTGGGGGTCGAACTCAGATTCAAGGCATGGCAAGGCAAGTTACTAACCACTGGGGTGGCGATACATCCATTGTATAACGCCACCCCAATAAATCAAATACCTAAAAGGCACGTTTCTGGGCAACTTTAAAGCAACAACCAATGAAAATACGTTTTGATCCAAACTTAACCAAATATTAATCAATTTTAGTGAAACAAAAGCCTAACTTGTTTGTTTTTTCACAAGGATCACAAAGGTACCAACCAAAATCTCAAATAGTGCTTACAACTTAAAACACGAGTGAACATGCAAAAGGATGTGTGAGATGCATTTTGAAGAACAAGGAACAAACTAGGTGCCAATACACACAAGTGAGGGTCTGCTCACATTTTAAATGTATTGCTTATGATGATTTTCAAAGAGATGAGCTCAAACTTTCACTGAATCACGAAGTGACTTTCAAGTTGTAAATTCAAATGAAATAGCTTAAAGCAAACTTGGGTAAAACTGAAGGTTAGCACAAAGATCTATGGCAACACAAGATACAAACCTAAACTATATCATGTCATGAGTTTATACATATCTAGAATGTAAGGCAAATTAAGGTTGAATTGACAATAACATGAGTTATCAAACAGTGCAACAGAAATTTGACAGCCAAGGATTCTAACAACAATCATAGATGGATTCGACATATCATGCCTCTACAAAGATGAAATCTCAATAGCAACGTCAAACCAAGACTTAATTAGCTTTATTTAAACAAAGTACTTTGTTTACAAACAGCAAATAGAGCAAAAACTTGACAAAGGCTGGAAGTGATAGGTGGTAGCAGCATTATGTAGCATAAATAGCAAAAACCAAAGACCTATGATGCTAACAAGCAGTTTAAGGCAGAGTTCGATCATGATTCTTAATTCCAGCAAAAACACATGGTAAAGACATGTATGCTTAAAACAAATGACGAACACCTAACATGAACATGCTCATAACATATGGCTCCAAGGCAAAACAGAACAGACCTAGCATCATGTTCTAACATTATGCATCAAGAGTTTCAAAAACCCCAATAAGGAAATCTAGTAGCAATGTCTTGGTGTTTCAACAGCAAGTTAAAAAGAACAAGATGAAAACCTAAATCAAACAAGAGTGTTTTGAAAACAGAAGCAAACAGCACAACCTTATATTACAAAGCAACTATATATCTTTCATGGTCAGTCACTAATTCAAAATGACAATTACCAAACACAATAATGTTCAAAATCAAACAAAATAGGCTAAACTTCCTTATGTGACAGTTACTAATTCAAAACAGGTTTGATTAGGAGAAAACAGGTTTGATAGCAACAAGACATATGTTGATCATCAGCAATTCAATATGAATCCTTTCAACTGAAAAGTCATAGAAAGACCACATTTTTTTAAATGATGAGAAACTAACATTAAACCACAAATAAGTAAGATTGAGATGGCATTTTCAAACCTCAAGGACAGTCATTGGCCATATTCTACCAATCCAAACAATTACCAAATCATTATATCAAACTAAAACTTTAGGTTACAAGTCAAGACAGAGAAACTTAAAAAACAGAACTCAGCAGTGCCAGGTCAAGGATATAGCAAACACAAACAACAATTCTAAACATGCCCTCAAAGGTTGACTGATGCATCAACATAACTTTTAGAAGCAACCCCTTTAATACAACCCATGATGTAAACCAGAAAAGCTGGACAGATCCACTTAATAACAACAGTTCCACATAAAAGTTGTAAACTCCACAAATGATAGTGATAGTTTGGCCATTACAATGCCTGGCTGGTCAAACACTAAATACAACATTATTTTTTTAAGAGACAGTCACCAACTTGTCAAGATAAACTCAAACCATATTGTAGTATGAGAAATAAATTTGACAATGACCATGAGTTGACAAACTCAACAGTTTTGGTGTCATGGTTGTGAATTCAAGAACATGACAATGTTCAAATTTCAAACTTGCTTATTTTAATGACAACTTCTTTTTCAATACAAACTAAAGCAAGCACAACAGATTTTGACAGTGATGATCACGAACTCAAACAGGACAATGCTCAAACCACCCAACAACTATCCCAAAGCTTCAATCATATGATAGTTTACAAGTTCATGATAGTAGGTAAAACATTCAAACACTACACATAAAAGTCTAGTAACCAGACTTGCACAAAAGTAAGCAACATACCTGAAACAACACAAGAAAGAGAACATTAGTGTTTTGTTAAAACAGAAACCACACACTTTGTTATCAAAATGCAACATCAGTTCAAAATATTGCAAGTAGCACAAGTTGAGAAAACTTAAATCAAAACAGTTCCAATAGCAAGATTATGAGTTCAAACATGACAATGCTCAAAATCATCCAACAACTAGTCTAACCTACTTCATGTGATAGTTACAACCCCAAAACAGAAACTGATTTAAGCTGAACCAAAATAGGAAGCAACAAGCAAATCAAGAGCATTGTCAAACATGATCCATCAGGGTCCTCAAATGCAAACTGGTGTACCACTAAATCTATGCATGAACATCATACTTAATCCAAACAAACAAACATGTTTCATGGTTGGCAAAAAAAAACAAACAAAACTAAAGTCTATCATACATGTCAGCTGCAAATATTCTTGCTAAACAATTAAGTTGGTACAAACATGACCTAAAATGTCATAATAACACAACATTGCATAATAATGAGTATTTTTAAACATATCACATAGCACCTATATAACCCACTCAAATGTTGCTCAACATACAACCGTAGTCACAGCTCAAAACAGTATGTAGGATGCAAGGAAAACAGTTTATGTTCAAAGATAAAGACTTACCTCTTGCAGTTGCCTTGCCAAGTAATAAAACCAAGGATCCTTAATTCCTTTCCACAGTCTGCAAATGCTCCTAAGATGCAAGACAGCAGCTCCAATGATTCACAAATTAAACATTTGGCAGCTAGGCTTGTTTTGAGTAAAAGGTCTAAGTTTGTTAGGTAGAAGGTTGACTTTTGGATATATGAAGTCCTGGACTGGTTTAAAGGTTGGAATACCTTCAAAATCCCATTTGTAGGTTGTACAAATGGTTTTTGAGGTGGTTGAATGAACATAAATGATGCTGGGGTGAAGTTTGCATAGGACAAATTTTGTGGTTTTAGAGGATTTGAAAATGCAAGCTTTGGTTTTTTGCAACAATGATGGCTACTAGGGTTTTGCTACAGCTGCTGCTTAGCTTAAATACCAAGTGGAAAGGAGGTTTTACCACAGTGAAAAATGAAGGGGCATATTTGCACCTTTCATATTTTCTTGCATCAATGGTGAGGATGAGAGGTACTACACCAGCCAGCTGCACCTTTGTCCTCTTGCTGGTTTTGTTTCAGTGGAACCAAGCATGTTGGTTGTGGCTGCCAAGATCAGCATGAAAGAACAGCTTGTCCCTTTCTTGTTTGGGCAAAGGATTTGAAAAAATGGACAAAATGATACAATGGATGTTGGCTCATTTTGGGAAATGTTTGGTGGGCCTCAAATACCATGACCTGGGCATTGTGCAGATGAACTGGGTGATCATTCCAACTCCACCATGACCTCTGAGGTACTCAACAAGCTCCTTCCTCATGCTCACACCAATGGTAAAACCTCATGAATCCCCTGACAACCATCTGATGGTTCTTTGATAACTTTATGATAATAACAGCCAGTTGATGGCTTGTACCAATGCCTTTGCTTGAGCGTGAAGCGAACAAAAGCCTTCCTCTTGGATGGCACACGCACAAGGCAGAGATTAAAAAAATGTGGGAAAATTTAGGGTATGACAGATGCCCCTATCTAATCGGCTTAAACCTAGTAAGACAAAATGCTACGTCATTCATTCTTTTGAGGTAGAAGATGATTAGATATAGAAGACCCTGAATTTTCCCGAAAAGAAGTGACATGTTTGAGAATGAAACAATGGATATATTGCAAGGGTCGCTAACACCAAAAGGATGGTAACAAGAGAAATCTGGCACCAAAAGGATGACAGACCCATCACCTAAAGAATGATAGAGCGAAATGTAAACAAAACAAACATCCAAAAGGATGTAGGGGGATAAGCTTCTCTGAAGGGATTACCACTTATCGCTGAAGATGGATAAGCTTCTCCCAAGAGATTGCCACTTATCACTGAAGAAAGATAAGCTTCTCTGAAGAGATTTCCACTTATCACGGAAGACGAATAAGCTTCTCCCAAGAGATTGCCACTTATCGCTAAAGAAAGATAAGCTTCTCTGAAGAGATTGCCACTTATCGCAGAAGAAAGATAAGCTTCTCTAAAGAGATTTCCACTTATCGCTGAAGACGGATAATCTTCTCTAAAGAGATTGCCACTTATCGCTGAAGACGAATAAGCTTCTCCCAAGAGATTGCCACTTATCACTGAAGAAAGATAAGCTTCTCTGAAGAGATTTCCACTTATCACTGAAGAAAGATAAGCTTTTCTGAAGAGATTGCCGCTTATCACTGAAGATGGATAAGCTTCTCCCAAGAGATTGCCACTTATCACTGAAGAAAGATAAGCTTCTCTGAAGAGATTGCCACTTATCGCTGAAGACGGATAAGCTTCTCCAGAGATATTGCCACTTATCACTGAAAAAAGATAAGCTTCTCTGAAGAGATTGCCACTTATCGTTGAAGACGAATAAGCTTCTCCCAAGAGATCGCCACTTATCACTGAAGAAAGATAAGCTTCTCTGAAGAGATTTCCACTTATCGCTGAAGACGGATAAGCTTCTCCCAAGAGATTTCCCCTTATCACGAAAGAAAGATAAGCTTCTCTGAAGAGATTGCCACTTATCGCTGAAGACAGATAAGCTTCTCCCAAGAGATTTCCACTTATCACGGAAGAAAGATAATCTTCTCTGATGAGATTGCCACGTATCGCTGAAGACGGATAAGCTTCTCCCAAGAGATTGCCACTTATCACTGAAGAAAGATAAGCTTCTCTGAAGAGATTTCCACTTATCGCTGAAGACGGATAAGCTTATCTCAAGAGATTGCCACTTATCACTGAAGAAAGATAAGCTTCTCTGAAGAGATTGCCACTTGTCGTTGAAGACGGATAAGCTTTTCCAAGAGATTGCCACTTATCACTGAAGAAAGATAAGCTTCTCTAAAGAGATTGCCACTTATCGCTGAAGACGGATAAGCTTCTCCCAAGAGATTTCCACTTATCACTGAAGAAAGATAATCTTCTCTGAAGAGATTACCACTTATCGCTGAAGACGGGTAAGCTTCTCCCAAGAGATTGCCACTTATCACTGAAGAAAGATAAGCTTCTCTCTGAAGAGATTTCCACTTATCAATGAAGACGGATAAGTTTATCCCAAGAGATTGCCACTTATCACTGAAGAAAGATAAGCTTCTCTGAAGAGATTGCCACTTATCGCTGAAGACGGATAAGCTTCTCCCAAGAGATTGCCACTTATCACTGAAGAAAGATAAGCTTCTCTGAAGAGATTGCCACTTATCGCTGAAGACGGATAAGCTTCTCCCAAGAGATTGCCACTTATCACTGAAGAAAGATAAGCTTCTCTGAAGAGATTGCCACTTATCACCGAAGACAGATAGTCAAGTCTGCTGGAGACAAATCGTTGGGGATCGCCCATGGCTTTACTAAAGATGCCCCTGTCTGGGATGAATGTTTATTTTGAATATCTGATTAACCAGGGGGTTGAAATTCGTCATACGATACACCCATGGTCTTAAAAAGATGCCCCTGGCTAGGCTGAATTTTGCTTTGATATTCTTGAATTTCGTGGGGGGAAAAACCCACGGTCTTGCAAATAATACCCCTGATTGGGCTGATGGTTACTTTGAAGCTCAAAAAGTTGCACAACTTCGTGGGGAGTACCCACGGTCTCACGGAGAATGCCCCTGACTGGGCTGATTATGATCTTGAAAATCTTCGAGATTGATCCTGGATCTGAGCTCGCATATGCTTATGCTTCATGATAATGATGTTCCATAAATGGAAATGCGAGTGCAAATGCTAATGCGCGGAGATGTAAGAGCTGAGGAAATATGATATGATTCTAGGTATGCATATGATGCAAGATGCTTATGATGCCAAATGCGATGCGTATGATGCATATGATTGCAAATGGGTTATTGGAAATGCAGGTGCCGACATGGCGGACTTTGGTAGTTGTCAATGCGGATTGGACTTGGATCTGGCGGGAAAGTGAAGGACAAACCTGACTTCCTGACATCATTTTTGAAAATTCTGGCCAACCCACGATGGATGTTCTAACAGAAGTTATAACATCCACTATGACATTCACTACAGACCTATTATTATACAATAATTATGAAGCAGTAAATAACACAGTTGGTTGTTGACCCAGTTTAGTGCAACACACTTACATCTGGGGGCTACCAAGCCAGGGAGAAATTTCACTATCAGTAGAATTAATTCAGAGTCAAACCTCTAGTTTGCATCCTCACTTAAAACCTACCCAATGACAATTTAACCTAGAGACACTCAAGACCTGAGTATACCCACTCACTCCCTACAATCACACACAAGTGATATCAACCAGTTACAAATTAAACAGTAGAATGAAGAGACACTTCAACTACACACACCTTGATCTTGCTTCAAAGCTTTGATCAAGTGACACACACTCTTGCTTAACAGCTTTGAGTGGTACACAACCTAGAAACTACCTAACCAATGCAATCAACAGTTGCTTGGATTACAAGTATTCCTAAGACACAATCGTGAAGAACAACCTCTTCACTTCTAAACCACTATCGTGATTTCTCTACTTCTCTATCTCTGACAACTGCCTTCTAGGATTGCTTCTCCTGGTATTTATAGCAGCAGATCAATCCTTGGGCCTGGGCGCATAAGTTAGGTTTTATCCATCATAAAACCTCTCTTAAGTATTCTGCACGTTTGCCACTTTAATCAGGTACATATTAGTTCCCCTAGGGTGTCTAAAATGTCTCCTACATTCCAGCTTGAGCTTCTAAGTTGTTTCCTGAGTTCTAGCTACCAGAATAACAAACTTCCGATTGATGTCATACGACCTATGTCTTAACATTGAGTATGACATCTAGCTTAACTTATAGTTAGCTTAGTTAACTTACCCTGCACAGTCCATATTATGAATGTAACAACATCAAACATGACATTCATACATGTACTCATATTTTGCTACAAAATGCAGCCAATCAAGAGCACTTACAATTTCTTCATGATGTAATAAAACTTGGAGGTGCTAATACCCTCAACTCAGGGCCAGCTTCGCTAGGCTTGACGGCCTTGTCAGTCAAGTCATTTCAAGATTTAAAATGGTGTTCCTGTGTACTCCTTAGAGTCATGGTCACCCTTTAGTTACCCTAAGAGATAAGCCATCCCTTAATTCAATTTACCATAACGTCAATATATGCAAAAATTCATCATCAAATAAACGAAACTTGCAACCATATGGTAAAAAAAAAAGAACAGAGAAAACTTTGATGAAAGTAATTTTTATTGATGAAAACCCATAAATGGGAAAATTACAAAAGGAGGCAATTCCTAAAAGAGGTAACTACTTTTGAAAGAGATATAAAATACTAAGACAATGTTGGAAACGATTCCTGCCAAGTTTTAAATCCGCTATGGCCCATATGTCTCTGAAGACCCTTCATGCCTTGCTTCTGAGCGCAACGATTGAATTGATCTTTCTCAGTCAAGAGCTTGATGATTATGGAGGAGAGTTCGCACGTCTTTTTAAGATGCAGTTTTGCCTTTTTGAATCCCTAACTTTTGCCTAAGCCATCCTTTCGGGTTTTCAGCCTACCAGGATACTTTTTCTTTTATTTTTAGTCCCTAATTTTTGCCTGAACCATCTTTATGGTCCACCAGGACGCCCATTTTTGCGTGGATTCTCTTTTTGGTCCACCGGGTCTATTTTTCAGGCATAATATTTTTTAACTGCATCGAATTCACAGGGGATGGAAGATTGTCGCCGTCCATGGTTGGGAGGATCAAGGATCTTCCGGAGAAAACCTTCTTTAATATATAAGGACCCTCATAGTTCGGTGCCCATTTGCCCCTTGGATCAACGTGAGTTGGCTGAATTTTTCTCAGTACCAAATCTCCTGCTTGGATGTGTCGTGGGCGAACTTTCTTGTCAAAGGCCCTCTTCAACCGTTTCTGGTATAACTGTCCATGACAGATGGCTGTCATGTGCTTCTCGTTGATGAGATTAAGCTGGTCGAGTCTGGCTTGTATCCATTCAGCTTCATCTAGCTTGACGTCTTCCAAAATCCTCAAGGAGGGAATCTCTACTTCAATGGGTAATACTGCTTCCATGCCATATACGAGAGAAAATGGAGTTGCCCCTATGGAAGTGCGCACTGAGGTGCGGTAGCCATGCAGCGCAAATGGCAACATCTCGTGCCAGTCTTTGTAAGTCTTCACCATCTTCTGGATGATTTTCTTAATATTCTTATTTTCCGCCTCAACAACTCCATTCATTTTGGGACGATAAGGTGTTGAATTGTGGTGTTCAATCTTGAAGCTTTTACACAACTCTTTCATCATCTTATTGTTGAGGTTTGAACCGTTGTCCGTAATGATCTTGTTCGGGATTCCATATTGACAAATAATCTCTTTCTTGATGAAGTGAGTCACCACTTGCTTAGTGACGTTGGCATAAGATGCAACTTCTACCCATTTGGTAAAGTAGTCGATGGCCACTAAGATAAAACGGTGTCCGTTCGAAGAGGTTGGCTCGATGCGTCCGATTACATCTATACCCCACATGGCGAAAGGCCAAGGTGAAGTCAACACATTCAGAGGGAGTGGTGAAGTATGAACTTTGTCTGTGTAAATTTGGCACTTGTGGCATGACTGGACATGGAGACAACAATCTGTTTCCATCGTCATCCAATAGTATCCTACCCTTAAGATCTTCTTAACCATAGTATGACCGCTAGCATGTGTTCCAAAAGATCCTTCGTGCACTTCATTTATGATACATTCTGCTTCGTGTTTATCAACGCATCTGAGCAGAATCGAATCATAATTCCGCTTGTTTAACACGTCACCGTTGAGGAAGAACTTTAAGGAGAGCTTCCTGAGGTATTTTTTGCCAGTGATGGTTATGCCTTCTAGATACTCTTATGTCTTTAGATACCGCTTAATATCATAGAACCAAGGATGATCATCAACTTTAGGTTCTTCCGCATCGGCTGCCAGGCAATAAGCGGGTTCGTCCAGATACTCCAGACGGATGGATGACGCCTCATTCTTCCACTTGACTTGAAACATGGATACTAGTGTTTCTAGAGCATCAGCCAACTGATTTTCTCCTCTGGGAATGTGATGAAAAGTGATCTCATCAAAGTATGGGATTAGCTTCAAGACGTGATCTTTGTAAGGAATCAACTTGAGGTCAAGTGTTTTGTATTCCCCTTTAATCTGGCATATGACAAGCGCAGAATCTCCATAGACTTCTAGAATCTTGATCCTATTATCAATGGAAGCTTCAATTCTGAAAATACAAGCTTCATATTCGGCCATGTTGTTAGTACATTTGAAGCATAATCTGGCGGTGCATGGTAGGTGAAAACCAGTTGGAGAAGTGATGATTGCCCCAATTCCACAACCTTTAGCATTTGCGGTACCGTCGAACACGAGCGTCCATCGCGATCCTGGTTCAGGTCCATCATTTGGGCCTGGTATGGTATAGTCTTTGGCAAACATGACGCCTTCGTCGGGGAAATCAAAGCGCATAGACTGGTAGTTGTCCATAGGTTGGTGGGCAAGGTAGTCAGAGAGTACACTTCCTTTGATAGCTTTCTGCGTAACATACTGGATGTCATACTCTGTTAATACCATTTGCCAACGAGGCACTCGTTCGGTGAGAGAGGGCTTCTCGAATATGTACTTGACAGGATCCATCTTGGAGATCAACAAGGTCGTATGGGTGAGCATATATTGTCTCAAGCGTTTTGCTGCCCAAGCCAATGCACAACATGTCTTCTCGAGCATTGAATATCTTGATTCATAGTCGTTAAACTTCTTGCTGAGGTAGTAAATTGCATGCTCCATTCTACCAGTTTTGTCATGTTGACCCAACACGCATCCCAAGGATCCTTCTAGCACAGTCAAGTACATGATCAGGGGTCGTCCAGGTACTGGAGGCATCAAGATTGGCGGTTCTTGTAAATATTCCTTTATTTTCTCAAAGGCTTTCTAGAAATTATCATTCCACACCACTGCTTGATCTTTTCAAAGTAGTTTGAAGATGGGCTCACAAGTGGCTGTTAGATGAGATATGAACCTGGCGATGTAGTTCAATCTCCCAAGGAACCCTCAGACTTCCTTTTCAGTTTTGGGTGTCGGCATCTCTTGGATAGCTTTGACTTTATCTGGATTGACTTCAATGCCCTTTTGGCTCACAATAAAACCTAGCAGTTTACCAGATCTAACACCAAAAGTGCATTTGTTGGGATTTAATCTCTGCTGGAATTTCCTTAGTCTGGAAAATAGCTTTTCCAAGTGAATGAGGTGCTCCTCCACTTCACAATCATATCGTCTACATAGAATTCAATCTCTTTATGTATCATGTCATGAAAAAGAGTGACCATTGCTCGCTGATATGCCGCGCCTGCATTCTTAAGTCCAAACGGCATGACCTTGTAATAGAAAGTTCCCTATGGGGTGATGAAAGTCATTTTTTCCATATCTTCGGGCGCCATCTTAATCTGGTTATATCCAGAAAAGCCATCCATAAATGAGAAGACAGAGAACTGGGTTGTGTTGTCTACTAGTACGTCAATGTATGGTAGAAGGAAGTCATCTTTCGGACTTGCTCTGTCGAGGTCTCTATAATCGACACACATTCGCACCTTCCCACCCTTCTTTGGCACTGGGACAATATTTGCTACCCATTGTGGATAGTTGGATACTGCTAGAAAACTAGTGTCTAATTGCTTCTGCACTTCTTCTTTAATCTTGAAGGACATCTCTGGCTTCGTTCTCCTTAACTTTTGCTTCACTGGCGGGCAACCTTCCTTGAGAGGTAGCTTGTGCACCACAATCTCTTCATCTAGACCGGGCATATCCTTTTAGGACCAAGCAAATACATCAACATACTCTCAAAGCAATATGACCAGCTTTGTTTTAATCTCTAACTCCAAAGCCGCACCTATCTTGATTTCCTTGGCGTCCTCTTAAGTTCCCATGTTGATGACTTCGATCTCTTCTTGATATGGATGAATGACCTTTGACTCTTGCTTTAGTAATCTAGCTAGCTCTTCTGGGAGATCACAATCTTCCTCGCAGTCTTCGTCGGCTTGGTAGATCGGGTTATCTAAGTTATATCGGACCATAGCAAGATCGTTATCTATAGGAACAGAGTCGGATATGCATGATGAATGACTTCATGCTTTTATTTTTTTAGAAAAGATTGAAAGAAAAAAGAAAAATAAACAAACATTGCCTTTCAAAAAAATAATTTTATGTGCAAAAAGTAAAAATGAAAGAAAGAGAGCGTAATTGGATGCGAAAGTTTATTTATTGATGATAAGTTGTGCTTTAAAAGCAAAAAGCCCTACAACATGATCCATATGCCTTGGGCAGAGCATAGGATTTTTTAGGTAAAACGAAAAACCAGGGAATTACTCGTCTACTAAAGTAACTTCAGGGATTTCGATGACTCTCCAATTGTTCAAAGTTCGATTAGGCGCCCTAGGATACACCATACAGAACTCTTTATGATCTTCGGCTTCAGTTTCCAAAAACATGACTTGACCATAGGCAAGGTGTCCCCCACTAGTAAAAACCAACGGAATTGCAAGCCCTTTGCCCCTATCAGTTGCATTCTTCTGCTTGTAACCGAGACCAGCTCTGTTTTTGTTAATGGGCAATTCCAACACTCTGCCCCATCCTCGCGGATGTCCTTCCTCTATCATTGTCCTTGCGTCCTTCCAAGTCATTATTGAAGACGCTGGCTTTTCGTAAATCATTTCAACATTGATTACTTCAAAGGCTTGAAACGGGGTCTCATGCACTTCATCTCCTACTTCCACATAGCGGAAAGAAGCAAGATGGCTCACAAGAACATCTTCTTCCTCCTCAATGATGACCATCTGATTGTTAATCATAAATTTGATCTTTTGATGCAAGGTTGAAGTTACAGCACCTGCGGAATGAATCCACAGGTGACCAAGGAGGCAACTGTAAGCGGGATATATATCCATTACATAAAATGTATGATAAAAGTATGAGGTCCAATCTTGATCGGGAGATCAACCTCGCCTACCACAGTTCTCTTAGCTCCATCAAAAGCTTTTACAATGGTTTGACTTGGCTTCATCACAAGTCCTTCAATTGACAGCTTGCACAACGAGCTCTTTGGTAGCACATTCAGCGATGATCAAGTATCAACAAGCACTCTAGAGAATACAATATCTACACATTCGATGGTAATCTGTAAGGCCTTGTTATGGTTCTTACCTTCGGGAGGTAATTCACTATCATTAAAGCTCAAGATATGACCTGATGCTATATTCCCCACCACCCTTCAAACTGCACTACTGATATCTCTTCTGGAACGTGAGCCGCCTTCAAGAATTTTAACAGTTCCTCCTGATGGGCTTTCAAACACATTAATAATGATAGCATGGATATCTTCGAAGGAGTCTGATTGAGCTGGTCAATCACTTTGTAATCGCTTTTCTGAATGATCCTTAGAAACTCCTCTGCTTCATTATTTGGGACGTCTTTCTGTTTAGATGACTGCCCCTGTTCAATGGTGCTTGGTCTGACAGTATCTTTCTTTGTATTGTCACTACTGTTGACAGGTGGTGCAGTTGGAGCAAAGATCCGACCACTTCTGGTAATGCCACCGATTCCCACGATGTTCTCTACAGTCTTCTTTTCTTCCAAGATATCTTCTTCTACCACCTTATGTCTGTTGAGAAAAACAGTCTCGTCATATAACCAAGGTACAACATTTGTGCTCTCATATGGAAACGGAGCTGGGGCCGAAATGACAAGCTGGTTCATTGATGGTGGAGACATAGGTATCTCAACCGGATCATACGGGATCTGCAGTGGGATAGAAGTTTGTCCATACATGTTGTCCCATTCTTCCTCATCGCACGGTATGGTCAATGGTGTGCGAGTCAAATTAATAGATGGAATCCATAACTCATATCCATCATTGTATGGTATTTCCAGTGTCTCAAACGGAATGTCAAGATTAACAACTTCTTCAATCTTTGACAGTTGTTCTACTACTAATACACCTTGATCAATCAGGCTTTGTATGCCTTTCTTCAACTCAGTGCATCCTTGAGATCCGTCCAAACTAACATGGTAGTTAGTTGAACAGCCTGGATAAACGTTCTTCAACAAAAGTTGCTCCTTAATAGTGGAAAGAGGGTTTCTCAATTTTTAATGTCTGAAATTAATTGGATCCCTTTAGAGCTTTCAATCATGTTTTTTAAGTGGTGAGCTTGCATTGGATTGGTCTTGATATTCGAGGTGTTTCGAGTAAATTTTATCGCTTTTGGATCGATAAGATTCTGCACAATGTATTTCAGAGCCTTGCAATTCTCAATGCTATGGCCTGGGGCGCCAGAATGGAATTCACATCTTGCATTGACGTCGTAACCGTATGGGAGAACAGCCAAAGGGTCTTTCATTTCCCTAAGTTGAACAAGACCTCCTTTTAACAAGAACAGAAGTAATTTGGCGTATGTGGACGGAATTGGATCAAGCCTTCTTTCTGGCTTCCTCGGCCCTTGATACTGATTTTGTCTTGGTTGGTAGGATTGTTGTTGTCGATTCTCCTGAGCTGCAGGCTGACTTGCTGGAATGGAAAGTGGTTGTTGTGGAACAACGACAGCAATATGGTGATAACCTTGATGATTTCTCCCTCTATTTGTGAACACAACACTAGTTTTGCCTTCTTTCTTCTTAGCGAAACCCTGATAGGGGTTCTTGATCCCACTTGAAGATCCACGAACATTCTGAATATTTCATGCCTTCATAAAACTCTCTAGTCTTTCTCCAGCCGTGACAAGTTTAGAAAACACTGTAGAGGTTGTAGACGCTAGACGCTCAAGGATCGGTCCTTGCAGCGTGCCCATGAAGAGGTCTGTCAGCTCTTTCTCCATCAACGGGGGTTGTACTCTTACAGCTACTCCCCTCCATCTCTACGCAAAGTCTTTAAAAGACTCATTCGGTTTCTAGGTTAAATTCTGAAGCTGCATCCGATTTGGAGCCATGTCAGTGTTGTATTGATAATGTTTCACAAAAGCATCTGCTAACTCCTTCCATCTTTTCACATTGGATCGTTCAAGATGCATGTACCATTCCAGAGAAGCCTCTGTCAAACTATCTTGAAATAAATGGATTAACAGCTTCTCATCATTGGAATATGCGGCTATCCTTCTGCAGTAAGACCTTATATGGGTCCTAGGACAATTGTTACCCTTGTATTTCTCGAAGGTTGGGATTACAAACTTCGGAGGTATCTTAACTCCGGGTAAAAGACATATTTCAACGGCATCTAGTCCCAAAACATCGGGGCCTTGCAATGCCCTTACCACTTCTTGTAAGGCATTGAACTTCTTTTCTAATTCAATGGTTTGGGGTGCATATGCTTCAGCTGAATTGTCGTAAAAGCCTCCATGCTCATCGTACTGGACTGGTATTGGGATTGCATTGCCATGAGGGTGAGTTGTATCAACTGGTGGATGGATTGTGTTGATAGGTACTTCACCGGCAGGAGTAGGAATTGCATCTGTAGGGGTTGGGATGGCATCGGTAGGAGTTGGAACTGCGCCACTTGCGTTAGGAACTGCACCAGCCAAAGACTGATTAGCGTTCCTATCTGTCGTTTGCCTTATCTCTTCTTGACCTCTAGCCATGTTTTGAATCACCTCTATGAGTTGACTCATCTGCGTCTTCATACCTAGCATTTCTTCCCTCATAGCAACCTGGGTCTGCTCTACCTGATCCATGACTCTTCTTTGATTATTTCTTGTGTTGTACTGATGTCAGGAAGTCAGCTTTCTTTACTCTGAAAGGGTAAGCGGCGTGTAAGGTCGGGTTTCAGGGAATGCAAAAAATGATGCACAAACGCATGCAATGTTCAAGAAACTTTCGAGACATATGATTATCATTGGTATTGTAAAACTGCGACTGAATAATAAAGAATGCACAATTTAGACCAAAGAGCAAACTTTCATTAATTTTGAGGGAAGATTCAATACAAACGATTGCTGAATAAGCTGAAAATAACAATTCATGCTACAAGAAAAATACTGAATAACTAAAACTCTTTCTTTTGGAGACGTTCTTCAAGCTTTTTTGTCTCGAACATGAATCTTCTAACCATTTGGTTCCAGAGCTGGATAAAGTGATGAATAGAAGGAGGGATATCATTTCCTTTCAAGTCTTGGATTGCGCTTTCCAACCTCCATGGGATATCACAGATCATGAGGTTGCAATGCTCCACCAGATTGTTATACCTAGCGTGACACATGTCTAGAGTCGACTGGTAGTAACAAATAGAATCCACATGGGTGTCCAACAATTCATTGAGCTGAGCCTCCTTCTTGAGCCACTGTGCACTATCCCTTTGCAAGGCGTCGAAACGATTCCTCCACAGAGTGACTGTTTCTCGGGCGGTCTCCAATTCCAAACATTTGTTGTTCCACATGTCAAGAGTGACATATGAAGCCCTCAATGCTTCCTCTTGAGTCGTCGTTCATCTTCCACTAGGGTTAAAGCATTTCTCAACTGCTCTTCAAGATCCCCAATATCAGCCTCAAGATTCTCTCTTGTCTCCTTCTTCTCAGTAGAAGCTAGTTCAAAGAAATGCCATGCTCTATCACAAGAAGCCTTAGTTTCCTTTAGGCGTTGTTGAAGAGCTGTCAATGATGTATCAACCCCTTCGAAACCCTGCTGGTACCTGACTCTCATGTCTGTTTCTAACTTCAATTTCTTGCTATTCTCAGTCGCTTGGTCTTGTTCAAACTTTACTTTCCTTTTATATTGTCCCTTCTCCACATTTGCTTGGTGAATTTCAGCCTCGAGGTCTTGATTTTCTTTAGTCAACCTTTCTACCACTAGCTTTAGTTTCTCATACTCTTCCATAGATACATGAGTGGGAGCAGGAGGTCCTTCTCGCATAGATGGTTTTGAGGGAAACGACAACAACCTTTCAGCCACTCTGGCTAGCAACCGTTGGTTGTATGGCTATTTCGCCACACAATTATTTTCCTTCAACTCTTTCCTCCCCTTCGTATGAATCTTGGCCCATGCTTTAGCAATCTTCCTGGCGAATGCAGGATCTTCTGTTGTGGCAAGCAAAAAGAAGCTTTGAAATTTCTCTTCTTCGGGCTCATCTTCCATAACATAGCCCAACTGGCGCAATGCCATGACTGGGTTGTAGTTGATGCAACCAGCCCTACTGATTAGAGGTACATTACCGAACTTCCCACAAGTAAAGATAATCTCCACATCGTAGTACTCATGAGAGTACCAAGCAATATCATTGGCCTCTAGAGACATAATGCGTTGAGACCACTTCAGCTTTTTCTTGTTTTTCACGAACGGTCCTCCCTTCGGTAGATGGGAGGTGTACCATTTGAATAGTAGATGAGAACAGCATTGGACCATTCCTGTCTTCTTTTTACTTCTCCAATGAATAGAGTGGTAAACATCAGCGAGGAGGGTAGGGACAAGATTCTTTTGCATTAAGAGAATGATAGCAGCGATGTCTATGAAATTGTCTACATTTGGAAAAAGGACAATCCCATAAATCATTAAAGCAACAACAATACCAAACCTTTCCCAATCTCCCACAACCTTGTACTGAGCAGCTTTATCTAGCAGAAACTTCAAAGGAAAGCCTTGAACACTTCCCTTATTGGCTAGCCCATCTTTGACTTCCTCTTTGGTCATACGAAGAGTAAGAGCAATGACAGAAGGCTTTGGTTCTTCTTCCAGACCGGTATAGACAGGTTGATCCTTAATCTTGATATTCAAAATGAGAGAATATTCTTCAAGAGTAGGGTCCAACTGATAGTTTTGAAAAGTGAAACATCTGAGAGGCGCATCGTAGAACTGAGCCATAGCGAACAAAGCCCAAGTATCGACCTCAGAATGGATGAGATCAAGCAATTTCCCATACTTCCCTTGGAAGTTGATCTTGATAGCCTTCGGCACGTCAATCAGAATGTCTTGAATCAATTCCAACTTTGGTTCTCTGAACTTGATGGCATTTGTGCTTCTCTTTCTCTGATCAGTCATTGTGTTCACCAATACTTGAGATAACCATAGTCTCTTAAGTCCCTTGATATGCAAAAATGCCATGCAATGCAATGTTTTATGAATGTACATGATAAAAGAACAATAGCGAGATCAAAGTTAAGGGTCCTGCAAAACAACACAAAAGGTATCTCTCCCATCGGGTGGGCAATCTATTGGTTTACAAGAGGGTATCCCAAAGGCCTATAAACAAAGTCCCATGCACGAACCCTCAAAAGTTTTCCATCATAACGACTACTCGTAAGACGGTAATCCCTTCAAAGGATGAACATAGAGTCATGTCTTAGTAACCTTCGGAATAAGGTTCTAAAAGGTCCTCAGAGTCACGGATTCCCACGTCAGAAATAAAAACGCCATTACGACTACACGTAAGACATAATTATCCCAACAGGGTCTCATCTGAGCGGTGGAATTCGATCTAACTCAACGAGTCCTAAGTCTCACAAATCAGAAAGAACCCACCTTCTAACTTAGTGTATACTCGAAAGCTCGGGTAGGAAGCTTTATTCTCACAAACCAATCCCAAATAAACCCAACAGGTTAGAAAGAACACAACACAAACAAATAACAAAAGCAAATAAATCACATGTGCGACAAGCAAACAAGGTTTGGCTAGTCCCCCAGCATAGTCACCAGCTGTCGCTACTCGAAAAATGCATCGTGCAACGACGGGGAGGTGAAAAGGAAGGACAGAAGAGTCGCCATCGAGCTTTATTTATCCCATGAAGGGAAAGGAAAATATCGAGAAAACCTTAAGAAAGAAACGAATAAGATGGTCTCGCAACCAAGAACGGGTTCGGAAGCCGGTTATGCGAGGGGAAGGTATTAGCACCCCTCGCATCCATCGTACTCGATGGGAACCCTTTGTTTGTTGACGGGTGAATTTATTTGCTTAAAAAATATGCTATAAAAAGTGTTCCAAAAGATAGGGAGAAAAAGGGTTAGAAACGGGGAAAGAGAGGTAACAGGGGAAGAAGAGAGAAAGAACAGACTCAGTAGGACTTCGCGGTCCTAGGCGTACGTATTCTCAAATGGTATGAGAAAGTCAGAGTCGACGTAGTTCGGGGAACTACAGATATAGGGGGAATGTGCTCATCAAGGATTGTGGCCCTTGTGCCTACGTATCTTTACTTGAAGAAGTAAAGAATCAGAGCAACCGTAGTTCGGCCTACGGTTTGTTAACGTTTTTATGGATGATGCTATCATGCGCATTCTAGTAGTTTAGGTGTTTTTCCGCTCGCATGTGAGGAGACTTATGCGTTACCTTTTTGCGGTAAAACAGACATATCATATCCTTTTTGAAATGATTAGGTTTCGCCATGCGAGGCAAGATGTCACATTTGATTTGTGAGGTTGTTTTTAGGGGGCGAGATAAGTCCTTGGATAATAACCCCTTGTGGGTAGTACCCAATTCTTTATCTCAAAGTTTTTGTTATAAAAAATGGTGTGGCGAACGTAGCGTCTTCGTATTGAAAGACGAGTATCAAGACCACACACACTACAGTGAGTATCCTGACACTCGGAGAGGAAGAAGACTACACTCAATCATCTCTCTTTAATTCAATACAAAGAGAACTTCATTCTCTTATTAAAGATGTTTTTGGTTTTGAATGGTAAGTGCTTTTGCGACAGAGAACCCTACGGTAAATGTCAGCACTCGGGATAGGAGAAGGCCTACGCCTAACCACTCCATGATCATTTAAGTTTTGTTATGAAAATGATTTGAAAAATACACTCGGTACGGGACCGAGGTTTTAGGAGAGAAGGTTGCAGAGAGAAGTTATGGAAAGGATGGGTGGTGAATAGAGTCGCGTCTTTGTATTGAAAGACGAGTATCGAAACCACCCACACTACAGTGAGCATCCCAACACTCGGAGAGGAAGGAGTCTACACTTAATCCTCTCTTTTTAATTCAATACAAAGATAATTTATTGCTTTATGGAAGTATTTTGAAAATACAATCGGTACGGGGCCGAGTTTTTTTAGGAGAAAAGGGATTGAAAACCAACAAGCGTCTTCGTATTGAAAGACGAGTATCAAGACCACCCACACTATAATGAGCATGCCAACACTCGGAGAGGAAGAAGTCTACACTCAATCCTCTCTTTTTAATTCAATACAAAGAGATATTGATTTTCTTATTGAAAGGAACTGAAAATGCACTTGGTACGAGACCGAGGTTTTTCGGAGGAGAAGGTATGGAAATTTACAAGCGTCTTCGTATTGAAAGATGAGTGTCGAAACCGCCCACACTATAGTGAGCATCCCAACACTCGGAGAGGAAGAAGTCTACACTTAATCCTCTCTTTTTAATTCAATACAAAGATAATTTGTTCCTTATTTTAAATAGTTTTAAATAGGCTAAAAATCCCAAAATAACAAAAAAGGAAATAAAATGAGAATTAAAATAAACGAGAAATAAAATGGCTTTTTAAACAAAAAGATATGATTCTTTGAGATCTTTTGAGTTTTAAAGTTTATTTTAAATAAATGAAATAGAAAAAGAAAAGAAATAAAATTAAAGTACAAAGAAATAAAATAAAATAAAACAAGGTATTAAAAATAAGAAAGGGGCTCTACCAAGGCTAGAACCCATGACCTCAAGGTTCACAAGTTAAAACCTTACCACTCCAGCCAACGCGCGCTGTGATATTAAGTAGAGAAAGAAAGAAAAAACAAATAGAACATAGAAAATCATGAAAATAAACAAAAAATGCCCCCACTGGGGGTCAAACTTAGATTCAAGGCATGGCAAGGCAAGTTACTAACCACTGGGGTGGCGATACATCCATTGTATAACGCCACCCCAATAAATCAAATACCTAAAAGGCACGTTTCTAGGCAACTTTAAAGCAACAACTAATGAAAATACGTTTTGATCCAAACTTAACCAAATCTTAATCAATTTTAGTGAAACAAAAGCCTAACTTGTTTGTTTTTTCACAAGGATCACAAAGGTACCAACCAAAATCTCAAATAGTGCTTACAAATTAAAACACGAGTGAACATGCAAAAGGATGTGTGAGATGCATTTTGAAGAACAAGGAACAAACCAGGTGCCAATACATACAAGTGAGGGTCTGCTCACATTTTAAATGTATTGCTTATGATGATTTTCAAAGAAATAAGCTTAAACTTTCACTGAATCGCGAAGTGACTTTCAAGTTGTAAATTCAAATGAAATAGCTTAAAGAGAACTTGGGTAAAACTGACAGTTAGCACAAAGACATATGGCAACACAAGCTACAGACCTAAACTACATCATGTCATGAGTTTATACATATCTAGAATGTAAGGCAAATTAAGGTTGAATTGACAATAACATGAGTTATCAAACAGTGCAACAGAAATTTGACAGCCAAGGATTCTAACAACAATCATAGATGGATTCGACATATCATGCCTCTACAAAAATGAAATCTCAATAGCAACTTCAAACCAAGACTTAATCAGCTTTATTCAAACAAAGTACTTTGCTTACAAACAGCAAATAGAGCAAAAACTTGACAACGGTTGGAAGTGATAGGTGGTAGTTTCATTATGTAGCATAAATAGCAAAAACCAAAGACCTATGATGCTAACAAGCAGTTTAAGGCAGAGTTCAATCATGATTCTTAAGTCCAGCAAAAACACATGGTAAAGACATGTATGCTTAAAACAAATGACAAACACCTAACATGAACATGCTCATAACATATGGCTTCAAGACAAAACAGAACAGACCTAGCATCATGTTCTAACATTATGCATCAAGAGTTTCAAAAACCCCAATAAGGAAATCTAGTAGCAATGTCTTGGTGTTTCAACAACAAGTTAAAAAGAACAAGATGAAAACCTAAATCAAACAAGAGTGTTTTGAAAACAGAAGCAAACAACACATCCTTACATTACAAAGCAGCTACATATTTTCATGGTCAGTCATTAATTCAAAATGATAATTACCAAACACAATAATGTTCAAAATCAAATAAAATAGCCTAAAATTCCTTATGTGACAGTTACTAATTCAAAACAGGTTTGATTAGGAGAAAACAGGTTTGACAGCAACAAGACATATGTTGATCATCAACAATTCAATGTGAATCCTTTCAACTGAAAAGTCATAGAAAGACCACCTTTTTTTTAAATGATGAGAAACTAAGATTGAACCACAAATAAGTAAGATTAAGCTGACATTTTCAAACCTCAAGGACAGTCATTGGCCATATTGTTCCAATCCAAACAATTACCAAATCATTCTATCAAACTAAAACTTTAGGTTACAAGTCAAGACAAAGAAACTAAAAAAACATAATGCAATAGTGCCAGGTCAAGGATATAGCAAACACAAACAACAGTTCTAAACATGCCCTCAATGGGTTACTGGTGCATCAACATAACGTTTAGAAGCAACCCCTCTAATACAACCCATGATGTAAACCACAAAAGCTGGACAGATCCACTTAATCACAACAGTTCCACATAAAAGTTGTAAACTCCACAAATGATAGTGATAGTTTGGCCATTACAATGCCTGACTGGTCAAACATTAAATACAACATTATGTTTTTAAGAGACAGTCACCAACTTGTCAAGATAAACTCAAACCAAATTGTAGTACGAGAAAAAAATTTGACAATGACCATGAGTCGATAAACTCAACAGTTTTGGTATCATGGTTGTGAGTTCAAGAACATGACAATGTTCAAAATTCAAACTTGCTTATTTTAATGACAGCTTCTTTTTCAATACAAACCAAAGCAAGCACAATAGATTTTGACAGTGATATCATGAACTCAAACAGGCCAATGCTCAAACCACCCAACAACTATCCCAAAGATTCAATCATATGATAGTTTACAAGTTCATGACAGTAGGTAAAATATTTAAACACTACACATAAAAGTCTCATAACCAGACTTGCACAAAAGTAAGCAACATACCTTAACAACACAAGAAAGAGAACGGTAGTGTTTTGTTAAAATAGAAACCACACACTTTGTTATCAAAACGCAACATCAGTTCAAAATATTGCAAGTAGCACAAGTTGAGAAAACTTAAATCAAAACAGTTCCAATAGCAAGATTATGAGTTCCAACATGACAATGCTCAAAATCATCCAACAACTAGTCTAACCTACTTCATGTGATAGATACAACCCCAAAACATAAATTGATATAAGTTGAACCAAAATAGGAAGCAACAAGCAAATCAAGAGCAGTGTCAAACATGATCCATCAGGGTCCTCAAATGCAAAATTGGTGTACCACCAAATCTAAGCATCAACATCACACTTAATTCAGACAAACAAACATGTTTCATGGTTGGCAAAACAAACAAACAAAACTAAAGTCTATCATACTTGTCAGCTGCAAATATTCTTGCTAAACAAGTAAGTTGGTACAAACATGGCCTAAAATCTCATAATAACACAGCATTGCACAATAATGAGTATTTTAAACATGTCACATAGCACCTATATAACTCACTCAAATGTTGCTCAACATACAACCATAGTCACAGCTCAAAACAGTATGTAGGATGCAAGGAAACAGTTTATGTTCAAAGATAAAGACTTACCTCTTACAGTTGCCTTGCCAAATAATAAAACCATGGATCCTTAGTTCCTTTCCACAGCCTGCAAATGCTCCTAGGATGCAAGACAACAGCTCCAATGATTCACAAATTAAACAGTTGGCAGCTAGGCTTGTTTTGAGTAAAAGGTCAGAGTTTGTTAGGTAGAAGGTTGACTTTTGGATATATGAAGTCTTCGACTGTTTTAAAGGTTGGAATACCTTCAAAAGTCCATTTGTAGGTTGTACAGATGGTTTTTGAGGTGGTTGAATGAACATAAATGATGTTGTGGTGAAGTATGCATAGGACAGATTTTGTGGTTTTGGAGGATTTGAAAATGTAAGCTTTGGTTTTTTGCAACAATGATGGCTGCTAGGGTTTTGCTACAGCTGCTGCTTAGCTTAAATACCAAGTGGAAAGGAGGTTTTACCACAGTGAAAAATGAAGGGGTAGATTTGCACCTTTCATATTTTCTTGCATCAATGGTGAGGATGAGAGGTAGTACATCAGCCAGCTGCACCTTTGTCCTCTTGCTGGTTTTGTTTCAGTGGAACCAAACATGTTGGTTGTGGCTGCCAAGATCAACATGAAAGAATAGCTTGTCCCTTTCTTGTTTGGGCAAAGGATTTGAAAAAATGGACAAAATGGTACAATGGATGTTGGTTCATTTGGGGAAATGTTTGGTGGGCCTTAAATACCATCTCATGCGCATGGTTTGAGAACAAGAGTGAGGGCTGCATAATTTGAATGCATGAGTATGTCAAAAATGCCTCTTAATATGCCTTGCAAAAAGTGTTCAAGAAACCCACTTTGAGCCAATGTAACTTGGTGCTCATAACTCCATTTGCTTAAATCTTGTGCTCAAATGAAAGAGGGCATGGATTAGAACAAATTTCATGTTAGAGTCATCTTGATTTGAGGATTGGAAGACCATGAAAAATTATATTGAAAATTATACTATGCAAGCTGTCCAGAAATAACAGAAAAAATTTGAAGTTATGAATTTGGCTTATTTTTTCTCAACTGTGCACATCCATAACTTGAGTTCCACAAATCATATTGAGGACTTCTTGGACTTTTTGGAAAGCTTGAAATACAAGGAACAACTTTGACGTTTGATCCAAGTCCATTTGAAACCTTGATCATGAAGAAAAATGGCCTTGAAGATGGTTGTTTCAACCATAACACTTTCCATAAATAGAAAGTTCTAAAACCCTAATTCTCCAAAAATGGCAACTTTCAACAACTCTTGATTTTTTTTATGGTTCCCTTGACTTTTCTTGATCAAATTCCATCCATTGGTCATATTGAACTCGAGGAACATGATTTTGACCTTAAAAAGTCAAGGGTTGACTTTTTTCACTGTACAATTGACTTTTCCCCAAATCTCCTGATTTTCAATTGACTGATCAATTGAAGCCCTTTTGATTAAAATTGATGGTCAATCTCTAATCCCCAAACACATTAGGACATATGGAGGACCATGGAAACAAGTTTTACTTCACAAAACAAGTTTAGCCTGATTAAAAATGAAACCCTAATTTCACCCTTTTTGTCTAGGCATTGTGCAGATGAACTGTGTGATCATTCCAACTCCACCATGACCTCTGAGGTACTCAACAAGCTCTTTCCTCATTCTCACACCAATGATAAAACCTCATGAACCCCCTGGCAACCATTTGATGGTTCTTTGATAATTGTATGATAATAACACCCACTTGATGGCTTGTACCAATGCCTCTGCTTGAGTATGAAGCGAACAAAAACCCTCCTCTTGGATGGCACACACACAATCCAGAGATTAAAAAAATGGGCAAATTTAGGGTATGACAACTGGTAACAACCAAACATCCTGAGTTTAGAGACAGGTGAGCATTTCCAATAACCAACAGACTTTTGATGCTAGTATCGACTAGACTTTTAGAAAAGTATATCAGTAACAACCAGGTATCATACCAATAACAATTAGATTTTTAAATAACACAAATAACTACTGGACTTCAACTGGGAAAACGGGTAACGACCATGCTCCGTACCAATAACAATTGGATTTCAAACAATTCCTGTAACCACTAGACTTCAACTGGGAAACGGGTAACGACCGAACCACATACCAATAATGATTGGATTTCAAATGATGCCAGTAACTACTGGACTTAACTGGGGAGAACGGGTAACAACCACATTTTATAATAATAACAACTGGCTTTCAAGGAATGCCAGTAACTACTGGACTTATACTGGGGAAAATTGGTGACAACCAAATCAAAGTACCAATGATAATTAGATTTCAAGCAATGCCAGTAACTACTGGACGTCAGTGGGGGAAATCGATAACAACTGAACCTCATACCAATAACAATTGGATTTCAAGCAATGCCATTAGCTACTGGACTTCCTGGGAAATATTGGTGATGACCAAATCAAAATACCAATAACGGTTGGATTTCAAGTAATGTCAGTGACTACTGGGCTTCCAAGAAAGATTGGTGATAACTGAATTAAAGTACCAATAACAATTGGATTTTGGACAATGCCAGTAACTACTGGACTTCAAGGGGAAGATGGGTAACTACCATATCTCAAGGTACCAATAACAATTGGATTTTAAGCAATGCCAGTGACTACTGGACTGCGAGGAAAGATTGGTGACAACCGAATCAAATTACCAATAACAATTGGATTTTGGACAATTCCAGTAACTACTAGACTTCAAGGGGATGATAGGTAACTACCATATCTCAAGGTACTAATAAAAATTGGATTTCAAGCAATGCTAGTGACTACTGGACTTTGAGGAAAGATCGGTGACAACCGTATCTCAAGGTACCAAAAATAATTGAATTTTAAACAATGCCAGTAACTACTGGACTTCAGCAGAGTCTATTAACCAACAGAACTTCAGCTGGGCGTAGATTTATTGGATCTCAAAGATAAGTATTAGTAACAACTAACATCTTGGTAGACACCAATAAGCAGTATCATATATTGCTAGTTACAACTAGTCTCCATGAGGATATAAGCATTTATCACAATAATACTTAATCCAAACAACGTGACCAAGGTGGAGTAACAAGCCACAAAGCGAGCCTGTGACAATAGGTTTGGAGCAAAAGGATTGGTAACGACCAGAGGATTTCAAAGCTTACAGCTAGAACAGAAGCATGCAAACAGATGCGTATGCTAAATGGCATGATACAAATGTAAATACAGACCGACTCACGGGGAAGAAGGGAAATAAAGGAAAGCTGACAATCTAACTTTACTGGAGGGGAGACTAATCACATTGAGTCTCAATGTTACTACTTAGAATAGAATCTTTCACTGGGGAACGATCTGAGTAAATTTCCAGAATGGATTTGGTCATTGCTTTTGCAAACTGCAGAGGAGAAGTCACGACTTCTGTAGCATGGTGGTTTTTGAGTGCAACCTTATCTGAAGATGGTGTTGAGCTTTCTATTGCTCTGCTCTCATGATAGGAGTTTTAGTATTGTCATGTCACACCTCTAAATTTTGTTTGTTAGATTAGTTTTTCAACATAGTTTTGTTTTGTTTTTTTTTAACACTTTGCTTTCAAAATTCATTATTAACGAATTAGTGAAATTTGCATAACAAGAAAAAACAAAGATCATAACAATGATTGGTCCAAAATCTGACTTCATTAATAGGAGAGAACCTTACGAATGGAAAAGTCTCGGGAACAATTACAATTGGAAAAAATGGCCAAACAAAACAAGATGGGTTTACAAAATCTAACAACGATCCAACCCTACTAACTAGTAGTCCATATGATCCACTGCTTCTGACGAGAATGGTGGATATTGATCCTCTTGATTTATCTTTCACAGGACTAATAACTTCTGATGCAGTGAAAGCATTGTCCCTAACTTTTGCCTGAATTTCCTTTTCGGGTTTTTTGACTCAGCGAGTCCTCTTTTAGGTATAGTATTTCCTTACTGTATCCGAGTTGACAGGGTACTTAAGTTGTTCGCCATCCATTGTTTCTAGAATTAGAGAGCCTTCAAAGAAAACAGTTTTCACAAAAAAGGGGCCATCGTAGTTGGGCATCCATTTTCTGTGCATATCCTTCTGAATTGGCAGGATCTTTCTGAGCACGAGTTCTCCTTCCTTGTATTCTTTGAGGTGGACCCTTTTATCAAAAGTTCTCTTCATCCTTTGTTGATATATCTGACTGTGACACATCGCAGTCATCCTCTTTTCATCAATGAGATTTAGAGAGTCAAATCTTTCCTTTATCCATTCAGCTTCTTCAAGCTTTGCTTCCATCAAGACCCTTAACAAAGGTATATCAACTTTGATGGGTAGTATTGCGTCAATCCTATAGACAAGGGAAAAGGGGGTTTCCCCTATTCAAGTGCCTACCAATTTTTTGTATCCGTGCAAGGAAAATGGTAACATTTCGTGCCAGACTTTGTAGGTTACAACAACCTTTTGCATTATCTACTCGATATTTTTGTTTGCAGCTTCAACAACACTGTTCATCTTTGGTCTGTATGGTGAAGAGTTGTGATGTTTGATCTTGAAACTGTCACAAAGCTCTTTCATCATTTTGTTGTTCATATTTGACCTATTGTCAATGATAATTTGATCAGGGATGTCGTATCGGCAGATGAACTCTTTCTTGATAAAACGGGCAACCACCTGTTTGGTTACATTGGCGTACGATGCAGCTTCCACCCACTTAGCGAAGTAGTCAATAGCAACGAGGATGAAATGGTGGCCATTATACGCTTTGGGCTCAAGTTTCCTAATCATATCTATGCCCCCACATTGCAAATGGCCAAGGCGATGTCAATACATTAAAAGGATGTGGAGGAATATGCACCTTGTCAGTGTAGATCTGGAATTTGTGGCATCTCCGAGCAAAAAGGATGGAATTTGTTTCCAGGGTCAACCAGTAATAACTAGCCCTCAAGATTTTCTTTTCCATGGCATGGCCGCTCGCATGAGTGCCGAAGGAACCTTCGTGCACATTTGTCATTAACAGGTCTGCCTCTTTCTCGTCAACGCATCGGAGCAGGACCATATCATGATTTCTTTTGTACAGAACATCGTTACTGATGAAAAACTTAGATGAAAACCTTCGTATAGTCCTCTAGTAAATTTTAGAGGCATCAGCCAGATACTCTTGATTCCGAAGAAATTTCTTGATGTCATGGAACCAAGGTTTTCCATCGGATTCCTCTTCTGTCGTCATAATGTATGATGGTGCAGTCTTTCTTTCAATGCAGATTAGGGGAGCCTTGTTGACAAACTGGACCTTCCATATTGATGCTAGCATGGCCAAGGCATCTGCAAT
Organism: Lathyrus sativus; assembly: GCA_963859935.3. Taxonomy (NCBI): domain Eukaryota; kingdom Viridiplantae; phylum Streptophyta; class Magnoliopsida; order Fabales; family Fabaceae; genus Lathyrus; species Lathyrus sativus. Next base: position 173,350,726 of record OZ012737.1, read on the forward strand.
GTGATTCTCAGCCCTCGGGGCATGTTTGAAAGTGATCTCGTCGAAGTAATCGATCATTTTTTAAATGTAGTCTTTATAGGGAATCAGCTTCTCATCTCGAGTTTCCCATTCACCCTTGAGCTGGTAAATTACCAAGACGGAGTCGCCGATTACTTCCAGGATTTTGATGTGAAGATCGATGGCAGCTTCGAGTCCCAGGATACAGGCTTCATATTCAGCTATATTGTTTGTACATGAGAAGCACAGTCTGGCGGTGATAGCAGTATATCCTCTGGTTGGATTTTCCAAAATAGCCCCAACACCATGTCCCCTTTTGTTGGGCGCCTCATCAGGGAATTCAAATTTGAGCGGTTGGTAGTCATCTATCAGATGCTCAACAAAGTGTTCTGACAAGACGCTTCTGTTGATGGATTTTTGGGCGATGTATTGAATATCATACTCTGACAAGAGCATATGCCATCTGGCAAGTCTTCCAGTTTGAGCCGGCTTTTCGAAGATGTATTTTATCGGGTCCATCTTTGAGATCAACAAGGTGGTATGACAGATCATGTATTGTCAAAGACGTTTGGCCATCCAAGCCAAAACACAACAAGCCTTTTCCAAAAGTAAGTAATATTAGTTCCATGATTCTATGATTGGCTAAATTTTGGTAAAACATGATTCTTAACTAATGTTAAGCAAGATGTCATAACATCCACATCTACTGTTATGACATCTTTTGTAAGCAAGAGTGTATTGTCCTCGATTGAAGTTGTTAAGAAAAATAAAGTATTGTGACTTTGAAGAGTGTCTTCTAAAGTCTTCTTTTGTATTGAATTGTTTATCACTACTGTGATTGAGGGGGAGTGAAAGGTGTCTCTTGTCTAGTGGGTTCTAGGAAAAAATTGCATTGGGTAGAGATTAAGTGAGGGGTTGTAAACGAGGGTGTTTAGCTCTGAATTAATTCTGCTAGTAGTGGATTTCCTTCCTGGCTTGGTAGCCCCTAGATGTAGGTGATGTTTGTTGCACCCCAAAATTTGACCAACAATTATTTATCCATCTAGTGCTTGAGAGTGGATACCTTCATCAGAAAGTTCAAGAGGTCCCCAGAGGAATTGGATTGAAACCAGGGTTGTGTGCTTCATAGCTTGAGAGTTGTGGGTGCTCCTCAGATGATTCTGAGACTTTGAGAATGAACTTGATGTTTTGAGAAAGCTTATGAGATGTCTTGATAGCCATCCTGAAGCCCAGAGAGGTCATTAGGCAAGAATTCAGAGGATTCAACCATGATTGGTAGAATTAGGGTTTTGACTGGGTCAACCCTAGGATAGCTGAAAATTTGGAGAAGGTTGAGACCCAATCCAAGGGCCATGAGAGCATGGAATGATGCATAGAGATGTTATAAGGATGATTCCTAGACCAACTCATCATGATTGAGGAGTTTGAGAAGTTTCAAGTCAGGGTTTCCAAGGATTGTCAGTGAAAAAACCCTAGTTTGATCCCTATCTTCCAGGCAGTTTTAGCTCTAGATGTGATTGATATCTCATCTTCCCCACAACATGAATGTTGTAGAGCTTGTTCTTAGCTTTAATTTGAGTGGTGGAAGTCCTTGATAGGAGTTACAGAGCTCAAGTTATGGTTTTGACAAATTACAGGTCAGCTGAGGTGTGTGAATCTGGGTCCTTGAAAGTCACCCAACTTGCAGACAACGTTTGCCCTAGTAGGATGATTCCTATGATTTCTTGGTCAACATGAATGTTGGAGGGCATCTTCTTAGCTTTAATTTGAGTGGTATAAGTCCTTGATAGGATTTGTGGAACTCAACTTATGGCTTGAACAAGACAGGGGTATTTTGGTCATTTGTCAGTTATAGGTCATTTTGGCCAATGCCTAAAACTCCTATTTCCAAGCCTCAAATGGAAAAACTCAAAACATGAAAGTTGTTCAAAATGTGATTTTAAGTCTAGAAAGAAGGTCACAAATTGTTGGAAAATCTCATAGCATGAAGTTGCATGATTGGTCAAAAATGAACTAAAAATGGCATATAAGTTTGAAAAGTTGAATTTGAAAATTGGTTTGGAAGATCTAGGAATCCAAAATAGGTCATCCAATATATCATTTTGATTGGAAACATCATTTTGAGAACATTGGTTTAGATAGAATTTTGATTTGAGGCTTTAAAATGGGTGATGCTTTGTTATTTTGTTACTTGCATTTGAAGTCACCCTTGGAAATCCTAACACAAGGCAAGGAAAAAGCTTGTAATGGCTTATAACACTTCAATATGTCATATGAGGAGATTTTAAGGTCATTTTACAAGACTTAATGCATAGTGCATGAGATTTTCAAGTTATCATCACATGACATTTTCAACACTTTCTAGATGATTCTAGAATGATCTAGTTGTTTCCATCCATCATTATAAAAAGAGTGAAGCACAAGGAGGAAAAGGTTGGTGATAGCAAGAGGATTCAGAGGGGAGAGAAAGAGAGAAGGAGCCATTGAAGAGGTTTCTTCAAATTGAAGCAATTCTGATTTTCTTCCATTGTAGATCTTCCCCTTCATCGCAAGTGCAAACAGAAGACTATTGATCATCCAAGGACCATTTGGAGGAAGTTTCAAGGCCTGAAAGCAACCACACGAGTCTCCACCATAACCTCTTGACAGGTTTTTTCTCTTCTCTCTTTCACTGTAATTATGCATAGATAGATCGCATATTAGGTTTAGAATGGCTAGGCTAGACTAGGTGATGAAATTCTGAAGGTTAGAGCCAATTCCATGGAGTTCCATAACAGGTGCAAGAATCTTTGATGATCAAGAACCAGCTGTTTAGGGAGTTTTGATTAGCATGGATTAGGTTAGATTAACCAGGGTAGCATGTAGAACAAATTAATGTCCTTAGGTGGAAGCTTTATCGTGGTTGATCTCAGATGACTATGGTAGTACCCAAGATTTGATGCATTCTGTTTGGATGATTCAAAGGGAATTAGAGAAAATTACACGTATCACCTTGTTCCTTGCATTGAGTAGAGCACTTTTGCAGTTGGAAGTTTTGCATTTCATCAAGTCTGGGGAGAGAACGCATGGCTGGAAGTTTGATGCATGAGGGGCTGCGTCTGAAAACCCTAGGGTTTTGTTTGGGACGATGGCTATCCATCGTTGGATTCGTCCTCAAAATTTGACTAATTCGCTGCATCCAACGGCTCAGAGTGAATGAAGAAACGGAGGGAAAATTCAAACAGCCAGACGACGCCGTTTCAATTAGTGAGCGCGTCTGGGCCAGATGGGTCCAATGTGCTACGCGCACCCCCCCTTTTGATTCAGCCCAATAAAATCAACTGCCTATCCCTTCTATTGCCACCCCCCTCCCCTTTTATATTATTTTTATTTGTTTTATATTTTAGCCATCTTATAAAATTCATAAAAAATTGATAAATGATGATTTTTTACTCATTCTTTTTTCTAGGTTTAGATAATTTTGTGTAGAAAAATATAAAAATACAAATGAAATTTTATTTTTAATGTGGAATTAATGGTGGTATTTTCTTTTAAATAGGGTATTTTATTTCTTTTAGTTTGTACCTTATCTTGCAAGAATTGTTTTAGGACCTTCCCTTAGGTTTTTTAATTCATTCTTTTTTGTGTAATTAGATATTGAACCCTAGTTTCATGTAGGATTTATCTCTTGATTTTAGAAATTAAATTTGATGTAGTTTGATAGTTAGACATTTAGGTGCTCTAATTAGGGTTTTAGGTTGTGTACTTGAACTTCAACATTTTATTTTTGGGGTTTTTAGGACAAGTTAGTGTATGGGGAATATATGGGACTTAGGGGTAGTTAAATAGAATCCCCTAGAATTTATATTAGGAATTTGTATGGTATTTTAGTATTTTTCATTGATTTTTGAATGTATGGATAGTATGTGTGTTGCTTAAAGGCATAAGTTGTATTGTTGTGTTTTCTTTCCTTCTCTTTTGAGTGGGTGAGCTTTGAAGATTGAGTTGAAGACCTTGTGGATCATCATGGAAGCTTTGAAGACCTTGCAGAGGAGTTTAGCATAGCTTTTGTTGTTTTGTTTATAGGTTTATAGGTGCATAGGCAGAGCCCTAGATAGAATATTTTGTTCAATAAACAAGGAGTGTCTTGTTCACCTCCTTCCTTCTCTGTGACATAGAGTCCCTTAAGGGTAGTCACCTCTCTCCTTTGGAGGGATTAGTGACCTTGCCCTATAAGGTAGAACTTTGAGAGAGCCTTTCCTTTGATGTTAAGTTCTCAATGGCATCCTTTGGAAGTCAGTGAGTACTGTAACATCCCCACCTCATCTTGTTAACTGAATCTTGTTTGCTGGAGCATTGGAGTCATTGAAGATAGAAGCTAAGGCCTTGAAGAGGATGATTCCTTGAAGATTATTGAAGTCTGAAGACTCTGTGAAGATCAAGTTGATGCTTGAAGATCCCTGGAGATAGTGAAGCTTGAAGGTAGAGCTGATCAAAGGAGCTGAAGCTCAAGGGAGAAAATGAGTTGATACTCATGTTGTAGGGTTGATACCTGGAAAGCAAGTGATCTCTGAAGTCTGAAGACTGGGTTGCTGCTGAAGGAGCTGAGGCTTTCTTCTGTTTTCTTTGATGTATTGTGTGTTTTGTCTGGTTTGTCTGTTGCATTAGACTAAGCCCATTTAGAATAAGTTCAGTCTAAGAGCATGAGTGCATCTGATTGTATTGTTATTGCTTGGCTTTGCTTGCGGGTATTCGGTAGAGCCCAGCTCCCTTGCCCATGTGTTTATTTTGCTTGATAGCATTTCATTTCTCCTGTCTGTATGATTACAATTTACTGTTTTTGCTTGATAGCATGTTGTTTATTTCAGTATGATTACTGTTATTTCATGACTGGCTTGAGGTTGAGACGAGCTTGTGGAGGCTGAAGCCCCACACACATTTCCTCCCTCACTTGCATTGCATGCATTTTACTATTAAAGCTGATGCTTTCGTCTGTTTTGGTGTATCATTGACATGATCCCTTAGGACTCTCATTTCCTCTGATGAGGATTTGATGATAGACTTTTAGGTTGAAACCTATGCATGACAACATCTAGGAGTTCCCTGTTCAAACCTCAACCATAGGATGAATCCATGGCATGATAACAGTAGGACTTGATAGTCTCCCTCCTAGTTGGGCCTGTTCTCTTCTCATCTCAAAACAGTTTAAGATGCAGTAATCATGAATGATTTCTTTCGTACGTTACGAGCCTTAAGCTATCTGAGAAAGGATTGTGGGAGAGTTTCTTTTCCACAGTCTGGATGTTTAGTATGGTACCCTTTGGGTGACATGCGACGCATTCACTCTCAGGTCATAGTCTCTAGTGCGGTTGAAATCGCAAACACAATAAAAAACACTTCTTTTAGGAGATAACCCGTAGTTTCCCGAACTACGTTTGCTCTGATCTTTCATACCAGATGAAAGTACGTAGGCATAGGATGTGATATCCTAGCGAGCAACCTTCCCCATCCTCCCCCGTAGTTAGGCGAACTACGTTGACTCTGATTTCTCATTCTCTGATGAGAATACGTAGGCATAAAGCGCGATGCTTTGCCGAGTCATTTTTCTTTTCTTTTTCAGCCAGCCTTGATAGGTAGATAGATTATAACCAACCCGTCCAAGTAAACAAACAAGCGAGGATCCCGTCGAGTACGACGGACGTGAGGGGTGCTAATACCTTCCCCTTGCGTAACCGACTCCCGAACCCAGACAATGGTTGCGATGACCTTGTCTTACCCTTATTCGTCAGGTTTTTCCGATCGTTTCCTTTTCCGCTCTGAGGGATAAATAACGAAAGGTGGCGACTCTTCTGTTTTGCCAGCACCTTATTTTCGCGCAAGCGACAGCTGGCGACTCTGCTGGGGACTTGATAGTTTCCTAGGGATCCAACGTCCCTTATGCGAGTCAATTCGGGGATCTAACATCCCCTGCGAGAGTCAATCCTAGCGCTTGTGTGTTTGCTTGTTGGGTTGCGTTTATTTATCACATTTTTACTTCTCGCACTTTATTTCCCGCATTTTATTTCCAGTATAATATGATTATTTGTGCTGTTGTGGGATGGGAGTTCTGATTGAGTGAGAAGCCAGACCCAGGCTTGAGTGCACCATAGACTTAGAGTGGAAATTAGTGGGCGCGTGCTTGCTTTGCAGGCACTAGTGTCTCATGAAATCCACGCTCAGACGAGGTTCATCCGGTTGGCTTCACTTTCAACCCTTTGGGTTGAGACGGTTGCTGGTTTGGTGGATTGTCGACTCTGGGGACCGATCATTTGTGATTCAGCTAAGTGAGGCCTCTTCAGGACTTGATGATGCCACTCCTTCTGGGAATCGTATCATCAGTTTTGAAAGTATGTGACGCTGATGAACGCATAGGATGCCGTACCTTGAGTCAGTCTAGGTTCATACCTGTGAGTGGGACTGGGTTTATTGCAGGAAACTTAGACCTTCAGACTACCTGGTTTTCTTGACAGTGAATCAGTTATGTTGGGTTCTCAGTTGCAGACATGTTCTTGATAGAGCAAGAGGTTTTTGATCAGAGGATCTTGTCGCCGGGTGTTTGTCTGTTCTTGATAGGGCAGGCTTTGATCAGTATGTTATCATCGGTGGTTTGTTCTGGATGGAGCAGATTTTGAGTGAGGTCTGAAGACCTCATCGGCAGATGTTATTTGTTCTTGATAGGGCAGATTTTGAGTGAGGTCTGAAGATCTCATCAGCAGCTGTGTGTTTGTTCTCGATAGGGCAGATTTTTGATTTGGGGTCTGAAGACTTCAACAGATATTCCTTGATATTGCACCCGGGGTCCTTATTATCTGGCACTTACTCTTGTCAGAACAGAATTTTGGTCCTATCAGATGGTTATTCTCAGCAGATCAGATCAGTGGTTTACACCGGGGTTTCCTTCTCATCAGTGACTGTTGATACCGAATCTCCACAGCAGCCACCTGGATATATTATTGCATACCTGCATTTTGCATTGGTTTACGCATTCATCTGCATTCCATTAACGTGTGTCTGTGTTGCAGGTACCGTTTCCCCGATCCAGGATCTCCCGTCTCCTACTGTTGTTATGGCTTCTCTCAGGAAGACTGTTGCGTACAAGTTCCCGACCCCCGATGTGTCGAAGCTGACTGGTTTGATAGCCCTGGCAGGGAATTCTGTGAAGGATAGGTTCAGGAAGTCTTATGGCAAGTTGCTTAGTCTGGTCTACAAACCTTCGGCGTCTGAGTTGAATGGGTTACATGCTCTTCTGCAGTTTTATGATCCTCCCTTGAGGTGTTTCACTTTTCATGACTTCGTTCTCGCGCCGACATTGGAAGAGTATGCTGATATGCTGGGTGTGTCTATCAAAAGGCAGATGCCTTTTGTCCACATGGATGCTGAGCCTGACCTGGTTAGCTTGGCTTCCTCACTCCATTTGAGCGCCTCTGAGTTAGTGGTAACGAGTTGGAACAAGGTCCCAGGGTTCTCTCTGCAGTTTCTGATAGCTAAGGCTCAGCAGTGTGCTAAGGACAAATGTTGGGACGCCTTCAGCGCCATCCTTGCTTTATGCATATATGGCATCATCCTATTTCCCAGCATGCCTGATTTCGTAGATTTTGATGCATTCCATATCTTTGCCTCAGGGAATCCAGTCCCTACTCTGATCGGAGACGTTTACCATTCAGTGCATTACAAGAATGAGAACCGGAGAGGGAAGAATGTTTCATGCTGCGTACCGTTGTTGTACAGGTGGTTTGATAGTCATTTGCCCAAGAGGGGTTCTTCTGTTTTGTCTGCAGCCACAGTTGAGTGGCCTGAGCGTCTGATGAGCTTGTCGGTAGAAGACATTGTTTGGTTCGTTGACAGAAGCAGGTTAGGCACCGAGATGATCTTCAGTTGTAGTGGGTTTCCTAACGTACCTCTGATAGGTAGGAAGGGTTGCATCAACTACAACCCATCATTGCTAGTTCTTCAGTTTGCATATGCTTTGAGGAATCCACCGAAGGAAGAAGAGGTACGGGAATCTCTGTACCTCACGGGTATTCTAGAGGGGGAGTTGTTGTCCAAGCTTCAGTATGCGTGGAACAATATCAGCACGAGAGGAAAGTCTTTGTTGGGGAAGAGCGACAACCAAGCTTATCCTCCTTATTCAGATTGGATTAGAGCCAGAGCCAGCGCTATAGGGATGCCATTCCCTCATGTCAGACCAGAGAGTCCTTCACCAGTCGAAGAGCCTACCACTGTGTCCATTCATCAGCACAACCAGGTATTAGCTGAGCGTGATGAACTGAAGAGGGCAAATGCAGAATTAGAGAAGGAGTTGGCTCAGCTTCGAAGTGAGAGGAACGAAGCCGTGCATGCTCTCAAAAAGCAAACAGAGTCGGTGAGCCAGCTGAGTGCAGACTTGGCAAAGCAGATTGCTGATCGGGAACGCTTAGGTCAAGACTTCAGAGCTGCTAATGATGTGCTGGCTACGAAGAAGACGCATTTGGAGGAAGCATATCGGAGAATATCTAAGTTCGACCAGCATTGGAAGACCTCCATGGCTACCAGGAAGGAGCGAGAAGACAAGCTGATGCTGCAGATTTCCAAGCTAGAGACCGAGGTGAAAGACAGTGAGCGGAGGTTTGATGAAGAGACCGCCCGCAGGTACTCCGCCGAGGCCCGTCTCAACAAAGTCGTTGCTAGCCTGAAGGAGCACAAGATGATGTTTGAGTCTAAGAAGCGGAAGCTGGAAGATTGCTTTGGCGAAGGCGCTTGGGAAAGTTCAGTTCAGGGGCTTCAGCATACTATCAGGCAGAGGGTGTTGCACCCCAAAATTTGACCAACCGGGTCTCGTATTTGGTCCTATGTTTCGACGCATAATCACATTCGCATCTGCATATTGCATACAGGGCATTGTTTCATTTTTGTTTGATTTTATCAGGGATCGCAGCTCTCGTCTCGTGTTTCGGGTGTTTTTTATCAGTTCGGTGCTTATTTTGTCCCTCTGGGAATTATTGTGATTTTTCTGGATTTTATTAGCGTTTTTTTTAGGGTTTAAATAGCTTTTAAATCATTTTTTAGGATTTAATAGAATTTTTGATATTTTTAATTCTTTTTAAATCATTTTTTTAGCATTTTATAGAATATTAATAGATTTAATTCATTTTTAGAATATATTAGATTTTAAATAGATTTTTAGGATTTAATGGTTTTTTTAAGATAATATAGAATTTTCTAGGATATTACTTGAGTTTTGAATATATTAGATATTAAATGACTTTGATAGAAATATATGGTTTTTCTTTTAATATAGAAATGGATAGATTTTTCTTTAATAGATTTTTCTTTTATAGATTTTAATCATTTGTAAATAATATAGATTTAATTCAGAATTAGTTTAATTGAGTTTAGTTTAGGTTAATCAGAATTTTAGTTGGCTTAATGTTTTAATTCAATTCAGTTTTTTTTTTAAGTTTTTGGCCAGTTTTCGTAGTGGGCCTTGGTGTCCAAATTCGCAGGCCCAATTCCATGTTTTTGTCCAAGTTTGGTCCAGAATTTTCAGCAAAAATGTACAATAATCCAGTTAATTCCAGCAAGTGCTAGAAGCTTCTAGAATACGCCAGAAGATCTCAGCCTTTATAAGCTCAGAGCGACACGTGTTGAAGGGAGGCTGGCCCCACCTTGTTTCGTCTCCACACGCCACGCCATCACCCATTCAGGCCTCTCTCTCAGCCACGCGTGGGACACGCGTCCCACATGCAGAGACCCACTCCACCATCTCGCCCACGTGTCTCCCTACCAACACTTCGCCGTGAAACTTCGCCGGCCGGCCTGCATGGCCGGCGGCCACCGCCAACCTCACCGGCGAACACCAGAATCCCCAGAACCCGATCGTCTTCATCTTCTACCTCCCACCTTCATCTTCTTCCCCTCATCACCACCTTGAATCTCCCCAGAAACCTCCCTAACCTCCGTTAACATCCATCGACTACACCAGAAACCCCAGAAAAAACCCAGGAAACTCAGAACACCATCCATCACCGTTCAACCATTCAAGAATAATCATCCAGAAACCAGAGAAGTTCAACATCACCACCGCCTTCAACCGTTCAACAACACAAGAGTAACCTTCAGAAAAATCCCAGAAACGCTCCAATCACCAGCAAATCTTGATCAACGATCTTCATCACGCGTTCCCAGATCTTCATAGATCTTCGTCAAAATCCTCAAGAACCTCCAAAGGGACTCAAGAACACCTTCATGTTCATCGTGATCTCCAGAAGTTCATCATCAACGATTTGTTCATCAGTCTTCATGCAAGCCCCAGATCGTTTCTCAGAAACTCAGTCTTCAACCAGATTGTTTTCCAGAAGTTCTTCCTTTCAACTGACTGATGCGAAATCTTCGTCTCACGTCCTTCAATCTTCATCAAGCGATCTTCATCCCACTTCCCAGAAGAACTTCTTCAAACAATCATCTTCAGAGCAAGAACACCTCAAGCGCCATGGCACTCCACGAAGCTTCCACGGTTTTCAAAGATTTCTGTCAAGCACAAATCCTCCAGATCCTCCACATGCATCTTCAAAAACTCTGAGAATCATCAAGTTTGTACTGGTTGAGATCGTTGGTGAGTGATTTGGTGAGAAGAAGACAATGAATTGTGAGGTGAAGAGTTTTGAGATGGGGAATTGGAAGGGAAATGTTGAACGAGCAAGGAGGGAGAGGGTTGGTGAACAGTGGACGGCGGCGGCGGCACTGATGAGGAAAGGGATAGATTAGGTTTTTTTTCAGAAATTCAGAAAGGGAGGAGAAGGATGAGATTGGGCCGGGCCCAATAGTTTTTGGTCAACTCGCCCCCTCACGTTTTTGGACAAGCGCTGGGCTGGGCCCAACGAAGCCTTTCTGGCTTACACACCCCAGATTACTCAGCATCACCCCCATTCTGTGTTTTTTGAGGAAGAGTGGGCTGGGCCCAATTTTATTTGCAGTTTTTATTTTTAAACCCCTTGTAATAGTTGTAACCCTCCCCTTTTATATTTTTCTTCTTATTTTTTTAGTTATTTAGTTTCTTTTTTTTAGAATAAAAGAAAAATAGAAAAAAATAGAAAAAATATATTTGAAAAGAATATTGAAAGAATAAAAGAAAATAGAAAAAAATAGAAAAAAATATATTTGAAAAAGAAATAAGAAAATTGAAAAGAGAATAGAGAAAAATAGAGAAAAATATTTGGAGAAATATGAAAAAATATGTTAAAGAGAAAAGGAGAAAAAAGAGAAAAAATATTAAAGTGGGTTTAATATTTTTTTAAAGCATTTTCTTTTAGGGATATTTTCATAGACTTTATTTTACGACTTTTAGGATAGCTTAGAAGCCCATTTGTTAGGGGGCTATTTTTCATTCGATTTTTCAGGATAGAATAGGATAGCGTTTCCTAGGAGATTTATTTTTCAGTATTCAACCCATTGTAATCATTTTTCAGATATCAATAAAACGAGATTTGAGTTGTGGTCCCGTAGTAGCCGAACTACAGCTGCTCTGATTCTTCGTACCAGACGAAGATATGTAGGCATAGGATGCGATATCCTAGCGAGCACACTAACGACTAACCTGTTGTTCTCTCGCGGCTGTGCGATCGAGACCTTTCCGCTGACGATTAATTGAGTGCCCTTTTTTCTCTCTTGCCCAAGTGCATTTGAGACTCAGCCATAGTTTTTCCCATAGGTTCCCGACCCTGTGAAACCAGTTGTTTTTCTCACTGCTGTGTGAGAATGTTTTGTTTAGCCGTAGTTAGTCTGAACTACGTAAAGCTCTGATCTTCCATCCAGTGGAAGTACGTAGGCACAAGATGCGAGGTCTTGGCGAGCCAATTTTCCCCGTAGTCCCGAACTACGTTGACTCTGACTTTCTCTCTTGAGAATACGTAGGCATAGAGTGCGACGCTCTATCGAGTCAATTCCCTTCCGTTTAGATTTAGCAGCCGTAGATAGATTGTTTTGCATCCAGTAGACAACCCAAGCAAGCGTGGATCCCGTCGAGTACGACGGACGTGAGGGGTGCTAATACCTTCCCCTTGCGTAACCGACTCCCGAACCCAGGCTATGGTTGCGATGACCATACCTTTTCCCCGTTTTTTGCGAGGTTTACTTCGAGCGTTTCCTTTCCCGCTCCGAGGGATAAATAACGCACGGTGGCGACTCTTCTGTCAGCCGGCGCCGATTTTCGCAGTAGCGACAGCTGGCGACTCTGCTGGGGACTGCGATAGTTCCTCATGCATGTGGGATCCAACGTCCCCTAAGAGAGAGTCAATCCTAGCGTTTGTTTGCTTGTCTATTAGGTGTTTATTTATCGATATTATCTGTTGCTGTTGGGGTATTACGGGTGTTCTATGATAAGCCGGACCTGGGCTCGAGTATGAGTATGCACCTAGATATAGTTGCGGAGAAGTAGTAGACGAACCTGTCTGCTGAGCAGGCACAGTTCCCTACGAAAATTCGCGCTCGGACGAGGTTCTCGCAGAGGTGCTCCTTTCCGGTCCTGAGGATCTGAGGGGAGTCCAGACGTGAGGATTGTCGACTCTGGGAACCGATCAATTGGAAGTCAGCTAAGTGAGGCCTCTTCATGAGATGACGATGCCACTCCTTCTGGGAATCGTATCATTCCTCATGAAAGTCTGTGACGCTGACGACCGCATAGGATGCCGTACCTTGTCAGATATAGGTCCACACCTGTGAGTGGGGGGTTTTTTTGTGCAGGAAACTTGACTTCCAACCTACCCGTTATTCTGGTCTTCTCTTCAGAGCAGCCGTGCTCCGTCAGCAGTGCAGCAGTATTTAGATTGTGTGGGGGCTGTGATCCCATGATTGTTGCATTGCATTGCATTTGCATTTGCATCTTCGCATCATGTTGCATACCATTCGCCAGCTAGTCAGAGCTCTTATCCAGCCGTTATTTTGATTCTGAAGGTGAGTATTGAAGACGACCAAGGGGTTGAAGCAGATTCAAAGCAGATTTGATCAGAGTCGAGCAGTGGAGTCAGCTGACAGTTGTTGGTAGCTATGTCAGAGAGCAACTTCCAGGTTGTTGATACCTTGTCAGGTTTCACCGTGGCGTCCAATCCTCTGTATGGATCTCCGCCCGACGAAGACGTTCCGCAAGTGAACAACCTTACTGTAGCTCAGCCTGTGCAGCCACCTGTTGAAGACCAAGGTCTGCGAGAGCAGTTTGTCGTCCGAGGTGAACGTTCTCCTTCTATTGGCGTCTCAGACTACCAGGGTTTTGCATTCCCTGTGCCTAATCCCCGAAGAGAGGTCCTGACAGCCAAGAATGAAGACCCATTAGCTCCCGTGTATGCTGAAAGGTTTCGCGCATTAGAGAAGAGATTCAAAGCCTTGAAAGGTACAGACGCTGTTACTCCTAGTGCTGCAGATATGTGTCTGGTTCCTGGCCTAGTGTTACCTCCAAAGTTCAGAATGCCGAGGTTTGAAAGATACAAAGGAGATAGTTGCCCGAAGCAACATTTGGTAATGTTCTGCCGCAGAATGACTTCATTTGTGCACAACGACAAGCTGATGATTCATTGCTTTCAAGATAGTCTGACTGGGGCACCTCTGAGTTGGTATATGCAGTTAGAACGTGATCAGATCCGATCATGGATGGATTTGGCCAAAGCTTTTCTGAAGCAGTACGACTATAATCTTGACGAAGCTCCTATTCGCATGCAGCTGCAAGAATTGTCTCAAGGGAACAATGAATCTTTCAGAAAGTATGTTCAGAGATGGAGAGAATTTGCTGGTAGAGTGCAACCACCGCTCCTAGACCAAGAGCTGAGAGGCATGTTCGTAAACTCCTTGCAGAGCCCGTACTTCGAAAGAATGCTTGTAGCCGCACCAAATTTCACTGAGTTGGTAAGGACAGGAGAGCACATCGAGTATGGTGTAAAGACTGGAAGAATCCCGAATGTTTCAAGAGGTCAGGCCAGTGAAACTGAATCTCTCTATAGCTCTCAATCTGAGGATGAAGCTATGATCAATGCGGTCCTGACAGATGTTGGATATCCTCAAGTCGAATCGGTAAAATCTGATAGTTCTCCGTCGTCTCAGCGGTCAGTATCTTCTGTGGCTTGTTATTCTGAACAGACAGCCGTGCCTGGGGCACCATATCAGGAATCTTATGTCGCTTCCATTGCAAATCAGCGAACTCGTGGCCGAGGTTACCAGAATCAGCGTCAGAATCAGAATCGACCTCGCAACAACTTGGAACGAAGGAATGCTCCTTTTCACCCAGTGCCGATGCCGTATAGCCAGTTGCTACCATCTTTGATCCAGAAGTCTTTGGTGGAGCCGAAAGCTCTTAAGCCAGTTCCAGAACCTTACCCTCCTGGGTACAATCCCCACGTCCAGTGTGGTTATCATGGTGGTTCTCCGGGGCATTCGACGGAAGATTGTAAAGCATTCCAGGCGAAGGTACAGCAGTTGATTGATCAGGATCGCATTTCCTTTCGAGAAGGATTTCTGTTTGTTCATCCCAACCGCTCAGCTGTCTAAGCTCGTAAACTCGGAGGGTGTTCCCCAGCAGAAGCCAGTGGTTCAGACAGGCAGGCGCCTCAGCATTGGCAGTCCTCGGACTTTTTACCATTTTGCATCTGTAGTTTCTCTTTTTGTTAGTTACTACCTGCTTTTAAACATTTGTATGTTTTGAATGGTGATAATAATAAAATGATTATGCATTTTTCTGAATTAGTCATGTCGCTGTCGCTCATTTATTGCATTGCACTGACACTTGCATTTATTTCACTCCACTTTTTCGCTGTGACTAGCAAAGTTAGGAGGGAGGATGATGAAACTGAAGCTTATAACCGATGATCGTATGCTTTCAGATAAGACCTTACCGATGACGTACAAGGCATTGTTTCAAATTCCCCTAAAACACTGGAGATATAAGGAGTTAGTCCCTTGTTAACCACTTCGAGCCGAGAAGCAGAAGTTTTTTCGGACTTATTAACCTTCACATCTTAACCCGGGGCAGGGTAGTTGTCGGTTAGCTTGACCGAGCGTTCAAGTCTTACAGAGGAGTGTTGTCTTTCGAGGACCAACCAGTTTATACCTTTCAAAAGGTCAAACCTCACCAATCAGGAGTGAGACAGTTACGATCCTTTCGGAGCAATCAAGACAACCAGTGTCGCACGACTTTGTTCCAAAAGAAAGAAAGAAAGAAAGCCCGCTAAGTAAAAAAGGAAGAAAAACTAGAAAGCTAATACTTAGGCAAAAATCAGGGCATCCCGCTGGATTTCAAAAGAAATCGAAAAAAATCGAAAAGAACTCAAAAGGAGTCAGTCCAGGCAAAAGTTAGGGAATCAAAAGAATGAAAAAGAGGGATTAAAAAGAAAAAATTTTCCCCAGCAAATCACAAAGTCGTGTACACAGACGCCGAGAACGAGAAGGAGTAGCTATCACACTAGAAGAAAAGCTTGTGAATTCCTTAACTGTGGTTCTTACCATTCAACAATACCTCTCGAAGAGGCGAGCGTTTGTGCCAGGTTAACTGAACCTTAGGATCGGAGATCATCACGTAGAAGGGGTGGGTACAAATCAAAATTTGAGCCGAATATCCTTCGTTTCATGAACCGTGAACCCGACCACGATACAACCCTCAAAAGACCTAATTGAGGTAGGGTTAGTCTGAAGCGCATTACGATAAGGTTGAGTAACCTGACTCCTTTTTGACTTGCTAGTCACATCCTTGTTGTATTTTCACTGACCATGTAAGCACTGCGTTTGAACCTCGGTTCATTCGTCACTCTCAATCATATGCATGTAAATGAGTGACAGCTCAAATTTTTTTAAAAATCTGCATAAGCACTGCATTAAGATTACCATTCGTGAACAGACGATTCTAATTGCAGGTTAGTAGTTGGCATGAAAGAAATTCCACCAGGGAGTAATCAAATAGGACTGAGTAATCCAGCAGTCTGAACCAGAATGGTGTATGTTGTGAAGCCTTGTGAATCAGGGGCATTATCTTCCAGTAAGTTCAGTATCAGTCAGTCTGAGGACAAGTCCCGAAGTTCCAGTTGAGCAGGGGCAGTTTGTTTGAGAAGCAGTTGATCAGAAGGAGTCTTCTCAAGACCCAATCAGGGGCAATTATGCAGAGCGCTGAGATTTGAAAGCAGATGCTTCCAATGGATAATCAGATCAGGTTGAGTCGCTAGAACGCTCATTCAGAGGCAAGTCATCGCAGAGAATGCTGAAATCAACTGGGTTGATAGGTGTTTATTGGAGATTGAATTCTTTTGTTGTACAAACACCGGGGCAAGTATTCTCGAAGTATTCTCGTAGCAAGCTGTTCAGAGCAATACTCCCAAGAGTTAGATTGGGGCAAGTTGAATTGTACTGGGGCAAGTTGTGCACGCCAGTCTTTCTATCCCCAGCTGAGTGTATTGGGGCAAGTTGTTCAAACCAGCCTGTTTAGCCCCAGCCAGAGTTGAGTATCGGGGAATCATGTCAGTACCCTTATCAAAACCTGAACCTTTCAAATAAGGAGGTCTTGTTGTCGTTGGATCATTATCCTGCAGTTTAAACCTGTTGCGTGTCAGTAACCAGTCGTTTCCAAAGTCCAGTTCTCGCCTGGCAAATCGGTAACCAGTTCTCGTCTGGCCCAACCTTCCGTAAGCAGCAGTTCCCGTCCTGGTGCAGTTTATTGTAAGCAGCAGTTCCCGTCCTGGTGCAGTTTATTGGTAACCAATTCTCGTTTGGTCACCGTTTCTTCAAGTGTTGTATCAGTTCTCGCCTGGTACATGTCGTTGCGTAACCAGTTCTCGCCTGGTCATCGTGTGTTTTAACCTATGTGTTATACCAGTTCTCGCCTGGTAGTCCACCTTGAATGCTAGTTCTCGCCTAGTATTTCTTATATCTTCCACTGTGTACATAATCCATGTTTATCCTAAACCAGAAAAACAATAAATCTAAAGGTATCTGACACAATATTTCCCAATGACCCGCATGTTGTCATGTTCCCCGACACGAAGCTCGACAGATACAGTGCTCCGAGTAATGTGTGAATTCCTTGTGGATTTTGTTGAATCAGAATTGCTACTCTTCAGCAGATGAAAGCTGCTTATTATCCCCGGAAGAATCGAGATTGTCTTTTACCCCGTATCAGAGTAGGATCAGGAGTATCTTCAGCAGATTAAGATTGATATCCTTGATAGTAGGAGCATTTCCAGCAGTGTGCTGCGCGTAATCAACCTCAGTTTGGGTCAATCCCCGCAGAGCGCAATCAGTTGCCAATGGTTTGAAGAAAGCATCCCCGAGCAGAGTTGTCTTTCTTTCCCCAGTGAAGTCGTCAAGCAGGGTTGCCTTTTCATTTCTCCAGCAGGGCAGTTATCCCCAGCGGATTTGATTTCTCGTTTCCAGCATTTATTTTGCTGAGATGGTTCTGTGACTTCAGGTCATCCCCAGTAGAGTTGACGTTTCCTTCGGCATTTATTTTGCCAAGTGGTTTTCAGACCTGGTGTTCTCTGGCAGCTCGAGCCTGCATTAGCATTTGCATATATAGTCATAGCATTTATACAAGCATATAGCATATCCATGCCGTCTGGGCCTCGCATTTTCAAACAAAATGCATAGCATTTACATGTCGTATAGGACATTGCATCATTTCAAGCATACGCATGTCGAAACATAGACCAAGATGGTTACCTATTGGATTTCGAATTTGTTCACCTGCAGAGTGGTGTGGTTAAGCTTCTCGTCTCCCCCAGCGGAGTGATTCTTCATATTTGGTTGCTACGTCAGCATCGAAAAAAAAACAACAACAACAACAACCAAGATTGACATATATCAGACTTCTGAAGCTGTCCCCTTCGTCAAAATAGGTGCCAGGCAGTTCCATTCAGAATTCCCCAGGAGAATTGTCCTCAAGTTCGCAGTGAACTGTGAGTTGACCAGATTTGATCCCATGAGAGAGATGGGAATCAAGGTGTTTGCTTTACGAAGCATTATTTCAATACTTGTGGCGTCACACAGGTGTTGAAAAGGAGAAGAAAATTTTATCAGAAAATTGACCAGTTGTTGCCGTGACAACCAAACTTCAGTTTATTGGAAGCTATTCCTCAAGCAGCTTTGATGTATATTCTTGCGGTTGGCAAATTTCAGGGTTCCATTTGTATTCAACCGTCATCTACCTTGAATGTTTGAAGGCTGAGCGCTCTTCACCCACTCAGGTCGAAGCCGCTTGAATAGGGGCAGCTGTTGCACCCCAAAATTTGACCAACCGGGTCTCGTATTTGGTCCTATGTTTCGACGCATAATCGCATTCGCATCTGCATATTGCATACAGGGCATTGTTTCATTTTTGTTTGATTTTATCAGGGATCGCAGCTCTCGTCTCGTGTTTCGGGTGTTTTTTATCAGTTTGGTGCTTATTTTGTCCCTCTGGGAATTATTGTGATTTTTCTGGATTTTATTAGCGTTTTTTTTAGGGTTTAAATAGCTTTTAAATCATTTTTTAGGATTTAATAGAATTTTTGATATTTTTAATTCTTTTTAAATCATTTTTTTAGCATTTTATAGAATATTAATAGATTTAATTCATTTTTAGAATATATTAGATTTTAAATAGATTTTTAGGATTTAATGGTTTTTTTAAGATAATATAGAATTTTCTAGGATATTACTTGAGTTTTGAATATATTAGATATTAAATGACTTTGATAGAAATATATGGTTTTTCTTTTAATATAGAAATGGATAGATTTTTCTTTAATAGATTTTTCTTTTATAGATTTTAATCATTTGTAAATAATATAGATTTAATTCAGAATTAGTTTAATTGAGTTTAGTTTAGGTTAATCAGAATTTTAGTTGGCTTAATGTTTTAATTCAATTCAGTTTTTTTTTTAAAGTTTTTGGCCAGTTTTCGTAGTGGGCCTTGGTGTCCAAATTCGCAGGCCCAATTCCATGTTTTTGTCCAAGTTTGGTCCAGAATTTTCAGCAAAAATGTACAATAATCCAGTTAATTCCAGCAAGTGCTAGAAGCTTCTAGAATACGCCAGAAGATCTCAGCCTTTATAAGCTCAGAGCGACACGTGTTGAAGGGAGGCTGGCCCCACCTTGTTTCGTCTCCACACGCCACGCCATCACCCATTCAGGCCTCTCTCTCAGCCACGCGTGGGACACGCGTCCCACATGCAGAGACCCACTCCACCATCTCGCCCACGTGTCTCCCTACCAACACTTCGCCGTGAAACTTCGCCGGCCGGCCTGCATGGCCGGCGGCCACCGCCAACCTCACCGGCGAACACCAGAATCCCCAGAACCCGATCGTCTTCATCTTCTACCTCCCACCTTCATCTTCTTCCCCTCATCACCACCTTGAATCTCCCCAGAAACCTCCCTAACCTCCGTTAACATCCATCGACTACACCAGAAACCCCAGAAAAAACCCAGGAAACTCAGAACACCATCCATCACCGTTCAACCATTCAAGAATAATCATCCAGAAACCAGAGAAGTTCAACATCACCACCGCCTTCAACCGTTCAACAACACAAGAGTAACCTTCAGAAAAATCCCAGAAACGCTCCAATCACCAGCAAATCTTGATCAACGATCTTCATCACGCGTTCCCAGATCTTCATAGATCTTCGTCAAAATCCTCAAGAACCTCCAAAGGGACTCAAGAACACCTTCATGTTCATCGTGATCTCCAGAAGTTCATCATCAACGATTTGTTCATCAGTCTTCATGCAAGCCCCAGATCGTTTCTCAGAAACTCAGTCTTCAACCAGATTGTTTTCCAGAAGTTCTTCCTTTCAACTGACTGATGCGAAATCTTCGTCTCACGTCCTTCAATCTTCATCAAGCGATCTTCATCCCACTTCCCAGAAGAACTTCTTCAAACAATCATCTTCAGAGCAAGAACACCTCAAGCGCCATGGCACTCCACGAAGCTTCCACGGTTTTCAAAGATTTCTGTCAAGCACAAATCCTCCAGATCCTCCACATGCATCTTCAAAAACTCTGAGAATCATCAAGTTTGTACTGGTTGAGATCGTTGGTGAGTGATTTGGTGAGAAGAAGACAATGAATTGTGAGGTGAAGAGTTTTGAGATGGGGAATTGGAAGGGAAATGTTGAACGAGCAAGGAGGGAGAGGGTTGGTGAACAGTGGACGGCGGCGGCGGCGCTGATGAGGAAAGGGATAGATTAGGTTTTTTTTCAGAAATTCAGAAAGGGAGGAGAAGGATGAGATTGGGCCGGGCCCAATAGTTTTTGGTCAACTCGCCCCCTCACGTTTTTGGACAAGCGCTGGGCTGGGCCCAACGAAGCCTTTCTGGCTTACACACCCCAGATTACTCAGCATCACCCCCATTCTGTGTTTTTTGAGGAAGAGTGGGCTGGGCCCAATTTTATTTGCAGTTTTTATTTTTAAACCCCTTGTAATAGTTGTAACCCTCCCCTTTTATATTTTTCTTCTTATTTTTTTAGTTATTTAGTTTCTTTTTTTTAGAATAAAAGAAAAATAGAAAAAAATAGAAAAAATATATTTGAAAAGAATATTGAAAGAATAAAAGAAAATAGAAAAAAAATAGAAAAAAATATATTTGAAAAAGAAATAAGAAAATTGAAAAGAGAATAGAGAAAAATAGAGAAAAATATTTGGAGAAATATGAAAAAATATGTTAAAGAGAAAAGGAGAAAAAAGAGAAAAAATATTAAAGTGGGTTTAATATTTTTTTAAAGCATTTTCTTTTAGGGATATTTTCATAGACTTTATTTTACGACTTTTAGGATAGCTTAGAAGCCCATTTGTTAGGGGGCTATTTTTCATTCGATTTTTCAGGATAGAATAGGATAGCGTTTCCTAGGAGATTTATTTTTCAGTATTCAACCCATTGTAATCATTTTTCAGATATCAATAAAACGAGATTTGAGCTGTGGTCCCGTAGTAGCCGAACTACAGCTGCTCTGATTCTTCGTACCAGACGAAGATATGTAGGCATAGGATGCGATATCCTAGCGAGCACACTAACGACTAACCTGTTGTTCTCTCGCGGCTGTGCGATCGAGACCTTTCCGCTGACGATTAATTGAGTGCCCTTTTTTCTCTCTTGCCCAAGTGCATTTGAGGCTCAGCCATAGTTTTTCCCATAGGTTCCCGACCCTGTGAAACCAGTTGTTTTTCTCACTGCTGTGTGAGAATGTTTTGTTTAGCCGTAGTTAGTCTGAACTACGTAAAGCTCTGATCTTCCATCCAGTGGAAGTACGTAGGCACAAGATGTGAGGTCTTGGCGAGCCAATTTTCCCCGTAGTCCCGAACTACGTTGACTCTGACTTTCTCTCTTGAGAATACGTAGGCATAGAGTGCGACGCTCTATCGAGTCAATTCCCTTCCGTTTAGATTTAGCAGCCGTAGATAGATTGTTTTGCATCCAGTAGACAACCCAAGCAAGCGTGGATCCCGTCGAGTACGACGGACGTGAGGGGTGCTAATACCTTCCCCTTGCGTAACCGACTCCCGAACCCAGGCTATGGTTGCGATGACCATACCTTTTCCCCGTTTTTTGCGAGGTTTACTTCGAGCGTTTCCTTTCCCGCTCCGAGGGATAAATAACGCACGGTGGCGACTCTTCTGTCAGCCGGCGCCGATTTTCGCAGTAGCGACAGAGGGAACTACTCGTCGAGGGGTTGCTCACTTCGCCAGATCATCCAGAGACAAAGGAGTTATTA
Source organism: Lathyrus sativus (assembly GCA_963859935.3). Taxonomy (NCBI): domain Eukaryota; kingdom Viridiplantae; phylum Streptophyta; class Magnoliopsida; order Fabales; family Fabaceae; genus Lathyrus; species Lathyrus sativus. The sequence goes on from OZ012737.1 coordinate 173,372,433, forward strand.
GCAGATTATCGCGCCCGTGGCCGTACTTGACTAGTTATATCCCTGTTGTTTTCGATCTTTGATGTATGCTGACCATCACCAGACTTGTTGGCTGAGGTCATGTTGTTGATTTGTACTCGCTGATACTGTGTACAGCCTTGACAGGCCTTTCCATATATATATGAGATTGATGTTTCCATGATTGGGCTCGGATTTCTTCTTCCTCTTGTTACTACCAGCACCGTCACTAAGGCACTAGGATCGGGGGAAAAGCTTCCACGCACACAGACACACGCATGCATCTGCATGAAGCATATTTGCATGGTGTATATCTTATTGCTTTTCCTAACCTTTATTCTTGACAGGTTTTTCAGGTTCCGCGCTGCTTCCGATCTCCAGGATTGATCAAAGACTCATCCACCGCTACTCGACTCGCGCTAATCAGACGAGAATCATGGACCAGGTACAGTCAGATGTTCAAGAGCTCCGTGAGCGGATGGATCGTTTTATGGAGCTGATGCAGGTGGTCGCGAATGGTCAAGATCAGCTTCGTACTCTGGTTCAACCTCTGATCTCTCGGGTTGACAGTAATGGCATACTTCATGGAGGGGCCGTGCCTACTCCTCCTCAAGGGGATACTCCACAGAACGTTGTTCCCGCCGCCGGGGGCAACGGCAGTGCTAACGGCAATCTGATGACTAATCTCGGACTCAACGCGGCTGGCGCCGTAAATGGTAGTTTGGGAGCCAATGTTAACATGGGGCCGGTCAACGGCAATGCTGGTGCAGGAAATTTGGTGGTGCCTCAACCGTGGCTGGAGGACCATCAGGATGATATATTCTCTCAGAGAGGTATAGAAGCAGAGTTGAATGCCGAGGCTCGACTCAGGTTCAAGGCGTTGGAAGACAAGATGAGAAGCATAGAAAATCAGAACACATTGGGCGTTGACATGTCCAACCTCGGGTTGATTGCTGACTTTAAAGTACCCCACAAGTTCAAAGTGCCCACCTTCGAGAAGTATAAGGGTACTACTTGCCCCCGGGTCCACCTTCGATCTTATTATAGAAAGATGTCTGCTTATTCTGACGATGAGAAGTTGCTGATGCACTTCTTTCAGGATAGTCTTTCTGGTCCATCACTCGAATGGTATATGGGCTTGGAGCCCGCTGCTGTGCGCACCTGGAAAGAGCTTGCAGAAGCGTTTGTTCTCCACTATCAATATAATAGCGACCTGGCTCCCAACCGAGTTCAGCTTCAGAATCTCTCACAGCGGAACAATGAAAGCTTCAAAGAATACGCCCAGCGGTGGCGTGAATTGGCTGCCCGGGTTCAACCGCCAATGGTTGAGCGTGAGTTGGTACAAATGTTCGTGGCTACCCTTCCCGGAATCTACTATGAAAAGCTGGTCAGTGGCATGTCTGGAACATTCTCGGCTCTCATCACTTTGGGCGAGCATGTTGAGAACGGTATAAAGATCGGAAAAATTCAGGGCGAATCATCCTCAGCTGGAGGAGGTAGCAAGAAACCCTATACTGGCAAGCGTCGAGAGGGAGATACCAGTGCTGTCACTAATGCTAGGAGAAAGGGCAAGGGCCCTCAGCCTCAGATTGCTAGCATAAACATTCCAGCTGCTCCGCCGCAGCCGCAACAGCAGCAGCCTCAGCAGCAGAATCAGCAGGGGTATAAAAGATATCAGAATCAGGCTCCTATGGCAAACCGTCATTTTGAAACTCCACCTATGTCATATGCGCAGCTTCTGCAAACTTTGCTGCAGCTTCAGCTAGTTCAAAAGAGGACGTTGGCTCCCTTAACAGGGGCGCCACCACCGGGGTATGATGCCAGTGCTACTTGTGAATTCCATACTGGGGCACCTGGCCATACGATTGAGAATTGTAAAGCTTTTAAGCACAAAGTCCAGGACTTGGTGGACGCCAAGGTTATCAACTTTTCTGACAACGTGCCTAACGTCACCAAGAATCCGATGCCTCATCATAAGGGGGGCGGAGTGAATGCTGTTATCACCGAGGAGAGTGCGGACTTGCTGACTGATGTCAAAGATTTGAAGACGCCGTTGAGTTTTGTCAAGGCTAAGTTGCTGAAGAAGGGCTTCTTTCCTGGATGTGGAGAATTATGTATGGCTTGTGCTACGCTTCCTGACGGGTGTGAGCAGCTGATCGAAGGTATCCAAAGTCTGATGTCCGAGGGTATTTTACAGTTCAGCCGGAGCGTTGAGAGTGCATCAGGGGAAGTTGTGCTGAAGCAGGCAGACGAAGTTGCTACCATTACCATTCCTCGCCACCCTATTACTATTTCTGCGCCTCGTCCGCCTACTATTACCATCACCAGGGCCGGACCAATCCCATTCGAGAGCACCAATGCCGTTCCATGGCATTATGGCGCCGAAGTTTATTGTAATGGTCAGAAGATAGAGCTTGAGCCGTGTGGATCGACTGTGCAGAATCTTACTGAAGTCAGTGGTATTACAAGGAGCGGTAGAGTGTTCGCACCAGCAGAGGTTGCAGCAGAGAAAGTGGTCCGAGCTGACGCTGTGGATAAGGGTAAAGGTAAAGCTGTTGAAGAGGTCCCTGCAGGGACGGAGAAGGACTTGCTGGTTAAAGATGCTGAAGAGTTCATGCGACTAATCAAGAAAAGTGACTACAAGATTGTAGATCATCTTCACCAGACTCCGTCAAAGATCTCGATTCTTAACCTGTTGCTGTGCTCTGAGGCGCACCGCAACGCGTTACTGAAGGTATTGAATGCTGCATACGTGCCGCAGGAGATATCAGTAAATCAACTCGAGGAAGTAGTAGCCCATGTCAATGCTGGTAATGGGCTGGGATTTACAGATCTGGAGCTGACTCCTAAGGGAAGAGATCACAACAGCGCCTTGCACGTCTCAATAGAGTGCAGAGGCACGATTATGTCACATGTCCTGGTGGATACGGGTTCCTCGCTTAATGTGCTTCCGAAGAAGGCACTGATGAAGTTGGATACCCGTGGACTGCTGTGCACGCCCAGTGATCTGGTCGTGAAAGCCTTTGACGGAACCAAGCGCCACGTCTTCGGAGAATTGACCCTGCCAATTCAAGTTGGTCCAGAGACGTTCAATGCGGTTTTCTATATCATGGATATCATGCCCGCCTATAGTTGCCTCTTAGGTCGGCCGTGGATCCATTCTGCTGGTGCCGTAACGTCCACGCTGCATCAGAAGCTTAAATATGCTGTTGGGGGCAGCATAGTGACAGTCTGTGGAGAGGAGGACATCATGGTAAGCCACCTGTCGTCCTTTAAATACGTTGAAATGGACGGTGAGATCCATGAGACTCTTTGCCAGGCATTTGAAACCGTCAGGGTGAAGGAGGTGGCTCCTGTCGTCGCAGAGAGGCAAGAGTTGAACCTCTCCTCGTTTAAGGAAGCTAGGGCCGTTGTCGAAGCCGGTTCCACCCCAGGCTGGGGGCATGTCTTGGATATACCAATCAAACAGGATAAGTTTGGATTGGGATATTCTCCGCAAGCTGAAGCTTCATCTTCTTCTGGTAGCTCGTCTCGTGGGAAAGGGCCGATCCTATTCACCAAGGGGGGAGTAATTTTCGAGAGTATCAACGCTGCGTCGGAGGACAGCGGAGACAGTGATTGCGATCTTGACGCCTGGATTCAACCGAGCAAGCCGGGCGAGCGCCTCCACAATTGGACCATCAAGGAGATTATCAAGCTGACAAGTGAAGAGTAATGATTTGCTTTTTACAATCTTTGTACAACCCTATGTCCTGCCCGGGGCATAGTGGTTTTACTGTCAGGGCCTTGTTGGATTATGTGTATGCATTTTGTTAATAAATAAAAGGCGTTTTCTTCGTAATCAAATATTGTGTTCTCTGTTATTCCTATTTTATGTTTATTTCGAAAAAACATCAAAATGGCAACGAGGTTCGTGCTGACCTGCATATTCCTGCTTTAAACTTAACCCTTGTTATTGCAGGATCCACGTAACAGATGACATCGACTCTGGACCCTCTACGGCTCACTACGACTTTGATTGCCCGATCTATCAAGCCGAGGAGGAGATTGATGAAGACGAAGACCTTCCGGAAGAGTTGGCTCGCTTGTTGAGACAAGAGGAGAAGGTTATTCTGCCTCACGAGGAGGATATTGAGATTGTAAATCTGGGTTCTGAGGAGCTCGTCAGAAATGTCAGAGTTGGGGCTGCGCTGCAGAATGATGTCAAGCATAGACTGGTCGAGATGCTTCGAGAGTATAGTGACGTCTTTGCTTGGTCATATGAGGATATGCCCGGACTTGACACTGATATCGTGGTTCATCGCTTGCCGTTGCGGGAAGATTGCCCTCCAGTCAAGCAGAAGCTCAGGAGGACGAGACCGGACATGGCTGTAAAAATCAAAGAAGAGGTCCAGAAGCAGTTGGACGCAGGATTTCTAGCCGTTACCACTTACCCTCCGTGGGTCGCCAACATTGTGCCTGTACCGAAGAAGGACGGTAAGGTACGCATGTGTGTCGATTATCGGGATTTGAATAGGGCGAGCCCTAAGGATGATTTCCCGTTGCCTCATATCGATGTGTTGGTCGACAATACAGCCCAGTTTTCCGTGTTTTCGTTCATGGATGGCTTCTCCGGTTACAATCAGATCAAGATGGCACCGGAGGACATGGAGAAAACGACGTTCATTACCCCCTGGGGAACATTCTGCTATAAGGTAATGCCCTTCGGTCTGAAGAACGCAGGGGCCACTTACCAACGAGCAATGGTTACTTTGTTTCATGATATGATTCATCATGAGATCGAGGTCTATGTTGATGACATGATTGCAAAGTCCCAAACGGAGGAAGAGCATCTGGTCAATTTGTTGAAGCTGTTTGAAAGGCTTAGGAAGTTCAGGCTGAGGCTGAATCCTAACAAATGCACTTTTGGAGTGCGATCCGGAAAGTTATTGGGGTTTATCGTTAGTGAACGAGGTATTGAAGTTGATCCTGCGAAAATAAAAGCTATTCAAGAAATGCCGACGCCGAAAACGGAGAGAGAAGTTCGTGGTTTCCTGGGACGAATAAACTACATTGCAAGGTTTATCTCTCAGCTCACGGCCACTTGTGAACCGATGTTCAAACTGTTAAAGAAAGATCAGGCGATTACTTGGAATGAGGATTGCCAGAAGGCATTCGACAAAATAAAGCAGTATCTTCAAGAACCTCCAATCTTGATACCCCCAGTGGCTGGACGGCCATTGATCATGTACCTGACGGTTCTGGAGAATAGTATGGGGTGTGTTCTCGGTCAGCACGACGAGACGGGCAGAAAGGAGCATGCCATTTATTATTTGAGTAAAAAGTTCACTGAGTGTGAATCTCGATACTCGATGCTGGAGAAGACGTGTTGTGCATTATCTTGGGCTGCCAAACGTCTGCGACAGTATATGCTCAACCACACCACTATGCTAATTTCGAAGATGGATCCGATCAAGTACGTCTTCGAGAAGCAGGCTCTTTCGGGCAGGATTGCCAGATGGCAGATGGTGTTAACAGAATATGATATTCAGTACGTCTCTCAGAAAGCCATTAAGGGAAGCGTATTGTCTGATTACCTTGCCGAACAGCCAATCGAAGACTACCAGCCAATGAAGTTCGAGTTCCCTGACGAGGACATTATGTTTCTCAAAGCAAAGGACTGCGATGAGCCATTGCCCGATGAAGGGCCAGATAGGAAATCTCAGTGGAAGTTGATATTCGACGGAGCGGTTAATTCCTACGGAAGTGGCATCGGGGCTATCATTACGACTCCTCACGGATCCCACATCCCTTTTACTGCGAGACTGACGTTTCCAGTTACCAACAATGAAGCCGAATATGAAGCATGTATTATGGGTCTAGAAGAGGCAATTGATTTGAGAATCAAGAATCTAGACATATATGGTGACTCAGCGCTTGTAATCAATCAAATTAAAGGGGAGTGGGAAACTCGTCAAGCGAATCTAGTGCCGTACATGAATTATGCCAGGAGGCTGCTTCCGTTCTTCGACCGAGTGGAACTTCATCATGTACCCAGGGCTGAAAACCAAATGGCTGATGCCTTAGCCATGTTGGCTTCCATGTATAAAGTCAATTATTGGAATGAGGCTCCAAGAATTGTACTTTCACGTCTTGATAGACCGGCATTTATCTTTGCAATCGAGGATGCCACTGACGGCAAGCCATGGTTCCACGACATCCAGACCTTCCTTATGACTAAGGAGTATCCTGCGGGTGCGTCCACCCAGGATAAGAAGACTCTGAGGAGGCTATCTGGAAACTTTTATCTCAATCCTGACGGAGTGTTGTATAAGAGAAACCAAGATCTCGTGCTACTCAGATGTGTGGATGAAAAAGAGGCGAGTATGCTCATGGAGGAAGTCCATGAGGGCACATTTGGTACGCACGCCGGCGGGCATGCCATGACGAGAAAGATCCTGAGAGCGGGGTATTACTGGTTGACTATGGAGTCGGATTGCTTCAGATTCGCGAGGAGATGTCACAAATGCCAGATTTATGCTGATAAAGTTCATGTGCCGCCGTGCCCATTGAATGTCATGTCCTCCCCTTGGCCGTTCTCCATGTGGGGCATTGACATGATAGGCAAGACCGAGCCCACCACATCCAATGGTCATCGTTTCATTCTGGTAGCTATCGACTACTTCACCAAGTGGGTGGAGGCAGCCTCGTACGCTAATGTGACCAAGCAGGTGGTAGCTAAATTCATAAAGAGGGACATCATCTGTCGCTATGGAATTCCCGAGCGAATCATTACTGATAATGGTTCGAATTTAAACAACAAGATGATGAAGGAGCTGTGCCAGAGCTTCAAGATTGAACACCACAACTCATCTCCTTACCGGCCGAAGATGAATGGCGCTGTTGAAGCGGCCAACAAGAACATCAAGAAGATTGTTCAGAAGATGGTTGTGACGTACAAAGATTGGCACGAGACGCTGCCGTTTGCCTTGCACGGTTATCGTACGACGGTGCGTACGTCGACCGGGGCAACTCCTTTCTCCTTGGTGTACGGTATGGAAGCGGTCCTACCGTTAGAAGTGGAGATTCCCTCTTTGCGAGTTTTGGTTGATGTAAAACTCGACGAGGCAGAATGGGTTACGAATCGCTTGAACCAACTCAGCCTGATGGACGAGAAGAGATTAGCATCGATTGCATTTGGTCGCCTGTACCAAAGCCGAATGAAGAAAGCTTACGATAAGAAGGTGCGTCCCAGAAGCTTTCAGACGGGTGATCTCGTCCTGAAGAAAATTCTTCCGCCACACTCCGATCACCGGGGCAAGTGGACTCCAAATTACGAAGGGCCGTATGTCGTCAGCAAGGTCTTCTTAGGAGGAGCTTTGTTGTTATCCACGATGGATGGTGAATATTTTGCATCCCCGGTGAACGCGGACGCAGTTAAAAAATACTTTGCTTGAAAGAGACCCGCTGGACAAAAAAGAAAGAGTCCAGGCAAAAAAGGGGCATCCCGGCGAACCAAAAACAGAATAAAAGGTTCGGGAAAAAATTAGGGATATATTGAAAAAATGTACACCCGCGAAGTCGAAAACCTACACTGGGCGGCTTCGGCAAAAAAGGGTATCCCGGTGAACTGAAAACCCGAAAGGGCGGTTCACGCAAAAGTTAGGGATTTGAATAAGCAAATGACTGCGCTCCGCGTATGGACTTTCATTGTTTAGTGGTTCGGAAGACCTGAGGGCCGTTCATCTGAATCAATCTCTTCCGAAGCTGAAGCATCGGAGAAGTATCAAAGTCGAGTGGGTCTTAGAGGGATCAACTCATGGTGTTCGTCTACGCCTCGATTGCCAACATTTGTATATACTGATGTATATTTATGTTTTCTTTTTCGTGCGGCTTCCTCATTCCAGGAGTTTGCCTCTGTTGTAAAACATTTTTGCCCATTCAGGGGTTCATCATCAATAAAATGCACATTATTCAGCAATTCTACTTGTCTGTTTAGCATTTATCTGTTTTGTTTACGAATGAAAACGCCGGTGTTTTTTTGATAAAATGCGCATACATAAACTTACGGGCCTAGGCCCATTGATTGCTAAAACAATTAATTACCTGAAAAGTGTCACGAGATAATAACCTTGATAGGCCCCCTTTAAGGAGGGTATCTTGTCTGTTTGTTTGTGTTGTTGCAGGTATAGCGCCTTCCAGAAGATGTGTTGGGCGCATCCCCGAAGCAGGGCGAGCCCTCCTTCTCCAGCAGAGTTCAGTAGTCTCTCCTCCGTAGAATCAGGATCAGAATAGTGAGCATTGATATGTCTCCCCATGCAGAGATGATTCTTTTCCCCAAGCCAACGCATCCTGAAGGAACGTCACCTCATCAGCTGAGTCAAGCACCGAAGAATGATGTCTCCCCAGCACCGGGTCACAAGTGCAGATTTCATAGAAATGTTTGGGGGCCGAAGCTCGTGTTTTCCCCAGTAAAGTCGCCGAAGCAGGTGTCCCCCCCCAGCACCGGGTCACAAGTGCAAGTCTTGTAGGAAGCTGTTCGTATGCCGAAGGATGTAGTAACCGATGGTGCCAGACTGAGGTCTCCAGCGGAATTGAGATTCCCCACCAGAATCATGCTCTCTCCTGAAGTTGGATGATTCCCTCTTCCCCAGTAGAGTGTTGGAACGGCTGATGTTGCATTCCCCTGCAGAGTTGTACTCTTCCCCCGAAGTCAGATGATTCTTTCTTCCCCGGCGAAATTGAAATTCCGCACCAGGGTCGTACTCTCCCGTGAAGTAGAATGATTTCTCTCCCCGGCTGAGTCCGCAGAAAAGCAGAATCCTTGGAAGCAGTTGGGACCATGAGTGGATTTTTCCCTAGCAGATGTTGAACAGCTGATGCTGTATCTCCCGGAGTCGTACTCCCTTTGGCGAAGCAGAATGACTTCTCCTTCCTCAGCCGAGTTTGCAGATGTCCAGGAGGGCCGAGTCCTTGAAGGTTGATCAGATCATGATTGGTCTTTCCTCAGCGGAGTGTGGAGCAGCTGAAGTTGTTTCCCCACAGAGTGATCATCCCCAAAAGAGTAGCCGAGACGGCCGCACAGTGCATTCTCGCGATTGATATTGTTTTCCCTGCAGCAGTCCGCAGAAGATCAGTTCCCCAGATAGAGCCTGATTGATATGGGCGTGTCCATGTTCTCCTCAGCAGGATGATTCCTCTACCTGAGTAGTTCTTGTCTCCTTGACAAAAGGGGTTCCTCCCCCCAGCATTTAGTTTGCTGACGGGATCGCATCATATTGCATGAGTACATAGCATTGTGCATGATTGCATGACATAGTGCATGACTGCACAGCATTTAGCATAAACGCATAGCATTTCCACCGTGTGGAGCATGGCGCAGAAGCATACGCATCATGAGCATGATCTAGGTCATTGTTATTCTTGCCTTACAGGTAATCCACCAAAAGACCGGTTGCTCAGGATGATTCCTGATATTCTCTCCAACGAGGTCGTTTTCCTAAGATGATTCTTAAGACCCCGGTGTAATCCCCACAGTCGCTCGCTCAAGATGAGTTTTGAGATCCCCAGCGAAGTCTTCAGTGCAAGATGATTCTTGAATTCCTCACCAGGGCCGTTTGCTTAAGATGATTCTTAAGACCTCAGTACAGGTTCCCGAATGGTTTGCTCAGGATGATTCGTGAGCTCCCCAGTGGCGTCCCCAGCAAGAGTTGCCCAGGAAGATTCCAGGGATCCCTAGTAGAGTGAAGTCTCCAGAATGGTTATCGGTTCAAGATGATTCTTGAAGGTGCCTGACGGATTTGTTTGTTCAAGATGATTCTTGAAGTCCTTAGCAGCATGATATGTCTGCTCCAACAGTGTTGTCTAATCTGAAGATTGACTGCGTAAACGCCTGAAGGCGGTATCAGAAGGTTCCTGTGAGCTCAGATGTCCTTGTTGATGAATCAACGTGTGGCTGAAGACAAGGTTCCAAAGTTTGTAGATATACCAAGATGATCCGTGTTGGCCTGAAGACCAAGTCAGTTGTCCTGAGGAGATGATTGATTGCGATCAAGTGGATAGTTTTCCTTCTGACTGAAGTCGAAGATGTTTCTCCAGCTGAAGCGGAGTTTTGCCTGAAGGCAAAGTGTTTGAATCCCCGTAGAGTCGTGAATGGCTCAGGATACCATTTCTCTGACTGAGGTCACAGATTTCCCAAGCTGAAGCGAAGGTGCCTGAGGGCAAGGTTATCCCCAAGGTCATGAATGACCTAGGATTCATTTTTCGGATTGAAGGCCGAAGTATATCCCTGACTGAAGTCACGGATGCTCTATAGCAGAGGTGGAGTTGCCTGAAGGCAGATCCATGTATCCTTGGAGGCCAAGGACCATTTCTTTAGACTGAAGTCGAAGATACCTCCTGCAGAGTTGCCGACGGGCAAAGTTTACATCTTTGAAGGTCAAGGATGTTTATCTTCAGAAGTACTTGGAGATCTTTTCTAGCTGAAGCTGGGATCGCCGACGGGCAGGGTTTCATCTATCTTCAGAAGAACTTGAAGATTCTCCAGTGGATCTGGAGTGGCCAGGGGCCAGGGTTTCATCTATTTTCAGAAATGCTTGAAGGTTCTCTAGCGGATCTGGAGTGGCCAGGGGCCAGGGTTTCAAAGATCTTTAATGTTGAAGTTCTACGGCGGGCAGTGTGCAGTAGTGTTCCGATGTTCGTTATGGTTCTGAGGGTGAACCCCAAATCAGAGTGAGCTCGGTTAAGTCTCTCATTCCCAGCGGAGTAGCTTCAAATACGCAAGTGTACCTTTCGTTCCATTTACCAGGGGTGAACCCCAGGTCAGAATTGTTCAGCGTTGTCATTTGTCCAGCGGCGAGGTTGGATGTTTGTTCGACGGCGAGGTTGAACGTTTAGATTTGGCGGCGAGGTCAGATCATCATTTGTCCGGCGGCGAGGTTGGATGTTTGTTCGACGGCGAGGTTGAACGTTTGGATTTGACGGCGTGGTCAGATCATCATTTGTCCGGCGGCGAGGTTGGATGTTTGTTCGACGGCGAGGTTGAACGTTTGGATTTGGCGGCGAGGTCAGATCATCATTTGTCCGGCGGCGAGGTTGGATGTTTGTTCGACGGCGAGGTTGAACGTTTGGATTTGACGGCGAGGTCAGATCATCATTTGTCCGGCGGCGAGGTTGGATGTTTGTTCGACGGCGAGGTTGAACGTTTAGATTTGGCGGCGAGGTCAGATCATCATTTGTCCGGCGGCGAGGTTGGATGTTTGTTCGACGGCGAGGTTGAACGTTTGGATTCGACGGCGAGGTCAAATTATGTTTGTTTGACGGCGAGGTCAGACTCTTTAAGTCCCCAGTAAAGATGATGTTTGTACGACGGCGATGTCGAGCGTCTCTAAGAGGATGTTTGTTTCCGACGGCGATGTCAGATTCAGTTTTCCAGCGGCGATGTTGGGCATGTCAAGGTGATCCAGTCTTCTGACGGCAATGTTAGGTGATGCAGATCCTTCTAGTTTCTCCAGCGGCGATGCGGGGTACTTTGTTCAGAGATGTATTTTCTCCAGCGGCGATGTTGGGTGTGGTGGTTGTCTGAAGGCAATATCAGAAGAAGTTAACATGGATAACTGACGGTGATGTCAGGTCGGTATTTCTCCAGCTGGTTGCCGTGCAGCTAGCATTGCAATATTCGAAGATTTGTTCCCCGCAGAGTACCGTGTGCTCGTGCAGTTGGCAAATTTTCGGGTTTACCGGTATTCAATCGTCTCGCACCTTGATTGGGTGAGAGTCGTTCGCTTCTCACCCAGTCAGGTTCAAGCCGTTTGAATAGGGGCAGCTGTTGCACCCCAAAATTTGACCAACAATTATTTATCCATCTAGTGCTTGAGAGTGGATACCTTCATCAGAAAGTTCAAGAGGTCCCCAGAGGAATTGGATTGAAACCAGGGTTGTGTGCTTCATAGCTTGAGAGTTGTGGGTGCTCCTCAGATGATTCTGAGACTTTGAGAATGAACTTGATGTTTTGAGAAAGCTTATGAGATGTCTTGATAGCCATCCTGAAGCCCAGAGAGGTCATTAGGCAAGAATTCAGAGGATTCAACCATGATTGGTAGAATTAGGGTTTTGACTGGGTCAACCCTAGGATAGCTGAAAATTTGGAGAAGGTTGAGACCCAATCCAAGGGCCATGAGAGCATGGAATGATGCATAGAGATGTTATAAGGATGATTCCTAGACCAACTCATCATGATTGAGGAGTTTGAGAAGTTTCAAGTCAGGGTTTCCAAGGATTGTCAGTGAAAAAACCCTAGTTTGATCCCTATCTTCCAGGCAGTTTTAGCTCTAGATGTGATTGATATCTCATCTTCCCCACAACATGAATGTTGTAGAGCTTGTTCTTAGCTTTAATTTGAGTGGTGGAAGTCCTTGATAGGAGTTACAGAGCTCAAGTTATGGTTTTGACAAATTACAGGTCAGCTGAGGTGTGTGAATCTGGGTCCTTGAAAGTCACCCAACTTGCAGACAACTTTTGCCCTAGTAGGATGATTCCTATGATTTCTTGGTCAACGTGAATGTTGGAGGGCATCTTCTTAGCTTTAATTTGAGTGGTAGAAGTCCTTGATAGGATTTGTGGAACTCAACTTATGGCTTGAACAAGACAGGGGTATTTTGGTCATTTGTCAGTTATAGGTCATTTTGGCCAATGCCTAAAACTCCTATTTCCAAGCCTCAAATGGAAAAACTCAAAACATGAAAGTTGTTCAAAATGTGATTTTAAGTCTAGAAAGAAGGTCACAAATTGTTGGAAAAGCTCATAGCATGAAGTTGCATGATTGGTCAAAAATGAACTAAAAATGGCATATAAGTTTGAAAAGTTGAATTTGAAAATTGGTTTGGAAGATCTAGGAATCCAAAATAGGTCATCCAATATATCATTTTGATTGGAAACATCATTTTGAGAACATTGGTTTAGATAGAATTTTGATTTGAGGCTTTAAAATGGGTGATGCTTTGTTATTTTGTTACTTGCATTTGAAGTCACCCTTGGAAATCCTAACACAAGGCAAGGAAAAAGCTTGTAATGGCTTATAACACTTCAATATGTCATATGAGGAGATTTTAAGGTCATTTTACAAGACTTAATGCATAGTGCATGAGATTTTCAAGTTATCATCACATGACATTTTCAACACTTTCTAGATGATTCTAGAATGATCTAGTTGTTTCCATCCATCATTATAAAAAGAGTGAAGCACAAGGAGGAAAAGGTTGGTGATAGCAAGAGGATTCAGAGGGGAGAGAAAGAGAGAAGCAGCCATTGAAGAGGTTTCTTCAAATTGAAGCAATTCTGATTTTCTTCCATTGTAGATCTTCCCCTTCATCGCAAGTGCAAACAGAAGGCTATTGATCATCCAAGGACCATTTGGAGGAAGTTTCAAGGCCTGAAAGCAACCACACGAGTCTCCACCATAACCTCTTGACAGGTTTTTTCTCTTCTCTCTTTCACTGTAATTATGCATAGATAGATCGCATATTAGGTTTAGAATGGCTAGGCTAGACTAGGTGATGAAATTCTGAAGGTTAGAGCCAATTCCATGGAGTTCCATAACAGGTGCAAGAATCTTTGATGATCAAGAACCAGCTGTTTAGGGAGTTTTGATTAGCATGGATTAGGTTAGATTAACCAGGGTAGCATGTAGAACAAATTAATGTCCTTAGGTGGAAGCTTTATCGTGGTTGATCTCAGATGACTATGGTAGTACCCAAGATTTGATGCATTCTGTTTGGATGATTCAAAGGGAATTAGAGAAAATTACACGTATCACCTTGTTCCTTGCATTGAGTAGAGCACTTTTTGTTGGTGTAAGCCCTAGAGGCCAATACTTTTTGGTACTTGTATCGGATTATTCGTTTAATAATAAAAGGCATTTCTTTATTATGTTTGTCTTTCAGAATAATAAAGTCCCTAGAATAGTTAGTTTGTTTAATGAAATGTTAAGTGTGACTTAATCATGAGATCCCATTAAACATAAAGACATTATTCTTAAAATATCCGTAGTCAAGCTTTATTGCAAAGTGGGATAACATTAAAAGCATTGAGACTATTATGAAGATAGACTGATGATCACATCTCATGGATCATGGATAAAGAGTTATCAAGTCTTGACATAGGTATAAATATTAGGAGTAATATTTATACCGGATTGACCCGCTATGAGAATACTACATAGTATGTTATGCAAAGTGTCATAAGTTATTCTCATGGTGATAATGGTGTATTACCACCCTTCGACCTGAAACCACTATTGACCCTAGATGTAGAGTCGGGTGCTTTATTGCTGATCAAACATTATCCGTAACTGGATGATCATAAAGACAGTTGATGGGCACTCCACGAAGCATGCTGAGGGACATGAGTGTCCTAGATGGAATTTGCCAATCCTGCATAACAGGAGAAATGTCTAAGGGCCCAATATTGAACTGGACAAGGATGACACAGTGTATGCCTTGTGTTCAATATAGACATAGGGGCAAAAGGGTAATTGTACAAACATATATTATCACGAAAAAGGTTTTGTCAGATCACATGACATTTTCGTGACTTGGGTAGCAGTGATGTGTTGCTAGATACCGCTTACTGTTTATTATGTTAAATATATAATTTAATATAATTACCAACGTTACGAAATCCTACAGGGTCACACACATAAGGACAGTTTGATGAGAGATAGAGAAATCAAAGGAACACCGTAAGGTACGGTGCACTTAAGTGAAAAATAGAAATTCGGATAATATAATAATAATTATTGTTATTTTATAATGGTTATAAAATAATAATAAAATAAATATATTTATAATAATAGTTATTATAATAATATATAATATTATTATGGATCATGTGAATTGGGTTTTTAGCCTGCAGCCCACAAGAGAGTCTATAAAAGGAACCCTTGTGATGAAGCTTTCACTTGATGCAATTTCGTTTTTGATTCTCTTTTCTCACTCAAATAAATTCCGTTCGTAAGCAGCTAGCACTGTGACCGGAAGCTGTTCGTGTGGACTGAGTAGAGGCGTTGCACTTCATCAACGCTTGTGATCGCTGCATCAAAGATCTGAATCACCACAAAGAGGTAACGATTCTATCACTGACCATGCTCATTCGTAAGGATCACTAAAGGAAATTTTTGTTTTCCGCTGCGTTTAGATCGCAATTTTCCTTCACTTTTGCAGTTGGAAGTTTTGCATTTCATCAAGTCTGGGGAGAGAACGCATGGCTGGAAGTTTGATGCATGAGGGGCTGCGTCTGAAAACCCTAGGGTTTTGTTTGGGACGATGGCTATCCATCGTTGGATTCGTCCTCAAAATTTGACTAATTCGCTGCATCCAACGGCTCAGAGTGAATGAAGAAACGGAGGGAAAATTCAAACAGCCAGACGACGCCGTTTCAATTAGTGAGCGCGTCTGGGCCAGATGGGTCCAATGTGCTACGCGCACCCCCCCTTTTGATTCAGCCCAATAAAATCAACTGCCTATCCCTTCTATTGCCACCCCCCTCCCCTTTTATATTATTTTTATTTGTTTTATATTTTAGCCATCTTATAAAATTCATAAAAAATTGATAAATGATGATTTTTTACTCATTCTTTTTTCTAGGTTTAGATAATTTTGTGTAGAAAAATATAAAAATAAAAATGAAATTTTATTTTTAATGTGGAATTAATGGTGGTATTTTCTTTTAAATAGGGTATTTTATTTCTTTTAGTTTGTACCTTATCTTGCAAGAATTGTTTTAGGACCTTCCCTTAGGTTTTTTAATTCATTATTTTTTGTGTAATTAGATATTGAACCCTAGTTTCATGTAGGATTTATCTCTTGATTTTAGAAATTAAATTTGATGTAGTTTGATAGTTAGACATTTAGGTGCTCTAATTAGGGTTTTAGGTTGTGTACTTGAACTTCAACATTTTATTTTTGGGGTTTTTAGGACAAGTTAGTGTATGGGGAATATATGGGACTTAGGGGTAGTTAAATAGGATCCCCTAGAATTTATATTAGGAATTTGTAAGGTATTTTAGTATTTTTCATTGATTTTTGAATGTATGGATAGTATGTGTGTTGCTTAAAGGCATAAGTTGTATTGTTGTGTTTTCTTTCCTTCTCTTTTGAGTGGGTGAGCTTTGAAGATTGAGTTGAAGACCTTGTGGATCATCATGGAAGCTTTGAAGACCTTGCAGAGGAGTTTAGCATAGCTTTTGTTGTTTTGTTTATAGGTTTATAGGTGCATAGGCAGAGCCCTAGATAGAATATTTTGTTCAATAAACAAGGAGTGTCTTGTTCACCTCCTTCCTTCTCTGTGACATAGAGTCCCTTAAGGGTAGTCACCTCTCTCCTTTGGAGGGATTAGTGACCTTGCCCTATAAGGTAGAACTTTGAGAGAGCCTTTCCTTTGATGTTAAGTTCTCAATGGCATCCTTTGGAAGTCAGTGAGTACTGTAACATCCCCACCTCATCTTGTTAACTGAATCTTGTTTGCTGGAGCATTGGAGTCATTGAAGATAGAAGCTAAGGCCTTGAAGAGGATGATTCCTTGAAGATTATTGAAGTCTGAAGACTCTGTGAAGATCAAGTTGATGCTTGAAGATCCCTGGAGATAGTGAAGCTTGAAGGTAGAGCTGATCAAAGGAGCTGAAGCTCAAGGGAGAAAATGAGTTGATACTCATGTTGTAGGGTTGATACCTGGAAAGCAAGTGATCTCTGAAGTCTGAAGACTGGGTTGCTGCTGAAGGAGCTGAGGCTTTCTTCTGTTTTCTTTGATGTATTGTGTGTTTTGTCTGGTTTGTCTGTTGCATTAGACTAAGCCCATTTAGAATAAGTTCAGTCTAAGAGCATGAGTGCATCTGATTGTATTGTTATTGCTTGGCTTTGCTTGCGGGTATTCGGTAGAGCCCAGCTCCCTTGCCCATGTGTTTATTTTGCTTGATAGCATTTCATTTCTCCTGTCTGTATGATTACAATTTACTGTTTTTGCTTGATAGCATGTTGTTTATTTCAGTATGATTACTGTTATTTCATGACTGGCTTGAGGTTGAGACGAGCTTGTGGAGGCTGAAGCCCCACACACATTTCCTCCCTCACTTGCATTGCATGCATTTTACTATTAAAGCTGATGCTTTCGTCTGTTTTGGTGTATCATTGACATGATCCCTTAGGACTCTCATTTCCTCTGATGAGGATTTGATGATAGACTTTTAGGTTGAAACCTATGCATGACAACATCTAGGAGTTCCCTGTTCAAACCTCAACCATAGGATGAATCCATGGCATGATAACAGTAGGACTTGATAGTCTCCCTCCTAGTTGGGCCTGTTCTCTTCTCATCTCAAAACAGTTTAAGATGCAGTAATCATGAATGATTTCTTTCGTACGTTACGAGCCTTAAGCTATCTGAGAAAGGATTGTGGGAGAGTTTCTTTTCCACAGTCTGGATGTTTAGTATGGTACCCTTTGGGTGACATGCGACGCGTTCACTCTCAGGTCATAGTCTCTAGTGCGGTTGAAATCGCAAACACAATAAAAAACACTTCTTTTAGGAGATAACCCGTAGTTTCCCGAACTACGTTTGCTCTGATCTTTCATACCAGATGAAAGTACGTAGGCATAGGATGCGATATCCTAGCGAGCAACCTTCCCCATCCTCCCCCGTAGTTAGGCGAACTACGTTGACTCTGATTTCTCATTCTCTGATGAGAATACGTAGGCATAAAGCGCGATGCTTTGCCGAGTCATTTTTCTTTTCTTTTTCAGCCAGCCTTGATAGGTAGATAGATTATAACCAACCCGTCCAAGTAAACAAACAAGCGAGGATCCCGTCGAGTACGACGGACGTGAGGGGTGCTAATACCTTCCCCTTGCGTAACCGACTCCCGAACCCAGACAATGGTTGCGATGACCTTGTCTTACCCTTATTCGTCAGGTTTTTCCGATCGTTTCCTTTCCCGCTCTGAGGGATAAATAACGAAAGGTGGCGACTCTTCTGTTTTGCCGGCACCTTATTTTCGCGCAAGCGACAATGTTGCACCGAGCTGGGTTAACAATTCATTGTGTTATTTATCTTTCAGCATTTTTAATTCTGCACACTTTAAATGGTTAGATAAATAGTTTTGTCAGTCTGCAAATGTTACAACAGAGGTCATGACATTGGTCATGACATTGGTAATTCTTAAAAGGATTTAAAACGGCCATGTTCTGTCCTTGTTCTGTTTTAGCAGAGATCAATGTTCTTGGGACATCTGAGATTTGCATACCAGAATTTTCAACTGGTATCAGAGCAGGCATCTTGCCTGTTCTGGATGAGATCTTGGGAGATACTTTCTGGTAGTTTAAACAAGGAGAAGTTGTAGCTGATTTGTTGATTTTGCCAAATGAGGAGTTTGTGAAGGATTCTATGTATCTGTTGTTGTGCCCTCTGATATAGGAGCTTCTATGACCTGGTGAATGTGTTGCCAAAGGAGGAGTGGCTACTTCTGTATGATGACCTATAAGATGTTCTGACATCTTATTTAGGGCATGTTGAAGATGTTCTTTTGGTGGTTCCGTTGCATATTTTTCTGATGAAAGAACTCTGGTAGCCATGGGAGAAGATTGGTCTATATACATTTTGATGCATGGCTGTGGCAGTTGTGTAGAAGATGGTTTTTGTAGCTATGTTTGGTTGTGTGCCTGGGCTGCTCTGTTGTGTATTACAAGTTGTTGAAGGCTGGTTAGAGAAGATAGTGGGAGGTGATTTATTTTCACCACTCATGACTTGCAAGGGCTCTATTGGCAAGAGGAAGTCATAGGCAGGTTGAGTCAAGGGTGTCAGACTTGATGTTTCAACATTAGAGATACTTATACTAAAGAATACTTTTGGTATTACTGAAATGTAAATATCTATCAGATGGTCTTCTCAACAAGTTATGTGGATTTAAGATCAGTTGCTACTTGTGGACTACACACGTATTTAATTGGTTATCCATGAAGTTCAGAGAAGGATTTATTATAAGGATTTAAGATTCATTGCTATTTGAGATATTCTGAAATATTTAATGGATTATCCTTAGTTGATAATCATGATGTCTCATCAGTGGTAGCACAAGTTTCAGGCCCCTGATTGGTTTGGATATGATGTTCAACCAGATGTTGAGACATTCCATCAGTAGAGATTATGCAGAATTCTGCTGACTCAAGGAGTGAATCAATAGATCAAAGTAGATATAGTTGGATCTATATTTATTCTAGTAAGGTTCTTGGCAAGAAACTAAGGCTAGAATGTAGTGCTGATGGAAGTGAAGATGAAGACATTTTCTTCTTAGATCTGTTTATTTCTGATCTAGGAGTATTGGAGTGTAGCAGATGTGTTCTAGTTTCTACTAGAAGCATCTGATCTTTATCTAGAAAGTTTCCTAGCAAGAAACTTGTCGAGAAGATGGTGATGGTGATAGCACTACTTGGGTCAGTTTATTTCTAATTGAAGTGCTTAGAAGCATGTGACCCTGCATATCTTAGAGGACAAGGATAAGTGGCAGTTATCTTTGTTTTTCTGAAGAATTCTCTACTTAAGGAAAGTGGGAGTCCTTTTGTAAAGATCTTTTGTGACTAATTCTTCTCTGAAGAATCAAGCCTTGGCATGTTTGGTTTCTCTAAAGAGGAGTTTCTGAAGAAAATGCATTTCCAGGTATTTGTTGTGGTACAATAAAGCAAGATAGAGGTTGTCTACTCAAAATCAAGTCTATATACTCTAGTTTTGATAGAGTGATGAGGTTCTTCTAAGTGGCATAATGAAGGATTGAACTCACTAGCAGGATGTCTTATCAGAGGTTCTGACATCAAGGTGAACCTTAGGGTCTTAGTTGATGTAATGATACAAAATTTGAAGATAAGTTGATCTTCTTAGGTATGAATGGAATTAATGCTTCAAATGGTCTTCTCATGAATTTTGTGGGAGCTACAAGAAGAAATAGATGTTGCAGATCCAAGCCTTGGTGTATCTAAGATGCCTTGCTATGGAGCAAGTAGAATATGTAACTTGAAGATCAAGTTTTCTTGGTGGAAGATTGTCTAGAGCTTTGAAAGATGCTGAGTAACCAAACAGTGGCACTTGGTTATTTATGCAGTGTGTTTTTAGAAAATTACTCTTGTGCAGAAGGGTAGTTGTTTGAAGACCAAAGAAGGTTCTTATTCTATTCATATATTGGAGCTTGTGGAAGAAGCCCTAAGTTGCGTATGGAAGATTACCCTCTTTAGGAGTTGTATTTGATCAAGCTAGTGGAGTTGTGTTCTCTGAAGATCTTCAGTTGGATTACTAGGCAGTAGTAAGTCCAGTTGTGGGCATATAAAGAACCATTGGATGTTGTGTATCATCTGGTTTGTTTTCCTTGGAGAAGGACTTGAAGATTTGTTGTGGAACTTGTAACTCACATCTTGACTAAGAAGTACTTTATCTTGTCATACGGGAGAATGATGAGGTAAAAGGACTGTCTTGGAGTATAATGTGAAAGTATTGTACAAGACTGGAGTGGCTCATTGCATGAAAATCTGGACTATGATGAGTTATATGGAAGTGAATATTCACCAGTTAAACCAGAAGTGTTCTTACTTATCATATGGGAGAATGATGAGGAAAGAATGTCTTGGATTATGGGGCGTTTGTCTTGTTATCTAACTCAGGCCAGAAGTCTTGTGGAGAAGTGGTAACTCTAGAAAGAAGTGGAGTTGTTTGGTACCTTCTCACTGTATGAGCATGGAGTTGGTCTTGAGATATAATGTGGTGATCTTGGAGCAACTTTTATAGAAGATAGGGGGAGAGCTTCTGACTGATGGGTGTACTAGTTGCCTGTGGTTCAAGTAGTGAGTGAATGAGTTCAGCAGGTGTGTTGAACAAGGAGTGCGCTTTTGAAGACATGAAGATGAGTCTTATGTTTTCTATTCACGTGCTTCTGGAAAAAGAGCACTGGTTATCCTTGATATGGGAAGTTATACTTCTATCTAGGATCTGTTACTACAATAGTACAGGTATTCCTCAAGATTGTTTGTGGTTTCAAGCAGTTTGTGACTATATGTCTCGAGGAGGATGGAATGTCATACCAGATGTTGTGACATTATGTTATTGCTCTAGCTCATGGGGAAGCTGACAGTATTTTTTTCTGTCATTGGGTATCAATGGATCAAGTAAGGTATTTGGGCCTATATCCAAGTGTTTTGTATGACTGGTGAAGATGAAGATCAAGACACCATCAGCCTTGATCTTGTGCATATGGAAGGACTTTAACCCTGACATTTGGGAGATGTTTCTAGTCTTTCAAAGCTGAATCTGAGAAATCTTCCAGATAGTAATCCTGCAACTACTTCTGCTATTTGTTCTAGTATGGGTTGGGAATCAAGGGATGCAGAGTTGCATGTGTTTCCATATGTAAATATGAAGATTTTGAAGTAAGTCTTCATGTATTTGGGTTTTCTCTTTTAGGGGGAGTACTATTTACCATGATAGGGGGAGCTGTGTACCTATCTAAAGTGTAGCTGCACTACTTGTGTTGACATCGTGCTGATATGAAGTTGTGTACAAAGGTTGTTGAATCTCAGGCAAGCTTGTATTCTTGAACCACTAATGAGGTTGTAATGTCAGACAAGATGTCTTGACATTGTGCTGGTTGGTATTTTTTTTTGCCTTGACAATATGTTTATGGGTCTGGCTGTTGGTTTGAACTAGGTCTATGCTTACTTCTTATGAATGACCTAGGAAACAACATGGGTTACTGTCTGGGAGAATTTATTTTTCTCTGCAGAATATTTGTGTGTCTCAAATTGGGGATTTAAAATCAATTGTTACTTGTGGCAAGTAGTTAATTGATTATCCTTTAATTGGTGATGTCAAAATGTCATTCTTGAAGGTGCAGCTTCAGACAAGGCAAGAACTCAAGATTCAATGGTCATGGGGTAACTCCATGCTGAAATATGATGTAGAGGATGTATTTTCAAGCAGCTTGTGTATCTCATAGGAGGTTGTGAGATGGCAGTCTAGTGATTTGGACACCATGTGTAGGTTTTCAGCTGAGTCTTGTTTTAATGTATGGTGATTATGCTTCAGTTTTTGGGTTGGCTTTGTTATTTGTGTGCATATGTATGTACATTTACTCCAATTTTTGTCAATTTTTAACTAAACCAAGGGGGAGTAAAGTGTTGTTATCTGCTGCTACTACCAAGGAAAGAGTAGTATTTTGTAGTTGCTTGCTGAACGCATGCTGAATGCAACTATCAAAGGGGAGCATGATAGTTTATGAAGCTGGATGTTTTTTGAGAAAACTAATGATGCTACCCTGATAAGTTTAATTGGTTGTTTTATCCAAACTTTGCCAAAGGGGGAGATTGTTAGTTCCATGATTCTATGATTGGCTAAATTTTGGTAAAACATGATTCTGCACTAATGTTAAGCAAGATGTCATAACATCCACATCTACTGTTATGACAGTACTGTTGTCATGTGTTTTAATTAGGATGTCATTACCAATGTCATGACACCGCTGTCTGGTACAGCAGGAGCTGATGACAGTACTGCTGTCACGTGTTTTAATCAGGATGTCATCACCAATGTCATGACATCGCTGTCTGGTACAGCAGGAGCTGCTATCACTTGACATAAGTGTTTTGGTTTGATGAGAACCTGTTGGATATACCTCATCAGTATGTGCAGGCCAAAGAGATTTATTAGGAACAAAGTGCAGATTTAATTGGTATTCATAAAAAGGATCTCTGAGACTTTTTAGGAAACTATAATATATTTGTTTCTACTGTTATGAAGAAGATTCTACAGGAGTGTACTGCAAGGTGAGTTTGGTCAGCTAAGAACAAAGTGTGTTGGATGTCATGCTGGATGTTATGACATCAAGCGTATGACATCAGGGTGTGTGTTTAGGTGTACTATTATATTGCAAGAGGAAACTCAGGCTATACTTCAGGAAACCTGTTATGGCTCCTTAATTATCTCAGGCGAGATTCTAGTCAGGGCTGGGCATAACATGAAGCAGCTGTGACCTAATTCGCAGCATCTGATTTATGGAAATTAGGCTAACTTGGTTAAACCTAATTTATGTTATTTTTTATCAAGCCAAGCACAATCTGCATTGCTATTTAAGGAGGCGCAGAAGCAAGGGAAATCAAGCACTCACAACAAGAAAAACTTGAGTGTAAAATAAAAATTTAGGGTTTTGAGAGTCCATTGTGTGTGTGACTTTGTAAGTCACCCTTTGTATCTTTGGATGCATTTGGTATACATATTGTGGCTGGTAGTTGTTATTGGTCAATTGTTAAGTGTTCACTCAAAGCTTGTAAGCAATAGTGTATTGTCCTCGATTGAAGCTATTAAGCAAAATCAAGTATTGTGACTTTGAAGAGTGTCTTCTAAAGTCTTCTTTTGTATTGAATTGTTTATCATTGTTGTGATTGATGGGGAGTGAGAGGTGTCTCTTGTCTAGTGGGTTCTAGGCATAAATTGCATTGGGTAGAGATTAAGTGAGGGGCTATAAACGGGGGAGTTTAGCTCTGAATTAATTCTGCTAATAGTGGATTTCCTTCCTGGCTTGGTAGCCCCCAGATGTAGGTGATGTTGCACCGAACTAGGTTAACAATTCATTGTGTTATTTATCTCTCAGCATTTTTAATTCTGCACACTTTAAATGGTTAGATAAATAGTTCTGTCAGTCTGCAGATGTTACAATAGAGGTCATGACATTGGTAATTCTTAAAGGGATTTAAAATGGTCATGTTCTGTCCTTGTTCTGTTTTAGCAGGGATCAATGTTCTTGGGACATCTGAGATCTGCATACCAGAATTTTCAAGTAACGACTCTCGCAATCAGTGAACTTTTTGCTTAGATAGTAGATTGTGTGTTCCTTCTTTCCCGATTCATCAGTATGCCCCAGAACACAACCCATTGAAACTTCCAACACTGCCATATACATGAAGAGTTGTTGTTCAGGTACTTGAGGGATCAACACCAGAGGTTCTTGAAGATAGATTTTAATCTTTTCAAATGCCAACTGGCAGTCGTCATTCCATGTTATTGCTTGATTCTTTCGTAACAACTTGAAGATTGGTGTGCATGTAGGAGTCAAATTTGAGATGAATCTGGAGATGTAGTTCAAACGTCCGAGGAAACCTCTGATTTGTTTCTCTGTTTGGGGAGCTGGCATCTCTTGAATAGCCCTAACTTTGTTGGGATCCACCTTGATTCCTTGTTGACTAACGATGAAACCAAGTAATTTTCCGAATCGAACTCTAAATGTGCATTTAGCTGGATTCAACCTCAGTTGATATTCCCGGAGTCTTTCAAACAATTTTAGTAGATGATCCAAGTGATCTTTTTCATCCCGAGATTTAGCGGTCATATCATCTACGTACACCTCGATTTCTTGATGCATCATATCACGGAAGAGTGCAACCATGACTCACTGATAAGTGGCTCTTACATTCTTCAAATTGAAAGGCATGACTTTATAACAATAAGTTCCCCATAGTGTTATGAAATTTATTTTCTCCATATCATATGGGTCCATCCTGATTTGATTATAACCCGAGAATCCGTCCATAAAGCAAAATACTGTAAAGATAGATGTGTTATCAACCAATGTGTTGATGTGAGGTAGTGGAAATTCTTCTTTTGGACTGGCTTTATTGAGATCCCGATAATCCACACACATCCTGACCTTTCCGTCTTTCTTCGGAACTGGCACGATGTTGGCTACCCACTCAGGGTACTTTGAAGCTACTAGAAATCCTGCGTCGATTTGTTTCTTCACTTCATCTCTGATCTTTAGGGCCATGTCTGGTCTCGATCGCCGGAGTTTTTGCTTAACAGGAGGACATTCTGGTTTCATAGGGAGCTTATAGACCACAATATCAGTATCTAGCCTTGGCATATCCTGGTATGACCAAGCGAAAACATCGGTATATTCTTTGAGGAGTAGTATCAACCTGTCCTTGACCTCTGTTTCGAGTGATGCCCCAATCTTTACTTCTTTCTTCATCTCTTCATAACTGAAGTTGACAACTTCGATTTGCTCTTTGTACGGCTTAAGGTATGCTTCTTCATGCTCAGCCATTCTGGTTAACTCTTCGGGAACCTCAAATTCTTTGTCAAACCCTTCTTCAGCTTGGAAAACAAATGAACCGCTACTAGAAGGAATCAAATGATCATTGGATTTTGCAAGTGATGGAGGCTTTCTACATGGTTTTAAAGGGTTTAACATGATCAGACACACACACAACAACATGCAGATGATGGGTTTAATTTTAAATTTTTACAGAAAAGTTTGCCATTTTTCCTTTTTACAAAAAGTGAAAAATGATGAAAAAGTAAATGAACATAAAGGACAAGAGTTTTAACAAAAATACTTCTTCATTCATTAATCTTTTTAATCGAAAAGTGACCCATACAAAATGATTCGCTGGCCTTGGGTAAGACCAGGAATTTCAAAGAAAACAAAAGCTAACAAGCAATGCATTACTCTAAAGGTAGCACGACGGGTATTTCCACTACCTCCCAATTGTGCAAGGCCACTCCATCTCTGGTCACCAGGTTGTTGAGGCTACTTCCCTCATCTTCTTTGATGATGGCGTTGACTTGTACACCACCGCTTACAAACATATCCTTTAGGGTTTTCTTCTTCTGGATGCTTTATTCGTACGCTTCTTCTAGAGTTGGTTTGTAACCCAACCCTTGCTTGCCATTTTTGGCACGAGCGTTTACTCCTATAAATTCTCCCCATCCCTATGGGAGTCCTTCCTTCATTGCAGCTTTAATGCTTTGCGCGGAGGCAAAAGACGGACCACAGACTATAGCGGAATTATCAATTAGCACAACATGAGCGACTTCCAAGGCTTGGAACACGGTTTCCAGCGCATCCTCGTCAGCTTTGATGTATCGGAATGACGACAGGTTGCTCACCACCAAATCATCCTCCCCATGCACTATGACCAGTTGATCATTAGTGATAAATTTTAGCTTTTGATGCAGGGTGGAGGTTACAGCTCCCGTCGCATGGATCCAAGGTCTGCCCAATACACAGTTGTAGGCTAGATTAATATCCATGACTTGGAATGGTACTTCAAAACATTGAGGATCCACCATTATTGGCAAATTCACCTCTCCAATTACGGACCTTCTAGATCCATCGAATACCTTTACGATCAAAGAGGTTGCTTTCATAATTGCTTCTTTATGACTTAATTTTTCCAGAGTCCTTGTTGGCATTACATTTAATGAAGAGCCGGTGCCAACTGTCGCATCGCTGCGAAGAGTGTCCGGCAAGGACAGAAGAGTCGCCACCATTTGTTATTTATACCAAAAGAGGGAAAGGAAATGATTAAAGAAAACCTAGGAAAAAGGGAGAAGACAGGTCGTCGCAACCATATCTCGGGTTCGGGAGTCGGTTACGCAAGGGGAAGGTGTTAGCACCCCTCACGTCCGTCGTACTCGACGGGATCCACGCTTGGTTGTCTATCTAAAAGGGTGTTTACTATCTAAGCTATAACTTAGGGACAAAAGAAAATAAAAGAGACTCGATAGAGCATCGCCACTCTATGCCTACGTATTCCCTCGTGCAATGGGAAAGTCAGAGTCAACGTAGTTCGGCTAACTACGGTGAAAGTAGGGGAAGGTTGCTCGCCAAGACATCGTTGTCTTGTGCCTATGTATTCTCATCTGGTATGAGAAATCAGAGCAAACGTAGTTCGGGCTAACAAGAACACCGGTTGGTTCAAAATGTTTTAGGCCCGAGTAGGGTTAAACCTTTATTCCAGCAGTTAGGGACGATGCTTGTTTGCGGTAGAACCAAAGCTTAACAACACTCTTTTCTGAAAATGATTTTCAATAAATCCCGAAGGATAAAAAGGTTTAGTGTTTTGTTTTTGTGTTTGTTAGAGAAGAAGTGCATTGATTATTGTTTGTAATTCATGTTGCACTAAAGACTATGACCTAGGAGCGAATGCGTCACATATCGTCTAAAGGACATACGCTAAACACTCTAGATAATTGAGAGGAGGTCCCCCAATCACCATTTCCCAAGTATTTAAGGCTCGTATCACACAAAAATCCTTAACCTTTATTAGATGTTTTGAGAAAGTTTGAAGATGAGAAGAGAGAGACACTCTAAAGGGAGACTAAGACTCAACCTAATATTCTCATACAAAGTGCACCTATGATTGGGATAAAAAGGAGTGCTACTTAATGTTATCATGCATGGGTTCAAGCCTAAGGTCTATCATAACCTTTCTTAAACAAGAGAGATTAGAGGTCCTAAGGGAACATGGCAAAGAAAGACAGAAGAAGAAGAAGAAGAAGAAGAAAGCATAAGAAAAAATGCAATATGCAAACATGTAATGCACAATTAGAATAAAAGTGAGGGAAGAACAAAGTGTGGGGTAAACACCACCACAAGCACATCTCAACCTCAAGCATGCAAATGAGAGATGCAAGAACTAAAAGAAAATGCACACAAAAACATACAAATGAGCTTAAACATGTTCAAGCTAAAAGTGAGATGCAATGGGAGAAGTCATGACCCCTACCACCATTCAAGCATCAATCACCGAAGAAAAGCGGGAGGAAAAAGTGAGGGACAACAGCCACCACAAGCACATCTCAACCGAAAGCAATGCAAGCAAAACCAACAATGCAAATGATCATCACTTTGAACCACATCCATAAGCATGCATTCAAGTGGAAATCGAACACGAGTGTCGAAAAAATCATGATTAAACCATCAAGAACAGCGACATATATCCAAAACATCTCACTCCTAATGCATCACACTGATCCGTGAAGATTCGAAGTGAAACTATACCAAACAAGCATGAAAAACAGCAAAACAGGCCTGCTGGCACAGTGTTAATCGATTAACACCAGGGGTTAATCAATTAACCAGTCAAAAATGCCTGAAAATTTGAAAATTCATGTTGGTTTATCGGTTAACACTGTGCTAGAAGCAGAAAAACAGACAGGTAACAACATTTCCAGCAAATAAGCACTTATCCGATAATCCAGATAATCACATAATCAATTATGCACGAATTTAAACTAGAAAATAGTGATCCAATCAACATATAAACACATTAAACCAGCAAGATCACAGATCATATGGATCAAACATTAACTAAATCAATCAAAAATGAAGAGCAACATGATGATTATGCAAATAAGCTCAAAACAACAATGGATCTAGAATTCCAACCTACGAAGTGGAGAATTGCTTCGGTTAATGTTGATTCAACTCCAATTGAGCAGATCCAAGTTAGAAATCCGAAATTCCTTCAAGATCCGAGTGTATTCTTGTAGTAGAAGTGATGATCAACCAAAATTAAGCAAGATCCACTCAAATAAGCTACTCCAAACCAACTTCAAAATTCAGATCCAAACTTGCACGAAAATTGAATGGAAAAATGGAGATGATGATGATGAAGGATGAAGGTTTAGCTCCTAGAAATTAATGATTCCAATGGAGAATCAAAGAATTCAAGGTGAGAAGAGCTTTGGTAGAGGTTTTGGGAGTGTCAAGTTGAGAGCAAAATTGAGAGAATGAGAATGAATTCTGAAGTGAGAATAAAATTATGAGGATTAGATGTGTGAGGTTTGGAGTAGATCATTTAAATACCCCTTAGGTTTGGATCCAAATGAGGTTTGGAATGTGGTTTGTGAAAAATGGCATGGAATTAGGAATGGGAATTTGGAGGGAACTTGAAATGATTTGAAAGTTAACCAAAATTTGAAATGGTTCTAGATCCTTCCTTTAGTGTAAAATCAACTTCAAGAATAATCAAATGGACCCCAAAGTGAATTCACTTGAAAATTCACGTGCAGAGCAGAAATTTGCACTGGTTAATCGGTTAACTATATGGTTAATCGATTAACACCCTTGAATATTTGAATTTGACCTGTTTTTTACTTGGTTAATCGATTAACACCTTCAAAATTTTGAATTTGGCGCCTTTTGGAGGGAAACCTGCACAATGGTCTGTTTTCAATTGTTTTGAGCTCTGTTAAGCTTCTGAAACTTGTTCTTGAATATTCCAATTGTGAGAATGCTTGATATAGCCTGCATGCTACCTTATGCACTCAAAATAACCTGCAAAACAAAATAAAATTGATCGCTTGATCGCTAGGAAAAATAAATGTCGGAGCCTCTAATACTCGTTGTTCAGTCTCTTGCACTAAAAGAAATCTGAGCCACGGAAAACCTTGATCCCCTGCCTCGAACACAAATGCTATGCAAATGCAGAAATGCGAAAATGAAATGAAACATAAGCCAAGTAAAGGAAAGGTTGGCCAAATTTTGGGGTACAATAGTTGCCCCTATTCAAGCGACTTGGACCTGAATGAGTGAAAAGCGAACGGCTTTCAAACACTCAAGGTAAAATATGGTTGAATACCAAAGAACCCGGAAATTTGCCAACCGCAGAAATAAACTGCAAACTCTGATTGGGGATAAAAATCTCCAGAAATAACTGAACTAATAGTTGCGACGGCAACAAGCTGATTGATTAACAACCTTCGACACGCAGTCGGAAGAGACATCTGCTAACGCGCAGGCATTCGCTAAATAAAAGCGAGCATCGAACCCTAAGGTTGGATCAACCGAAGCTGATAAACATCTTGCAAATGCTCCACTGGGGAAGAGAGAAACTTAACCAAGCAACTCTGGCAGGGAGAAAGAGAGAAATTTAACCAAATAACTTTGCTTTGGGAGCGCGAAGAAACTTAACCAAGTAACTCTGTTGAGGAACAACGTAATTGTCATACCCTAAATTTGTCCTACCCTTTTTTATATTTTCGCTTTTTTTTGGTTTTATTTTCTACGTTGCTTGATTAATTTCTGATTATTTAGACACGTGTCCACTTGCAATTGGTTGTTTTTTTTATTATTAAATTTTTTTTATTATTTCTGGCCAATGAGTATGTGACACGTGGCGTAGGGGTTTTTGTGACTATTATTTTCTTTTTTTCAATTTCCTAACCTTTTTCTTTTTTTAAAAATATTTCTAATAATAATAAATATTTTGTATATATTTGTCAATTTTTATTTAATTAGTATTTATTTGTTGTTATTATATTTGTTAATATCCATTTAGTAATTATTGTTAATATTTATGTATTATTTAATTATATCCATATTAGTTTATATTAATTGCTTATTGTTTTAATGATTAATTAATTTGAAAAAATAAAAAGAAAAGTAAAAAAGAAGAAAATAAGCAGAGGAGGATCGAAGGGGGCCCATACGCAACGGCCCGTTAGGTTTTCAGATGGACCAAGTGTGTTATTAAAGGAAGGCAATGGATTGAGTAGGGGGAGAACAAAAAACACTGTTCATCTCCTTGGTCTTGAAACTCGCCGTCACCCCTCACAAACCCTAGCCGCCGCCGCCGAAATTCATCCGATCTCACCACCATCAACATCGAAACTCACTTCCTTTCATCCCTTCAAATCCTTCGAACCCTCAATTTCCGCTATTTTACAACCCGCATCCAAAAGCACCTCAGCCTCATCCACTTCCGCCGTGAAACCACCACCTCAGATTCATCAATAATTTGTTGCAACACAAACACGATAACCAGCTCCCGTTGTGATAACTTCAAGCAGCCCAACGTTTCGACACCATTGGTGTTTGCAACGCGTGACAACCGCGACACCCTCGTCTCCATAAACTTTCATCAACGATAGCACTTCCGCATTTGAAGATGCAGATGCTGAGAGTGACTCCGAAGTTGAATCAACAACGAAGAACTTTTCTATAAGCTGTAACTTAGCAGGTCATGGCCCTCACCTCCGATTCCCATTGATTCGACGATTTTGGCGGCATCAAAGTCAACAACACAACAATGTTCATTGCTCGTCATATTTTCGCTCGTATGGTTGGGTTTTGATGTTGTTACTGCTGAGGTTTCTTTTTCAACACGAAATTCGTTTGGGTTTCCCCGTTGTCGTTTTACAGGCATGAAGTGTCGGTGAATTGGTAGGTGATATTTTTTGCACATGGTTGTTGTTGCCTTCGTTTTCACTGATGATGCTTTCCTTTCCTTCGTGTTTTTTAATCATGTTTTGATGCGGGTCTGGTTATTACAGTCTCGGTTTTTCGGGTGCATCACGTGAGAGAATCGTACCCCGTGTGAATAAATCAAGAGTTTTAAAATTTGCCTCCATCAAAAATAAATGTGAACTGTAACTAGCATCATCTTGCAGGTTATTTTTTCTGGTTTTTAATATGTTTAGTTTTCTATTTTCAACTCTGTTGGATTCACGTGTGGTTTCTCTTAGGTTTTTTTTGCTAGTTACTGTTGTACATGTACAGGAGGCACGAGTTGGTCAGGAAAGGGGGGGTTATCCCATGTTTGTTTATGTATTAACTTATCAGACAATGGTGGTAATTATTGAAGTTAGGAGCTTAATTAAAATAATGAGGTCCACTTATTTATATTGGATTACTTTCAAGGATAATCTATTTTTTGATAGTAAATAATTTTGTTTCAATTTATTTTCTTTGCATTTTTTAATCGAGATTTCATTCCGTCGAATTCAATAATTTCATATCATCATGCTATTAAAGGTTCAACATACTAATCAGTTAAGGACAATTGCAAAATATTTTCTAAACAAGATCATGGACTATTTTAAAGTGTATTTTAAAAAAAAATGATTAATTATACACTATTTTCTTAATCCAATTTATTCTTAACACACAACTTTTTTTAATCAATAACGAAAAGAATTCTTAAGGTCCAGCATCTTTTGGGTTCTTGAATAATCACTATTGGGGCGTACGCCTTATGTAGTACATTATTCGACTTTTCGCTTCAAAATACGCCCCTTTTATTATTTAGACAAGGGAATGTCTTTAGAGTCTAGCATTCCACATGATACTCTCGTTGTTTATTCAAGCATATTTCATAAGTTAAATCAAAATCACTCTCCATATTTATTAAGTAATTTATTTAATAAAGACAATTTCAAAATAGATTTTTATTTTAAAGAAAAAAAACTTCGAAGCAATAATATTTCTTAAACATGTTTAATCATCTTTTAGTTAATTTACGAAAATTAAACCCTTGAAGTCTAGCACTTCTTGAGTTTTCGAATGAATATTATGGAGGTGTACACCTTAAATAATGTTTGTCCAACTTTTCGTTCTCTTATTTTGGACAGAGGGATATTATAGGAATCTAGCGTTCTGCGTAATATTTCTATCGTTTATTCAAACTTTCTCCAAATGAAAAAAGGTGTCATCAAGATCTAGCATCTCGATAATACTCCGATTAATTGGTTGTGAGGCCGACGTCTCATTTACTAAATAATCGTCATTTTTCGAAGCCAATATCATCTTCTCACCTCTCATACCACAAAGTCTTTTCATGTCACCGATTCAATTTCAAATTATTTTCAAAACGTTTTTCTCGATTAAAACTCCGAAAGAAAGAGGCACTTGGAATCTAGCATTCCTTGTGTCTTCAAGTGAATAATTCTCGAAGCACGCCTTTGAGTTGTTATCCACTCAACCTTTCGACTTTTTCAAACTCAAACGTTCTCTTAAGTCGAATGCTCGTCCGCATTCGCAGCCCTTTTTCATTCACAATTCCTCGTGGTCTCGATATTAGGAGCACCCTCAGGGACTAATATCGTTTCTCACAACTGTAACCCTTGACACGTCGTCAAGTCGGTTCCATCTTCGATCAAATCTTCGACACGTCGTCGAACTACTTCAAAACAACTTCCTTTTGGCCTCGCATGCCATTTTTCGATTCGATCCTTTCACAAACATTTCCGAAACTTATGAAAGAGGGATATTCTCAAAATCTAGCATTCTTTGGATATTCGAATGAGTAACTCTCGAGGCGCGCCCTCGAGTTGTTATTAAGTTATTCTTTCGATTTCAAAACATCCAACTCTTTATCTTCAATTTATTCAGTCAATTCCCGAAAGAACTGAGTTCTTGGAGTCTCGCATTCCTTGGATTCTTGAGTGACAAGCTCTTGAGACGCACTCTTGGGTTGCTTGTCAGTCATCCTTTCGTCTCCTTCGCAAAACTTTCAACTCATTCAACCTCATCTTTCGTGGTTGCTACCACGAACTACGGACGCTCTGATTCTTTATTCATTCTTGAATATAAGATACGTAGGCACAAGATTGCGATGATCTTGGCAAGCACACTTCTATCTTCCTCCATTATTCCACTCAATCCTTTCCCGTAGTCGAACTACGACACTCTGATTTCTCATTCTCGTCCGAATGAGTATACGTAGGCACAAGGGCCCCAATCCTTGGCGAGCACCCTATCTTCTAACCACCCATCTCTCCTTAGCATCTTTTAACCTACCAATTCTACCTTTACCAACGATAAGAAAACAAGTAAAACTAAACAACACTCTCCACAATTACCTTAAGAGGTTCCCGTCGAGTACGACGGACGTGAGGGGTGCTAATACCTTCCCCTCACGTAACCGACTCCCGAACTTGGAACATGGTTGCGACAGCCCTGTTCCTATCCTTTCGTCTTTAAGAGGTTTTCTCGATATTTTCCTCTCCCGTTTGTTCAGGAAAAATAAAGTTCGGTGGCGACTCTGTCGAACCGCATTTCCGCGCCTTTCGCGCGAGGGTCGTTTCTCCGAAATATCTCCGTGATTTTTCGAGGTGCGACAGGTGGCGACTCTGCTGGGGACATTTTTGCTCCATGCAAAGAGAGAGTCGAGCCTATCTTTTGGTTTGTGAGGAGTGTTTGTTTTTTATTTGTTTTCTTTTTGTATTTGTTCTCTTGTGGATTTTATTGGTGCTTTGTCGCCTGTTGGTTCTTGGGATGACATCATGAGTAAAGCTCTACACCCGAGTTTTGGTAAAAGCAGAGAGAACACATAGTTTAGAATTGGTAGTCGAGTAGTGTTAGTCACCAAGGATTCGCTCCTTGTATGCCTAGCATGAAAGCTCCTCCAGAGGAGACCTATTCGTAGATCTCGTTGTAACGCAGCTAGCCTGTTGCACGACTTGATTAATGAAGGGTCCGTGATTCTGGGAACCTTTTGTTAGCACCAGTTCCGATATTGGTGGTCGTGTAGTGTTAGTCTCCAAGGACTCGCTCCTTGTGCGCCTAGCATGAGGACCCCGCTCAGGAGAGACCTTATCGTCATTATCATTGTAATACAGCCAGCCTGTTGCGTGACGCTAATACGATTAGTGCCCGTGATCCTGGGAACCAAACGTAGAAACCATCCCGTAAGTGGGTATATGGGTAGAATGTCTAGATCTTCCCGCATAGGTCGTACCTGTCAGTTTCTTTGATCGGAAATTGTAGTTACTTCTCTGTTACAGTTACCAGCTTCAGGAGTTGTTTGATTGTGATCCTGCGATCCTGGATCTTGTATCTTGCATTGCATCTTGCATATCATTCGCATTGCATTTCATATGTTGTGCATTTTGCATTTCCAGTCCTCCAACCGAATCTTATGTCTTCGTTCCTTCCTCTCTAGTAAATCAAGCTGATTCCCCGACACCAGTACGCAACTAGAGCCAATACCAGACGTATGATGGAGCAGATTCAGCAGGAGCAAGTTGCCTTCAGGGAAGAGTTGGATTCTATGAAAGGAAAGATCGACCAGATCCTCGAAGCCATCCTCGCAGCCAGGAGAGAGGAAGAACAGCGTGAAGCCGCCGCTGTCGTCAATGGACAAGGGTCTACTGCTATCCCTTTGGTTCCAATTCCAAATTCTCATGGGATGCCGTTGAACTTCAACAACGTAGTCGAGGGAAACACTTCTCAGCCAATCCCAGCGCATGGAGTTACCGTTGGAGTTATCCCGCACGCCCAGCCTGCTGCTGTGCAAATCCCGGTTCCTCATGTCGAAGATACTCTGATGGATCAGTATGACGACGTTCAGAACTATCATGCCGCTATTCCCATTGCCAATCCTGTTGCCGCTCAGGATTCAGAAGCCATGAAGATGTGCCGAGATCTAGCCGAGAAACTCCGAGCCATGGAGGGGCACAATTCAAATTCTTTCAGTGCTTTGGAATTATGCTTGGTGCCTGATGTTGTCATTCCTCCCAAGTTCAAGGTGCCCGAATTTTCGAAGTACAAAGGTCTTAGTTGCCCAAACATTCATCTGAAGATGTACTGTCGCAAGATGGCTGCCTATGCCAGAGATGAAAAGCTCATGATCCATTGCTTCCAGGACAGCTTGTCTGGGGCATCACTCGAATGGTATATGCAGTTGGAGCGTAACAGCGTACGCACTTGGGCCGAGCTAGCTGATGCATTTGTCAAGCAGTACAAGTACAATACCGATCTTGCTCCAAATCGTACTCAGCTTCAGAGTATGACTCAGAAGGACAACGAATCTTTCAAGGAGTACGCACAACGATGGAGAGAGCTAGCTGCAAGGGTGCATCCACCTCTTGTTGACCGTGAATTGATTGACATCTTCATGGGAACTTTGCAGGGCCAGTATTATGAAAAGCTGATCGGTAGTGTCTCCGCTGGATTCTCTGACTTGGTAATCGTCGGTGAAAGGATTGAGGAAGGGCTGAAGAGTGGGAAGATCCCAGGAGGTTCTAGCAGTCAGGCTAATGCCAAGAAGCCTTTCAATGGATACAAGAAGAAAGAGGGCGAAACAAATGCCATCTTTTCGCAGAAAGGACAAGCTTCTCAACAAGCTCTTGCTCCTATGCCTTATCAAGTTCCCTACTATCAATACCCATATGTTGCTGCTGCGCAATATGCTCCAATGCCTTATCAGCCAGCTGTTCAAGCAGCGCAAGCTCAGATGCCACGGCAACAGGCTCCTCAGCAACAAGCCTACAACCAGCAAGGATATCAGTATCCTCCTCAGCAACAGCAGATGCAAGCTACTCAGCAACGACAAGGTACTCGCCCACAGCGTCCGCAGAGAACATGGAGACCAGATAGAGTCTTTGATCGTCTACCAATGTCATATGCCAAAATCTTTGCTCAGTTGATGGAGAAGAAAGCTGTTGTTCCGAGAGATTTAGCTCCTCCAACTGTCATTCCTGCCGATTACGATGCAAATGCTCATTGTGAGTTTCATAAGGGCGCTCCAGGTCACACCATTGAGGACTGCAGGGCTTTCAAACACATAATTCAAGACATGATCGATAGGGATGCTATCAACTTCAATGGGAAGCCTCCAAATATCATCAACAATCCGATGCCACCAGTCAACTAGCGCCAACGTCAGATTGATTCCAGTCAAGTTTGTTCCCCGAAGAAGGCAGTCATGTTGCCATTTCATTATTCGCAGTTTCTTATGTTTTGTCTTTATTTATTTAAGTATTGTATGCTTTGAACAATTGTCATTCGTATTTGGTTTTCATTAATGTATTGTTTATGCATGTTTTGATTTAGTTATGTCGTATTCACTCTTTTTACTTATCACCGACACATTTATTCACTCCACTCTATTCACTGTTGTTTAGCATGATTTGAGGGAGGATGATGAAAACGAGATACCCATAATTGCAAACCGTATGCTTTCAGACTGAATCTCGTCAATGATGTACAGGCATTGTTTCAATTCCCCTAAACACCGGAGATATAAGGAGTTAATCCCAAGTAAACCACTTCGAGCCTAGAAGTAGCAGTTTCCTTCAGATATTCAAACCTTACACTCAACCTGGGGCAGGGTAGAGTTCAGTTAATCCGATCCCGCATTCAAACCAACCAAGTAAAATCCAAAAGACGGGTGTTTATTAATGACCCACGGCATGGCAGTCACAACCTTCCAACAAAATTCAAAAAAAAAAAAATCAAAAGCCTGCTAAGTCGGACACCTTAGAGGGGACTTAGGCAAAATCAAGGCAATCCCGATGGATCTGACAAACGAAGTCAATCCATGCAAAAGTTAGGGATCAAAACAAAAGCAAAAGAGGACCCCGAAACCCTCGACAAAAACAAAGGAGGATTCAATGGCCACCCAAATCAAGGGACACTGACATCCATCAAAAAACCAAAATAAGGTGACTGCCACGACGAGCATACCTTGAACCGTTAAGACAAGTGTAGGATTAACTGAGCGTAGGACTGGAGATCATTAAGAAGAAAGGGTGGGTACAAATCATACTTTGAGCCTAATATCCTTTGTTTCATAACCGTGAACCAGACCATGTTACAACCCTCGAAAGACCTAATTGAGGCGAGGTTTATTCTGAAAGCATATTATCGCAAGGTTGCGTAACCTGACTCCTCACATGATTTCTAATCATCAGCATTGGTGTCATTTCTCTTGATATATCTTTCACACCAATCAAATTAGCACAACGTCTGGGCTAGTAGTCCATTCGTCTCATTACCACGACACTTCAATAAAACGATACTTTTTTCAAATCTTGCATCGAACTTTGCATTAACGTCACCATTTATGAATGTACAATTTTAATTGCAAATCAGTGCTAGGTATTCAAAGATATTACAACAAGGGGGCAATTAAGGAGGAACTTGACTTTCAGTGGCTGACACGAAGCAAGACTACCTCAGAACCCACAGGCTGGGGCAAATCACTCAACAGCTCGAGCAGGGGCAGGCCACTACCACGTTCAGACTGGGGCAAGACCAGGTCGTCCTAACCAACAAGCAGAGTTGCAATCTTCTCTGAAGGAAATTGACAACAAATCACCAAGTACCCAGACTTGGGGTATCCAGAGCATCATCTTCTGCTTCAATCGTGACGTCTTCAACAAACTGCGTGTCGAGGAAGTCAATCCCTCCCACCACCCGAAGTCCAATCCGCATTGGCAACTACCAAAATCTACCATGCTGGCTTCACACGCATTTTCAATTACCCGTCTGCAAACATATGCATCACGCGCATTACATTCGCTATCATAAGCATCTTGCATCATATGCATACATAACCATATCATGCTTCCCCAATTCTTGCATCTCCGCGTGTCAGTATTTGCATTTGCACGTCCACTCATATGGAATATTATTTATCATCCAGCATTCATATACGCAAGTCAAGGTCCAGGATCAATCCCGAGGATTTCCAAGACCATTGGTAGCCCAGTCAGGGGCATCTTCCGCAAGATGGTGGGTTTGTTCCACGATTTTCAAGAGCTTCAAAGCAATCACCAGCCCAGGCAGGGGCAGTCTTCTGCGATTGTGGGTTTCCCTCATCAAAATTCGAAGTTGTTCGAAGCAAGATTCAGCCCAGACAGGGGCATTTTTTCAAAGACCATGGGCGTCTCCCACGACGTATTTCAACCGCGTGGTTGATCAAGTATGCAAATCAACATTCAGCCCAGTCAGGGGCATACCATTCAAGACTGTGGGTGTTCCCCACGAAGTTGTTCAACCTTTTGTTGGGCAAATCCACGAAGTTCAGTGCAAGATCCAGCCCGAGCAAGGGCATCTTCAGCAAGACCATGAGCGTTCTTCATGAAGTTGTTCAACCTTTTATTGACCAAAACAAGACATTTCAAGACAAACTCAGCCCGATCAGGGGCATCCTCTTCAAAATTCATGGGCGTAACCATGAAGTCATTTCAGCAAAATTATGATCTCCAAGCAAGACGGTGGGCATACCCTGTTGACTCGTTTCAATTCAATCTTCCTCTTGGGGGGTCCCCCATTGATTTGTACCCAGCAAGCGTGACCGTTGTCAATTGCCTTACTATCATCCTTTTGGTGATAGCCAAACTTTGTCAGTTCAACCTGGCCGGCATCCTCTTGGTGTTGGTAAACTTCAAATCTGTGTTGTCCCATCACCCTTTTGGTAATAGCGACCTGTGTGTTGTGTTTTCGCTCTACCATCCTTTTGGTGGTAGGTCTGGTATTTCATCGATATCAGATTGTGCGATGTTTTGTTTTTGTTTTCGCTCTACCATCCTTTTGGTGGTAGGTCTGGCATTTCGTCGATGTCAGATTGTGCGATGTTTTGTTTGTGTTTTCGCTCCATCATCCTTTTGGTGGTGGGTCTGGCATTTCGTCAATGTCAGATTGTGCGATGTTTTGTTTGTGTTTTCGCTCTATCATCCTTTTGGTGGTGGGTCTGGCATTTCGTCGATGTCAGATTGCGCGATGTTTTGTTTGTGTTTTCGCTCTACCATCCTTTTGGTGGTAGGTCTGGTATTTCGTCGATATCAGATTGTGCGATGTTTTGTTTTTGTTTTCGCTCTACCATCCTTTTGGTGGTAGGTCTGGTATTTCGTCGATATCAGATTGCGCGATGTTTTGTTTATGTTTTCGCTCCATCATCCTTTTGGTGGTGGGTCTGGCATTTCGTCGATGTCAGATTGTGCGATGTTTTGTTTGTGTTTCGCTCCATCATCCTTTTGGTGGGGGGTCTATCATGGTCATTAATGATAGATTGTGCGATTTGTTTTGTGTTTCGCTCCGTCATCCTTTTGGTGGGGGGTCTATCATGGTCATTAATGATAGATTGTGCGAATTTTGTCCTACCCTTTTTTATATTTTCGCTTTTATTTTGGTTTTATTTTCTACGTTGCTTGATTAATTTCTGATTATTTAGACACGTGTCCACTTGCAATTGGTTGTTTTTTTTTATTATTAAATTTTTTTTATTATTTCTGGCCAATGAGTATGTGACACGTGGCGTAGGGGTTTTTGTGACTATTATTTTCTTTTTTTCAATTTCCTAACCTTTTTCTTTTTTTTAAAATATTTCTAATAATAATAAATATTTTGTATATATTTGTCAATTTTTATTTAATTAGTATTTATTAATATTTATTTGTTGTTATTATATTTTTTAATATCCATTTAGTAATTATTGTTAATATTTATGTATTATTTAATTATATCCATATTAGTTTATATTAATTGCTTATTGTTTTAATGATTAATTAATTTGAAAAAATAAAAATAAAAGTAAAAAAGAAGAAAATAAGCAGAGGAGGATCGAAGGGGGCCCATACGCAACGGCCCGTTAGGTTTTCAGATGGACCAAGTGTGTTATTAAAGGAAGGCAATGGATTGAGTAGGGGGAGAACAAAAAACACTGTTCATCTCCTTGGTCTTGAAACTCGCCGTCACCCCTCACAAAACCTAGCCGCCGCCGCCGAAATTCATCCGATCTCACCACCATCAACATCGAAACTCACTTCCTTTCATCCCTTCAAATCCTTCGAACCCTCAATTTCCGCTATTTTACAACCCACATCCAAAAGCACCTCAGCCTCATCCACTTCTGCCGTGAAACCACCACCTCAGATTCATCAATAATCTGTTGCAACACAAACACGATAACCAGCTCCCATTGTGATAACTTCAAGCAGCCCAACGTTTCGACACCATTGGTGTTTGCAACGCGTGACAACCGCGACGCCCTCGTCTCCATAAACTTTCATCAACGATAGCACTTCCGCATTTGAAGATGCAGATGCTGAGAGTGACTCCGAAGTTGA
Organism: Lathyrus sativus; assembly: GCA_963859935.3. Taxonomy (NCBI): domain Eukaryota; kingdom Viridiplantae; phylum Streptophyta; class Magnoliopsida; order Fabales; family Fabaceae; genus Lathyrus; species Lathyrus sativus. The sequence continues at coordinate 173,412,846 of OZ012737.1, forward strand.
ATCAACAACGAAGAACTTATCTATAAGCTGTAACTTAGCAGGTCATGGCCCTCACCTCCGATTCCCATTGATTCGACGATTTTGGCGGCATCAAAGTCAACAACACAACAATGTTCATTGCTCGTCAGATTTTCGCTCGTATGGTTGGGTTTCGATGTTGTTACTGCTGAGGTTTCTTTTTCAACACGAAATTCGTTTGGGTTTTCGCCGTTGTCGTTTTACAGGCATGAAGTGTCGGCGAATTGGTAGGTGATATTTTTTGCACATGGTTGTTGTTGCCTTCGTTTTCACTGATGATGTTTTCCTTTCCTTCGTGTTTTTTAATCATGTTTTGATGCGGGTCTGGTTATTACAGTCTCGGTTTTTCGGGTGCATCACGTGAGAGAATCGTACCCCGTGTGAATAAATCAAGAGTTTTAAAATTTGCCTCCATCAAAAATAAATGTGAACTATAACTAGCATCATCTTGCAGGTTATTTTTTCTGGTTTTTAATATGTTTAGTTTTCTATTTTCAACTCTGTTGGATTCACGTGTGGTTTCTCTTAGGTTTTTTTTGCTAGTTACTGTTGTACATGTACAGGAGGCACGAGTTGGTCAGGAAAGGGGGGGTTATCCCATGTTTGTTTATGTATTAACTTATCAGACAATGGTGGTAATTATTGAAGTTAGGAGCTTAATTAAAATAATGAGGTCCACTTATTTATATTGGATTACTTTCAAGGATAATCTATTTTTTGATAGTAAATAATTTTGTTTCAATTTATTTTCTTTGCATTTTTTAATCGAGATTTCATTCCGTCGAATTCAATAATTGCATATCATCATGCTATTAAAGGTTCAACATACTAATCAGTTAAGGACAATTGCAAAATATTTTCTAAACAAGATCATGGACTATTTTAAAGTGTTTTTTTTAAAAAAATGATTAATTATACACTATTTTCTTAATCCAATTTATTCTCAACACACAACTTTTTTTAATCAATAACGAAAAGAATTCTCAACACTCAACGAGATTGACCAGAGTCTGGATACTCAACGGGCAAAACAAATATGAAATCTCCATGGTCTGGATACCATTTTGGCAGAAAAACAACCTTTGTCGGGGTCTGGATACCGCACGAGCAAAGTAAACCATCAACATACTCATCAAGATCTGGATACCACATGAGCTTATGACAACACCATCGACCGAAGTCAGGCGACGTTGCTAAAAAAAGACGTAAGCCGGTGTCTGAATACCACACGGGCTAACGGAAAGTGCCATGGTCTGGATACCATATAAGCAAAAGTAATAGTCCTCTGTCGGAGATACACCTGCAAACAAAGAGGTAACCACCTGGCTTATGTTTCACATGCATATGTTTGAAAACGACGTAATTCTCCATACGAAATGGAAATGTTACGCGTTTGTAGGATGCTATGCACATAATGCAAAATGCAACGGAACCAAACCAACAAAATAAATGCTGAGAAGAAACCCAATATCCACCCTGCTGGGGAAAACGTTAACACATGCCAATCGCAATTGGACTTCAGCTGGGAAACGAGCCCTGGACGACTTCTTTACTAGGGAACAAAGTTCTTACGAGAACAAGAAGTTCAAACTCAACTGGGGATTTACATCAAAACCTGCCGAGGAAAGTGCCCTGAACGACCTTCCAGAATACAACTCTTCTGGGGAAAAGACGGCTCCGCCGGATACACAGCCAGACGTTTGAAAAAAAAATCCATCCTACCGAAGAATCAACAACTCTGCGAGGAATCCAAAATCAACCACCGAGATTCACAACATGCCCTGTTGAAGAAAATAGCCCTGAAAGGCTCACCAATACTCGCCTGAACGTGACGACTTACCGGGGAAAAGTCAAAATTCAACCTGCCAGGAATTGCTCACCTGAGGCACAAACTATCTCTGCTATAGATCCACTATGCCAGGGAATCACAAACTTACCGACTTCGCTGGGAAATAGAACCACTTCATGTTGACTTTGTTGAGGATAGAGACAACTTTACGATCCTGCAAGGGAGAAAAGCCAACTCTACTGGGGATCGCCCAACGAGGGAACAACATGGACCTCTGATTGGGGATGATTCAACAAATTGAACTCCGAGGGGATACAAAGTTATACGTTCAAACTTTATGGGGAGAAATCCCATATCGACTCGCTGGGGAGTAAATACATACCTGCAACCTGCGGGGATTAAATGTGTACGTACCAACTGCTGGGAACAAGCGCGCACACTTAATCTGCTGGGAATATCAATCTCGACCCTCTGGGGGATAACCTTACTTTGCTGGAGACTTTAGTCTCGAACTGCGAAGGGCTAAATGTGTACCGACCAACTGCTGGGGATAAGCGTACACACTTAACTGCTCACTCCATATGCATACAACTCTACCGGGGATAGAGATGTTCAAACTTCAATAGCTGGGGGAAATGGTGATCATACCGGAGATACACCTCTGACGAATTTCCCCAAGGGTAACGACCCTGCCAAAATGAACAAACAGACAAGATATCATGTACAAAGGAACCATCTCAGTCATCATCCGCGACGTTGTTCAAATAACTCAAAGTTTTAACGATTATTGGCAAAGCCTGCAAGTTTATGTATGCACAGTTTATCAAAAACATCGGGCATTTTTTGCAAACAAAACAGTAAGGCTAAAGCAAAACAAACAATTACTGAATAGTATATGTTTTATTGACAAATGGGCCTGTAAATAAGCAAGATTTTACAATAGATGCAACCCCTGAAAAGAGGAAGTTGCGCAAAAATATACAGAAATGCACAGAAATATACAGAATGTCGACAATGTGGCACAGACGAACACCATAAATTGATCCATCTATGACCCGCATGACTTCGATGCTTCACTGATGCTTCGTCCTCAGAAGAGATTGATTCAGATAAACGACCCTTAGGTCCTCCCTAAATCCACTGACTCTGAAGATCACACGTAGACCGCAGTCGTTTGCTTTTTTAAATCCCTAACTTTTGCATGAATTGCCCTTTCGGGTCTTCAATTCACCGGGATACCCATTTTTGCCAAAGTCGCCTTTTTAGGTTTTCAACTTTGCGGGTTTACATCTTTTCTTTATATCCCTAACTTTTGCTCGAACCCATTCCTTTTATGGTTCGCTGGGATGCCCCATTTTTGCCTGGATATTCTTTTTTCTTTCCAGCGGGTCTCTTTAAGCAAAGTATTTTTTAACTGCGTCTGTGTTCACAGGGGATGAAAAATCCTCACCATCCATGGTGGATAACAGTAAGGCTCCTCCGGAGAATACCTTTCGCACGATGTATGGACCTTCATAGTTGGGAGTCCATTTGCCCCTGTGATCTGTTTGTAGAGGGAGAATCTTTTTCAGCACAAGATCTCTCGTCTAAAAGCTTCGAAAGCGCACCTTCTTGTCGAAAGCTTTCTTCATCCGACTCTGATACAACCGACCATATGCAATAGACGCTAGCCTTTTCTCATCCATCAGGCTAAGCTGATTCAATCTATTCTTTACCCATTCTGCCTCATCGAGCTTGACGTCGACCAGAACTCTCAAAGAAGGAATCTCGATTTCTAATGGTAGGACAGCTTCCATACCATACACCAGCGAGAAAGGAGTTGCCCCAGTTGAAGTGTGTACCGTCATACGATATCCGTGCAAAGCGAAGGGCAACATCTCATGCCAGTCTTTATAAGTTACAACCATCTTCTGCATTATCTTTTTGATATTCTTATTGGCCACTTCGACAGCGCCGTTCATCTTCGGACGATAGGGTGATGAGTTGTGATGCTCGATTTTGAAACTCTGGCACAGTTCCTTCATTATCTTGTTATTCAAGTTCGAACCATTATCAGTAATGATTCTTTCCGACACTCCGTATCTACAGATGATGTCCCTCTTGATAAATCTGGATACGACTTGCTTCGTGACATTTGCATAGGAGGCTGCTTCCACCCACTTGGTAAAGTATTCAATGGCTACCAAGATGAAGCGATGTCCATTGGATGCGGTTGGCTCAATCTTGCCAATCATATCAATGCCCCACATGGAAAAGGGCCAAGGAGATGCCATGACGTTCAGAGGACACGGCGGCACATGAATCTTGTCTGCATAAATCTGGCATTTATGGCATTTCTTCACATATTTGAAACAATCAGATTCCATCGCCAGCCAATAATACCCTGCTCGTAACAACTTTCGAGACATGGCGTGCCCGCCGGCATGCGTACCAAAGGCTCCTTCGTGGACCTCTTCCATAGGCAAGCTTGCTTCTTTCTCTTCCACGCACCTTAATAACACCAAATCATAATTCCTCCTGTAGAGTACACCATCCTGATTCAGATAAAAGTTGGCAGACAACCTTCTCAGAGTCTTCTTATCCCGGGTCGATGCCCCTGACGGATACTCTTGTTTCTTAAGAAAGTTCTGGATGTCATAAAACCATGGCTTGCCATTAGAGGCTTCCTCAATGGCAAATACAAACGCCATCCTATCAAGGCGTGAGATGACTATTCTTGGAGCATCATTCCAATAGTTCACCTTGTACATCGAGGATAACGTTGCTAGAGCGTCTACCATCTAGTTCTCCGCTCTCGGCACGTGATGTAGCTCTACACAATCAAAGAATGGCAACAGCCTCCTTGCATAGTTCATTGAAGGAATCAGATTGGGTTGCCTGGTCTCCCATTCTCCTTTGATCTGATTTACAACTAGTGTTGAATCATCGTACACATCTAGGTTCTTGATCCTCAGATCAATAGCTTCTTCCAAACCCATGATGCACGCTTCATACTCTGCTTCGTTATTGGTGCAAGGAAATGTCAACCTGGCAGTGAAAGGTATATGAGAACCATGGGGAGTTGTGATGATTGCCCCAATTCCACTACTGTGCGAGTTAACAGCACCATCAAATATCATCTGCCACTGGGAGCCCAGCTCAGGACCTTCGTTAGGCAACGGTTCATCACAATCTTTTATCTTCAGATACATGATGTGTTCATCAGGAAATTCAAATTTCATAGGTTGATAGTCTTCAATCGGTTGTTCGGCGAGATACTTTGACAGAGCACTCCCCTTTATAGCTTTCTGGGAAACATATTGAATGTCGTACTCAGTCAGTACCATTTGCCACCAGGAAATTCTCCCCGAAAGATCTTGCTTTTTGAAGACGTATTTAATCGGATCCATCTTCGAAATCAGCATGGTTGTATGATTAAGCATATACTGTCTCAAACGTTTGGCAGCCCACGCGAGTGCACAACACGTTTTCTCCAACATCGAGTACCGAGACTCACAATCTGTGAAATTTTTACTCATATAGTATATTGCATGCTCTTTTCTTCCAGTCTCGTCATGCTGACCGAGAACACAACCCATATTATTCTCAAGAATCGTTAGATACATTATCAAAGGTCTTCCAGCAACTGGGGGTATCAGTATCGGAGGTTCTTGCAAATACTCTTTTATCTTATCAAACGCCCTTTGGCAATTTTCATTCCAGACAACCGCCTGATATTTCTTTAGTAGTTTGAACATTGGTTCGCATGTGGCTGTAAGATGAGATATGAACCGTGCAATGTAGTTCAATCTCCCCAGAAAACCACGAACCTCTTTTTCTGTTTTCAGCGCTGGCATATCTTGAATAGCTTTTATTTTTGCAGGATCGACCTCGATTCCTTTTTCACTGACAATGAACCCCAGCAGCTTTCCTGACCTGACCCCAAAAGTAGCCTTGTTAGGATTCAACCTCAATTTGAATTTCCTGAGCCTCTCAAACAGCTTCAACAGGTTGACCAGATGTTCTTCCTTCATTTGTGACTTTGATATCATGTCATCAACATAGACCTCAATCTCATGATGAATCATATCATGAAACAAAGTGACCATAGCTCGCTAATAGGTTGCCCCTGCATTCTTCAACCCAAAAGGCATTACCTTATAACAGAAAGTCCCTCACGGCGTGATAAATGTCGTTTTCTCCATATTCTCCGGTGCCATCTTGACCTGGTTATAACCGGAAAAACCGTCCATGAAGGAAAACACGGAATATTGAGAAGTATTATCAACCAATACGTCAATGTGGGGGAGCGGGAAATCGTCCTTCGGGCTCACCTTATTCAAATCTCTGTAATCAACACACATCCGTACCTTGCCATCCTTCTTAGGTACGACTACGATGTTGGCGACCCACGAAGGGTAAGTTGTTACGACTAAAAATCCTGCGTCCAACTGCTTTGGACTTCTTCCTTGATTTTCACAGCCATATCTGGTCTCGTATGCTTGAGCTTCTGCTTGACTGGCGGACACTCTTCACGTAACAGCAAGCGATGGACCACCATGTCTGTGTCAATCCCGGGCATGTCTTCGTATGACCAAGAAAAGATATCACTATACTCACAGAGCATCTCAACCAATCTTTGCTTGATGTCACTCTGTAACGCATCCCCTATCCGAACATTCCTCATAACTTCCTCAGAGCCCAAGTTAATAACCTCGATTTCCTCCTGATGAGGCAGAATAACCCTTTCTTCCTGTTTCATAAGTCCAGCTAGCTCTTCTTGTAAGTCTTCATCTTCATCAATCTCTTCTTTGGCTTGAAATATCGGATTGTCGAAGTCGAAGCGAGTCATAGATGTCTCTGGCACGGTGTCATCTGTAATGTGAATCCTGCAATGGTAATGGTTAAATGCTTAAACTGATATGCAAAACAAGCACAAAGCCACATTGCCATTTTATTATTAAACATAAAACATGAAAAATAAGGATCACAATATTTGAATGCAGAAAAACACCCTTCTATTAATTGAAAAAGACTGTGCAAGCATAAACAATAAGGCCCTGAAGACAAAAACCACTATGCTCCGGGTAGAACATAGGGTTGTACAATAATCAGAAAAACAAAGTATTACTCTTCCGTTGTCACTTGAATGAATTCCTCGATAGACCAATTGTTGAGGCTTTGTCCTGGAATGCACGGCCTAATCCATGAGCCCATATCACAGTCGCTATCCCCGTCTTCATCTAAAACAGCGTTGATCCACTTGAAGATAACCCCGCCTTTGGTAAACTGTATCGACCCATTGTAGTGCAGCGCGCTCTGTGAGGATGACGAAGAAGATGGGCGGTATCCTAGACCAAACTTATCCTGCTTATAGGGTATATCCAACACTTGACCCCAACCTGGTGCTGCCCCAGCCTGCACTGCTGCTTAGGCCTCCTTGAAGGATGACATGGCCACTTCGGGAACTTTGCTCACAGCAGACACTTTGTCTTTAATCTGTACCATCTCAAAAGCTTGACAAAGAATCTCATGTATTTCACCCTCCACCTTGTTGCACCCTAAAATTTGCCCAACTTTTCTTTACCTAGCTTATGTTTCATTTCATTCACATTAGCATTATCATTTGCATTTCATTGAGATGTATGCAGAAGATCAAGAGGTATGATTACCAATCAAGAGCTATACAAGACTTTGAAGCTGGATAAGAAGGTTATTCAAGTGTTCAAGGGTTGATATCCTTGCCAGAGAAGTTAAAAGATCCTCAGAGAGAGTGATTGAAGCCAAGTGTGTAGGTCTCCTAACTTGAGAGTTGTGGAGAGCCATCAGATGATTCTAAAGCCATAGAGATGGACTTGAGGCCTTGATATATCCCTCTAGAAGTGTTAAAGTTCATTTGGGACCTCAGACAAGTCCCTATGCAAGATTAAGAAGCCTCAACCATGAGTGGTGCAATTAGGGTTTGACTGGGTCAACCCTAAGTCAACTGAAGGTTTGAAGAAGGTTGAGACCTAATTCAAGAGCCATGTGACCATGGATGGATACATTGATATTTTTTAAGGGTGATTCCTAGGTTAACTCATCAGGATTGAAGAGTTTGAGAAGTTTCAGGCTAGGGTTTCTAAGACTTGACAGTGTAAAATCCCCTAACTTGACCTCTGACTTCCAGGCCATCTAACTCAAGATATGATCTTCATATCATCTTTACCCTAACATGATTGTTGTAGGGCATGACCTTATCTTTAATTTGAGTACTAGAAGTCCTTGATAGGATTTATAGAACTCAAGTTATGAGCCAGACAAGTTACAAGTCATCTGAAGCATGTGAATTTGGAGCTTGAAAGTTACCCAACTTGCATGACACTTTTTCCCTAGAAGGATGGTTCCTATGAACTTTTTGTCAACATGAATGTTGTTCCTTATCCTCTTAGCTTTCCATAGAGTACTAGAAGTCCATGATTGGATTTGTAGAACTCAAGATATGGCTTTGACAAGTCAGGGGTATTTTGGGTATTTGGGCATTACAGGTCATTTTGAATCATAGGTCAATTTCATCATCTTGCAAGCCTCAAATGGATTTTTTTTCAACATGAAAGTTGATAAAAATGATTTTTTTATCTTAGCCAAGTATCAAGAGTCCATTGATATGGATTATATCAAGCATTGGTTGAAGCAAATTCACATAAAGGCCATTTTAATGAATTAAAAGGTGAATATTCAAAATAATTGGAAATAACATGTTTTCAAGTCAAATTTGTGGTCATTTTGAATGGAATTGATATTCTAAAGAGATTGGCATTATCACATTTTTTATTTGAAGTTAATAACATAGCCATTTGGAAGATTGCTTCATAAGTAAGAAACATATCAAACACACTCCATGGATTGAAATCAAGGGAGGAGAACCATTTCTTTACATTCCACAAGTGTTAAGTGAATCATTTGGACTGAGTTTGAAGAATGAACAAGGCTAGAATGTGCATACCAACATTGAATTTTTGGAAGAGAGTGAAAATCCAAAATCCACAATTGGGCTTGGTTTGGGCCTCCAACTTGTTGAAACAGAATATAAATAAGATTTGGATCAGTTTAGGAAGCTTCTGGTGCCAAAATTCGTGGAGAAGCCATTGGAGAAAAGTGAAGAAAAGAGCTTGAAAGTGAGATTTCATTTTTGAGAATCAGAGGTTTTCAGCAGGAATTTATCATCAAGAATCATTCACCATTAACCACTGAAGATTTCTGCACGAGTTGGAAGAGAATTGAGGCCTGAAACCACTGCAATCGAAGTTCAAAACCAGGTTTCTACTTCTTGAAATTTCTCTTTGTTTATGCGTTTTTGTTGGATTAGAAGCATGTGGTTAGGTTCCCCTGAGGATATAGATGGATTCTGTATGATTAATTTGAACATTAGTGACAATTTAGGGATGATTCCTTTTTCGGTTGAGAGTGATATTTTTCGATCCTTGCGTTTTTAGCATGATTGAGTAGTGTAGTTGGATTCCTTGTGAAATTTTGCACGATTTTAATTCAAAGATCATAGCGTTTGGTTGAGTGTGGAGAGAGTTAGGGTTGAGCAAGGCCGGCCGGAGAAGCCACCGGCGATGGCCATGGCTGCGCGCGCTTTGAGTGTTTGCAGAGGAATTCAAAAGGTAGGAGATATAATCTCCTCCGTCCGTTCGCGAAGAAGACGAGACTTAGTCCATCAATCCAAGCGCTCACAATGTGCCACATACCCCCTCCCCAAAGCGCACCGTTTTGGTTTAGTGAATTCCCCAGCTTTGTGTGATTCGCTATACATACCGAGCGAGCGTGGGTTCGATCCCTCACGCATACATTTTTTCTGTTAATTTGTGAACTGAATGAATTAGCTTGTGCGTTGGGCTTCATGATCCTGTCCTATCACCACCCCCTATTAGGCCCAATGTGATTTTACAACATAGAATGACTGCTTAGTGCACCCTCCCCTGGCATATTCCTGTGAACTGAGTTGAAACTGAGATGGGCCTAGTGTTGCACCCTAAAATTTGCTCAACCTTATTCACTTGGTTTATGTTTCAATATCATTAGCATTTGCAGGTTATTATCCAAATTTAATCTCATTCAAGTCATCAGAAAAGAATTTGAAAGTTGGAGAAGTCAGTAGATCAAGCATTGAGTCCATCTCCTATCTGAGGGTATCTGTGGGTCAACCAAAGAAATTGTGAGCTGTGGGCTGAGCATGGGGAGTATCTAGACATCTTGGAGGACTTAGAAAGGCATTTGGAGAAGGAAACAAGTTGTTGATGTGATCACAAGAATTGCAGTTGAAGACAGTCAACTAGGGTTTCATCTGGGTCAACCCTGGGTCAACTCTAGGTCAATTGACTGATTGAAAGACATTTAGGGCTATTGAAGAGATGTGGGGTTTATCATTTGACATGGAGAATAAGGATATGTTTTTATGCTAGGAAGAAATCAAGAGAAATCAAGGAGAAGAGGAGTTTCTAAATTAGGGTTTCTATGTAAAATTCCCTAGTTTAGGACAAACTTCCAAGCAAGATAAGTCAAAATGCAAGCTTCAAATGGATCCTTGGCCAACATGAAACTTGTAGAGGATCTCAATACCTTTAATTTTAGTGGTGGAAGACATCAAGGAGATTTATAGAACTCAAGTTATGGTCCTTGCAAGTTACAGGTCATCTGAGGTATCTGAAATTTTGTCTGTGAAAGTGACTTGACTTCCAAGCAATTTTTACCCCTCAGGGAGATTTTAAATGAATTTCTGGTAAACATAAGAATTGTTCCTCATTGTCTTAGCGTTCTAGAATGGTATAGTATGCCTTCATATGATTTGTGGAACTCTACTTATGGTCTTGGCAAGCAAAGGGTATTTTGGTCATCTGAGAATTACAGGTCATTTTAACCTATGCCCAAAACTCATACAAGGAAGCTTCAAATGGAAATCTTTACAACATCAAACTTGTTCCAAACGACATTTTGAGTCTAGAAAAGTGACCATGAGAGATTGGAAAGATTCATAGCACAAGGTTTCAAAATTGTTGGATTTAATGAATAAAAATGGACTTAAAAATGAGATTTTTCATATCTTGGCCAAATAAAGCAAAATTATAGGTCATTTTGAATGGAAAGATCATTTTAAAGACATTGGCTAAAGTATAATTTTGAGCATAGTTCATATTTTGTGAGTTATTCATGGTTGCTTGTAATGGAAGGTACATAAACCAAATTCAAGGGAAAGAATGCAAGGGAAACTTCTCCAAGTTTCTAGGAGGTTCTAACCTCACCTATATATTGATAAGAGATAGTTCATGCCATGGTTGGTGATTTCATTTGTTCAAAACCCCAAGTTATACACACTTTCTCCATTTTGCATAAGCTTTACAAACTCTCTCAAATCTCCATCAATCTTCACATCTTTTGATTGAATCTTCATCATCATCATTCAAGCATCATAATCCACATCAAGATTGGTAGAATTGGAGGAAGAATCGTGCTGTTCAAGATAACCATCCAAATTGCAAGAACTTCTCAAGGACAAGATTCAGGAAGTTTGAGCCTAGATCTTTGCATACAGAATCAAAGTGGTGGTGTGTGGATCAGTTTCAAGTCCTTGCAAGCATTGATTCAGGGATTTCCATAGCTGTATCTCCATTTTAAACCAGGTTGGATTTCTCTTCGAATTGTATGTTTTTGGTTAGCATGATAGGGTTTTGATAGCTTAGACTGGTTAAGTTAGGTTAGATGATGATTTTCACAGAGTTTGGAGAGGTTTTGTGAGGTTTGGCTATGGAGTGCATAATCTGTTAGAGCCTATAACTACTAGGATGAGGCACGAAAATCTTGTTGGATTAGCATGTTAAGATCAGCATGGAATGTATATTAAGCTAGGATAAAGATTGAGGAGAATTGGAGCATTTGATCACAGGTGTTCATGGTGGATCCTACTTGTTACCTCTATCGGGTTTGTATTTTGAGGGGATTTTAGAAAGAGTTATTATCATGGTTGTGTAGAGGGAAGAAAATGGACCAAGTTTGCTCTTGGAATCGTGTGAATCCATGGAGGTATGAGGGAGAACAGAGGAGAGTTTGATTCGTGCATGGTTAGGGTTTCAGAGCTTAGGGTTTTGGCTGGAGGTTGATGACGAAGCCCTGGCCACACGATGCCCCTTTGACATTTGACTCAAACCTCAATCCAACGGACGCGATTAAAAGTTGATAACGGAGGGAAATTCAAAGAGTGAAACGCCCCGTTTCACTAAAATCCTCAGAGTGGGCTCAGAATTTCATTACTAATGACACCCCCAATTGCCAGGCCCAATGAATTATAACTGGTTTCTTTGGTATCCGCACCGTTTTGTTTTTTTTGTTTTTTTGGTTGAAATTCTGAAGCGCATATGGGCCTAAGCAATTAATGTTCGCACCCCCCACTTCTCAGCCCACCTGGAATATGAACTAGGCGCCCTTGCTATTTTCACCCTCTCCTTTTATTTCTTTATATTTTCATTTTAATTTCTTTTCAATTTTTCATGCATTTTCAAAAAATCATAATAAATCATAAAAACATTATTTTTCAATAATTCTTTTTGCATAATTTTCTTTAAAGAGTCTAGAAAATTATAAAAAATAAAAATTGCATTTTATTTTTTATTTGATATTTTTGCCATATTTTCCAAATAAATAGCATTTTAAATAGTTTAATTTCATACATGATTTTGATAATTTTTGTTCTACTAGTTGCTTTAATATTTTTTGTCCATTCCTTTTAGGTTGATTAATAGACGTTGTTATCTTGTAGATGCAATTTAGTTCATATTTTTAGGAGTTAGTTTTAGGTGATTAGCTTAGGGGAAAACAACATGAATAAAATTAGGGTTTCAAATCAACTTAGGTGAAATAGTTTAATTCTTTTAGGATAGTTTCATTTGATTTTTGGGGTATGGACTATAGGGGTTATGGGTATAGGATAGTTCCCCTTAGAAATCACCAGGATTCCCCTACTGCTATTAGTATATACTGTTATATGTGATTGCTTGGTGTGGTGTGCCCTCTGGGGATTACTGTTTGTCTGTGTGGGTATTGGGACTGTCTGGGGATTGGGGAAGCTGAAGACTGATGATGATGAAGCCATTGGAGATCCAGAGACTGAAGGCCAACCTCCAGAGAGGAAGAGAAGATTCCTGCTAGCAGCTGCTGAGGAGATTAGGGTTTAAGAACTAGGCAGAGCTCTAGATTAGAAAGCTTGATTCTCAAACATGGAAGGTTTTGACTGCCTCCATGTAAGAGCACAGATTGTGTCTTAGTTATATCTCTATGTTTTGATGATAACAATTATATATTTTGTATTCAAGAATTATATACTCTAAACGTGTTCTAGATTGTTTGCTACAGGCACTAAAGTAAATTATCTTAAGAAAGCAAATTGCATCTGAACATTGGTTGTATGAAAGACTTCATAAGTTCAAGAGTATCTTAAGTGAAGATCTGAACATTGCTCCCAGAAGAATCTGACTACTGTCTCTTGAAGATTCTGAAGAAGGAGCCTCTAAAGCATAGAAGACTCTGCTCTGAAGGATTTACACGCTCAAGCACACAAGCTGCACATACTCTGATTCAGCTCAATCTGAAGAACTTTCAAGACTCTGAAGATCCAGATGATCCGTGATCAGAAGACTCTGAAGATTCAGATTCTTATGTTGAAAGCTGAACTTACTTTGAAGAAGATTTAAATATGTACGTTGGTCTTTCTCAACAGCTCTTTCCTATTTTGTGCTAGACACAAGGACACAGACAAAAAGGTTTTATCTGTGCATTCCATTCTGAGGAAAGTATTCTGCAAGTGAAGACAAAAAGCATCAGGCCTGTTTCAGCACAGCCTCCAATGTGAAGACAAAAGGCTCTAGGCTTTTCTGCACAGCCTTCAACGTAACAAGACTTCTTGGATCTTAGTGCCTATATAAAGAAGTCCACTCCATCTTCTTCAGCATCGAATCTCTAGCAAAATCACTCCTCAAAGCAAATCTCAAAAAGCTCTTTATCATATTACTTTGCTTTATCTTTATTCTTAACTTAAGAGAAATATCACTGTTGTGATAACAGCTTATTAGAAGCATTCTTACTCTTGTAAAAGTTTTACTTTGTTTGTAAAAGGTTTTCCTTAAGAGGATCCAGTTGGGATCAGCTGCTCTTGAGAAGACTAAGAACGGTTGTTCTTAGGTGTTGCTATTTGTAATCTGTTTGATTAAAATAGTGGATTAAGTCCTTGACAGAGAAAGGCATATCACTCTTGAGAGGGTGGACTGGACTAGTTGTTTTCAACGAACCAGGATAAAAATATCTGTGTTCTAATCTTTGATTTTTTAGTCTTACTTATTCAACCCCCCCTTCTAAGTAATTTTCTCACCTTCAGTTGGCATCAGAGCTCCGGTTCTGCGTGTGCTCCACTTAACCGTGACAGTTAAAGATCCAGTGAGAAAGATACTTTGATATTTGTGTTGTTGTCATTATGGAAATAGCTACATCAACTTGCAACAACAAATATGAAGGAGATAGGATCAGTACCAAGCCACCCATGTTTGATGGGGAAAAATTTGACTATTGGAAAGATAGAATAGAAAGTTTTTTCCTCGGGTATGATGCTGATCTTTGGGATATGGTCATTGATGGATATAAACATCCTACTGATGAGGATGGCAAAAAGATTGATAGAAAGTCAATGACTGAAGTACAGAAAAGAGATTTCAAGAATCACCACAAAGCCAGAACTATATTGCTTAATGCAATCTCTCATACTGAGTATGAGAAGATTACAAACAGAGATACTGCTCATGACATGTTTGAGTCACTCAAAATGACTCATGAGGGAAATTCTCAGGTTAAAGAGACCAAGGCGCTGGCGCTCATACAGAAGTATGAGGCATTTAAAATGGAAGAGTCTGAAAATGTAGAAACTATGTTTTCTAGATTTCAGATTCTTACTGCTGGTCTGAAAGTTCTGGATAAGGGCTACTCAACGTCAGATCATGTCAAGAAGATCATCAGAAGTCTTCCCACCAGATGGAGACCAATGGTGACTGCACTGAAGATGGCAAAAGATCTGAATAAGATCTCCTTAGAAGAACTTATCAGTTCTTTGAGAAGTCATGAAATAGAGCTGGAGGAAGATGAGCCCCAGAAGAAAGATAAAGGTAAATCCATAGCTTTAAAATCTAACAAACCTGTTAAAGCTTTGCAGGTAAAAGAAGAAAGTTCTGAAGAATCGTCTTCTGAAGAAGAAGATGAACTGTCCATGCTTTCCAGAAGAATCAACAAGCTCTGGAAGCACAAGGGAAGGAAGTTTAACAACTTCAGGAAAGCTGACCACAGGAAGGAATCTTCTGGACACAGAAGATCTGGAAAGAAAGAGGTCACATGCTATGAATGCAAGGAACCTGGGCACTACAAAAATGACTGCCCCAAACTTCTCAAGGAGAAACCCAAGAGAAAGTTTGATAAAAAGAAAAAAGTTCTTATGGCAACTTGGGATGATTCAGATGAATCTGAATCTGAATCTGAAGCAGAAGAAGAGTGTGCCAACATGGCATTAATGGCTGGAATAGAAGATCAGAATGAAGAATTATCATCTGAATCTGAGTCAGACTCCGACTCTGATGCTGAAGAGGTAATGTTCAAACTTACCAAAGATGAACTTATAAAGGTGTTATCTGAAGTCTTGAAAAGCTACAATAATATCAAACTCAAGAACAAGAAGCTGAAAAGCAATCTTGAATCTGAGATTGATAATCTGAAAACAGAACTTGTTGAGCAGAGAGAAATAAATTTAAAAATAAAAAATGATTTGGAAATTGTTCAACAAGAATCTGACTCTGAAGATAAGTCATCTGAAAATATTTTGGAAAAATATGACTCTAGTTTTCAGAGGTTCCTCACTAAAAGCATAGACAGAAGCAAGATGGCTTCTATGATCTATGGAGTTAGTAGGAATAAAAGAAAGGGAATTGGATTTCAATCTTCTTCTCTTGAAAAAGATGTAAGACCAATACCTGTAGATGATCTGATTATTAAGATAACTCCTTTATACTCTAATTTTAAATTTGGTCATTTAAATGATATTAAACACACGAGCTCTGAAAAGAATACTCATGTGTTTAGATCTAAGGCTAGTCTAAACAAAAACTATGTTGAAAAACAAAAGTTTAGACAAACCTACAAGGCAACTAACCCTAAAGGACCCAAGAAGATCTGGGTACCTAAAGACAAAATAATCCCTGTTGCAGATGTCCTTAGCAGCAAAGTCAGGACACCAATCATGGTACCTGGACTCTGGATGCTCATGACACATGACGGGAGAAAGGTCTATGTTCCAAAGTCTGGAACTTAGATCTGGAGGGGACGTGAAATTTGGAGGGAACCAGAAGGGCAAGATCATTGGCTCTGGAACTATAGGTAATGGCAACCTACCCTCTATTTCTAATGTTCTGTTAGTTGAAGGATTGAAACATAATCTATTGTCCATAAGTCAATTAAGTGACAATGGTTATGATATCATCTTTAATCAAAAATGTTGCAAAGCTGTATGTCAAAAGGATGGTTCTATCCTATTCAATGGAAAGAGGAAACACAACATTTATAAAATTAACCTTTCAGAACTTAAAGTTCAAAATGTAAAATGCCTCTTATCTGTGAATGATGAGCAATGGGTCTGGCATAGAAGATTGGGGCATATTAATATGAGACGTATATCTCAGATTAATAAACTCAATCTGGTCAGAGGACTTCCTAAGTTGAAGTTCAACTCAGATGCTCTGTGTGAAGCATGTCAAAGAGGTAAATTTTCAAAATCTCATTTTAAATCAAAAAATGTTGTTTCTACCTCCAGACCATTGGAATTACTTCACATTGATCTGTTTGGACCAGTGAACACTGCATCCATCAGAGGCAAGAAGTATGGGTTAGTCATTGTAGATGACTACAGCAGATGGACATGGGTAAAGTTTCTAAAACACAAGGACGAGTCTCATTCTGTGTTCTTTGACTTCTGCAATCAAGTCCAGACTGAAAAAGATTGTAAAATTATTAAAGTCAGAAGTGATCATGGTGGAGAATTTGAAAATAAACATTTTGAAAAATACTTTTCTGAAAAAGGCATTGCACATGATTTCTCCTGCCCTAGAACTCCACAACAAAATGGAGTTGTAGAGAGGAAAAATAGAACATTGCAAGAAATGGCCAGAACCATGATCAACGAGACAAATCTGGCAAAATATTTCTGGGCAGAAGCAATTAACACAGCTTGTTATATTCAGAACAGAGTGTCTGTAAGACCTCTTCTGAAAAAGACTCCCTATGAATTGTGGAGAAACAGAAAGCCTAACATTGCTTATTTTCATCCTTTTGGATGTATTTGTTATATGCTTAATACTAAAGATAATCTGAACAAGTTTGATTCCAAAGCACAGAAGTGTTTCATGCTTGGTTATTCTGAACGCTCTAAAGGCTACAGAGTATTCAATACTGAAACACAGATTGTGGAAGAATCTATTCATGTCAGATTTGATGATAAGCTTGGCTCTGAAAAGCCAAAGCAGTTTGATAGTTCTGCAGATAGAGAAGTGATTCTCACAGACTCTGAAGGCTCAGAGGCAGAAAAAGCAAAGAACAAAGAATCTGACACAGCCCCAGATGCTACACCTTTGACTTCCCAACTAAACAACTTGCATATTTCTGAAAGACCAACCGTCAGAGGATCTTCTTCCAGAATCAAAGCTTCTCATCCAGAAGATGTGATAATTGGAAAGAAAGATGATCCCATAAGGACAAGATCATATCTCAGAACTTCTGAATCTTCCTTATTTGGCTTAGTGTCAATGATAGAACCAACATCTGTAGATGAGGCTCTGGAAGATAATGAATGGATTATAGCTATGCAAGAAGAGCTGAATCAATTCGCCATAAATGAAGTTTGGGATCTGGTTCCTAGACCTAAAGGATTCAATGTCATTGGAACAAAATGGGTCTTCAGGAATAAGCTGAATGAAAAGGGAGAAGTAGAAAGAAATAAAGCAAGGCTGGTTGCTCAAGGATATAGTCAACAAGAAGGTATTGATTACACTGAGACATATGCTCCAGTGGCAAGGTTAGAATCTATTCGTCTTCTTATTTCATTTGCTGCACAGAATAACATCACTCTGTATCAGATGGATGTTAAAAGTGCTTTTCTTAATGGTATTATAGAAGAAGAAGTATATGTCCACCAACCTCCTGGTTTTGAAAGTGAAAACTTTCCAGATCATGTTTTCAAATTAAAGAAATCCCTTTATGGATTAAAACAAGCTCCCAGAGCTTGGTATGAGAGGTTGAGCAACTTCCTTCTGAAGAAAAATTTTATCAGAGGAAAAGTGGATACAACTTTATTCTGTAAATCTGTTAAGAAAGATCTGTTGATTTGTCAGATTTATGTAGATGACATTATTTTTGGATCAACAAATATTACGCTTGGAAAGGAGTTTGCTAAATGTATGCAGGAAGAATTTGAAATGAGCATGATGGGAGAATTAAGATTCTTCTTGGGAATCCAAGTCAATCAGACTCCAGAATGCACCTACATACATCAAACCAAATATGTTAAAGAGCTTCTGAAGAAGTTCAACATGGTTGATAGCAAAATGGCAAAGACTCCAATGCATCCTACAAGCACTCTAGGTAAGGAAGAGGTAAGTAAGAAGGTAGATCAAAAACTCTACAGAGGTATGATAGGATCTCTTTTATACTTGACTGCTTCTAGACCAGATATTCTGTTTAGTGTCTGCTTATGTGCTAGATTCCAATCAGATCCTAGAGAATCACACTTAACAGCTGTTAAGAGGATTCTGAGGTATCTGAAAGGTACTGCTAACATGGGTCTGTGTTACAGAAGATCTGATGAATTTTCATTAGTTGGATTCTGTGATGCTGACTATGCTGGAGACAGAGTTGAACGTAAAAGCACTTCTGGAAGCTGTCAGTTTCTTGGAAGTCATCTGATCTCATGGTACAGCAAGAAGCAACCTACCATTGCACTATCAACTACAGAGGCAGAATACATTGCTGCTGCTGGATGTTGTACTCGGATGCTCTGGATGAAGAGTCAATTAGAAGATTATCAAATCTATCAGAGTAACCTTTCTATCTTCTGTGATAATACTTCTGCTATATGTTTGTCAAAAAATCCAATCTTGCATTCTAAGGCAAAACATATAGAAATTAAACATCACTTCATCAGAGACTATGTTCAGAAGGGTGTAATTAATCTAGCTTTTGTTGATACAGATCATCAATGGGCTGACATTTTCACAAAACCCCTTGCTGAAGATAGATTTAAGTTTATTCTGAAAAATATTTGTATGGATTTATGTCCAGAGTAATATTTCTCAGAGGCAACCTCTCAGATGCAAAATGTTTAATAATCTGAAGTATTTCATCTGTCTATTTATTCATTTATATTTATTTGATTATTTCGTTTTGGGTAAAACTCTGAACTAACTAGCTCAGAAGATCTGAAAGTTGGAAACGTTTCATTTCGTGAGAGAAATCAAAAGAGCCAACAAAGCAAACACGTGGCATTCAATTTCTGAAAAGATTGAGTGCTTAACTGATTGGACGTTTGAGGTAATGCTTTGAAAATCTCACTTTTCTTGTTTTTCCCCCAGTTGTCATAATTTAATGTGAAATGATTACTTTTCATTTAATGCTGTCCAAACGTGCGTAAGTGTCTTTTGTGTGCCCTATGCTTGTTTTTTTTTGGTTTCCTATATATATCACCTATCACACTTCTATCACACTTTCCACATTCACTTCATTCATGCGTTTCTGCTTTCTTTTCAATCTCTTCCAAAACCCTAAACCGAAACCAAGGTATTCTTCCTCTTCAATGGCGTCAACCTCAAACACTGCTGCAAAACCTAACAAGACTATCATGTACAAAGAACCTGAACGAACCTTATTCACTCCAGTGGCTGATCTAGAGGTGCTCTGTGAAAGCTTCATTGACCTCGAATCTTTAAAGGAAAATGGGTTTGATCTCATTTCTGCCATCAAAGCTCAAGGGTGGGAAAAATATTTTGAAAGGCTAATGGGGCCTGTTTTCCCAACACTGGTTAAGGAATTTTGGATACATGCAAGCGCTGGTCCCAAGTTTATACATTCTTCGGTTCTTGGAGTGGAGATAGTCATCACTGAAAACCTGATCAGACAACTGTTTAGCTATACTGAGTCTGATGGTGTTTCAAATCTTGCTTCTTCTCGCATCGATATGGCTAGGGTTTACGAAGAAGTTACTATTGCTGGTTTGCCGTCAAGTAAGGTTAAGGATTTAAAACCCATTTATAGGATCTGGGCGAAAATCTTTATGAGTACGTTTTTCCACAGAAAACCTTCAAACTCTCCAGATTATGTGAGTTCTGAACATTTGTATTTTATGTACTGCATTAGCAAAAATGTCAAAGTGGATCTACCGTATCTCATCTTCAGTCATTTATTAACTCATGTCAAAGAAACCAGAGAGGAAGTAAGGGCGAAAGCTGGTAAAGTAAGGACACGGATACCCCTGGGAAGGTTGATTTCTGATATACTTGTTGAGAACAAGCTGGTTCAACATCTGACTGATGCGAAGATTACAGAAGATCTGACTCACATCATTGGCTCTGAAATTAATGGGCTCAATCTGAAGAGGATGAAAATCATCTCAGAATTGAAAGGACAACTCAGGAAGATCAACTCTGACGAGATTCAAGGTAGAAAAGTTCCTGTGGAAGATTTTCCACTGTTCAGTGCAGATGAACCTAAGGAATTTGTCTGGCTGTACATTACTGAATGCCTAAAGGAAGGAATCCCTTTACCTGCCAATCTCGTTCAGAAGCCTGGAGAAGAATTGCCTAATCAGATGAAGGAAAGGCGCAGTAAGAGGAAGGCTGACGAAGAATCCGTTCAGAAGAAGAGAAAAGCTCCTGAAGCGTCAAGAAAGAAGAGGAAAGAAGGAAAGAAGGCCAGAAGCAGTCCAAGAGAAGCTACTCTGGAAGAAATCAGAGACACCATTCAACAGGTATTAGCCTCTGATCCTACTCCTACTGTTCATTCACCACTATCTTCACCACAACTCTCTCCAAGCCTCATACCAAGAACTTCAAAATCTAGAAAGTCTGTCAATATCTCATCCGAACCACTATCCTCTGAACCAGTAAATTTACAATCATCTCCAGCACCAATCCCATCTAATCCACAACATCAAACTATTCAAACAGAAATTCCACCATCAGAACCAATTTTATCTGAAAACTCTCCAACAATAACTCCACCAGAACCAACTCAACCAGAAAATTCTCCAACAACACCTCCACAACCAACTTTGTCGCAACAAGAGAATCCCCACTTAGAGACTCCCCAACCACAAATAATTATTTCAGAACAAAATCATCCAGAGACTGTTCAAACGGAACACTCTGAACAAGCAATTCCCTCAGAAGATCCAAATCTTTCTGACAATATTCTTGATATTCCACCCCTAAACCAAACAATTGAAATTTCTTCTACATCTGTTCACTCAGATGAATCCTCTGATTCATCTGATTCATCTGACTATGATTCAGAATCACTCAAACAAGCTCGCTCTGAGAGTGTTATGAAGAAACATCTTAACATTGCTTTGTTTCATACCCCACCAAACTCTCCATCTCAACAACCATCTGAAGCTCAACCCTCTGACACTCAAACAGCTGAAAACCAAACCATTCCACAACCACCTGAAACTAATCCATCTGAGAATCAAACTCTTCCTCACTCAGCTGAACTCCCTCAATCTGTCATCCACAAATCTCAACCACCCACACCTCAACCACAACCATCTGAACCTACTCCTGCTAACACCCCTAATCCTTTTTCCTCTGGTCAGAATGAACAGTCAGATTTAGGATCTTGTGTTAATGCTATGTTTGATATTTTCAAAAAGGAGTTAGATTCTGAATATGATCGTGTTAAGGCTGTATGTATGTCTAGTTTGGACCCAAATGTTTCGAATACTGCGTGGAAGCGCTTCATCTGGATGTTTAACAAAGCTGCCCTAAAAGTTAGAGCAAAATGCTCTAAGCTTGCTAAGACTAAATTTGCTGAGTTAATAAAGGTGACACTGATGAACATGCCTCCTCCTCCTCCTGTGTTACTATTGGAAGCTGCTCCTCCAGTTGTTCCTGATTTTGAAATGGTTGAACAAGCTTCTGTTGAAAACCAATCTGAAGGGAACCCTGCTGCTGCTGCATCTGCTCCGTCTTCATCTGTGGTTTCAGAACTTGTGAATGATGTGAAGGATATCAAGGACTGGATGATCAAGCAAGAGAAAACAACCGATGAAATCAAGACCTGGATGTCTAAGCAAGAAGAGTCAGCTGCCAAGATGACAGAGCTTCTGACCCTCATTGCCTCTCGCCAGACCTAGTTTTATTTGTTGTTTTGCACATGAACTGAGTTTTTGATGTTTGGTTATCATTATTGTGTTATGTGTTTTTTTGACCCCTGCCTGTTTGTCTGTTTTCTTTGGTTTGTTTTGTTTTAATTGCATGCTAACATGTTTTGCTCCTATTTGCTTCTTCTCTTTTATTTCCTTCCGTCTTTGAAAATCTTTTTGATTATGACAAAAAGGGGGAGAAAAAGAGAAACTGAGTGATTCAACCTATAAGCATTTACCAAAACTAAAATTCAGACATTTTTATTAACTTATTTGAATTTAAGTCTTTCAGATTATACTGTTATATCTGACATAATTCATTGAAGTTACCCTGAGACTGTGTCAACCAGAACCTGATTCTCTAAAGAAAATCTGAGTATTCAATCAACTCTGATATCTTACTCTGATACATTTATTCAATCATCTGGCATCAAGATTTGACTCTGAACTCATTCATCAGGCTCTGAATCTGAAATGTACTCAATCAGAAAGGGAAGTATTCTATTCTATTGTAGTATTTATTTCAGGGGGAGATTGTTTATCTCAGGGGGGGTTTCTAATTCTTACTCTTTATTGAACAAATTTTCTCATGTTTTGTCATCATCAAAAAGGGGGAGATTGTAAGAGCACAGATTGTGTCTTAGTTATATCTCTATGTTTTGATGATAACAATTATATATTTTGTATTCAAGAATTATATACTCTAAACGTGTTCTAGATTGTTTGCTACAGGCACTAAAGTAAATTATCTTAAGAAAGCAAATTGCATCTGAACATTGGTTGTATGAAAGACTTCATAAGTTCAAGAGTATCTTAAGTGATGATCTGAACATTGCTCCCAGAAGAATCTGACTACTGTCTCTTGAAGATTCTGAAGAAGGAGCCTCTAAAGCATAGAAGACTCTGCTCTAAAGGATTTACACGCTCAAGCACACAAGCTGCACATACTCTGATTCAGCTCAATCTGAAGAACTTTCAAGACTCTGAAGATCCAGATGATCCGTGATCAGAAGACTCTGAAGATTCAGATTCTTATGTTGAAAGCTGAACTTACTTTGAAGAAGATTTAAATATGTACGTTGGTCTTTCTCAACAGCTCTTTCCTATTTTGTGCTAGACACAAGGACACAGACAAAAAGGTTTTATCTGTGCATTCCATTCTGAGGAAAGTATTCTGCAAGTGAAGACAAAAAGCATCAGGCCTGTTTCAGCACAGCCTCCAATGTGAAGACAAAAGGGTCTAGGCTTTTCTGCACAGCCTTCAACGTAACAAGACTTCTTGGATCTTAGTGCCTATATAAAGAAGTCCACTCCATCTTCTTCAGCATCGAATCTCTAGCAAAATCACTCCTCAAAGAAAATCTCAAAAATCTCTTTATCATATTACTTTGCTTTATCTTTATTCTTAACTTAAGAGAAATATCACTGTTGTGATAACAGCTTATTAGAAGCATTCTTACTCTTGTAAAAGTTTTACTTTGTTTGTAAAAGGTTTTCCTTAAGAGGATCCAGTTGGGATCAGCTGCTCTTGAGAAGACTAAGAACGGTTGTTCTTAGGTGTTGCTATTTGTAATCTGTTTGATTAAAATAGTGGATTAAGTCCTTGACAGAGAAAGGCAAATCACTCTTGAGAGGGTGGACTGGACTAGTTGTTTTCAACGAACCAGGATAAAAATATATGTGTTCTAATCTTTGATTTTTTAGTCTTACTTATTCAACCCCCCCTTCTAAGTAATTTTCTCACCTTCACTCCATTCCTCTCTGTGATACAGAGTCTCTCTAAGACACTCACCCCCTTCCTTTGGAAGGCTTGGTGCTATTGTCTAAGGGATAGAACTCTTGAGAGAAAATGTCTTATGTGTTAGCAGCAGTTGGTTTGCCACCATTGGTAGTCAACTAATTGCTTAAACACCCAATTCACTCTGGTGATTGATCCCTCAGCTTGGAGGATAGGACTTGAAGAAAAGCCATTGTAGACTGAAGATTGACAACCAAAGCCCTTGCTTGAAGACTGTGAAGATAGAGACTGCTGCTGACTGAAGCTTGTAGCTGATTGGAGATGACTTGAAGATGGATATTGATGCAGAGCTGCTGTGGCTGTTTATTTTTGCTGTATTTCATTTCTGATGTATTGATTGGTTTTCCTGATTGTATTGTTTGTTGTTTACCCTGTTGGGTTGAAAGTGAAGCCTGTTCACTTTTGCCTATTGTTTTCTAGGTTCGAGGTTGAGTGGGACTCCCTTGCCTCGCTTGTATTGTTGCATTCATGCATTTTACTGTTTTACTATATATATCTGCTATTGTTTCTGTTTCCGTTTATCCCTTAGGATCTCTGTTTCTCTCTGCGCAAAGAGGAGCATGATAGACACTAGGTCTTAACCCATGCATGATAACATTAGGTTAGTTTGTTTCCCTTCGCAACCGTAGGTTAGAGTTCTGTGTCTTTCTTTCTCAAAACAAACAGAAAAACACTATAAAATTTCAAACACAATAAAAGACACTTCTTCCGTAAAAGAATGTGAGCTCATCAAGACGTCGTTTTTGTCCGCTTGGACTGCTAATTAGAAAAACCTTTTTTAGAAGGAATAAAATCAACCAAGACAGACTTGTGTCGTACGTGGCCCGAACTACGTTCGCTCTGATCTTTCATGTTGTATGAAAGTACGTAGGCATAGGATGCGATATCCTAGCGAGCAACCTTCCCCTCCTTTCCCGTAGGTAGGAGAACTATGTTGACTCTGATTTCTCGTTCCAGACGGGAATACGTAGGCATAAAGTGCGATACTTTGCCGAGTCATTTTATTTTCATTCTCTTTTCTTTTTAACCCTTAACCCTTAGAGTAGATAGAATAACAATCCATACCCGAAAACAAGCGTGGATCCCGTCGAGTACGACGGACGTGAGGGGTGCTAATACCTTCCCCTTGCGTAACCGACTCCCGAATCCAGGTTTTGGTTGCGACGACCATACATTTCCCGTGTTGTGCGAGGTTTACTCTGAGCGTTTCCTTTCCCTCCTGTGGGATAAATAACGCACGGTGGCGACTCTTCTGTTCAGCCGGCGCCGATTTTTGCAGTAGCGACACCTAGCGCCCTTATTGCTTCCAGCACCCCCCATTTTCTGGGCCCAATCGAATTAAACTAGTTTTCATTGCTGATGACACCCCTCCCATTCATTTCTCTTAATTTCTTTTCTTCTTAATTTTTGTTTCCATGCTTGTTGAAATTAATTCACACAAAAATAGCAAAAGTTGATATTAAATTCTAAGAAAATTTATGCATACAAATTAAGATGTTTAGAATTTTGTCATGCTTTTATTTTTCATTTTTCATGCATTTTCATTTTATTGCATATTTTCTAGTTTAATATGTGTTTAATGATGAAATAATGATGTGATGATTTTGTCCATTTTCTTTCTCACTCATGATTCTGAATTTGATCTTGGATCTTTGTGTGTTGTTTGTGTACATATTGATGTTGCCTTGTGATTTTTATCATGATTTTTAAACCTTTGTAAATATGATTTTAGTGTAGTTGTTTAGGAGTGATCTTTAGTGGATCTCTTTAGTGATACCTTTCAACTTAGGATTTTATTAGAGGACTTAGAGATTGAATTAGGTCCTGATTTTTGAACTGTAGGTCATTAACAAATGCATGTTCCCATATAAAAAGAATTAGATTTTTAGAATGTGTTTTGATATTTTAGATAGAATATTCAAGTTGATTGTTCATTTGGTGCTTCAACTTTGGTGATTGTGTGGAATGGACTCAAAGTGGGATTTTCTTGCATAGTGGGCTTCTGGTTCTTATTGGAGGATATCATGGACATGATGAAGCTTTTGTGGAGTGGCTGGTGGAGCTTTTCTTTTCTATTTGTTAGCTTTTTGTAGCCTATAAGATTAGGGCTTTAGCAGAGAGCTTTAGAAATAGTTTTTTCTTCAAATAATGGTTGGTTTCATTCACCTTCCAATCCCATCCTATGATTCAAAGTCCTCATGTTAAAGTCTCATCTCTCCTTTGGAGGGATGTGTGACATTTACAATGAGTAGAACTTTTGAGGATGCATTTTTCGGATGACTGGTTGAGTGTCAGATGGGATTCCTTTGGTTTCCTGTCTGCTTCCCATTATCAAATAATCATCTTGTTGATTCTCTTCATTCTTGGTGGAGTGCATTGTTAAAGCTTGAAGATGGAGTACCCCTTTCCCTCTCTTGAAGATGATGGACTTGAAGAACCGTTATAAACTTTGGATTGGATTGCTG
Source organism: Lathyrus sativus (assembly GCA_963859935.3). Classification (NCBI taxonomy): domain Eukaryota; kingdom Viridiplantae; phylum Streptophyta; class Magnoliopsida; order Fabales; family Fabaceae; genus Lathyrus; species Lathyrus sativus. The sequence goes on from OZ012737.1 coordinate 173,439,365, forward strand.
TCAGAAGGTTGTTCTGCTGTGGAGTTTGCTGGCTTGTTTTCCCTGTTTGTATGTTTTCTTCTTGTGCAACTGTATTGATGTGACTTGATTGGCGTGATGCATTTAGATTAGGTCATGTAGTTGAGTAAGCCTAAGAGCATCCTAAGGGTTGAGCTTCTCCCCTTGCTTGTATTGCATTAGAGGTTGAGTTTCTCCCTCTGCTTGTATTTTTACTGTGTGGCTTTGCTTGCTGGTATTTGGTAGAGCTCAGCTCCCTTGCCTATGTGGTTTGTGGCCTTTGCGCCTTGTTTGCTTAGAAGTTGAGCTTGGCTCCTTCTGCTTGGTTGTTGCATACATGCATTTTATTTACAGTTGTTTACTATTTACTGTTTAAGCTGATGCTTTATCTGTTTTTGTATATCACTGGCATGATCCCTTAGGAATCTCACTTCCTTTGATAAGGAAGTGATGATTAGAACTTTAGGTTGAAACCTATGCATGATAACTTCTAGGAGATCCATGTTTCAAACCTCAACCATAGGATGAATCCTTGGCATGACAACATTAGGACTTGATAGTCTCCCCTTAGTGGAGCCTGTTCTCTCTTCTCATCTCAAAACAAATTAAAATACAGTAATAAAGGTTAACTGACGTCGTACTTTACGAGCCTTAAGCTACTTGAGAAAGGGTTGTCGAAGAGTTTCTTTTCGACATCTTAGATGTTTAGTATGGCACCCTTTGGGTGACATGCGACGCATTCACTCTCAGGTCATAGCCTCTAGTGCGACATTGGTTGCAAAAATCCATAAAAAACAGTTCTTCCGTAAAAGACAGAAAACAAACTTCAAACCTTTTTGCCCCGTGGGCCCATAATTCAAAGGAAGCTTTTCTGAAGAAAAGAGTGTCGTTAACTCCCAGTTCTACCACAAACGATAACGCCTAAGTCTCCAAGGGTCGAGCTGCGTACACCAAACTGTTGGAACTATTTGTTAACCCTACTCGAAAAAACAGATGAATCTGAATTCCCGTAATCCGTATTGTCCCGAACTACGTAAGCTTTGATCTCTCATACCTGTTGAGAGTACGTAGGCACAATACTGACGTATTGGCGAGCAACCTTCCCCGTAACCCGTAGTTAGTCGAACTATGTTGACTCTGATTTCTCATTCTCTGATGAGAATACGTAGGCATAAAGTGCGACGCTTTGCCGAGTCATTTTATTTTCTTTTTATACCGGCCTTGATAGGTAGATAGTTTAAATCAACCCGTCAGATAAACACAACAAGCCTGGATCCCATCGAGTACGATGGACGTGAGGGGTGCTAATACCTTCCCCTTGCGTAACCGACTCCCGAATCCAGACAATGGTTGCGATGACCTTGTCTTATACCTTTGCGTCAAGTTTTTCCGATCGTTTCCTTTCCCGTTCTGAGGGATAAATAACGAAAGATGGCGACTCTTCTGTTTTGCCGGCACCTTATTTTCGCGGTAGCGACAGCTGGCGACTCTGCTGGGGACTTGATAGTTTCTTGGGGATCCAACGTCCCTTATGCGAGTCAATATGGGGATCCAACGTCCCTGCGAGAGTCAATCCTAGCGCTTGTATGTTTACCTGTTGGGTTTTATTTATCGCATTTTATTTCCTGCATTTTATTTTGAGTATGATATGATTATTTGTGCTGTTGTGGGAGGGGCATTCTGATGAGTGAGAAGCCAGACCCAGGCTTGAGTGTACTTAGCATTAGTTGTGGAAATTAGTGGGCGCGTGCTTGCTTTGCAGCAACTAGTGTCTCATGAAATCCACGCTCAAACGAGGTTCTCCCGATTGACTTCTTTTCCAGCCCTTTGGGCTTGAGGGGTTGTTGGTTTGGAGGATTGTCGACTCTGGGGACCGATCATTTGGGATTCAGCTAAGTGAGTCCGCTTCAAGAGATGATGATGCCACACCTTCTAGGTATCATATCATCGTTCTTGAAAGTCTGTGACGCTGATGACCGCATAGGATGCCGAACTTGTGTCAGTTTAGGTCCATACCTGTGAGCAGGGTCGGGTTTGTTGCAGGAAACCTTAACCTTCAGACAACCTGGTTTTCTTGACAGTGAATCGGTTTTGTTGGTATCAGAGGTTCTCATCATCAAATATGTGTTTGTTCTTGACAGAGCAGATTTATGGTCTGGTATCAGGGGTTCTTATCATCAGAGATATGTGTGTTCTTGACATAGCAGATTGTGGCCTTTCTCCGCAACAGCACAGTCGTCTTGATCTCCTGCTGCATGATTGCATTTTTCATTTTTGCATACTCATTTGCATATCATTAACGTGTGTCTGTGTTGCAGGTACCGTTTCCCCCGTTCAGGTTTTCTTGCCTTCTGTTGTGCTATTATGGGTTCTCTGAGGAAGACTGTGGCCTATAAGCTCCCCACTCCTGATATTGTTCAGTTGTCCAGTTTGATTGCTTTGGCAGATGATTCTATGAGAGGTGAATTCAGAAAGTCTTATGGGAAACTGCTCAGTTTGGTTCGTAAGCCTTCGGTGTATGAGTTGAATGCATTATATGCCTTGCTGCAGTTCTACGATCCTCCTTTGAGATGCTTTGCTTTCCAGTACTTCATTCTCGCACCTACATTAGAGGAGTATGTTAATTTATTGGGTGTGCCTATCAGGAGTCAGATGCCTTTTATTCATATGGATGTCGAGCCTAATCTAGCTAATCTAGCTCTTTCTCTGCATCTGGATGCCTCCGAGTTAATCTTGTCCAAGTGGAACGGGGTTCCCGGTTTCTCTTTACAGTTCTTAGTGGGAAAAGCCCAACAGTGTGCCAAAGACGGTTGTTGGATCGTGTTCAACACCATCCTTGCTCTCTGCATATACGGTATCATTTTGTTTCCCAACCTGCCCGATTTTGTAGACTTGGACGCTTTTCATATCTTTGTCTTAGGGAATCCAGTCCCTACCTTGATTGGAGATGTCTACCATTCCTTCCATTACAAGAATGAGAATAGAAGGGGTAAGAATGTCTCATGCTGCGTGCCCCTATTCTATAGATGGTTTGATAGTCACCTACCCAAGAAAGGTCACTTTGCTTCATCTGCAGCCACAGCTGAGTGGTCTGAGCATTTGATGAGTCTATCAGCAGAGGACATTGTTTGGTTTGATAGAGATATGTTGGGTACTGAGGTTATATTCAGCTGCAGTGGGTTTTCGAATGTGCCTTTGATAGGAAGGAAGGGATGTATCAACTATAATCCATCTCTGCTTGTCTGACAGTTTGCTTATGCTTTGAGGGTTCCGCCAAAGGATGAAGAGGTGCAGGAATCTCTGTACCTCACTGGTCTTCTAGAGGGGAATATGTTATCTAAGCTTCAGCATGCTTGGATGATATCAGTAGACGAGGGAAGCCATTGTTGGGAAAAAGCAATAGCCAAGCCTACGCTCCGTATGTGACCTGGATCAGAGCCAGAGCAGAGATTATCGGGATGCCTTTTCCACCTGCTAAGCAGGAATGCCCTCCAGTGGTGGAGAAGCCTACTACCGTGTCTATTCAGCAGTATGATCAGGTGTTAGCTGAGAGAGAGGAGCTGAAGAAGGCAAATGAAGAATTGGAGAAAGAATTGGCTCAGCTCAGAAGCGAGAGAAATGAAGTTGTCCACTCCTTCAAAAGGCAAACAGAGTTGGTGAACAGGTTAGGTACGGATTTGACTAAGCAGATAGCTGAGCATGAACGCTTGGGACTGGACTTCAAATCTGTCAATGACGTATTGGTCACTAAGAAGCAGCACTTGGATGAAGCGTACCGGAGAATATCCAAGTTTAATCAGCAGTGGAACGCCACTCTAGCCAACGGCAAGGAACGGGAGGATAAACTGAAATAGCAGATCTCCAAATTAAAAGCTCAGGTGAAGGCTAGTGAGAAGAAGTTTGATGAAGAAACTGCTCGCAGATATGCCGCTGAAGACCTGCTAAACAAGGCTCTCGCTAACCTGAAGGAGCGCAAACAAATGTTTGAATACAAGAAGCGGATTTTAGACGATTGTTTCGGCGAAGGACCACGGGAAGACTCCGTCGAAGGTCTTCAATACACTATTATGCAGAGGGAGTTACTCGTCGAAGGGTTGCTCACTCGGCCTGATCATCCAAAAACGAGGGGTTTGTTAGAAGAGTTTCGCGCCCGTGGCCGTGCTTGACTATATTTGTAATCCCTTTGTTTTTGATCATTGTTGTATGCTGACCATCACCAGGCTTGTTGGTCGAGGTCATGCTATTGATTCTGCTTGTACTCAATGACATTGTATGCCGCCTTGATGGGATTTCTTTATATATATATATGAGACGTCATTTCCATGACTGGATCCAGACTTCTTGTTGTCAGCACCGGCACTTCGGCACTAGAATCGGGGGAGAAATCTCCCTAAGGCACAGACACACGTTAGCATTTTCATGAAGCATTTGCATGACGAGCACCTTGTCATTTTTCTAACCCTTTGTGTATGCAGGTTGTCTCAGGATTGACCAAAGACCGATTCACCGATATCTGACCAGAGCGAATCAAGCTAGAGCAATGGAACAAGTGCAGACTGACATCCAGGAACTCCGAGAGAGGATGGACCGCTTCATGGAGCTCATGCAAGTGGTTGCTAACGGCCAAGATCAGCTCACAACATTGGTCCAACCTCTGATCTCCAGGGTTGATAGCAGCAGTGTGCTTCATGGAGGGAGCGTTCCAGTCCCTCCACCTGTTGAAACCTCTCAGGGTGGCATTCCCGTGACCGGGGGGAATGGAAGTGGTAACGGAAATGTGATCACTAACATCGGGCCTAACGGTAATACGACTGGCGTCGGTAACGGAAACTTTGAGGCCAATGGCCATACTGGACTAGGCCATGGCAACACAGGTGCTGGAAATCTGTATGGGCCTAATGCTACTGGATTTGCTGCCGGCAATGGCACTCAGCCATGGCTAGAAGATCGCCAAGAAGATTTGTTCTAACAGAAGAGTGGTGAGGGAGAATTGAATGTTGAGGCACGTTTGAGGTTTAAAGCACTCGAGGACAAAATGAAGAGTTTCGAGAACCTGAACACTATGGGTGTCGACATGACTAAACTGGGATTGATTTCTGATTTCAAGGTGCCTCCTAAATTTAAGGTACCCGACTTTGAGAAATACAAGGGTACCACTTGCCCTCGTGTACACTTAAGGTCATACTACCGAAAGATGTCCGCTCACTCTGAAGATGAGAAGCTGTTGATGCATTTCCTTCAGGATAGCTTGTCCGGTCCATCCCTGGAATGGTATATGGGTTTGGAACCCACCAGTGTGTGAACATGGAAAGAACTTATTGAGGCCTTTGTACACCATTATCAGTATAACAATGACTTGGCTCCGAACCGGGTTCAACTGCAGATCTTGTCACAGAAGAACAATGAGGGGTTCAAAGAATACGCCCAGAGATGGCGTGAATTAGCAGCTAGAGTCCAGCCGCCGATGGTTGAATGAGAGCTTGTTGAAATGTTTGTAGCCACTCTCCCGGGGGTCTATTACGAGAAACTGGTCAGTGGTATGTCAGGGAGTTTCTCCGATCTCATCATTACTGGCGAGCACATTGAAAATGGGATCAAATTGGGGAAAATTCAAGGTGTTGATCTATCCTCAGCTGGAGGAGGAAAGAAACCATACAGTAACAAAAGGCGTGAAGGAGTGACGAACACCGTGTCTAACGCTCGGAGGAAAGGTAAGGGCCAGCGCCAGTAGGTTGCTAGCATAACCATCCCTGCTGTCCAACAACCCCAGCCACAGCAGCAGCAGCCAAATCAGCAAGGGTACAAAAGGTATCAGAACATAGCACCTCTGGCAAATCGTCACCTTGAGACACCACTCATGTCTTATGCTCAGCTATTACAAACTCTGCTTCAGTTACAGCTAGTCCAGAAAAGAACCCTGGCTCCCTTGACAGGGGCACCTCCGCAGGGTTATGATGCGAATGCAACATGTGATTTTCACTCAGGGGCACCTGGCCACACGATAGAAAACTGTAAGGCATTCAAGCACAAGGTGCAAGATATGGTGGATGCTAAAATCATCAATTTCTCAGATAATGTGCCGAATGTCACAAAGAACCCTATGCCGAACCATAGGGGAGGTGGGGTGAATGCCATTATTAAAGAAGAGGACTCATATTTATTGACTGATGTCAAGAATCTGAAGACACCACTTAGCTTCGTTAAAGCCAAGCTGATGAAGACAGGCATCTTTCTGGGCTATGGAGAATTGTGTATGGGCTGTGCGATTCGTTCCGACGGCTGTGAACAGTTGATAATAGGGATTCAGAGTCTGATGACCGAAGGAAACTTGCAGTTTAGCCGAAGGGCCGAATGTGGACTTGGAGAGATAGTGCTGAAACAAGATGATGAAGTTGCCACCATCACCATCCCTCGCAAGACAATAACCATTTCTGCACCCAGGCCGCCCACGATTACCATCACCAAGGCTGGGTCGATACCTTTTGAAAGCACCAACGTTGTCCCATGGCACTATAGGGCATACGTCTACTATAACGGATAGAAATTGGAACTGGAGCCATCTGGGCAGTCTGTGGATAACCTAGTGGGAACTGGCGGAATCACACGTAGCGGAAGAGTATTTGCTCTACCTGAGATTGTGGTGGACAAAGCTGACAAAGCTGAGAAAACTAATAAGGGAAAGAGTAAAGTCATTGAGGAAACCCCTCGTGGGGTAGAGAAGGACTTACTTGTAAAGGACGCTGAAGAGTTCATGAGGTTGATCAAGAAGAGTGATTACAAGATCGTTGACCACCTCCATCAAACACCTTCGAAAATCTATATTCTGAATTTGTTAGTGTGTTCTGAGGCACATCGCAACGCGTTGTTAAAGGTTTTGAATGCCACGTATGTACCGCAGGAGATCTCGGTCAACCAGTTGGAGGGGGTAGTAGCCCACGTGAATGCTGGAAACGGGTTAGGGTTCACTGACCTGGAGCTGACGTCGAAGGGAAGAAACCACAACAGCGCCCTGCACATCTCGATAGAGTGTAGAGGAACAGTTATGTCCCATGTGTTGGTGGACACTGGGTCATCGCTCAATGTTCTCCCGAAGAAGGCATTGGTGAAGCTAGATACAAGAGGATTGATTTGCACACCCAGTGATCTGGTTGTGAAGGCTTTCGATGGAACCAAGTGTCATGTCTTTGGAGAGGTAACTCTACCAATCCAAGTTGGGCCAGAAACTTTCGACGCAGTCTTCTACATCATGGACATCATGCCAGCCTATAGTTGTCTGTTAGGCCGACCATGGATCCATTCTGCTGGTGCCGTGACCTTCACGTTGCACCAGAAGCTCAAGTATGCTGTAGGGGGCAGCATTGTAACTGTCTGCGGCGAGGAAGATATAATGGTGAGTCATTTGTCGTCCTTCAAATATGTCGAGATGGATGGGGAGATCCATGAAACCTTGTGTCAGGAATTCGAAGTTGTTAAGGTCAAAGACGTGACTCCAGTAATGATTGAGAAACTAGAGATGACTTTCTCTTCCTTCAAGGAAGCTCGGGCCGTTGTTCAAGCCGGATCTGCCCCAGGCTGGGGGCAAGTTCTAGAAATACCTAACAAACAGGACAAGTTTGGGTTAGGATACTCTCCTAATGACGAGGCCTCCTCCTCTCACAATGCGTCGCGAGTTAAAGGTCCGATCCAGTTTACAAGTGGCGGGGTGATATTTGAAAGTGTCAACGCAGTATTTGAAGACGGTGAAGACAACGATTGCAACCTGGATTCCTGGATCCAACCAAGTAAAACAGGCCAGAGCCTCAACAACTGGTCCATCAGGGATATCGTCCAAGTGACAGGCAAATAGTAATGATTTACTTTCTCCAATTATTTTACAACCCTATGTCCTACCCGGGGCATAGTGGTTTTATTGTCAGGGCCTTATTTGATTATGTACATGTATTTTACCAATAAATCAAAAGGCGTTTTTCTTCGCATTCAAATGTTGTGATCTCTTTTATTCCTGTTTTATATTTGTTTTGAAAAACAATAAAATGGCAATAGGGTGTGTGCTAACCTGCATATCCTTGTTTTAAGCTTAATCCTTTTTATTGCAGGATCCACATTGCAGACGACATCGACTCTGGACCTTCTATGACTCACTTCGACTTCGATTGCCCGACCTATCAAGATGAAGAAGAGATTGATGAAGACAAAGACCTTCCCGAAGAGTTGGCCCGTTTGTTGAAACAAGAAGAGAAAGTCATTCTGCCTCACGAGGAAGAGATTGAGATTGTGAATCTGGGTTCTGAGGAACTTGTCAGGAACGTCAGGATAGAGGCTGCATTGCAGAGTGATGCCAAGCAGAGATTGGTCGAGATGCTTCGAGAGTATAGTGACATCTCTGCTTGGTTATACGAAGATATGCTCAGACTTAATACTGACATTGTGGTCCATCACTTGCTGCTGCGAGAAGATTGTCCTCCCGTTAAGCAGAAGCTTAGAAGGACATGACCAGATATGGCCGTTAAGATCAAAGAAGAAGTGCAAAAGCAGCTTGATGCTGGCTTCTTAGCGGTCACTACTTACCCTCCGTGGGTCGCCAACATAGTGCCTGTACCGAAGAAGGACGGTAAGGTACGAATGTGCGTCGATTATCGGGATTTGAATAGGGCGAGCCCTAAAGATGATTTCCCGCTCCCTCACATTGATGTGTTGGTCGACAATACAGCTCATTTCTCCGTGTTTTCATTCATGGATGGCTTCTCCGGCTACAATCAGATCAAGATGGCGCCAGAGGACATGGAGAAAACCACGTTTATTACACCTTGGGGAACATTTTGCTACAAAGTAATGCCTTTCGGTCTGAAGAACGCAGGGGCCACTTACCAACGAGCAATGGTTACTTTGTTTCATGACATGATTCACCATGAGATTGAAGTCTATGTTGATGACATGATTGCAAAGTCCCAAACGGAGGAGGGGCATCTGGTCAATTTGCTGAAGCTTTTTGAGAGGCTTAGGAAGTTCAGGTTGAGGCTGAATCCTAACAAATGTACTTTCGGAGTACGGTCTAGAAAACTACTGGGGTTCATTGTGAGTGAAAAAGGCATTGAGGTTGATCCTGCGAAGATAAAAGCAATACAAGAAATGCCAGCGCCAAAAACAGAAAAAGAAGTTCGTGGTTTCCTGGGTAGAATAAACTACATTGCAAGGTTTATCTCTCAGCTCACAGCCACGTGTGAACCGATGTTCAAACTCCTAAAGAAAGATCAGGCAATTATCTGGAATGAGGATTGCCAGAAGGCATTTGATAAGATAAAGCAGTACCTACAGGAACCTCCGATCTTGATACCCCCAGTGGCCGGAAGACCCTTAATCATGTACTTGACAGTTCTTGAGAATAGTATGGGGTGTGTTCTCGGTCAGCACGACGAGACGGGCAGAAAGGAGCATGCCATTTATTATTTGAGTAAAAAGTTCACAGATTGTGAATCCCGTTACTCAATGCTAGAGAAAACGTGTTATGCACTCGCATGGGCTGCCAAACATTTACGATAGTACATGCTCAATCACACAACCATGCTAATTTCGAAGATGGATCCGATCAAGTACGTCTTCGAGAAACAAGCGCTTTCGGGCAGGATTGCCAGATGGCAAATGGTGTTGACGGAATATGACATTCAGTACGTTTCCCAGAAAGCCATCAAGGGAAGCGTATTGTCTGAATACCTCGCCGAACAACCGATCGAAGATTATCAACCGATGAAATTTGAATTCCCTGATGAGGATATCATGTTTCCCAAAGTGAAAGATTGTGATGAACCGTTGCCCGACGAGGGTCCAGACCGGAAATCCCAATGGAAATTGATATTTGTCGGGGCGGTTAATTCTTACGGAAGCGGTATTGGGGCAATCATCATGACTCCCCATGGATCCCACATCCCATTCACTGCTAGACTGACGTTTCCGATCACTAATAATGAAGCAGAATACGAAGCATGCATCATGGGTCTAGAAGAAGCAATTGATCTGAGAATCAAGAACCTAGATGTATATGATGACTCGGCACTTATGATCAACCAGATTAAAGGGGAGTGAGAGACTCGCCAATCGAATTTGGTGTCGTATATGAATTATGCCAGAAGGCTGCTTCCGTTCTTTGATCGAGTGGAACTCCATCATGTGCCCAAAGCTGAAAATTAGATGGCTGATGCCTTAGCCACGTTGGCTTCGATGTATAAAGTCAATTTTTGGAATGAAGCCCCAAGGATTGTCCTTTCTCGTCTTGATAGACCTGCATTCGTCTTTGCGATCGAGGAAGCCTCCGATGGCAAGCCATGGTTCCATGATATCCAGACCTTCCTTATGACTAAGGAGTATCCTGAGGGAGCGTCAACCTAGGATAAGAAGACTCTGAGGAGGCTGTCTGGAAATTTCTATCTCAATCCTGATGGAGTTCTGTATAAAAGAAACCACGATCTCGTGCTACTCAGATGTGTATATGAGAAAGAAGCGAGCTTGCTCATGGAAGAAGTCCATGAAGGCACATTTGGTACGCACGTCGGCGGGCATGCTATGACGAGAAAGATCCTGAGAGTAGGATATTACTGGCTGACGATGGAGTCGGATTGCTTTAAATTCGCGAAGAGATGTCATAAATGCCAGACTTATGCTGATAAAATTCATGTGCCGCCGTGCCCGTTGAATGTCATGTCCTCCCCGTGGCCGTTCTCCATGTGGGGCATCGACATGATAGGCAAGATCGAGCCCACTGCATCTAACGGTCATCGATTCATTTTAGTAGCCATCGACTACTTCACCAAGTGGGTGGAGGCAGCCTCGTATGCTAATGTGACCAAGCAGGTGGTGGCTAAATTCATAAAGAGGGACATCATCTGTCGATACGGAATTCCCGAGCGGATCATTACTGATAATGGTTCGAATCTGAATAACAAGATGATGAAGGAGTTATGCCAAAGTTTCAAGATTGAACACCACAACTCATCTCCTTAAAGGACGAAGATGAATGGCACCGTTGAAGCGGCCAATAAAAACATTAAGAAGATTGTACAGAAGATGGTTGTGACCTATAAAGTTGGCATCAGATGTTGCCATTTGCACTGCACGGTTATTGTACGACAGTACGTACATCAACCGGGGCAACTCCTTTCTCACTAGTGTACGATATGGAAGTTGTCCTACCGTTAGAAGTTGAGATTCCTTCTTTACGAGTTTTGGTTGACGTAAAACTCGATGAGGCAGAATGGATTAAGAACCAACTAAACCAACTCAGCCTAATGGACGAGAAGAGATTAACATCGATTGCATATGGTCGTCTGTACCAGAGCCGAATGAAGAAAGCTTATGATAAGAAGGTGCGTCCTAGAAACTTTCAGACGGGTGATCTCGTCCTGAAGAAGATTCTTCCTCCACACTCCGATCACAGGGGCAAATGGACTCCCAATTACGAAGGTCTGTACGTCATCAGCAAGGTCTTCTCGGGAGGAGCCTTTGTTATCCACAATGGATGGCGAAGATTTTGCATCCCCAGTGAACGCGGACGCAGTTAAAAAATACTTTTCTTAAAAAATGACCCGCTGGAAAGAAAAAGAATATCCAGACAAAAATGGGGCATCCCGGCGAACCATAAAAAGGAAAAAGGTTCGGGCAAAAATTAGGGATATAAATGAAAGAATGTACACCCGCAAAGTCGAAAACCAGGAAGGGCGACTTTGGCAAAAAAGGGTATCCCGGTGAATCGAAAACCCGAAAGGGCGGTTCAGGCAAAAGTTAGGGATTTGAAAAAGCAAATGACTGCGTTCCGCGTATGGACTTTCATTGTTTAGTGGTTTGGAAGACCTGGGGGTCGTTTATCTGAATCAATCTCTTCTGAAGCTGAAGCGTCGGAGAAGTATCAAAGTCGAGTGGGTCATAGAGGGATCAACTCATGGTGTTCGTCTACGCCACATTGCCGACATTTGTGTATATACTGATGTATATTTATGTTATTATGCTTGCGCAGCTTCCTCATTCCAGGAGCTTGCATCTGTTGTAAAACATTTTTGCCCATTCAGGGGTTCGTCATCAATGAAACATATACTATTCAGCAATTCTGTTTGCTTGTTTAGCATTTATCTGTTTTGTTTGCGAAAAAGAACGCCGATGTTTTTGATAAAATGCGCATACATAAACTTGCTTGCCTAAGCTGATAATTGTTGAAACATTGAATTACTTGAATATTGTCGCAGGATGATAACCTTGATAGGTCCCTTTGAGAAGGGTATCTTGTCTGTTAGTTTGTGTTGTTGCAGGTATGGCACATTCCAGGCGTTGCGCCGTATGTTGTCCAAGCAGGATGATTCCTTCTTCCCCAGCAAGTTCAGTAACGTCTCCCCACGGAGTCTGAACATAGGACCGCGAGCATTGATATGTCTCCACAGGCAGAGAAGATTCTCCCTCAACTTGATGCATCCTGAGGAAGGATCGTCATCTCCCCAGCTGAGTCATACGCTGAAGCATATGTTCATCCCCAGCACTGAGCCAGTGTGCAGTTTTCTCGTAGAAAACTATTCACAAGTGTTCAGCTTCTGATAGTTCAGACTGAAGTCTCCAGGAGAATTGAAATTCCCCACAGAGTTGTATTCTCCCCGGCAAGCAGGATGATTCCTTCTTCCCCAGCCGAGTTTGCAGTTCCCCAAGAGAGCCGAGTCCTTGGAAGCCGTTCAGGCCATGATTGGTTTTCCCCAGTAGAATGTTGAATAACTGATGCTGTAATTCCCCACCGGAGTCGTTATCTCCAAGAAAGTTTTAGCCGCGAAGGCCGTGCAGTTTATTTCTGCGACTGACATCGTTTGTCCTCATTAGTTTGTGGTTCGTACACCTAGTTAAGCGAGTTCAGGTCCTCGAGGAACCTTACTCCCCTGCAGCAGTCGACTGAAGTTCAGTTCCCCAGGCAGTCCAATTGAGATTGGTGTGACTTTTTCGCCTCGGCAGGATGATTCCTTCCTTTCCACCAGAGTGGTTCTTTCTCCTTGATAGGAGGATTCTCCCTTCAGCATTTATTTTGCTAATGGGGTTATAGCATTTTGCATGATTGCATAGCATTTACCCTAAATGCGTAGCATTTCCACCGTGTGGAGCATTGTACCATTGTCAAAGCATATGCATATGAAACATGAGCTAGGTAGTTACCGTTCTTGTTTGCAGGTGTTCCTACGCAGAATGGTTTGCTCAAGATGATTCTTGAAGTCTCCAGCGAAGTTGTTTGCTTAAGATGATTCTTAAAATCCTCAGTGAAGTCGCCAGAGAGGGTTGCTCAAGTTGATGCTTAGAGTCCCCGACATAGTGATTGCTCAGGATGATTCCTGAAATCTCCAGCAGAGTTATTGGTTCAGGATGATTCTTGAAGTCCCCGACGGAATTATTTGTCCAAGATGATTCTTGAAGTCCTCAGCAGAGTTGATTCATCCAGAATGATTTCTGGATCCCCGAAGCAGAGTTACTTGATAGTTCTCCAGAATTCCCAGCGGAGATGTGTCATCCCCAGCAGGTCTTAAACAGAGAAGTTCAAATTTCCTTGAAGACTTGATGATTGAAGTCCAACTGTGATGTCGAAGAAGTTCTCTCAGCTGATGCAGAGTGCCTGATGGCAGAAATTTGGATATCCCTATTTGGTTCATGATTGACCGAGGATTCTATTCCCGGCTTACTAACGAAGTCTGGCTGACGCCCGAAAATGTCTTTGAATGGGCTTCATCAGCAGAATGCCTAATGAGTCCCGAGGAATCCTTCTGCCATGTCGCAGAATGCCTGACGGCAATATCAGCTATGTATCACCGGTTACCGAGTGACCAGTGAGCCATTGATGACTTGAGGAAGAAGCTGCAGCGAAATCTGATAATCATCCCGACGGAGATTTGAGAGCAGCCATCATTCACCAGTTACCGAATGACCGGTGACCCCTTATTGACTTACTGATGTAGTCCGACAAAGATGTTGTCGACGTGCCTAGCGACACGATGAGTCCATAGGTGACGATAAGGAATTCTTCTGCAGTGGCGCAGAATGCCCGACGGCAAAATCAGCCATCATTCACCAGTTTCCGAGTAACCGGTGATCCCTTATTGACTTACTGATGAAGTCCGACAAAGATGTTGTCGACGTGCCTAGCGACACGATGAGTCCATAGGTGACGATAAGGAATTCTTCTGCAGTGGCGCAGAATGCCTGACGGCAGAATCAACCATCCTTCACCAGTTACCAAATAACCGGTGATCCCTTATTGACTTACTGATGAAGTCCGACGAAGATGTTGTCGAAGTTCCTAGCGACATGATGAGTCCATAGGCGACGATAAGGAATTCTTCTGCTATGACGCAGAATGCCTGACGGCATGATCAACCATCCATTATCAGTTACCGTGTAACCGATGACCCCTTGATGACTTGAGGATGAAGATCTACAGCAAAATCAGATGATCATCCTGACGGAGATTTGAGCTTTGACCCTTCACCAATTACCGTCTGACCAATTCCCCAGCAGAGTTGCCGTGCAATTGTCATGCTCAGTTTCGAAGATGTACCTACCAATCGAAGTACCGTTTATCCGTACGGTTGGCAAATCATCAGTTACCGTGTAACCGGTGACCCCTTGATGATTTGAGGATGCAATGATATCAGATAAATCAGAGAATCACCCTGACGGAGGTTCAGATCAGTATTTCTCCAGCTAGTTGTCGTGCAACTATTATTTTAGTTTCCGAAGATTTGTCCCCATCAGAGTACCGTGTACTGTGTAGTTGGAAAATTTCCGGGTTTGTTGGTATTCAACCGTCTTTTACCTTGATTGTGTGAGAGTCGTTCGCTTCTCACCCAGTCAAGTCCAAGCCGTTTGAGTAGGGGCAGCGGTTGCACCCTAAAATTTGCCCAACTTTTCTTTACCTAGCTTATGTTTCATTTCATTCACATTAGCATTATCATTTGCATTTCATTGACATGTATGCAGGAGATCAAGAGGTATGATTACCAATCAAAAGCTATACAAGACTTTGAAGCTGGCTAAGAAGGTTATTCAAGTGTTCAAGGGTTGATATCCTTGCCAGAGAAGTTAAAAGATCCTCAGAGAGAGTGATTGAAGCCAAGTGTGTAGGTCTCCTAACTTGAGAGTTGTGGAGAGCCATCAGATGATTCTGAAGCCACAGAGATGGACTTGAGGCCTTGAGAGATCCCTCTAGAAGTGTTAAAGTTCATTTGGGACCTCAGACAAGTCCATATGCAAGATTAAGAAGCCTCAACCATGAGTGGTGCAATTAGGGTTTGACTGGGTCAACCCTAAGTCAACTGAGGGTTTGAAGAAGGTTGAGACCTAATTCAAGAGCCATGTGACCATGGATGGATACATTGAGATGTTTTAAGGGTGATTCCTAGGTTAAATCATCAGGATTGAAGAGTTTGAGAAGTTTCAGGCTAGGGTTTCTAAGACTTGACAGTGTAAAATCCCCTAGCTTGACCCCTGACTGCCAGGCCATCTAACTCAAGATATGATCTTCATCTCATATTTACCCTAACATTATTGTTGTAGGGCATGACCTTAGCTTTAATTTGAGTACTAGAAGTCCTTGATAGGATTTATAGAACTCAAGTTATGAGCCAGACAAGTTACAAGTCATCTGAGGCATGTGAATTTGGAGCTTGAAAGTTACCCAACTTGCAAGACACTTTTTCCCTAGAAGTATGGTTCCTATGAACTTTTGGTCAACATTAATGTTGTTCCTTATCCTCTTAGCTTTCCATAGAGTACTAGAAGTCCATGATTGGATTTGTAGAACTCAAGTTATGGCTTTGATAAGTCAGGGGTATTTTGGGTATTTGGGCATTACAGGTCATTTTGAATCATAGGTCAATTTCATCATCTTGCAAGCCTCAAATGGATTTTTTTTCAACATGAAAGTTGCTCAAAATGATGTTTTTAGCTTATCCAAGTATCAATAGTTCATTGATATGGATTATATCAAGCATTGGTTGAAGAAAATTCACATAAAGTCCATTTTAATGAATTAAAAGGTGAAAATTCAAAATAATTGGAAATACCATGTTTTCAAGTCAAATTTGTGGTCATTTTGAATGGAATTGATATTCTAAAGAGATTTGCATTATCATATTTTTGATTTGAAGTTAATAACATAGCCATTTGGAAGATTGCTTCATAAGTAAGAAACATATCAAACACACTCCATGGATTGAAATCAAGGGAGGAGAACCATTTCTTTACATTCCACAAGTGTTAAGTGAATCATTTGGACTGAAATGAACAAGGCTAGAATGTGCATACCAACATTGAATTTTTGGAAGAGAGTGAAAATCCAAAATCCACAATTGGGCTTGGTTTGGGCCTCCAACTTGTTGAAACAGAATATAAATAAGATTTGGATAAGTTTAGGAAGCTTCTAGTGCCAAAATTCATGGAGAAGACATTGGAGGAAAGTGAAGAAAAGAGCTTGAAAGTGAGATTTTGTTTTTGAGAATCAGAGGTTTTCAGCAGGAATTGATCATCAAGAATCATTCACCATTAACCACTGAAGATTTCTGCACGAGTTGGAAGAGAATTGAGGCCTGAAACCACTGCAATCGAAGTTCAAAACCAGGTTTCTACTTCTTGAAATTTCTCTTTGTTTCTGCATTTTTGTTGGATTAGAAGCATGTGGTTAGGTTCCCCTTAGGATATAGATGGATTCTGGATGATTAATTTGAACATTAGTGACAATTTAAGGATGATTCCATTTTCGGTTGAGAGTGATATTTTTCGATCCTTGCGTTTTTAGCATGATTGAGTAGTGTAGTTGGATTCCTTGTGAAATTTTGCACGATTTTCATTCAAAGATCATAGCGTTTGGTTGAGTGTGGAGAGAGTTAGGGTTGAACAAGGCCGGCCAGAGAAGCCACCGGCGATGGCCATGGCTGCGCGCGCTTTGAGTGTTTGCAGAGGAATTCAAAAGGTAGGAGACATAATATCCTCCGTTCGTTCGCGAAGAAGACGAGACTTAGTCCATCAATCCAAGCGCTCACAATGTGCCACATACCCCCTCCCCAAAGCGCACCGTTTTGGTTTGGTGAATTCCCCAGCTTTGTGTGCTTCGCAATACATACCGAGCGAGCGTGGGTTCAATCCCTCACGCATACGTTTTTTCTGTTAATTTGTGAACTGAATGAATTAGCTTGTGTGTTGGGCTTCATGATCCTGTGCTATCACCACCCCCCTATTAGGCCCAATGTGATTTTACAACATAGAATGACTGCTTAGTGCACCCTCCCCTGGCATATTCCTGTGAACTGAGTTGAAACTCAGATGGGCCTAGCGCCCTTATTGCTTCCAGCACCCCCCATTTCCTGGACCCAAGCGAATTAAACTAGTTTTCACTGCTGATGACACCCCTCCCATTCATTTCTCTTAATTTCTTTTCTTCTTAATTTTTGTTTCCATGTGTCGCTACTGCGAAAATCGGCGCCGGCTGAACAGAAGAGTCGCCACCGTGCATTATTTATCCCAACGGAGGGAAAGGAAACGCTCGAGGTAAACCTACCGCAAAACGGGGAAAGGAATGGTCATCGCAACCAAATCCTGGATTCGGGAGTCGGTTACGTAAGGGGAAGGTATTAGCACCCCTCACGTTCGTCGTACTCGACGGGATCCACGCTTGTTTTCTGGTACGGATTGTTATTCTATCTACTCTACAGGTCTGGGGTTAAAAGAAAATGACTCGGCAAAGTATCGCACTTTATGCCTACGTATTCCCGTCTGGAACGAGAAATCAGAGTCAACGTAGTTCGCCTACCTACGGGAAAGGAGGGGAAGGTTGCTCGCTAGGATATCGCATCCTATGCCTACGTACTTTCATACAGCATGAAAGATCAGAGCAAACGTAGTTCGGGCCACGTACGACACAAGTATGTTTTGATTGTTTTTATCTCCTTCTAAAAAAAGGGTTTTTCTGATTAACAGTCCAAGCGGACAAAAATTGACGTTTTGATGAATTCACATTCTTTTACGGAAGAAGTGTCTTTTATTGTGTTTGAAATATTTATTGTGTTTTTCTGTTTGTTTTGAGAAAGAAGAGACAGAACTCTAACCTATGGTTGAAAAGGGAGTCACACTAACCTAATGTTATCATGCATGGGTTAAGACCTAATGTTTATCATGTTCCTCTCTTGCGCCGAGAGAAACAGAGATCCTAAGGGATAAACGGAAACAGAAACAATAGCATATATACAATAAAGCAGTAAAATGCATGGATGCAGCAATACAAGCGAGGCAAGGGAGTCCCACTCAACCTCGAACCTAGAAAACAACAGGCAAAAGCGAACAAAATTCGCTTTCAACCTAACAGGTTAATGGCAAACAATACAGTCAGGGAAATTCAAACAATACATCAAAAATTATAAACAGCAAAAATAAACAGCAAACAGCAGTCTTCATCAACATCTGTCTTCAAGTCATCTTCAAACATCTACAAGCTTCAAGCAAGCATCAGTCTTCATCTTCAAGCCTTTAAGCAAGGTCTCTATCTTCAATCTTTCACTGGCTTTTCTTCAAGTCTCACTCTCCAAGATGAGCAGCAGTCAACAAGATGAATTGGATATTAAACAGTCAATTGCCTACCAAGGGTGGCCTACTGACTGTTAACATGATACTGACAGTTTTCTCTCAAAAGTTCTATCTTTTAAATACATTCACTAATCCTTCCAAAGGAAGGAGGTGGATATTTAAAAGAAACTTTGAATCATAGAGAAAGAATGGAGGCAAACAAGACCTTCCATGTTTATGAAGCAAGTTTTCTACTCTAGAGCTCTGCCTAGCTCCTAGACCCTATAACCTTCAACAGCTGCCAGCAAGATACCCTTCATCAACTCTGGAAATTGGTCTTCATTCTCTTAATCTTCAATGGGCTTCATCAGCACAGTCTTCAGCTCAAACCCAAACCCCAAGCAGGCCCAATACCCCACACAATCAAATAATAACCCTAGAGAGGGCACACCACACAATCAAGCAAATACAGGAAATATACTAGTAGTAATAGTAGAATAGGGGAAGCCTAATATTTTCTAAGGGATCTATTATTTACCCCTAATACCCCTATAGTCCCATACCCCCAAAATTCAAACTACAACTCCTAAAAGAAATGATTTATCACACCTATGTTATATCTAAACCCTAATTTTGATTCCCCTAATCACACCTAAACAAACCATCTAAAATTTAATCCTAAAATCATGAATTAAATCTCATATGAAAATTAAAGTCCTAAGTGAAGTACTCTAAAAAGAATGGGTCCAAAATATAAAAGGATCTAGCTAAACTAAAATCAACAAGATCAAGTATTAAACTAAACATCATTTAAAACCTATTTAAAAGAAAAATATACTAAAAGTGCAAAAATAAAATAAAATGCTAATTTTATTATATGACAATTTTCTTAACAGAAATATAAAAAATATGCAAAAAAACAACCACTTAAAAATCAATAAAATCCAATTTAATATGCAATTTCTAAATTTGAAGAAATTAAAAGAAAATAAAAATAGAAGAAAAGGGAGAGGGGGTGTTAGAAGTAAGAAACTGCATTGGAAAATGAATGATGGGCCCAGACTGGGGGTGCGCGTAGCAAGGCGCGCCTGGGCCCAGTTTAATCAGAAAACACCAAAAAGAAAATAAAAATGAAAACGGTGCAAAAAGTAACTATGTTAGTTCAAAATGGAATGGGCCTGGAAACTGGTGGTGCGAATAGAAAGATCATTAAGCCCAGTCTGAGGACTTAAGTGAAACGGTGCGTTTCACGTTTTGAAATCCCTCCTATTTTCAGTTTAAACATGAGTCGTTAGATTAGAGTCTTGGTCAAAAGTTTCTGAAGGATCCAACGCACGCCAAGTTGTCTTCCCCAACGAGCTAGGGTTTCACCATGATTGAGCCATGAACAAGCTTGCATGAACCAGACTTCAACACTCTCATACAACTTCGTTTCTCCATGAAATTCAGATCCATAAAAAGCAAAATTGCTCTAATTCTCAAGCTGAACAATAATACATCACTAATTCTCACTAACACGCCCTAGAAAGCCAAACCCGATAGCATACTCTTCCATAATACTCCAACTTCCAACTTCTTCTTTCTTCAATTTCTTGCCATCAAAATACTCACCTTGCATCACTGATTAACCTAAGCTAAACCACATGAATTAAAACCTCCTATTCTTCTAGTTCTATATCCAAACAGTTGGTGTGCTTAAACATCAACCTCCATGAAATGCTCTCAAATTCACCAGAATTATTCATCTAACTACCTAGGTCATTCTTATCCTAACCAATCTACATCATGCTAACTAAAACAAGCTAATTCGAAGAGATTACTAACCTGGTGTAAAGTTGAAAACAGATGGATGAAATCACCACTTCAAGCTCAGCAATGCTCCAATAGCAATCAATAGACCAAGATCTTGATTTTGTATGCATTTGTTCTTGCTTAAACACCTTGGATTCTTGTAACCAATTCCTTTTGCAATTTGGATGATAAACTTGTAGCACACGATTATGGCTTCAATACACTCAAATATTGCTTGGGATGTGATCAATGATGATCATGGAGTATGGTAGGATCAATAATCTTGCAGAATGATGGAGAATTGGGAGGGTTTGAATGAATTTGCAAAAATGCAAAATGGAGTGAAACTTGGTGTTTTGGATCAAAATGAAGTGCAACCCTTTCATGGATCAGCTCTAGGGTTTATATAGATGCCCATGGAAACATCTAGAAATTGCTAGAAACCTCTTGTACACAAATCCCTTGAGTTTTGGCATGTGTCACTTTAATCATAAACAAGCCATGATATCTCTCAAATTTTGAACTAAACTCAAAAATCCACTATTGCCAATGGTCTCAAAACATTCTTTCCAATCAAAATGACCTATAATTTCATCCCATTTGGACATGTTATGAAAAATCTCATTTTTAGGTCACTTTTATTCATTAAATTCACCTTTTAATTGACCAAATTTGCAATCTTGGGTTATGAGCATTTGCCAACTCCCATGACCACTTTTCTAGACTCAAAATGTCATTTGGAGCAACTTTGATGTTGTGAAGTTTTTCATTTGAAGCTTCCTTGTATGAGTTATAGGCATATGCTTGAAATGACCTGTAATTCTCAAATGACCAAAATACCCTTTGCTTGCCAAGGTCATAAGTAGAGTTCCACAAATCAGATGAAGACATACCATACCTTTCTAGAAAGCTAAGATCATGAGTAACAACTCTCATGTTGACCAGAAATCCATTTGAAAGCTCCTTGAGGGTTAAAAGTTGCTTAGAAAACAAGTAACTTTCACAGACAAAATTTCAGATGCCTCAGATGACCTGTAACTTGCAAGGACCATAACTTGAGTTCTATAAATCTCCTTGATGTCTTCCACCACTCAAATTAAAGGTCTTGAGATCCTCTACAAGTTTAATGTTGGCCAAGGATCCATTTGAACCTTGAATTTTGAATTATCTTGCTTGGAAGTTTGTCCTAAATCAGGGGATTTTACACAGAAACCCTAATTTAGAAACTCCTCTTCTTCTTGATTTCTCTTGATTTCTCCTTGGAAAAACACCACATCCATATCTACATGTCAAATGATGAACCCCACATCTCTCAAATAGACCTTGATGCCTTTCAATCAATCATTTGACCTAGGGTTGACCTAGGATTGACCCAGATGAAACCCTAGTTGACTGTCTTCAACTGCAACTCTTGTGATCACATCAATGACTTGTCTCACTTTCAAAATGACCCTCTAGGTCCTCCATGATGTCTATATACCCTCCATGATCAATTCACAGCTCACAGCTTCTTTGATGGTCTTCAAATACACTCAAGATAGGAGAGAGATCCACTGCTTGATCCACTGACTTCTCAGATTTCAATTTCTTTCTGATGACTTGGATGTGCTTGAATTTGAATAAGAACCTCTTGATAGGCTCATAGAGATAAGAATAGTACTTGGTCTCTTGTTGGATGACTTGCCATGCTATGTTATACAAATGATTAGACTATGTACATGACTTACTATGCAAATGCTAATGCAATTGAAACATAAACCAAGTGAAGTAGGTTGAGCAAATTTTAGGGTGCAACACCATGCTTGTTGAAATTAATTCACAAAAAAATAACAAAAGTTGATATTAAATTCTGAGAAAATTTGTGCATACAAATTAAGATGTTTAGAATTTTGTCATGCTTTTATTTTTCATTTTTCATGCATTTTAATTTTATTGCATATTTTTTAGTTTAATATGTGTTTAATGATGAAATAATGATGTGATGATTTTGTCCATTTTCTTTCTCACTCATGATTCTAAATTTGATCTTGGATTTTTGTGTGCTGTTTGTGTACATATTGATGTTGCCTTGTGATTTTTATCATGATTTCTAAACCTTAGTAAATATGACTTTAGTGTAGTTGTTTAGGAGTGATCTTTAGTGGATCTCTTTAGTGATACCTTTCAACTTAGGATTTTATTATAGGACTTAGTGATTGAATTAGGTCCTGATTTTTGAACTGTAAGTCATTAACAAATGCATGTTCCCATAGAAAAATAATTAGATTTTTAGAATGTGTTTTGATATTTTAGATAGAATATTCAAGTTGATTGTTCATTTGGTGTTTCAACTTTGGTGATTGTGTGGAATGGACTCAAAGTGGGCCTTTCTTGCATAGTGGGCTTCTGGTTCTTATTGAAGGATATCATGGACATGATGAAGCTTTTGTGGAGTGGCTGGTGGAGCTTGGATTGGAGCTTTTCTTTTCTTTTTGTTAGCTTTTTGTAGCCTATAAGATTAGGGCTTTAGGAGAGAGCTTTAGAAATAGTTTTTTCTTCAAATAATGGTTGGTTTCATTCACCTTCCAATCCCATCCTATGATTCAAAGTCCTCATGTTAAAGTCTCATCTCTACTTTGGAGGGATGTGTGACATTTACAATGAGTAGAACTTTTGAGGATGCATTTTTCTGATGACTGGTTGAGTGTCAGATGGGATTCCTTTGGTTTCCTGTCTGCTTCCCATTATCAAATAATCATCTTGTTGATTCTCTTCATTCTTGATGGAGTGCATTCTTAAAGCTTGAATATGGAGTACCCCTTTCCCTCTCTTGAAGATGATGGACTTGAAGAACCGTTACAAACTTTGGATTGGATTGCTGTCAGAAGGTTGTTCTGATGTGGAGTTTGCTGGCTTGTTTTCCCTGTTTGTCTGTTTTCTTCTTGTGCAACTGTATTGATGTGACTTGATTGGCGTGATGCATTTATATTAGGTCATGTAGTTGAATAAGCCTAAGAGCATCCTAAGGTTTGAGCTTCTCCCCTTGCTTGTATTGCATTAGAGGTTGAGTTTCTCCCTCTACTTGTATTTTTACTGTGTGGCTTTGCTTGCTGGTATTTGGTAGAGCTCAGCTCCCTTGCCTATGTGGTTTGTGGCCTTTGCGCCTTGTTTTCTTAGAAGTTGAGCTTGGCTCCTTCTGCTTGGTTGTTTCATACATGCATTTTATTTACAGTTGTTTACTATTTACTGTTTAAGTTGATGCTTTATCTGTTTTTGTATATCACTGGCATGATCCCCTAGGAATCTCACTTCCTTTGATAAGGAAGTGATGATTAAAATTTTAGGTTGAAACCTATGCATGATAACTTCTAGGAGATCCTTGTTTCAAACCTCAACCATAGGATGAATCCTTGGCATGACAACATTAGGACTTGATAGTCTCCCCTTAGTTGAGCCTGTTCTCTCTTCTCATCTCAAAACAAATTAAAATACAGTAATAAAGGTTAACTAATGTCGTACGTTACGAGCCTTAAGCTACTTGAGAAAGGGTTGTCAGAAAGTTTCTTTTCGACAGCTTGGATGTTTAGTATGGCACCCTTTGGGTGACATGCGACGCATTCACTCTCAGGTCATAGTCTCTAGTGCGACATTGGTTGCAAACATCCATAAAAAACAGTTCTTCCGTAAAAGACAGAAAACAAACTTCAAACCTTTTTGCCCCGTGGGCCCATAATTCAAAGGAAGCTTTTCTGAAGAAAAGAGTGTCGTTAACTCCCAGTTCTACTGCAAACAGTAACACCTAAGTCTCCAAGGGTCGAGCTGCGTACACCAAACTGTTAGAACTGTTTGTTAACCCTACTCGAAAAAACAGATGAATCTGAATTCCCGTAATCCATATTGGCCCGAACTACGTAAGCTCTGATCTCTCATACCTGTTGAGAGTACGTAGGCACATTACTGACGTATTGGCAAGCAACCTTCCCCGTAACCCATAGTTAGTCGAACTACGTTGACTCTGATTTCTCATTCTCTGATGAGAATACGTAGGCATAAAGTGCGACGCTTTGCCGAGTCATTTTCTTTTCTTTTTATACCGGCCTTGATAGGTAGATAGTTTAAATCAACCCATCAGATAAACACAACAAGCGTGGATCCCATCGAGTACGATGGACGTGACGGGTGCTAATACCTTCCCCTTGCGTAACCGACTCCCGAATCCAGACAATGGTTGCGATGACCTTGTCTTATGCCTTTGCGTCAGGTTTTTCCGATCGTTTCCTTTCCCGTTCTGAGGGATAAATAACGAAAGGTGATGACTCTTCTATTTTGTTGGCACCTTATTTTTGCGGTAGCGACACACCTCAACATAATTAAACAAAGACAAATGAATGATCATTATATCTTCCTCTCCGCATACAGTGACAACGCTGCCACCCACCATATACTTGAGCTTCTGGTGCAACGTGGAAGTTACAGCTCCCGCCGAGTGAATCCATGGACGGCCCTACAAACAGCTATAGGCAGGCTGAATGTCCATAATATAGAATACCGCATCAAATACTTTGGGACCCGCCTGAATAGGCAATGTCAGCTCTCCAAATACAGATCTTCTGGTACCATCAAAAGCTCTCACCACAAGATCACTTGGCGTACATATAATGCCCCGAGTATCTAGCTTCATCAGCGCCTTTTTCGGAAGCACATTCAAAGGCGATCCTATATCTACCAGCACATGAGACAGGACGGCTCCCCGACATTCAATTGAAATATGCAACGCACAATTATGATTCCTGCTCTCGGGGTCATGTCCAAATCCGCGAAACCTAGACCATTTGGGCTACAACCCCTTCAAGTTGGTTTACCTATATCTCTTGCGACACGTAAGCAGTATTCAATATCCTCAACAACTCATTCTGGTGCGCTTTTGAACATAGCAACAACGAAAGAATAGAGATTTTGGAGGGAGTTTGTTGCAAGTGATCAACTATCTTGTAGTCACTTTTTCTTATCAATCTCATGAATTCCTCCACTTCCTTCTCCAAAGAACTCTTCTCACCAGCTTGAGAAGTTTCTTCCACCACAACTTTCTTCCCCTTATCAACTCTGTCAGAAACCACTTCAGACGATGAGAACACTATTCTGCTTTGAGTGATTCCCCCAGCCCCAACTAGATTATCCACAGAATCAGTCGGCAAGCTCTTCAATTTCTTTTTCTGCCCATTACAATATACCTCCACTCTGTAGTTCCACGGAATAGCTTTGGTACTCTCATACGGCACAGGACTAGCTTTGGTGATGATAATGGTTGGCGGCCTCGGTGTAGAAATAGTTATAGTTTTGTATGGAATCGAGATCATTGCAACCCTATTCCTTTCTTCAACCATTACCTTTTCAGACTTCTTCTCGACAACCCGGTCAAATTGCAGGATTCCATCATTCATCATACCCTGAATATAGCTCTTCAGTTTTGCACATCCCTCGGGATGACTCAAACATTCAGCACACGATTCATTATAGCCCGGGAATATCCCTCCCTTCAATAACTTTTCCTTCACAAAGCCCAACGGTGTCTTCAAATCATTGACATCAGTTATCAGATCTAAACTCTCGTCTTCAATGATTGCACTGTCTCTGGCTGCCCCATGGTTGGGCATGGGGTTCTGCACGATGTTGGGAGCATTGTGAGAAAAGTTTATTGCCTTGCTATCCACCAAATCTTGAACTTTGTGTTTAAAGTCCTTGCAGTTATCAATGTTGTGCCTAGGTGCCCCGGAATGGAACTCACAACGAGCGCTTGCATCATAACCCGGTGGTGGTGGTCCTGTCAGAGGAGCTAAAGTTCTCTTCTGGATTAACTACAACTTTAACAAATGCTGAAGCAATTGGGAATAAGGCATCGGAGGTGCGTCAAATTGTCTATTTGCTGTCCGACCCCAATCTTGAAACCTTCTATAACCTTGTTGATTCTGTTGTTGCTGCTGTTGTTGTGGTTGTAGTTGCTGAGGAACGGTTGGAATTGTGATACTAGCAACCTGCTGCTGATGATGATGATAAGATGGACGCTGATTTCTACCTCTACCATGAGAGCTAGAAACTACAGTAGTCTCACCTTCCTGCTTCTTATTACCAAATACCTTCTTACCTCCTCCTCCAACTGAGGGCACCTCACTAGATTGAATCTTTCCCAACTTTATACCGCTCTCTACCCTCTCTCCGGTGATAGTCAAGTCAAAAAAGCTACCGGACATGCTACTGGTAAGCTTCTTGTAATAGATACCAGGCAAACTAGCCACGAACATATCAATCAATTCACGCTCCACCATCGGAGGCTGCATTCTTGACGCTAGTTCGCGCCACCTCTAGGCGTATTCCTTAAAGCATTCACCATTCTTTTGAGACAAATTCTGGAGTTAGACCCTGTTAGGAGCAAGGTCACTATTATACTAATAGTGCTTCACGAAGGCTTCAGCTAAGTCTCTCCAACTGCGGATATTAACAGGCTCTAGTCCCATATACCACTCAAGCGAGGGTCCAAACAAGCTATCTTGAAAAAAGTGCATGAGTAGTTTTTCGTCATCCGAGTAAAAAGAATTTTTGCGGTAATAAGAACGTAAATGGACCCTTGGGCAAGTAGTTCCCTTATACTTGTCAAAGTCAGGGACTTTGAACTTCAGCAGAACTTTCAAATCTGGGATCAGCCCCAGATTGGCCATGTCTAGCCCCATGGAATTCTGATTTTCTAAAGATCTCATCTTTTCTTCAATCATCATAAACCTTTTATTGGCCTAAGACGGTAGTCCAGCACCAATATCTCGCACAGAAAATGCGTCTTCCTGCTGGTCCTCATCCCATTGAGGAACATTGTTGCCATGGATAGCACACACCGCTTCAGGGATTCCACCTACGTTGCCTCCGCCCGGAGGGATAACCATTGTAGGAATAGCATGAGCATATGGTGTACCATCACCACGAGGAGGATTAGTAGCAGTTCCTCCATGAAGCACACCATTATTGTCAACTATAGAAATCAATGGTTGCACTAAGGTCCTCAGTTGTTCTTGGCCATTTGCCACACCCTGCATCAGCTCCATAAACTGAGCCACCCTGTCCCTCATCTCCTGCATCTCAGCTTGCACTTGTTCCATAACTCTGTGATGGTTCCCTCTTGTGGCGCACCGGTGAGTAGTCTGGACGTCTATCCTGAAATAATCTAACAAACCAACAGGGGTAAGAAAAGTGGTACCACTACACCTGCTATGCAAAATGCAGACATGTATATATGCATTAGGGATGTTTCCCCTCGATTCTAGTTCCTGCACGAACAACGAGACATAGGAAACCCATAGCCAAGCATAGAGCCAAACACCTCATACATACAAGAAAAGGCCCAACAGGCAATGTACAAACATACAACTGAGTACAAAGAATCAACAGAAGGACCTCAGCCAACAGGTCTGGTGATGGTCAATACAAACATAAGCAACAAGCTACAAAGAAAATGAAAGACATCAGGTACGGCAACAAGCATGAAACTCCTCCAACAGCTTCTGTGTCTCAGGATGGTCTGGTCTGACGAGTAACCCCTGAATGAGCGACTCTCACTGTCTGATGGTGGTATGTAAACCCTCAGCATAGTCTTCCCAGGCTCCCTCACCAAAGACTTCCTCTAGCTTGCACCTCTTTGAATTAACCCTCAGCTTGTAATCCTCTAAGGTTACCAAAGCTTCGTTCATTCTGCAATCACTGACACGTTTGAGTGAAGCTTCATCTGCAATCCTCTCATCCCTCGCTCTGAGTTGGGTCTTCAGTCTAGCAATCTGCTGCTTCAACTTATCCTCGCGCTCCTTGTTGTTGGAAAGAGTAGCATTCCACTGCTCATTGAACTTGGAAATCTCCAGATAAGCCCTACCAAAGTCCTTCTTCTTAGAAGTGAGAACATCACCGACAGCTTTCAGATATAAACCCAAACATTCACGAGAACGAGTCTCCTTAGTTAAATCTGTACCTAGCCTGCTCACAAGCTCAGTTTGCCTCTTAAAAGAGTGCGCAGCTTCAATCTTCTCACTTCGGAGCTGAATGATCTCTTTTTCTAACTCTTCATTAGCCTTCCGAAGCTCCTCTTTCTCAGACCACAACTGGTTGTACTTCTGGATATCCACAGTGGTAGGTTCCTCAATCATGAGAGGATACAAAGGCTCTACAGATGGGAAAGGCATCAGTAACTTCTTTGCTCTATCCTAGATCCAAGTCAAATAGGGGTCGTAAGCTCGACTGTTACTCTTCCCCAAAGAAACTTTCCCTTTCCTATGGATTCTGCTCCAAGCACCCTCAACTCTAAGCAAAGACTCACCCTCCAACAATCCAGTGAGATACAGAGATTCATGTATCTCCTATTCCTTAGGAGGATCTCTCAAGGCGTACCTAAACTGTCTGACCAACAAGGATGGATTATAGTTGATGTATCCTTTCGTTCCGACCAACGGGACGTTAGGAAAATCTCTGCAACTATAAATGATCTCAGTACCCAACATATCTCTGTCAAACCAGATAATGTTCTCAGCAGACAACCCCATCAACCTCTCAGACCATTCTGAAGTACCTACAGTAGTAATGAAAGGACCAGATTTTGGGAGATGACTCACAAACCACATATACAACAAAGGCACGCAGCAAGATACATTCTTCCCTCTTCTGTTTTCATTCTTGTAGTGCACAGAATGATAGACGTCACCTAGCAACATAGGTATAGGATTCCCTGAAGCAAAGATATGGAACACATCAAAATCTACAAAATCCGGAATGTTAGAAAATAACATGATACCATAGATACATAACACTAAGATAGCATTAAACACCACCCAACAACCATCTTTGGCAAACTGCTGAGCCTTCTCAATCAGAAAGGATAACGGGAAACCAGGCATCCCACTCCTCTTAGCCAGATGACCCTTCAGCTCAGAAACATCCAAATGCAAAGCAGCAGCAAGCTTAGCCAGATCAGGCTCAGCTTCGGTGTGATAGAATGGCATCTGATCAAGAATAGGCACTCCCAATAACACAGAGAACTCCTCTAAGGTAGGCGCCAGAATATACCCAGGGAAAGTAAAGCACCTCAGCTGTGGGTCATAAAACTGCAAGAGAACATAAAGACCATCCAACTCATACACTGATGGTTTACAGACCACACTCAGAAGCTTCCCATAGGATTCCTTGAAGTCTTCCATCACTTTCCTGTCAGCAACAGAAATCAAACCCAGTAGAGATCTGATGTCAGGTGTTGGAAACTTGTATACCACTGTCTTCCGCAGGCTAGGCTCCATGTCAGAGAAATAAGAACACTAGAATCAAAGGGAAATGTACCCCTACAGCATAAATACATGTTAATGGATATGCAATATGAAAATGCAAATGCAAATGCAAACAAAGGATCAAGACTGTTGTGTTGTTGATGGAGAAGAACCCGCGCTTCGCTTTGACAAGATCATAGCATTGATAATTAGGACCCACTATGTCAAGATCAAAAGTTCGCACTGACGAGAAAACTGGGTAGGTTGGAAGTAAAGGTTTCCTACATGACCCTCCCAACTCACAGGTATGGACCTATCCACTGGTAAGGTTTTGTATCTTATGCGTTCATCAGCGTCACAGACTTTCGAGAAATGATGATACATTCACCATTTCTAGTTAAATCACCCGAAGCGGCCTCACTTAGCTGAATCACAAATGATCGGTTCCTAGAGTCGACAATCCTCAGATCTAAAATCCCTTCGAGCCCAAAGGGCCAGAAAAGAAATCATCAAAGAGAATCTCATCTGAGCGTGAATTTCATGGGAACTAGTGCATGCAAAACATATAGGTTCACCACTACTTTCCACTTCTAATGTTATGTTTGTACTCAAGCCCGGGTCGGCTTATCTCTCAATGGAACATTCCCCCTAACAGCACAGCAAAACTGATATATACAATGCTGAAAGTAAATGCAGGAAAGTAAAGTACAACACATATATACATACACCCAAAATAAACAACCAAGCGCTAGGATTGACTCGCATAGGGGATGGGAAGATGTCCCCAGCAGAGTCTCCAGCTATCGCATCGTTGCGAAGAGGGGCCGACAAGGACAGAAGAGTCGCCACCATTTGTTATTTATCCCAAAAGAGGGAAAGGAAACGATCAGAGAAAACCTAGGAAAAAGGGAGAAGAGGAGTTGTCGCAACCATATCTCGGGTTCGGGAGTCGGTTATGCAAGGGGAAGGTGTTAGCACCCCTCACGTCCGTCGTACTCGACGGGATCCACGCTTGGTTGTCTATCTAAAAGGGTGTTTACTATCTAAGCTACGGCTCAGGGACAAAAGAAAAGAAAAGAGACTCGATAGAGCATCGCCGCTCTATGCCTACGTATTCCCTCGTGCAATGGGAAAGTCAGAGTCAACGTAGTTCGGCTAACTACGGGTGAAAGTGGGGGAAGGTTGCTCACCAAGACATCACCGTCTTGTGCCTACGTATTCTCATCTAGTATGAGAAATCAAAGCAAACGTAGTTCGGGCTAACAAGAACACCGGTTGGTTCAAAATTTTTTAGGCCCGAGTAGGGTTAAACCTTCGTTCCAGTAGTTAGGGACGATGCCTGTTTGCGGTAGAACCGAAGCTTAACAACACTCTTTTCTGAAAATGATTTTCAATTAATCCCGAAGGATAAAAAGTTTTAATGTTTTGTTTTTGTGTTTTTTTAGAGAAGAAGTGCGTTGATTATTGTTTGTGATTCATGTTGCACTAAAGACTATGACCTAGGAGCGAATGCGTCACATATCATCATCCAAAGGACATACGCTAAACACTCTAGATAATTGAGAGGAGGCCCCCCAATCACCATTTCCCAAGTACTTAAGGCTCTTGCAATGGGAAAGTCAGAGTCAATGTAGTTCGGCTAACTACGGGTGAAATTGGGGAAGGTTGCTCACCAAGACATCGTCGTCTTGTGCCTACGTATTCTCATCTGGTATGAGAAATCAGAGCAAACCTAGTTCGGCATAACAAGAACACCGGTTGGTTCAAAAATTTTTAGGCCCGAGTAGGGTTAAACCTTCGTTCCAGTAGTTAGGGACGATGCCTATTTGCGGTAGAACCAAAGCTTAACAACACTCTTTTTTGAAAATGATTTT
Source organism: Lathyrus sativus (assembly GCA_963859935.3). Taxonomy (NCBI): domain Eukaryota; kingdom Viridiplantae; phylum Streptophyta; class Magnoliopsida; order Fabales; family Fabaceae; genus Lathyrus; species Lathyrus sativus. Next base: position 173,470,854 of record OZ012737.1, read on the forward strand.
CAATTAATCCCGAAGGATAAAAAGTTTTAATGTTTTGTTTTTGTGTTTTTTAGATAAGAAGTGCGTTGATTATTGTTTGTAATTCATGTTGCACTAAAGACTATGACCTAGGAGCGAATGCGTCGCATATCGTCCAAAGGACATACGCTAAACACTCTAGATAATTGAGAGGAGGCCCCCAATCACCATTTCCAAAGTACTTAAGGCTCGTAACGCACAACAATCCTTAACCTTTATTAGATGTTTTGAGAAAGTTTGAAGATGAGAAGAGAGAGACACTCTAAAGGGAGACTAAGACTCAACCTAATGTTATCATACAAAGTGCACCTATGATTGGGATAAAAGGGAATGCTACCAAATGTTATCATGCATGGGTTCAAGCCTAAGGTCTATCATAACCTTTCTTAAACAAGAGAGATTAGAGGTCCTAAGGGAACATGGCAAAGAAAGACAAAAGAAGAAGAAGAAGAAAGCATAAGAAAAAAATGTAATATGCAAACATGTAATGCACAATTAGAATGAAAGTGAGGGAGGAACAAAGTGTGGGGTAAACACCACCACAAGCACATCTCAACCTCAAGCATGCAAATGAGAGATGCAAGAACCAAAAGAAAACGCACACAAAAGCATATAAATGAGCTTAAACATGTTCAAGCCAAAAGTGAAATGCAATGGGAGAAGTCATGACCCCTACAACCATTCAAGCATCAATCATCGAAGAAAAGCGGGAGGAAAAAGTGAGGGACAGCAACCACCACAAGCACATCTCAACCGAAAGCAATGCAAGCAAAAGCAACAATGCAAATGATCATCACTTTGAACCACATCCATAAGCATGCATTCAAGTGGAAATCGAACACGAGAGTCGATAAAATCATGATTAAACAATCAAGAACAGTGACATATATCCAAAACATCTCACTCCTAATGCATCACACTGATCTGTGAAGATTCGAAGTGAAACTATACCAAACAAGCATGAAAAACAGCAAAACAGGCCTGCTGGCACAGTGTTAATCGATTAACACCAGGGGTTAATCGATTAACCAGTCAAAAATGCCTGAAAATTTGAAAATTCGTGTTGGTTAATCAGTTAACACTGTGCTAGAAGCAGAAAAACAGCCAGATAACAACATTTCCAGCAAATAAGCACTTATCCGATAATCCGGATAATCACATAATCAATTATGCACAAATTTAAACCAGAAAACAATGATCCAATCAACATATAAACACATTAAACCAGCAAGATCACAGATCATATGGATCAAACATCAACAAAATCAATCAAAAATGAAGATCAACATGATGATTATGCAAATAAGCTCAAAACAACAATGGATCTAGAATTCCAACCTACGAAGCGGAGAATTGCTTCGGCTAATGTTGATTCAACTCCAATTGAGCAGATCGGAATTCCTTCAAGATCCGAGTGTATTCTAGTAGTAGAAGTGATGATCAACCAAAATTAAGCAAGATCCACTCAAATAAGCTACTCCAAACCAACTTCAAAATTCAGATCCAAACTTGCACGAAAATTGAATGGAAAAATGGAGATGATGATGATGAAGGATGAAGGTTTAGCTCTTAGAAATCAATGATTCTAATGGAGAATCAAAGAATTCAAGGTGAGAAGAGCTTTGGTAGAGGTTTTGGGAGTGACAAGTTTAGAGAAAAATTGAGAGAATGAGAATGAATTCTGAAGTGAGAATGAAATTATGAGGATTAGATGTGTGAGGTTTGGAGTAGATCATTTAAATACCCCTTAGGTTTGGATCCAGATGAGGTTTGGAATGTGGTTTGTGAAAAATGGCATAGAATTAGGAATGGGAATTTGGAGGGAACTTGAAATGATTTGAAAGTTAACCAAAATTTGAAATGGTTCTAGATCCTTCCTTTAGTGTAAAATCAACTTCAAGAATGATCAAATGGACCCCAAAGTGAATTCACTTGAAAATTCACGTGCAGAGCAGGAATTTGCACTGGTTAATCGGTTAACCATATGGTTAATCGATTAACACCCTTGAATATTTGAATTTGACCTGTTTTTGACTTGGTTAATCGGTTAACCAATTGGTTAATCGATTAACACCTTCAAAGATTTGAATTTGGCGCCTTTTGGAGGGAAACCTGCACAATGGTCTGTTTTCAATCGTTTTGAGCTCTGTTAAGCTTCTGAAACTTGTTCTTGAATATTCCAACTATGAGAATGCTTGATATAGCCTGCATGATGTCTCCTGCACTGAAAATAACCTACAAAACAAAATAAAATTAACCGCTCGATCGTTGGGCAAAATAAATGTCGGAGCCTCTAATGCTCTCTGTTCAGTATCTTACACTAAAAGAAATCTGAGCCACGGAAAACCTTGATCCCCTGCCTCGAACACAAATGCTATGCAAATCCAGAAATGCGAAAATGAAATGAAACATAAGCCAAGTAAAGAAAAGGTTGGGCAAATTTTGGGGTACAACACCAACCAGGACTCTAGCTAAAGTGTCCTCTTCACACTTGATAGAGATGTGCAATGCACGATTGTGTTTACGGCCTTCTGACGTAAGATCATAATTGCTGAAGCTTAATATGTTGCATGTCGTGATGTTGGCGACAACCGAGTCGAACTGTCCTACTGTCATATCTTTGGTGACGTGGGCCTGAGTTAATATTTTCAGCAGAGCTTCCCTATGCGGGGGTGAACTAAGTAGTGGTGACATTACATAAATCTTTGATGGCATCTGGTTCAATTGATCCACTACTTTATAATCACTTTTACGGATGATTCTCAGGAACTCTTTGTCGTCTTCTTTTAATATCTTTTTTCCTTTCGTCTTATCGGTGACTACCGATTCTTTTGGAACAGTCTCTTTAGGAACAGTCTCTTTGATAGTATGGATGACCTTAGGTTCTACTTTGGGAGTTTCAACGGAAACCTTCGGTACATAAATCCTTCCACTGCTAGTCATACGACTTCCTCCGGCAATGTTAGTTACGTCGGCTTGTTTCCTTCGGGATTTCATCTCTCGCCAGGAACTGACGTATTTCCGTGGTACGACTTTGGAATTTTGCTTTCTTCGAGGATCAAATCTAGGCTGAGCCTTGCCAAATCTGGGAACTGGATCCTCACGGAATATTAGTTCGACAACGCTGGATCGAGTCATCTTGTTATTGCCGGTATTGAACACCGCTCTTTTCTTAGGCTCCTCTTGTAGATCAAACACTGGTTCAATAACCGTAATGTCCTGTTTTTTCTTCTTACTACTAACTTGTAGCATCCCTTTGTTGATTAGTGACTGAATGTCTTTTTGCACAAGGTTACAACCTTGCGGGTTCTTGTTGCACTTTTCACAATCCTCATGAGTACTCTTGAGTAGCCATGCTTGAGCCAATCTCTTGTGCAATTCCACCAGTGGTGTTTTAACTTCAGCCACTTTAGTAATTGTTCTCATCTTAGAGCCTTCTCCTTCTTCCGTTATGGCATTCACTCCACCGTGGTTCGGCAGAGGATTATCCTTCACATTGGGATGATTATCTTCAAATGACAATATCTTCTTTTCAATAAATTCCCTGATGAGGTGCTGAAGCGCAATACAACCCTCTAAATCATACCCAGCGGCGTTCTTATGGAATGGGAAATGTGCGTCGGGATTGTAGTATGGAGGCAAAGGATTGGGTGGGGCACCCAATTTTCTTGTTTGAATAAGTCCTCTAGCTACCATCATAGGATATAGTTCGGTATAACTCATTGGTATTGGTTGTATCTTGGGCCTCCTGTTCTAATAGGTCGGGCTGGGAGCTTGAGTCATGGGCTGCTGCATCTGCTGATTATTGTAAGGTCAGTAATGGTGCTGCTGATAGGCATTCGGTGCCCCTGGCTGAAGATTTTGTTGATTTTGTTGATTTTGTGTCTGGAAGACTAGCCTAACTGCTGATATGTATTGTGGTTACTGCTGTTGTTGAGCTTGAACTTGGGTATGGATCCTTCGATTTTGTGCCCTTTTCTCGTACATTACCGCATTAGTTTCTCCCTCTTTTTTTTTGGAAACTGCCGGATGGTTTCTTGCATGAATAGTTTCTGGAACTGCTGGTAGAACCAGACATTTTTTCGTTCTTCAATCCTGCTTCCACCTTGACACCCACTACCATAATATCGACGAAGTTAGCCGATACACTGCTTATCATTCTTTCATAATACTTTGGTTTAACAGTGTCGACAAACCAATCTGTCAATTCCTTGTCTGTAAGTGGTGGCTCAACTTATGCAGTCGTCTCGCGCCATCTTTGCACATATTCCTTGAAGGATTTTGAAGAGTTCTGAGTCATGCTCAATAGCTGACGTCTATTTGGAGTAAGGTCCACATTGTATTTTTATTGTTGGATGAAGGCATCAGATAGATCTTGAAAACTTCGAGTCCTTGACTGGTCTAGTCCCAAATACCATTTTGCAGAGGCTACTTTCAAACTCTCTTGGAAACAGTGTATCATTAACTTGTCATTGTCGAAATGTGCAGCCATGCATCTGCAATACATTACCAAATGAAGTTTTGGGCAAGTTGCCCCATCATATTTCTCAAAGGATGGCATTACAAACTTTGAGAGGAATACCAACCCCGAGACAAAGCACATATCTCTGGCATCAGTACCAAAGATGTTTTTCCCTTCTAAAGCCTCCATTCTTCTTGCCATGATTTCCATTTCGACCCTCAGCTTGTCGTATTTTTCATCCCCTGCTTCAGATTCTTCTAGTATCTCATAAACTGGTTATTATTGAGTATTGAAGATCAGTCGGACGTTCATCTGAGCGCCTGTTTGAGTGAACAGAGGGTTATGAAACTCATGCATAGGTCCTGATGTCTATATCGTTGTGCCTTGGACAGGAAATGGAGGTACAAAATCCTTGGAGATGCCAAACGGAAACTTTGTTGTGGAAGTCACTACTGGCGTAGGGGATGCTGTAGTTGTGTTAACCTCGGATACCAGTGTGGCTTGCGTATCCATTTTTGCTCTGATCACTTGCATAGCTTCCAAAATCTGGATGACATCGCCTCTAAGTCCTTCCAATGCATTGTCAATCTGAACAATTCTCTCTTTCTGATCTTCCATTCTCTTCTGAGTATTGGCTCGGGTGTTATAGCGGTGGGGACTCAGTGTGATCTTCTGGGTGAAAAGAACAACAGATGAGCTACAGAACCTATGCAACACCATGCAAATGATATGCTATGCAAATGCAGATATAATACTACTCATTCAAGGAAAAGCAATAATCTTGTTTACAAACAAAATTAGTAAATCAACACATGTAACAACATGATTGACAACATAAAAGGAAAGAAGAATTTCATTGATAAAATGAAGTCTGTTACAACAGATGGTTCTCGTTAATGAACGAGATCTTTCTTACAACATAATTTTCAAAAAGTAACGATAAGCTCTTAAGATTACAATCTTAGAAAAACAGGAATTTTGGAGGCCTTGATCATTCTAACAAGATGATCCCTATTCTTCTTGAGGTCTGGCGTGGTATTGACTCTAGCGAATCAGCTCCCATAGCTCGGAATTTTCTCGTTCTGCTTTAACTAAAGCAAACTTCAGTTCATCTCTAGGCATGAGTATTTTTGGCTCTAGAGAGATTTCATAAGTATGATTATAGAACATTTTCAGGGCTATCTCTTTTGACCAAAAGAGATAAGCTCTTGTGGTCAGGCATCTTACGTTTTCTTCAGCAGTCATTCCCTGTAAATGTGGACGATACCAGGCTAAATGGGCTTGAGCTTCAAAGTTTTCGTCACTACCCTTTTCACATAAACAGGTCCTTAGCAAGTCTTGATTTGGTTCTGGTCCTGTTTGGTACCCTAGCTGACGGTGAGCGAGGACCGGACTGTAGCTGATGATTCCCTTTGTGCCTATAAGTGGTACATTGGGAAAGTCTCCACAGCTGTGAATCATGGCGATTCCTCCATACTTAATTCCGTACCAGTTGACGTCGTAATGGAAGAGTGATGTTAATTTTTTGATCCAAGCATCCTTGTCATGGAGATCCCATAGAGCATGAGTCTTGGGCAAGTGTGAAATAAGTCACTTGCTGAGAAGTGCTGTGTAGCACGAGATAGTCTCAGATCGTAAATTTTTCGACGGTGGATAACATAGTAGGTGTCAGCCAGTAGTGTGGGAACAGGGTTTCTGATTATGAAGAGTCTGATGGCTTCTTTTTTGATAAACTCATCGTAAATTGGGAAAAGGTATTTTCCATATATCAGAAAAGCCAAGATTGCCTCAAAGATCCCTAAGTCCCTATTATCATAGTGGAATTCAGCTCTTTCCATGAATGGCCTTGCTTCCATTCAAGAGGATCCTTCTCTACTCACCAATCTAGCAGGCAGCTTTGTGGGATCAAGATGTAGGGCTTTGGCAAGCTCCTTTCTTCTTGGTTTACCGTAGGGACGAGTAAAGGTCAATGGAATCTTCAAATAAGCATAATACTCTTCGAAGGTTGGGAGTAGTTGGAAATCCGGGAAAGTGAAACAATGGTACACCGGGTCGTAGAACTCGACGAGTGCTAACAACATGTCTTCATTGGCTCTTGTATCCAGCAAAGATAGCAGATCTCTATATTTGGCGATGAATGCGGAGGGATTCCTGACGAGGCCCCTCAAGATCCTAAGATTGTCCAACCTTAGGCTCAGGAATGAAAATCTATTTCTGCGATCCATAACAATGTCTGCAAAATAAGATTTTGAATTCCTTGAATGGTTAGTAGAAATGCAAGAATGCAATGCAAATGCAACTGTTTTACGAAACTCAGAAGATTAATTAGGTCAAACCCTCATTTCATTAATTGTTGGGAAAAGTTACAACTTTAAAATACAAGACAAGAAGCCTAAGTTTATATCAAAAACTAGATCCTGTAGTCTAAGTTTCTGACAAGAACTTTAGTTGCAGGACCTCTTCAACTTCTTTAGCATTGTATTTTCCATTACCAACTTGTCTACTATGCTCTTCCAAGCTCCGGATGTAGGCGGGATGTTTGAATACTCGTGAGTGCTTTGAGTAGCTTGACACTAGAGAAAAATAAATTCTCTTTTGTCACATCATCGTCGATCACACGTCGTTCGAGCTAACTGATCAGCTCGTCTTTGTCTTACAATTCTCTTCTGAGCTCCATTGTTTTGGAAAATAGAGTATGATACTCCCCTTCCCAAATATCTCTCTCAAGCTTTGTTCTTTCAAGAACTTCTTGGTACTCTTCCATTTTCTTAATGGCAGAAGATGATGACGCGATAAGAATCTGCAAATTATTCTCCGGGAGATATGGCATCTTCAGATCTCGGGCTCGAGATTGTACAAAGAAGTGACAAAGAAGTGAATCACAATCAACAAAATATTGTTCCTTTCAAGTTTAATCCCAACAAATTCAAGTTTATGTGACAAAGAAGTGAATCACAATCAACAAACTATTATTCCTTTCAAAGGGAAAACGCAAAACATAACACGGTGACTACAGCCGCTTTCCTCACATTATTCCCACCAATTCCTCGGCACGTAAAGAGAGAATAAAGTTCCTAAAAATCACAGGGCCTTCAATTTGTCGTCAAGACATGGCAGTAACCTCAAAATCGGGCCCTACACCTGTACCCTGCGAATCAAACAAGGAAAGAATGGAGGGTCACTCAAAAATATCAAAAAGGATCTAATTTGAACTAGAAAGTTGTAGTCTACATGTTGATTCTTCAAAAAAGAAATACTGTGTTAGACATGGTTAAGTGAAAACAGAAACAAAATCAGCAACACAAAAGCGTGTTCTAGACAACACCATTTTCTTTCCCAAATAATCCAAACAGGCCCTGTAACACGAGATTAAAGAAGCCATTAATTTCCAAACAATAACATTTCAAAAAAAAGAGAAGACAGAAACACGAGATTACAAGTTCATCACTGAATCAAGCTTTCAATAAGGATTTTAAGATTGAATAAGTTTTGTTCCCACATGTTAGAACAAAAATGGAAATCCACACTAGCTCTAATTCGTTTCCAAAACAATGTTCAGACATGTTTATATTTAAAAAGGAAAGTCATTCAAATCAAGATCTAAAATTGAGAGCCTATAAAAAGGATAGTTTTCGCAGCAAACAAACACACACCGATAATACTAAGAGAGAAAGAAAGCAGAAACTTAACTTTTGTTTTCTGCTTTTTATTTATTTATTTATTTTGTATGGTGTTTGTGGGTTGGGGCCCGATTTTTTCATTTTTCTTCTTTTTGTGTATTAATTAAAAAAAATAAAAAATAATAATAATAATAATAATAATAATAATAACAAAAAACAAATAAATAATAAAAATAATTAGAATATAAGTTTTTTAAATAAATAAGTTAGCTTTTAATTTAATAACAAATAAATAACCACAAAGAGTAGAAGTAGTTTTTTTTTAAGTTAATTTTATTTTTAATTAAAATGTAACAAAAATAAAACCAAAATATTTTAAATTAATTTAGATTCAATTAACTAGGATTAATTTTAGATTTTTATAATTTAATAATGTTTTAGAATTAGAATTTTAATGACTTAGAATGTTAATAAAATTTTAGAATTTTTATTTAATACTTTATGTCAATTAATTTAATTCAAATTTCTCTTTAATGCACATATATTATTAATAAAAACAATTCAAAAGTATTTAGTTTTCTTGCCATTTTATCTTAAATTTTAGGTTTAGACTTTTCACCATTTATTTCTAAATTAATCACAATCCATTATTTCGAGCCTAACTATTTCTCGATATTCATTCGAACTCAACCTGCGACACCTTGCCCTGAGTGCTTGATTTATTCTGTATGCAAGTCCAAGGGAAGAACTTGCGTATGACTTCATAAGTCGTATGTATTGCATCTTATTTGCATCATATTCCTTGCTTGATCCTTGAGTTTTTCAAGTCGATCAGCTTAGGCTTTAGCCCCTACACCTGAAGATAGGACAGTATCCTTGAGGTCTTTCAACTTAGACGAACCTATTATACAATTCAATCATATTATTCTCCCCACAAGATAACTAGGCGTGATTCATCTTAATAGTCGAGACGTAATTCTCCTACCCCACAATCGAGAGACGTAGAATCTTTTCCTCTTGAGAGAGGTATGTGGCATACTCGCCGATAAATCTGAGTTCTGAGCCCTTCTCTCAATGAGATGCAAAGACCATCTGCTACAAGTTGTGGTGGTTGAGTCGAGTGTTCTCCCTTAAGATGATGACTCGTCTTTTCTCCTAGAATCAATCAACAAACCTTATCCCCCTGGAACCTTGGCCATAGTCAAGAAGTTCCTCAATCCCTTTTAGGGGAGCTACGAATACTCTGATTCCATTTCCGTCAGGATACGTAGGCACAGGATGCAATTTCTTGGCGAGTATACTTAGAATTAAACCTTTAGGTCTCTTACCCTTAGCAAACAACAATAACACAGTTAAACAAGAGGTTCCTGTAGAGTGCTACAAATGCTTAGGATGCTAACACCTTCCCTAAGTTTAACCAACCCCCGAACCTTAGATTCTCTAGATTTGTATTTGCATTGCATCTTATGGGTAATTCGATCTTTTTCCCTTCCCTTGGACAAATTAAAGACCGGTGGTGAATAATGAATTAAGATTCAAGTTAGTCAATAGCTTGATATCCGATTCTCACCGCGACAGAAATGGCGACTTCACTAGGGATGTATAACTTAAGGGTTCCCCTAACTTGTTTTATTGTGCTTGTTTATTGTTATATATTTGCTTCTTTTTATATATGTTTATGCTTTGGGTTGTTATCCTTATGTGGTGAGGAATGTCCTACACCCGGATTCGAGTGTGCTTATGATAGGAAGGTGATATATTTGAGAAGGCTTATAGGGAGTGATTCCCGACCAAGCTAACTTGAGAATCGCCGCTCAGTTGAGGCCCCCTTGAAAACAGTATTGTTGAACGAGTATTCGTGAAGACAATTGTTGTTTTTGACCTAGGAGTCTGTGATACCGGGGACCTTTAGTTACCTTTAACCCCACTTGGCCTTTCTTAGGACATAGTACGATGACTATGAGGGAGTATTCCCAAAGTAGTTGATACGCGATGCTACACTCGAAAGAAGTTCTTTTGAGAATATTATTAACCACCGAGAATTTGGGAAATTGATAATATCCGAAAGATGGACTAATGATTTTGGGCACCTCTTAGAACCCTTGTTCTGCAGGTACAATCAACCCTTAGTCCACACCCTTTGGGGATGGGTATACCTTTTGCCTCCATTGCTTACAAACTTAGGTTTCCTGTTTGTTTTATCTTGTTGTATCTTTGTGTGCTTGTCTTTGGTATTCTGTGATATTTATAAATAATTGAGTGCTATGAAACCTTTTCATCTGCATTCTGCATTTGCATCCCTCATTTAGCATTTTGCATGTGCATGCGTCTCTTCTCCGTTGTAGCTCATCCGACCTTCTGTCTTTGTCTCGTCAGCTGACATCTTAACCATCTGACCAAGCTTGAAGTAATTACTGAAGGATAGTAAAGAGAACAAAGGATATGGATCCTATGGCCAGTTTTAGAGTGGTGACTAATATGATATTTGATCTCCGCTCTGATGACAATGTTCAACAAGTGGATGTTCCTACACAATCTCAACCTATGCAAGATAACCTGGCTGATCATGTTGATAGAAGAGATTCCCAGTTTCTATAGTGTATGCCAGATCCTCAGAATGTTCGTACTGAGATAAAGATGAATGATCCTAGAGTTATAGGAATTGAGAAAGGATTTCGTGATCTCGAAGAGAAATTGAAGATGATGAAGAGAGTTGATGCACATGGTCTTAATGCTCATGCCCTATGTCTAGTCCCAGGTGTGATTATTCCTTTGAAGTTTAAGATGCATGTCTTTGAAGTATATAAAGGTGTTAGTTGTTCAGGATACCATTTGACGATGTTTTGTCAAAAGATGACTGCTTACATTGACAACGACAAACTAATGATGCGCTGCTTTCAAGAAAGTTTATGTAGGGCATCCTTTCTATGGTATATGAAGCTAGAACGGAACCCCGATCAGTCTTGGGAGGATTTAGCTGATGCTTTTGTGAAACAATAAAATTACAATTTGGACATGGCTCCAGACAGCGATCAACTGACAAGCATGAGTAAGAATGACAACGAATTCTTCAGGGAATATGCCCAACGATGGAACGAATTGGCAGCCCAAGTTCATCCACCACTGCAAGAGAAAGAGCTAATCAAGATGTTTCTAAGAATGCTACCAGACGCTTATTATGATAGGATGATAGGCGTTGTGCCGTTAGAGTTCTCCAAAATTGTGGAAGTCGGAGTAAACATCGAGGGCGCACTCAAAAGTGGACGAATTCGAGATGACCCGAATGGCCAAGCTAATGAAGAAAATTCAGTTAGTGATTCCCAAGAGGAAGGAAATGTTGATGTTAACGCAATTTGGGATTCCTCTCAAATCCTGCCAGATCCAGTTCCAGTACCTTATCCTTAACATCGGTATGCAGTGCCTGTTCAGCACAAGCAACGACTACCTCACAGAATTCCATATCAACGATGAAGGTTGAATTTTCAAGATCAACGTCAGAATCAACGGGTTCGAACTCAGTTTCAGAATCAGAAGTGACCCTTGAGTATTCTGAGAGAAGAAATCCGCCAGTTTAATCCTATCTCGTTGAGTTACCGTCAACTATGGTCTTATTTTGCTAGAAACTCGGTAATGACACCCAGAAAGATTAGAATCATGAAGTCTCACCCACCTTGGTTTAACTTGAACACTAGCTGTGAATTTCATGATGGAGTGATGGGGCATTCGATTGAAGAGTATAAAGTCTTCCAAGAAAAAGTTCAAGAAATGATAAATGATGAAACGCTAACCTTCGAACAAGGAGGCCCAGTTGTGAATGGAACGCCATTATACTGATGAATATGAAGACTCATGAAGATCCTTTTCAAGCTGTTGAAATCAAGAGAAGGGCCCATCAGACAGTTCATTTTGTTTGCTCATATGTAATTTTATTTCTTTGATTATAAAAGCTTAATTGGCATGAAAGAACTTGTTTATTTTGAATGTTAATGCAATAAAAGTGTTTGTCTTGAAGAAATCCGTTCGTATTCACACTTAAAATGTTTTTTCATGATTTATAATGCCAACTTTACCCGACTTTTTCTCACTTTGGTGAAGAATCAAAAGGAGGATGACGAAGTAAGATGCAAGGTCTTTTGTTGTATGCTTTTGAATAAAACCCTACTGATGATGTAAGGCATTGTTTTAAACCTCTCAAACATTGGAAATATAAGGAAGTTAATCCCTATTTAACCCCTTTAAGCCTTGATTGTAGGATCCTTTTTTCTCCAAAATCTAAACCTCATTTTTAACCTGGGGCAGGACATTTTTCAGTCATCTCGATTGAGCACCTGAACTTTCGAAAGAGAGTGATCATCACGAAGAATGGGTGGGCACAAATAAACTTTGAGCCTTTATCCTTGTTTTTCTTAAACCGTGAACCAAGCCACGATTCGACCTTTAAAAGTCCTACTTGAAGCAAGGTTTTGTTCAAAAGCATACTCAATGAGATAACGTTTCCTGACTCCCATGAGTTAAGCTCAATTTTATATTGGCTTTATAAAATAAATTTATATCCTAACTAGTGATTTCGTCACAAGTTATCGTGATATCTCTTTTCAAAAAAATCAAGACAAACATGTATGTGGCATTAACAGTTTCGGAATTAACATTTCTTACTTGCTAACTTTGCTTAATATCTTAGAAAGTTTACATATAAGCATCGACGTTAAGTTTGGTCCTCTGGAACTTGAACATCCTGATGAATAGGGGCAAGTTGTTTCCAAGTGTTTTGTTCTTTACAAGTATTACCACACCTAAAGAGCTGTTTTCGAAGACTCAGTTATACATAATACCGTCAATCTGGGCTAGTTACGTCGAGATTCGACGAATCTCTCTAAGAGTTTGAAGACATTAGAACATTTCGGACACCATGTTTTCTGTAAAATCCTCTTGGGATGACTTTTTCTCATGAACCATATGACTTGGGGCATTTAAGAATTGAGATTATTTTATCCAGTCACAACACTTATCATTCAAAATGGCGAATACCACGCAGTTCATCAAGGCAAAACTACATTGTTCTTGCAGCATTCTTCATTCATGTACCCTGTGAATTTTACTTCAGGTGGTCATAACAATTCTTCATTGAATCCCTACTTCAAGTAGTAATGATCGATGCAAGAAGTCTCAATTGGTGACCTGAGGTTCCCAGTGATTTGTTTAACTTCACCTTCCTAGTAAAGTGGATGATATTTTAATCCTCAGTAAATCTTCTTAAACTCCACCTTCCTAGTGAAGTAGATGTTATTTTATTTCCCAGTGGATCTTTTACAACGCTAATTTTCCCCAGCGAAGCGGATGTTTATTTCATCCCCATTGAAGTTTCGACTCCAACATATTCAACAACTATGTTTAACCATGTTTCCCCATTGAAGTGGATATTTATTTTCTCCCCTGTGAAATGTAACAGCCCAATTTTCAATAACTGATTAATGGTACTAGTTAATTAGTTTGTATGATTTAAGTGAATTATTGGATTTAACCGATTTATTCTATTTGGTATAATAATGTGGCCTTACTAGATATTCTCTAATTAAGGATGAGATGGGATATTTTATGAGAAAATGAATTGGTAAATATTTTGAGAGAAGAAATATATTGGAGAGAAATAGAAGGGAAAGATATATAAGGGAAAGTGGAAGGAAAATGTAAAATAGAAAACATAAGAGAAAGAAAGAGGAAGAAGAGAAAGTAGAAGGAAAAAGAAGGTAAAGCTTAGAAAGCTCAAGAACGACTTCTAGCTTCCGATTAATCGAGGTAAGTGTGTGAAATATTGTTATCTTACCAATGTATGTGATTATGTATGGATTGTTTGGTTGTTTTCCCTCATCTTCCATTCTAGGGCATGAATGAGTTTAATCGGTAGAAATCGAGTTTTAACGGTTAAAAATGAGGATAATTGGTAGAGTTTAGTCGAGGAATGTTAGGCTAAGGCTACTAGAACGATTTGGGTTTGAATCGGTTGGATTTCGATGAGTTTCAGAGTTTTGGACAGTGGGGAATTCTGAGTTCGCAGACCCTCGCTAGCTTGTTCGCTAGGCGAGCGGGTCACAAGCATTCGCTGGGCATTCGCTGTGGCGAGCCAGTAGCGAACGGTCCCAGACTTGGACATAATTGTTTTTGGTACTCTTCGCTGGTAGCGAAAGGGGGTGGTGAGCGTTTGCTTGGCCTTCGCTGAGCGGGTGAGGTAGCGAATCAAGTCAGTGGCTTCTGTTTGCCTTCGCGATCTTGTTCGCTAGGCGAACAGGTAGCGAGCACTCGCTAGGAGCTCGCTAGGCGAGCAAGGTAGCGAGCGTGTCAGCATGTTATTTTCTTGTGTTTTCCATCCAATGGTTAATTGTTTGGTTCAATTATGTTAATCCTTATATAACGTGAATAGTTTGTATATTATTGAGATGAGACGTGTTGTGGGTAGCCTTATGGCGTGAATCCTAGATTGTGAAGTATGGCCTTTTGGCAATTATATGCATTGTTTGAATTAAACATGAATACATGATGAATGTGATTGAGTTCGTTGCAGTTGGCACGACCTTCTGAGTGCATATTGATTTTATGTGATAAGGTGTGAAGAATGCATGAGAATATATGTTTATATATGTGCATTGCTTGGTAATGTGATAATTATGTTGAGAATATGTAAACGTGCGAGATTCTTACTCACTGGGGTAGAATGATAAGGTGTCGTTCCAAGTGTAGTGAACACCGAGGTAGAATGACCAAGATGTTGTTCCTGGTGGGGCATAAGCGATGTACCCATAATCCAAATGAGGATTTGTGAGAGTTGATGAGTTTATATGAGTCATATGGTATGTGTATGTGATTGTTGTATGAAAGTGTGACATGTGGCCATTTGGCAATTATGTGTATAATTGTATGTACTTGTGTGAGGTGTAATGCGTAAATATATATTTGTGAATATGTATGCATTTCAAGAGTGTGTAGAGTCGTTTTGCATGTGAAGCATCATGATTGCATTCTTGTGTCATGATCCCGTAGAGGATCTGCAGAAACCTCGTGTGCCCTTGTGGGGTGTGAGCGATGGTTTATTCTTGATCCCGTGGAGGATCTGCAGAAACCTCGTGTGCTCTTGTGGGGTATGAGCGATGGTTTATTCTTGATCCCGTGGAGGATCTGCAGAAACCTCGTGTGCCCTTGTGGGGTGTGAGCGATGGTTTATTCTTGATCCCGTGGAGGATCTACAGAAACCTCGTGTGCCCTTGTGGGGTGTGAGCGATGATTTATTCTTGATCCCGTGGAGGATCTGCATAAACCTCGTGTGCCCCTGTAGGGTGTGAGTGATGGTTTATTCTTGATCCCGTGGAGGATCTGCAGAAACCTCGTGTGCCCTTGTGGGGTGTGAGCGATGGTTTATTCTTGATCCCATGGAGGATCTGCAGAAACCTCGTGTGCCCTTGTGGGGTGTGAGCGATGGTTTATTCTTGATCCCGTGGAGGATCTGCAGAAACCTCGTGTGCCCTTGTGAGGTGTGAGCGATGGTTTATTCTTGATCCCGTGGAAGATCTGCAGAAACCTCGTGTGCCCTTGTAGGGTGTGAGTGATGGTTTATTCTTGATCCCGTGGAGGATCTGCATAACGATTGTGTGCCCTTGTGGGGTGTGATCAATCCTGAAACATCGTGTGCCCATGTGGGGTGTGAGCGATGGGTGAACATCATAGGCCCGACAGGGAGTTACTTCGGTAACGAGGGATGGTTCCTTTTGGTTCTTCAATTGAACCTGCTGAATGAGTCGGTACCACATTTGCATCTGCATAGAGTCGTGAGTCGGTCTCTATGAGTTGCATTATCATCTTTATATGATGCATTGGTGAAATAAACATGAATATAGATGTTTATGTGAATTGGTGAAATAAACATGTTGTATGTGTGTTTGTGTGAATTGATGAATGTGCTTAATTAGGTAAACGTATGTTGTGACATATATGACGTTTATAATGTATTGTGGTAAGAAAATGTGGAATATATGTATTTTGTCTTTGTGCATTTATATATGATTATATGCATTGTTATTATGATAATATTTCTCACCCTTCTGCTGGAATGATGTTCTTCATGACATCGTGCAGGTATCAAGGTGTAGTACTGCTCGTAGTTGCGAGGTCGCTATTGGTGTAGCTGTTTAGTGATTTAATTGTATTGGGTCGAGTCGTGCTCTGGTCATGTAACACTGGAATCGTTTGGGTTACGTTTCAGACGTATATTGTGTTGTTGGCCTCAGTGCCTAAGTGATGTTGATTTATGTGATAAATGCAAATATTTATTTGATGAAAAATTGTGATATAAATGAATCCGCTGCTACATGCAAATGAAATTTTGTAAAGTATGATTATTTATTTCAGTGTTATTGAGCATGACAGATGGTTTTTAGTAATTTGGAAGTATATGTGTGACACCCTTTGTGAATGCATGTTAATTTTACTCTGATGATGCTTATATTTTCTGTGGGGTTTAGAAGGGTGTTACATTAAGTGGTATCAGAGCAGGTCGGTCCATCCGGCCAAGATGTCTAATGTTGTTTGTTCCCTTATATGCGACATGTGTGTAAAAACATTGTCGGTACGCGTTTGTTGTTCTAAACCTTGTCTGCAGGAGTGGGAATGATCCAAGTGGGGGAGAAAGTTGTGCTTCCCCAGGATGCTGTAAGTGTGGAGTTGTAGCTCAGTGTATGGTTGAACGCTCTTATACTTTGGTAAAGATGGTTTATGCCCCATCATGATTCCGGCTGTCTATTGACAAATTGAGGAACTGATCACCCTTAATCCCTTGTTGATAGTAGTTGGAATTGTGTTGGATGGGATAGACGTGTCTTGCAAGCTTAGATGGCGTGAGCAGTGAATTGTTCGGAGTAAGGCCAAGTACTTGGGAGTTTTTTGTATTAACGAAAGTGGAAAGTTGGCGGTTTACCGATCAGTCGTGATTGTCTGGAAGTTGTCCTGACAAAGTAGTGATACACATCCAGGACGTGAAGTGGAGTTGTGATCGACTTAGTTACGGAAACTAGTCCGATATTGAAAGCTCCATGTTATATGTCTAATTGGTTAGCCAGGGAATTAAATTGATGGAGTAATTTTGAGACTTGTGTCTGGTGTGTACTACAGCAACAGTTTATGAGGTCGAGTATATAAAGGGTGGATGGTGATTTCTGGGATTGTTAAAGAAAGTAAGAGGTGGAATACAATCTTGGTATGATTAAACCTCTAAGCATTTTAAGAGTTGAAGATGTGTAAATGGCCTTCTAAGTGTGGAAATGTTGTTTTCGTATTTTGTCGTAATGGGAGAACCGTGACTCGGAATGACGCAGGATTAGAAGCGTTGGAAGTTGTTACAATGCTCTATGTGATGGTGAAGTAGTAACATGGAATTAAGTTATTTCTTAATGGAGTGCGTTTGTATGTTGTAGTAAGTACGGGAAGTGTGGTTTGTGTTTCTGCCATAACTCACAATTGAGTGTCCGTTTGACATGGGATTTTCCATACTTAATTGAGTGAGTTAATAGTTGTGTAGCTGAGGGTATTCGGATATTCGAAGAGTATAGAAGATCATGTTGAACGTAGGAGACTTGAGTCACCAGTGTTTGAGAAAGAGTGGTGATATGCCACTGGGAAGAAGTCTAAAGAGTTTTTGGGAGAGCTGTCAACAACTCGTGTATTGGTTTGGCCAAATCTGACAGAACTACTTGTTGTGTTTCGTGATGTTTGGTTGATATGATTGAGAGATATGTTAAGTACAACATCAGCGAGTTTTGGTTATGCTTTAAGGCAACTCAAGATACATAAGGGGATTATCTGACAAGTAGTTTGGAATTGGTTGTTGTGTGTCGATGCCGGAGTTTGGAGGCCTCAATTGTTTAGTTGAGATTTGAAATCATTACTGACCTTAAGAGCTTAAGGAGTTTGTTCGATTTGGAAAAGTTGAATATGAGGCAGAGGAAATAATCAGGACTTCTAAAGGAATATGGTTTGGGTTGGATTACCATTCGGGTGAGACGATGTGGTAGCTGAGATATCAAATGAGAAATTCCTGTATATACTGATGACGATGGTATTGAGCTAAAACTGAGGAAGCAAATTCGGGATATGAGTTTGGTATGTGAAGAGACCTCTTATGGAGTTGAGCTATGTATGTTGAGACTGACTATTGGTATTCCCGATGAGATCCGAGGGAGTCGAAATTCATTTGAGTTAATAGATTGATTGAATTTAATGGATAAAAGTCGAAGAGCTGATCTTCATATTGATGGAAATGGTACCATGAGTGTCATGATAAAGTTTGTGTTTCCAATAGTGGAAGTTGGATAAAAGTACCCTGGGAGAAGGACGTTGAGATAAATTGATTATCCATCCAAGTACTGTGAGGATATGACCGAATTTGAGAAATCGTCTTGGTGACCATGGATGGAGAGAGAAGTGGTTGAAGTTGTATTTGTTGATTAGACTTGTTGATAGTCGAAGTGTGAACATCAAAAACTGTTGGACCTGATACAACTGTTGAATATTTTTGAGTGGCATGGGATAGTATCCGTATGGATCTTGTGACGGGTTTTCCGAAGAATTTGATGGGATATGATTTGATTTGGATGGTTAAAAATGGATTAACAAGAGTAACTCGTTACTTACCAGTAAGGATGAATCATTATGTTAGATGGGAATCTGAGTTTTTCATTGAGATTTTGGAAAGGTTTGTAGGCACTTATGGGTGCCAGGTGGTTGTTGAACTCTGACTAACGTCTGTGGAAGGAATAGACAGACAAAAAGGATTACCCAGTATGTAGAGAATTTGTTGGAAAGCTTGTGTGATTGGGCCAAGGTGGATCGTGGGATAGTTAATCGTTGTTGATTGAGTTTACCTACGACAATTGCTATCATTTTAATATCGGAATGACATCGTATGAGGCTTTGTTTGGTAAGGGGGTGTAAGGCTCCTTTGAGTTGATGTATGTCCGACGAGAGTGTTGTACTCGGACCTGAGATTGTGCAAGAGGCAACCGGAAGGACCCAAGAAAGGACGTGTTTTAAGGGTCACGATAGTAACTGGTGTGGGTCGAGCTTGAGGTCTCGGGAGTACCAACTGTACTTTATTGATTTGTATCATAGTGGCGCATCGGAAGCGTGGAGAAAATAGCATGTTAGACTATTTTACCGTCGTCACTTGTGGAAATTGCATGATGTGTTCATGTGTCTCGGTTGGGGAAGTACACTGATTCAGAAGGATGGTGTGCAAGTGAGAGACAATCCGATTGTGGAGACATTGCTAAGTTCAGGTGGGTGAACGAGAAGCAACTTCAAGGTAAAGGGATTCCTTTGGCGGAATTAGTTGGGAGATTGGGATGCGAGAGTCGTAACCAGAGTTATTTGAGTTGGATAACATTTTCGAGGACGAAAATTCCAAAGTGGGGGAGAGTTGTAACAGCCCAATTTTCAATAATTGATTAATGGTACTAGTTAATTGGTTTGTATGATTTAAGTGAATTATTGGATTTAACTGATTTATTCTATTTGGTAGAATAATGTGGACTTACTAGATATTCTCTAATTAAGGATGAGATGGGATATTTTATGAGAAAATGAATTGGTATATATTTTGAGAGAAGAAATATATTGGAGAGAAATAGAAGGGAAAGATATATAAGGGAAAGTGGAAGGAAAATGTAAAATAGAAAACATAAGAGAAAGAAAGAGGAAGAAGAGAAAGTAGAAGGAAAAAGAAGGGAAAGCTTGGAAAGCTCAAGAATGACTTCTAGCTTCCATTAATCGAGGTAAGGGTGTGAAATATTGTTATCTTACCAATGTATATGATTATGTATGGATTGTTTGGTTGTTTTCCCTCATCTTCCATTCTAGGGCATGAATGAGTTTAGTCGGTAGAAACCGAGTTTTAACGGTTAAAAATGAGGATAAGTGGTAGAGTTTAGTCGAGGAATGTTGGGCTAAGGCTACTAGAACGATTTGGGTTTGAATCGGTTGGATTTCGATGAGTTTCGGAGTTTTGGACAGTGGGGAATTCTGAGTTCGCAGACCCTCGCTAGCTTGTTCGCTAGGCGAGCGGGTCGCGATCATTCGCTGGGCATTCGCTGTGGCGAGCCAGTAGCGAACGGTCCCAGACTTGGACATAATGGTTTTGGGTGTTCTTCGCTGGTAGCGAAGGGGGGTGGCGAGCGTTCGCTAGGCCTTCATTGAGCGGGTGAGGTAGCGAATCAAGTCAGTGGCTTCTGTTTGCCTTCGCGATCTTGTTCGCTAGGCGAACAGGTAGCGAGCACTCGCTAGGAGCTCGCTAGGCGAGCATGGTAGCGAGCGTGTCAGCATGTTGTTTTCTTGTGTTTTCCATCCAACGGTTAATGGTTTGGTTTAATTATGTTAATCCTTATATAACGTGAATAGTTTGTGTATTATTGAGATGAGACGTGTTGTGGGTAGCCTTATGGCGTGAATCCTATATTGTGAAGTATGGCCTTTTGGCAATTATATGAATTGTTTGAATTAAACATGAATGCATGATGAATGTGATTGAGTTCATTGCAGTTGGCACGAACTTCTGAGTGCATATTGATTTTATGTGATAAGGTGTGAAGAATGCATGAGAATATATGTTTATATATGTGCATTGCTTGGTAATGTGATCATGATGTTGAGAATATGTAAACGTGCGATATTCTTACTCACTGGGGTATGTTGCACCCCAAAATTTGACCAACAATTATCCATCCATCAAGTGTTTGAAGGTTGATACCTTCACCAGAAAGTTCAAGAGATCCTCAGAGGAATTGGTTGAAACCAAGGTTGTGTGCTTCATAGCTTGAGAGTTGTGGGAGCTCCTCAAATGATTCTGAGACTATGAGGATAAAATTGAAGCTTTGAGAAATCTTATGAGATGTCTTGAAAGTCATCATGAAGCCCAGAGAATTCATTGCGCAAGAATTCAGAAGATTCAACCATGAATGGTAGAATTAGGGTTTTGACTGGGTCAACCCTAGGATAACTGAAAATTTGGAGAAGGTTGAGACCTAATCCAAGGGCCATGAGATCATGGAATTATGTATGGAGATGTTATAAAGATGATTCCTAGACCAACTCATCATGATTGAGGAGTTTGAGAAGTTTCAATTTAGGGTTTCTGAGGATTGT
The DNA here is from genome assembly GCA_963859935.3 of Lathyrus sativus. Classification (NCBI taxonomy): domain Eukaryota; kingdom Viridiplantae; phylum Streptophyta; class Magnoliopsida; order Fabales; family Fabaceae; genus Lathyrus; species Lathyrus sativus. The sequence goes on from OZ012737.1 coordinate 173,492,133, forward strand.
CAGTGAAAAAACCCTAATTTGATCCCTATCTTCTAGGCAGTTTTAGCTCAAGATGTGATTGATATCTCATCTTCCCCACAACATGAATGTTGTAGAGATTGTTCTTAGCTTTAATTTGAGTGGTGGAAGTCCTTGATAGGAGTTACAGAGCTCAAGTTATGGTTTTGACAAATTACAGGTCATCTGAGGTATGTGAATCTGGGTCCTTGAAAGTCACCCAACTTGCAGACAACCTTTGCCCTAGTAGGATGATTCCTATTATTTCTTGGTCAACATGAATGTTGAAGAGCATCTCCTTAGCTTTCTAGAGAGTACTAGAAGTCCTTGATAGGATTTGTAGAACTCAACTTATGGTTTGAACAAGACAGGGGTATTTTGGTCATTTGGTGATTATAGGTCATTTTAAGCAAAGGCCATATCTCCTAGTTCCAAGCCTCAAATGGAAAAACTCAAAACATGAAAGTTGTTCAAAATGGAATTTTAAGCCTAGAAAATTGGTCATGAGTTATTGAAAAAGCTTGTAGCAAGGATTTTCATGATTGGGTAAAAATGACCTAAAATGGCTTATAAGTTGAAAAAGTTGAAATGGAATTTTGGTTTAGGGGATGTGCAAATCCAAAATGGGTCATCCAATAGGTCATTTTGACTCCAAACAATATTTTAAAAACAATGGTTCAGATAGATTTTTGATTTGAGGCCTAGAAATGGGGGTTACTTTGTAATGTTGTTACTTGCATATTAAGGCAACTTGACAAAACTTCACCAAAGGCAAGGAAGTGCATGTTTTTCACTCATTCCACTCCCAATATCTCTTGTAAGGAGATTTTGACACAAAACAAAGGCCTAATGCATGAGATATGAGATATACCATATGTCATTACAAGAGATTTTCCATGACATTCTAGCTCATTCTAGGAAGTTCTAGATGATTCTATGGATGGTTATATATTGAGTGAATCATGATGAAGAAAAGGTTGGTGATGATTGTTGGTGAGTGGTGAGATTAGAGTGTAAAAAAGTGAGATTCTTCCATTTGCAATTCCATAACAAACTTTCATTCTCTGCCATTTCCATTCTTTTCTTCTCCACAAACACATTCTTCTGATCCTTATGATTGCTTGCATACTGAGTTAGAGGAAGATCCATGGAGGTTTGAAGCTTCATTGAAGAATTTGCAAGAAAAGCATATTGAGGTCAAACACAAGATTCAAGCATTGTTCATCAATCTTTTTGCATACAGAATCCTTATCTTCCATTAAAGATCAATTAGAGAAGGTTGCAGGCATTGAATTGGAGTGAAACCGCATCCACCATTACAACTTGACAGGTTGGTGATTTTACTCGTATCACCTTATTTATATGCATTCCATCATAGTTCTAGGGTTAGACTGGTTAAGATAGGGTAGAGGACTGTTTTCTGAGAATTTGAGGAAGTTTCATGAAGATCCATGGCAGACCCTAGTTTCTTTCACTTTCAAGAATGGATCGTGTGTTGAGCATTAACTGATATGTTATGGTTTAGATTGATGAGGGTAACCTAAGGAACAAGTTTAGATCATTGGATTTGAGTTTGGTTAAGATTGATAGCAGAGAATCATGGTGGAACCCTAACATGCGTGTGTTCTGTTAGAGTGATATGTGGAGTTTCAGGGAAAACTATTGGTATCATCGTGTTCTGGGTGGTTAATAGAACGTCTTTGCTCTTGGAAGTTTTGGTTTTAATCGCGTATGGAGGGAGAACGAGAGACCTGAATGTTTGTGCATGGAATCTGTGGAAACTGGAAACCCTAGCTCATTTGGGGACGATGAGCCTCCATCGTTGGATCGTCCTGAGCATTTGACTTCTTAACCCAATCTAACGGCCGGAGTTTAATTTCAGAAATGGAGGGAAACCCTAAGAGTAAAACGCGTCGTTTTACTTAACCGGTGATCCTGGGCTTAACAAAACCACTGCTACTCGCACCCCCACAATGGGCCCAATCTAGTTTTCAACGCAAAAACATTGCTATTCGTACCGTTGTCTTACCAATTTTTGTTTAATTTTTCTTTTAATTTTCTGAGCGCAGGTGGGCCTATCTCAAGCTTCTATTTGCACCCCAGGTTCTTGGCCCATCATGGAAATCAACTGAGGCGCATTACTTTTGATACCCTCCCTCCCTTTTTCTTATATTTTCATTTTATTTTAATTTCTTTTATATTTCTTGCATATTAAAAAATTCACATAAAATAGAAAAATTAATATTTTTCATTTCTTCTTTTTTTCACACATGAATAATTTTGTCTAGAAAAATGTAAATAAATAAAATTCTATTTTATTTTTCTTTTAATATTTTTAGCATATTATTCTTGTACATGGTATTTTTAATTGATTTTGGTTAATACTTGATTTTGTATAATTTCTTTTAGGACTTTCCCTTAGGATTTTTGAGCCATTCTTTTTGGCATAGTTAGAGGTTGAATCATAGTTCATGTAGGATTTAATTCTCAATTTGTAGATTAAAATTTGATGTAGTTTGCTCGTTTGACATTTAGGTGCTCAAATTAGGGTTTTAGGTTGTATAAGTAGAGTTGAACCATTTTGTTTTGGGGTTTATAGGCCAAATTAGTGTATGGGGAATATATGGGTTAAGGGTAAGTATGTATAGAATCCCCTAGAATTTTTCTAGAATATTGTATGGTGTTTTAGTATTTTTAATTGATTTTTGAATGTATGGTTAGTATGTGTGTTGCTTAAAGGCATAGTTTGTATTGTTTGGTTTGTTTTTCTTCTCCTTTGAGTGTGTGAGCTTTGAAGATTGAGTTGAAGACCTTGTGGATCATCATTGAAGCTTTGAAGACCTTGCAGAGGAGCTTTGTTTTAGCTTTTTGTTTGTTTTGTCTATAGGATCATAAGTGCATAGGTAAAGCCTTAGATAGAATAATTCCATTCAATAAACAAGGAGTGTCTTGTTCACCTCCTTCCTTCTCTGTGACATAAAGTCCCCTAAGGGTATTCACCTCTCTCCTTTGGAGGGATTAGTGACCTTGCCCTCTGAGGTAGAACTTTGAGAGAGCCTTTCCCTTTGATGTTAAGTCCTCAATGGCATCCTTTGGAAGTCAGTGAGCACTGTAACATCCTCACCTCATCTTGTTGACTGAATCTTGTGTGCTGAAGCATTTGGATTGTTGAAGACATCAATGAAGAGCTAGAAGATTTGACTGAAGAGCTAAAATTCATTGAAGATAGAAGCCGAAGCTTTGAAGAGGATGATTCCTTGAAGATTGCTGAAGTCTGAAGACTTTGTGAAGATCAAGTTGATGCTTGAAGATCCCTGAAGATAGTGAAGCCTGAAGGTGGAGCTGATCAAAGGAGCTGAAGCTCAAGGGGAGAAGATGAGTTGATACTCATGTTGTAGGGTTGATACCTGGAAAGCAAGTGATCTCTGAAGTCTGAAGATTGAGTTGTTGCTGGAGAAGCTGAGGCTTTCTTCTGTTTTCTTTTCTGTATTGTGTGTTTTGTCTGATTTGTCTGTTGCATTAGACTAAGTTCATCTAGAATAAGTTCAGTCTAGGAGCATGATTGCGTTAGAGGTTGAGTTGCTCCCTCTGCTTGTACTGTTATTGTGTGGCTTTGCTTGCGGGTATTCGGTAGAGCCCAGCTCCCTTGCCCATGTGTTTTGCTTGCCTGATGGCATTTCATTTTTATCTGTATGATTGCAGTTTTCTGTTTGTTGCTTGATAGCATGTTGTTTATTTTTCAGTATGATTACTGTTATTTCATGACTGGCTTGAGGTCGAGACGAGCTTGTGGAGGCTGAAGCCCCACACACATTTCCTCCCTCACTTGCATTGCATGCATTTTACTGTTAAGCTGAGGCTTTGTCTGTTTTGGTGTATCATTGACATGATCCCTTAGGACTCTCATTTCCTTTGATAAGGATTTGATGATAGACTTTTAGGTTGAAACCTATGCATGATAACATCTAGGAGTTCCCTGTTCAAACCTCAACCATAGGATGAATCCATGACATGATAACAGTAGGACTTGATAGTCTCCCTCCTAGTCGGGTCTGTTCTCTTCTCATCTCAAAGCAGTTTAAGATACAGTAATCATGAATGATTTCTTTCGTACGTTACGAGCCTTAAGCTATCTGAGAAAGGATTGTGGGAGAGTTTCTTTTCCATAGTCTAGACGTTTAGTATGGTACCCTTTGGGTGACATGCGACGCATTCACTCTCAGGTCATAGTCTCTAGTGCGGTTGAAATCGCAAACACAATAAAAAACACTTCTTTCAGGAGATAACCCGTAGTTTCCCGAACTACGTTTGCTCTGATCTTCCATACAGTGTGGAAGTACGTAGGCATAGGATGCGACGTCCTAGCGAGCAACCCTCAACCTTTCCCCCGTAATCCCCCGTAGTTGGCCGAACTACATTGACTCTGATTTCTCATTCTCTGATGAGAATACGTAGGCATAAAGTGCGACGCTTTGCCGAGTCATTTTTCTTTTCTTTTTTAGCCAGCCTTGATAGGTAGATAGATTATAACCAACCCGTCCAAGTAAACAAACAAGCGTGGATCCCATCGAGTACGACGGACGTGAGGGGTGCTAATACCTTCCCCTTGCGTAACCGACTCCCGAACCCAGACAATGGTTGCGATGACCTTGTCTTACCCTTTTTCGTCAGGTTTCTCCGATCGTTTCCTTTCCCGCCCTGAGGGATAAATAACGAAAGGTGGCGACTCTTCTGTTCTGCCGGCACCTTATTTTCGCGCAAGCGACAGCTGGCGACTCTGCTGGGGACTCCAACGGTTCCCTGCGAGTCAATCCTACCGCTTGTGTGTTTGCTTGTTGGGTTGCGTTTATTTATCGCGTTTTTACTTCTCGCACTTTATTTCCCGCATTTTATTTTCAGTATAATATGATTATTTGTGCTGTTGTGGGATGGGAGTTCTGATGAGTGAGAAGCCAGACCCAGGCTTGAGTGCACCATAGACTTAGAGTGGAAATTAGTGGGCGCGTGCTTGCTTTGCAGGCACTAGTGTCTCATGAAATCCATGCTCAGACGAGGTTCATCCGGTTGGCTTCACTTTCAACCCTTTGGGTTGAGACGGTTGCTGGTTTGGTGGATTGTCGACTCTGGGGACCGATCATTTGTGATTCAGCTAAGTGAGGCCTCTTCAGGACTTGATGATTCCACTCCTTCTGGGAATCGTATCATCAGTTTTGAAAGTCTGTGACGCTGATGAACGCATAGGATGCCATACCTTGAGTCAGTCTAGGTCCATACCTGTGAGCGGGACTGGGTTTATTGCAGGAAACTTTGACCTTCAGACTACCTGGTTCTCTTGACAGTGAATCAGTTATGTTGGTACCAGGGTTCTCAGTTGCAGACTCGTCTGTTCTTGACAGAGCAAGTTTTTGATCAGAGGATTTTATCACCGGGTGTATGTCTGTTCTTGATAGAGCAGGCTTTGATCAGTGTATTATCATCAGTGGTTTGTTCTGGATAGGGCAGATTTTGAGTGGGGTCTGAAGATCTCATCAGCAGCTGTGTGTTTGTTCTTGATAGGGCAGATTTTTGATTTGGGGTCTGGAGACTTCATCAACAGATGTTCCTTGATCTTGCACCCGGGGTCCTTATTATCAGGCACTTATTCTTGTTAGAGCAGAATTTTTATCTCGGTCCTATCAGATGGTTATTCTCAGCAGATCAGATCAGTGGTTTTGCACCGGGGTTTCCTTCTCATCAGCGACTGTTGATACCGAGTCTCCACAGCAGCTATCCGGATATATTATTGCATGCCTGCATTTTGCATTAGATTGCATGTTCATTTGCATTCCATTAACGTGTGTCTGTGTTGCAGGTACCGTTTCCCCGATCCCGGATTTCTCGCCTTCTGCTGTTATTATGGTCTCTCTCAGGAAGACTGTTGCGTACAAATTCCCGACTCCTGATGTGTCAAAGTTGACTGGTTTGATAGCCCTGGCAGGGGATTCGGTGAAGGATAGGTTCAGGAAGTCTTATGGCAGGTTGCTTAGTCTGGTTTTCAAACCTTCTACGTCCGAGCTGAATGGGTTACATGCTCTTCTGCAGTTTTATGACCCTCCCTTGAGGTGTTTCACTTTCCACGACTTCATTCTCGCGCCGACATTGGAAGAGTATGCTGATATGTTGGGTGTGCCTATCAAAGGGCAGATGCCTTTTGTCCACATGGATGCTGAGCCTGATCTGGCTAGTTTAGCTTCCTCACTCCATTTGAGCGCTTCTGAGTTAGTAGTGACGAACTGGAACAAGGTCCCAGGGTTCTCTCTGCAGTTTCTGATAGCTAAAGCTCAGCAGTGTGCTAAGGACAAATGTTGGGACGCGTTCAATGCCATCCTTGCTTTATGCATATACGGCATTATCCTGTTCCCCAGCATGCCTGATTACGTGGACTTTGATGCATTCCACATCTTCGCCTCAGGGAATCCAGTCCCTACTCTGATCGGAGACGTATACCATTCAGTGCATTACAAGAACGAGAACCGGAGAGGGAAGAATGTCTCATGCTGCGTACCGTTGTTGTACAGGTGGTTTGATAGTCATTTGCCCAAGAGGGGTTCCTCCGTCTTGTCTGCAGCCACAGCTGAGTGGCCTGAGCGTCTGATGAGTTTGTCGGCAGAAGACATTGATTGGTTCGTTGACAGAGACAGGTTAGGCACCGAGGTGATCTTCAGTTGTAGTGGGTTTCCTAACGTACCTCTGATAGGTAGGAAGGGTTGCATCAACTACAATCCATCATTGCTAGTTCGTCAGTTCGCATATGCTTTGAGGACTCCACCGAAGGAGGAAGAGGTACAGGAATCTCTGTACCTCACGGGTACTCTAGAGGGGGATTTGTTGTCCAAGCTTCAGTATGCGTAGAACAATATCAGCACGAGAGGAAAGCCGTTGTTGGGAAAGAGCAACAGCCAAGCCTACCCTCCTTATTCAGATTGGATCAGAGCCAGAGCCAGCGCTATAGGGATGCCATTCCCTCATGTCAGACCAGAGAGTCCTCCACCAGCCGAAGAGCCTACCACTATGTCCATTCATCAACACAACCAGATATTAGCCGAGTGTGATGAACTGAAGCGGGCAAATGCAGAATTAGAGAAGGAGTTAGCTCAGCTTCGAAGTGAACAGAATGAAGCCGTGCACGCCTTCAAAAAGCAAACAGAGTCGGTAAACCAACTGGGTGCGGACTTGGCGAAGCAGATTGCTGATCGGGAACGCTTAGGTCAAGACTTCAGGGCTGCTAATGATGTACTAGCTACGAAGAAGCAGCATCTGGAGGAGGCATATCGGAGGATATCTAAGTTCGACCAGCATTGGAAAACCTCCATGGCCACCAGGAAGGAGCGAGAGGACAAGCTGATGCTGCAGATTTCTAAGCTGGAAGCCGAAGTAAAGGACAGTGAGCGGAGGTTTGATGAAGAGACCGCCCGCAGATACGCCGCCGAAAGCCGTCTCAACAAAGCTCTTGCTAACCTGAAGGAGCATAAGCTGATGTTCGAGTCTAAGAAGCGGAAACTGGAGGATTGCTTTGGCGAAGGAGCTTGGGAGAGTTCAGTTCAGGGGCTTCAGCATACTATCAGGCAGAGGGAACTACTCGTCGAGGGGTTTCTCACTTTGCCAGATCATCCAGAGACGAAGGAATTATTAGCAGAGTATCGCGCCCGTGGCCATACTTGACTAGTTGTATTCCTGTTGTTTTGATCTTTGATGTATGCTGACCATCACCAGACTTGTTGGCTGAGGTCATGCTGTTGATCTGTTTGTACTCGCTGATACTGTGTACTGCCTTGACAGGCCTTTCCATATATATATATGAGATTGATGCTTCCATGATTGGGCTTGGATTTCTTCTTCCTCTTATTATTATCAGCACTGGCACTAAGGCACTAGGATCGGGGGGAAATCTCCCACGCCCACAGACACACGCATGCATCTGCATGAAGCATATTTGCATGGTGTATATCTTATTGCTCTTCCTAACCTTTATTGTTGACAGGTTTTTCAGGTTCCGAGTTGTCTCCGGTCTCCAAGATTGATCAAAGACTCATCCACCGCTACTCAACTCGCACTAATCAGACAAGGATCATGGACCAGGTGCAGTCAGATGTTCAAGAGCTTCGTGAACGGATGGATCGTTTCATGGAACTGATGCAGGTGGTCGCTAATGGTCAAGACCAGCTTCGTACTTTGGTTCAACCTCTGATCTCCAGGGTTGACAGTAATGGCATACTTCACGGCGGGGCCGTGCCTACTCCTCCTCCAGTGGATGCTCCACAGAATGTTGTTCCTGTTGCCGGGGGCAACGGCAGTGCTAATGGCAATCTGATGACTAATCTCGGACTCAATGCGGCAGGCGTCGGCAATGGTAGTCTGGGAGCCAATGTTAACATAGGGCCGGCCCATGGCAATGCTGGTGTAGGAAATCTGTTGGTGCCTCAACCGTGGCTGGAGGACCATCAGGATGACATATTCTCTCAGAGAGATGTAGAGGCAGAGTTGAACGCTGAAGCTCGACTCAGGTTCAAAGCGCTGGAAGACAAGATGAGAGACATTGAAAATCAGAACACATTGGGCGTTGACATGTCCAAGCTCGGGTTGATTGCTGACTTTAAGGTACCTCATAAGTTCAAGGTGCCTGTCTTTGAGAAGTATAAGGGCACTACTTGCCCCCGTGTTCACCTCCGATCTTATTATAGAAAGATGTCCGCCTATTCTGACGATGAGAAGTTGCTGATGCACTTCTTCCAGGATAGTCTTTCTGGTCCATCACTCGAATGGTATATGGGTTTGGAGCCTGCTACTGTGCGCACCTGGAAAGACCTCGCTGAAGCGTTCGTCCTCCACTATCAATACAATAGCGATTTGGCCCCCAACCGAGTTCAGCTTCAGAATCTCTCACAGCGGAACAATGAAAGCTTTAAAGAGTACGCCCAGCGGTGGCGTGAATTGGCTGCTCGGGTTCAACCGCCGATGGTTGAGCGTGAGCTAGTGCAAATGTTCGTGGCTACCCTTCCTGGAATCTACTATGAAAAGCTGGTCAGTGGCATGTCTGGAACATTCTCGGCTCTCATCACTATGGGTGAGCATGTTGAGAACGGTATAAAGATTGGAAAAATTCAAGGCGAATCATCCTCGGCTGGAGGAGGTAGTAAGAAACCTTACGCTGGCAAGCGTCGAGAGGGAGATGCCAGCGCTGTCACTAATGCTCGGAGAAAGGGCAAGGGCCCTCAGCAGCAGATTGCTAGCATAAATATCCCAGCTGTTCAACCGCAGCAGCCTCAGCAGCAGAATAACCAGGGGTACAGAAGATATCAGAATCGGGCCCCTATGACAAATCGTCATTTTGAAACTCCACCTATGTCGTATGCACAACTCTTACAAACGTTGCTTCAGCTTCAGTTAGTTCAAAAAAGGACAATGGCTCCCTTAACAGGGGCACCACCACCGGGGTATGACGCCAATGCTACTTGTGATTTCCATACTGGGTTATTAACTTTTCTGACAATGTGCCCAATGTCACCAAAAACCCTATGCTTCATCATAAGGGGGGCGGAGTGAATGCCGTTATCACTGAGGAGAGTGCAGACTTACTGACTGATGTCAAAGACTTGAGGACGCCGCTTAGTTTTGTCAAGGTTAAGTTGCTGAAGAAGGGCTTTTTCCCTGGGTGCGGAGAGTTATGTATGGCTTGTGCTACACTTCCTGATGGGTGTGAGCAGCTGGTAGAAGGTATACAAAGTCTGATGTCTGAGGGTATTTTGCAGTTCAGCCGGAGCGTTGAAAGTGTATCAGGGGAGGTCGTGCTGAAGCAGGCAGATGAAGTCGCTACCATTACTATTCCTCGTCACCCTATTACTATTTCTGCGCCCCGACCGCCTACAATCACTATCACCAGGGCCGGGCCAATCCCATTCGAAAGGACTAACGCCGTCCCATGGCATTACGGCGCCGAAGTTTATTGCAATGGTCAGAAGATAGAGCTGGAGCCATACGGATCGACGGTGCAGAATCTTGCCGGAGTCAGTGGCATTACTCGAAGCGGTAGAGTGTTTGCGCCAGCAGAGGTTGCAGCAGAGAAAGTGGTCTGAGCTGACGCTGTAGATAAGGGTAAAGGCAAAGCTGTCGAAGAGGTCCATTCTGGGGCAGAGAAAGACTTGCTAGTTAAAGATGCTGAAGAGTTCATGCGATTAATCAAGAAGAGTGACTACAAGATTGTAGATCATCTTCATCAGACTCCGTCAAAAATCTCTATTCTTAACTTGTTGCTGTGTTCTGAAGCGCACCGCAACGCATTACTGAAGGTATTAAATGCTGCATACGTGCCGTAGGAGATATCAGTAAATCAGCTGGAAGAGGTGGTAGCCCATGTTAATGCTGGTAATGGGCTGGGATTTACAGATCTAGAGCTGACTCCTAAAGGAAGAGATCACAACAGCGCCTTGCACGTCTCGATAGAGTGCAGAGGCACTATCATGTCGCATGTCCTGGTGGATACGGGTTCGTCGCTTAATGTGCTTCCGAAGAAGGCACTAATGAAGTTGGATACCCGCGGATTGCTTTGCACGCCCAGTGATCTGGTAGTGAAAGCCTTTGACGGAACTAAGCGCCACGTTTTCGGAGAGTTGACCCTGCCAATTCAAGTTGGTCCAGAGACATTCAATACAGTTTTCTATATCATGAATATCATGCCTGCCTATAGTTGCCTTTTAGGTCGGCCATGGATCCATGCTGCTGGTGCCGTGACGTCCACGCTGCATCAGAAGCTCAAATATGCTGCCGGGGGCAGCATAGTAACCGTCTGTGGTGAGGAGGACATTATGGTGAGCCACTTGTCGTCCTTTAAATATGTTGAGATGGATGGCGAGATCCATGAAACTCTCTGCCAAGCATTTGAAACCGTCAAGGTGAAAGAGGTAGCTCCTGTCGTCATAGAGAAGCAAGAGATGAATCTCTCCTCGTTTAAAGAAGCTCGGGCCGTCGTCGAAGCCGGTTCCACCCCAGGCTGGGGGCATGTTTTGGATATACCAATCAAGCAGGATAAGTTTGGATTGGGGTATTCTCCTGAAGCTGAAGCTTCATCTTCTTCTAGCAGTTCGTCTCGTGGGAAGGGGCCGATCCTATTCACCAAGGGCGGAGTAATTTTCGAAAGCATCAACGCAGCGTCTGAGGACAGCGGGGATAGTGATTGTGATCTTGACGCCTGGATTCAACCAAGCAAGTCGGGCGAGCGCCTCAACAATTGGACCATCAAGGAGATTATCCAGCTGACAAGTGAAGAGTAATGATTTGCTTTTTACAATCTTTGTACAACCCTATGCCCTGCCCGGGGCATAATGGTCTTATTGTCAGGGCCTTGTTGGATTATGTACATGCATTTTGTTAATAAATAAAAGGCGTTTTCTTCGTACTCAAATATTGTGTTCTCTGTTATTCTCGTTTTATGTTTATTTCGAAAAACAGCAAAATGGCAACGAGGTTTGTGCTAACCTGCATATTCTTGCTTTAAACTTAACCCTTGTTATTGCAGGATCCACGTAACAGATGACATCGACTCTGGACCCTTTACGGCTCACTACGACTTTGATTGCCCGATTTATCAAGCCGAGGATAAGATTGATGAAGACGAGGACCTTCCGGAAGAGTTGGCCCGCTTGTTGAGACAAGAGGAAAAGGTTATTCTGCCTCATGAAGAGGATATTGAGATCATAAATCTGGGTTCTGAGGAGCTCGTCAGAAATGTCAGAGTAGGGGCAGCGCTGCAGGTTGATGTCAAGCATAGACTGGTTGAGATGCTTCGAGAGTATAGTGACGTCTTTGCTTGGTCATACGATGATATGCCCGGACTTGACACTGACATCGTGGTTCATCGCTTGCCGTTGCGAGAAGATTGCCCTCCAGTCAAGCAGAAGCTTAGGAGGACGAGACCAGATATGGCTGTAAAAATCAAAGAAGAAGTCCAGAAGCAGTTGGACGCAGGATTTCTAGCCGTTACCACTTACCCTCCGTGGGTCGCCAACATAGTGCCTGTACCGAAGAAGGACGGTAAGGTACGCATGTGCGTCGATTATCGGGATTTGAACAGGGAGAGCCCTAAGGATGATTTCCCGTTGCCTCATATCGATGTGTTGGTCGACAACACAGCCCAGTTTTCCGTGTTTTCGTTCATGGATGGCTTCTCCGGTTACAATCAGATCAAGATGGCGCCGGAGGACATGGAGAAAACGACGTTCATCACCCCCTGGGGAACATTTTGCTATAAGGTAATGCCCTTCGGTCTGAAGAACGCAGGGGCCACTTACCAGCGAGCAATGGTAACTTTGTTTCATGATATGATTCATCATGAGATCGAGGTCTATGTTGATGACATGATTGCAAAGTCCCAAACGGAGGAAGAGCATCTGGTCAACTTATTGAAGCTGTTTGAGAGGCTTAGGAAGTTCAGGCTGAGGCTGAATCCTAACAAGTGCACTTTCGGAGTGCGGTCCGGAAAGTTATTGGGGTTTATCGTTAGTGAACGAGGTATTGAAGTTGATCCTGCGAAAATAAAAGCTATCCAAGAAATGCCAGCGCCGAAAACAGAAAGAGAAGTTCGTGGTTTCTTGGGCCGAATAAACTACATTGCAAGGTTTATCTCTCAGCTCACGGCCACTTGTGAACCGATGTTCAAGCTTTTAAATAAAGATCAGGCGATTACTTGGAACGAGGATTGCCAGAAGGCATTCGACAAAATAAAGCAGTATCTTCAAGAACCTCCAATCTTGATACCCCTAGTGGCTGGACGGCCATTAATCATGTACCTGACGGTTCTGGAGAATAGTATGGGGTGTGTTCTCGGTCAGCACGACGAGACGGGCAGAAAGGAGCATGCCATTTATTATTTGAGTAAAAAGTTCACTGAGTGTGAATCTCGATACTCGATGCTGGAGAAGACGTGTTGTGCATTAGCTTGGGCCGCCAAACGTCTACGACAGTATATGCTCAACCACACCACTATGCTAATTTTGAAGATGGATCCGATCAAGTACGTCTTCGAGAAGCAAGCTCTTTCGGGCAGGATTGCCAGATGGCAAATGGTGTTAACGGAATATGATATTCAGTACGTCTCTCAGAAAGCCATTAAGGGAAGCGTATTGTCTGATTACCTTGCCGAACAGCCAATCAAAGACTACCAGCCGATGAAGTTCGAATTCCCTGACGAGGATATTATGTTTCTCAAAGCGAAGGATTGCGATGAGCCATTGCCCGATGAGGGGCCAGATAGGAAGTCTCAGTGGAAGTTGATATTCGACGGAGCGGTTAATTCCTATGGAAGTGGTATCGGGGCTATCATCACGACCCCTCACGGATCCCACATCCCGTTTACTGCGAGACTGAAATTTCCAGTTACCAACAATGAAGCAGAGTATGAAGCTTGTATTATGGGTCTAGAAGAGGCAATTGATTTGAGAATCAAGAATCTAGACGTATATGGTGACTCAGCGCTTGTAATCAATCAGATTAAAGGGGAGTGGGAAACTCGTCAAGCGAATTTAGTGTCGTACATGAATTATGCCAGGAGGCTGCTTCCGTTCTTCGACCGAGTGGAACTTCATCATGTACCCAGGGCTGAAAATCAGATGGCTGATGCCTTAGCCACGTTGGCTTTCATGTATAAAGTCAATTATTGGAATGAGGCTCCAAGAATTGTACTTTCGCGTCTTGATAGACCGGCATTTGTCTTTGCAATCGAGGATGCCGCCGACGGCAAGCCATGGTTCCACGATATCCAGACCTTCCTTATGACTAAGGAGTATCCTGCGGGTGCGTCTACCCAGGATAAGAAGACTTTGAGGAGGCTATCTGGAAACTTTTACCTCAATCCTGATGGAGTGTTGTATAAGAGAAACCACGATCTCGTGCTACTCAGATGTGTAGATGAGAAAGAGGCAAATATACTCATGGAAGAAGTCCATGAAGGCACATTTGGTACGCACGCCGGCGGGCATGCCATGACGAGAAAGATCCTGAGAGCAGGATATTACTGGTTGACTATGGAGTCGGATTGCTTCAGATTCACGAAGAAATATCATAAATGCCAGATTTATGCGGATAAGGTTCATGTGCCGCCGTGCCCATTGAATGTCATGTCCTCCCCGTGGCCGTTCTCCATGTGGGGCATCGACATGATAGGCAAGATCGAGCCCACTGCATCCAATGGTCATCGTTTCATTTTAGTAGCTATCGACTACTTCACCAAATGGGTGGAGGCAGCCTCGTATGCTAATGTGACCAAGCAGGTGGTAGCTAAATTCATAAAGAGGGACATCATCTGTCGCTATGGAATTCCCGAGCGGATCATTACCGATAATGGTTCGAATTTGAATAACAAGAAGATGAAGGAGCTGTGCCAGAGCTTCAAGATCGAACACCACAACTCATCTCCTTATCGGCCAAAGATGAATGGCGTTGTTGAAGCGGCCAACAAGAACATCAAGAAGATTGTTCAGAAGATGGTTGTGACGTACAAAGATTGGCACGAGATGTTGCCGTTCGCCTTGCACGGTTACAGTACGACGGTGCGCACGTCGACCGGGGCAACCCCTTTCTCCTTGGTGTACGGTATGGAAGTTGTCCTACCGTTAGAAGTGGAGATTCCTTCTTTGCGAGTTTTGGTTGACGTGGAACTCGACGAGGCAGAATGGATTACGAATCGTTTGAACCAACTCATCCTGATGGACGAGAAGAGGTTAGCGTCGATTGCATTTGGTCGCCTGTACCAAAGCCGAATGAAGAAAGCTTATGATAAGAAGGTGCGTCCTAGAAGCTTTCAGACGGGCGATCTCGTCCTGAAAAAGATTCTTCCGCCACACTCCGATCACCGGGGCAAGTGGACTCCGAATTATGAAGGGCCGTATGTCGTCAGCAAGGTCTTCTCAGGAGGAGCTTTGTTGTTATCCACGATGGATGGCGAAGATTTTGCATCCCCGGTGAACGCGGACGCAGTTAAAAAATACTTTGCTTGAAAGCGACCCGCTGGACAAAAAAGAAAGAGTCCAGGCAAAAAAGGGGCATCCCGGCGAACCAAAAACAGAATAAAAGGTTCGGGCAAAAATTAGGGATATATTGAAAAAATGTACACCCGCGAAGTCGAAAACCTACACTGGGCGGCTTCGGCAAAAAAGGGTATCCCGGTGAACTGAAAACCCGTAAAGGGCGGTTCACGCAAAAGTTAGGGATTTGAATAAGCAAATGACTGCGTTCCGTGTGGACTTTCATTGTTTAGTGGTTTGGAGGACCTGAGGGTCGTTTATCTGAATCAATCTCTTCCGAAGCTGAAGTGTCGGAGAAGTATCGAAGTCGAGTGGGTCTTAGAGGGATCAACTCATGGTGTTCGTCTACGCCTCGTTGCCGACATTTGTATATACTGATGTATATTTATGTTTTCTTTTTGCGCGGCTTCCTCATTCCAGGAGCTTGCCTCTATTGTAAAACATTTTTGCCCATTCAGGGGTCCACCATCAATAAAATGCATGTTATTCAGCAATTCTGCTTGCCTGTTTAGCATTTATCTGTTTTGATTGCAAATGAAAACGCCGATGTTTTTTGATAAAATGCGCATACATAAACTTACAGGCCTAGGCCCATTGATTGTTGAAACAATTAATTAACTGAATATTGTCACGAGATAATAACCTGGATAGGCCCCTTTGAGGAGGGTATCTTGCCTGTTTGTTTGTGTTGTTGCAGGTGTAGCGCATTCCAGAAGATGTGTCGTGCGCATCCCCGAAGCAGGGCGAGTCCTCCTTCTCCAGCAGAGTTCAGTGGTCTCTCCACCGCAGCATCTGAACGCAGAATAGTGAGCATTGATATGTCTTCCCCAGGCAGAGATGACTCTCTTCCCCAAGCAGACGCATCCTGAAGGAACGTCATTTTCTCAGCTGAGTCGCGCGCCGGAGCTCGTATTCTCCCCCAGCACCGGGTCACAAGTGCAGATTTCAGAGGAATGTTCGGGTACCGAAGCTCGTGTTTTCCCTAGTAAAGCCGCCGCAGCGGATGTTTCCCCCCGCACCGGGTCACAAGTGCAGGTTTCGTAGGAAATTGTTCGTACGCCGAAGTATGCAGTAACTGATGGTGCCAGACTGAAGTCTCCAGCGGAATTGAGATTCCCCACCAGAGTTGTATTCTCTCCTGAAGTTGGATGATTCCCTCTTCCCCCAGTAGAGTATTGGAACAGCTGATGTTGTATTCCCCTGCAGAGTTGTACTCTCCCCCGAAGTCAGATGATTCTTTCTTCCCTAGCGAAATTGAAATTCCTCACCAGGGTCGTACTCTCCAGTGAAGTAGAATGATTTCTCTCCCAGGCTGAGTCCGCAGAAAAGCAGAATCCTTGGAAGCAGTTGGGACCTTGAGTGGATTTTCCCTAGCAGAGCATTGAGCAGTTGGTGCTGTATTTTCCCCAGAGTCGCACTCTCTCCAGCGAAGCAGAATGATTTCTCCTTCCTCAGTCGAGTTTGCAGATGTCCAAGAGAGCCGAGTCCTTGGAAGTTGATCAGACCATGATCGGCCTCTTCCCTAGTGGAGTGTTGAGCAGCTGAAGTTGCTTCCCCACAGAGTGGTTATCCCCAGAAGGGTAGCTTAGACGGCCGCGCAGTTCATTCTCGCGATTGATATCAGCAGGTCCAAGTTCTCGTAGAGCTTCGTCCCCCTGCAGTAATCAACTGAAGTTGTTTTTCCTGCAGCAGTCAACTGGTGATCAGTTCCCCAGACGGAGCCAATCGATATTGGCGTGTCCACGTTCTCCTCAGCAGGAAGATTCCTCTATCTGAGTAGTTCTTCCCTCCTTGACAGGAGGATTTTTCCCCCCGGCATTTATTTTGCTGACGGGATTGCATAGCATATTGCATGATTGCATGGCATTTAGCATAAACGCATAGCATTCCCACCGTGTGGGGCATGGCGCCGAAGCATATGCATCATAAGCATGATCTAGGTTATTATCATTCTTGTTTTACAGGTGTTCCACCAAAAGACCAGTTGCTCAGGATGAGTCCTGACGTTCTCCCCGACGAGGTCGCTTTCTTGAGATGATTCTTGAAGACCCCGGTGTAATCCCCACAGTCGCTCGCTCAAGATGATTTCCCCAGCGAAGTCTGCAGTTCAAAACGACCCTTGGATTCCTCAGCAGAGCCGTTTGCTTAAGATGATTCTTAAGACCTCAACGCTGTTTCCCGAGTTGTTAGCTTAGGATGATTCTCGAGCTCCCCAGTAGCGTCCCCAACAAGAGTTGCCCAGGAAGATTCCTGGAATACCCAGCAGAATAAAGTCTCCAGAATGGTTATCGGTTCAGGATGATTCTTGAAGGTTCCCGACGGAGCTGTTTGTTCAAGATGATTCTTGAAGTCCTTAGCAGCGTGATATGTCTGCTCCAACAGTGATGTCTAATCTGAAGGTTGACTTCGTAAACGCCTGAAGGCGATATCAGAAGCTTCCTGTGAGTTCAGATTTCCTTGTTGATGAATCAACGTTTGTCTGAAGACAAGGTTCCAAAGTTTATAGATATAACGAGATGATCCGTGTTGGTCTGAAGACCAAGTCAGTTGTCCTGAGGTGATGATTGATTGCGATCAAGTGAATAGTGTTTCTTCTGACTGAAGTCGAAGATGTTTCTCCAGCTGAAGCGGAGTTTTGCCTGAAGGCAAAGTGTTTGAATCCCCGAAGAGTCATGAATGGCTCAGGATACCATTTCTCTGACTGAAGTCACAGATTTCCTAAGCTGAAGCGAAGGTGCCTGAAGGCAAGGTTATCCCCAAGGTCATGAATGACCTAGGATTCATCTATCTTCAGAAGAACTTGAAGATTCTCCAGCGGATCTGGAGTGACCAGGGGTCAGGGTTTCATTCACATTCAGAAGTACTTGAAGATCTTTTCTAGCTGAAGCTGGAAGTGGCCAGGGGCCAGGGTTTCATATAGTTCTGATGTTGAAGTTCTACGGTGGGTCAGTTGTGCAGCAGTATTCCGATGTTCGTCATGGTTCTGAGGGTGAACCCCAGATCAGAATATGCTCGGTTAAGTCTCTCATTCCCAGCGGAGTAGTTTCAAATACGCAAGTCTACCTTTTGTTCCATTTACCAGGGGTGAACCCCAGGTCAGAGTCGTTCAGTGTTGTATTTTCTCCAGCGGCGACGCGGGGTATTTTGGGTTTGACGGCGAGGTCAGATTATGATTGGTTTCCGACGGCGAGGTTGGATGTTTGTTCGACGGCAAGGTTGAACGTTTGTTTGACGGCGAGGTCGAATGATTTGTTTCCGACGGCGAGGTTGGATGTTTGTTTGACGGCGAGGTTGAACGTTCGTTTGACGGCGAGGTCAGATCATGTTTGTTTCCGACGGCGAGGTTGGATGTTTGTTCGACGGCGAGGTTGAATGTTTGGATTTGACGGCGAGGTCAGATCATGTTTGTTTCCGACGGCGAGGTTGGATGTTTGTTCGACGGCGAGGTTGAATGTTTGGATTTGACGGCGAGGTCAGATTATGTTTGTTTCCGACGGCGAGGTTGGATGTTTGTTTGACGGCGAGGTCAGATCATGTTTGTTTCCGACGGCGAGGTTGGATGTTTGTTCGACGGCGAGGTCGAATGTTTGTTTCCGACGGCGAGGTTGGATGTTTGTTCGACGGCGAGGTCGAATGTTTGTTTCCGACGGCGAGGTTGGATGTTTGTTTGACGGCGAGGTCAAACTCTTTAAAATCCCCAGCAGAGATGATGTTTGTGCGACGGCGATGTCGAGTGTCTCTCAGAGCGATGTTTGTTTCCGACGGCGATGTCAGATTCAGTTTTCCATCGGCGATGTTGGGTATGTCAGAAGATTCAGTTCTCCAGCGGCGAGGTTGGGTGTTGTGGTTGTCTGAAGACAATGTCAGAAGAATTTAATGGGGATAATTGACGGCGATGTCAGGTTGGTATCTCTCCAGCTGTTGAGTAGCTAATGTTGCAGCGTTCGAAGGTTTGTTCTCCGCAGAGTATCGTGTGCTCGTGCCGTTGGCAAATTTTTGGGTTTACCGGTATTCAATCGTCTCGCACCTTGATTGGTTGAGAGCCGTTCGCTTCTCACCCAGTCAGGTTCAAGCCGTTTGAATAGGGGCAGCTGTTGCACCCCAAAATTTGACCAACAATTATTCATCCATCAAGTGTTTGAAGGTTGATACCTTCACCAGAAAGTTCAAGAGATCCTCAGAGGAATTGGTTGAAACCAAGGTTGTGTGCTTCATAGCTTGAGAGTTGTGGGAGCTCCTCAGATGATTCTGAGACTATGAGGATAAAATTGAAGCTTTGAGAAATCTTATGAGATGTCTTGAAAGTCATCATGAAGCCCAGAGAAGTCATTGCGCAAGAATTCAGAAGATTCAACCATGAATGGTAGAATTAGGGTTTTGATTGGGTCAACCCTAGGATAACTGAAAATTTGGAGAAGGTTGAGACCTAATCCAAGGGCCATGAGATCATGGAATGATGTATGGAGATGTTATAAAGATGATTCCTAGACCAACTCATCATGATTGAGGAGTTTGAGAAGTTTCAAGTTAGGGTTTCTGAGGATTGTCAGTGAAAAAACCCTAATTTGATCCCTATCTTCTAGGCAGTTTTAGCTCAAGATGTGATTGATATCTCATCTTCCCCAAAACATGAATGTTGTAGAGATTGTTCTTAGATTTAATTTGAGTGGTGGAAGTCCTTGATAGGAGTTACAGAGCTCAAGTTATGGTTTTGACAAATTACAGGTCATCTGAGGTATGTGAATCTGGGTCCTTGAAAGTCACCCAACTTGCAGACAACGTTTGCCCTAGTAGGATGATTCCTATGATTTCTTTGTCAACATGAATGTTGAAGAGCATCTCCTTAGCTTTCTAGAGAGTACTAGAAGTCCTTGATAGGATTTGTAGAACTCAACTTATGGTTTGAACAAGACAGGGGTATTTTGGTCATTTGGTGATTATAGGTCATTTTAAGCAAAGGCCATATCTCCTAGTTCCAAGCCTCAAATGGAAAAACTCAAAACATGAAAGTTGTTCAAAATGGAATTTTAAGCCTAGAAAAGTGTTCATGAGTTATTGAAAAAGCTTTTATAAAGGATTTTCATAATTGGGTAAAAATGACCTAAAATGGCTTATAAGTTGAAAAAGTTGAAATGGAATTTTGGTTTAGGGGATGTGCAAATCCAAAATGGGTCATCCAATATGTCATTTTGACTCCAAACAATATTTTAAAAACAATGGTTCAGATAGATTTTTGATTTGAGGCCTAGAAATGGGGGTTACTTTGTAATGTTGTTACTTGCATATTAAGGCAACTTGACAAAACTTCACCAAAGGCAAGGAAGTGCATGTTTTTCACTCATTCCACTCCCAATATCTCTTGTAAGGAGATTTTTACACAAAATAAAGGCCTAATGCATGATATATGAGATATACCATATGTCATTACAAGAGATTTTCCATGACATTCTAGCTCATTCTAGGAAGTTCTAGATGATTCTATGGATAGTTATATATTGAGTGAATCATGATGAAGAAAAGGTTGGTGATGATTGTTGGTGAGTGGTGAGATTAGAGTGTAAAAAAGTGAGATTCTTCCATTTGCAATTCCATAACAAACTTTCATTCTCTGCCATTTCCATTCTTTTCTTCTCCACAAACACATTCTTCTGATCCTTATGATTGCTTGCATACTGAGTTAGAGGAAGATCCATGGAGGTTTGAAGCTTCATTGAAGAATTTGCAAGAAAAGCATATTGAGGTCAAACACAAGATTCAAGCATTGTTCATCAATCTTTTTGCATACAGAATCCTTATCTTCCATTAAAGATCAATTAGAGAAGGTTGCAGGCATTGAATTGGAGTGAAACTGCATCCACCATTACAACTTGACAGGTTGGTGATTTTACTCGTATCACCTTATTTATATGCATTCCATCATAGTTCTAGGGTTAGACTGGTTAAGATAGGGTAGAGGACTGTTTTCTGAGAATTTGAGGAAGTTTCATGAAGATCCATGGCAGACCCTAGTTTCTTTCACTTTCAAGAATGGATCGTGTGTTGAGCATTAACTAATATGTTATGGTTTAGATTGATGAGGGTAACCTAAGGAACAAGTTTAGATCATTGGATTTGAGTTTGGTTAAGATTGATAGCAGAGAATCATGGTGGAACCCTAACATGCGTGTGTTCTGTTAGAGTGATATGTGGAGTTTCAGGGAAAACTATTGGTATCATCGTGTTCTGGGTGGTTAATAGAACGTATTTGCTCTTGGAAGTTTTGGTTTTAATCGCGTATGGAGGGAGAACGAGAGACCTGAATGTTTGTGCATGGAATCTGTGGAAACTGGAAACCCTAGCTCATTTGGGGACGATGAGCCTCCATCGTTGGATCGTCCTGAGCATTTGACTTCTTAACCCAATCTAACGGTCGGAGTTTAATTTCAGAAATGGAGGGAAACCCTAAGAGTAAAACGCGTCGTTTTACTTAACCGGTGATCCTGGGCTTAACAAAACCACTGCTACTCGCACCCCCACAATGGGCCCAATCCAGTTTTCAACGCAAAAACATTGCTATTCGTACCGTTGTCTTACCAATTTTTGTTTAATTTTTCTTTTAATTTTCTGAGCGCAGGTGGGCCTATCTCAAGCTTCTATTTGCACCCCAGGTTCTTGGCCCATCATGGAAATCAACTGAGGCGCATTACTTTTGATACCCCCCCTCCCTTTTTCTTATATTTTCATTTTATTTTAATTTCTTTTATATTTCTTGCATATTAAAAAATTCACATATAATAGAAAAATTAATATTTTTCATTTCTTCTTTTTTTCACACATGCATAATTTTGTCTAGAAAAATGTAAATAAATAAAATTCCATTTTATTTTTCTTTTAATATTTTTAGCATATTATTCTTGTACATGGTATTTTTAATTGATTTTGGTTAATACTTGATTTTGTATAATTTCTTTTAGGACTTTCCCTTAGGATTTTTGAGCCATTCTTTTTGTCATAGTTAGAGGTTGAATCATAGTTCATGTAGGATTTAATTCTCAATTTGTAGATTAAAATTTGATGTAGTTTGCTTGTTTGACATTTAGGTGCTCAAATTAGGGTTTTAGGTTGTATAAGTAGAGTTGAACCATTTTGTTTTGGGGTTTATAGGCCAAATTAGTGTATGGGGAATATATGGGTTAAGGGTAAGTATGTATAGAATCCCCTAGAATTTTGCTAGAATATTGTATGGTGTTTTAGTATTTTTAATTGATTTTTGAATGTATGGTTAGTATGTGTGTTGCTTAAAGGCATAGTTTGTATTGTTTGGTTTGTTTTTCTTCTCCTTTGAGTGTGTGAGATTTGAAGATTGAGTTGAAGACCTTGTGGATCATCATTGAAGCTTTGAAGACCTTGCAGAGGAGCTTTGTTTTAGCTTTTTGTTTGTTTTGTCTATAGGATCATAAGTGCATAGGTAAAGCCTTAGATAGAATAATTCCATTCAATAAACAAGGAGTGTCTTGTTCACCTCCTTCCTTCTCTGTGACATAAAGTCCCCTAAGGGTATTCACCTCTCTCCTTTGGAGGGATTAGTGACCTTGCCCTCTGAGGTAGAACTTTGAGAGAGCCTTTCCCTTTGATGTTAAGTCCTCAATGGCATCCTTTGGAAGTCAGTGAGCACTGTAACATCCTCACCTCATCTTGTTGACTGAATCTTGTGTGCTGAAGCATTTGGATTGTTGAAGACATCAATGAAGAGCTAGAAGATTTGACTGAAGAGCTAAAAGTCATTGAAGATAGAAGCCGAAGCTTTGAAGAGGATGATTCCTTGAAGATTGCTGAAGTCTGAAGACTTTGTGAAGATCAAGTTGATGCTTGAAGATCCCTGAAGATAGTGAAGCCTGAAGGTGGAGCTGATCAAAGGAGCTGAAGCTCAAGGGGAGAAGATGAGTTGATACTCATGTTGTAGGGTTGATACCTGGAAAGCAAGTGATCTCTGAAGTCTGAAGACTGAGTTATTGCTGGAGAAGCTGAGGCTTTCTTCTGTTTTCTTTTCTGTATTGTGTGTTTTGTCTGATTTGTCTGTTGCATTAGACTAAGTTCATCTAGAATAAGTTCAGTCTAGGAGCATGATTGCGTTAGAGGTTGAGTTGCTCCCTCTGCTTGTACTGTTATTGTGTGGCTTTGCTTGCGGGTATTCGGTAGAGCCCAGCTCCCTTGCCCATGTGTTTTGCTTGCCTGATGGCATTTCATTTTTATCTGTATGATTGCAGTTTTCTGTTTGTTGCTTGATAGCATGTTGTTTATTTTTCAGTATGATTACTGTTATTTCATGACTGGCTTGAGGTCGAGACGAGCTTGTGGAGGTTGAAGCCCCACACACATTTCCTCCCTCACTTGCATTGCATGCATTTTACTGTTAAGCTGAGGCTTTGTCTGTTTTGGTGTATCATTGACATGATCCCTTAGGACTCTCATTTCCTTTGATAAGGATTTGATGATAGACTTTTAGGTTGAAACCTATGCATGATAACATCTAGGAGTTCCCTGTTCAAACCTCAACCATAGGATGAATCCATGGCATGATAACAGTAGGACTTGATAGTCTCCCTCCTAGTCGGGTCTGTTCTCTTCTCATCTCAAAGCAGTTTAAGATACAGTAATCATGAATGATTTCTTTCGTACGTTACGAGCCTTAAGCTATCTGAGAAAGGATTGTGGGAGAGTTTCTTTTCCATAGTCTGGATGTTTAGTATGGTACCCTTTGGGTGACATGCGACGCATTCACTCTCAGGTCATAGTCTCTAGTGCGGTTGAAATCGCAAATACAATAAAAAAACACTTCTTTCAGGAGATAACCCGTAGTTTCCCGAACTACGTTTGCTCTGATCTTCCATACAGTGTGGAAGTACGTAGGCATAGGATGCGACGTCCTAGCGAGCAACCCTCAACCTTTCCCCCGTAATCCCCCGTAGTTGGCCGAACTACGTTGACTCTGATTTCTCATTCTCTGATGAGAATACGTAGGCATAAAGTGCGACGCTTTGCCGAGTCATTTTTCTTTTCTTTTTTAGCCAGCCTTGATAGGTAGATAGATTATAACCAACCCGTCCAAGTAAACAAACAAGCGTGGATCCCGTCGAGTACGACGGACGTGAGGGGTGCTAATACCTTCCCCTTGCGTAACCGACTCCCGAACCCAGACAATGGTTGCGATGACCTTGTCTTACCCTTTTTCATCAGGTTTCTCCGATCGTTTCCTTTCCCGCCCTGAGGGATAAATAACGAAAGGTGGCGACTCTTCTGTTCTGCCGACACCTTATTTTCACGCAAGCGACAGGGTAGAATGATAAGGTGTCGTTCCAAGTGTAGTGAACACCGAGGTAGAATGACCGAGATGTTGTTCCTGGTGGGGCATAAGCGATGTGCCCATAATCCAAATGAGGATTTGTGAGAGTTGATGAGTTTATATGAGTCATATTTTATGTGTATGTGATTGTTGTATGAAAGTGTGACATGTGGCCATTTGGCAATTATGTGTATAATTGTACGTACTTGTGTGAGGTGTAATGCGTAAATATATATATTTGTGAACATGTATGCATTTCAAGAGTGTATAGAGTCGTTTTGCATGTGAAGCATCATGATTGCATTCTTGTGTCTTGATCCCGTAGAGGATCTGCAGAAACCTCGTGTGCCCTTGTGGGGTGTGAGCGATGGTTTATTCTTGATCCCATGGAGGATCTGCAGAAACCTCGTGTGCCCTTGTGGGGTATGAGCGATGGTTTATTCTTGATCCCGTGGAGGATCTGAAGAAACCTCGTGTGCCCTTGTGGAGTGTGAGAGATGGTTTATTCTTGATCCCGTGGAGGATCTGCAGAATCCTCGTGTGCCCTTGTGGGGTGTGAGCGATGATTTATTCTTGATCCAGTGGAGGATCTGCATAAACCTCGTATGCCCTTGTGGGGTGTGAGCGATGGTTTATTCTTGATCCCGTGGAGGATCTGCAGAAACCTCGTGTGCCCTTGTGGGGTGTGAGCGATGGTTTATTCTTGATCCCGTGGAGGATCTGCAGAAACCTCGTGTGCCCTTGTGGGGTGTGAGCGATGGTTTATTCTTGATCCCATGGAGGATCTGCAGAAACCTCGTGTGCCCTTGTGGGGTGTGAGCGATGGTTTATTCTTGATCCCGTGGAGGATTTGCATAACGATTGTGTGACCTTGTGGGGTGTGAGCAATCCTAAAACATCGTGTGCCCATGGGGGGTGTGAGTGATGGGTGAACATCGTAGGCCCGACGGGGAGTTACTTCGGTAGCGAGCGATGGTTCCTTTTGGTTCTTCAATTGAACCTGCTGAATGAGTCGGTACCGCATTTGCATCTGCATAGAGTCGTGAGTCGGTCTCTATGAGTTGCGTTATCATCTTTATATGATGCATTTGTGAAATAAACATGAATATAGATGTTTATGAAATAAACATGTTGTGTGTGTGTGTTTATGTGAAGTGATGAATGTGCTTAATTAGGTAAACGTATGTTGTGAAATATATGACGTTTATAATGTATTATGGTGAGAAAATGTGGAATATATGTATTCTGTCTTTGTGCATTTATATATGATTATATGCATTGTTATTATGATAATATTTATCACCCTTCTGCTGGAATGATGTCCTTCATGACATCGTGCAGGTATCAAGATGTAGTACTGCTCGTAGTTACGAGGTCGTATTGGTGTAGCTGTTTAGTGATTAAATTGTATTTGGTCAAGTCGTGCTCTGGGTGTGTAACACTGGGATCGTTTGGGTTACATTTCAGACGTATATTGTGTTGTTGGCCTCAGTGCCTAAGTGATGTTGATTTATGTGATAAATGCAAATATTTCTTTTATGAAAAATTGTGATATAAATGAATCCGCTGCGACATGCAAATGAAATTTTGTAAAGTATGATTATTTATTTCAGTGTTATTGAGCATAACAGATGGTTTTTAGTAATTTGAAAGTATATGTGTGACACCCTTTGTGAATGCATGTTAATTTTACTCTGATGATGCTTATATTTTCCGTGGGGTTTAGAAGGGTGTTACCTGAAACCTCAGCTCCAGTATCCCCATCTACAACTCTAGTATGAATCTCTCTAGTGAAGCAGATATTTATTTTATCTATGAAGTTTCTCCAACTATGAGTTTGATCCTCTCCTAATAGATCTTTATTCTCATCTTCAACAGAGTGACCAGATTCACCTCGACAAATCTTTCGAGTAAGATCAGGATGGTATATCCCCGAGCGGAATGTTTTCTAATCCCCATAGAAGTTTTAACCTCGAAACAGAATTGTGATCCCATATTTAGTTCTCCATCTATCCCCAGTTGTGCTTCTATCTTGGAGGATTGGTCAGATGTCAGTTTTGGGATGTTTATTTCATCCCCGGTTGCTTCTTTCGTTTGTTTTGTCAGCATAAACATACGCATAGAATATAGATAGATAGCATGGCATGTGCATTTTATATATTTGTGTTTGTTTGTTTTGTCACTTTGTTTGTGTTTATCACTGAGTGATTGGGTTTGTCTGCTCCCTCCAAGTAGAGTCGTCAGTCCTAAGCAGAAAGAGAAATATTTATAATTCCCCACTGAGTTCGATCCTCGTGGAAGACAGTTGCTTCAGTTAAATCCCATTTGAGCTCACCCCTTAATGGTTGGGTCTTTCTTGACCGTTTCTCTTAAGTTACTTCCTGAATTGAACTTTGGTCCCTGACAATCACATTTTGGGTATCTCCGGGCTTTTCAGTTTGGATTGGGTGTACATTTATTTTTCACTTTGACTCCTCAGGAAGAATCTGTTTAAAGATCACTGTTGAAGACTAAGATATTTCTCCAGTAATGTTACAAGATCTTCTCAATAATTCATACCTAGACCACAAGTGGCCTCTTTATTTGAGCAACTTGTTTTGATCAGGTTTTCTATTTTGATGACAAATAGCAGTATCCTCGAGACAATTTGTCCTTCCCCAGTAAATTTATCAATATTATCCACTCGTTATTCATTAAATTGCATCTCTTCGAAAACCCGTCAGAGAAATTTGTCGAAGACTTTACATATATCTCTCTTTATTTGAGAATTTTCACTATAAAGGCTTCATACATTTTACAGCTACAACAAAGATGCTCCTCAGGAATGTATTCCCCAGTGAGTCCATCACACAAGTTTAATTCCATCAGATGGAATCTCTTCCGAGAAGTTTGGTGAAGTTTATTACAATTGATCTATCTCTTTATTTGAGAAGACATATTTTGAAAATTAACCGGCCTGTATCTTTTCCGAAGATCCCCAGTGAAGTTTTTAAGTTATGGACTCCCGTTGAAGTTTGTAATCTTCAGTGAAGATTTCAATCCCCTGTGAAGATACTCTCATAAGTATTCATCATTCCAGGAAGAAATTGAGACCCGTTCATGGCATACAACCTTGAAGCGTGGGGAGGTTTATTTTACCCTTTTCAAGTGGAATACTTGATTAAAGAAGAAACTGAGACCCGTTATTGGCATACAACCTTGAAGCGTGGGGAGGTTTATTTTACCCTTTTCAAGTGAAATACTTGATTAAAGAAGAAACTGAGACCCGTTCATGGCATACAACCTTGAAGCGTGGGGAGGTTTATTTTACCCTTTTTAAGTGGAATACTTGATTAAAGAAGAAACTGAGACTCGTTCTTGGCATACAACCTTGAAGCGTGGGGAGGTTTATTTTTACCCTTTCGAGTAAAAGAAGAGACTGAGACTCGTTCTTGGCATACAACCTTGAAACGTGGGAGGTTTATTATCCTTTTGAAATTATTCAAAGGTATCTTTTTTCATGGAGAACCTCGGCAGAATATTTCCAGAAGACCACGACAATAGGTATTTCTATCTCTTTCCCTGGCAAATCTCGGCAGAAGATTTCCAGAAGACTTCGACAGAAGTAGATTTCCAACAGACTTTGACATAGAATCTCGGCAGCAGATTCCCTAGAAGTTTTAACAGTAGACACTTTGGAAAAAATTATTCTTTAAATGAGGTTATAAGTCTCGACAGTAGACTTCTCCAGCTGATATCTTGGAATCATTACATTTGACCTATACAGTAGGTTCTTCAAGTGGATTTTCTCACAAAGTTCTTCACAATATGTTTAAAGATACCTTGTGATTATCAATCGTTGGTCTTTCTCCGTGGAGTCTCGCTTTGCTGAGCCTGTTCTTCGTTAACTTTTATTTCCCGTGTATCGTGTCCAGTTTTTTCCCTGTAACATCTTTCCCCACGGGACCCTTGTCTTGCATTTCATATCATTGCACATCATATGCATATGGTGGCATCTTAGGGCCAAAATTCGTGCAATGTTTGTATTTAAGTCCCTCATATCACGTTGAGACGGAGACTTTGATCTCCATATCTCCGGATAGAAGAAACTTAAATAGGGGCATCTATAGCACCCTAATTTTCGACCTTAAGATCCCACCTCCTGGTGCATTTTTCTTCCTCGTTTTCTTTTACTTTTATGTGCGTATTTATTATGTCTAACAAGCTCGTGCAGGTGCACTGTTTTCAAGTAGAACTGGCACTCGTCCTTTCAATTTAATACTTTAGGTTGTAACTAAGGGATCCAGATTCGAAAGTCTTAGGGTTTCCACGGGTTGAGGAACTAAGATTTGGGCAATGTTATCCCCTCCCACATTTCTCAGAAGACTCTTGTCGTTTTGCTTCAGGGAGTGAAGGTTTTCCTTACTGTTGCGCCCCAAAATTTGCCCACCTTTGATTGGCTTTTGCTTCGCATTTCATCTGCATATCATCTAAGTCAATCATTTCTCGCATATTGTCCTTGTTGTCAGCTGGAATGAATTTATTAGGATTACAGCCTCTTTGTTCGCATTTTAGACGATTCAAACAAGTTCAAATGATAAGTTCTATGTCGAAATCGAGCGAAAGTTGTTCTCTTCCTGTTGGTTTAGTTCGTGCCGATAATTTTGGATGTGTTTCAGTGTTCGCCCGTTTTTTTTCAATTTTTATTTCATGGCTTTTTGTGATTTTATTTCTTCTTTTTTTTTTTGCTTTATAATTTCTTTTTTTTTTGTCTATATAATATAATATTAAGTTATAGATTTAATTAGAACTTAGATTTTTAATTTAGAAATTAGCTTTTAAAATAGATTTTTATTTTAGAATAGACTCTTTTATTATTAATAGAATAGATTTTGTTAGCATAGAAGTTTATTTAAAATTTAAGTTTATTATTAGAATTTAGAAATTAGAACTTAGATTTTTTTTAACTTAGAAAATAGATTATTAGAATAGATTATTTCAATTAGAATTAGAATAGAGTTTTGATTGAGAAATTAGAATTAATTTAGTTTAGTTAGATGAAAATAGAATTTAGAGTTTGATTTAGGGCTTTTATTATAATTTAATTAGTTTAAAATAGGTTTTTTAATTTAGATTAATTAATTATTGATTAGTTAGATTTATTATATAATTAGTTTTTTATTAAGAAATAGAATTAGGATTATAATCTTTTAGTTTGTTAGAATTAATCTTAGTTTGTTAGAATTAATCTTAGTTGGTTAGAATGTATTAGTTAATTAGTTGTCATTTAATCAGAATTTCTTTTAATTAACACTTTAATTGACCAAACAGCCAATGCAGAGAAACACGTGTTGCTATGATATAAAGGCAAAGTCATGTTCATTTCCTTCTTCATGGAGCCAAAAACCCTAGCCGCCCCTATTGTTCACCTTCTTCAACTCATCTCCTTCCAACTTCCTTCCCTCAACAAATCGAACCTCCATCCCTAATTTAATCTTCTGCGTAACCCATTTCTTCCTCACCTAAACCTCGAAACCTTTCCTCTTCTTCTTCCGAAAACATTTCCGTCGTGAAACCCTCACAAACTCTCTTCTTCAAGCTTTGAAAACCATCCGCGAGCCCCTTCACCATCTTCTTCAACTCGCTACCACCACCATTCTTTAACCTCCATCTTCTAACTCAAACCAAACAGCAACCCAAACACGAAACCCTCAACTCACCATTTTTTCTCCTTCCCAAAACTTCCACCTCCAACCCATTTTCTTCTGAAAACTACCAAACAGAAACCCACAAACCTCGAATATTTTGAAAGAAAAAAAACTCAAACAATAATAGAGGAAGAAAAGATCCAAACACGAATCATCTCAGAAATAACACTCCGTTCGAAACCGTGAAACCCACCCTTCAAACCCTCACACCCTTCGTCGAAGACACTCACACCTCACAAGATACACTATCCTAGTTTGAACCCGAAATTCCAATCTCTTCCTCCATTAATGAAGGATTCACGGTGAGGGAGAGATAAGGATTCACAGTCGCAGGAATTAGGTGGATTTGGTTTATGGAAGAGAAACATGGGTTGCTGCGTTGGTTTCTTCCCACCTTTCAATCCGTTTTTTTTTAGTTTTTTTTATTTTATTATTTACTTAAGAGTTGATAGGGGCTGGCTTCTTGATGTAATGGGCTCTGGCTGAATGTCCGATTCACCCCACTTTTTTTTTCTTTCAACAATTCACTTTTTGTACACCTTTTTTGTGTGTGTGTGTTGATAGTATATGGGCTTGGGCCCATAAGGCTCCTCAACCCCCACACCCATCTTAATACACATCCTTCTCATGTTCTAATTAGTCTTTTTAGATTTCTAAACTCTTTTTTCAATGTAGTTTTAAGAATGTTAATATATTGTATAAACCATTTTTAATTATTAATATATTTTTTATATATAAATTAGTTTTTAGAATGTATATGTTACAAATTAGTTTTTTTTTTTAGATTTTTATATAATATAGTTTTTAGATTTGAAAACATATTTTTCTAATTAGTTTTTAAGAGTTTTTTTTATATAACTATTTTCTAAACTAGTTCTTAGGTTGTTAATATAGTTTTTAAATTAGTTTTTTTTTAGAATTATAAATATATTTTTCTAACTAAGTTCTTTAAAGTTTTTGTATACATTTTTCTAATTTCATCTCTTAGAATTTACAATATATTTTTCTAAAATTAGATTTTGATGTTTTTATTTATCTTTGAGTTTTAGTTTCGCATTTGTTTCGTTTGGGTCGATGAAGAGACCTCTAAGTTATTCTGTCAAATTATTGATGAAAAATAATAGATCCGAGACCCACAAGCGTTAGATACGTAGGAAATGATAAGTGGGGAGGTCTCTCTTCATATTGTCTAGAGTGTTTAGCGTATGCCCTTTGGGCGATATGCGACGCATTCACTCTTACGTCTTAGGTTTTAGCATAGTGTGCGTCCCAAACCGAGCCATTTCACTTCCGTTTAGGTGTTCCAGGCCTAGGACCCCTTTTTCTCTCGCATTCATGCAATCGAGACCCATTTTCCGTAGTTGGCCAAACTATGGCTGCTCTGATTTCTCGTACCAGATGAGAATAAGTAAGCACAAGAAGGTGATGTCTTGGCGATCACTCTTCCTTCTTTTCCACCCCTTTACCCAAAGAGTATGTTACTTTTCCGTTCTACCGTAGACAGGCATCGTCCCTAACTGCTGGAATGGAGATTTAACGTCACTCACAAAATAGTTAACCAACCTTTCTCTGTAGTTTCCCGAACTACGTTTGCTCTGATTTCTCATACCAGATGAGGATACGTAGGCACAAGAAGAGGATGTTTTGGTGAGCAACCTTCCCCCCATCACCCGTAGTTTCCCGAACTACGTCAAATCTGACTTTCCCATTGCACGAGGGAATACGTAGGCATAGGGCAGCGATGTCCTATCGAGTCTGTTCTTTCTCTTCACCCCTGTTTAGCAGTAGCTTTAAATAGTTTTCACCCATAGATTAGACAACAAGCGTGGATCTCGTTGAGTACAATGGACATGAGAGGTGCTCATACCTTCCCCTTGCGTAACCGACTCCCGAACCCAAGATTTGGTTGCGATGACCTTGTCTTTCCCTTTATCTTAGATTTTCTTCGACCATTTACTTTCCCTCTCTTTGGGATAAATAACGTCGGTGGTGACTCTTCTGTTTGTTTGCCAGCCCCTCTTTTTCGCAGTTGCGACACTTACGTTGATATTGTGCATGAGAATTTATGGATTATTATGGTCGTTGCAAGGTTATTCTTGAAGTCATGCATTTATCCCAAATCGATGTTCTTTGGGCTTTACTGTATTGGATTTGGGCATTTCACTCTTGGTTGTGGTGTGATGTTTGTCTTGGATTTTTCTATTAATTTAAAAGGGTGTTTCCAAACTCGTGACCTCTTTGCAATCTGTTTCTTGATCCAAGGATTGAGGTTGTGGAGTTATTGAAACTAAAGTGACAAGATGGCCACGTTGAGTACAAGTTATTGGTGCTGAGTTGGAGAAGACAACGTTGTTGTAAGGTTTGAGTATCCAAATTCTGTCAAACTGTATTTTAGTGGAGATTCAATTTAAGTTGATATTGGAATTCAAGAGTTCTCAAGAAAGATTCAAGATAGTTCTTCATATACTTCGAGTAACCTTTCCAAGTTGTCATAATTTATTCAAAGTTAAGG
Source organism: Lathyrus sativus (assembly GCA_963859935.3). NCBI lineage: Eukaryota > Viridiplantae > Streptophyta > Magnoliopsida > Fabales > Fabaceae > Lathyrus > Lathyrus sativus. The sequence goes on from OZ012737.1 coordinate 173,524,704, forward strand.
ATACAATTAAAAGAAATTAAAAGACAAAGCTCAAGATGGGTCTTTACAAAGTTCACAAGTTGAATATCTTGAAAGTTCAAGTTCACAACCCAAATGCTAAACTTCAAAAGTTACAAGTGGTAATCCATTAAAAAAGGATTCATCACAGGAAAGTTAATTCAAGGTTACAATTCAGGATTCAAGGTCGATATTCCTTTGTCAAAATTAAAGTTCATTCAAGTTTCATCTCAAATGTTCAAGAATTCAAGTTAAGATTGAGTCTCTTTGTCAGAAAGCAAGTCTCAAAATTTAGAGCATTGGAAGTTCGCCATTACACAAATTAATCCCAACAAATTCAAGTTTATGTGACAAAGAAGTGAATCATAGTCAGCAAACTATTGTTCCTTTCAAAGGGAAAATGCAAGACATAACATGGTGGCTACAGCCGCTTTCCTCACATTATTCCCACCAATTCCTCAACATGTAAAGAGAGAATAACGTTCCTAAAAATCACACGGCCTTCAATTTGTCATCAAGACATGGCAGTAACCTCAAAATCGGGCCCTACACCTGTACCCTGCGAATCAAACAAGGAAAGAATGGAGGGTCACTCAAAAATATCAAAAAGGATCTAATTTGAACTAGAAAGCTGTTGATTCTTCAAAAAAGAAATATTGTGTTAGACATGGTTAAGTGAAAACAGAAACAAAATCAGCAACACAAAAGCGTGTTTTAGACAACACCATTTTCTTTCCCAAATAATCCAAATAGGCCTTGTAACACGATATTAAAGAAGCCATTAATTTCCAGACAATAACATTCCAAAAAAAGAGAAGACAGAAACACGAGATTACAAGTTCATCACTGAATCAAGCTTTCAATAAGGATTTTAAGATTGAATAAGTTTTGTTCCCACATGTTAGAATAAAAATGGAAATCCACAGCAGCTCTAATTCGTTTCCAAAACAATGTTCAGACATGTTTATCTTTAAAACGGAAAGTCATTCAAATCAAGATCTAAAATTGAGAGCCTATAAAAGGGACAGTTTTTGCAGAAAACAGACACACACCGATAATACTGAGAGAGAAAAGAAAGCAGAAACTTATCTTTTTCTTGACGTTGCTGTGTTTTCGCGAACTGCCCCATTTCGAGTCCGCCGCAAAGCCACCCGTCGGAAACCGCCGCGAACCACCTTCTCCCATTTTTGGGTAATTTGTTAACATGTTGTTTGGATCTTCTGTTTGTTTTGTTGTTTACAGGTCCAAAAAGAAATAGTTGAAAGGAGGTTGAAGTGAGGAATCGGAGGAAGCTGAGACGGAGAAAAGAAGAAGAGTAAAGAAAAGAGAAATAGAGAGAGAGTGAGGAGAAGAAAGAGTGAAGAGGAGACGGAAAAAGAGAAAGAGGATCGGAGAAAGAGGTGGAAAGAAGAGAACAAGACGGAGGGGAAAAAAGAAATGAAAGAAGAAGAAGGAAGACATAGGGAGGAGGAAGAAAGAGGGCGCCGCGGAGAGAGGAAGGAGTTTTAGGTTTGAAACCCTGCACCCCTTTTGTATTAGCGTTGGACCGGATTGGGTCTGGTGGGCTTGACCACCACCGGCCCAACTATTTTTCTTATTTATTTTTGTTTTCTGCTTTTTTTTATGGTGTTTGTGGGTTGGGCCCAGACTTTTTCTTTTTTCTTCTTTTTGTGTATTAATTAAAAAACAATAAATAATAACAAAAACAAATAAATAGTAAATAATAAAAATAATTAGAATATAAGTTTTTTAAATAAATAAGTTAGCTTTTAATTTAATAACAAATAAATAACCACAAAGAGTAGAAATAGTTTTTTTTTAAGTTTATTTTTATTTTTATTTAAAATGTAACAAAAAGAAAACCAAAATATTTTAAATTAATTTAGATTCAATTAACTAGGATTAATTTTAAATTTTTATAATTTAATAATGTTTTAGAATTAGAATTTTAATGACTTAGAATGTTAATAAAATTTTAGAATTTTCATTTAATACTTTATGTCAATTAATTTAATTCAAATTTCTCCTTAATGCACATATATTATTAATAAAAATAATTCAAAAGTATTTAATTTTCTTGCCATTTTATCTTAAATTTTAGGTTTAGACTTTTCATCATTTATTTCTAAATTAATCACAATCCATTATTCCAAGCCTAACTGTTTCTCGATATTCATTCGAACTCAACCTGCGACACCTTGCCCTGAGTGCTTGATTTATTCTGTATGCACGTCCAAGGAAAGATCTTGCACATGACTTCATAAGTCGTGCGTATTGCATCTCATTTGCATCATATTCCCCCGCTTGATCCTTGAGTATTTCAACTCGATCAACTTAGGCTTTAGCCCCTACACCTTAAGATAGGACAATGCCCTTGAGGTCTTTCAACTTAGATGAACCTATTATACAATTCAATCATATTATTCTTCCCACAAGAGAATTAGACGTGATTCATCTTAATATTCGAGACGTAATTCTCTTATCCCATAACACAATCGAGAGATGTAGAATCTTTTCCCCTTGAGAGAGGTATGTGGCATACTCGTCGAAAAATCCGAGTTCTTAGCCCTTCTCTCAATGCGACGTAAAGACCATCTCCTAAAAGTTGTGGTGGTTAAGTCGAGTGTTCTCCCTTAAAATGACGACTCGTCTTTTCTCTTAGAATCAACTAACAAACCTTATCCCCCTGGAACCTTGGCCATAGTCAAGAAGTTCCTCAATCTCTTTTAGGGGAACTACAAATACTCTAATTCTATTCCCATCAGGATATGTAGGCACAAGATGCGATTTCTTGGCGTGTATACTTAGAATTAAACCTTTAAGTCTCTTACCTTTAACAAACAACAATAACACAGTAAAATAAGAGGTTCCTGTAGAGTACTACAGATGCTTAGGATACTAACACCTTTCCTAAGTTTAACCAACCCCCGAACCTTAGGTTATCTAGCTTTGCATTTGCATTGCATCTTATGGGTAATTCGATCTTTTTCCCTTCCCTTGGATAAATTAAAGACCGATGGTGAATAATGAATTAAGATTCAGGTTAATCAATAACTTAATATCTGATTCTCACCGCAACAACATGCACACACGGGGTTTCCCTAAGTTCAAGGTCAAAGCATGGGGTCACAAGGCCTACCCATCCCCAAGGACTTGTACTATAAGTTAATGGTACCTACCAAACGGATTCTATCAAAATTCTTAGAGTCATAGTAAATCCTTCGGATATTATCGACCACCATGACTACTCATGTGGGTCAAAAATATTCTCGAGATAAACTCGTCTGAGTGTAGCATCGCTTGACAACTATTCTGGGACTACTCCCTCATAATTTCTGCACTACGACCTAAAAGGCTTAGTGTTGCGGTGAGAATAGGATATCAAATTATTAATTAATTTGAATCACATTTTTAGTTCACAACCAATCTTTGATTTATCCGAAGGAAAACCTAATTTTTGCATCGTAAACAATGAGGGAGAGATCTAGGTAAGGGGTTGGTTAAGCTTAGGGAAGGTATTAGCACCCTAAACTTCTGTAGTACTCTACAGGAACCTTTTATTTACATTTACTATTTTGCTTCATTATTTGCTTAAGGGTATATGCTAAGGGTTAAGAGTGACAGAGAGACCTAAGGGTTAGTCCTAAGTTTACTCGCTAAGACTCGCATCTTATGCCTACGTATCCTGGGTAGGGGATGGAATCAGAGTAATCGTAGTTCCCCTCGAAAGGGAGGTTAGAAACTTCTTAACTGTGATCAAGGTTTCGATGGGGAATAAGCGTTCATATGGAAGCGCTTACGTGGAGTGCGGCGACTCCTATTTCTATGTTGAAATAGTTGAATTAATAGGTATGCCACGGCGGGAAATTCTAAAACGGAGTGCGGCGACTCCTTAACCTACTGCTAGGGTAAAGGGTAAACTTGTCGAGGGCGGGACGCCTAAAAATATGAGTACGGCGACTCGAATTCTCTAGGTCGTAAAGTTGAATTGAATTTGAAAAGGGTAAACTAGGTATTCCACAGCGGAAACCCTAAAACGGAGTGCGGCGACTCCTTGACCTAATGTTAGGGTAAAGGGTATTTAAGTCCACGGCGGGACACCTAGGCAACTAGGGTTTTGAAATAGTCAAAGGTTAGGGCTATTGACTCAGCGGTCAAACGGCTAGACCTAATCCTTCGGACTGGATTTAACGGTAAATGATGTAAATGATGAATTAGTTACATGGCAGAATTGAAATATAGGAGAGCGTAAGAATGGTAACAGAATTGAAAACAAACAACGACGATAGCCTCGCATAAATTACAAACCCAAAAAAATACAAAAATAATAAAGAAATAAAAGCGACGATGTACTCGCATGATTTACAACCGAAAGAAAGAAAATATGGCCAAATGTGAGATTAGTAACGACGTGCAAATAAAAGAGAGGGAAGTCAAATGATAATTAGCGAGAATGTTAATCATTTTTATTTTAGCATTTTTAGGTTAGAAATTTAAAGAAAAATTTAGGATTAATGAAAAATTAATTTTAATTTTTATGTTTTAAAAAGGTTAGTAATTTATAAAAAAAAAAACTTTAATTTATTTAAAAAAATATTTTTAATTTTGGGAGAAAAAGTTCATTTGGTTAATATTTTTTGAAGAAAGGTTAGAATTGAATCTTTAATTAGAAAATTAATTAAGTTTATCTTTAAATGGGTTTAAAATTAAGTTCTATTAAAAAAATTTAATCTAAAACTATTATTTTTGAATTAAGTTTTATTAAAAGAGATTTTTGGCTTTTAAAAAAATTATTTTTTACTTTTAAGAAATGATTTTTAGATTTTAGAATGATTTTTAATTTTGGTTTTGGGGTTACTAAATAAAAATGCTAATTACAATTATTAAGAAAAAAAAGTAATAAAATAATATAATGAATAGAATAATAAAAAGAAAAAGAAAAGAAAAGTAATAAAGGTGGGAAGAGATAAATGGGGAAAGTTATTTTTGCTGCTTCATTTTCACGTAGGATTTGAAACCCCTTTTTATCTTCTTCTTCGTTACAGCCGCGACGGCCATGGCCATGGTTGCATGTTCTGAAATTTGCTTTTTCTTCCTGTCGCTCGATTTTCGTCTCTTTACATAGGTCCTGAAACAAAATAAAATCGTGAGGTAGACTTGCTCACCGGTTAATGGGTTCGAAGCGGGTCTCGCCGGTGGTTTTCCAATGATGTTGAACTCTGAGGATCCAAATCCTCTCCCTGATGACCACGCCGCCGCCGTCACTTTTCCTAGGGTTCTCGCGAATCCCCTTTTTTGAACTCGTTCCTCCTCCCTTATATTGTTTTTGACGATTTCTTATATATTGATTTTCATTTTCTTTGATGGGCCTGGATTTATTGATTTTCAGGAAATAGATTTTGTTTATGCTGATTTTCAGGAGACTTTGATGGCTTTGAATCCGGATCCTTGTGATATTTTCTGCGTGGTTGATTTTATGATTGCAGAAACAGATGTTGTTGCTGGAAACTTGGAAAGAGGTTGTGAAAACCATGGCCCTGTTGTTGCCTTGTTCTTGCATTTTTCTTGTTGGTTATTGTTAATCTTGTTTGCAGAATTTTAGGCTTGATTGTTTTTTCGGAATTCTTGTTGGTTATGGTTTGATCCATTTGGCTGTTAGGATTTTATGAAATGATGTTAAGGTCCTGTTTGGCAAAATTATTTTTGCAAGAAAAAGTGCTTTTCTCAAAAGCGTTTTTTTTTCCAAAATCACTTTTAAAACATCTTTTCTCTCTCTCTTAGAACAGATGTTGCCTGATTTGCCGAGGTCGAAAAATAAGTCGGGAGCTGGCTTCGACTTTGTCGTTTGATATCAAGCTGAGGGTATTGGAACCACTTCTTTAACTCTTTTTAAAATGCTTGTTTGTTGTTGATTTTGCAGGTTCGAAAAGCATCGGAAGCTCAAAGAATCGGAACGAAGACATTTAGGACAATTAGGACTTAGAAATTTTAGGAAAAATGTCATTTTGATTTGTAATTATTTTTCTTATTTTGAATGTTGTAATAAATAAATAAAACAGAATAAATAAAATTTTATTTGTTCTATTAATTTGAATTTCTCAATCCAATCCATCCGATTAAATCCAATCTCCGATAAAATTCCCGAATAATTCATCCGATAACTTAAACGAATAACATCATCATAATAAATCCAACTTTTTCGATTAAATCCAAATGGCTAAACTCTTCATCCAAATAAAATCAAATTGATTAAATTTCTCAAATGATACTTATCCGATTTTCAACTCCAAACTCGGCAATTAAACATTTTGTACGGTTTAGATCGGACGTAACTGAGCTTAAACAAATCATCTGGAAAATTAATTTATGGCCGATAATAAAGTCAATGAGTATGGCCTTGAACAGATAAGCAGAGAATCCATTTTCCTGCAAAAACCAACAGACTAAACAAACCGGTTAGCGGTTAGTTAAAAATGACATGCAGGATGAGATGACGTGCGAAACGAACCTAATAATCTCAGGGCAAAATTTAGGGTATTACAGTTGCCCCTATTTAAACAGCTTCACTGGATGATTTGAGCAGCGGAGACTCGAGGATTCGCGGTGAAAGAGATTTAAATATAGATGACCAAAAATTTTGCCCTCAGGTGCAGTGATATGCAATACTATGGACAAAACAGAAACAACTATAATGTTGACAATGTCATGACTTTAATATGATGAGTATGATGAGGATGATAAATGCAAGGATGCAGACTACACGACGACACACAGGACAGACGCGACGGCCAAACCCCACTGGGGGATAATGACGCACTGGTAAACTACACGACACTGGGGAATATCCAAGAGTAACTGTGCGACAGATTCAGGCACGACCGGCTGACACTCTACAACGACAAGGTAACACCGGATCCACACAGCGGTAGGATCTGGTAAACGACAAGTGCTGGAGTTTCTGGGACATTCCTTTAAATGAAGAGATCGAGCGGGATCTTCAGGAATCATTGGAAAATATACAGAGAGAAACAAACATCAGAAACATCCGGAAGAACATCGAATGACCTCTGAAACACACCAGAGATACTCGGAAAAACATCAAATAAACTCTGGGACAAAGAAACAACATGAGAACATCTATAAGAGCATGAAATGACGACAAGGTCTCTGAAGGTACATCCGAAACACTTAGGAAAGCAATAAATGTACAGGACAAGTTTGAAAACCTATTTGGAAGAACATCAGATAAGCAACAAAGGGTTTCTGGAAGAAACATCAGAACCAAAACTCAATCTGGAAAACCATCAGAAGGAGAAATGAATCCGGAGAAACATCGGGTAGATTCTGGAAAACCATCAGAATCGAAAGAAAATATCTGGGAAACCATCAGATAAGTTATGGAATAATATCAGAATAAAGACTCAAATTGGAAAAACATTAGAGAAAGAAACGTGTCCGGAAAACCATCAGAAAGATTCTGGAAGAACATCAAAATCACAAAGGAAATATCTGGAAAACCGTCAGATAAGTTCTGGAAGAACATCGGAACAAAGACTCAGCCTGGAAAACCATCAGAAAGAGAAATGAATCCGGAAAAACATCGGATAAGATTCTGGAAAACCATCAGAATCTAAAGGAAATATCTGGAAAACCATCAGATAAGTTCTGGAAAAACATCAGAACAAAGACTTGATCTGGAAAACCATCAGAAAGAGAAACAAATTCGGAAAAAACATCGGATAGATTCTGGAAAACCGTCAGAATCAAAAGGAATATCTAGAAAACCATCAAATAAGTTCTGGAAGTACATCAGAACAAAGAGACTCAATCTAGAAACCATCAGAAAGAGAAATAAAAATAAGGGTACCAGACATCCAATAATGGCTTTGAATGAAAGGTATAAACACAATATATGAGAATAGTATTGGGCGTAAAAGGAACAAACATATCCGGAAGAACAATCGGATAAGAAAAATGTCATATTTGGAAGAACATCAGATAGACACGACACAAAATTGTTTGGTAGGTGTCAAGTAAGTTGGACTTTGACCACAAGGTAAGACCATGGATAAAACACGACCTCGGGAGAAATGCAAATGAGGATAAAACACTCATGATATGTATATGTATATGAATTATGCTATGAGATATGATCAAATGCAAATGCAGATGCCGACGACAAGACTCGACTCTTCAGGTAAGATGACAAGACTGGAAAATTGATTCCTCAACACAGAGATCATTGTGATTCTGCTTGGGGACTAAAGATGCTACTGCTGGACACATCTCCGCCACACTGCTAAATTGTATCAAGTTGATGATCCTTGTAGGAAGGATGCATAACTGCTTGGGGGTCTTTCAAGTAAACTGCCCCAAATTAAACTGTCTATCGTAGATGAACTGATAAATGCTTCAGCTTGTCTGATTTTGAAAATGATTGCTTAACTATGCCCCTGGAAGGTCTGCCCCAGTATGAGTCTTGAAAAACCTTATGGATAAACCAAATCTGAGAAGACCTTGTCTTGAACAAATCTTGAACTGATTCTTAGACAGGATGTAAAAAGACCTTGCCCCTGATAGGATCACTTGACCAATTTTCTCGATTGTTTGAAAATTCCTCAGAGGAAAGCCAGATTGCAACCAAAAATATTCATACAAACATGGTAATGAAAAGTTCATGCAACTGTTGGAATTAAAATTATTTTTTAAAGATGAAAAATAAATGAGTCGTTGGTCAGAACACGGTGGTTCAAGACGCTCACAGTTAAAACAAAGGTGTACTGCCAAAATAAATGATTCACAGATATTTTTTGGAGTCAGCTTACGCAACCTTGTTGTAGTATGCTTTCAAAATAACCTTGCTTCAATTAGGTCTTTTGAGGGTTGTAACGTGGCCTGGTTCACGATTTAAGAAACAAAGGATAAAGGCTCAAAATTTATTTGTACCTACCCAATCTACGTGATGATCTTCAGTCCTACGCTCAGTTAACTCATATTATGCATTCAGGTTCCTATAGGTTAGGAATTGCACTAATGGTAGCAATGATGGTTCAGAAGTCAAGGGACCTATGAAAAGGCAGCCACTACTTCCATATAACATTTGGTTGTTTTGACATTGAGGATTTTCAGGGTAAGGATTTAAAGATCACCTCTTTTTATTATCCCTAACTTTTTCCTGAACTGTTTCTTTTAAAGCACACAGTCAGCGGGATGCCCCAGTTTTTCCTAAGTCTCCTTTATAGGTTTTGACTTAGCGGGCTTTTTCTTTTGATGGTTTTCTTTTGGAAGAAAGTGACTACCTGGATTAAATGATCACAGTGAACCATCATCGACGTTTTAGCTTAAAAACATCTTCGGCACTTACTTGTTGTGTGCAAAGGAAAATTTGTGAATGCAACCTTTATATGAAAGGTCTATTGCAGGAACACATAATCAAGTTAACTGAGAACTACCCATGCCCCAGGTTAAGATTGCAGGATTTTTGTAAAGAAAGAAACTCCAACTTCTAGGCTCGAAGGGGGTGACAAGGGAATAACTTCCTTATTTCTCCAGTGTTTGGGGATTGAAACAATGCCTTACATCATCAACAAAGTTTGATTGAAAGCATACTGACAGCAGATATGGGTATAACATTTTTGTCATCCTCCCTCCAATCTTTGTATATCAAAAATTTGGACAAGAAGTAAATATTTGAAAGATAAAGCATAAAGATGCAAATAATAGACAAAATGAATTGAAATCGAAAGTTGCAATCTCAGTTCATTAATGTAAAGGTACAAACATAATTTGAAAACAAACAGCTAATATAAAAATAAGGAAAGTACAAACAACGAGAAACAAAAGGCCTGGTGACTAAATCAGTATAAAGATGAGTCGTCCTGTCTGAAACACTGGCGTTTAGGAAGATAATCCGCTGGATTTGAATTGAAGCTTCACTTTTGATGCACTTGCAGCATTGTACTCATAGAGAGGATTCTCAAAGGGAACTCGAATAGTCTGGGTAACAGTATGGACCACAGGTCTGGGCTCGGCAAGGACGGGGTCTTGAAAAATTGGTCTATCAGTCTGACCGATCATAGCAGTAGATGCAAGAGGTGGAGAGTAGTTAGGAGGTAAACCAAACTCTGGCCAAGTAGATGGTGGCAATTGAACAGGAGGTGGATCAGCACTTGAAACTTCCTGAATGACGGTCCTCTGCGGTGGCTCTCCTCTAGCAATCATTACTTGAAGCATCTCGGTGAGCTTGGTCATGCCTGATTTCAACTCATCGATCTCTGTTCGGTATTCCACATTATATGTCTCTTGTTCTGACATCTGGCGTCTAAATTTAGCTCTAGTCCAATATCTGTGTCGAGGAATCAACTTGACGACTTAAAGGGACACTGGAAGATAAAGACAACTGGACATGAGGAATTGGGGAAAAATGCCATGCAAGACATGATGCTAATACAATGTAATGGTTTCAATAACTTCAACGGTCGATTGCAAATGTTGGAAAATGTTTTAGACTTTAAAATGTAAGAATTTTTGAATTTGCAAAGGACTGTTGAATTCCTTGAAACTAGGAATGATAGGGTGCTTTATGGATGCAATGTACAAACACACACAAGCAAACAAAGGTCCTAGGTTAGAGGAACATGAGGGGAGCCAAGGTCTACCCATCCCAAAAGGTATGGACTATAGGGTTAATTGTACCTGCAGAACAAGGGTTCTAAAGCAATGCCCAAAGTCATCAGTCCATCTTTCGGATATTATCAATTTTCCAACTGAATCGGTGGTTAATAATATTCTCAAGAGAACCTCTTTTGAGTGTAGCATCGCGTAACAACTATTTTGGGACTACTCCCTTATAGTCCTTGCACTACGTCCTAGATAAGGCTAAAGTGGGGGATAGGTAACTACGGTCCCCAGTGTCACAGACTCCTAACGAAAATAATAAGTGTTTTCACGACTACTCGATCAACAGAACCATTTTCGAGAGGGTCTCAACTGAGCGGTGATTCTCAAGTTAGCTTGGTCGGGAATCACTCCATATAAGCCTCGTCGAATATATCACCTTCCTATAATAATGTCACTCAAGTCCGGGTGTAGGACTTATCTCATAATAATGGTACCCCAAGTAAGGTACAACAGATATATATACAAGAAAACAAATAATAATAAAGCAAATAGCATAGCAAATAAAAAAGATAGGGGTAACCCTTAAAAGATAGGACTTTCCCTAGTGAAGTCGCCATTTTCTGTTGCGGTGAGAATAGGATATCAAATTATTAATTAATTTAAATCACATCTTTAGTTCATAACTGATCTTTGATTTATCCAAAGGAAAAGGTTAAAAGAAGGAAAACCTAATTTTTGCATCGTAAACAATGCGGGGAGAGATCTAGGTAAGGGGTTAGTTAAGCTTAGGGAAGGTATTAGCACCCTAAACTTCTGTAGTACTCTACATGAACCTTTTGTTTACATTTACTATTTTCCTTTATTATTTGCTTGAGGGTATATGCTAAGGGTTAAGAGTGACAGAGAGACCTAAGGGTTAGTCCTAAGTTTTCTTGCCAAGACTCGCATCTTGTGCCTACATATCCTGAGTAGGGGATGGAATCAGAGTAATCGTAGTTCCCCTAGAAAGGGAAGTTAGAAACTTCTTGACTGTGGTCAAGGTTTCGATGGGGAATAAGCGTTCATATGGAAGCGCTTACGTGGAGTGCGGAGACTCCTATTTCTATGTTAAAATAGTTGAATTAACAGGTATTCCACGGCGGGAAATTCTAAAACAGAGTGCGGCGACTCCTTAACCTACAACTAGGGTAAAGGGTAAGCTTGTCCACGACGGGACGCCTAAAAATATGATTACGGCGACTCGAATTCTCTAGGTTGTAAAGTTGAATTGAATTTGAAAAGGGTAAACTAGGTATTCCACGGCAGGAACCCTAAAACGGAGTGCGGCGACTCTTTGACCTAATGCTAGGGTAAAGGGTATTTAGGTCCACGGTGGGACACCTAGGCAATTAGGGTTTTGAAATAGTCAAAGGTTAGGGCTATTGACTCGGCGGTCAAATGGCTAGACCTAATCCTTCGGACGGGATTTAACGGTAAATGATGCAAATGATAAATTAGTTACATGGCAGAATTGAAATATAGGAGAGTGTAAGAATGGTAACGGAATTGAAAACAAACAGCGACGATAGCCTCGCATAAATTACAAACCCAAAAAAATGCAAAAACAATGAGTAAATAAAATCGACGATGTACTCGCGTGATTTACAACCGAAAGAACGAAAATATGGCCAAACGTGAGATTAGTAACCACGTGCAAACAAAAGAGAGGGAAGTCAGATGATATTTAGCGGGAATGTTAATCATTTTTATTTTAGCATTTTTAAGTTAGAAGTTTAAAGAAAAATTTAGGATTGATGGAAAATTAATTTTAATTTTTATGTTTTAAAAAGGTGAGTAATTTATAAAAAAAAACTTTAATTTATTTAAAAATAGATTTTTAATTTTGGGAGAAGAAGTTCATTTGGTTAATATTTTTTGAAGAAAGGTTAGAATTGAATATTTAATTAGAAAATTAATTAATTTTATTTTTAAATGGGTTTAAAATTAAGTTCTATTAAAAAAAATTAATCTAAAACTATTATTTTTGAATTAAGTTTTATTAAAAGTGATTTTTGGCTTTTAAAAAAATGATTATTTACTTTTAAGAAATGATTTTTAGATTTTAGAATGATTTTTAATTTTGGTTTTGGGGTTACTAAATAAAAATGCTAATTACAATTATTAAGAAAAAAAACTAATAAAATAATATAATAAATAGAATAATAAAAAGAAAAAGAAAAGAAAAGTAATAAAGGTGGGAAGAGATAAATGGGGAAAGTTATTGTTGCTGCTTCATTTTCACGTAGGGTTTGAAACCCCCGTTTATCTTCTTTTTCGTTACAACCGCGGCGGCCATGGCCATGGTTGCATGTTCTGAAATTGGCTTCTTCTTCCCGTCACTCCATTTCCGTCTCTTTACATAGGTCCTGAAACAAAACAAAATCGTGAGATAGACTTGCTCACCCGTTAATGAGTTTGAAGCGGGTCTCGTCGGTGGTTTTCCAATGATGTTGAACTCTGAGGATCCAAATCCTTTCCCTGATGACCACGTCGCCGCCGTCACTTTTCCTAGGGTTCTCGCGAATCCCCTTTTTTGAACTTGTTCCTCCTCCCTTATATTGTTCTTGACGGTTTCTTATATATTGATTTTCATTTTCTTTGATGGGCCTTATATATGGATTTATTGATTTTCAGGAAATAAAGTTTTGTTTATGCTAATTTTCAGGAGACTTTGATGGCTTTGAATCCGGATTCTTGTGATATTTTCTACGTGGTTGATTTTATGATTGCTGAAACAGATGTTGTTGTTGGAAACTTAGAAAGAGGTTGCGAAAACCATGGCCCTGTTGTTGCCTTGTTCTTGTGTTTTTCTTATTGGTTACTATTGATCTTGTTTTCAAAATTTTAGGCTTGACTGTTTTTCCGTAATTCTTGTTGGTTATGGTTTGATCCATTTGGCTGTTAGGATTTTAGGAAATGTTGTTAAGGTTCTGTTTGGCAAAACCATTTTTGCAAGAAAAAGTGCTTTTCTCAAAAGCGCTTTTTTCCAAAATCACTTTTAAAACATCTTCTCAATCTCTCTCTCTCTCTCTCTCTCTCTCTCTCTCTCTCTCTCTCTCTCTCTCTCTCTCTCTCTCTCTCTTAGAACAGATGTTGCCTGATTTGCCGAGGTCGGAAAATAAGTCGGGAGCTGGCTTCGACTTCGTCGTTGCCCTCCCGACGTACCCAATGATGATATCAAGTTGAGGGTATCAGAACCACTTCTCTACCCAGTTTAAAAATGCTTGTTTGTTGTTGATTTTGCAGGTTCAGAAAGCATCGGATGCTCAAAGAATCGGAACGAAGACATTTAGGACAATTAGGACTTACAAATTTTAGGAAAAATGCCATTTTGATTTGTAATTCTTTTTCTTGTTTTGAATGTTGTAATAAATAAATAAAACAGAATAAATAAAATTCTATTTTTTTCTATTAATTTGAATCTCTCAATCCAATCCATCCGATTAAATCCAATCTCCGATAAAATTCCCGAATAATTTATCCAATAACTTAAACGAATAACGTCATCAGAATAAATCCAACATGTTCGATTAAATCCAAATGGCTAAACTCTTCATCCAAATAAAATCAAATTGATTAAACTTCTCAAATGATACTTATCCGATTTTCAACTCCAAACTCGGCAATTAAACATTTTGTACGGTTTAGATCGGACGTAACTGAGCTCAAACAAATCATCTGGAAAATTAATTTGTGGTCGATAATAAAGTCAGTGAGTATGGCCTTGAACAGATAAGCAGAGAATCCATTTTCCTGCAAAAACCAACAGACTAAGCAAATCGGTTAGCGGTTAGTTAAAAATGTCATGCAGGATGAGATGACGTGCGAAACGAACCTAATAATCTCAGGGAAAAATTTGGGGTATTACACTTAGTAGGGTAACAGTGTTACTAAAGATCCTCAGTTTCACAGACTCTCAGGTTAAAACAATTGATGAAATGTATGACTACTCATACATCATCAATCATCTCAAGGAGGTCTCAACTTAGCGTGATTACATCATATGTTAAACTTGTTAGGACTACTCCCAACAGTCAACTATTGATCATATCACATCCTATCTTATGTGTCACCCAAGTCCGGGTTAGGACTTATCTCACCACTCATGATACCTGATGTCCACAACATACAATAAAAACATATTTACAAATATACATGTAAGCAAGTATTCATACAAATCATACAAAATGGGCTAAACCTTCAAGTTTTAAATAACGTCCCTAGTGAAGTCACCATTTCTATTACGGTGAGAATCAAGATGTCAAGCTATTGATTAACTCGAATCTTAATTCTTTGAATTCACAACCGGACTTTGATTTATCCAAAGGAAAGGTTAAAGAAAGAAAGACCTTTTACGCGATGTAACAACAACATTAAGAGATTCGGGGATCGGGGGTTGGTTATGCTTAGGGTAGGTATTTCACATCCTAAACATCTATAGTACTCTATAGGAACCTTTTGCGTATGTGTATGATAAACTTGCTAATGGTTATGTTGTGGATTGAGATTAGGGTTAAGGTAAAGACCTAAGGTTGATGTTTCTAAGTTTGCTCGCAAAGATATTGCATCTTCTGCCTACGTATCCTAACTAGGATAGAATCAGAGCAATCATAGTTTGCCTCACTAGGGATAGATGAATACTTGATTATGATCCAGTTTTAAAGGGGAACAAATATAACAATGCTTGTATAGAGTTTAATAAAACTATCTATTCTAAGTTGTACACTCAAGATTGACTTTAACAAAAGCCAGGGGGAAGCAAGTAATCATCACCATGATTCTTACATAAAGTTGACAAACTCTATCCTAGGGTTCTAGTTGAAGAACACTCCTAGTAAAGGTGGGTCTTTTAGACTTAACCAAAGTATAATGGCTAGTAAGTGCTAACTTAATAAAGCTAGGGTTCAAAATGACTTAACAAAGTCAGAGGGAGGGTAATGAGATAAAGAGACTTTCCTTTGGACATAAGGAGACATACAACTTGATGTGAACTAGAATGTTCCATCACTGGGGAATAACTTGACAAAGTTGAAGAAATAAAGAAAGAACATGTAACAATAATTAGGACCAACATTTAACATCTTAACAAAGATCAAAAATCAAGAAGGTAACAACCATCAATGCAGGTAAAGAACATGTGTAACAACAATAAGTTCATCTATAACATTCAAACAAGATTAATGCAAACAAGTGACAACTTGAAGCATGCACGTTATAAGGATCAAATGATATCAAATGTAACAGCATGAGACCAACTAAACATGTATTAATGACAATCAAATAAGCAAGAATACAAGAAGTGTTACAACAGTTCAAGTATGAATTCATGATTTCATGGGGAGAAATAAACAAGTTTCATGGTAACAACCAAGACAATAATCAAACCCTATCAACATAAATAAGTTGAAAGAGGCATGAAAAACATATTCAAGAGGTCACAACATCAAGAATCATGTCAAAGTTCACAGATGAAATTCAAAGTATACCATGCATATTCAAGCATTCACAAAGAAAAGAAACAAATCCTAAACATGTTATGGTTCTAACAAGACACATAAACAAGTAGGATAAGACATGGTCAACACATTCAAGAGGTTACAACATCAAGAATCATGGCAAAGTTCACAAATGAACTTCAACAGGCCATTTTCACATATACGCATTCACAAAAGCAAGTATGAACATGGCAAGGCAGTGAATCAAACATATTTGAGCATTTAAACATGTTAAAAAACAGATATGAATCATACAAGATAAATCTCACAAGAAAAATTAATTTATAAGTTGAAAAAGTTTAAGAACATCAAGGTAAAAACCCTAGAAACACATGTTTTTCAAGTGGATTAAAGTCTTTCTAGGATAAAAATACTTGAATTATTTCTTCACTCATTGAAAATAGACATGATAAGGAGTAGTTTTCAAAAATAATGGCATCAATAACACAAAAAATGAGCAAGTTATGATCATTGAAAGTTGGTGCACCAAGAGGGCAAAAACTAGGGCAAGGCTAGGTCACAACCTAAGGGTCATTTGCATGAAGGATTGGAACTCAGTCAATTCTTAACCAAATTAAGTGAAACAAAAGTGAAAGTTGTGTGTTTTTGAACAAGGAATTAAATGGTACCATTTTCCCCATACCATACACCCACAAGAAAACCCGATAGCATATGTGCTTGGGTAAGTTTGGTGACAACCAAGAGCATGAACATGTGAACAACATTGTGTAGTGATGTGCTTGGTGAAACAAGTGTACAAACATCACATATACATCACATATATAGGTTTGCACAAAAGAAATCAAGCAATGCACACATGGTTTGAGAAATTGGATGTAAAATGCAAAAACTGACTAGCTTGGGCCTAGTTTGTGACCTGGTTTTTGACCTTTCCAAAAGTTACAAGTTTGCTGCAAGAAATGGTTCATACATGAAACATAACATACACAAAACATATTCAAACAATTTAAAAAATCAAAACATAGCTAGAAGTCATGGTAGCATATGAAATGCAAGTGAAAAGTTCACATTTTGAGTTTTAGGCTTACCTCTTGAAGCAAGCTTGGGCAATAAGAAAACCAGAGATCTTGAGAGCTCTTCCAAGGTCTGCAAATGCTCAAATGATGATGAATGAATGCTCCAAATGAACTTCAAGCAAGTTGGTGGGCAGAATGCCTTGTAAGTGAAGAAAAACCTCAAAAATCCAAAGATTTCTAAAGCCAACTCCCTCAATCTTTGTTACAGAAGTGGGGAACCATCATGGACAGTTTAGATATGTTTTTTATGAAGTGTTAGAGGTATTAGAGCTCAAGGAAATGCAAGGGATTAGTGGATGCCCTTCGAAATGCATAAAAGTCAATAAATGAGCTTTTGAGGGTTGACTTTTTGATTGGATGAGTTTTTGTCCAAGGTGAGGGTTTGGATAGCTTTAACACATCATTTGTGAAGTGTTTGAAGCTTTATTTTAGTTTGAGAATGTTTGGAAATGATTTGAGAAGTTGAAATGCAAAACAGATTTTGTAGTGTTTTGGAAATGTGGTTCAAGCTTGCTAGAACTTTGTGATTGAGTGGGAGGAAGAGTTGCAGATGGCTTCAAGCATGTAACTGGTGTCTTTGTGATGCAAGAGGTGAGTTCTATTTATAGGCAAGGCCTTGGATCAAGAGGTATGGGCAGAATGATGTAAATTTCCAAATTTAGCCTTGTAACTTTGAAAATCTTGGAGTTTTTCAATGCAATCTCCATTTCTGACCTTGAGCCACCCTAAAAAGAGCTTCTCCATAACCTATAGGTCATTTTCATCATGATTTAGGGGATAGGAGGTGACTGGTTGCAGCCAAGTTGGTTGTTTGATGATGGTAGCCACCATTTTACTCTTTCCACACTATTCACTTTTGCAACTTGCATTTAAATAATGAATTTCTTCACTTTTTGTGTCAATCTCGTGGGAATTAATTCTAAACATGTTAAAAAAACAATGTAAACATCAGAAATGAGGCTTATTCCTTGATTAGAGTTTATTTGGGAAGCTTTGGAATCAACTTGCCTATGCTGAGTTGGTTTTGCAATAATGAGTTTTTGCCAACTTGTGGACCTTGGTTCTCTCTAACCATGAAGAGTTATAGAACCCTCTTGTACTTTTTAGAAATATCCCATTAGGTAATACAACATTTATGTTTGATGTAGGAACCCATTCCACTTGAAACTAGGTTAAAACCCCTTGTGAAAATGCTGAAAACTTGACTTACAAGTCAAGAAATCTTGAAATTTCTGTGTTTTTTCTCCCTCTTGCCTTATTTTTGCTCATAACTCAAAATTCATGCATTGTATGCTTATTAGTGCTTGTATCACTTTTTAAGAACTCATTGAGATATTTCCAACAAGCTTTGAACCACTCCATTTGGATGCGTGGTTAAGGAATTATGGCCTGACCCTTTTCAAAACCCTAATTTCCCGACTTTTCGTTTACTCCTAAATTCTTGATCAATTGGTCACCAAACTTCATCATTAGATATTAAATGATATTGGGAACATATTTGGCTTCAATTTTGGGTTAAAACCCTGTTGTTCAATGGGTTGACTTTTCAGTCAGACGAACCGAACGGTCGAAAACCTCTGAATCGACTGCTGGTGTCCTGGGTTCCTTGGGGCCTTGAAACTTCTTGATTAGACTTACTTGGGTTATATGAGCCTCATGGACCATGATTCAAGCTTTGAAACACCTTTTAGATCAAAATTCAATCTACAGTTGACTTTTCCAATCAAAAACCCTAATCAAGGTTCCTGTACTGCACTGTTCTTCTTTCTTGGGTGATAACCTCAAGTTGGATTCATTCTTGATCCATGTGATATCCTTGATACCTTGAAGACTTTATAAATGGAGGATCAATCCAAAACTTTGATTGATCAATCCCTTAAAAGCTTGATGTCTGACTGTGTGAAACCCTAATTCATATGTATCTTGACAAAGATCAAACTTGAAATAGGTTATGATTAGATAATCAATGTTGATGCTCCTAGAATGATGATGGAATCTAGGGGTCAAAATTTGGGGTATAACAAGTATTTAACAAAAATTACTAACAAAATTATTAACAAAGTAATTAACAAGATATTTAATTAATTTATTAAAAAATTAAGTAGTTGTTAGCTAGCTAAAAAAACTTTAAACATCAATGAAATAAAATAACTTAAGTATTAATTAACAAAATAATAAAAAAAAAACAAATAATTTAAGAACAAAGATGGGAGGGGTATGAAAGAATACATGGAATCATGTGGGCCACCGACCCATCATCCAAAATAGGGGACATGGTTGTGTCAAAACAGAAATAAAGGTGACATGAAGCAATACCAACATGGGCTTCTCTAAGCCCAAATGTAACAACTTGCTTATCCGAATCATATTTATCAAAGAAACAAATTGCAACAAAACTTTTCCTCCCTATCCTTAAAGCTCAGCACATCATTCTCTTAAAAAGCAAAAGCATTGAAGAAACAAGGTGGGGAAAAGAGAAATACATCGAATCGAATTTCAACCTTATTCTCTGAATCTCGTTTTCTCCTTTCTCCGTCTCAATTTCAAGTTCTCCCTCGTCTTGGTTCTGCTTCTCCTTTCCTTCTCACTCTCATTTCAATTTAAATCTTCGATTTAGTTTCATGTTCATTCTTGGGTTCGAAGCGCTTTGTCACAGGTTAGTATGGTTCATCTTGATTCCGTTTGTGTCACTTTCGTCTCACAACTCTCTTATACTCCATTTTTTCTGAATTGATTTGTTTTTGAGCTGTTGTGTAAATAAATTTGCTTTGAGGTTATGGAGTTTGGGGATGGTGATTTGAAGGGAATGGTTAAGGTTGTTCGGTTGGAGAGTTCTATTTGAGTTGTTGAGGGATTGAAGAAGGTTTTGTTGTCGTGAAAAAAAAGTTGGGTTAATGGGATAAAAAGACGGTTTGATGTGATGAAGTGAGGGTTTAGTGGTTGAAAAGGATTATAGTTTGGCGAAGAGGATGTAGGAGTTATGTGGTTACATGGTGTTGCGTCGCTGTCTTAAGGGTTAAGCTAGGTGTGATGTTGAAGAAGGAGCTTCGGCGGCGGATATGCTTGTAAGGCAATGGTTTGTATGTTGTAATGCCAGGAATATGTTTTAGGTTGTGATGTTTTCTTGGTTTTATTGGAGAAAATGTTCAAGAAGAAGAAGAAGAAGTGGTAAGATTAGGAAATGGAGGGCGCTACAAAGAAGGAGAATGGAAATGAGGTGATGTGAAGGTTTTGTGGAGGTGTCTAGTAGCAAAGAAAATGTTGTAGTCCTTAAAATGGTGAGAGAGATTGATTGTAATAACTTGAGAAAAGCAGAAGGGTTGTGTGTGATTTATGTGAAGAGTTTGAATCAAAAAAAATAGGTGGTGTGAAGGTTTTGTGGAGGCTGTACGTATACTGGTTTGTGGTAATTGTTGTAAGTTTTCACAATTTTGGTATGTTTTGTCCGGTAGCGGGATTGGCATCTGCTTGTTAGTGAAGGTGGGTGCTTGTTGCAGGTACCAGCTTTGCAGCAATTTTTCAAATTAGTGTGTGGTTGCTGCGCAAAGGTTAGGTACATGATGGCTAAAAATATGCTGACCAAAAGTTTGTTGTGGTACCATGGTGTAGTGGTCTTCGCAAGGTGGTGCAGTGGTTTGTGGTAGCAGGCAGTACGGGAGGAATGGCTGGGTGCTTGTTGCAATTCAAATTTAGCTCATGTGCTGTAAGTTGGGATTTTTTCACCACGCTGCCCTTGTTTGAAGTGAAATATCCCACAATGCCCTTTCTGAAAACTAATTTACCAGCATGCCCTAGTTTAGAAGGAGTTCGTCCATTGATTGGACGAACTAGTGAAGTGGATGAGGAAGTTCGTCCTTTTGTTGGGCGAACATGTTGAGAAAACGTGCCATGCATGAGTTCACCCATTGAATGAGCGAACTAGTGAAGAAGATGTTTTTTTTTTGTTTTTTAATTTTTTAATTTTTTGTTAATTCTATTTAAAATGTATTTAAATAATTTAATATAAAAACTATTTAAATAATTTAATATAAAAACTATTTAAATAATTTAATATAAAAAGTATTTAAATAATTTAGTATAAAAACTATTTAAATAGTTTAATATAAAAACTATTTTATTAATTTAATTTAAAAACTATTTTATTAATTTAATATAAAAACTATTTAAATAATTTAATTTAAAAACTATTTTATTAATTGATTAAATAATTTATAACAATAAAATGACAAGATTAAATTAGAAGATTAAATAATTTACATAGTTTGGTCACGGAATGACCGAACTCAGACGTAATTTTTTTGTATAAATAAGCGTATGCCAATTTACTATCATTTGTGTCAAGTTATCCGAATTACAAAGATGTCTGTGCAAGCTCATGTTTTCTATGGACCTGAGAAAAAATTAAGTGTTTACCTAGATCCGCTGTGGAATTTCAGAACCGTGGTCGCAGTAATTAACAGTGGGTTTCGGCAGCTGGGCGGTCGTCGCGTGACGGTGAGAAAAATTGAGTATCGTTGTCCATATATAATGCTTACTGATGCTAGCCCGGAGGGAACGTACATGTACTACCTAGATCGCATAGAAAATGATGAAGATGTCCATTGCATGTTTTCAGCACATAGTGGTGAAGTCAACAGAGGAGTCACAGATCCACTTGTGTTGGTCGCTGTTGTTTGTTAGAGTTTATGTTAGCTTCATGAGTTTTATGTTTGCGTTTGTGGAGTCACGGATCCACTTTATGTTTGTAGTTCGCTGCTGTTGTTGTAATTTGAAAGTTGTGTTGAATTAAAAATAATTGATTGATCAAATACAAAAGTAGTACAATATAATTATCTATTCGGTCAGTTTGACGGACCGGCAACATTGGGACATTTTCTACGCATATGACCTATTTCTCTACAAATCCCACACCGTCTCTTCTCTTTTTCTACGTCGTCCATCTCAGTTCGGATTCTACTACTTTTTGGACGCCCCTTTTTATTTCTTCTCATTGAATCGTCGTGGCAGAGAGTGAAACCTTCATATTTTAGCCAGTTCTCCTCGTGCGGTAGTCCCAGGAAGCTTTCCTTGTAGACCTTGAATACGTTAAGTACTGTGAAGACCTCTGGAATGTGAATTGCATAGTCTTGTCGTATGCTAGAACATGTCGCTATCACGTGGGAGCAAGGCAAGTGGAACGTTTGAAATTTTCCGCAGTCACACCTACGATTCCTTAAGTCAACGCTAAAAGTACCCTTTGGACGACCATCGTTGTAATTAATCTTTTCTTGCACCATGAAACAGAATCTTTCCCGATAAAATTGCATGACATTGTGTGTGTTAGCCTTGGCTACCTCCTCGGCCATTCCCTTGTTACAACCATCTGTGAAAACTTTGCCTGAAGATAGCATTTTTGTCCATTTGTGTCCTCGTTTACCAAATAGTGAACCCATTCGATAATATGTAGACTGGACTAATGCAGTGATGGGAAGGTTTCTTGTGGCCTTTAATACAGAGTTTATTGCTTCTGCTAAGTTAGATGTCATATGTCCCCAACGTTGTCCTCCGCCAAATGCTCTAGCCCACTTCTCCCTAGGAATATTGTCTATCCAATTTAAAGCCTCAGCGTTGGATCTTCTGATTTCTCCGCGATAATAATTAAATGAGGCCTCCGTCAATGCGTAACCTGTATCCGTCAATGCGTTAGAAAAAATGAAAAAAAGTGCTTATATACTTTAGATAAGCGAAATTTTTTCCTTACCCATGTTAACAACTAATTTGCGTAGAACCTTGTCCTTAATCTCGCGCATGAAGTTCTGAGCGATGTGTCTTATGCAGTAGACATGCGAAGATGGAGGATTTTGCCAACCGTTTTCTGGATTGTTGTATGCACTTTTTATCGATTCATGCCTATCAGATATTAGACATAAATTCGGTTGTGGTGTCACGTGTAATCTTAGGTTCCTCAAAAAAAAACTCCAGGCTTCCTTTGTTTCTCCTTCGACCAAAGTGAATGCCACTGGGAAAATATTTGCGTTCCCATCTTGTGCCACCGCCGTCAATAGAGTTCCTCTGTACTTGCCATACAACCAAGTTCCGTCTACCTGCACAATGGGCTTACAGTAGGCGAAACCATTTATACACGGACGAAATGCCCAAAACAGACGAAGGAATGTTCTTTTTCCGGAGATCTGGGAACCATCACTTGATATGGCAGGTATGGTCTGCAAATCCATAACGGTTCCGGGAAGAAAGGTTTTCATTACCAGTATCCACTGCGGTAGGTCGTTGTAAGATGTTTCCCAATTGCCGTAAAGCGACTCTACCGCCTTGCACTTAGCGATCCACGCCTTCCGGTAAGATATAATGTACCCGTATTTTTCTAGAATATGGGCAATGATCACTTTTACCTTAAGTGAGGCGTCGCTGTTTACAAGTTCTCTGATGCTATGGCTAACCATTTCTGAACTGAGCTTGCTATGGTCTTGTGCCATAGACGTTGTGGTGCATGTGTGAGACCCAGACAGCTTACCAATCACCCATTTCGAGTTCCTTTGTTTAAATGAAGCTCTGCACTTGAACTTGCATTCTTGTTTCTTACACTTAATGACATATCGTTCATTGTCAGACTTACACACCCAATAGTCCACACAGTGTGTTATGTGCCAATGCTGCAGGGAGAGGATGCAGGCTTCCTTGTTTTCAAACTCCATACCTATATCTATTTCGTCACCTATATGGCTTTGAATAGGATTTCCAAAGACAGAGGTTGTGTCGTCATATTCGACGCAAATATTTTGCATGTGTGCCGGCGGGTTATACAAACTTACGGGTTGTGCGCGGATCGGTTGCGTAGACGGGACAATTATGTCTTCATCTTCATTGTCTTCGTCATCGCTGTTACCAAAAATATCTTTCATCCTGATTTCCTCAAGAATATCGTCATCACTTGGTTCGCCCACCTCCTCATTGGGTATGAAAGGTAAATTATTTTGCGTTGGTTCGTCGTCGGATGTTTGGCTCATCCCGTACCAGTGTGATTGTGTCTCCTGCGTTGGAAATGTTTCGGGATTTTGTACTAGTCGGACATACACCTCAATTGTAGGTAATTGACCAAACATCATGTGGCACCGAAACATTGCCTTCACATCCTCGTCGGTTTTTATTGGCGTCATAATGTAGAATATCGTACAGTCGTCTTCATTTAGGGTGGGATGACGATAAATGATTTCCTCAACACAGCGTGCCAATTTTGTTTCCATTCTATCTTTAAAATGAAAAAAATCTGAATTGACATGAATTTTGAAGGCATATGTATCTGTATTGCTGAACGAGAATCCAACAGGAGTGTTTGTTGAAACAACACCGTTAAAATGGCATGTGGTAATTATGTTTCTCTGAGACATTTCGGATTGTAGGATTGAAGTTTTTTGAGAATGCTGAGAAGTTTGAATTTTTTTGTATTGCAAGATGGAGTGTTAATGAGTTTGAGTGTAAGTAGTAGCCTTGGTATACAAGAGATGTTTGTAATACCATGCAAAGATACATTCAACGAATATAAGTGTGGAAGATTGGAATAACTAGTAGCTTGAGTTCGTCCAAGACAAATAGGGACATGTGAGGTTGACCATTCGTTCGTCCAATCCATGGGCGAACTTCCTCACGTGCAATGTACTAGTTCGTCCTTCCCATGGGCGAACAAGTGAAGGGAATGCTTGCCTCGTCCTTTCCATGGGCGAACACGTGAAGGCAATGCTTGCCTCGTCCTTTCCATCGGCGAACATGTGAAGTCTGCAAAAAAACTAGGGTTTCACGTGAAGGGAATGCATGCGTATTGTGTAAGAAGCTAGTGTGAAGCTAGTGTTGCATGCATGGTAGAAAACCCTAGTGCCATGCAATGGACTTGTCACATTTTAATTTCTAAAATACTTAAACCAAATATTAAATTTTCATACAATCTACTATAAATTCGTTTTTACATTCTTTCAAAATTTACATACAGTTTTACATTCTCTCTACTATCTAGCAATTATCACATATATTTCTCTACTATCCCAATTTTTACCCGACTAAAATGACATTGTTGTGGATGGGCGAAGACCACCGTGGTACTCAACAAAATATCAATAATAGTGTAAGTTTTATATTGTTTTATATTGTTGTATATTGTTGTTTGTGAATTTATTTTTTCGTCATAAAAATCGTGAGTAATTAATGTTGGTTTAATATTGTTACAGATTAATGCTCCGGGGTTTAGGGTGCATTCACATTCTCCGGTTCAAGCGAATGTAAGAATAATGCCTTATCTTGAAATTGCAGGATTCGCAAACATTTCAAAAATAAACAGCTTGAAAGTTGACTCAAGCTTAGTTCTGGCTCAGTTGGAGAAGTGGAGACCGGAAACGCACACTTTTCACTTGCCAACCGGTGAATGCACCATAACCCTAGAAGATACATGTATGTTACTAGGTCTACAAGTTGATGGCAAAGCTATCAACGGTCCCACCGAGGTAACAAATTCTGTTTACATGGATTACTTGGGGAAGGAACCAACAGAAACAGATAAAATGAAAGGTTTTGTTAAGATAACTTGGATTGAGAGTGAATATGAAAATTTAAAAAACATAGATAGACCCACACAAGAAGATGTTTTATTAGAAGCTAAACTTTTTATTTTGCTCGTGATCGCAACGGTCTTGTTTCCTGACAAAACTCAAAACCTTTTGCATTCTTCTTGGGTCCCTTTCGTGGGGGATCTCATTAAATGTGGAACATATAGTTGGGGTTCTGCATGCCTTGCAAAATTGTACAGAGAAATGTGCAAGGCAGCAGAAAAAGATGTTAGGAGCATGAGTGGTTGTGCTCTCCTACTAACTTCTTGGGCATTCACACGCATCCCATTGTTCGCTCCTATCAATACTGTGGAACCATCGTTTCCATATGCACAAAGGTATTTTTGTAACACTCATATTTATGTACGTAATATATATATATATATATATATTTCTTATTCAACTATGTCTAACAATATTAATGTTTTTTTTGGGTTACACAAGGTGGACACAAAGGGGAATGAATTACCGTGCAACTCCTCGCTTTCATCTCCAAGGATATCGAAACGCGTTGGACCATATGCAAGAAAAAGATGTAAGTTTTAAACCAATTGAAAATAAGTTTTAAACCAATTGAAAATAGTGGTCGGTCCTTCAATTTAAAGTTATCTTAATTTTATTTGTTATGTGACAGTTTATATGGAGGTCGTACATTCAGTACCCGGTGCCGCGTCTAGAAGATAGCCAAATCTGGAGTGCAACAACTTACCTTGTCTGTTTCTACATCATTGAGATGCATCAATCAGATAGGGTAACACTCCAGTTTGGATTTGACCAACAGATCCCTCCACTTCCTAGGTGCTTGAAGGAACACCACACAATTACCATGCGAAAAGCGCAAAAAGTTCATTGGCAACAGTTAAACAAGGACGAGGTGCGAGAATGGAGACACAGAAGAGATGTGATTTTGCAGGGGGCGCTATATTTGGTGAACGCAAACCAAGTCAAGATTATTTAACTTGGTTCCGCGCAATTCCTTATGTTCATGTTGCTCCGGATCAATTTCTAACCGACCCACGGTCGCAAGCATCATCATCGACACAACAAACTCCCGCATCAATGCATCAGCATGTCCCACCAACCCAAACCTCTCAATTTGGGGGGTACCCATCCTCTTCAGCTCAACATAACTATAACTTCCCCCAGTTCGCCCAACAATATCATCCCTAGCCCTACCTCCGACCACCCAGACAGTTCACCCCATGCACAGCCCCCAACTTTCAGCAGAGCAACCCTTATTTCCAATATCCTACAAATCCTACCTTCAACACTACCTTCTCTCAACCCGCCTTCACGCCCGATGACGTATACATCCCAACCATGCAACAACCCCAAGACGATACCTACCCACAACCATCACATTCATTCCAACATTTTTTACTGACAGAGGAGCAACTGACGCAAATGCCAGATTTTAACATCGAAGATATTCTAAATGATGATGAACCAGGACCCTCTTCAAGGCAGACAATCCCCCCGAGAACACATCATAATGAAGATTTGTCTTCAGACTCATCTCAATCAGCTGCAAACGAGCGTTTGGGCAGAGGATACCGACAGCGAAGGCCCCCTAGGTGTGGAACTGGAGGTCATCTCCGATGAGATGTGTATTTATTTAATCATTTATATTGTTGTAATTTAATCTTGTAATTTTATTGTTGTAAATTATTTAATCAATTAGTAAAATTGTTTTTAAATTCAATTAATAAAATAGTTTTTAAATTAAATTATTTAAATAGTTTTTATATTAAATTAATAAAATAGTTTTTTAATTAAATTAATAAAATAGTTTTTATATTAAACTATTTAAATAGTTTTTATACTAAATTATTTAAATACTTTTTATATTAAATTATTTAAATAGTTTTTATATTAAATTATTTAAATAGTTTTTATATTAAATTATTTAAATACATTTTAAATAGAATTAACAAAAAATTAAAAAATTAAAAAAAAAAAACATCTTCTTCACTAGTTCGCCCATTCAATGGGTGAACTCATGCATGGCACGTTTTCTCAACATGTTCGCCCAACAGAAGGACGAACTTCCTCATCCACTTCACTAGTTCGTCCAATCAATGGACAAACTCCTTCTAAACTAGGGCATGCTGGTAAATTAGTTTTCAGAAAGGGCATTGTGGGATATTTCACTTCAAACAAGGGCAGTGTGGTGAAAAATTCGTAAGTTGGAGGCAGTGTAAATCATAGAGACTTTTCCTCATAATTTTTGTAATGGACCCTTTATTTTTGGCAATGGACTTTGAATTTTTATGGACAATACTTATATATATATATATATATATATATATATATATATATATATATATATATATATATATATATATATATATATATATATATATATATATATATATATATATATATATATATATATATATATATATATATATATATATATATATATATATATATATATATATATATATATATATATATATATATAAATGATAATTGGGCTTTTTTTGTGATAGTATGGGCTTTTATTCAATGGCTATTTTTGTAAACATGTACTTGAAAATTAAAATTAAAATGAAGACACTTTTTTTTTTTGAGAAAAAATAGATTTTGAAACACGAACTTGTAAATTAAAATGAAAATGCAACTTGAATGTTAGAATTGACACTTGAATTTGAAAAGAAATTGAATTGGAATGATCTTGGATTATAAACTTGGAATTTGAATCTTAATTGAATATTGGTTAGGAGTTGAATATTGAATTTTGAAATAGAAATTGAAACTTGAAAACTTGACATGAACTTGAATGGATTTTGAATGGAAATTAATTACGGATTGAAACATGGAATAAACTTTAGTGAATTATGAACTCAGCTAAAATGAGCCCAAAATCTATTTCAAACTTTTTCACCAACATCCAATTAAATGCCCACCATAGCCACTGAACAACTTGCAACATAAACAATAACCATCTGAATGAGCCAGCCTTTGAATCTCCAATTAAGAAAATCCTGAATCATTTTGAATTGTTTGGATAAGTCTCCAGGAAAATAAATTCACAGAGTAGCACCATTTGAACTGATGGATTATGATAAACCTGATAACCTCCTGTCGCGGTGAAATTTGAATAACAAGCTATTGATTAACTTGAATCTAATTCATTTGCAACCGAACTTTGATTTGTCCAAAGGAAGGGATAAAGATCAAAATTCCCATAATGCAACGCACATGCAA
This sequence comes from Lathyrus sativus, assembly GCA_963859935.3. NCBI lineage: Eukaryota > Viridiplantae > Streptophyta > Magnoliopsida > Fabales > Fabaceae > Lathyrus > Lathyrus sativus. The sequence goes on from OZ012737.1 coordinate 173,553,693, forward strand.
AGGTTAGAGAGTTTTAGGTTCGGGGGTTGGTTAAACTTAAGGAAGGTGCTAGCATCCTAAGTTTCTGTAGTACTCTACAGGAACCTCTTGTTTTATGTTTGTTTATTGCTAAGGTTTATCTGCTTAAGGTGAAAGACCTAGGGGTTTGATTCTAAGTATACTCGATAAGATATCGCATCTTATACCTACATATCCTTACGGGAGTGGAATCAGAGTATCTGTAGTTCCCCTAAAGGGTTTAAGGAGTTCTTTGACTGTGGTCAAAGTTCCTACGGGATAAAGGTAGTTGATTGATTGATTTTAGGAGAAAAGATGAATTGTCATTTTAAGAGAGATTACTTGATTTAACCACCACAACTTTGTAGGAAAATAGTCTTTGCATCGTCTTAAGAGAAAGGCTTAAGTACTCGGAATTTAATCGACAAGTAGGTCACTATCTCTCTTAAGGCAAAGTCCCTACATGTTGATTGAATTGTTATGGGGTAGGAGTTTTATCTCGCTTAAGATGATTAACATCTTATTCTCTAATGTGTTTGAATGATGTTTGATTGAGTTGATTGAGTTTGTTTCTATGTTGTAAAGATAAAGGTTCTTCCTATGGGGTAGGATCTAACTTAGGGGATCAACTTGAATGGGATCAAGGATCATAGGGGGATATGATGCACATGAAATTCATACGCACAATTATTTAAGTTATGCGCAGATTTTTCCTTTGGACATATGCAATGCGATAAAGTAAATTGCGGTAAAGATAAGTTGCAGAAAGTAAAGACGGTAAATAAAAATATACACAAACGCATGAAAGCGCTAAAGTGCGTGAATTGTGAGTGCAAGTGAACAGATCGGGAACGGAAGCGTACACGATAGATTAAGGGGGTGTTGATTATTTGAGTTAAAGGTTGCATTGATTTTATGAGAAAATTGTTTGATATATTAGTGAAATTAAGTTAAATTATGAATGACTTGAATTAGAGGGAACTAATTTGGTGGAAATTACATTCTTGGTGAAAGTAGGTTGAATTATATTTTTTAGTAAAATTAAGGTTATGAAATTGGTTTTGAAAATAAAAAAGTGTTTATTAAATAAATTGGTTTTAATTATAAAAAAGGTTTTATTAATTATTATTAAGGAGATTTTTTTTACTAAATAAAAATTACATAAGTTTTTTTTATTGTATTATAAAAGGTTTTTTGAATTGATTAGATAAAAAGAGTGAATAAATGGAAATATGAATTGATTAGTTAAAAGAAAATTGTTTAACACAAATTAAATGTAAAACGGGGGGATTTAAATAAAATAGTTCTAGTTATCAATAAATAAAATGGTTTTTTATTATTATCACTAGCATAAAAGTCTATTAAATTATAAAGGATTTTATTATTATAAAAAGGTTGAGTCACTTAATGAATAAAGTGGAAGGATTAAACATAAAAAAGATTAACTTATTTAATAAAAAAAGTGGCTGGTTATAAATGGATTAATTATGTTAATTAATTAAAAGGTAGTGATTAGGTTGATTAACGAAACAGATTAGAGGTTAATTAAGGGAGGCGGAGGGATTGAGTGGTAGCGCAAGTACAAGGGTGCACGGTGGGCATGCGATTTGGAACGTGTGTTTTGATCTGAAGACAGATCATGTGGTGCGTGTGTGGGGGGCATTGTAGTGCGGTATACTCACTAATACAGGATTATAATAGAGAAAAAAAATAAGAAAAAAAACAACGAAGCGGACCCTAGCCCCCAATCGACCCCCCCCCATCTTTGTCTTTCCTCTTCGTCTGTCATCTCCCTCCATGATCTCTACTTCCTCTTCTTCCCTTTTCTCGACATCAAACCTGTAAACCAACAAACATGATAACAATAAGCAGATCCAAACAAAAATTTTACCCAAAAAAAACTGGCGATGGCTCAACGAGGATGGTGGCACTGGCTTCGCGATTCCGACGAGGGATTCGCAGTGGTGGTTTCGACGGAGTGGTTGACGGGTTTGTGAATTCGGACGGTGCTTCCGACGAAGCTTACAGAAAGAGATAAGTCCTTTTCACGATTTCTAGAGTTTTTAAGTTTTGGGGTTTTTTGTGGTGCTTGCGAGTTCTGTTCTCTTCCCCGTTTCTTGTCTCAAATCCCTCCTTTTATAGGCGAATTGGGCTTCTTCTCCATTAAATCTTGAATTATTGTGTGATAAACCTTCCAAACTGGGTGATTTCTGTCTGAATCTTGTTTTGGAAAAAATCTCAAAATGCTTTGCTGTCTCATTATTCCTATTAACAACGTATTGATTTGGTGATTAATGTGAGGAACTTGTTTGCTTGATTTGACAGGTGTGAATACGAGGATGGGGGCATATTTGACAATTACACAAACTCCCCAAATTGACTCAACATCCTTCCACGTGGAACTCCTTGGAGACAAACAACGGGAAACTTTGGTAAGAGTTTCAGAACCTAGATTTCCATGTTCAATCTTACGGATATCACCTTTAGGGAATTGGTTCTTGGTTTCCTGACATTGACTTATCTTCTGCGTTTTCAGCGGGCCTTCTCAAGGTTTTCTTGAAGTTGATGGAAGTAATGTGCATCAGTTCATGCTGGTATAGGTCGCTTTGGCTTAATTCTGGAGTGCAGGTTTTGGTTTCAATGCTTACACTTGTGAATCATGAGCTTGACAAATGTTACAGTTATCCAGTAGGTAATGCATTGCGTTCTTGTCTCGACCGTCATTGCTTTTCATGTGTATCATTATTTGCCTGAAGTAACAAGTATGTAGAAACCGTCTTACCAGGGGGGTGCTGCGAGAACGGGACAAGTGTATGTTGTTGCCTTGCCGTAGTAATGGTTGCTGAAGTCTGAGATGATAGGTTGGAAGTTGGTTAGAGGTCCAAACATTGCCTTCAGAACACGGAGTGTTGAATGCCAAACGGTGATGATTCTTGCATTGCTTTCTGGTATGATTACACATTCAAATCATCACTGAAAAATATGATTGTGTTAATTGATGTCCTAATCCGTTATACCTTTCTCCTGGTTTGGCAGGTACCGTGCGTATTCAACATTTCGTTGGTTTCTTAGCAGCTAGAACCTGCTTGCCCAATGCCCACTGGTTTTTCTATTGCTTTGGAATTGCATGAGGATTTGAGTAGTATGACCTATTTGGTGGTGATGTTATTAATTTTGAATTGTACTGACTTGTGGCCTTGTACCTCTGTTCTGATTTTCCAGGTGCTTGTCCCTTGACTAGGTGTCACGAAATTGTAACTGATGAATTGGAACTGATGCTGATGCTGGCAGACAAAGCATCTCGTGAGTCAGGCCATTGGTTTAGAGCTGTTGGTTTAGAATTGGATTGTGCACCAACTGTAAGACAGCTGAACTTATTTGAGATTCTGTGACTAACTGGTGCAGATGCAACATGTGCTGTGAATCTTGAGGTGCTGATGACGATAAGTCGTGCTGACCATATGGAAAGAAAAGGTATTGAGCACTCTTAGAACAAACTTCAGGTGCGTTTTGCTGGAACTGATTCTGCATATGTAGCTGTTCAGGAACATGAGAATTGAGCATTTCTTTATGGTGTTCAATTTCAAGCTCTATCTTCACTTGGTTTTCTATATTAGAAGACAACTGAGACTGATTAAAACCAACGTCCATGACCAAATGCTGAGGTTGCTGACTATGTAGCTTCAACTGAAATTGTTGCGGTGATTGGGAATATTAGTTTAGCTGTTTGCCGAGAGAGGTTTGCTGGTAGTGATGATTTATGCGTCTGAGCCAAGAGCTTGAAGTGGGCATTTCTGTCTTGGCTTGCTGTTGCTATGAAAATGATTGCCTTAATTGTCCGAAACTCGCTCCTCGATGCTCTGGTGGGAGGTTGGCAACGGCTGAGATTGTAACTTCTTCCTATCCTTACTCTTTGTCCTTCAAACTCTTCTTGTCGCACGAGCAATGTTACGGTTAGTTTATAGGGGACACTGTCTCTGACTGTTTTTCTTGGTTTTGCAGCTTTTCTTAAGTTATGATCAAGACTTGGAGCCGGCTCTTGCGTGGGAAGAGGGGCTGACGCAACTGGAATTCCATCTTGGTTGAGAATGCTCGGAAGTACATTCTAAACTTCGACTCCCTTCGTTGTAGTGCAGGTTGAGTGGGCACGCCGCCGTGCTTCCGCTTTCCATGTTTCTTTATGAAGTGAATACTGGCATAACTCCTTTGGGTCATATCCAAAAGCGAGAATGTAGGAAGTTGTATATCTTTTAGCATGCTGTGTGAAAAAATGTGTAGCTTGTATGGTTTCTCAATGGTTTGAGAATTTATACCTCCTTGTAAATAAGACAAACATCTGTCCTTATGAATATCGGAATTCTGTTGTAATACCAGTATGAATTTATATATTAGAATTTAGACATTCCAATTTGTGTTGAAGAAAAATGGAGTCTTATGCACTTTCCATACTTGGTTATAGACCATGTTCAAGAATTCTTAAATTCGCAATACCATGAATCTTCAACCCCCTTGTAAAAACTACAAATCATGATATGCCTCACACCTTGTAACTTAAGTGGTGGTCTTCAAACCTTGGCCATTTAATCACGCGTTAATCAATTCACTTGTCGTAGTAGGGACATTATTAACACTACTTGCAACGTAAGATGCGTTTACATCAAGTGTTGAAGTCGTAATGCTGATCTCGCGAATCACAATGAGATCTTGTAATTTTGTCTTTAAAGTTGCGCTTTGTAAACCAAACTTGATGTAGCTTTGGCACTGCCTTCGCACTATGAGTGCCTTTAACCATTGGACCTTCACAAATTACAAACCTTTGACCCTTACTTTGAAGACTTGATGCTTAAGGTCCTGAGGGGTACCGCTCAAAACTTCTCTTACTTTTTGTAATGGCGAGAGTGGATGTTGGCCTATTTGAAATCCCTGCGTCTGCACAAGTTGGTTAGCCATACAAGCATAAATATTAAATCAGTCAGATGGCAACAAAACGCGAAAACAGGTGGGCTCTTATGGTCAAAATTTGGGGTGTGACACCTCCACGCATGACAACTTGAATTTGGGTACAGACCACTGTGAAAATAATCCAATGGTACAAATAATCTTGCAACTGAAGAAATTTCTTGATGGTTTGACCTAGATTAGGTAAAACTTCCATCTGATCTTAATCATAACTGAACAACCACACTTGACTTGAAACCACGACATCGTCCTTGATAGAAATGATCTCCTATCCATGATGAGAAATAAACCCTGATCCTGAGCCAGCTGGATATAAGCTTGCCAACAAACTTGAACCTAAGGACTAATGAAACCCTAGGCCCTTGATGCTTGACAATTCTTGAAGAAAGTAAGCCTGATACTTGATGATTTAATTCAGAGAAATTCCTGATCCCATGTCTTAGAAGACCAATGCAAAGCATGATTATGAACTATGACCTAATGATGATGCAAATGAACGCGAAGCAAAAGCCAGTCAAGGTTAGAAAAAGGGGGGAAAATTTTGGGGTGCTACAACGAGGCTGCCGTACAATGTTCTGGGGCACAACCTGTTAATTTTTTCTTTCAGGAACTATTATTCACCGATATTAACAAGTATTCAGTTATTTGCACAAGATTGAGAGCACTAAGATGGCGCTCGATGCAATGTACCTCTCCCCCAGCAAACGCAAGAAATCCTTCCAAACATAGCTTTGAGAATTCTATTCTCCCCAAGCAGTGGAAAATCATCCTTCAACAGATAAGGACACTTCATGAGTATTTTATTCTCCCCAAGCAGTTCGGAAATGATGAGAAGTCATAGTTTCCTCTTCCTCACAAGGCAGATCTGATGATAATTCCCCACGGGTTAAAGTCCAATGGTTATTGGAATTTTCGTCAACATCCTTGTTACGGGTCCCTAGTGTAACACCCCACTTCCCAAGAATTAAAATAAAATACAATTATTTCAAATAAACATCAAAGTTTCCCCTCACAAGTGGGATATCACATCAAGTAGTTCAACATAAATCTTCATTAGTTGATTTTCAAAATAAACAGCGGAAATAATCGTTAATCCAATATTCTCGGCCATCCGCCCAATTTACATAAAATCATTCATTAACGAGGTTCACCAAAATATGATACGTCACAGGGATAAAACAAGTTCAGCATAATAAAAGTAAACACCCAAGTCCCGTGTTACATATCAGAGCATCCTAAGACTCGACCTGCACACCACTATCCAAGCTCGCTATGTACCTGGATTATCTGTACTTCCGAAGAAGCACAGACCACCACAACAACAAAGGGGTGAGAAAACATGATCAAAATTATCGGTAATAAGATACATGAAATAAAGGTAGGAATTATATAAAATATCACCCAACACGCACAAACCACGACCTACTGTCAAACATCATACACAACATACAATAATGCAAACATGCAACTCAACACCATGCATGAGGTACCGACTCATTGGTTCATTCAATCGAACCCAGGATAGATCACATACACCCCTCCTTGGCAATGATCTATCCTCACCATTCTCCACGAGGGAGTACGGATGAATCGCATACACTCCTCCTGAGCAACGATTCATCCCACCATTCTCCACAAACGAGTACAGATGGATCGCATACACTCATCCTGAGCAACGATCCATCCCACCATTCTCCACAAAGGAGTACGGGTGAATCGCATACACTCCTCCTGAGCAACGATTCATCCCAACAAAACACCATGATATGCACGACACCATATGCACAACAATTAAAATCAAGCACACTAAGTGCACACGATCCTACTGATCACATCACCATGCATCATATATATATATATATATATATATATATATATATATATATATATATATATATATATATATATATATATATATATATATATATATATATATATATATATATATATATATATATATATATATATATATATATATATATATATATATATATATATATATATATATATATATATATATATATATATATATATATATATATATATATATATATATACACACACACACACACACACACACACACACACACATACCAATCAATTATATTAATTACATTAAATATTAGGAAATTCGCATTCCAATACCAAGTATACATTCTTCACCATTAAACATCATCCCTATACCCATCATGACCAAAGGGATCCTACAAAACATCAACATTGGACGGAACCACAAAAATAAAACAAGTTATTGTCATGCTCGCTGGCCCACTCGCCTAGCGAGGCCCCAGCGAACGCTCGCTGCCTCACTCGCCTAGCGAACTCGCTAGCGAAGGCAGACAGTGGTTGCTTGAAGTGTTCGCTACCTAGCTCACCTAGCGAGTCCCTAGTGAATGCTCGCTACCCTGCTCGCCTAGCGAACCTGCTAGCGAGCGTCTACGATACTCAAAAACCCCAACTGTCCAAAAATCATCAGAAGCTCATGAATCATCTGATTCTCACCAAACCAGTCCCTGTAGTCTTAGCCTAACAAACTACGACTAAACTACACGACTCATTCCAGGTTTTACCCGATAAAACATCAATCCTACCGATTAAATCATTTTCGACCTAAAATGGTAAACTACACAAAATCACCCAAACCATCCAAACAATCCCTACATATTCACATGCATGGACAGAATCACAAGTTTCACACTCTTACCTCGATTAATTGACTCTTCAGGGCTGATCTCTAAGAATCCATGCTTTCCTCTCTAATTTCCTCCCTTTTCCTCTTCTTCCTCTTTCCTTCTCTTTCTTTCTCTTTCTTTTTATTTCCTTTTCCAATCCACTTTCTCTTATGTTATTTTCTATCCTTTCCCTTCCATTATATTTCCTTCACTTAATCTAATAATAATACAAATAATAATAATAATAATAACAATAGAATAACAATATTACTATTAATTATTAATTTGTTATAATTATTAATTATATTGTATTAATATTAAATTCTATAGTTTACTAAATGATCTCTATAATTAAGGGAACCCACCAATGCATTCAGTCACACCCCCACATAAAGACACACCGAAATAAAATAACACCAAAAGACTAAATAATTAAAATGGGTGTTACAACTCTCCCCCACTTTAATTATTTTCGTCCTCGAAAATTACCTGATGGAAACAATTCCGGATACGCTTCCCGCATCCTGCTTTCCAATTAGCAGATAGATGTTATCAACTTCGGTTGATCCGGCCCTATGGTTCGATGCTCGCGTTTATTTAGCGGATGCCTGCGCATTAGCAGATAGATGTTGTCAACTCCGGTTGATCCGGCCCTATGGTTCGATGCTCGCTTTTATTTAGCGATTGCCTGCGCGTTAGTAGATAGATATTATCAACTTCGGTTGATCCGGCCCTATGGTTCGATGCTCGCGTTTATTTAGCGGATGCCTGCACGTTAGCAGATATATGTTGTCAACTCCGGTTGATCCGGCCCTATGGTTCGATGCTCGCTTTTATTTAGCGGATACCTGTGTTAGCAGATAGATGTTATCAACTTCGGTTGATCCGACCCTATGGTTCGATGCTCGCTTTTATTTAGCGATTGCCTGCGCGTTAGCAGATAGATGTTATCAACTTTAGTTGATCCGGCCTTCTAGTTCGATGCTTTCTTTTATTTAGTGATTGCCTGCGCGTTAGCAGATAAATGTTATCAACTTCGGTTGATCCGGCCCTATGGTTCGATGCTCATGTTTATTTAGCAGATGCCTGCACGTTAGTAGATAGATGTTGTCAACTCCGGTTGATCCGGCCCTATGGTTCGATGCTTGCTTTTATTTAGCGGATGCCTGCGCGTTAGCAGATATATGTTATCGACTTCGGTTGATCCGGCCTTCTGGTTCGATGCTCGCTTTTATTTAGCGATTGCTTGCTTTAGTTAGCAGATGTTATCAAGATCGTTATTGATTCAGCCTTGGATTCAACGTTTCTCTTGACATAAGCAGGCGCCTGACAATGATGTTAGAAATCCTCATCAATCGTTATTGATCCGGCCTTCGGGTTCGATGCATGTGGTGTTACACAGATGCCTGGTCCATTAGCCTGTTGTCGTGCAACTGTCAATTCAAGTTTTCCGGAGATCGTTATCACCGTTTCAGATTTTGCCGTTTATTTCCGCGGTTGGCAAATTTCAGGGTTTATTGGTATTCAATCGTCTTCTACCTTGATTGGTTGAGAGTCGTTCGCTTCACACCCAGATAGGTCCAAGTCGTTTAAATAGGGGCAGTTGTTGCACCCCAAAATTTGCCCTACCTTTTTCTTTAACTGGATTTTGTTTCATTGCATTCATAGCATTATCATTATCATTAACATTTGCATATCATAGCCCATTTGCAGGGGATTGAGAGGGATGTGCTCATCAAGAGGAAGTTACCAAAGGTCTAAGCCTAAACAAGAGGTTGTATTCAAGCTATTCAAGAGTTTATCATCACCATCAGAAAGCTCAAAGGGCAAATGAATGTATGTGGTTCACCTCCTATCTTGGAGGCCATGAAAAGCTCAGCAGATGATTTTGAATCCATGGGTGTGGGTGTAAAGCATTAAGGAAGCTCATGGGATACCTTAAGGGTCATTTTAGAACTTGGGTAAGTCATTATATCAAGTGCAAAAGACCACATCCAAAGTTAGCTAGGGTTTTCTCCTGGTCAACCCTGAGTCAACTATGAGTCTTCAGGAGATTAAGACTCAATTCCAAGCAACTATGATTGTGGAATTTTATGTTGAAACACCTAAGAGATCATTTCAAGATCAATTCATCAATATTCAAGAGTGTGAGAAGTTATTGAGCTAGGGTTTCTAAGCTTGACAGTGTAAAATCCCATATCTCAATGCCTAACTTCAAGACCACATAACTCAAGATACAAGTTTCATCTTATCTTGATATCAACATGAAACTTTTAGAGCATGTTTCTAGCTTTCTTTTGAGTACTAGAAGTCTTTCATCTGATTTCTAGAAATCAAGTTATGATGCTGACAAGTTACAGGTCATCAGATGAATGTGATTTTGGTACTTGAAAGTCAACCAACTTCCATGCCATTTTTAACCTAGAAGGATGTCTCTCCTGTCCTTGACCCAAACATGAATATTGTTCTTTATCTTCTTAACTTTCCAAAGAGTACTAAAAATCCTTGATTGGATTTGTAGAACTCAATATATGGAGCTTGCAAGGCAAGGGTGTTTTGGGAATGTTTGATTATAGGCCATTTTGGTTATAGGTCCATTTCACCACTTTGCATACCTCAAATGCAAAGTTGTCCAACTTGAAAGTTTCTCAAAATGGGGTTATTTATTCAATCAAATACCAAGGATTCATTGATATAGATTGGATTGAGAATTGGTTGAAGAAAATTTCATAAAAAGTAACTTTAAAGGCATTTAAAGTCAAAAATTCAAATTAATTCAAAGTGAACCATTTCAAGGCATATGAGTGCATTTTTTGAGTCACCAATGCATTCTAAAAACAATTCAATTACAACATTTGAGAATTGAAGTCATTTACATGGTCTTTCCTCATGTTTCTTAAGCTTGAAGAAACAAAACTCAAATCAACCATTGATGCATTTCCAAGGCTTCAATCTCAGCCATCCACACTCCTTACATCACCAGCAAGCAAAATGGATCAAGTTGGAAGGGAATTAGCTCTATTTTCTCTTGCAGTTCACAAAGCAAAAAAGTGAAGAAAAACTGAATTTCCAATTGGGCTGTTTGGACCTCCATTGGGCCTGAAATGTATCCAAACATGTTCTATATAAGTTCTAGATTGTTTTCAGATGAAGGTTGGTGAGTTTTGATGCAAGAAAAGGTAAGAAGCAGTTAGAAAAAGTGAGCTTGAGGGTGAAAATCGAGTTCCAAGATTCAGGCCTCTTCAAGCAAATTCGAGCATCAAGAAAGCTTCATCATCAATCATAGAGTGTTTTTGGATTGATTTGAGCAAGTTCCATCACAAAATCGTGCCTCTGTTGAAGCTTCTTTACAGGTTTCTTTCTTTCTATTTTTCACTTAAATTATGAGGAAGTAGAACATATTATGCATGTTGTTAGGATCCCTGAGACTCCTAGTTGGATTTAGGTTAGAATTGGAGACTGTTCGTGAGAATTTTTGCCATGACACAAGATTTAGATTGATTCGGTTTGAGCTATTCCTAGGTTAGAATTGAGTTTTAATCATGGATTAAGGATGTACATAGCATGAGGATTTGATTAGTGTAAAGAAATCTAGATTTGGTGATATTTGTTAGCAGAGCACAAGAATGAGATTGATTTGGTTTGGATGATTCCATGGATGAAAATGAGTTTTGATTGTGGATTAGTAATCTAGGAAGTGTAAGGATTCGTTTGGTGTAAAGAATTTGAGATTTCATGAAGTTTAGTAACAGAGCTACTGTAGCTCTCGCCGGAGAAGACGACCGGAATCTTCTCCGGCCACCACTGCGCGTTCCCTCCGTTTCTCAGATTTAAATGAAGAAGACGAGTCCATAACCCTTGGATCTTGAGACTTTCTTTGACTGAGTCTCCGCATCCAACGCGTGAGAATGAGTTTCAGCTTTATTGACCATTGACTCTTAGCGTGGCGCTATAGCAGGAGTAGGATCTGAATACTTAATGAATGTACGCGTGTGATTAAGACGTATGGTAGGGTTATGTTGACCATAGCGCATGTGATCACCAGAGAGTTGACATGGACTTGGGCCAGTTTTGATATTCGTACCCCCCTTTAGAGCCCATAGGATATTTTAACTTGTTATTTTTGCTATTCAACACGCAGGTTTATTCTTTTTTCAATTCTTTTCTTTATTTTTTATGTTTTATTGCATGATCATTTTAATTCAGTAAAAATAGTAAAGAATGCCAATAAATGTTGAAAAAATCATGAACATGAATTGAGATGCCTTTTAATTTTTTGTATTTTTTAATTCCATTTTTAATTCATTTTTCATTTAATTTCATATTTTTCATTTAAATAGCCATTTAATAAATGTGAAATTGTATGTCTACTTGTACATTTTATTTCTTGATAGGTATTTGAAATGAGTTCCTGATTTTTTGCATGCTGACTGTTGATACATTGTAGGATTTTGTAGTATTTTTATCTTGATTTTTAGGAGCTGTTTGATTAGGGTTAGAAATGAATCTTTAGGACCCTTCCCATTTACACCTTCCATAGCACACCTTAGGATGCTGCTCTTTGTTAATGCCCTTAGGTTTAGAATTTTGATTCAAGATTTTATCCCTAGACTCTTAAGACCTTAAATGATCTTTAGAATTTTTCTTAGATTTTTTAGGAGCGATTTTCTATTTTTATTAGATTTTACTTTATGGCTGTTTTTAGGGTGTCCTACACATGACTTTCTCATAGTTTTGCCTTTAAATGAACTTTTAGCAAATCTTAAGCATTCAATCATTACATAAACCCTTAGTACCTAGGTTGAGACATTTGTAGGGTAGTTCTCAAGCCTTTAATAGGTCATTAGCTTCCTTAGGATAGATTTCCTTTAGAGCTTTGCTTGTAGGGTCTATTTAGAAGCTTTTTGTGAATGGTTGCTCCTCCTTGTATGGTTCCTTTGCTTGGTTTTTCCTTGTTCCTTCCAATCTCTCCTAGTCCTATTCTTAAGATCCCTCTTGTGAGAGCCTAATTCTTCCTTTGGTTGAATTTTGTGCATTCCTCAAGAGGTTGAGCCTTGGATGGACATTCAATGGCATAGTGTATTCCTTTGGTTTACACTATCTTCCTTCTCCAAGTCCTATTCCTAGGATCCCTCTTGTGAGAGCCTAATTCTTCCCTTGGTTGAATTCTGTGCATTCCTCAAGAGGTTGAGCCCTGGATGGACATTCAATGGCATAGTGTATTCCTTTGGTTTACACTATATTCCTTCTCCAAGTCCTATTCTTAGGATCCTTCTTGTGAGAGCCTAATTCTTCCTTTGGTTGAATTTTGTGCATTCCATGAGAAGTTTGAGCCTTTGATGGATATCCTGTGTTGATACACATTAACCAGATACCTTAGATTGACATCTAGGTTCCACCATTCTCATCTGTCCTACATTCTTAGGATCCCTCTTGTGAAAGCCTAATTCTTCCTTTGGTTGAATTCTCTGCATTCCATAAAGAGGTTGAACCCAGGATGGACTCTTGTGTTGATACACCTCTAAACCTGATGTAGCCTTGGGATGACTTCCTTGTTGCTCATCTGGTCTATCTCTCTCCTGATGGATCGATTTGATTGCCTGCTTGATGTGTTGCATTAGGATAGAATTGCATGAGTAGATTCTCTTGTTTAGGTGCATGTTTGCATTAAAGGTTGAGTTTGTCTCCCTTTGCTTGATTGTTTCTCTGCTTTCATACCTGTCATGTTTGCATTAAAGGTTGAGGGGTGCCTCCCTTTGCTTGTGTGTTTTTCTGTGCATTTCTGTTTGCATCCCATGTTTGCATCTAAGGTTGAGCTTGTCTCCCTTGCTTGTACTGTTGCATTGCATCTGCATCCAGTTACTTTATGTTTCACCTGCTTGATAGCTGTGTTTCTTTTTCCCCTTTGCATGTTCCCTTAGGACTCTCACTTCCTTGTTTAAGGAGTGATGATAGATATTAGGATGAATCCATGCATGATAACAGTAGGATAGATTCCCTTTCAATCCCAACTTTAGGAGTATTTTGCATGATAACATTAGGGATTTGATTTAGTTCCCCTGTAGATTCCTCTTTCTCTTCTTACCTTCAAACAATAATAAAACATTTAATAAAGGCAAGTTCGTATTGTACGCTACGAGCCTTAAGCCACTTGGGAAATGATAATTGAGCGGTCTCCTCTCAATCGTCTAGAATGTTTAGTATACGTCCTTTGGGTGATATGCGACGCATTCGCTCCTAAGTCATAGTCTCTAGTGCAATATGAATTACAAACATTCATAAAAAAACACTTCTTCTCCGATAAAAGACAAAAACCAACATGAAACCTCTTTTGCCCTTTGGGGCCCGTAATCAGGAAAATCTTTTCAGAAAAAGAGTGTTGTTAACTCTCAGTTCTACCGCAAACGGTAACACGTAAGTCTCCAATGAGCGAGCTGCATACACCAAACTGCTGGAGCTATTTGTTAACCTTACTCGGGTAAAAAACACGTGAACTAGCCTGTGTTCCGTTTTATCCCGAACTACGTTCGCTCTGATCTCTCATACCTGTTGAGAGTACGTAGGCACAAGACGCGATGTCTTGGCGAGCAACCTTCCCCCTTCACCCGTAGTTAGCCGAACTATGTTGACTCTGACTTTCCCATTGCACGAGGGAATATGTAGGCCCAGAGCAGCGACGCTCTGTCGAGTCACATTTTTCCCCTTTTCTTTCCTTTTGAGCCAGCCTTGATAGGTAGATAGATAAACAACCCTTTTAGATAAACAAACAGCGTGGATCCTGTTGAGTACAACGGATGTTAGGGGTGCTAATACCTTCCCCTTGTGTAACCGACTCCCGAACCTAGAGATTTGGTTGCGATGACCTTGTCTTTCCCTTTTTTTTGTAGGTTTTTTCTGATCGTTTCCTTTCCCTCTTTTGGGATAAATAACGATAGGTGGCGACTCTTCTGTCTTTTCCGGCACCTTTTTCACAGTAGCGACAGCTGGAGACTCTGCTGGGGATCGAACCTAGAATCTTTGGTTCCCTATGCGAGTCAATCCTAGCACTTGTTTTTTTATCTTTTGAGTTTTGTACATACATGTTATACTTTATTTACTTCCGCACTTTATTTTCCCGCATTTTATTTTCAGCATTATATTATATCATTATTATGTTGTTGTGGGAGGGGACTGATTTTGATGAGTGGTAAGCCAGACCCAGGCTTGAGTACAAACATAGCACTAGAAGTGGATTAGTGGTGGACTTGCTTGCTTTGCTCGCACCAGTTCCCAGGTAATCCACACTCAGACGAGATTCTCTTTGATGATTTCCCTATCGGTCCTTTGGACTTGAGAGGATTTTGAATCTGAGGATTGTCGACCCTGGGGACCGATCATTTGTGATTCAGCTAAGTGAGACCTCTTCGGGAGAGGATGATGCCAAACCAGAAATGGTGAACGTATTATCATTTCTCGAAAGTCTGTGACGCTGATGAACGCATAGGATGTCGTACCTTTATCAGTGGTCTAGGTCCATACTTGTGAGAGGGTTTGGGTTGTGCAGGAAAATTTGACCTCCAGACTACCCGGTTTCTTGACAGTATGAATCAGTGACATTGGTATCAGTGGCTCCTAATTATCAGAGTTGTGTTATGTTCTTGCCGAAGCAAAACTTTGGTCCTTCAATCAACAGCACAACCATCTTGATCTCCTGCCACATGTTTGCATTTTTGCATTTTTTTTTTTGCATTCTCATCCGCATTTCATTAATGTTTGTCTATGTTGCAGGTGCATATTTCTCCCCCGATTCTAGTGGTCATGATCCTTATTGCTGACATGGCATCTTTGAAGAAAACAGTGGCTTACAAGCTACCAACACCTGATATCCGAGAATTACGGGGTTTGATTTCTTTGGCTGATAAAAAAGTGATGGAGGACTTCAGGAAAAGCTATGGGAGACTTCTAAATATTGTGTGTAAACTTTATGCGTACGAGTTGAATGGCCTATACGCTCTTCTGTAGTTTTATGACCCGCAGCTCAGATGCTTTGTTTTCCCAGATTATGTCCTAGCTCCAACCCTAGAAGAGTATTCTGACTTGCTGGGGGTACCTTTGTTGAACCAGATGCCTTATTACTATGTTGATGTCGAACCTTACTTGGGTAAGTTGGTTGCTGCCCTTCATTTAGATGACTCGGAGCTAAAAGGGAAGTTGTTTAGAAAAATTGGAGTTTCTGGTTTCCCTTTGCCTTTCCTGATAGAGAAGGCCCAAAGGTTTGCCAAGAATGGTTGTTGGGTTGTATTCAACGCTATCTTAGCCCTTTGCATATATGGTATCGTGATATTCCATAGTCACCCATATTTCATAGGTATAGATGCCTGCTACATATTTGCTTCCGGGAATCCGGTGCCCACTCTTCTTGGAGACGTTTATCATTCAGTTCACAGCAAGAATGAAAACAGAAAAGGGAAGAATGTGGCGTGTTGTGCCCCTTTGTTGTACAAATGGTTTGCCAACCATCTTCCTAAAATGGGTCCATTTATTGATTCTGTTGAGACTTCAACATGGTCTGCGCGTTTGATGGGTTTGTCTGCTAACAATATCACTTGGTTTGATAGAGACTTGCTAGGCAAAGAAATTGTGTATAGTTGCGGTGGCTTTCCTAACGTCCCCTTGGTCGGAAGGAACAGGTGTATCAACTATAATTCGTCCTTGCTGGTAAGACAATTTGGATATACGCTAAGAGGTCCTCCTGTAGAAGAAGAGATACAGGAATCTCTGTATCTCACAGGGTTGCTTGAAGGTGACACTTTGGTTAAAGTAGAGAAAGCTTGGAGCAAAATTCATAGAAAGGGAAAAGTTTTGCTAGGAAAGAGCAACAACAAAGCCTTTAATCCATATGTAGCCTGGATCCGAGAGAGAGCCGCCAAGTTTCTGATGCCATTCCCTTTAGTTGAGCCATTATATCCTTCCGTGGTCAAAGAACCAACCATAGTTGATATTCAAAAATACAACCAGGTGCTGCAAGAGAAGGAAGAGTTGAGGAAAGCCAACGAAGAGCTAGAGAAAGAAATTGCTCAACTCCGAAGTGAGAAGAGTGAAGTTGTGTACTCCTGCAAGAAGCAGACTGAGTTGATAAACCATCTGGGTGCAGAAGTAACCAAGCAGACTGATGCTCGAGAGCGTCTGGGGTTGGACTTCAAAGTTGTTAATAGCGTTTTTGCCACTAAGCAAGACTTGGACAGATCCTATCTGAAAATCTCCAAATTCGAGGCAACATGGAACGCTACTTTGACTAATCACAAGGAGCGGGAAGAGAAGCTGAAGCAACAAATTTCCAAACTGACGATTCAGCTTGAGGCTCAGCACGAAAAGATTGAAGCTGAAACATCACTCAGGCATAATGTTGAGCGCGAGTTGAAAGAAGTTAAGGCAAACCTGAAGGATTGCAAACTGAGGGACGATTCCAAGAGAACCAAACTGGAGGATTGCTTCGGAAAGGGAGCCTAGGAAGACTTTGTTAAAGATATCCAGAGCACCGTCAGACAGAGAGATCTGCTTATTCAAGGAATGCTTACCAGGCTTGATCACCCCGAGACAAAGAAGCTATTAGAAGATTTTCGTGCCCGCTGCCGCACTTGATTTCTTGTTGTATTTCTTTGTAGTTTTCATTCACTGTTGTATTGTTGACCATCACCAGGCTTGTTGGCTGAGGTCGCCCTATTATCGATTATGTTGTACTCAGTTACTCCTGTATGCTGCCTATGTGGGCTCTTTATATATATATCAGACATTGTTCATCTCTGTGATTGGCTTCTTATTCTGGCTCACTATTATTCTGGAACTAGAATCAGGGGGGATCTCTCCTAAGGCACAAACACACGTTTGCATTTGCATATCATTTTGCATAGCAGGTACCTTGAGCATGTTTATCTAACCCCTTGTGTTTTTCAGAGCTGTGTTTCAGGATTGATTGCATACCAATTCATTGTTACTCCACCCGAGCTAACCAACTCAGAGTTATGGAGCAAGTTCAGGCTGAAATGTAAGAATTCAGGGAACGAATGTCCCAGTTCATGGACATCATGCAAGTGGTTGCCATTGGTCAAGAGCAACTTAGAACCCTCGTGCAGCCTTTGATTGCACGCGTTGACACCAATGGGGTTTTGCACGGAGGTGAGACTACCAACCCTCCTCATGTGGAGACTCCCCGGGCTAACAACTCTGGACCAACTGTGGTCGTTCCCAACACTGTGGGCAATGGGAATGCTGGAATAGGTACTGGCTATGTCGGGGCTGGTAATGGTACCATTGGGGCTGCAACTGGTAACATTGGTACCAGTGGTAACAACGCTGGAGTTAATGCTGGTAACTTCCATGGGCCTGAAGCTGCGGGTATCGTCCATGGAAATGTTCATCAACCCTTGAATGAGGATCATTAAGCTGACGTATTCTCAATGAAAGGTGATGAGGCTGAGCTACCTTCTGATGCCAGCCGGAGATTCAAAATTCTTGAGGATAAGATGAAGAGCCTTGAGAATCTGAATTCTATGGGTCTAGATATGGCCAACTTGGGGCTGATCCCCGACCTCAAAATACCACCAAAATTCAAAGTGCCAGACTTCGAAAAATACAAGGGCATCACCTGTTCTCGTGTCCACTTGAGATCTTATTACAGGAAGATGTCAGCATACGCCGACAACGAGAAGTTGCTGATGCACTTCTTTCAAGATAGTCTGTCAGGACCTTCACTTGAATCGTACATGGGCTTGGAGCCTGTGAGTGTACGTAGTTGGAAGGATCTTGTTGAGGCATTCGTTAAACATTACCAGTACAATAGTGACCTGGCTCCCAACCGGGTCCAGCTGCAAAATCTGTCACAAAAGAATGGGGAATGCTTTAAAGAATACGCTCAGCAGTGGCGTGAGCTGGCAGCTAGAGTTCAGTCATCTATGGTTGAACGTGAAATGGTAGACATGTTCGTGGCTACTCTACCGGGTGTTTACTACGAAAATCTAATTAGCAGTATGTCAGAGAGCTTCTCTGACTTGATAATCACTGGGGAACGAGTGGAAAATGATTTAAAAATTGGGAAGATTCAGGCCGGTGAAGGTTCCTCAGCTGGGGGAAAGAAAGTGTTCGGTGGTAAGAAGCGCGAAGACGATACTAACTCAGTGTCCATTTCTCGCGGAAGAAAGCGAAGTCAGAATTACGCTCGCCGACGCCAGGTTGCTGGCATTACAATACCGGTACAACAATAGCAGCAACAGCTGCAAAATCAGAATCAGGATCAGAACTACACCCCTAGGAGATTCTAGAAGCGGGGCCCGATGAACAGAGTATTTGATGTGCCACCGATGTTGTACTCTCAACTTCTTCAAGCTTTGCTGGAACTGCAGCTTATTCAAAAGGGAACATTAGCTTCGCCAACAGGTGCGCTTCCATTCGACTACAATGCGAATGCTCATTGCGAGTTCTATTCCGGGGCACCCGGTCATACTATCGATGATTGCAAAGCATTCAAGGACAAGGTACAGGACTTGATCGATAGCAACGCAATCAACTTCTCTGATGATGTTCCCAACGTTATACATAATCCTCTGCCAAACCACGGACAAGCTGGAGGTGGTTGATTCGCCAACAAGTCAAGATACAAGAAGCCCAGTTCCAAGAAGCTGGAAATCTGCATTTTATCATGTCATTTCTTTACATTTGTGATTTCTTTCCTGTTTAATTGCAAATTTCGTTTGTAAAAATTGTTGTTTTTCAATTGATATTGATAAATGAAATAAATATGCATTTTTGAATTAATCCATTTGTGTTCACTCTATTGCTTTCATTTACTTTAAACGCTTATGTAAGTGGAATTCGGGGAGGATGAAGAAATCGAGAGAAGTGAGCTTCCGATTGCATGCTTTTGAGTAAAAACCTGTTGATGATGTACAGGCATTGCTTTAAATCCACAAACACCGGAGATATAAGTAAGATAATCCCTTGTCAACCCCTTTGAGCCTAGTAGTAGGAGTTTCTTTCTGAAAATGAAAAAAACCCTCAATCTTGATCTGGGGAAGGGTAGGTGTCAGTTGATTTGACCAAGCTATCAAAATTGCAAAAAGGAGTGTTCCGTTCGAGGATCAATCACACCTCTATAGGTCGTGCCTAAAGAGCCATGATGGTTAAACCTTGCTGATAAGGAGTGAAACAATCACAATCTCTTTTCAAACAAGTCAGACGAGCTAGTGTCATATGATTTATTCAAAAAAAAGAGAAGAAAGAAAGGAAAGAAAAGCCCGCTAAGTCGAATCTTGAAAACAAGTGACTTAGGAAAAAATTAGGGCACTCCGCTGGACTTCAAAACCGAAGAAACTCAAAAGAGTTAGTCCAGGAAAAAGTTAGGGGAAAACGAAAAATGAAAAGCGAAAAGGATCACAAAAGAAAAATCCTCGAAAAGAACGAAATTGTGTGACTCTGGGTACCGAAGGACGAAAAGCGAGTGACTGTCACTTCGAAAGTGTGGTTTCCTGAACCGTCACTCCTGTCATTCAACCTTTGAAAGGTGAAAGCTAAGGTCAAATTAGCTGAACGTAGGATCAGAGAACATCAAGGAGAATGGGTGGGTTAAAATAAATTTTGAGCCTTTATCCTTTCTTTCTTAAACCGTGAACCTGACCACGTTACAACCTGAAAAAGTCCTAATTGAAGCAGGTTTATTTCGAAAGCATACTTCGGTAAAGATCACATCAAAACTGACTCCCTGAAAGGATTCCTCTTACAGCGTTGTATTAATGTTGACATGTTGATGAATGAGTCATACACTTTATGTCGCAAAATTTTTTTTTCTTTTTTTCAATGAACCGAACTGGATTTTCAAAACTATCATATATATTACATTTGATATGTCTTTTATGCGGAACAGTTTGTTTTACCTACGAGTAAGCGCTTGACGGCAGGAAAGTTTCCACAATTGACAGATTTGATCAGGATAGAATGCAGAATGCCTGAATACTCCGGTGAGTCGGAGCAAGCTATATCAAATGGTCACAGCATGAGAGTCAGCCATCCAAAAGTCAGTAATCTGGGGCAATCAAGTCGAGATTCGGTGAATCTCTCGCAGCCAAGGGTACTGCTTCGCAAATCTGCCAATCAGGGAAAAGTCATGACAAGGCTGGGGCAGGCCACCCCGAGAGCGCCGAAGCTATCCTTATCCTGAAGACGATTAACTTGAAGCACCTCTGTGAGGTTCAAAGTGCTGAGACCGTTCATGTCAAACCATCAGCGTACAGAGATTTCAGAGTTTCTTTCGAGGAATATGTTACAGAGATCCCACAGGCTGGGTGTTGCACCCTAATTTTTTTACCTTAAGACTCCACCTCTTTGGGTGTTTTCTTTCGTTTTTCACTTTTTTTTTGCGACTAACAAATGTGCGCAGGAACATTGATTTCAAGGGTAGATTCTATTTATTCTCACAGCCCACCCTTTTAGGACATAATCAATGTGATTCAAGACCCTAAAAGTTTTCTACTGGTTTGGGCCTTATAAGATCGACCAACTGTTCCCTCTATGGCATTCAGGTTAGAACGTATTAATGTCACTTTACTCAAGGATTTCAAGAGCCTCAGTTGTGCACCATGCCCATCATCATTTAAGTATTTCTTTGCGAGGGTAAAAAAAGGACTTAAGATCTGATTCATTCAAGTTGCTTTTTGGCTCATCCTGAATTTTGGCAAGCAAAGGTTAATGCTCTAACGTGAGGTTGTAAATCGTGTTGCTCATTTAAGTTGTAAATGTCATATACGAAATTGGGCCCAATTACAAAGTGCATATCCGTGTGGTGGATCCAAGATTATTTAAAGTGCCCAGGTTGCAAATTCAAAGAGATTCCATTATTTTTATGAATTTCATAAAGTAGCAACTCAAAATTTGAAGATACCAGAACTCTACAAGGCCATATCCTTTGATCCACAGTTTCTACTCTAAGGATATTATGTTCAGAACTATCGTCTCAAAACCACATGCTATGACATTTATGCATCAA
The DNA here is from genome assembly GCA_963859935.3 of Lathyrus sativus. Lineage (NCBI taxonomy): Eukaryota > Viridiplantae > Streptophyta > Magnoliopsida > Fabales > Fabaceae > Lathyrus > Lathyrus sativus. The sequence goes on from OZ012737.1 coordinate 173,575,335, forward strand.
AATTTATGCACAACTGTGGGCCACAAAGGAATTTAAATGAAGATTCAAATTAAATGCAATTTGGCTTCATTTCTCAAAAGCTATTACAAGACGCACTCAAACTCCAAAGGACATCTTGGTTAATCCTGTTATGCTACAAACAGCTAGCTTTGTCGTAACAAAAAAGGGTGAATTATTAAAGTAAATGTACATTAAGAAGTACAACATAACCAAGGGAATTTAAAAAGGAATCTAATTGACTGTGTTACTGAAAGTTGGTACATCCATTCTTGAAGTGCAGACGAGCCAGCTACCGCCGTACCTCCTACGTAAATTCAATCAAGCCTAGGTTTCGCTCTTCCAATAAGGATAGCTCATCACAACAAACTCTGGCACACTATGCTAGTGAAAATGCACATGCCTCATCAATTTGCTGGATCACATGATCTATCTGACCGATCTTTTCATTTGTCTGGTGATGTTCTGAAATTATTTACTGGAACAACTGCTACATTCTCGAAGGTTCTCAAAACTCATACTGACTTGGTTGACTCTGGACTACTTTCTGAGGAGCTGGAGAGTTTGCATATATCTATTATAGATTCAAGTCCAAGGCTTCAAAGTAGCAGGACTACTAATTCACCTACTTCTACACAATTTCCGAACAATGTTAACGAATAAAGCAAATGCGATATTCCAAGAGATGTTTCATGATAAGATATCCATACCTGCAGGGGTGCAAACACTAATCCGATTCAGTAAATCTTCTGTGCAGAGGGACAATCTGGTTTTTGAATACATGATGGCAAACTTGTTTGAGGAGTATAGGTTTTACCCAAGGTATCTAGAAATGCGACTCAAAATTGCTGAGCCTATGTTTAGGTCTGTTGTTAAGCATCATCTTGTGACACATCTCTCTCTTGAAATAGCTCTTCGATATGTTCTTGACGCGTTACGCAAGCCTGCAGATTCTAAAATGTTTATCGGCCCCTACATCAGAAAGAACATAACAGTTCAATCAAACTAACCAAACACCTTAATAATTACGTGATTAGCGGTATTATGCTCAGCACCGTATGCATTCCTCTCAGCAATGCCTTGCACATAATAGGGAGGAGGACGTTAGAAGCAATTTCATATTCAATATTAATTCACTTATGCCAAGCACAATTTAAAGAGGTAATAGTTATCACAGTACAAATGACTGCGTTACCTTTAACTTGAAGAAAGTTTCTTCCTTTGCCGAAAACAACGCTTCGAGGGAGGTTGATTTGAATAGTTGAATACCACTGCTACAAACAGAAGAAGCTCCATAATTGGGATGCGACTTTTGTGCAAACCTGGAAGTAATTTAAGGTGCCGGGAAGGTTACGAGACAAACAAAGCTGCATTTCTTGCCATTCAATTCAAAAGATAGGAGAACTGCTTTGACTTACATTGGTAATAAAGATGGAAGTTGGCGTAGAGCATGCAAAGGGGCTCCTGAACAGATTATAGAACTGTGTAACATGAGAGAAGATGCTCAGAAAAAGATTCATGCTATGATTGAAAAGTTTGCAGAAAGAGGGTTGCGTTCACTCGGTGTTGCTAGACAGGAAGTTCCTGAGAAAGCAAAGGAAAGTACTGGCGGTCCGTAGCAGTTTGTTGGGTTATTATCAGTGTTTGATCCTCCTAGGCATGACAGTGCTGAAAACATTAGACAAGCTCTTAAATCTCGGTGCTAATGTTAAGGATGATTACAGGTGATCAACTTACCACAGATGAAGAAACCGGCAGCAGAGGATACTGAGTCTCAAGTTGAATTTCTTCTGGTAGATTGGTGCACCAAAGGCGTTGAAGTTGTTTACCCTTGCTTCTGGATTCAGTAACATGGCCTGCAATATATTTGAGAAAGGAGCTTTTGTCAAGTACCATATGTTGATTGAACATTTGAAAACAGAACAATTTCTTTTCGAGGAAAAGTAGAAGGGAAACTTATCGTTGAAGTTGAACAGCTTAAGGATTAGAGTATTGGATGGAGCTTGTAGAACTGTTAAAGAGGCAAGTTGACGTTGCCCTGGGTTGATCATCCCCCTGGTCCAATATCTTCTGCTATCTACACCTGCTGAAACATATTGATTGGATTAGTAAATTGATCAAAGAATGTACCCTGTTCAAAGAATTGAGATCCTATTCAGATCCTATCAGATTTCCTAGCATCAATAAAGATTCCTCAAAATTGAATCACATAAGATTAATACTCATCAACAACATTAAACAAGATTGGACGGAAAAGGAAACTTTTCAAATTTTGGTCCACCCTAAAATGGAAAATCCAAATCAACATTCAAGACTGATTTAATCAGTTTTCAAATCGAACATCCCGTATGCAGCCTATAAAAGGAGAAGAATTGAGATAAGAGCGGGGGGGATCAGAATCCACACTGCATAAGAATCCCAATTTCAAAACCCTAACAGACAGAAGAATCCACAATGTTCATAGAGAAACCCCAGAAATCACAAAAACCTAAAAATAATTTTTGCAGAAAGAGTAAAACTTATCTTCTCAGAACCTCCCTCGCGAGTCCATCTCCGTTAACCATGAAATCAACAATTCCACCACGAGCCCACCTCTGTCAACCACAAATCGTCACCATCCGTCCAAACCCGCTTCGTCATGAATCATCCGCCTTCGAAAACATGGGGGGAAAAAACCACCGTCACCGTGAGTTATTCTCGCTAACAGTTTAACATTGTTCTTTTGGTTGTATTGTTTTTTCTCCAGCGAAAGAAAGAAGGTGAGGAAAGCAGAAGAAGGAGAAGTCGAGAGGAGACGAAAAGGAATCGCGGAGCAAAGAGGAGGAGAAAGGAAGAGCAAAAGAAGGAGAACGAAGGTGGAAGAAGAAGAACGGAGAGAGGCGACGAAGAGGTCGCAAAGAGGGAGAAGGGAAAGAGGGGATCAGATTAGGGTTTCTTTCGTTGATTTATTTTTTTCATCATTTGTAATTGTATGCACGCGCACTCACGTACCATAAAGTGCACCACCACACATCTGCCTGATCGCTAGATCAAGCAGTCCACCCGGCGTTCCACCATACACCCCTTTCCATGCGTATCGCCATATCACACGCCCTTTTTTAACCCCCATTTAATTAACCCGGTAATCCCAATTAACACTCATTAAACCGTTAACCTGCCCACTAACTCTTTCATTAACCTTTCAATATTCACTTAATCCAATTAATCATAACTTAATGCTTTTTTAATTATTAAACCTTTAATCTGCATTTTTAATTAATCTAACCGTTAGTTTTAATTTATTTATTTAATCAATCATTAATCAGACATTTCTTATATATATTATTATATGGTTTAATTTGGAGTTTAGTTAAATAAATTAATTAAAAAGGTTATTAGAATTAAAACTTCAATAAATAATAAAATATGTGTAGATTTAGATTTTAATTAAGTTCCTTTTTTATTATAATAACATAAAAACTTGGAGAATATTTTCACTTAAAAAATACAAAAGAAATAATAAAACTTTTTTTCAAATTTAAGATTAACTTTTTTAATCCTCTATTCCAACTTAATTAATTTAATGTCTCTTTTAACTTAGACTTAATTTTAATCCAATATTATTCTCAAAAATCATAAAAACAGTTTCTTCTCCTCTTTTAATTATTCAACCTCGCCTAAAAATAACTCACATCGTAAAGTAATCAATCCAATCATGCACGCTCACGCTTACACTTCACAATTCACTCTCACACACTTCAGCGCTTTCATGCATATGTGTATGCTTTATTTGCCCCCTTTATTACTTCCGCAATTTATTTTACAAGCAATTTACTTCTCGCAATTTACATTCTTGCATCGCATTCCGTCCAAAGGAAAAACCTACACATGATTCAACGCTTGTGTGTAGTGCACATCACTTGCATCATTCTCCCCACATGATCTTTGATCCCATTCAAGTTGATCTATTAGGACAGATCCTACCCCATAGGAAGGACTGTTCTTTATCTTTACAACATAGAAAAAAAACAATTCAACTCAAACTTATTCAAACACAATAGAGAAATAGATGTTAATCATCTTAAGCGAGATAGAATCTCTACCCCACATCAATACAATCAATACCGTAGGAACTTTGCCTTAAGAGAGATAGAGGCGTACATCGTCGATTAATATCCGAGTACTTGAGCCCTTCTCTTAAGACGATGCAAAGACTATTTTCCTACAATTTGTGGCGATTAAATCTCCCTTAAAATGACAACTCACCTTTTCTCCTAAAATCAATCAACCAACTACCCTAAACCCGTAGGAACTTTGACCACAGTCAAAGAACTCCTCAAACCCTTTAGGAGAACTACAAATACTCTGATTCCACTCCCGTAAGGATATGTAGGCATAAGATGCGATATCTTATCGAGTATACTTAGAAATAAACCCCTAGGTCTTTTAACCTTAAGAAGATAAACCATAGCAATAAACAAACATAAGACAAGAGGTTCCTGTAGAGTACTACAGAAACTTAGGATGCTAGCACCTTCCCTAAGTTTAACCGACCCCCGAACCTAAAACTCTCTAAACCTTGCATTTGCATTGCATTATGGGAATTTTGATCTTTATCCCTTCCTTTGGACAAATCAAAGTTCGGTTGCAAAATGAATTAAAGATTCAAACTAATCAATAGTTTGGTATCCAAATTTTCACCGCGACACTGGGGCAAAGTCAAAGACGAAGGAATTGTTCCTCTCCATATCTGCAGAGTTTATCAAAAGTTGTTACATATTCTGAGGCAAGCCATCTCGAGTTCGTTTCATGGCAAGTTTTTTCCAAGCAGGAGTAAAGTCCCCTCAGCAGGTTCAGTTGGGTCTCCCCACAGAGTCTGAATATTGGACTGTGAGCATTGAGTTGTCTCCCCAAGCAGAGATAGGTTCTCCCCAAAGCAGAGTTACTTGTTCAAGTTCTCTCTCTTCCCAACGGCATATTCTTGTGATTCATCAAGATAGATGCTATCAACTTTGGTTGATTCGGCCTTCTGGTTTGATGCTCGCTTTTATTTAGCGATTGTCTGCGCGTTAGCAGATAGATGTTATCAACTTCGGTTGATCCGTCCTTCTAGTTTGATGCTCGCTTTTATTTAGCGATTGCCTGCGCATTAGCAGATAGATGTCATCAATTTCTATTGATTCGGCCCTATGGTTCGATGCTCTCTTTTATTTAGCGATTGCCTGCGCGTTAGCAGATAGATGTTATCAACTTCGGTTGATCCGACCTTCTGGTTTGATGCTCGCTTTTATTTAGTGATTGCCTGCGCATTAGCAGATAGATGTTATCAACTTCGGTTGATCCGGCCCTATGGTTCGATGCTCGCGTTTATTTAGCGGATGCCTGCACGTTAGCAGATAGATGTTGTCAACTCTGGTTGATCCGGCCCTATGGTTCGATGCTCGCTTTTATTTAGCGGATACCTGCGTTAGCAGATAGATGTTATCAACTTCGGTTGATCCGACCCTATGGTTCGATGCTCGCTTTTATTTAGCGATTGCCTGCGCGTTAGCAAATAGATGTTATCAACTTCAGTTGATTCGGCCTTCTGGTTCGATGCTTGCTTTTATTTAGCGATTGCCTACGCGTTAGCAGATAGATGTTATCAACTTCGGTTGATCCGGCCCTATGGTTCGATACTCGCGTTTATTTAGCGGATGCCTACGCGTTAGTAGATAGATGTTGTCAACTCTGGTTGATCCGACCCTATAGTTCGATGCTCGCTTTTATTTAGCGGATGCCTGCGCGTTAGAAGATAGATGTTATCGACTTCGATTGATCCGGCCTTCTGGTTCGATGCTCGCTTTTATTTAGTGATTGCTTGCTTTAGTTAGCAGATGTTATCAAGATCGTTATTGATTCAGCCTTGGATTTGACGTTTCTCTTGACATAAGCAGGCGCTTGACAATGATGTCAGAAATCCTTATCAATCGTTATTGATCCGGCCTTCGAGTTCGATGCATGTGGTGTTACAGAGATGCCTGGTCCATTAGCCTGTTGTCGTGCAACTGTCAATTCAAGTTTTCCGGAGATCGTTATCACTGTTTCAGATTTTGCAGTTTATTTCCGCGGTTGGCAAATTTCCGGGTTTATTGGTATTCAATCGATTTCTACCTTGATTGGTTGAGAGTCGTTCGCTTCACACCCAGTTAGGTCCAAGTCGTTTGAATAGGGGCAGCTGTTGCACCCCAAAATTTGCCCAACCTTTTTCTTTAACTGGATTTTGTTTCATTGCATTCATAGCATTAGCATTTGCATATCATAGCCCATTTGCAGGGGATTGAGAGGGATGTGCTCATCAAGAGGAATTTATCAAAGTTCTAAGCCTAATCAAGAGGTTGTATTCAAGCTATTCAAGAGTTTATCATCACCATCAGAAAGGTCAAAGGGCAGATGAATGTATGTGGTTCACCTCCTATCTTGGAGGCCATGAAAAGCTCAGCAGATGATTTTGAATCCATGGGTGTGGGTGTAAAGCATTAAGGAAGATCATGGGATACCTTGAGGGTCATTTTAGAGCTTGGGTAAGTCATTATATCAAGTTCCAGAGACCATAGCCAAAGTTGGTGCACCTAGGCTTTACTCCTGGTCAACCCTGAGTCAACTATGAGTCTTGAGGAGATTAAGACTCAATTCCAAGAAAATATGATCATGGAGTTTTATGTTGAGACACCTAAGAGATCATTTCAAGATCAATTCATCAATATTCAAGAGTGTGAGAAGTTATTGAGCTAGGGTTTCTAAGCTTGATAGTGTAAAATCCCATATCTCAATGCCTAACTTCAAGACCACAATACTCAAGATACAAGTTTCATCTTATCTTGATATCAACATGAAACTTGTAGAGTATGCTTCTAGCTTTATTTTGATTACTAGAAGTATTTCATCTAATTTCTAGAAATCAAGTTATGATGCTGACAAGTTACAGGTCATCAGATGAATGTGATTTTGGTACTTGAAAGTCAACCAACTTCCATGCCATTTTTGACCTAGAAGGATGTCTCTCCTGTCCTTGACCCAAACATGAATATTTTTCTTTATCTTCTTAGCTTTCCAAAGAGTACTAGAAATCCTTGATTGGATTTATAGAACTCAAGATATGGAGCTTGCAAGGCAAAGGCGTTTTGGGAATGTTTAATTATAGGCCATTTTGGTTATAGGTCCATTTCACCACTTTGCATACCTCAAATGCAAAGTTGTCCAACTTGAAAGTTGCTCAAAATGGGGTTATCTATTCAATCAAACACCAAGGATTCATTGATATGGATTGGATTGAGGATTGGTTGAAGAAAATTTCATAAAAAGGAACTTTAAAGGCATTTAAAGTCAAAATTTCAAATTAATTCAAAGTGAACCATTTCAAGGCATATGAGTGCATTTTTTGAGTCACCAATGCATTCTAAAAACAATGCAATTACCACATTCGAGAATTGAAGTCATTTACATGGTCTTTCCTCATGTTTCTTAAGCTTGAAGAAACAAAACTCAAATCAACCATTGATGCATTTCCAAGGCTTCAATCTCAGCCATCCACACTCCTTACATCACCAGCAAGCAAAATGGATCAAGTTGGAAGGGAATTAGCTTTGTTTTCTCTTGCAGTTCACAAAGCAAAAAAGTGAAGAAAAACTGAATTTCCAATTGGGCTGTTTGGACCTCCATTGGGCCTGAAATGTATCCAAACATGTTCTATATAAGTTCTAGATTGTTTTCAGATGAAGGTTGGTGAGTTTTGATGCAAGAAAAGGTAAGAAGCAGTTAGAAAAAGTGAGCTTGAGGGTGAAAACCGAGTTCCAAGATTCAGGCCTCTTCAAGCAAATTCGAGCATCAAGAAAGCTTCATCATCAATCATAGAGTGTTTCTGGATTGATCTGAGCAAGTTCCATCACAAAATCGTGCCTCTGTTGAAGCTTCTTTACAGGTTTCTTTCTTTCTATTTTTCACTTAAATTATGAGGAAGTAGAACCTATTATGCATGTTGTTAGGATCCCTGAGACTCCTAGTTGGATTTAGGTTAGAATTGGAGACTGTTCGTGAGAATTTTTGCCATGACACAAGATTTAGATTGATTCGGTTTGAGCTATTCCTAGGTTAGAATTGAGTTTTAATCATGGATTAAGGATGTACATAGCATGAGGATTTGATTAGTGTAAAGAAATCTGGATTTGGTGATATTTGTTAGCAGAGCACAAGAATGAGATTGATTCGGTTTGGATGATTCCATGGATGAAAATGAGTTTTGATTGTGGATTAGTAATTTAGGAAGTGTAAGGATTCGTTTGGTGTAAAGAATTTTAGATTTCATGAAGTTTAGTAACAGAGCTACTGTAGCTCTCGCCGGAGAAGACGACCGGAATCTTCTCCGGCCACCACTGCGCGTTCCCTCCGTTTCTCAGATTTAAATGAAGAAGACGAGTCCATAACCCTTGGATCTTGAGACTTTCTTTGACTGAGTCTCCGCATCCAACGCGTGAGAATGAGTTTCAGCTTTATTGACCATTGACTCTTGACGTGGCGCTATAGCAGGAGTAGGATCTGAATACTTAATGAATGTACGCGTGTGATTAAGACGTATGGTAGGGTTATGTTGACCATAGCGCATGTGATCACCAGAGAGTTGACATGGACTTGGGCCAGTTTTGATATTCGTACCCCCCTTTAGAGCCCATAGGATATTTTAACTTGTTATTTTTGCTATTCAACACGCAGGTTTATTCTTTTTTCAATTCTTTTCTTTATTTTTTATGTTTTATTGCATGATCATTTTAATTCAGTAAAAATAGTAAAGAATGCCAATAAATGTTGAAAAAATCATGAACATGAATTGAGATGCCTTTTAATTTTTCGTATTTTTTAATTCCATTTTTAATTCATTTTTTATTTAATTTCATATTTTTCATTTAAATAGCCATTTAATAAATGTGAAATTGTATGTGTACTTGTACATTTTATTTCTTGATAGATATTTGGAATGAGTTCCTGATTTTTTGCATGCTGACTGTTGATACATTGTAGGATGTTGTAGTATTTTTATCTTGATTTTTAGGAGCTGTTTGATTAGGGTTAGAAATGAATCTTTAGGACCCTTCCCATTTACACCTTCCATAGCACACCTTAGGATGCTGCTCTTTGTTAATGCCCTTAGGATTAGAATTTTGATCCAAGATTTTATCCCTAGACTCTAAAGACCTTAAATGATCTTTAGAATTTTTCTTAGATTTTTTAGGAGTGATTTCCTATTTTTATTAGATTTTACTTTATGGCTGTTTTTAGGGTGTCCTACACATGACCTTCTCATAGTTTTGCCTTTAAGTGAACTTTTAGCAAATCTTAAGCATTCAATCATTACATGAACCCTTAGTACCTAAGTTGAGACCTTTGTAGGGTAGTTCTCAAGCCTTTAATAGGTCATTAGCTTCCTTAGGATAGATGTCCTTTAGAGCTTTGCTTGTAGGGTCTCTTTAGAAGCTTTTTGTGAATCGTTGCTCCTCCTTATGTGGTTCCTTTGCTTGGTTTTTCCTTGTTCCTTCCAATCTCTCCTAGTCCTATTCTTAAGATCCCTCTTGTGAGAGCCTAATTCTTCCTTTGGTTGAATTCTGTGCATTCCTCAAGAGGTTGAGCCTTGGATGGACATTCAATGGCATAGTGTATTCCTTTGGTTTACACTATCTTCCTTCTCCAAGTCCTATTCCAAGGATCCCTCTTGTGAGAGCCTAATTCTTCCCTTGGTTGAATTCTGTGCATTCCTCAAGAGGTTGAGCCCTGGATGGACATTCAATGGCATAGTGTATTCCTTTGGTTTACATTATATTCCTTCTCCAAGTCTTATTCTTAGGATCCTTCTTGTGAGAGCCTAATTCTTCCTTTGGTTGAATTTTGTGCATTCCATGAGAAGTTTGAGCGTTTGATAGACATCCTTTATTAATACACATTAACCAGATACCTTAGATTGACATCTAGGTTCCACCATTCTCATCTGTGCTACATTCTTAGGATCCCTCTTGTGAGAGCCTAATTCTTCCTTTAGTTGAATTCTGTGCATTTCATAAAGAGGTTGAACCCAGGATGGACTCTTGTGTTGATACACCTCTAAACCTGATGTAGCCTTGGGATGACTTCCTTGTTGCTCATCTGGTCTATCCTGCTTGATGTGTTGCATTAGGATAGAATTGCATGAGTAGATTCTCTTGTTTAGGTGCATGTTTGCATTAAAGGTTGAGTTTGTCTCCCTTTGCTTGATTGTTTCTCTGCTTTCATACCTGTCATGTTTGCATTAAAGGTTGAGGGGTGCCTCCCTTTGCTTGTGTGTTTTTCTGTGCATTTCTGTTTGCATCCCATGTTTGCATCTAAGGTTGAGCTTGTCTCCCTTCCTTGTACTGTTGCATTGCATCTGCATCCAGTTATTTTATGTTTCACCTGCTTGATAGTTGTGTTTCTTTTTCCCCTTTGCATGTTCCCTTAGGACTCTCACTTCCTTGTTTAAGGAGTGATGATAGACATTAGGATGAATCCATGCATGATAATAGTAGGATAGATTCCCTTTCAATCCCAATTTTAGGAGTATTTTGCATGATAACATTAGGGATTTGATTTAGTTCCCCTGTAGATTCCTCTTTCTCTTCTTACCTTCAAACAATAATAAAACATTTAATAAAGGCAAGTTCGTATTGTACGCTACGAGCCTTAAGCCATTTGGGAAATGATAATTGAGCGGTCTCCTCTCAATCGTCTAGAATGTTTAGTATACGTCCTTTGGGCGATATGTGACGCATTCGCTCCTAAGTCATAGTCTCTAGTGCAATATGAATTACAAACATTCATAAAAAAACACTTCTTCTCCGATAAAAGACAAAAACCAACATGAAACCTCTTTTGCCCTTTGGGGCCCGTAATCAGGAAAATCTTTTCAGAAAAAGAGTGTTGTTAACTCTCAGTTCTACCGCAAATGGTAATGCGTAAGTCTCCAATGAGCGAGCTGCATACACCAAACTGCTGGAGCTATTTGTTAACCTTACTAGGGTAAAAAACACGTGAACTAGCGTGTGTTCCGTTTTATCCCGAACTACGTTCGCTCTGATCTCTCATACCTGTTGAGAGTATGTAGGCACAAGACGCGATGTCTTGGAGAGCAACCTTCCCCCTTCACCCGTAGTTATCCGAACTACGTTGACTCTGACTTTCCCATTGCACGAAGGAATATGTAGGCCCAGAGCAGCGACGCTCTGTCGAGTCACATTTTCCCCCTTTTCTTTCCTTTTGAGCCAGCCTTGATAGGTAGATAGATAAACAACCCTTTTAGATAAACAAACAAACGTGGATCCCGTTGAGTACAACGGCCGTGAGGGGTGCTAATACCTTCCCCTTGCGTAACCGACTCCCGAACCCAGAGATTTGGTTGCGATAACCTTGTCTTTCCCTTTTTTTCGTAGGTTTTTCCTGATCGTTTCCTTTTCCTCTTTTGGGATGAATAACGATAGGTGGCGACTCTTCTGTCTTTGACGACACCTTTTTTCGCAGTAGCGACAATCATGATAACTCTTCTGCCTACTCTGAGACGCTTTCATCTTCTCACGAATCGTCTGAATTGTCTCAATAGTTTGCTGCACAATGTCTGGTCCCAATACCACATTCTCACTAGTCTCATACCAACATAGAGGAGTTCTACACCTCCTACCATATAAAGCCTCAAACGGTGCCATTCCGATACTAGAATGGTAACTATTGTTGTACGTGAACTCGATCAATGGTAAATGAGTATCCCACGCACAACCCTTTTCCAACACACAAGCTCTCAGTAAATCCTCCAGTGACTGAATAGTCCTCTCTAACTGACCATCGGTTTGCGGATGGTAAGCTGAACTCAACTTCAACTTAGTACCCAAAGCTTCCTGTAAACTCCTCCAAAATTCTGAAGTAAACCTCGGATCTCTATCCGACACGATACTCGACGGAACACCGTGTAGCTTCACAATTACCCGAATATAAATCTCTGCTAGCTTCTCCAACGGAAAACTGATATTAATCGGCACAAAATGTGCAGACTTTGTAAGTCGATCCATAATTACCCAAATAGCATCAAACCCTCTCGCTGATTTCGGCAAACCCGTAACAAAATCCATGGTTATACAATCCCATTTCCAAACCGGAACTTCCAACAGTTGCATCATTCTAGAGGGTCTCTGATGTTCCACCTTCGATTTCTGACATGTCAAACAGGCGTAAACAAATCGAGCTATATCCCTTTTCATACCGAACCACCAAAATAACTTCCTTAAATCGTGGTACATCTTCGTAGCTCCCGGATGGATACTCAGACCACTACGATGTCCTTCACTCAGAATTGACTTCTTCAGTTTGTCATTATCCGGTACACAAATCCTGCCTCTGAATCTCAGCACACCTGCACTATCCAACTTAAAATCACTATCGGAGTCAGTCCCTACTCCCGGCATCATATCCACTAACTTCACATCTAGCTTTTGGTTTTCCTTAATCATATCCAAGAAATCATTGTTCACTTGCAACTTGCCTAACATCGTACCACCTGCCGTAATTTCACAAACCATGCTCAAATCTCTGAACTGCTCAATTAGTTCCATTTCTTTTACCATCAAAGTCGATATATGAATTGTTTTTCTGCTCAAAGCATCGGCTACTACATTCGCCTTTCCTGGATGATAACTCAAGCTGAAATCGTAATCCTTCAAGAATTCCAACCATCTTCTCTGTCTCATATTTAGCTCTTTCTGATCGAACAGATATTTCAGACTTTTATGGTCACGGAACACCTCAAATCTCGAACCATACAAATAGTGCCTCCAGATCTTTAACACGGAAACTATTGCAGCCAATTCAAGGTCATGGGTAGGGTAATTCCTTTCATGCGCCCTCAGTTGTCGCGAAGCATACGCCACTACCTTACCATTCTGCATAAGAACTCCGTCCATTCCCATCTTAGACGCATCACAGTACACCACGAAACATTCACTCGGATTTGTCAATATTAACACCGGTGTCGTAGTCAATCTCTTTTTCAGTTCCTTAAAGCTTTCTTCACAAGCAGCATCCCACACAAAAACTTGGTCCTTTCTCGTCAACTGAGTCAATGGCAACGCCAAATTAGAAAACCATTCAATAAACCTTCGATAATATCCTGCTAAACCCAAAAAGCTTTTAATCTCCATCGCCGTCTTCGGCGGTTCCCACTGCAACACTGCACTCACTTTCTATGGGTCCACCGCTACACTATCACCAGATATTACATGCCCCAAGAAACTCACCGTCTTCATCCAGAACTCACACTTTGATAGTTTAGCAAACAACTTATTATCTTTCAACACCTGCAAAGCAATTCTCAAATGTCCGACATGCTCTTCATCAGACATAGAATAAATCAGTATATCATCAATAAACACAACAATAAACTGATCCAAATAAGAATGGAAGATTCGGTTCATATACTCCATAAACACTTCTGGCGCATTAGACACTCCAAAAGGCATTACAACATATTCGTAATGTCCATAACGAGTCTTGAATGCCGTCTTCTGAATATCACCTTCTTTCACTCTGATCTGATGGTAACCCGACCTCAAGTCAATTTTACTGAACACACGAGCTCCCACCAATTGATCCATCAAATCATCAATCCTTGGAAGAGGATATTTATTCTTAATGTTCATTTTATTCAACTAACGGTAATCGATGCACAGGTGCATACTACCATCCTTTTTCTTTACCAACAACACTAGAGCTCCCCACAGCGACACACTCGGTCTGATAAACTTCTTATCCAACAATTCTCCAATCTGAGATTTTAATTCAGCCAATTCCACTGCTGACATCCTGTACGGCGCCATAGATATAGGTCTTGTACCAGGAACAAGATCAATGCTAAATTCAACTTCTCTCGTCGGAGGTAATTCTGTAACATCATCAGGGAACACTTCGGGAAAATCATTCACCACCGCCAACTCTTTCATTGACGTTTTGTTGTCAACCGATAACGATGCAAATAAAGCAAACATTTTAGCTTTGTCCTCCAACAAGATCCTCAATTCCTTATTAGACAAGGAATCCGCCAACGCTTCCTCTTCTGGAGTAAGGAACAACAACACCTTTCAAAAATAATCGATGTAGACTCGGTTGAACTCCAACCAATTCATACCCAGAATAACATCCAAATTACCAAGTGGTAAACAAATCAGATCCACTCCAAAGTCTCTGCCGAAAATAGTCAGGGGACACTTCAAACACACCAAAGAAGTAGTCACCGAACCAATAGAGGGAGTCTCGATAGTCATCCGTCGCTCAAGAGTAGACGACACCAATCCTAATCTCTTCACACAATCAACAAAAATGAACGAGTGGGTTGCACCCATGTCAATCATAGCAGTCAAAGGAATATTATTGATGAAACAAGTACCTTTGATAGAACGCTCCTCGTTGGCTGACTGAGTTCCTACCACATCAAATACTTTACCGCTAGCCTGAAACGCCTGAGACTTCTTCGGCTTCTCGCAATGTGTACTGATATGACTTTTCTCACCACAGTTATAACAGGTAGGCATAGTGGCCCTGCAATCCGCCATCACATGGCCTGGATTTCCACACTTGAAACACTTCTTTACCTCATTCGAACAATCATTAGCACGATGCCCCGCGCCACCACACCGAAAACATTTCAAATCAGCAGATGCTTTCCCTTCTCTGGGCTTCTTATCAGCAGCAGCCTTGTGTTTTCCCTTATCAGCAGGAACACTGTAAGGAGTACCACCAAATCTCTGCTTACTTTTATGGTCATTCCCAGCCTTATAGTGTGCAATCCTGGCCCTGTTATCATTATCATAAATCCTGTTTCTGCTTACCAGTTCCGGATAATTCTTGATCTTCTGACAAGCGATCCCCATCTTAATTTTCGGACGCAGCTCGTTTTCAAACTTCAAACACTTGGAGGTCATTGCCGCTTTGGTATTGTAAAGAGGACAATATTGTACCAGCTCTTCAAATTTAGCAGCATACTCAGCTACCGTCAGATTACCTTGCTTCAGCTCCAAAAATTCTATCTCCTTAGCACTTCGTATATCTTCCGGAAAATACTTTTCCAGAAAACCCGTTCGAACCACATCCCAAGTAATCGCAGTTCTTGCAGTCTCCAATCTTTGGCGACTGTTGTCCCACCAAGCCTCAGCCTCTCCTTCCAGCATGTGAGTACCAAACCTCACTTTTTGCTCATCACTACAACCCACCGTCTTGAAAATGTTCTCAATTGCCTTAAGCCATTTTTGTGCAGCTTCAGGATCCAAAATTCCTCCTTCAAACGTCGGTGGCTTGTTACTCTGAAACTGTGCCAAATCGCTAAACGGAGCACCCGTAGCTATATTCTGATTAGCAACCACCTGCGCCATTGCTTGCATAGCTGCAGCCAAAGCAACATCATTCCTTCCTGCCATACTGCTCAACCATAACAACACTAGGTTAAAAGGTACACAATCTCTATCCTAAGGACAGACTCAACTATAACACTGGCCGGACAAACCGACCTGCTCTAATACCAACTGTAACACCCCACTTCCCAAGAATTAAAATAAAATACAATTATTTCAAATAAACATCAAAGTTTCCCCTCACAAGTGGGATATCACATCAAGTAGTTCAACATAAATCTTCATTAGTTGATTTTCAAAATAAACAACGAAAATAATCGTTAATCCAATATTCTCGGCCATCCGCCCAATTTACATAAAATCATTCATTAACGAGGTTCACCAAAATATGATACGTCACAGGGATAAAACAAGTTCAGCATAATAAAAGTAAACATCCAAGTCCTGTGTTACATATCAGAGCATCCTAAGACTCGACCTGCACACCACTATCCAAGCTCGCTATGTACCTGGATTATCTGTACTTCCGAATAAGCACATACCACCACAACAACAAAGGGGTGAGAAAACATGATCAAAATTATCGGTAATAAGATACATGAAATAAAGGTAGCAATTATATAAAATATCACCCAACACGCACCAACCACGACCTACTGTCAAACATCATACACAACATACAATAATGCAAACATGCAACTTAACACCATGCATGCGGTACCGACTCATTGGTTCATTCAATCGAACCCAGGATAGATCACACACACCCCTCCTTGGCAATGATCTATCCTCACCATTCTTCACGAGGGAGTACAAATGAATCGCATACACTCCTCCTGAGCAACGATTCATCCCACCATTCTCCATAAAGGAGTACAGATGGATCACATACACTCCTCCTGAGCAACGATCCATCCCACCATTCTCCACAAAGGAGTGCGGGTGAATCGCATACACTCCTCCTGAGCAACGATTCATCCTGCCAAAACACCATGATATGGACGATACCATATGCACAACAATTAAACTCAAGCATACTAAGTGCACACGATCCTACTGATCACATCACCATGCATCATATATATATATATATATATATATATATATATATATATATATATATATATATATATATATATATATATATATATATATATATATATATATATATATATATATACACACACACACACACACCAATCAATTATATTAATTACATTAAATATTAGGAAATTCGCATTCCAACACCATGTATACATTCTTCACCATTAAACATCATCCTTATACCCATCATGACCAAAGGGATCCTACAAAACATCAACATTGGACGGAACCACAAAAATAAAACAAGTTGCTGTCATGCTCGCTGGCCCACTCGCCTAGCGAGGCCCCAGCGAACGCTCGCTGCCTCACTCACCTAGCGAACTCGCTAGGGAAGGCAGACAGTGGCTACTGGAAGTTTTCTCTACCTAACTCGCCTAGTGAGTCCCTAGCGAATGCTCGCTACCCTGCTCGCCTAGCGAACCTGCTAGCGAGCGTCTGCGATACTCAAAAACCCCAACTGTCCAAAAATCATCAGAAGCTCATGAATCATCTGATTCTCACCAAACCAGTCCCTGTAGTCTTAGCCTAACATTCTACGATTAAACTACACGACTCATTCCAGGTTTTACCCGATAAAACATCAATCCTACCGATTAAATCATTTTCGACCTAAAATGGTAAACTACACAAAATCACCCAAACCATCCAAACAATCCCTACATATTCACATGCATGGACAGAATTACAAGTTTCACACCCTTACCTCGATTAATTGACTCTTCAGGGCTGATCTCGAAGAATCCACGCTTTCCTCTCTAATTTCCTCCCCTTTTCCTCTTCTTCCTCTTTCCTTCTCTTTCTTTCTCTTTCTTTTTATTTCCTTTTCCAATCCACTTTCTCTTATGTTATTTTCTATCCTCCCCCTTCCATTATATTTCCTTCACTTAATCTAATAATAATACAAATAATAATAATAATAATAACAATAGAATAACAATATTACTATTAATTATTAAATTGTTATGATTATTAATTATATAATATTAATATTAAATTCTATAGTTTACTAAATGATCTCTATAATTAAGGGAACCCACCAACGCACTCAGACACACCCCCACATAAAGACACACCGAAATAAAATAGCACCAAAAGACTAAATAATTAAAATGGGTGTTACACCTAGCAGAGTTGGTAGCGCTAACGATTATTGAAATTCTCAGCAGTTTAAAGTTCAAAAGTTGTCGGTATCTCTAGCAATCAAAACCCAATTGTCATTGGCACATCTTCTCACCAAGGTTTGCAATTTCCTTTGAAGTTCCCTAACAGCATTCGCAGTGCCGATGGTTATTGGCAGTATAGTTTGCTATCTCCCCGCAGGAGATTAGATATTGATGATCCCCTCCTCAGCGAAGTTGTCTATTTTCTCGCGCATTTCCCTGACGGAGGGTCCTCTCATTTTATTCTGGCATATAATGATCATCATCACATTACATTCTCAAAATGCGTAGCATTTCCATTTGATATAGAGCTTTACGCCATGGAAAAATTCAAACATGCATCGAAGCATAAGCCAATTTAAGCCTTTCGCGAAAGTAACCTGTTGGTATATTCCCAAAAGATTGTAACCCTCATAAATATCATTGTTGTAAGTCCAACTTCGGTCGACATTCCCTTTTAAGTCTGCCTTCGACTGACATCCTTTTTTCAAAATCCACCTTCTGTAGGTACCCTAATTGTAAGTCTGCCTTCGGTCGACATTCCATTTTAAGTCCACCTTTGGCCGACAATCCTTTTTCAAATCCACCTTCGGCTGGTACCCTGGTTCTAAGTCTGCCTTCGAACGACATTCCCTTTTAAATTCTCCTTTGGCCAACATCCTTTTTTTAAATCCACCTTCGGCCGGTATCTTGGTTGTAAGTACGCCTTCTGCTGGCGTTCCCTTTTATGTCCGCCTTCGGCCGGCGTACCTTTTTAAGTTTGCCTTCGACCGACATCCCTTTTTTCAAACACACCTTCGACTAGTACCCTATCAGAATCTAAAACCTGTTATATCACCTGACATCTTTCTTTCATCCCCAAAATGAAAATTTGATGGGTCTTTTGGTATTCAATTCCCCTTATACCTCAAATGTCTGAAAATGTTACTTTTCATACCTTCAGATTTAAGTCGATTGAATAGGGGCAGCTGTTTTACCCCAAAATTTGCCCTCACTATTTCTTATCCTAGATTGGCTTTTGCTTCTCATTCATATGCATCTTCATTAGGTCATGACCTCAATCATTCATTTTCATGAGCTCTTAAAGCTTTGGATCAAGGATCATACCTCAAGGGTTTGTCACGTTTCTACAAATTGTGGCTCATGTGGATACAAGATCATCAAGTTTCATTTCATCACAAACTCCAAGAATGGTCTTCTATCAAGGGCAACTTAACATTGACAATATCATGATCTCGTGGCTTAATACATGGTTCAAGGGTTCCAAACACTTCATTGTGGTCTATTCTTATGATTCTATTAGATGGAGAAGCTTGACTTTTGAGTTTTTGGTCAACCATGAGCATTTCAAGTCAAAAGTCATGAAAGTATGAAGTTTGATAAATTTTTACTAAGAGAAAACTTGAAAATCAAGAAAAGTACAAATTTGAGAAGTTTGAAATATTTTCTAAGTATCAAGAATCATGCTCATTTAGTCAACTTTGCAAGATTGTGGGGTTTGACTCAAGCATTCAAATTCAACAAATAAGGGTTGCCATTGAAGATCTCATTTGATACTACACCATGGTGCAAGACTTGAGTCAAGAATCATTCTCCAAGTAGGAGATATTTGAAGCTAAAGTCAAGGTTCCAACTTTGTGCAATATTGTCGTACCTCGAAAAATATGATCCTCGTGATGGACGCGGAAAAACTTGTTCGAACAGAGTTGCTACCGAACTTTGATTTATTCCAATTAAGGAATAGGAAAATATCAATAAAACCTTTTAAGGAAAGGAAAATGGTCATCGCAACCATATCCGAATTCGGGAGTCGATTACGTAAGGGGAAGGTATTAGCATCCCTTCACATCCGTTGTACTCAATGGGAACCTCTTAATCTAATTATTGATTTTTAGTGTCAATTACGCTTACTTGTCTTCTTCGAATAATAAAGATATTTCCAAAGTGGTTAATTCGGGTTTATGGAAAAATGATTGATTTTATTATTAAGGTGGATTATTAAGAAAAGATCGCATAATCCAGCAAAAGCATCAAATTATTAACTAAATTAAATAAATTTATTAAATAAAATTAATTAATAATTTAATTAATTTAATTAAATAGACTTGTTTAAAATAATTAATAATATATATTTTGATATTCTTATAAACTAATCAAAACAATAAAAATATAAATAGAAAATGAATACAATCAAAACAAAGAAACCCACAAAATAAAATATTCATTAGATTAAAATAAAAGATTTAATTTAATTAATTTTACCCAAAAAATTATTTATTAACATGACTGAATAACAAAACAAATTTATTTTTAAATAATAAGATATTTTAAAAACTTGACCAGAAATAGTTTAATTAATTTTACCCAAAAAATTATTTATTAACATGACCCCTAGCCAACTCACATCTCGACCGTCTGATCAGAAATAGTCAACGGTTGACTCCAATCAGAGGCCTAGAGCGAGGGTGCACGTTATGGTGCATGAGTACGCGCAAAGGGGATTCGTCTCACATCATAAACTCAGAAAGACCAAAAAATACTTCACTTTCTCCTTTCATATCTCTCTCTCTTCGTATTCTTTCTCCTTTCATCACAAACCATGCCTAGAAAACAAATAAATCAATCAAGGCGGCTCGTATGAATTGTCACGGTGCCGAGCTGAATCTCCACGACGAAGATGAATAACACCACGGCGGTGCCGCCGTTGTGCCACCAAAATATCAACAACAAAAACCTCACCTACCTAAATCGCATCCCCTAAACACGAATCCACCATCCGATTTCACTAATTCGCGACGTAAATCTATAAAGCCCAAATCAGATCCAAAAAAACCTAACACCTCTAAAACCACAAGTATCAATGATTCATAAAAGGCTTACGCAACAATCACGGATCTAGGAAAGCAAGGGAAGGTTGGAGGAATCGTTACCTGAAGATGAATCCAGCACCGGCACTAGTACAACGTCTTTTCTGCTTTCGTCTCCTCCGTGCGTGATCTTTCTCTGTTTGCTTTCTCTTCCTATTTTGCCTCTTTCAATATGATTTTCTTTCTTCTCTTATATAGACCTTGTTCAAATCTCTACATTAATGCGATATACTTTGTGATTCTAACTTTGATTAGGGCGATTCAAACCCTGCCTTTTTAAATTTGGGAATATATTGCCAATTGATTGCTATGTGTGATTCCTTGCTAATCTTTATTGATTTCTCTTGATGACCATATGATTGTGTAATTAAAACCTTCCATATTCCCCCTTGATTTTGTCATGAATACTTGATTCCACACACTTGATGAATGATGATAATTTGAATTGATTGTGTTAATGATGGTGGTTAATATTCTGCCTTTTTCAATTTGGCAACATTTTGAATGCTTTAGTGTATTCTGATCTTCCTCTGTCTATTTCCAATTTACTCAAAATCGTTATTGATGTTTGAAATTATCATTACTTTTAATCTTGTGTGATTTCTTTTCTTTTCCGTAATTCATTTCAGAGATTTTGTCAATGCCTGATTTCCTTGCGATTAACAGTGATGATTTGTTTCCAATTTAAAATGATCTGGTTGGATTTTGAAATAATGATCATCGATATGTGATTGGCAAAAATTGATTTGTGATTCACCTTGCAGCGGTTTCGTTTCTTGAGGAGGCGTGGAAAAATCACCAACTTCAGGTGAATAGAATTGAGTCTTAGCAGGTGAATGATCTTGCTTCAAGGATACCGTGATTGCAACTTGACATGACTATCAACAGTAGATGGCATATCCTCATATCTCACCTTAGACTCAACTTGACGGGCCGCATTTGAGGCATGCTGACCGTGCAACTGCTAAGCATAAGTAAGTGTATTTTCCTCCTTCTGTTCATGAACGCAAAGTCTCTCTATGGCTCATTTGCTTCCAGTCAAATTCGATAACACGATACCCTTACCCTGTGCAACAACATTAACGAAGTGTTGTTTATTAATTTCAGGATGGCGCCTTTGATTAGGTAACTAGACATCAACACCGAACGTGGATTTGAGTTGGGATGACGTCTATGTAGTACTTTTCTCAATTACATTCAACATGTACGACATGAACCTTATTTATAAGGTTGCCTCTTCATGAATCCAGCGGCTACCCCTTTGGCATGTGCTGTTTGATAATTATAGTACTTATTACCACTTAGCAACTTTGATAAGGCCTTTGATGAGGCGGACAATTGTGCTAAGATCCGGAGTGACTTTCTTACCTATCATGCTAGCGTACAACTTTATCCAAGTGACAGATTCTTGATTTAAAGAAGTATATAGATATTTATTGACATCTACTCCAGATTGTAATTCCTTATTGGTATTGAAGCTCAGAAACAACCTTAATTGATTATTATGTATTCAAAAGTGTATGTTTTCCAAACTGTCATGCTAGCGTACAACTTTATCCAAGTGACAGATTCTTGATTTAAAGAAGTATATAGATATTTATTGACATCTACTCCAGATTGTAATTCCTTATTGGTATTGAAGCTCAGAAACAACCTTAATTGATTATTATGTATTCAAAAGTGTATGTTTTCCAAACTGTAAAGCATCCTTGGCATTAAAAGACTAATATTCATGCTTCATTTCTACATTAAAAAACTATATTACTTATTGTATATGTGCGTGTGAAGATCCTTGGAATCATGAACCTTGGTTCATCTTTGTGTACTTTGGAAATTTTAAATAAAATGGGAACTTTCCAATTCTTGTATTTGCTAAGAATAAAATTGGATGGGTTCACAATCACCACATAAGAAACACAGTTGATAATCATAAACTTTTAAGTGTATGTTATGATCATCATTAATGTATTTCACGTCTTACGAGAACCTGAGCAGAGGAAATCCCTAGCTAGAAGGGCCTAACTGAATGGAAGCATACCACAAATCATGACTTTCAGTGCCATACAAAATCTTCACATAATTTTCCAAACGTTAGTAACACGCCTGAGCACCCTATCGCACCATCATAATTGCCATCCTAATTGGTAGATGAATTTTTCAAGTCCAGTTTGACTCTTTTAAAAAGATAAATAATTTTAAGGCCCGATCATAAATATGACTTTAATGGTTACTATTGTCGTTTCTGTTTGAACGCTCGAGTGATTAATGATCTTTGTGATTGATCTTCGTAGCCTTGAAAATATTTTTGACAACGATCAAAACTCTTGGAGAACAATGCGTTCAAAACTGGTCATGCCTTGAAAGACTTGAATGAGAGAACCAGTATCATCTACACTTGAATTAATGCACCTACATAAACTTATTTGTTGTAATAAACACGTACCCAAGATCCTTACGACCTAATTCTCAGAAGATCATGGCCAAGGCCAGATGATCTTACAGAGATAAAAATGAGAAAGATAGGACAAAATTGAGGTATGACAAATATGGCAAAAAGACTTAGTTTTTTTCTAAGTTTCAGACAGTGATGATGTCATGACTTCACACCATTGTATCTTAACATCCAAGCATCTCCTCAAATTTGTTCTAACATGAAGTTGTACATGGCCATGAGACCTTTCCAAGGATATTAAGTTTGCCTCAATTGGTTTATCACACCTCAAGTTATATCCCTCCAAAGTTGCAAGAATGACATGTTTGGATCACGGGCATCAATTGCTACCAAGTTGTTCATGATGGTAGGAATTCACATTATAGGTCTTTTCTGAATTTGAAAGTGTTCAAGGTCACTCAAACTTCAATTTCAATGATCCATGGGTTACATTGTGTACAATTTCAAAGTGAAGTACAAGTTATGACACGGGTTCTAGAGCATTTCAACATACAAAGTTCAATGCAACATTTCTTTTAGCCCAATCATCCTTTCAAATTAATTCTAATTTCCTTTGATTCACATCATGGCATAATTTACAAGGCATCAAGAGTTTGTGCTCAAATGAGTTAGAATTAAGCATGTGAGCAATTGTCAAAACATATGGAAACTCATTCTGCATGAGACAAAATAGAGGAATATTCTGGATTGAGGACACCTCATCATTGCCAATCATTACACAATCATTCCCCACTGAAAAATCATGTGGAAGTGTGCTCCAACAGATCAAATGGTGAGTTGGCAAGTTAGTTAGAGTAAGTGAACCTCACACACTAAATTTCACAATTTCCACCTGAATCTCAAACTTCCACTCTTCATATACCATCCCTCTATAAATATCAAGCTACCCTAATGCCATTTGAAAGCTTTGAGAGCCAACTTTACTCTGCCTAGATCGTGCTCAAAAATACCTGAAACTCGACTCAGTTGGCGTAATCCACCAAGCTTCTGTAACACATGGCAAGGCACGTGAGGAGCAAAGGCAATCAAGTGACGAGGCATTAGTGGGCGAGGAGAATCATAACAAATTCCCTAAAAATCAGGAGTTGGGACGTGGCAAGAGAGAGAAAAAGCCAAGTCTAAAGCTAACAGAATCCGTCAGTAGCTAGTTTAAATATTGTTGTTAGTGGAATGTAGGGGATATGACGAATGACGTGTGAACCTTCTTCTCCTCTGATTATTCTCTCTCTGCTCTGATCTTTCTTTCTGTTTCTGCACTATAGCTGTTTATTGAATTTCCTCATTGAAATCAACTACTGTTCCCATCTATAATATTCTATTTTCCCTAAGTCACTACTGTTATATTGCTTTTATACATTACATTTGGTGCTTTCATCACACCATGGCAGACAACACTCGTATGAAAGAGATGTACGTTGAGCTGAAAAAGAATGTTGATGCCATCGACTTGGTTAGTGCATCAATGACCTCACATATTGAGCGATTAGAAGTTGTTGGTCACGCTCAAATGACGAGAATGAAAGAGTTCCAGAGGGCTAACGAAGCACAATTCTCTCAGCTCAACACAACATTGGCTCACTTGCTGCAACGGCTACAAGCGTCTCCCCATGGTGCTTCGAACTCATCAACCAAGGATCCACCGAGGAACCCATTTCAGGTACGATCTGTCAAACTCGAGTTCCCTCGATTTGATGGAAAAAATGTGATGGACTGGATTTTCAAGGCGGAACAATTTTTTTGACTATTATGCTACACCAGATGCTGATAGATTAATTATTGCTTCCGTTCACTTAGATCATGAAGTGGTCCCTTGGTATCAAATGCTTTAGAAAACTGAACCATTCAACTCTTGGCAAACATTTACTAGAGCCCTAGAATTAGATTTTGGACCATCTGCTTATGATTGCCCTCGTGCGACCCTTTTTAAATTGCATCAATGAGTAATCGTTAATGAATACTATATGCAGTTCATCGCCTTGGCTAATAGGGTAAATGGATTAAGTGCAGATGCCATTTTGGATTGTTTTGTTAGTGGATTGCAGGAACAAATTAGTAGGGATGTTAGAGCCATGGAACCCAAAACTTTAACCAAAGCAGTGGCTTTAGCTAAACTGTTTGAAGAAAAATACACTTCCTCACAAAAACCAAAAACATTTTCAAACCTAGTCAGAAATACTAGCCCAAACACTTCAGCCGCACCAAAATATTCAACAAATTTCCAAAAAAATGATAACCCCAAATCTACCTTACCTCCACTCTTACCCACACCACCAGTCAAACCATTCAACAATAGAAACCAAAACATAAAAAAAATTTCCCCTGCTGAGATTCAATTGAGGAGAGAAAAGAACCTATGCTATTTTTGTGATGAGAAATTTTCACCTTCACATAAATGTACTAATAGACAAGTGATGCTGTTACAACTGGATGGGGATGAGGAACACATTCAACATGATAGTCAGGACACAGTAGAGGAGCATGCTGATACAGGTCAAGATACACATCATTTGTCATTAAATGCCTTGAGAGGATCACATGGGGTAGGCACCATAAGATTTACTAGACAAATTGGTAGCATCAGTGTCAAAATCTTAGTGGATGGTGGAAGTTCAGATAATTTCATCCAACCTAGGGTGGCTCAAATATTGAGATTAGTTGTGGAACCTGCACCCAACCTGAGAGTGCTAGTTGGGAATGGTCAGATATTGAACGCATAAGGTTTTATTCAACACTTACCTATGCATATTCAAGGGCAAGAGCTAACCGTGCATGTGTATTTGTTATAAATTTCTGGTGTAGATGTGATTTTAGGCTCTAATTGGTTAGCTACACTAGGTCCTCTTGTGGCTGATTATGCAGCATTAACACTAAAGTTCCTTCAAAATGGTCGGTTTATTACTCTACAAGGTGAAAACAACACACAACCGACGGCAGCACAACTCCATCATTTTAGAAGATTGCATAACACTCATGCTATCGAGGAATGCTTTGCAATTAATTTGATTAAAAAAAATGTACCAGAAGATACACTGTTGGAATTGCCAACCAATATTGAACCGGAACTAGCCGTTTTACTGCACACATATGCGAAAGTGTTTGAAGTCCCCAACTCTCTGCCACCTCATAGAGAACAGGATCATGCAATTACACTAAAACAAGGCTCAGATCCAGTTAAGGTAAGGCCTTACAGGTATCCACATACACAGAAGGAACAGATAGAGAAAATGGTACAAGAAATGCTTCAGCAAGGCATAATCCAACCAAGTACCAGTCCATTTTCTTCCCATATTATCCTTGTAAAAAAAAGATGGAAGCTGGAGGTTCTGCACGAATTATAGAACATTAAATACAATAACTGTGAAAGACAGTTTTCCGATGCCAACTGTCGACGAGTTGCTGGATGAATTGTATAGAGCTAAATATTTCTCAAAATTGGATCTCAGGTCAGGTTACCACCAAATCCTTGTCCAACCGGATGATAGACACAAGACTGCTTTTAGAACACATCATGGACACTATGAATGGCTAGTAATGCCGTTTGGCCTTACAAATGCACCAGCTACATTTCAATGCTTAATGAGCAAAAATTTTCAAGATGTTTTGAGGAAATTTGTCCTTGTGTTCTTTGATGATATTTTGGTATACAACCCTTCTTGGCTATCTCACATAGGGCATTTGGAAGTTGTGTTACAAGTTCTACAACAACACCAGTTGTATGCTAGATTGTCAAAGTGCTCATTTGGGGCCACAGAAGTCGAGTACTTGGGACATAAGGTCTCGGGGAGTGGAGTGGCAATGGAAGTGACTAAAGTGCAAGCAGTGATGGAGTGGCCTACACCAACCAATGTCAAGAAGTTGAGAGGATTTCTAGGCCTCACGGGATATTATAGACGATTTATAAAATCGTATGCTAATATTGCTGGCCCATTAACTGACCTTTTAAAGAAAGACAATTTTTCCTGGAGTCAGCATGCTGAAGCAGCTTTTGTGAAGCTTAAGAAAGCCATGACTGAAGCTCCTGTGTTAGCATTGCCGGATTTTTTTCAACCATTCATTCTCGAGACGGATGCATCAGGTATTGGAGTGGGAGCAGTGCTGGGTCAGAATGGACACCCTATTGCTTATTTTTCAAAGAAGTTAGTTCCGAGAATGCAAAAGCAGTCTGCTTATATTCGAGAGCTGCTAGTTATCACTGAAGCATTAGCCAAATTTTGACATTATTTGTTGGGGAACAAATTCATTATCAGAATTAATCAGAGAAGCTTGAAGAGTTTATTGGATCAATCGCTCCAAACACCAGAACAGCAGGCTTGGCTACATAAATTCCTTAGCTACGATTTCAAAATTGAATATAAATCGGGCAAAGATAATCAAGTGGCGGATGCTCTTTCAAGAATGTTCATGTTAACTTGGTTTGAACCTCATTCATTGTTCTTGGACGAATTGAGATCTAAATTGCAAGGGGTTTCTCACTTGAAGCAACTGATGGAGGAACGTTAAAACTCGTCTGAAGCACATCATTATACAGTGAGAGATGGGTTATTATACTGGAAAGATAGGTTGGTGATACCCAGTGAAGATGGGACGATTCAGATGATACTAAGGGTCTGTTTGGTTGGAGGTAGATGGAGGGGAGGGGAGGGGAGGGGAGGGGAGGGGAGGGAATATTTATAAATATTTGTGTTTGGTTCATTTTTTATAAGGGGAGGGGAGGGGAGGGGAGGGGAGCAAAATCCCTCGTAGACTCATATTTTGCTCCCCCTCAAATTGGGGGGATTTGGAGGGGAGGGAAGATTCATT
Source organism: Lathyrus sativus (assembly GCA_963859935.3). Lineage (NCBI taxonomy): Eukaryota > Viridiplantae > Streptophyta > Magnoliopsida > Fabales > Fabaceae > Lathyrus > Lathyrus sativus. The sequence goes on from OZ012737.1 coordinate 173,603,119, forward strand.
ATTTACAATTTTATTATATTCCCTAATTTAACCTTAATTATTTTTTTAATTCCATGATTGTCCTTATTGAATAATTAAATATTAGGGTTTTTCTTTATGTTGTTTCACGTTTCATTTATTTGTGCGGCTGCTACTTATTTTTACTGAATTTTTCTCTCTTTCTCTCTCTCTCTCTCTCTCTCTCTCTCTCTCTCTCTCTCTTGTAGTTGAAGCTTGCATTTTTGGCTTCCTTTGTTGCTCTTGCAGGTTTGTTTTCTTCAAATTCATTCTCTACAATTTTTCATTATGTTAATTATCGTTGTTTTCGTAATCATTATAATCATTCAATCATTTCATATGAATTATGATAGGGTTGTTTCATTGCTTTATGTTAATTTACAATTCATCATTTTCATGGCTTATTTCATATGAATTATGATAGTTCTTTAACACAATATAATTTCTTCCGTTTACTCTATTGTAGCTATTAATCCTGTAACAAATCTATTGTAGCTATTAATCCTGTAACAAATGACATCACCATGGATATTCCTCTAATATGTATTTGATATTATGAAATTTAAACAGTTAAATTTGTAGAGTAGTCTCCTTGCATAATGAGAGGTGTAAAATTCTATCTATGGAAGCTAATAATAGTGACACAAAAAAACAGTTTTTCATGCACAATTATTTCTTTTACAATAAAAATGAAAGGATCTAAAATATATGTTATTTTTAATAAACTCCATAGAATTTTGTTAAAAATTTCTTAAATTCAAAAGAATAGTGATGGATGATTTAAACATCAATTTTATATTTTACTCTATCTACTCATCTAATCTAACCCCTAGTAGAAACGTGTAAAGAGAAACACAACAATAAAAGTTAAAAGAAGGACAAAATTGTGCCTTGAAAAAAAACACTTCCACCTTGTAGAACTTCAGCAGCTTCTCAACCTCACTGTAAGCCGATTCGCAACCACAGCGTCAATTGAATTTTAGTTCTAACATTATTTTTATTTATTTTAGTTTTAAAATTAACTCTAACATTATTTTATTTATTTTTAATTATAAAAATTTATTTTTTAGATTAGATGGATCATCAAGATCAGAGAATTGTTATCAACAAATGGTTTGATTTACGTCGAAGAGCTATAGTTCAACTACTGTGTGCTATTGTTTACTATTATGTCCGAATGTCTCGTAAGAGAAAATTATGTTATAGTATGAGCTCTGAGAGAGAAAGGGTTCGCGAAGAAATAATGTATCGAATTAGTAATAGTGAAACTAGTAGAAATATATTAAGAATGTGTCCTAAAACTTTTATGAGCTTATGTGGTCTGTTAGAAAGAGAGGGGGGATTACAAGCTACTCGATGGTCAAGTGTGGAAGAGCAAGTTGCAAAATCAATCTACATATTAACACATAATGCTAAAAATCGTGAAGTCAACTTTTGGTTTCGTCGTTCTGGCGAGACTATTAGTCGCCATCTTCATCAAGTTTTGAGAGCTATTCTTGAATTGGAAGAAAAATTTCTTATCCAACCCGATGGCTCAATGGTCCCTCCTGAAATTTCAAGTAATTATAGATTCTACCCGTATTTTAAGGTAAATTTTGTTATTAATAAATTATATTTCCTACCCAAAATTACTAAATTTTTTAGTAGTCATAGATTTTATTGATAAAAATATATAATATTGTGTTAGGATTGTGTTGGTGCAATAGATGGAACACATATACGTGTCAAAGTATCAGCAAAAGATGCTCCTAGATATCGCGGTAGGAAAGACTACCCAACACAAAATATTTTAGCAGCATGTACTTTTGATTTAAAGTTCACTTATGTGCTCGCGGGATGGGAAGGGTCTGCCTCTGATTCGAGAATAATAAAGAATGCATTAACACGTGAAGATAAACTTAAAATTCCTCAAGGTAATATAAGAGTAACCTAAAGTTATAGTTATTTATATTATATTAATATATATATATATATATATATATATATATATATATATATATATATATATATATATATATATATATATATATATATATATATATATATATATATATATATATATATATATATATATATATATATATATATATATATATATATATATATATATATATATATATATATATTAAACCATCACATTTATCATTTACCTTTACTATAGGAAAATATTATCTTGTTGATGCTGGATTCATGTTGACAAGTGGATTAATTACACCTTATAGAGGAGTTCGGTATCACCTGAAAGAATATTCGGCTAGAAATCCACCCCAAAATTCTAAAGAATTGTTTAATCTTCGACATTCGTCTTTACGCAATGCAATTGAAAGAGCGTTTGGTGTATTGAAAAAAAGATTTGAGATTTTATCTAATTCAACAGAGCCAAATTATGGAGTTAAAGCTCAAAAGTTAATCATTTTTGCATGTTGCATTCTTCATAATTATCTAATGAGTGTGGACCCGGATGAAGACCTTATAGCTGAAGTAGATGCTGGAATTGCAAATCAAAATGTATCTAATGACAATCATCAAGGTTCAAGAAGTGATAGAGATGAACTTGCTTTGGGCGGGGTTATAAAAGATAGTGTAGCACATCAAATGTGGTTAAATTATCAAAATAACGATTTAGCTTAAAAAGTCTGACTTGTATTTTATATTATTACTTTTATGTTTATTGTTCTTTGATGAAGTAGTACCAAATTTATTATGATGTGTATTGTGATATTGAGACTTCTTGATAATTATATTTATTAATTTTGTTGTGTTATAATTCTTCATATTCATAGTTTATGGCATCGAAAAATCAACTACCAGTTAATGGTGGTGATTCTGGAACTTTGACTTGGAATAAAGTCATGGATGATGCTCTTGTTGATGCTTTTATGCATGAATATGAAAAAGGTAACAAAGTTAATGGTACATTCACTACATCAGCATATGAAAATATTGCAGCTGAACTCCGTACATTGTTTGGAAACAAAGTTGATAAGGTGAAGATAAAAAACCGTTGGAAAACTTTGAAGAAAAACTTCACTGAATATTATGACATTTTTAAAGGTGGTATGAGTGGATTTTCTTGGAATTCAACTACACAATTATGGGATGCCGAGTCAGAAGTTTGGGATGCTCTAATTGAGGTGACTTTGATGAACTTTTTATTTTATTTTAAAATATTTTATTAATCAATAATTGTATAACTTTTATTAATCTTATATCTTTTATTTATCATACTTTTCAGTCAAAACCAAAAGCATTAAATTGGAAGAATGTACCACTTCCAAATTATGAGAAAATGGTGATACTTTATGGACCTAACCGAGCTGATGGAGAGGAATCTGGAACTTTAAAAGAGACAAGAAAACAAAAGTTATCGGTCACCAATGAAGACTTCGTTGAAACTATCCAAGACATTGATGACCATGTTGTCCGGAATGAGGTGAATTTGGAAAGTTTTGATGCTACTTATGATTTTTCTGTACCCGAAACACAATCCTCAGATCCTTTAAGTGGTAGTAAAAGGAAGAAAATGAAAGTGGTTAAAAACAAAGATACAAACAATGATATTGCTGAACTCCAAGAATCATTTGTCTTAGTTGCAAATGCACTAACAGAAGGAAATGCTGCAATACGAGAAGGAAATGAAATAATGAGAGAACGTCAAAAATATGAGTTGCCTCCAATTTCAGGGGAAGAAACATGGAATTTAATAAAAGAGTGTGGATGTGATGCAAAGTCATTGCCTCAAATATATTGCACTGTCATGAAAGACGCTGACAAACTTAGAATGATTCTCCAGTGTCCACTTGAAGCACGCAAAGCAGTGATAATGCAAATGGTATTTGGTTCATCGGATTGATCATCTTATAATAGTCTTATGAATTTTATGAATATTTTGTTTACAATTTAATATGTTCTGAATATTTTGCTTACATTTTAATATATTTTTGAATATTTTGTTTTAATTTGTGGTGTTTATGAACGAACAAGTTTTTATTTGGTGAAATTTACTCAAACTATTTTTATCTAGTATTGTTTTTAGTGTTACTAAACACAAGTGATAATATTCATAAGGATAAAAATGTAATTTGGTTTTAAAATCCCTCCCCTCCCCTCGTGAACCAAACATATATGTAGTTAAAAATCCCTCCCCTCCCCTCCCCTCCCTTTCTTTGAACCAAACAAATATTAGTTAAAATACATCCCCTCACCTCCCCTCCCCTCCCCTCCCCTTTATTAAAATCCCTCCCCTCCCCTCCCCTCCGTTGAACCAAACGGACCCTAAAGGAATTTCATAGCTCCCCCATTGGTGGTCATGCAGGGATCACAAGAACATTGGCAAGGGTGAAAGCTCAATTTTACTGGCCAAAAATGCAGGAACATGTCAAAGCATTTGTGAACAAATGCTTAATTTGTCAACAAGCTAAAGCAAATAACACTTTACCAGCTGGGTTGCTTCAACCGTTACCGATACCGCAACAGGTTTGGGAAGATGTCGCAATGAACTTCATTACGGGCTTGCCAAATTCATTTGGGTTATCTGTGATTATGGTGGTGATAGATAGACTCATAAAATACACTCATTTTGTGCCTTTAAAAGCTTATTATAATAGCAAGAATGTCGCTGAAGCATTCATGAACAACATAGTTAAGTTGCATGGAGTTCCAAGGTCCATTGTATCTGACAAGGACAAAGTGTTTACTAGTTCCTTTTGGCAACAATTATTTAAGTTACAAGGCACTACCTTAACCATGTCTTCGGCATATCACCCACAATCGGATGGCCAGTCTGAAATATTGAACAAATGCTTAGAAATGTATCTTCGATGCTTCACTTACGAGAATCCTAAAAGTTGGGTCAAAGCTCTTCCTTGGTCAGAATTTTGGTAAAATACTGCTTACCACATGAGCTTAGGCATGACTCCCTTTAAAGCTTTATATGGCAGAGAACCTCCTGCAATTGTCAGACTACCATGCTCCAATGAGGATCCAACATAGGTTAGAGAACAGTTAGCTAACAGAGATGCATTATTAGCTAAGCTTAAAAGCAACCTGCTAAGAGCTCAGCAAGTAATGAAGAATCAAGCTGACAAGAAGCAAAGCAACGTTGTCGCTACTGCGAAAATCGGCGCCGGCTTGACAGGAGAGTCGCCACCGTGCGTTATTTATCCCTCAGAGCGGGAAAGGAAACGCACGAAGTAAACCTCGCAAAGACGGGAAAAGGTATGGTCATCGCAACCAAAACCTGGATTCGGGAGTCGGTTACGCAAGGGGAAGGTATTAGCACCCCTCACGTCCATCGTACTCGATGGGATCCACGCTTGGTGTTTATAAGGAAAAGGGTGTGTTTATCTATCTACTCTAATGGTCAGTCTGAAAAGAAAATAAAAGGACAGGACTCGACAGAACATACGGTGTTCTGGGCCTACGTACTCCCTCGTGCAATGGGAAAGTCAGAGTCAACGTAGTTCGACTACCTACGGCTAAACAGGGGGGCTCTCACACGGCAGTAAGAAAATAAACTGGGCTCAAAGGTTCGGGAACCTACAACTACGATCTGGTCTCAAATGCGCTCGGGCAAGAGAAAAGGGTAATAATTAGTCGTCAGCGGGAAAGTCTCGATCGCACAGCCGCGAGAGAACAAAAGGTTAGTCGTTAGTGTGCTCGCTAGGATATCGCATCCTATGCCTACATATCTTCGTCTGGTACGAGGAATCAGAGCAGCTGTAGTTCAGCTAACTACGACACAAGCTACTCAAAAGCTCCTACTGAAAGGAAAGGGAAAAGACACCCTAAAACTATAGCTGAAAAAAAGGGGAATCTACCTATTGATATCCTGCCTGGTTGACCATCCTAATGTCTATCATAACGACTCCGCAGCGGAGAAGTCAGAGCTCCTAAGGGATCATGGCAACAGGACTAAACGACAAACAAGAAATACTGCAAAGTAAAGTAAAGAAATACTGGAAATATGCATGAATGCAACAACTAAACAATCAAGGCGCAAAGGCCGCAAACCACAGAGGCAAGGGAGCTCAGCTCTACCAAATACCAACAAGCAAAGCCACTCAATAACAAACAAGCAGAAGGAGGACCACCTCGACTTCTCATGCACACAAAGCCTATTTCTAAGATGCACCTACTTCAGAACTATCTAGATGAATACCTAAGTCTAATGCAACACAACACCATACAAATCAAACAACACAAAGAGAAGGCTAGCTAATCTGGCAAACCTCTATCCAAGGCTTAAACAAAAACCCTGAGCAGGGCCCCTAACAAACAAACTTCTAATCTATCTCTAAACAAAACTCTATACAACACCTTAAGCAAAACTCTAAGCAAAACTCTAATCAAAACCCTAAGAAAGAGGAATCAATCCCAGTCTCCAAGCTTCAGAACAAGCTTACCAAAGAGAGGGAGCTAAGCAGACAAACTCATAGTGCCTTCCTCAAGAAAGTACCAGGAGGTTACTACTCAGGAGTCATATCCTATGCGGCTCGACAACTGTGATCAGTTTACCTTCCTCCTCAGGAGAAACTAAACTCACATGAAGGCTCCGGCATCACTGGATACTTGAGAAAGCCTATATGAACTAGAGGAACTAAGTGAACAGACCCACAGGACCTTCCTCAGGAAAGTACTAGGAGGCTGACACTTAGGAATCGTATCCTATGTGGCTCAACAACTGTGATCAGTTTACATTCCTCCTCAGGAGAAATTAAACTCACAAGTTGGCTCCAACATCATTGGATACTTGAGAAATCCTAGATAAACTAATGGAACTAAGTGAATAGACCCATAGGACCTTCCTCAGGAAAGTACTATGAGGCTTCCACTTAGGAATCGTATCCCATGCGGCTCAACAACTGTGATCAGTTTACATTCCTCCTCAGGAGAAATTAAACTCACATGAAGGCTCCAACATCATTGGATACTTAAGAAAGAGGTGAGAAGAAAGAATGAAAGTCATTCATAGTGCCTTCCTCAGGAAAGTACCATAAACTCCCTTCAAACTTCAGGATCTCGAACCTCACAAACAGGGAACAAGCTCCTAGACTAAGCCTCAATCCACTGCATCCGTGCAAGCTCCAACAGGACTTTAACCAGCTCCCATCTTCATGACGAAACCACAGGTCACTAAACCACAAGAAACTATCTCTGAAGTTCAACCACAGTTGAACTTCAAAGTCAGAAGTCATTAAGACTTCTTCTATCCTCAAGCTCAGACTAAAACATATTAGAACATCCTACAAAAATCTACCAAAAATCTATGGGAAACCTACATGGCTCTATGACAACATACTAAAAAATCAGAGCAAAACTCATTACCGGATGAAAGAACTAAAATCAACAAAGCAGACATATCCACAAACCAATTATTCAATATCAATGACAATGCAAAAATGCAATTAAACTGAAAATTCATGATTAAGCTAATGTTTTTGTACTATATAATTCTACATTGAATTACGAGTCTACAGAAAAAAGAACGGAATTATTTGATCGAATCTACTATTTTTTATGAATTTTCTAATAACATGCATGAGCTAAAAGATATTAAAAAAAGTCATGTAAATGGAAAATATACCAAAAATAGCAAACAAAAATAAAATGGCATTTTTATTTTTATTTAATTTTCTAAACATTTTCAGGAAGTGGTAGGAAAAACAAGAAATTAAAAATCAATTGCCTTCATTTTATTATGAATTTTTCAATATGCAAAGAAATATTAAAAGAAATTAGAGAAAACTAAAATAAAATGGAGGGGTTCAAACAACAATGCTTTTCAGTTATTTTTCATGTGGGCCAGAAGATGGGTGGTGTACATAGCAAAGGGCGTAGGCCCATATGAGTCAGAAAGTCAGTTAAAAAATAAAAGAAAATGGAAACTCGTGGGGGGTGCAATCAGTAGGTTTCTCATGTAATTCTTCATTGGGCTTCACGCTATGGGGGTGTGGATAGCAGTGGGCATAAGGCCCAGCCCAATCATTCTATCTCCTCTCTCACAGGGGGGGGGGGGGTGAACGAGTAACGCAGGGAGCAGCATCAGTAACCAGCTTTGGGCCTTACCCAAACCCTAACCCTAACCCAATTAACCCTAACAACAAAACCAAACTTCCCTCCCCCAACCCTAAACACTGTTCACCATCTAACCTAGCCGTCTCCTTCGTTTTCCCCAAATCTCTCCTCTCTGAAACCTATTCTCAAGAAACTTCAACCAACTTTCCCTCAGATCATTCCACAGAACAATCAAACAATTGCTACGAAACCCGAATCTCAACGAAACAATAACATCAAAACTCGCTCGATTAAGCAGAAGAACTAGTGTCATGCTTAGAGAATGCATACCTGGAGAGGAATCAAGCTCGTGGAGTTCTTGAAGGGAACGTTGACGCTCGCTCGAAGACTTCTGGGCAAGCAGTGAAGAACTCCCTGAGTTCTATGAAGATCTGGGAAGAAAACTTCAAGGACTGATGAAGACGATGATTCCGAAGCTGATAGATCTTGAAGGTCCTTTGAGTTGCTTGGATGTTCTGAGGAAGACCTTCAGAAGACCTTTGAATATCTTGATGAGGGAGGACGAACCACGAGGATCTTCTCCGAAGGTTGTTGACGGATCGTGTTCGTTGGTTGATGGAGGTTTCTGGAAATTCCAGATGAACGATGAACGTTTGATGATGTTCTGGAAAAGTTGTTCTTGAGACGCGAGGGAGATTCGATAATCTGGAAAATTATATGAAGTTCCCGGCGGCGTTTTAGGTTTTCCGGTGAGGTGGTGATGAATGTGGACGGAGGAGGAAGATGAAGAAGGGAATGTTTCTGGGAATTTCTGGGTGGAAAACTAGCTCCGGCGAGCTGTTGCGGTGGCCGGAAGGCGTTAGGGTGGCCGGCGGTGTGGTGGTTCAGGGAGGATGCATGGCCGGCGGCAGGGTTCTGGCGGGGCTCCGGTGAAGGCCTGGGGGTAGGACGCGTGGTGAGAGGGGTTGGTTGGGGGGAGACACGTGGGAGATGCGTGGCAGACTCTGGGAGTTTCTGAGTGGGTCGCGTGTGGCTCTCTGAGCTGAAGGGGATTGTGAGGTGGTTAGCTTCTCCTCTGCACGCGTGGCCTTGTTCTTATAGCGACACTTGGCACTTGCTGGACAAAAATGACCAAAACTGGACTGGGAGCAGATTGGGCCTCCAAAAAAATGCCTCCTGGGCCCACGAAATTGAGATCAAAACCTGTACCAAAAACTGAATTAAAAAATTAAATCTGATTATATCTAATTAAAATCAATTAATACCTAATTAGCTAATGACTAATTCTAATTAACTAAATGCAGATTAACTATCCTAATTGACCTAAACATGATTTAAATCCTAATTAACCTGATTACCCTAATTAAATCTAAAAAAAAGATTAAAAATCTAATTACCTCTATATTAAACCAAAAAGATTAAGACTCTACTAATCTCTAAAAAAACCCACTAAAATTCTGTTTAATTTCTATTTAAGATTCTATAAAATTCCTATTAAAAATCTATACTATTATTTATAATATCTATTTAAAAGGAAAACTATATTAAAACAAATTTTATTTATTCCTATTTAAAACTATTAAATTCCTATTAACATAAAAGAAAAATCTATAATATTTCTATATTATCTAAAACAATTAAAACTATTTAAATTCTGTTATATTCTAAAAATGACAAAAAACTATTAAATCTATTTAAAAATCTATATAAAATTCTAAAAAAGATTTAAACTATTTAAAATATCTAAGAATCTATTTAAATCCTAAAAAAAATCCTAAAGCCTATTTAAAATCCACAAAAGTCTATTAAACCCTGAAAATGCAGACAAATGCAAATGACCACCACGAAAGAGCGCGCGAGACCAGATCGAATTGAACAGAGAACCCCGGGCATCAGAATATCCCAAAATCACTATGTAAGCTAAAAATCACCGAGGAGCGCACAAATTCCCAAAAAATAAAACCCTGTTGATCTGGACTGGATCTGCCGTATCTGATAGACGAAAACCAAGCTGTAACCCTGATATCCTCTGTCTGTGCACAAATATCATGCGTCTGATTTGCGAATATGAATTTAAACCACGAGTCAGATAGGAGAATCGATTGGTCAAATTTTAGGGTGCAACAGCTGCCCCTATTCAAGCGACTTGGACCTGAAGGGTTGAAGAGCGCTCAGCCTTCAAACATTCAGAGGTACGAGACGGTTGAATACAAATAAAACCCGAAAATTTGCCAACCGCGAGAATACACTGTAAAACTGCTTGGGGAATAAAGTCCAGAACCGAACCCAGTCATTACGGCACCAAACTGATCAATCATCTGGTAAAAGAAATCCTGATTTTAACACCAATTACCTTTCACATTGCCTACTGATAGACAGGAAGAGGAATATACTCACATCGTCCAAAGATGGACGGGAAGACACCCTGGTTGAATACTCACCTCGTCTAATGATAGACGGCAAGACGCCATTAATCTCCATACTCACATCGTTTAAGGGTAGACGGGATCATCCTGATTGATGAAACAAATCAATATTCACATCGTCTAAGGGTAGACGGGAAGAAATAATCTCCATACTCTCATCGTCTAATGGTAGACGACAAGACACCATTAATCTCCATATTCACATCGTCTAATGGTAGACGGCAAGACACCATTAATCTCCAAACTCACATCGTCTAAGGATAGACGGGATCATCCTGATTGATGAAACAAAACAATTCACATCGTCTAAGGATAGACGGGAAGAAATAATCTCCATACTCACATCGTCTAATGGTAGACGGCAAGACACCATTAATCTCCAAACTCACATCGTCTAAGGGTAGACGGGATCATCCTGATTGATGAAACAAATCAATATTCACATCGTCTAAGGATAGACGGGAAGAAATAATCTCCATACTCACATCGTCTAATGGTAGACGGCAAGACACCATTAATCTCCAAACTCACATCGTCTAAGGGTAGACGGGATCATCCTGATTGATGAAACAAATCAATATTCACATCGTCTAAGGATAGACGGGAAGAAATAATCTCCATACTCACATCATCTAAGGGTAGACGGGATCATCCTGATTGATGAAACAAATCAATATTCACATCGTCTAAGGATAGACGGAAAGAAATTCTTACGCAATTCAACACCATCCCTCGAATTTCAGAATCCTTCTGTCTACTGGAATTGATGGAGAGATCAATATCCTTGAAGGGGCCACATCGTCAGTATGGACCGACGGAAAGAAAACCACCTTTTAAAGAACCATGTCGTCAATAAGAATCAACGATCACGAAAACTGAACATTCTTCGAAGAGCCTCGACATCAATAAGGATTGACGGTCAGAAAAGTCCCTCTTGAAACGTCATCTCATCCAATAAACAGAAAGAAAACCACTATCCGAAATATCATTTCGAAACCCCTCAACAATCAAAGGTAGCCGGAGAAGATTCTCTGGGGAAACACCCCATCTGTATGATCTGACAATAAGAAACCCGCTGAACAATAACCTGAAACTTCACATCGTCTACTGATAGACGGAAAGAAAACCCACTTGCTAGAGAAACCCCGTCTTGAACCCCACTGAAAATCACCCAAAACTTCACATCGTCTACTGATAGACGGAAAGAAAAGCATATCCTGGGGAAACCCCTTCTTGAAACCCTACTGCGATCACCCGCAACTTCACATCGTCTAAGGATAGACGGAAAGAAAACTACGTTCAAACTCAAGACGTCTAATGATAGACGGAGAAATCCACTTATTGGAGGAACACATCGTCAATATGAATTGACGGGAAGAAAAGTCTGTCGATATCAGATGACTGCTTGATCAACGCATAACTGTTGTATGATCTGAGATGCAAATATACCGCTGAATCGTCTGAACACTTGTGGCTGAATAAACGCCCCTGAACTGATCACAGAGTAATTCACGCGCCATGTGAGGCCGGTAGAAAACCTGACTTATGCTTCATATGCATATGCATATGCTTTAATCTTTCTAGGAGTAATGCTCCATTCAGGATGGAAATGCTACGCATTTTGACAATGACATGCAAGTATGATGCAAATATGATGATGTATGCAACATGCTAATGCAGGCTCGAGCTGCCGGAGAAAGCTGGGTACAGAAAACCACTTCAGCAACATAAATGCTGAAGACGAAGCCAACTCCGCTGGAGATAAACCGGATATCACGGGATTATCTCAGCAAAATAAATGCTGGGAGAGTGAAATCAACTCCGCTGGGGATATTGGAAACTTGACCGAACACCATCGGCGAAGTAATACCTTGCTGGGGAATATAACTCCGCTGGGGAATGGCAGATGCGCCAAGTATGATTGGACTTCTCTGGGGATAGCTCACCCATACCGACGACGAATTGGACTTTGCTGGAGAAAAATAGACGGAGTCTTCCTGCGTACTGATGAAGCTTGAATCTGGAAACTGATGCGCCAACACTGATGGGCCTCACAGTGATTGCCAACATGGACTTGAACTCTTAGGCTGTCTGTGATGGGTCAGGTACAACTGACGCTGGAAAACATTTTGCCTGAATACATAGTCTCCGGGTGAAGAGTCAAGGGATAGTAACACGACTTCCCGCATTCATCTCGCTCTCGAAAATCGACTGAATCTGCTCAAATAACCCTGATTAACTCTGCTGATACAGAGAAGAACAAACCCTCCGCTTCTGATATGCCCCGGCCTGCGGGACCTCTGTGGGGATAGTCCTCGAAAGGAAATCTGAAGATCTGTACCCTGATGGTCTGATATGAAATGCCCCAGCATTCTGAACCTCGGAGAGATGCTTCACATCAAATGCTCCTCGAATAAAGAACAAACTGTGCGCTCTTAATATAGCCTGCCCCTGACTGCATTGACCTTGCCCCTGATTAGCTGATTCAGAGTATTGCCCCTGACTACAACACATTTACCTGAATCTCAACCTGATTGGCCCAGGATAGCTGACTTCGAAAGGCTGACTTGACTGGGGATCACAATAATAGCTTGCCCCTGCTCTCGGAACATTCGGGCGCTCTGCATTCTATCCTGACCATACTTTCCATTGTAGGAAACTGTCCTGCTGTCAAGCGCTTACTCGCAAGTAAAACAAGTTGTTCTGCGTAAAAGATGTATTAATGCAACACATATGACCGCTTTGACATCCAATCTGTTCACTGGGAAAAGGAAAAAACAGTTTATGGCATATAATGCACAAACATTTATCAAGAATATCAACATCAGTACCAACATGGTAAGAGGAACCCTTTTAGGAGTCAGAATCGACGCGACCTTTACCGGAGTATGCTTTCGAAACGACTTGCTTCAATTAGGACTTTTGAAGGTTGTAACGTGGTCAGGTTCACGGTTTTGAAGGAAAGGATAAAGGCTCAAAGTTTATTTTAACCCACCCATTCTCCTTGATGTTCTCCGATCCTATGTTCAGCTAATTCAACCTTAGCGCTCACCTCTCAGAGGTTGAAAGATAGGAGTGATAGTTCGAGAAACTTTTGGATTTTGAAGTGACAGCCACTCGCCTTTCGTCTTTGACACTTGAGGTCACACAACGCGTATTTCCTTTGAGGATTTTTCTTTTGATCCTTTTCTTCTTTTTCTTTTCATATCCCTAACTTTTGCCTGGACTGACTCCTTTTGAGTTTCTTTTGATTTTTTAAGTCCAGCGGGATGCCCTCATTTTTGCCTAAGTCATTTGTTTTGAAGTTTTCTTGACTTAGCGGGCTTTTGATTCTCTTTTTTTCTTCGTTTTTTCTTTCGAACAAGTCGTGTGACACTGGTTGCCTGACTCATTGGAGAATGATGTGACTGTCTCACTCTTGATTTGACCATTGTGGTTTTTTAGGCACGACCTCTAGAGGTGTGACTGATCCTCGAACGGACACTCCTTTTGGAATTTGGACGCTCGGTCAAATTAGTTAACACCTACCCTGCCCCAGGTTAAGATTGAGGGTTTTTCATTCACAGAAAGAAACTCCTACTACAAGGCTCAAAGAGGTTGACAAGGGATTATCTTCCTTATAACTCCGGTGTTTAGGGATTTGAATCAATGCCTGTACATCATCAACAGGTTTTATTTCAAAAGCATACGATATCGGAAGTTTGCACGTCGTTCATTTTCGTCATCCTCCCCAAATTCTTCTTAACCAAGCGTTGGACATTTGTAAAAACAATTAGTGAACACGAATGGATTTAATCAAAACATGCATATTTATTTCATTATCATCAATTGAATGAAAACAACAAGTTTTACAAACAAGATTGCAATTTAACAGGAAAGAAACTACAAATGTAAAGACATGACAAGATAAAACAAGAAAAAAATGCTAGCTTCCGAGAACCGGGCTTTCACATCTGTCCTGCTGCTGAACCAGCTATCTTCATAATCAGTTATTAGAGGCAATTCAATGCTGTCCTAATCTGCTTTCAACGACTCAACCAAATTATAGAGCCCCTCCTCCTTTATTCAGATGACTTAGGGACCTTCTCGCCCGAAGCTGATTGCTGCACTATCAAGTAGATCCTGCACTTTGTGCTTGAAGGCCAGACAATCTTCGATGTTGTGTCCCTGTGCTCCTGAATGGAAATCACAGCGCTCCTTGATATCATAACCTGCTGGAGGCGTCCCTGTCAGCGGGGCTAACTTCCTCTTCTCAACCAACTGCAATCGTAGCAACACTTGAAGAAGTTCGGCATACGGCATCGGAGGCACCTTAAATACCCTCAATGGCTTCTGATTTTGAGCTTTTCGCTGATTGGGATGCTGCTGCCTTTTCCACTGTTGAGATCGTTGTTGTTGTTGCTGGTATCGGGTTGACTCTTGAACATCCTTCGTAGCAAATGCAACATCGGTTTCTTGACTTTCGCTGTACTGATCAAGACACTCTTTATGCTTAGCCATTTTCTTTCTCAGATCTGCCCCAGGAATAGGCAACAGTTGTGGGCGTGGAGATTCCGACACCATGGAATCCAGGATACGCTTCTGACCCACTGCAGCTTTAGAAACATTTGTCATCTTAGCATCGACTGAGACAGGAGCAATACGCACAGCTACGCCGCTCGGCGTGAATTCAATATCGTGCGAGTCAATCAGGTCTCGGACATTGTGCCTGAAAGCATGACAACCCTCGATGTCGTGCCCGAATGCCCCGGAATGAAATTCACATTGCTTGTTGGCATCGTACCCATGAGGAAGCGCTCTCGTGGGTGGTTCCAACGTTCTCTTCTCAACCAGATTAAACCTCAATAAGGTCTGCAAGAGCTCAGCATATGTCATAGGCGGTGCCTCAAATATTCTCTTTGGCTTCCCTTCCTGAATCCTCCGTTGAGCCGGATGCATCTTCTGCTGCTGCTGCTCAGGTTCCACATGCACGGGTGGCGCGAGCTTCTTCATTGCGGCTTCAAATAGCTGATCGTCCTCTTTCCTAAGCACATTCTTGACAACCTCCATGATCAAGCTCACTTGGGTCTTCAGCTGACTGTTCTCCTCTTTGAGAATCTTCTGCTCCAAACGCATCTCTTGCATGTCTCTCATCATCTGCCCCAGCTGGCTTCGGACTTCAATCAATTCAAACTGATTCTGTTCCATAACTCTGAAGGAGTTCCTGCAACAAACTGGACGACGAGGAAATAAGACTCGCGGTTCTGATGTACCTGTTAAATGATAACTCAATGCAGAAAGCAAACACATATTCATAACGAGACAAAGAGAAACTCAAGCTATCAGTACACAGACGAACATCTCCCATACATGTATAACCAACAAAAGCAGCATGTTAACACAAATGAGTACGAATACAATGACCCCAGCCAACAATCCTGGTGGTGGTCGGCAAACACTAGTGCACAAAAGCTAAACGGGTTAGGCAGAGAAACAGATGTGACACCTGGCGCGGAAACCTCTAGAAACTTCCCCCATACCCAACTGAACCCTCTGATTGACAATCTTCAGAGCACATACTTCCTGTGGAGTCTTCCATGACATTAGCTGACGAACCCACACAACTGGAGGATGGAAAATCATTAATCTGAACAAAACCCTGAGGAGTGATGCAAATACGGCTAGAGTCTAACAGATCTTGAACCTGGCTTCTAAGCACCTTACAATCATTGGTTGAATGCCCCTGTGCCCCAACATGGTACTCACAGCGGGCGCTGGCATCAAAACCTGGAGGATACGGTGGAATCACCAGCTTAGTCTTTTTCGGCACTATCAATCCACTTCTGACCAAATCTGGAAACAACTGACTATACGACACCGGTAGCTGAGTAAACTGCCTTTCAGGTTTCCTTGGTCTTTGTGGGGCGTGCTGACGCGATCGGCGGTAAGATGACCGTTGACTTGAAGTGTCTGAAAACTGATCCTGAGATGCTAGAGATTCTGAGATGGCGTCATCTCCTTCCCACTCTTTTTGAGAACTGACAACTGACTCATTCTTGTCAACTGAGACGTAAGGAACATCTCGAAACTTTCCACTCCTGAGTCCTCTCTCAACAAGCTCTCCCATTCTCATCAGGCCCACAAAGCTTGTGCAACCGAATAATTTGTCGAAATACTGGCCTTTCAGAGTACCCAAGAAGATGTCAACCATTTCTCTTTCCGGAAGCGGTGGTTGAACACTAGCAGCCAATTCTTTCCATCTTCGCAAATACCCTCTGAATGATTCATTCTCCGCCTGAGATAATTCTTGCAGATGTACGAGACTAGGAGCCAAATCCAGGTTATAATCGTACTGCTTCAGGAAAGCTCTGGCTAAATCCACCCATGATCGAATCTGATTACTCCCTAATTGCACATACCACCTCAAAGATGCCCCAGTCAGGCTATACTGAAAGCAATGGATCATTAGTTGGTCATTTCGCACAAACGAAGTCATCCTTCAACAGAACATCATTAAATGCAGCTTCGGACAGCTATCTCCCGTGTACTTTTCGAATTCCGGCACTTTGAACTTATACGGCAACACCAGGTCAGAAACCAGACACATGTCTACAGCATCCAGGTTAACGGCATCTTTCGCTTCTAAGGCTTTTATACCTTCTTCCAATGCTCGGAGTCTTCTACCATTTTCAAGAGATCTTGGATCTACCATCCCGGCCATTGGAATATCTCTTCGGTAATTCATCACAGGGACATCAACACCTTGATTGTTAGCAGGAGGATGACGTTCATTTCGGACAACAAACGGCTCATGTCGATCTCGGTTCTGGACAGTAGGCTGTACGACTTGGTCTGCCGCAAGATTGTTCGGGAAGTCTTCCATAGAATCATACCGAGGGTTGGACGTCATAGCAAACCCTGTCAAAGTGTTAGGAGCCTGGAAATTGCCTTCAGCCATAGCTACCAATTACCTGTAACGGACTACACTGCTTGATTCTGCTCAAATCTGCTTCAGCCCCTTGGTCGTCTTCAACACTCCACTTTTGCCTCAAACAATCCCCCGAGAATCACCCTCTGGTGAAAACAAAGGCTGGATAAGTGCTCTGGCCTGCTAGAGTAATGCTATGCAATATGATTTATGCAAACAGAAATACAAAAAATGCTAACGTGCATGTGTGCATTGGAGATATTTCCCCTCCAATTCCAGTGTCAGTGGTAGCAAGACGAGATAAACCATAAAGACAATATTTAGAAAAAAACCTCATATATTTATTGGAATATCAGTCTTGTCAAGAGGTGACATAACTATGCTTCATACAACTGATATGACAAAGAGGATCCCAGCCAACATGCCTGGTGGTGATCTCAACACAACAGAATACAAGAGAAAAATCAAGTACGGGTACGGTTGCGGAAGTCCTCGACCATCTTCTTCGTCTCTGCATGATCCGGTTGATAAATCAAACCTTCTATTAGCTGATCCCTCTTCCTGACCGTCCCTTGGATGTCTCCGACAAAGTCTTCCCAAGCCTTATCCTTGGCACCATCCCCAGGTTTGGGTCTCTTGGCATCTGCTCTATGCTGAAAATCCTCCAAATTCTTCACGGCATCTGTCAGCTTGCGCTCGGCCTCGTATCGGCGGCAGGCTTCTTCTTCAAGCTCTTCAGTCTTCACTTTGACCTGTTCTTCTAACTGAGCTACCTGTGTCTTCAGCTCTTCTTCCCGCTCTTTGCGCTTGGCCATGGTGAGATCCCAGTTCTCTCTGAACTTAGCTAGCTTCGTGTAGGCCCTTTCCAACTCTTGCTTCTTAGTAGCCAGTACACTGCTAACTGAGTCTACATCTAACTCCAGACGCTTCTTGGTTTCAGTCAATTCCAATAACGTGGTCTTCAGATGTTTCAGAGTTTCAGCCTGTTGCTTGGAAAAGTATCCTGTTTCAATCCTTTCATGACGAAGCTGGGCATTCTCCTGCTCTAAAGCCTCTTTAGCCTTTGCTAGCTCTTCTTTCTCCGCCATCAGCTGCTTGAATATCTGTATGTCCACAGTGGTAGGCTCCTCCACCGGAGAAGGATGCAATGGCTGAACCGCTGGATAAGGCATAAGGAATTTCACAGCTCGCTCACGAATCCATTCCACATACGGGCCAGGAACTCGAATATCCCCTCTGCCACCTGAAGGCTTCCCTTTCTTGTGCAGGTTCTTCCATGCCTTCTCGAGTTTGGTCAGCATCTCTTTCCCTATTTCCCCAGTGAGATACAGAGATTCCTGTATCTCCTCGGGCTTCGGCACTCCCTGAGGTACATACCCAAATTGCCTGATCAATAAGGAAGGATTGTAGTTGACACATCCTTTCCTTCCTATTAACGGAACATTCGGGAATCCTTCGCATTTGAGTATGACCTCAACTCCGAATACCTCTTCGCTAACCCATACCACGCTCTCAGCAGTCAAACCCATCAAGCGCTCCGGCCATCCTAGAGAATCAATAGAGGTGACAAAAGGGCCTGACTTAGGCATATGACTGGTGAACCACCTGCACAGGAGAGGTACACAACAAGACACATTCCTTCCTCGCCGCTTTTCATTCTGGTAGTGAGTTGAATGGTGGATATCTCCCAGCAAAGTAGGAACTGGGTTCTTCGCAGCCAAAATATAGAAGGCATCTGAGTCAACAAAATCAGGAATGTTTGGGAACAACACGATGCCATAAACACATACAGCAAGGATGACATCAAAAATACCCCAGCTACCCTTCTGGGCATACTCCTGAGCCTTCTCCACCAAGACATCCAACGGAAATCCCCATACATATCCTCTTCTGATCATCTTCCCAGTCAGCTCAGACTCTCTTAAGTACAGGATGGCAGAAAGCTCAGCCAGATTAGGCTCAGCGTCCGTACGATAGAAAGGCATCTGCTCGCGGATAGGTATGTCCAAGAGTGCAGAATACTCCTCCAGGGTAGGAGCCAAAACAAAGTCGGGAAATACGAAACACCTGAGCTCCGCATCATAAAACTGTAACAGGGTATAAATGCCACTGATCTCGTAGGCCGATGGCTGATAAACATAGGTCAGAATCCTCTCATATCTCTTTCTGAAGTCACCCATTACCCTCTTCTTAGCAATTGTAATCAACTCCAACAACAGACTGATATCCGGAGATGGGAATTTATAGGGCAATACTCTCTTCGTGGCTTCCATATCTTGCTAGAAAACAAACACCAGAACTGGGAGGGAAAATATGTACCTGCAATACACACACGTTAGTTGAATGCAAAATGGTAATGCAATGATGCAATATGATAAATAATGCAATCTGCGAACACAGGGGCCATGCTATAGCCTGAAGAGGAACATCTCTGTGATCAAGAACAGAAAACCAATACGGGCACCAGAACCTCATGACACTAACTATCATCTGATACTCAAAATATCAATCCCCTGGTAAGAAATCCATCTGAACCTCTGTATCTGACGAGAAAACCATCTGATAATAGCATCAACCTCAGATAAGAAACCCATCTGACCCAGACAACACACCTGGAGATGAATCAAGAACACCATCTGATAACTACTGAATCATGGTTTCTGAAGGCCAATTTTCCTGCAATAACCCCATCCCCCTCACAGGTATGATGAATCTAATCCACGGACAAAGGTACGGCATCCTATGCGGTCATCAGCGCCACAGACTTTCATGAGTGATGATACGATTCCCAGAAGGAGTGGCATCATCAAGTCATGAAGAGGCCTCACTTAGCTGACTTCCAAATGATCGGTCCCCAGAGTCGACAATCCCCACGTCTGGACTCCCCTCAGATCCTCAGGACCGGAAAGGAGCACCTCTGCGAGAACCTCGTCTGAGCGTAGATTTCGTAGGGAACTGTGCCTGCTCAGCAGACAGGTTCGTCTACTACTCTCCACAACTATATCTAGGTGCATACTCAAGCCCAGGTCCGGCTTCTCACTCACAGTAACCTCCCTTGCCCACAGCAATAAACATAATAGTATAATGCTGAAAAATAAATGCGGAAAGGTAAAGGTACGGAAAAGTAAAGTGCAGAAAGGTAAAACACAATATGCACAACACCCAACAAATAAACACCCAAGCGCTAGGATTGACTCGCGTAGGGGATGGGAAACGGTCCCAGCAAAAGGGATGGGAAAAGTCCCTAGATGCTATAATTCCCCAACAGAGTCGCCAGCTGTCGCTACTGCGAAAATCGGCGCCGGCTTGACAGGAGAGTCGCCACCGTGCGTTATTTAT
This sequence comes from Lathyrus sativus, assembly GCA_963859935.3. Lineage (NCBI taxonomy): Eukaryota > Viridiplantae > Streptophyta > Magnoliopsida > Fabales > Fabaceae > Lathyrus > Lathyrus sativus. The sequence continues at coordinate 173,623,804 of OZ012737.1, forward strand.
CCCTCAGAGCGGGAAAGGAAACGCACGAAGTAAACCTCGCAAAGACGGGAAAAGGTATGGTCATCGCAACCAAAACCTGGATTCAGGAGTCGGTTACGCAAGGGGAAGGTATTAGCACCCCTCACGTCCATCGTACTCGATGGGATCCACGCTTGGTGTTTATAAGGAAAAGGGTGTGTTTATCTATCTACTCTAATGGTCAGTCTGAAAAGAAAATAAAAGGACAGGACTCGACAGAACATACGGTGTTCTGGGCCTACGTACTCCCTCGTGCAATGGGAAAGTCAGAGTCAACGTAGTTCGACTACCTACGGCTAAACAGGGGGGCTCTCACACGGCAGTAAGAAAATAAACTGGGCTCAAAGGTTCGGGAACCTACAACTACGATCTGGTCTCAAATGCGCTCGGGCAAGAGAAAAGGGTAATAATTAGTCGTCAGCGGGAAAGTCTCGATCACACAGCCGCGAGAGAACAAAAGGTTAGTCGTTAGTGTGCTCGCTAGGATATCGCATCCTATGCCTACATATCTTCGTCTGGTACGAGGAATCAGAGCAGCTGTAGTTCAGCTAACTACGACACAAGCTACTCAAAAGCTCCTACTGAAAGGAAAGGGAAAAGACACCCTAAAACTATAGCTGAAAAAAAGGGGAATCTACCTATTGATATCCTGCCTGGTTGACCATCCTAATGTCTATCATAACGACTCCGCAGCGGAGAAGTCAGAGCTCCTAAGGGATCATGGCAACAGGACTAAACGACAAACAAGAAATACTGCAAAGTAAAGTAAAGAAATACTGGAAATATGCATGAATGCAACAACTAAACAATCAAGGCGCAAAGGCCGCAAACCACAGAGGCAAGGGAGCTCAGCTCTACCAAATACCAACAAGCAAAGCCACTCAATAACAAACAAGCAGAAGGAGGACCACCTCGACTTCTCATGCACACAAAGCCTATTTCTAAGATGCACCTACTTCAGAACTATCTAGATGAATACCTAAGTCTAATGCAACACAACACCATACAAATCAAACAACACAAAGAGAAGGCTAGCTAATCTGGCAAACCTCTATCCAAGGCTTAAACAAAAACCCTGAGCAGGGCCCCTAACAAACAAACTTCTAATCTATCTCTGAACAAAACTCTATACAACACCTTAAGCAAAACTCTAAGCAAAACTCTAATCAAAACCCTAAGCAAGAGGAATCAATCCCAGTCTCCAAGCTTCAGAACAAGCTTACCAAAGAGAGGGAGCTAAGCAGACAAACTCATAGTGCCTTCCTCAGGAAAGTACCAGGAGGTTACTACTCAGGAGTCATATCCTATGCGGCTCGACAACTGTGATCAGTTTACCTTCCTCCTCAGGAGAAACTAAACTCACATGAAGGCTCCGGCATCACTGGATACTTGAGAAAGCCTATATGAACTAGAGGAACTAAGTGAACAGACCCACAGGACCTTCCTCAGGAAAGTACTAGGAGGCTGACACTTAGGAATCGTATCCTATGTGGCTCAACAACTGTGATCAGTTTACATTCCTCCTCAGGAGAAATTAAACTCACAAGTTGGCTCCAACATCATTGGATACTTGAGAAATCCTAGATAAACTAATGGAACTAAGTGAATAGACCCATAGGACCTTCCTCAGGAAAGTACTATGAGGCTTCCACTTAGGAATCGTATCCCATGCGGCTCAACAACTGTGATCAGTTTACATTCCTCCTCAGGAGAAATTAAACTCACATGAAGGCTCCAGCATCATTGGATACTTAAGAAAGAGGTGAGAAGAAAGAATGAAAGTCATTCATAGTGCCTTCCTCAGGAAAGTACCATAAACTCCCTTCAAACTTCAGGATCTCGAACCTCACAAACAGGGAACAAGCTCCTAGACTAAGCCTCAATCCACTGCATCCTTGCAAGCTCCAACAGGACTTTAACCAGCTCCCATCTTCATGACGAAACCACAGGTCACTAAACCACAAGAAACTATCTCTGAAGTTCAACCACAGTTGAACTTCAAAGTCAGAAGTCATCAAGACTTCTTCTATCCTCAAGCTCAGACTAAAACATATTAGAACATCCTAAAAAAATCTACCAAAAATCTATGGGAAACCTACATGGCTCTATGACAACATACTAAAAAATCAGAGCAAAACTCATTACCGGATGAAAGAACTAAAATCAACAAAGCAGACATATCCACAAACCAATTATTCAATATCAATGACAATGCAAAAATGCAATTAAACTGAAAATGCATGATTAAGCTAATGTTTTTGTACTATAAAATTCTACATTGAATTACGAGTCTACAGAAAAAAGAACGGAATTATTTGATCGAATCTACTATTTTTTATGAATTTTCTAATAACATGCATGAGCTAAAAGATATTAAAAAAAGTCATGTAAATGGAAAATATACCAAAAATAGCAAACAAAATAAAATGGAATTTTTATTTTTATTTAATTTTCTAAACATTTTTAGGAAGTGGTAGGAAAAACAAGAAATTAAAAATCAATTGCCTTCATTTTATTATGAATTTTTCAATATGCAAAGAAATATTAAAAGAAATTAGAGAAAACTAAAATAAAATGGAGGGGTTCAAACAGCAATGCTTTTCAGTTATTTTTCATGTGGGCAGAAGATGGGTGGTGTACATAGCAAAGGGCGTAGGCCCATATGAGTCAGAAAGTCAGTTAAAAAATAAAAGAAAATGGAAACTCGTGGGGGGTGCAATCAGTAGGTTTCTCATGTAATTCTTCATTGGGCTTCACGCTATAGGGGTGTGGATAGCAGTGGGCATAAGGTCCAGTCCAATCATTCTATCTCCTCTCTCACAGGGGGGGTGAACGAGTAACGCATGGAGCAGCATCAGTAACCAGCTTTGGGCCTTACCCAAACCCTAACCCTAACCCAATTAACCCTAACAACAAAACCAAACTTCCCTCCCCCAACCCTAAACACTGTTCACCATCTAACCTAGCCGTCTCCTTCGTTTTCCCCAAATCTCTCCTCTCTGAAACCTATTCTCAAGAAACTTCAACCAACTTTCCCTCAGATCATTCCACAGAACAATCAAACAATTGCTACGAAACCTGAATCTCAACGAAACAATAACATCAAAACTCGCTCGATTAAGCAGAAGAACTAGTGTCATGCTTAGAGAATGCATACCTGGAGAGGAATCAAGCTCGTGGAGTTCTTGAAGGGAACGTTGACGCTCGCTCGAAGACTTCTGGGCAAGCAGTGAAGAACTCCCTGAGTTCTATGAAGATCTGGGAAGAAAACTTCAAGGACTGATGAAGACGATGATTCCGAAGCTGATAGATCTTGAAGGTCCTTTGAGTTGCTTGGATGTTCTGAGGAAGACCTTCAGAAGACCTTTGAATATCTTGATGAGGGAGGACGAACCACGAGGATCTTCTCCGAAGGTTGTTGACGGATCGTGTTCGTTGGTTGATGGAGGTTTCTGGAAATTCCAGATGAACGATGAACGTTTGGTGATGTTCTGGAAAAGTTGTTCTTGAGACGCAAGGGAGATTCGATAATCTGGAAAATTATATGAAGTTCCCGGCGGCGTTTTAGGTTTTCCGGTGAGGTGGTGATGAATGTGGACGGAGGAGGAAGATGAAGAAGGGAATGTTTCTGGGAATTTCTGGGTAGAAAACTAGCTCCGGCGAGCTGTTGCGGTGGCCGGAAGGCGTTAGGGTGGCCGGCGGTGTGGTGGTTCAGGGAGGATGCATGGCCGGCGGCAGGGTTCTGGCGGGGCTCCGGTGAAGGCCTGGGGGTAGGACGCGTGGTGAGAGGGGTTGGTTGGGGGGAGACACGTGGGAGATGCGTGGCAGACTCTGGGAGTTTCTGAGTGGGACGCGTGTGGCTCTCTGAGCTGAAGGGGATTAGGAGGTGGTTAGCTTCTCCTCTGCACGCGTGGCCTTGTTCTTATAGCGACACTTGGCACTTGCTGGACAAAAATGACCAAAACTGGACTGGGAGCAGATTGGGCCTCCAAAAAAATGCCTCCTGGGCCCACGAAATTGAGATCAAAACCTGTACCAAAAACTGAATTAAAAAATTAAATCTGATTATATCTAATTAAAATCAATTAATACCTAATTAGCTAATGACTAATTCTAATTAACTAAATGCAGATTAACTATCCTAATTGACCTAAACATGATTTAAATCCTAATTAACCTGATTACCCTAATTAAATCTAAAAAAAAGATTAAAAATCTAATTACCTCTATATTAAACCAAAAAGATTAAGACTCTACTAATCTCTAAAAAAACCCACTAAAATTCTGTTTAATTTCTATTTAAGATTCTATAAAATTCCTATTAAAAATCTATACTATTATTTATAATATCTATTTAAAAGGAAAACTATATTAAAACAAATTTTATTTATTCCTATTTAAAACTATTAAATTCCTATTAACATAAAAGAAAAATCTATAATATTTCTATATTATCTAAAACAATTAAAACTATTTAAATTCTGTTATATTCTAAAAATGACAAAAAAACTATTAAATCTATTTAAAAATCTATATAAAATTCTAAAAAAGATTTAAACTATTTAAAATATCTAAGAATCTATTTAAATCCTAAAAAAAATCCTAAAGCCTATTTAAAATCCACAAAAGTCTATTAAACCCTGAAAATGCAGACAAATGCAAATGACCACCACGAAAGAGCGCGCGAGACCAGATCGAATTGAACAGAGAACCCCGGGCATCAGAATATCCCAAAATCACTATGTAAGCTAAAAATCACCGAGGAGCGCACAAATTCCCAAAAAATAAAACCCTGTTGATCTGGACTGGATCTGCCGTATCTGATAGACGAAAACCAAGTTGTAACCCTGATATCCTCTGTCTGTGCACAAATATCATGCGTCTGATTTGCGAATATGAATTTAAACCACGAGTCAGATAGGAGAATCGGTTGGTCAAATTTTAGGGTGCAACAAACGTGAATCTGAATGTTGGTGATGAAGTGTTGGTATGGCTGCAACCATATAGACAACATTCAGCGGCCTTGTGGAAGAATCAAAAGTTATCTATGAGATACTTTGGACCATTTAAAGTTTTGGCCAAAATTGGCAATGTTGCTTACAAATTGGAGCTTCCTCCAGCTGCACGAATTCACCCGGTGTTTCATGTATCACAGCTGAAACTTTTTAAGGGAGATACACAGGAACCGTATATGCCGTTACCGCTCACAGTTATAGAATTGGGACTAGTGATGCAACCCGTTCAGGTCTTAGCAACTAGAACTATCATTAGAGGCACTCATCAGGTGGGACAAATTTTGGTTCAGTGGGAAAATGGCTTGCAAGAGAATGCTACTTGGGAAGATCTTGATGATATCAAGGCTAGTTATCCTGACTTCAACCTTGTGGGAAAGGTTGATTTTAAAGGGGAAGGTAATGTAACACATGGCAAGGCACGTGAGGAGCAAAGGCAATCAAGTGACGAGGCATTAGTCGGCGAGGAGAATCATAACAAATTCCCTAAAAATCAGGAGTTGGGACGTGGCAAGAGAGAGAAAAAGTCAAGTCTGAAGCTAACAGAATCAGTAAGTAGCTAGTTTAAATATTGTTGTTAGTGGAATGTAGGGGATATGATGAATGACGTGTGAACCTTCTTCTCCTCTGATTATTCTCTCTCTGCTCTGATCTTTCTTTCTGTTTCTGCATTGTAGCTGTTTGTTGAATTTCCTCATTGAAATCAACTATTGTTCCCATTTATAATATTCTAGTTTCCCTAAGTCACTACTGTTATATTGCTTTTATACATTACAACTTCCATCACCATTTTTTTCCTAGGTCGTGAGTAGGAAGTACAAGGAAGCTAAAGCAAGAAGAATCAGGCCAAGCGGAGCTCTGAAGAGTGAGAACAAACTTCATCTTCAAGTACCTCTGAGCACCTTTCGAGGATGTCAATTTCTTCACCATTTTTTATGATTCTTGTTACAGATCCATGCATATTCATGTGCTGATCATTAACTATAAACTAATTTCCATTTATATTACATCATCATCATTTAATTTTACTTTTCCAGTTAGGGTTCTTGAGTTATTTTGCGAAATTCTTTGAATCTTGATCTCATCTGTGAAATGTAAGTGTATGGTTGGATTCATGGTGTGACAACAATTCTAGTGAGTATCTAGTTGTGCATTTTTATGGAGTTTTGTGGAATCACGATTTTGAGCATGCTTGAGGAAGAAGACGATGCTTAGTGTTCATTTTGATCGTGTTTAATTAATTTGAATTGCTGATTAAGCATGCCACATGTGTATGATTAGATGTTGATTGTGCATTAGGTTGTATGTGTGTTGAATTAAACTGAGACGTGGTAGAACCTTGCATCTTGACCATTGATTCTAGATAAGGTTGAGTCAGTCAGATCCAAGGGTGGAGGAATGTTTGATCTCAATGATTCTTGTGCGTTAGATTTGTTCTGGATGGTTGTGATCTAGTGATGGCGCATTGTAACTTTTTTGTTGCTTTCAGGATCCACATTGGGCTTTTTGTGCGATGGGCCTTCATTTTTTTGCTACTGGACCCCTATTGTTTCTAGTTCACCTCCTATTTTGTTTTTATTTTAATTTCTTCATTTTAATTGATTTTTTAGATTATTATTTTTAACATTCTTTAAATTTAATTTAATTTTATCCTAATTAGTTCATTTATTGTTTAGGATTTGTTTTAATATAGTTGATGATTATGTGGTTGATTTTTCACTTTATTTTCAATGTGTTTAGTCATGTAAATAAGAATGAGTTTTTAGGATATATGAACTTTGATCCTAATTGATTGATGCTTGATTTTTCTTCTTGATTAAGTTTCTTACTTCACATTTATTTAATACTTGATCTTATTTTTTGGTTATGGTTAAATGCTAGCTAGTAGCTTGTGATGCATTTGTTGATTTTAACTTTGATTAAGTTCTTTGATTTTTATTTTGGATTAACCTTTGAATTACCTTTGTTTAATTAGATTGATTTTAGTTTTTCTTTTATTTTTTCTAGTTGTTTCATGATTAATTCATCACTTGACCATATCATATCATATTACATTCCATATACTAACCCTTTTGCTTTGTTTTGTGAGGTAGTACTTGAGGAACTTCACACGTTTAGGCATTTAGAACTTTAATCATGTTATTATACTTTTATGGTTCATTCCATTCATTTCCTTTTATGCCTTATATTAGGTCTCCCCCCTTGGTGGGTTTATCATACTTCCCCCTTCCTATTTACAATGTAATAGTGTAGGTTTGTTTATGCTTTTATGGTTGGATGTTTACTTGATTATTAAGAAAGATAAAAAAATGAAAGCGTTTAGAAAACAATTTCAAAATAAAGATAAATAATGCTTGATCCAACGTCAAGTCACTTTTCAAACTTATTAACTTGGCTTGTTTCTCATACCTTACCTTATGATTCCCCTCACACTTCTCATTTACCCTTATCCAATCATTCCATTAACACGAAGCAAGCCTTTATGCTTTCACCATAAGTCGACCGTCTTGCGCATCATCGTCAACCTACCCTAATCTAATCATCACCCTTTCATCCTCTTTTCTTCCTAAGCTAAAACCTTGGTCTTGTACCAAGTGCATTTTCAAACCCCTTTTCTAAATAAACTTGGATGGTTGTGGAGTGGTTAGGCGAAGGCCTTGTCCTATCCCGGGTGTTTGACATTACCGTTAGGGTTCACTGTCTAAACACTTACCTTCCAAAGTAAAATACTTCTTAAATAAAAATGAATAATGTCCTCCTTGTATTGAACTAAAAAGAGAGGATTGAGTGAAGACTTCTTCCTCTCCGAGTATTAGGATGCTCACTTTAGAGTGTGTGGTCTCGATACTCGTCTTTCAATACAAAGACGTGACTATATTCGCCACACCATTTTCAAAGAAAATCTTTTGAGATAAAGAACTGGGTACTACCCGGAGGGGTTCCTATCTGAGGACTTATTTCACCCCTAAAAACAATCATCACAAATCAAATGTGACATCTTGCCTTGATGGTGAAAACCTAATCCTTTTCAAAAAGAGCACGTTATTTCCATCCTACCGCATAACAGGCTAAAGCATAAGTCTCCTTGTGTGTGAACGATAAAACCTATTGATAGGATGTGAACGTTAACGTCGTCCATTAAAAGTAACCAACTGTTGCACCCCAAAATTTGCCCAACCTTTTCTAACCTAGGTTTATGTTTCAATTGCATAATCATTTGCATTGACATCATGTACATAGTGTATTCATCTGCATTGCATAACATAAGCAAGCTATCTTAATCAGGGGATCAAGTGCTATTCTTATCTCAAGAGGCATATCCAAGGGTTTTCATTCATATTCAAGACTACTCAGGTCATCAGGGAAGAATTTGAGCTTTGAAGAGTTGACAGGTTGATCAGTGAGTTCTCCCCTATCTTGAGGTTATTTGGGGATCATCAGAGGGAGTGTGAGCCATGAGCCAAGAGCATGAGGTGTGTATGGATGTTATGAAAAGCCTAGATGATCATCTTTGAGGAGTAACCAAGTCATTGGAATGATTGCAAAAGCCTCAGTTGAAGTCAGTCAACTAGGGTTTTATCTGGGTCAACACTAGGTCAACCCTAGGTCAAAGACTTGTTTTGAAAGGCATCAAGGATCATTTGAAGAATGTGGGATTCATTATTTGCTATATGGATATGGGTATGGGGTTATGCCAAAGAAAAATCAGAAGGAATCAAGGAGAAATGGAGTTACCAAATTAGGGTTTCAGTGTAAAATCCCCTGATTTAGGTCAAACTTCAAAGCAGTGTAACTCAAGATGCAAGCTTCATATGAATTTCTGGTCCACATGAAACTTGTATAGTATATTAATAGCTTTAATTTTAGTGGTGGAAGTCATCAAGATGATTTATACAACTCAAGTTATAGCTCTTGCAAGTTACAGGTCATCTGAGGGCACTGAAATTTGTCTGTAAAAGTTGTCTGTCTTCCAAGCAACTTTTGACCTTCAAGGAGATTTAAAATGGATTTCTGGCCAACATGAGAGTTTTTCCTCATTGTCTTAGCTTTCTAGGAAGGTATGGTATGCCTTCATATGATTTGTGGAACTCTACTTATTTCCTTGGCAAGCAAAGGGTATTTTGGTCATTTGAGAATTACAGGTCATTCTTGGACTATGCCTAAAACTCATACAAGGAAGCTTCAAATGAAAAACTTCACAACATAAAAGTTGCTCAAAATGTCATTTTAAGTCTAGAAAAGAGGTCATGGAAGTTTTGAAATGCATAGAACTCAAATTGATAAAAGTTGGTAGAAAATGACTTAAAAATGGCATATAACTTGAAAAAGTTCAAATGGAAAATTGGTTTGGGCCATCTATAAATCCAAAATGGGTCATGCAATATACCAAATTGATTCCAAACAACATTTTAGAGACTTTGGTTCAGCCACATTTTTGAGTTAAGGCTTAAATTTTGGAGTTGCTTTGTAAATCCATGACTTGCATAATAAGGTACAAATGCCAAACTTAATGAAATGCAAAGAATAAGCTTGCTATGCATCTAGATCTTTCCAATAACTCATGTAAGGAGATTTTCAAGCATAATTGAAGGGTTGTACCAAGTCTAGGCATGAGATATCATAAGAGATGAGATAAAGGATCATATCATGACATGATAAATTCCACACTCTCCTAGAGGGATCCAGAATGTTCTAGGCATTTCCATCATCATCTATATAATGAATTGGGATCATTGGTGGAAAAGGTTGGTGAAAAGAGAGAGAGAAAAGTGAGAATTTCATTGTTGCTTCAATTGTAAGAAAGAGTGGAACTCCATATTCAGCATCAATTCAATTGATTCTTCTTCTTCATTCATGATTCATTGATCTGGTTGAGTGCATAGAAGCTGCTTCAGAGGCTTATCCATGGAGGATTGAAGAGTTAGGGTTGAAATTTCAAGGATCCATATCAGATTTGAATCTCATACTACAAGCTGCTTCACACGATTTCTCTGCATACAGAAAGTTTAATACATCCTAAGGACCATTCTTGAAGATTTGCCAAGCTTGAAGTGCAAGAATCCATAACTGTTTTCACCAAATTTCAAGGTATGCAATCCAATTCGTGTACCCTTAATTATGCTATATTAGTGTTTGTTTTTAGGTTAGAAGTGTTAGGTTAGGGTAGAGGATCATATATGAAAACTGTTAGAGCCATTAGTGATGATTTGAGTTAGGGCAGTCAAACTTTCATGATCAAGAATTCATAGGTTAGGGCATATTAACCTTAGTGTAATAGCATAGAATAATGAGTGCAACGCATAGAGTACATTAGTGTAAGAGTTATCAAGAATCTTCAAAGTGCATGACAGGGATATTTCTTTGTGCCCAAGATTTCCAGCCATCAGGTTTTGCATAGGAGTGAGTTTTAAGAGGAACTAATACCATGGTTGTGTAGAGGGGAAGAAGTAGATTAATTTTGGCTTTGGAAGTTTTTAATTTCATTGAGAATTGAGAGAGCAAGAGGAGCTGGAAGGTGTGAGCATGAAATACAAAACCTGAAAACCCTAATGTTCACGTGGAGAAGATAAACTTTTAGCCGTCAGATTAAGTCCAAATATTTGACCTCCAAGACCAATCCAATGGCCCTCATTCAAACTTGAGAAACGGAGGGAAAGAATAAGCTGCAACGCAGCGTTTCAATAAGTAACCTGACCTGGGCCTAACCAATTGTTGTTATTCACACCCTCCCCATACAGCCCAATCAAAAATACACTGTGAATTGTTGCTATTTGAACCCCGCGCGCTCTCTCTCTCTTTTTGTTTTTTTTTCTGATTTAATTTCCTAACTGGGCTTAACGCAATTGATATCTGCGCCCCCACTTCATGGCCCGTCAGGCAATAATAACTGGGCGCATTACCAGTCACACCCCCTCCCAATTTAATTCATTTCTTTGATTTTATTTTTCTTTTATATTTTTAGCATCTTTAAAAAATCATATAAAATTGGAAAATTGATATTTTTCATTTCTTGTTTTTTCTATAGATCAATAATTCTGTTAAGAAAAATAATAAATAATAAAAATAGCATTTTATTTTGTTTTAGTATTTTTTGTGTATTTTTCTTTTTAATAGCTTTTTAAGTGATTTAGTTTAGCACTTAATTTTGTTGATTTTAGTTCAATTAGCTCCCCTTAGATTTAGGGTCCATTCTTTTTAGGGTGATTAACTTAGGACTTTAGCTCCCTCATAGGATTTAATTCATAATTTTAGGATTAATTTTTAGATGATTTGATTAGGTGAGACTAGAGTGGTCAAAATTAGGGTTTTAAGTGAACATAGGTGAGATAGATCATTTCTTTTAGGGATTTTAATTTGATTTTGGGGTATGGGACTATAGGGGTTATGGGTAGATAATAGATCCCTTAGAAAATATTAGGCTTCCCCTATTGCTATTAGTATATTGCTTGTATTTGATTGATTGTGTGGTGTGCCCTCTTTAGGGTTATTATTTGACTGTGTGGGGTATTGGGCTTGCTTGGGGCTTGGGGTTTGAGCTGAAGACTGTGTTGATGAAGCCCATTTGAAGATCAAAAAGAATGAAGACCAACTTCCAGAGTTGATGAGGAGTATCTCTTGCTGGCAGCTGATGAAGGTTATAGGATCTAGGAGTTAGGCAGAGCTCTAGAATAGAAAACTTGATTCACAAACATGGAAGGTCTTGATTGCCTCCATCCCTCTCTATGATGCAGAGTCTCTCTAAGACACTCACCTCCTTTCTTTGGAAGGCTTGGTGATAGTGTCTAAGAGATAGAACTCTTGAGAGAAATATTCTATGTGTTGTTGGCAGTCTGTTTGCCACCCTTGGTGGTCAACTAATTGCTTAACACCCAGTTCATTCTTGTGATTGGTTCCTCAGCTGGGAGATTAGGACTTGAAGAAAAGCCATTGGGAGATTGAAGATAGAGACCTTGCTTGAAGACAGATGCTGATGAAGACTGCTTTGCTGTTTAGCTTTTGCTGTTGATAATTCTTGATGTATTGATTGAATTTCCCTGACTGTATTGCTTGTTGTTTAACCTGTTAGGTTGAAAGTGAATTCTGTTCACTTTTGCCTATTGTTTTCTAGGTTCGAGGTTGAGTGGGACTCCCTTGCCTCGCTTGTATTGTTGCATCCATGCATTTTACTGCTTTATTGTATATATCTGTTGTTTCGGTTTCCGTCTATTCCCTTAGGATCTCTGTTTCTCTCTGCGCAAGAGAGGAGCATGATAGACAGTAGGTCTTAACCCATGCATGATAACATTAGGGTAGATTTTATCCCCTTTTCCAACCCTAGGATTTGTAGAGTGTCGTCTCTTCTTTCTTCAAAACAACAGAAAAATATTAATAAAGGTTATAACAGAAATCAATTCATTTCTTCCGTCAAAAGATTTGAACGAACACAAACCTTTTTGCAATAAGAAAACCCTTGTTTAAGGTGAGATTTTTCATAAAAGACACTTGAACAGCTTGTGTCGTGCGTAGCCCGAACTACGTTTGCTCTGATCTTCCATGCTGTGTGGAAGTACGTAGGCATAGGATGCGATATCCTAGCGAGCAACCTTCACCCACCTTCACCCGTAGTTAGGCGAACTACGTTGACTCTGATTTCTCGTCCCAGACGGGAATACGTAGGCATAAAGTGCGATGCTTTGCCGAGTCATGTTTTCTTTTCTTTTCAGGCCTCATCCTTTAGTGTAGATAGAAGTGTAATCCATACAAACCAAGCAAGCGTGGATCCCGTCGAGTACGACGGACGTGAGGGGTGCTAATACCTTCCCCTTGCGTAACCGACTCCCGAATCCAGGTTTTGGTTGCGATGACCATACCTTTTCCCGTCTTTGCGTTAGGTTTACTTCGAGCGTTTCCTTTCCCTCCTTTGGGATAAATAACGCACGGTGGCGACTCTTCTGTTCAGCCGGCGCCGATTTTCGCAGTAGCGACAGCTGGCGACTCTGCTGGGGATCCAACGTCCCCTGGCTGCTAAGGACTGCGATAGTTCCTTATGCATTTGGGATCCAACGTCCCTTGAGCGAGTCAATCCTAGCGCTTGTTTTCCCGTCGAGGATTTTGTATGGATTTATATTTCTGTCATTTACTTTCAGCATTATATTATTGTTATTATTGCTGTATTGGGGTGTGACGGGTGTTCTATGATTGAGAGATAAGCCGGACCTGGGCTTGAGTGCACCTAGAATTAGAGTGGAAATTAGTGGGTGCGCACGTGCTTTGCATGTCCTAGTGTCCCACGAAATCCACACTCAGACGAGGTTCTTCTGGTTGGCCTCCTGTCCTGCCCTTTGGGTGGCTCGGGTTGCTGGTTAGTTGGATTGTCGACTCTGGGGACCGATCATTTGGAAGTTGGCTAAGTGAGGCCTCTTCAGGATTTGATGATGCCACTCCTTCTGGGAATCGTATCATCAACCCTGAAAGTCTGTGACGCCGACGACCGCATAGGATGCCATACCTTTGCCAGTTATAGGGACATCTACCTGTGAGAGGGTTTGGGGTTATGCAGGTAACTTGACCTTCAGACTACCGGTTCATTTCTCATGAGATACAGGATTGTGGATATTTTGTGGGCTGTTATCAGGGTCTGTCAGAGACCAGGTGTGGGTTATATTATTGGGTCTATCCGAGACCAGGCTGGAGTTCTTTGTGAGGTCTGTCTGAGACCAGGGTTTGATGAGTATTGGAGGGTCTGTCTGAGACCTGTTCTTGGTGTGACTTGGGCTTCTTATTCAGGGCACTTGATCCCCTGTTGCATGTTGCATACATTGCATTGTTTGCATAATCATTATCATTGCATCCCATTAACGTGTGTCTGTGCTGCAGGTGCATTTGCATATTCCCTGGTTCTAGTGTCTGGACTTCTGAGTATTGATCATGGCTGGTTTAAGGATGACAGTTGCCTACAAGCTACCTATCCCTGATATTACTCCCCTCCTGGGCCTGACTTCTCTTGCTGATGAGGATGTCCGTAGAAGCTTCAGGCAGAGTTACGGACGGCTGTTGAGTTTGGTTCGCAAATCAACTGATGATGAATTGAACGGGCTGTACACGCTGATGCAATTCTACGACCCCGCTTTGAGATGTTTTACATTTGCTGATTTTATCTTGGGGCCCACCATGGAGGAGTATGTAGAGTTTACTGAGCTGCCGGTACAGAATGCAGTTCCTTTTATTCACTCTGCCGCAGAGCCCAAGTTAGAGGATTTAGCTAAGGCCTTGCACATGAATGCTTCTGAGTTGTTGATGACTTCTTGGCGAGGGGTTCCAGGTTTCTCTCTCCAGTTTCTGGTTGGTAAGGCTCAAGAATACGCCAAGAATGGGTGTTGGGTGGTCTTTAACGCTGTTTTGGCTCTATGCATTTATGGGATAGTGCTGTTTCCCAATTTCCCAAACTTCGTGGACATGGATGCATTTCATCTGTTTGCTGCTGGCAACCCGGTACCCACACTGATCGGGGACTTCTACTATTCGATGCACTACAGAAATGAGAACAGGAGAGGCAAGAATGTCTCTTGTTGTGTGCCTTTGTTGTACATGTGGCTTAAGAGCCATCTTCCCCTGAAGGGACCTTTTGTGGATAGTGCAACTACAGCTGACTGGCCAGAGCGTATGATGAGGCTGTCTTCTGAAGACATTGAGTGGTTTGACCAAGATTTGTTGGGGTCTGAGCTTATTTTCAGTTGTTCTGGGTATCCTAATGTTCCGTTGATAGGGAGAAAAGGGTGCATCAATTACAACCCATCTCTGTTTGTTCGCCAGTTTGGATATGCGTTGAAGAACCCTCCTCGGGAGGAAGAAGTACAGGAATCTCTGTACTTCACCGGCGATTTGAATGGAGAGTTACTAGCCAAGCTTCAGCATGCCTGGAGGCGTATTAACAGAAGAGGGAAACCACTGTTGGGGAAGAATGATTGTCAGGCTTACACACCCTACCAAGTTTGGATCCGAGAGAGGGCAAGACAGTTACTGATGCCATTTCCAGCTGCACCAGTCCCTGTTTATATTCCGGTGGAAGAACCAACCACTGTCACCAGGGAGGCCTACGAGCGAGTTGTGAAAGAAAAGGAAGCCTTGATGAAGATTAATGAAGAGCTAGAAAAGGAGCTGGCTCAGATGCGGAGTGAGAAGAACAAGGTTGTGCATGCTTTCCAACAGCAGATCGGACTAGTAAACAGGCTAGGTGCCGAGTTGACTGAGGAGAAAAAGAAGCGCGAACGTTTGGGTCAAGAGTTCAGAAGCTCTCATGACATGTTGGAGTCCAAAAAGAAAGCACTCGACGCCGCTCACCGAGAAATCTCTTCTTGTAACAAGACGTGGAATGCTACGCTAACCAACAACAAAAAGAGGGAAGATAAATTGAAGCAGCAAATTTCTGAACTCGAAGAGCAGTTGAAGGCTAGCATTAAGAAGCATGAAGAGGAGGTAATGGCCAGATATAGTCTCCAGAATGCATTGAACAAGGCCATCGAAGGCAGGAACGAAGCTGTGTCTCAGAAGCGGAAGTTAGAGGATCGCTTCGGAGAAGGGGCATGGGAGGAAACCGCTGGTGACGTGCGACGTGTTCTCAAACGAAGAAATCAACTTGCCGAGGGGCTGCTTACCCGACCAAGTCATCCAGAGACTAAGAAGTTACTAGAAGAGTACCAGGCTCATGGGTGTACTTGACCATTTCATATATTAATGTTTATGCTTTATTTGCATTCGTGCTGGCCATCACCAGGATTGTTGGTTGAGGTCATGCCTTCTTATTGTATACTCAGTGATATTGTATTCTTGGATTTCTCTGCAATATACGAGGTTTTCTATGACTCGGCTCCAATCACTGTCTTGCTAGCACTGTCACTGCACTGGCACATTCACACTAGAATCGGGGAATGATAATCCCTAATGCACAGACACATATTGCATTTTGCATACATACTCATATTTGCATTACAGGTTTGTGATCCGTGTATCTTATCTCCTGCATCCGTTTCAGGTATTTTCAGGATTGCAGAAAAGCGGGTCCACCGTTACTCTACAAGGACTAACCAGAAGAAGATCATGGACAACGTGTAGAGTGAAATGCAAGAGATGCGTGACAGGATGGCCCTGCTCATGCAAACCATGGAGACCATCGCCAAAGGACAAGAGCAGCTGCAGAGTCTGGTTCAACCGATAGTCGCATGGGCTGAAAACAACGGGACACCGCATGGTGAAAATATTGCTGCTTCCCCCCGAATTGAGAACCGTCAAAGTGCTGATGCTATTCCCGTAACCGGTTTGAATGCTGGAGAAACAGGTCCTGTAGGTGGAGGTGGGAACACCGGTAATATGAATGCCAATACAGATACTGCTGGGGTGTTTGTGGGTAATGTCAACCAGGGTTTCAATGGGGGCGTCGAGAATGTCGGAATGAATGGTATTAATGGTAACCAGGGCTTCAATGGTGTGAATATGGGGTATGGCAGCATTGCTGGCGCTAAGGCTGGGTTTGGTGGCCATGGTTATGGTAATCTTGGATATGGAACTGGTGCATACAACACTCAAGAGATGGGCAATCTGAGGTATGACCCCAGGTACTTCCAAACGGGTCTGGGCCGTGATGCAGATTATGTTGGATACGATGCAGTACCTCGCTGGGAGGATCGTCAGAAGGATGTATTCTCTGGGCAGATGGAGGGTTATGAAAGGGCTAGGGATGACAACCATCGGATGAGATTGCTAGAAGAGAAGGTGAACGGATTGGCCAGCCAGAATGCTCTTGGGCTGGATATGTCAAATATGGGGTTAGTCCCAGGGTTGAGGGTCCCGCTGAAATTCAAAGCACCGTCATTTGATAAATACAAAGGGGATACATGCCCTAGGGTGCATGTGCGCGCATTTTACAGGCGCATGTCTGCGTATTCTGAGGATGAAAAGATGCTAATGCACTTCTTCCAGGATAGCCTGTCAGGGCCATCGCTGGAGTGGTACATGAGCTTGGAGCCTACTCAGATCAGGAGTTGGAAAGAGCTGGCAGAGGCTTTTGTTCGACATTACCAATATAATAGTGATCTCGCCCCTAACCGAGTCCAGTTGCAGAGTATGTCTCAAAAGTCTAGCGAGAGCTTTAAGGAATACGCCCAGAGGTGGCAAGATCTGGCTGCTAGGGTGCATCCTCCGATGGTGGAGCGCGAAATGATGGATATGTTCATAGGAACTTTTTCTGGAATGTACTATGACCGTTTGCTCAATTTTTCGATGAGTACTTTCTCTGAGTTGATCTTGATGGGGGAGCGCATTGAAAACGGGGTAAAGATTGGTAAAATTCAAGCGGGTGAGTCCAGTTCTGCAGGAGGTAATAAGAAGACGTTTGGTGGTAAAAGGCAGGGTGATACCAACGCTGTATACAATGCTCGACGAAGGAATAAAAGTCAGAACTGGCATCAGCAGTCACAGGTTGCAAGTGTAACCATTCTAGGACCTTCTCAGCAGCAGAGACAACAACCACCGCAGCAGGCTCAGCAGCAGCCTAATAATAATCAGCGCAGACTTCAGAACCCACGACCGAGGAGAGTATTCGAGGTACCACCGGTATCATATGCAGAACTCCTTCAAACTTTGTTGAAATTGCAGCTAGTCGAGAAGAGGACCTTAGCACCACCAACCGGCCAGCCACCAGTCGGATATGATGTTAATGAACACTGTGACTTCCATTCGGGTGCACCAGGGCACAATATTGAAAATTGCCTAGCTTTCAAGCATAAAGTACATGATTTGCTTGATAGTACGACTATTAACTTCGGGAAGGAAGGTCCCAATATCACGCAGCAGCCAATGCCCAAGCATGGTGGGGCTGGGGCCAATGCAATCCTGGCGGATGATGAGTTGAACTTGGTTTCGGAGGTGAGCGAGTTGAAAACCCCTTTGAGTTACGTAAAGCAGCGTTTATTGAAAGGAGGTGTCTATCCCGGTTGCAGTGAAGAGTGTGTTGACTGTTTGGTTCAACCCGAGGGCTGTGAGAAGTTGAAAAGGGGAGTTCAAGGTTTGATTGATGAAGGAACCTTGCAGTTCGACAGGTTTGTGGGGCGAGGGAAGTCTGTCGAGGCAGAATCTGAAGAAGAGCGCAGGGAGGTTGCTACGATCACCATTCCGTTCAAATCAGTGACAATTTCGGCATCATCGAAAAGGCCGACCATTACTATTACTAAGGCTAAGCCTGTCCCTTATGAAAGCACAAAAGCAGTCCCGTGGAGCTACGGTGCTGAGGTGTATTGCAATGGGGAAAAGATTGACTTGAATGACCCGCCAGCGGGATCCGTGGATAACATAGTGGGAGCGGGTGGTATAACCCGGAGCGGAAGAATTTTTACTTCACCTGAGGTTGAAGCAGAGAGGCTTGCCAGGGGTAAGAACAAAGTTGTTGAGGGGGAATCTTCGGGGAGTAAAGAGAAAGAGCCGATAACCAAAGATGTGGAAGAATTCATGAGGTTGATCCGCAAAAGTGATTACAAGATTGTAGAGCACCTGCAGCAGACCCCGTCAAAGATCTCCATATTATCGCTGCTGTTGTGTTCTGAAGCGCATAGAAATGCCTTATTGAAGGTACTTGAGACATCCTTCGTGCCGCAAGAGATTTCAGTTAATCAGTTGGAGGGAGTTATGGCACATGTTAACGCTGGGCATGGTCTGGGATTCACGGATTTTGATCTAACGCCTAGAGGGCGTGATCATAATAATGCCTTGCACATCTCTATCGAATGCAGGGGCACCATTTTATCCCATGTGCTGGTAGACACTGGGTCCTCGTTGAACGTGTTACCAAAGAAATCCCTGTTGAAATTAGATACTCGGGGGTTGTTGTGCACCCCTAGTGATTTGGTGGTGAGGGCCTTTGACGGAACGAGGAGGTCGGTATTCGGGTCAATAACGTTACCTATCCAGGTAGGTCCGGAGGTGTTTGATACAGTGTTTTACATCATGGACATCCAGCCTGCATATAGCTGTTTGATCGGGAGACCTTGGATTCATGCCACTGGGGCAGTAACTTCTACGCTCCATCAGAAGCTGAAGTATATGGTTGAGGGGAGTATTGTGACGGTGTGTGGCGAAGAGGATATCCTAGTCAGTCATTTGTCTTCCTTCAAGTACGTGGAGGTAGATGGAGAGATCCATGAAACGCTGTGTCAGGCGTTCGAAGGGGTGAAGGTTAAAGAAGAAGCTCCAGTAAAGAGTGAAGGGCAAGTGGTGGTCGTCTCCTCATATAAAGAAGCCAAGGCGTTGGTACAAGCAGGAGAGACTCAGAAGTGGGGGCAGGTTCTAGACATCCCAGTGAAGCAAGATAGATATGGCTTGGGGTACCGCCCATCTCCCTCGCAGAGTGCGCCTAAGTACAAGGGACCTGTGGTGTTCACGCCCGGAGGAGTTAGCTGCGAAAGGATCAATGCCGTGTCTGATACGGAGGAAGTGGATAGCGATTGTGACATGGACGCATGGATTCGACCCAGCACGCCGGGGCAAAGCCTATGCAACTGGTCCATCCAGGACGTCATCCAAGTCACCAAACAGTAATGCATTGTTTTTTCAATCATTGTATGATCACATGCCTTGCCCGGGGCATCGATGATCTTGTCTTAGGGCCTAACTGTTTACCTGTATGTTTGCATGATCAATAAATGACGGCGTTTTTTACATTCAAATGTTGAGATCCTTTTCTTTCTGTTTTTTATTTTTCAATAAAATGGCAGCGTGGTTATGCATTTTGCTTGTACATCATTTTGAAACACTTAACCGTTTCCCTCGCAGGATTCATGAATTTTCAGATGACATCGACCAAAAACTTCCTATGACTCGTTTAGACTTCGAGCATCCGATCTTCCAAGCTGAGGAGGAGATTGTGGAGGATAGTAACTTACCAGAAGAGCTTAGTCGGTTATTGAAGCAAGAGGAGAGAGTCATTCTGCCTCACCAGGAAGAGATTGATATTGTCAACTTGGGGTCTGAAGAATGCGTCAGGAATATCCGTATAGGGGCCGCGTTGCAAGTGGACATCAAGCAGGAGCTTATTGAGATGTTGCGTGAATACAGTGATATATTTGCTTGGTCCTACGAGGACATGCCGGGTTTGGATACTGATATGGTTGTTCATCGTCTGCCGTTGAAGGAAGATTGTCCGCCTGTGAAGCAGAAACTCCGAAGGACTCATCCTGACATGGCCGTAAAGATAAAGGAAGAAGTGCAGAAGCAATGGGATGCTGGGTTCCTGGCTGTTACCACTTATCCCACTTAGGTCGCTAATATCGTGCCTGTGCCAAAGAAAGATGGCAAGGTTCGAATGTGTGTTGATTATAGGGATCTAAACAAAGCGAGCCCGAAAGATGATTTCCCACTGCCGCATATTGATGTGTTAGTTGACAACACGACTTAGTTTTCAGTGTTTTCCTTCATGGATGGCTTTTCAGGGTACAACCAGATCAAAATGGCGCTGGAGGATATGGAAAAAACGACCTTTATCACCCCGTGGGGAACCTTCTGTTATAAGGTGATGCCCTTTGGTTTGAAAAATGCTGGGGCAACGTACCAGCGGGCTATGACAACGCTTTTTCACGACATGATGCACAGAGAGATTGAGGTGTATGTTAATGACATGATTGCCAAGTCTCAAACAGAGGAAGAACATCTGGTTAATCTGCTGAAGTTGTTCAAGAGGCTGAGGAAGTTCAGGCTGAGGCTGAATCCTAATAAATGTACCTTCGGAGTAAGATCCGGGAAGCTACTGGGGTTCATTGTGAGCAAGAAAGGAATCGAGGTCGATCCTGTAAAAATAAAAGCAATACAAGAGATGCCAGCACCGAGAACAGAAAAAGAAGTTCGTGGGTTCTTAGGGAGGTTGAACTACATTGCTAGGTTCATCTCTCACCTAACGACCACGTGTGAACCATTATTCAAGCTGTTAAAGAAAGATCAAGCGGTGGTCTGGAACGACAATTGCCAAAGGGCATTTGAAAAGATAAAAGAATACTTGCAGGAACCTCCGGTGTTAATACCCCCAATAGCGGGACGACCACTGATTATGTATCTGACGGTTCTTGAGAACAGTATGGGTTGTGTTCTCGGTCAACATGACGAGACAGGAAGGAAAGAGCATGCAATTTACTACTTGAGTAAAAAGTTCACGGATTGTGAATCTCGATACTCCATGCTCGAAAAGACGTGTTGTGCATTGGCGTGGGCTGCCAAACGTCTAAGACAGTACATGCTGAATCATACGACCATGCTGATACCGAAGATGGATCCGATCAAATATGTATTTTAAAAGCAAGCGCTCTCTGGAAGGATTGCTAGATGGCAGATGGTATTGACAGAATACGATATTCAGTATGTTTCCCAGAAGGCCATTAAGGGAAGTGTTCTGTCCGAATATCTCGCCGAACAGCCGATTGAGGATTATCAGCCTATGAAGTTTGAGTTTCCTGATGAGGACATAATGTACTTGAAAGCTAAATATTGTGATGAGCCGTTGCCTGGTGAAGGTCCTGAGCGGAGTTCCCAATGGCAATTGATTTTTGACGGGGCTGTCAATTCGTACGGTAGCGGGATCGGGGCAATCATTACAACTCCCCACGGGTCGCACATCCCGTTCACAGCCAGATTGACTTTTCCAGTGACGAATAACGAAGTCGAGTACGAAGCTTGTATTACGGGGTTAGAGGAGGCTATTGATCTAAGGATCAAGAATCTGGATGTATATGGGGATTCAGCGCTAGTGGTGAATCAGATTAAGGGAGAGTGGGAGACACGCCAACCTAATCTGATACCGTACATGAATTATGCGAGAAGGTTGCTACCTTTCTTTGATAAAGTAGAGTTTCATCATGTACCTCGGGCGGAGAATCAAATGGCAGACACCCTTGCAACATTATCCTCGATGTATAAGGTCAACTACTGGAACGAGGCTCCCAGGATTGTCATCTCTCGCCTTGATAGGCCGACTTTTGTGTTTGCAATCGATGAAGCATCTAACGGTAAACCTTTGTACTTCGATATACAGAATTTCCTGAAGAACAAGGAATATCCGGCTGGGGCATCCAGTCGTGATCAGAAGACTCTAAGGAGATTAGCAGGCAACTTTTATCTGAATCCCGACAGCGTTTTGTATAGAAGGAACCACGATTTGGTACTCCTCAGATGTGTAGACGAGAAGGAAGCCAACTTGCTCATGGAAGAGGTCCATGAAGGAACTTTTGGTACACATGCTGGTGGGCATGCTATGACTCGAAAGTTGTTGCGGGCAGGGTATTACTGGTTAACGATGGAAACTGACTGTTTCAAGTTTGCCAAGCGGTGTCACAAGTGCCAGATCTATGCAGATAAGATCCATGTGCCCCCCAGTCCACTGAATGTTATGGCTTCTCCGTGGCCTTTCTCCATGTGGGGAATCGATATGATTGGCAAGATTGAGCCTACTGCTTCTAATGGGCATCACTTCATTCTGGTCGCGATCGATTACTTCACCAAGTGGGTGGAAGCAGCATCTTACGCCAATGTGACGAAGCAGGTGGTGGCCAGATTTATCAAGAAGGATATAATTTACAGATACGGTATTCCCGAGCGGATCATTACTGATAATGGTTCGAATCTGAACAATAAGATGATGAGGGATCTTTGTCGGGATTTTAAGATCGAACATCATAATTCATCTCCCTACAGACCCAAGATGAATGGCGCTGTTGAGGAGGCCAACAAGAACATAAAGAAGATTGTTCAGAAGATGGTGGTAACGTATAAGGATTGGCATGAGATGTTGCCGTTCGCTTTGCACGGTTATCGCACGATGGGGCGTACATCAACTGGGGCAACACCGTTCTCATTAGTATATGGCACGGAGGCCGTCCTGCCATTGGAGGTTGAGATACCATCTTTGAGGGTTTTACTTGATGTTAAGCTGGACGAGGCAGAATGGGTGAGAAGTAGATTGAATCAGCTGAGCTTGATAGACGAGAAGAGACTGGCATCCATTGCACATGGTAGGCTGTATCAGAGCCGGATGAAGAAAGCATTCGACAAGAAGATTCGACCTCGAAGCTTTCAGACGGGTGATCTTGTGCTGAAGAAGATTCTCCCACCGCAATCAGATCACAGGGGCAAATGGACTCCCAATTACGAAGGTCCATACGTCGTGAGAAAGGTCTTCTCCGGAGGAGCCTTATTGTTATCCACCATGGATGGTGAAGACTTTTCGTCCCCTGTGAACTCGGACGCAGTTAAAAAATACTTTGCTTAAAATTGACCCGCTGGACAGTAAAAAGAGAGTCCAGGCAAAAATGGGGCATCCTGGCGAACCAAAAAACAGAATAAAAAGGTTCGGGCAAAAGTTAGGGATAAAATGGAAAAATGTACACCCGCGAAGTCGAAAACCTACACTGGGCGGCTTCGGCAAAAAAGGGTATCCCGGTGAATCGAAAACCCGCAAAGGGCGATTCACGCAAAAGTTAGGGATTTGAGAAGCAAATGACTGCGGTCCGAGGTTGATACTTCATTGCTAGTGGTTTGGGAGCATCTGGGGGTCAACTATCCAAAGCAATTTCTTCTGAAGACAGAGATCGGGGAAGTGTCAGAGTCCGACGAGTCATAGGAGGATCGGTTCATGGTGTTCGTCTGTAACACGTTGCCGACATGTGTACAAATTTTATTCTGTATACTTCTGCATTTTGTTTATGTGTGACTACCTCTTTTCAGGAGTTGCATCTGATGTAGAAATCTTGCCTATTCTCAGGCCGTTATCAATAAAGTGTTTTGTTCAGTGTAGTGTGTGACTTTGGTTTTAATTTTACAGTTTTGTTTGTAAAAAGCGCCGATGTTTTCGATAAACTTACATGCGTGTAAACAGGCGGGCCTCGGCCGATGATTGTTAAAACCGAAAATTACCTTAATGGTTGTCGTGGGCGATTACCAATATGTTCCTTTTTTTGCATAGATTGCCTTGTGTTTGCTTGTTGACTTTTGCAGGTATTCAAAAGCTCGCAAAGTTCCCCGCCAGAGTCCATGGCAGACTGGTACCCTCTCCAGAGGTTGAATGTTGTGTCCTTCCCCGGTGAAGTCGCCCCAGGAAAAATTGGGTGTTGTCTCCCCAGGAGAGTGGAGATTGCGTCAAAGGAAAAGATCAATGTATCTTCAGTTCAGAATCGGCTTGTCAAGCAGAGCAGAGTCCACCCCAGTGAAGGTCAAGACGGATATGATTAATTTCCCCAAAGAGTTTCTTGTGTGGTGCAAATCAGAGCACACCGGTTAATCCCCAGCTCAGTGATAGCAGGATGAAGTATCCCCACAGGGCGTAATCAGAGTGTTGATGCCTTTGAAAGCAGTTCCCAGGATTGCTTTTCTCTTTCCTCAGCAGGTTGATCCTTCCTCGTCAGGATGATCATTTTTCAGCAGAGTTTGAAGTTTTGAGTTTGTGAGCTACTTTCCCAGCAGGATGGTCATCCCCAGCGGAGTTAGTTCATCTTTCCAACATTTATTTTGTTGGAAGGGTATCGGCAGTATTCCGGTCATCCCCAGCGGATCCAGTGTGTCTTCAGCATTTATTTTGCTGAAGTAACTCTTTGCATAAGCATGCATCATGAGCATTTGCATTTTACACGAGTACGTAGCATTTCCATGGTGTGTGGAAGCATTACGTCATTATCAAACGCGCATTTTTGAAACATAAGCCAGGTTGGTTACCTCGTCCGTTTCAGACATGTTGTTCCTTGCCGATAAGAGAAATCGTGATTCAGGAGGATGCTGTTTTATGGTCAAAGTACGCAGTGATTGTATTTGTACCATATACGGGGTCCATATTGTAAGGCACGCAGTGATCGTGTTGATTTTTAGATGTTGATTTGTGGCCCAAGTACGCAGTGATCGTATTTGTACCATCTATGGGGTTCATGTTGTAGGACACACAGTGATCGTGTTAATCTCGGTATGTGTATCTGTGGTCGAATGGCGCAGTGATCGTATTCGTCCCGATCTAAGAAGATTGTTTTGTAAGGCACGCAGTGATCGTGTTGGTATCGTCTCGGGGTTTTATTGGGCAGGACGCGCAGTGATCGTGTTCACTCTATTGGTGGTGCAGGACACGCAGTGATCGTGTTTACCATATCACATGATGTTTGTTGGTCGATATATACAGTGATCGTATTCGTCCGTTATACGGGTTGGTTATAGGGTGAGGCACGCAGTGAACGTGTTCATCTGGTTGTTTGTGGCCGAAGTACGTAGTGATCGTATTCGTCCCATGTTTGAAGGCACGCAGTGATCGTGTTTCCTCCAGTCAAGAGGGCCGGGACATGAAGCGCGCAGTGATCGCGTTCACCCTATGTATGGTTAGAATATGCAGTGATCGTATTCGTCCAGTTATGTGGGTTAGTTGAGACACGCAGCACGCAGTGATCGTGTTTTCTCCAGTCAAGAGGATCGTGGCTCAGAATGCGCAGTGATCGTGTTCAAACACGCAGTGATCGTATTCGTATGGCACGTAGTGATCGTGTTGATAGTACCATGGGAACTTGTGATGCGGAGCATGTAGTGATCGTGGCTATCGTATCTGTTGGTTTTGTTGGTCGGCATATGCAGTAATCGTATTCGTCCTATTGCATGGGTTGGTTTTGTGGCACACGCAGTGATCGTGTTGATTTTATCAGGGGGTTTGTTGGTCGAGATGCGCAGTGATCGTACTCGTCCTATTGCAGCACACGCAGTGATCGTGTTCATCATGTTTGCGGTCGAAGCACGCAGTGAACGTGTTCGCCTCTTCTATGTGGATTTATTCCGGCCGGCACGCAGTGATCGTGTTGGTCCCATTATGTGATTTTGTTTGCGGCATCAAGACGTGTAGTGATCGTGTTCTCTTCTGTCAAGAGAGTTGTGACGCAGGGCACGCAGTTATCGTGGTCATCGTTAGGTTGTGGGGATTTGTGGTAGAATACGCAGTGATCGTGTTCGTCATGTCATATTCCCCTAGCAGAGTTGCTTGATCAAGCACTTCTCTTTCTCCCCAGCCGAGTCTCTATCGGAGTACGGTGGAAATAGCATGATGCACATTTTGGGTGGTTACCCACAATTACCCCAGTAGAGACGTAATCCCCAATGGGGTGGTCTTCAACGAGATACTTGGTTAAGTTCCTCGTAGTCCCCGGCAGGGTATTCTTTGACAAGTCGCTTGGTTAAGTCACTTGTATTCCCCCGGCTGAGTCTTTCTCAGGATGCTGTGGAGTCAGTATTAGAAGACGGTAATGCAGTTTGTGGGTAGTTACTCGTAATTTCCCCAGCAGAGTTATGTGCTCCAGCAGGGTGTTACTTCAATGAGTTAATTGTTTAAGTCCCCAGCAGGGTATTCGCCACAGGAGTTGTTTGGTTAAATTCCTCGTATTTTTCAACAAGGTTATTCTCGTCAGGGTGCTTGGTTAAGTTCCCAATTTCCCCAGCAGGTGTTTGACGGCAGTCGTCGGAATTGTCCTCTCAGAGTTGCTTGGTCAAGTTTCTCGTGTCCCTGTAAGATGCTCGTTCAGATACGAATGGAAGGTTGGTAAGTGAAATCAGCATTGTCTTGTTTAGTTAAGCGTTTGCTCGTTTCTTCAGGATACGAAAGGTTGATCAGTGAAGTCAACATGACAAGTGAAGTCACTATTCTCCCGCTGGTTAGCGTGGGCTCGGTTGATAAGTGAGATCAACAGAGGTTGATAAGTGATATCAACAATTTCTCATTGTTTGGTGTATGCTCATTTCTTCGGAATAGAGTGGTCTGCGGACAATATCAGAATATTCCACAAAATAGATTGACAGAGGAGTGGCTAGTTGTTGCCGTGACAACAGAAGTCATTTCCCTGAAGGGTTTTCCCCAAGCAGTAGTCGTATGAAATTTATTTTTGCGGTTGGCAAATTTCCGGGTTCTTTCGTATTCAACCGTCTCGTACCTCGAATGTCTGAAGGTTGCGCGCTCTTCATTCAGCCGGGTCCAAGCCGCTTGAATAGGGGCAGCTGTTGCACCCCAAAATTTGCCCAACCTTTTCTAACCTAGGTTTATGTTTCAATTGCATAATCATTTGCATTGACATCATGTACATAGTGTATTCATCTGCATTGCATAGCATAAGCAAGCTATCTTAATCAGGGGATCAAGTGATATTCTTATCTCAAGAGGCATATCCAAGGGTTTTCATTCATATTCAAGACTACTCAGGTCATCAGGGAAGAATTTGAGCTTTGAAGAGTTAACAGGTTGATCAGTGAGTTCTCCCCTATCTTGAGGTTATTTGGGGATCATCAGAGGGAGTGTGAGCCATGAGCCAAGAGCATGAGGTGTATATGGATGTTATGGAGAGCCTAGATGATCATCTTTGAGGAGTAACCAAGTCATTGGAATGATTGCAAGAGCCTCAGTTGAAGTCAGTCAACTAAGGTTTTATCTGGGTCAACACTAGGTCAACCCTAGGTCAAAGACTTGTTTTGAAAGGCATCAAGGATCATTTGAAGAATGTGGGATTCATTATTTGCTATATGTATATGGGTATGGGGTTGTGCCAAAGAAAAATCAGAAGGAATCAAGGAGAAATGGAGTTACCAAATTAGGGTTTCAGTGTAAAATCCCCTGATTTAGGTCAAACTTCAAAGCAGTGTAACTCAAGATGCAAGCTTCATATGAATTTATGGTCCACATGAAACTTGTAGAGTATCTTCATAGCTTTAATTTTAGTTGTGGAAGTAATCAAGATGATTTATAGAACTCAAGTTATAGCTCTTGCAAGTTACAGGTCATCTGAGGGCACTGAAATTTGTCTGTAAACGTTGTCTGTCTTCCAAGCAACTTTTGACCTTCAAGGATATTTAAAATGGATTTCTGGCCAACATGAGAGTTTTTCCTCATTGTCTTAGCTTTCTATGAAGGTATGGTATGCCTTCATATGATTTGTGGAACTCTACTTATGTCCTTGGCAAGCAAAGGGTATTTTGGTCATTTGAGAATTACAGGTCATTCTTGGACTATGCCTAAAAATCATACAAGGAAGCTTCAAATGAAAAACTTCACAACATCAAAGTTGCTCAAAATGTCATTTTAAGTCTAGAAAAGAGGTCATGGAAGTTTGGAAATGCATAGAACTCAAATTGATAAAAGTTGGTAGAAAATGACTTAAAAATGGCATATAACTTGAAAAAGTTCAAATGGAAAATTGGTTTGGGCCATCTATAAATCCAAAATGGGTCATGCAATATACCAATTGATTCCAAACAACATTTTAGAGACTTTGGTTCAGCCACATTTTTGAGTTAAGGCTTAAATTTTGGAGTTGCTTTGTAAATCCATGACTTGCATAATAAGGTACAAATGCCAAACTTAATGAAATGCAAAGAATAAGCTTGCTATGCATCTAGATCTTTCCAATAACTCATGTAAGGAGATTTTCAAGCATAATTGAAGGGTTGTACCAAGTCTAGGCATGAGATATCATAAGAGATGAGATAAAGGATCATATCATGACATGATAAATTCCACACTCTCCTAGAGGGATCCAGAATGTTATAGGCATTTCCATCATCATCTATATAATGAATTGGGATCATTGGTGGAAAAGGTTGGTGAAAAGAGAGAGAGAAAAGTGAGAATTTCATTGTTGCTTCAATTGTAAGAAAGAGTGGAACTCCATATTCAGCATCAATTCAATTGATTCTTCTTCTTCATTCATGATCCATTGATCTGGTTGAGTGCATAGAAGCTGCTTCAGAGGCTTATCCATGGAGGATTGAAGAGTTAGGGTTGAAATTGCAAGGATCCATATCAGATTCGAATCTCATACTACAAGCTGCTTCACACGATTTCTCTGCATACAGAAAGTTTAATACATCCTAAGGACCATTCTTGAAGATTTGCCAAGCTTGAAGTGCAAGAATCCATAACTGTTTTCAACAAATTTCAAGGTATGCAATCCAATTCGTGTACCCTTAATTATGCCATATTAGTGTTTGTTTTTAGGTTAGAAGTGTTAGGTTAGGGTAGAGGATCATATATGAAAACTGTTAGAGCCATTAGTGATGATTTGAGTTAGGGCAGTCAAACTTTCATGATCAAGAATTCATAGGTTAGGGCATATTAACCTTAGTGTAATAGCATAGAATAATGAGTGCAACGCATAGAGTACATTAGTGTAAGAGTTATCAAGAATCTTCAAAGTGCATGACAGGGATATTTCTTTGTGCCCAAGATTTCCAGCCATCAGGTTTTGCATAGGAGTGAGTTTTAAGAGGAACTAATACCATGGCTGTGTAGAGGGGAAGAAGTAGATTAATTTTGGCTTTGGAAGTTTTTAATTTCATTGAGAATTGAGAGAGCAAGAGGAGCTGGAAGGTGTGAGCATGAAATACAAAACCTGAAAACCCTAATGTTCACGTGGAGAAGATAAACTTTTAGCCGTCAGATTAAGTCCAAATATTTGACCTCCAAGACCAATCCAATGGCCCTTATTCAAACTTGAGAAACGGAGGGAAAGAATAAGCTGCAACGCAGCGTTTCAATAAGTAACCTAACCTGGGCCTAACCAATTGTTGTTATTCACACCCTCCCCATACAGCCCAATCAAAAATACATTGTGAATTGTTGCTATTTGAACCCCGCGCGCTCTCTCTCTCTTTTTGTTTTTTTTTCTGATTTAATTTCCTAACTGGGCTTAACGCAATTGATATCTGCGCCCCCACTTCATGGCCCGTCAGGCAATAATAACTGGGCGCATTACCAGTCACACCCCCTCCCAATTTAATTCATTTCTTTGATTTTATTTTTCTTTTATATTTTTAGCATCTTTAAAAAATCATATAAAATTGGAAAATTGATATTTTTCATTTCTTGTTTTTTCTATAGATCAATAATTCTGTTAAGAAAAATAATAAATAATAAAAATAGCATTTTATTTTGTTTTAGTATTTTTTGTGTATTTTTCTTTTTAATAGCTTTTTAAGTGATTTAGTTTAGCACTTAATTTTGTTGATTTTAGTTCAATTAGCTCCCCTTAGATTTAGGGTCCATTCTTTTTAGGGTGATTATCTTAGGACTTTAGCTCCCTCATAGGATTTAATTCATAATTTTAGGATTAATTTTTAGATGATTTGATTAGGTGAGACTAGAGTGGTTAAAATTAGGGTTTTAAGTGAACATAGGTGAGATAGATCATTTCTTTTAGGGATTTTAATTTGATTTTGGGGTATGGGACTATAGGGGTTATGGGTAGATAATAGATCCCTTAGAAAATATTAGGCTTCCCCTATTACTATTAGTATATTGCTTGTATTTGATTGATTGTGTGGTATGCCCTCTTTAGGGTTATTATTTGACTGTGTGGGGTATTGGGCTTGCTTGGGGCTTGGGGTTTGAGCTGAAGACTGTGTTGATGAAGCCCATTTGAAGATAAAAAAGAATGAAGACCAACTTCCAGAGTTGATGAGGAGTATCTCTTGCTGGCAGCTGATGAAGGTTATAGGATCTAGGAGTTAGGCAGAGCTCTAGAATAGAAAACTTGATTCACAAACATGGAAGGTCTTGATTGCCTCCATCCCTCTCTATGATGTAGAGTCTCTCTAAGACACTCACCCCCTTCCTTTGGAAGGCTTGGTGATAGTGTCTAAGAGATAGAACTCTTGAGAGAAATATTCTATGTGTTGTTGGCAGTCTGTTTGCCACCCTTGGTGGTCAACTAATTGCTTAACACCCAGTTCATTCTTGTGATTGGTTCCTCAGCTGGGAGATTAGGACTTGAAGAAAAGCCATTAGGAGATTGAAGATAGAGACCTTGCTTGAAGACAGATGCTGATGAAGACTGCTTTGCTGTTTAGCTTTTGCTGTTGATAATTCTTGATGTATTGATTGAATTTCCCTGACTGTATTGCTTGTTGTTTAACCTGTTAGGTTGAAAGTGAATTCTGTTCACTTTTGCCTATTGTTTTCTAGGTTCGAGGTTGAGTGGGACTCCCTTGCCTCGCTTGTATTGTTGCATCCATGCATTTTACTGCTTTATTGTATATATCTGTTGTTTCTGTTTCCGTCTATTCCCTTAGGATCTCTGTTTCTCTCTGCGCAAGAGAGGAGCATGATAGACAGTAGGTCTTAACCCATGCATGATAACATTAGGGTAGATTTTATCCCCTTTTCCAACCCTAGGATTTGTAGAGTGTCGTCTCTTCTTTCTTCAAAACAACAGAAAAATATTAATAAAGGTTATAACAGAAATCAATTCATTTCTTCCGTCAAAAGATTTGAACGAACACAAACCTTTTTGCAATAAGAAAACCCTTGTTTAAGGTGAGATTTTTCATAAAAGACACTTGAACAGCTTGTGTCGTGCGTAGCCCGAACTACGTTTGCTCTGATCTTCCATGCTGTGTGGAAGTACGTAGGCATAGGATGCGATATCCTAGCGAGCAACCTTCACCCACCTTCACCCGTAGTTAGGCGAACTACGTTGACTCTGATTTCTCGTCCCAGACGGGAATACGTAGGCATAAAGTGTGATGCTTTGCCGAGTCATGTTTTCTTTTCTTTTCAGACCTCATCCTTTAGTGTAGATAGAAGTGTAATCCGTACAAACCAAGCAAGCGTGGATCCCGTCGAGTACGACGGACGTGAGGGGTGCTAATACCTTCCCCTTGCGTAACCGACTCCCGAATCCAGGTTTTGGTTGCGATGACCATACCTTTTCCCGTCTTTGCGTTAGGTTTACTTCGAGTGTTTCCTTTCCCTCCTTTGGGATAAATAACGCACGGTGGCGACTCTTCTGTTCAGTCGGCGCCAATTTTCGCAGTAGCGACACCAACCTGTGGTTCCACGAACTACGAACGCTCTGATTCTTCATTCGTTAATGAAGATACATAGGCACGAGATTGTGAGATCTTGGCGAGCAACCTTTTTTCACAGTCTTATTTTCTTTTTGCCTTTAGTTCTGCAAACTACGAGGTTTTGACTTCCTCATTGCACCATGAGGGTGTGTAGGCACGAGGGGCTCAATCCTCCGTGAGCACTTTGTTTCTAAACCTTCTTTTTTTTGTCTTTTAAGAAATTCATAGAAAGCGTGATCCCATTGCAACATCCTTTCACATAAGACAAACGAATGACTCCCATCAAGTACGATGAATGCGAGGGGTGCTAATACTTTCCCTTTGCATAACCGGCTTCTGAAACCATCTCTTGGTCGCGATACCATCTTATCCTTCCTTTTGGGGTTTTCTCGATGTTTTCCATTCCCTTTGCGATAAATAAAGTTCGATGACGACTCTGTGATTTTTCGCGTAGTGACAACATCCATTCAAATTCTACACAAATTTACAGGTCTAAATTTACCTTCATCCTTATTTCATTGACAACACGCTTTTATGAGACATGTGTGGTATGTTTCTGAAGTATTTTTATGACTTGATATGTTTGTTGTATCATTTTTCTTGTTTATGGTTTGTTGTTGATCAATGTATTTGATGAATGTTATTGTTAATGTTTGTTTCAAAGATGAGTTTATTATATATTATGTGATTTGAGTGTTTTTCCAAGCCCTTACCAAATATTTAACTTTCTAAACTGTATTAGAAAATTATGATATCATGGATAAAATTGTATTAGAAAATAAGTACACGTTAAATTCTTGACAAGAATTCTTTACACTGTTAACTACATGTTTTTCTTTTATTGTTAGAACTTGGTTTAATGATCCTAGATCTTCCACCACCCCTCTCTCCACCTCTAATTTTGTATGCAAATTAACTAATATTTTACAAAAACAATTAGAGGTGAAGTCAGGGGCGGTTGAAGAACTAGGACCATTAAACAAAGTTCTTACTGTCAAAGAATAAAATACAGATAAGGTGTTGAAGATCGCTTTTTAAGCATTGAACGTGAACTCATTCTTCTAATATAACTTAATTTTTCATATTATAATGTTCTAGTGCAGATTGAAAGGTTATATGTTTAGTGAGAATTGGAAAAATAGGTATTCCACATAATTTTTAATAAACTCAGGGATATATTTAATCACGGTTGTTTAGAACAATCGTGATTAAATATGCTGCATTAAATAATATCATAATTGTTGGTTAAAGTAATCGTTGTGGAAGGTGGTGCACTACATGGATACAATCACAGTTGCATGATCATGGTGGAAATCATCATACATACAATCACACATTACCTCACAGCGGTTGGACCCATGTGGTGGTATCCCTTTTCCAACTGTTGTGATATGTGTTTTCTGTAGTAGTGGAAAGTCTTTGACAAACATAATTTTCTTATTGGATCATTATATGTGCCATTTTTAAGTGTTAAGCACATACCATGCTCTGATGCCAATTAAAGGTGAGAAAAATACACAAGAAGGGGGGGTTGAATTGTGTTTCCCGTTTTCTTAGTTTGCATCTGATTAGAGTTCAGAATCTAAATTGGTGTTCAGATTCTGGTTAATTCTTAGCAACATAATGTCAACAAAAGCAAATAAATAATAGCAGAAGACACAAAGATTTATACTGGTTCCTCCCCTAACTGAGAGTAGTCCAGTCCCCTTACTTCACAAGAGATTTTCACTATAATCAAAATATGATTACAATCGCTTATGCGTTCTGCATAAGACTTTTACAATTACTCAAACCCAAGGTCCAAGACTTCTGCTCAAGCTCCTCACTCGAGACTTCTTGCTCAAGTTCCATGAACCCAAAACTTCCTTGCTCAGGCCCACAGCCCAAGACTTCTGCTCCAAGTCCCATGAAATAAACCTTTCTGCTTGCACCCCTCAGGTTAAGACTTACTACTCCAATTCTATGTACTGAGCATTCCTGCTCAAGCCACTTAGGCTCAAAACTTATGCTCTAGGTCACATGAAACGAGCCACACTGCTTGCACCCCATCGGTCAAGACTTACTGCTCTAAGTTTCATGAACTTAGCTATCCTGCTCAAGCTACACTGGCTCAAGACTTTCCTGCTCAATTAATCTACTTGATTAAGACTTTCACTGCTCAAGCAGATAGCGAGAGACTTACGTGGCTCAAGTATCTTGGCTCGAGACTTCCTTGATTATATCCCAATGAGACAAGACTTCTTCTCAATCAATCCACTTGATTAAGACTTTTACATCTCAATAACATAGCAAGAGACTTACGTGGATCAAACATCTTGGCTCGAGACTTCCTTGCTTGTATCTCAGTGACACAAGACTTTTATCTAAACTGCTGAACAAGCTCAACAAAATAGATAACAAGGTGTACATGATACAAGTATTAGAGGTATGATAAATCACCATAACAAAGACCTAAAGCACTTAAGATTTCTAAGATATTCAATGTGTAAGAAATATTAAGGCTTTTACAATTACAACCTACATCAAAAAATCTGCATATACAATGTGTTGATAATTGCTGATCTTATTATTCCTTCTTTTGGTTGATCCTTGTTAAAGATTTAGCTTGAACCTTAAGCCATATTAGCCTTTTCAGAAACTAGTTGTTGAAGAGGTAACTTAATCAAGAGTCTTTGCTGTTACTCCATAGTACAAGAGCCGTTGAAGATAGATACACCAGAAGATCTTAATCCAAATTGTAACATGTTTAACCTTCGCGTCTTCAAAATATTATGTACTATTAGAGTCATTAGAAGTAGATATCCATAAAACATCTCAACCTTTCTTTAGCCTTGCAATCTGTAGACTCTAGCTGACAAACTGATTTGACAATACAACTTGCTTTCTGCAGTACGGAAAACTTCAACTTTATTACCAACTCTGAATGGTACCAGAAGGCAATTTTCATTCACTAAGTGTAGAGACAATTTTGTTGCTTCTTCTGATGCTGATACCTTCAGCTTCAGAGTCTTACCCAGACATCACTTAGCAAGTGGTCTTCAGATTCTGCAACTCTCAAAGTGAGCTTAATGCATAACAGATTCTGACAATAATATTTACAAGTATTAGAACTTGCACACATGTAACACACATCAAATAAACCATTGTTCTTTCAATACTTTGTTATCATCAAAACTCAAGGAAAATATGTCATGAACAAATTTTGTTCTAACAATTACATGCTCTAATTTATTTTCATCAGAATTTCCCCAGGAAGGCAGCAAAATCATGTGACCCTATTATGGAAGGTGAAATAAATATAATTGATGTTGAAATTGGAGATTTTTTATGGTTGTGAGTTGCACTATACTAAACGAAACAAATATGAAAAGTTTGTAGGAAAAGGGTGGTATGATTTTGCCAGGGAGAAAAAATTGAAAAAAAAGGAGATGTGTTGGGTTTCACATTTGATCCATTAGCAAGTTGGTGTATGTGGAGAAGAAATAGATTTACATTATTAACAAAAACTTGAAGATGGTAGTTATTTTATATTTTAGATTATTCATGATGTTTGTTGTAATTTTTGAAATATAGTGTATTTTATGTCTTATTGTACTCTTGTTTATATGTGATGAATGAAATATTGTTGTGAAGTTATTAAAAAGTATATTATGCTATTCCAAAACCACAATTTAGTTACAAATACACGAAATTTTGTTTAAAAGTATATTATGATATTCCTAATGGGTGTCCACCATATAACCTTAGTAACTAAGTTTGTTAATATCAAAATGAAGTATAATAAAATACATAAAAAAAGTTAAACGGAATGCAAATATTTCCAAAAGTATTTTTGTGAAAATAACTCGGGGATGTGCAGTGATGTGTCATAACTATGACCAAAGGGGAAAAACAGCTTTATGAGGGACCCTATTTAATTAAGTTGAAATCTATATGCACATGCAAAGGAAAAAGTATCTTTTGGACAATTTTTAAATGTATACGCATAGCAAAGGAAAATAGCTGAATGAGGTAAAGCAAGTGTGAAAAAGTAGCATGATTGCATGTGAAATTAGGTCATAGTAATATTATAAACATTGTAATGTAAGGTAAAGCAATGATATTGTAAAAATTTAACCAATGTCAGATATGGTGTAGTAATTTTGCATTGGGAACACACAATTTTAATGAACCAAGCATGCTAGTGTATCATTACAAAGGAGTATAGGAAAATATTGATCTGACTCCTCATTATATTTTCGTCACATCCTAGGCCATCTATGTTGTCATTGCACTCATGATGTGGCACAAATATTGAAGGGTGATAGAAACTTTAGAATAGCAATGCATTTTCACACTTGTTGAATATAAAAAAAAACATCAAAAGTTACCCGCCATTTTCACACATATATTGTTATTTTCATTACATACGAAGTGTGAAGACTATTTTGATTGAGAAAATATCTTATTATTTTTATTATATACAAAGTAGCTAATAACTTTAATTGTTGATATATTAAAAAAGTTGGCCTAAACTCTACATGCAACATATATTTAAAAATTTAAAAATTTAATGTAAAATAATTGGGACCTCTAAATAGAAAAGGTGCGTTGAAACATATTTTTAAAAAAATAGATCACTACACAAGTTAAAGTAGCATTCGATGTAATTATGACAATTGCCAAGAGATTCATTTGTCTTACATACTACTTTCAGCATGTATATTACAAAAGGCATATTTCCCATACAAGATAAAATAAAAAAGACAGACATTCATAACAATTGCAACATTGTAACATTACTGTTATTCTTGTATACTTGTAATCTTGTTCTAAGAGAAAGGAAAAAATAAGGAAAAATAGGAAGATAAAATCCTAATTTCAAGGGAGAGAGGTTATTTTGTTATTCTTGTATACTTGTAATCTTGTTCAAAGAGAAAGGAAAGTCCTCGAGTCGCCACTTGAAACCACAAGAACATCAGATGTGTTCTGGGCAAAGCACACAGCAGCAATAGTGCTTGATCTTCATCATCGATCTTCACATCAATATTTTCAAGATTAAGAATCAGCTTGTTGAACATATCCAACTATTACTTATTTCTTCTCAATCTTGACATGCTGGCGATGTAGCCTGATTGAAGATTGTTCTCCTTCAGAAAGTTCTTTGATGGATGCAGAGTCGCATTAAGCATGAAATGCACCCTTTTTACCAGAATTGATTGGAGTAACTTGTAGTGATGTTATTGCCTTTTCTTTTTCATTGATTAGAGTAATTGGTTGTGTTTTTATTATCATAGCTTTTTGAGGGGTCTTAGAGTTCGGAAAATAATTCAACATTATTAAAAATGACCATATTATATATCCAATGTAACACCCTTCTAAACCCTGCGGAATATATATATAAATAATCAAAGTAAATTATCATGCATCTCAAATAAGGGTGTCACATATAATTCAAAACATCACACATATACTTGTCATGCTCAATAACATTTAAAATAAATTCATGCTTTTCATATACTTTCACATAGCATGTAGCAGCGGAATTACTTCAATCATAAATTAACTTAATGAAATCCCCATGATCAACTCATTCATAATCATCACTTAGGCATAAAAGTCGATACTCTATATAATTTAAATAACAATAACAAAATAAAGTAGAGCACATAAAGTATCTCTCAAAACATGAATCGAAAGTTCCCAGTGTTACATGATCAAAGCACGACTCAACCCAAAATAAATAGAGAAAGTAAAACAAGTTACTCTAACGGCTACCTTGCGCTAGAAGCAACTATACTCCTCGGTACCTAAGCGATGTCGTACAAAACGTCATTCCAACATAAGGGTGAGAATTCACATAATTATTGAAATTATAAGATAATATATAATTTAAGGCATACAAGCATAATAACAATTATTCTCGCACTTCAAAAGTTTCATCAACATATTATCACTCAAGTTACCATACTATTCATAAGTATATACTCATAAATCCACAATTTCACCAATTCATCAATTTCACATATTTCACATAATCTCATATTTCAACCAAAATGCAATAACAACGCAACACAATGCAACTGGCCATTTGGTTCATATAGAACCCATCAATTCTCATAAATTCCCATTCGGAATTGTGAATACATTGCTTATACCCCACTAGGAACGACATCTCAGTCATTCTACCCCAGTGAGTACCCCACTAGGAACGACATCTTAGTCATTCTATCCCAGTGCGTACGACTATATCACTTATACCCCACTAGGAACGACATCTCAGTCATTCTACCCCAGTGAGTACCCCACTAGGAACGACATCTTAGTCATTCTACCCTAGTGCGTACGACTATATCACTTATACCCCACTAGGAACGACATCTCAGTCATTCTACCTTAGTGAGTACCCCACTAGGAACGACATCTTAGTCATTCTACCCTAGTGCGTACGACTATATCACTTATACCCCACTAAGAACACCATCTCAATCATTCTACCCCAGTGAGTATGAGTCTTGTCCAAGTCTTATGCAATGCAAACCATGATAACTGACTCATGACAAACATATGCATAAACACGTAATTCAACACAATGAATTACTTACCACATGCATTAATATTCATTTACACAATGTCTTCACGCTACAAAGGCTATCATAAATAATCACATTTTCATAATTATAACATTCTTACTTCAAACATTACCACCACACTTAGTAAATAATATATAAAGTATCAACACAATCTAATCTCAATACACAAAACACACATTACCGATTAATCATAGAATGATTAATTCATCATTGTTGCACCCTAAAATTTGCTCAACCTATTTCACTTGGGTCATGTTTCAATTGCATTAGCATATAGAGCCATGTACATAGTCTAATCATCTGCATAGCATAGCATAGCAAATCATCTAACAGGGATCAAGCACTATTCTCATCTCTATGAGCCTATCAAGAGGTTATTGTTCAAATTCAAGCATATCCAAGTCATCAGAAAGAATGGGAAAGCTAAAGAAGTCAGTGGATCAAGCAGTGAATCTATCTCCTATCTGAGGGTATCTGAAGATAATCAAAGAAGTTGTGAGCTGTGAGCTGAGCATGGAGGGTATATAGACATCATGGGAGACATGGAGAGCCATTTGGAGAAGGAGGCAAGTCATTTATGTGATCACAAGAGTTGCAGTTGAAGACAGTCAACTAGGGTTTCATCTGGGTCAACCCTGGGTCAACTCTAGGTCAATTGATTGATTGAAAGGCATTGAGGTCTATTTGAGAGATGTGGGGTTCATCATTTGACATGTAGAGAAGGATATGATGTTATTCTAAGAAGAAATCAAGAGAAATCAAGGAGAAGAGGAGTTTCTAAATTAGGGTTTCTGTGTAAAATCCCCTGATTTAGGTCAAATTTCCAAGCAAGATAAGTCAAAATGCAAGCTTCAAATGGGTCCTTGGCCAACATGAAACTTGTAGAGGATCTCAAGACCTTTAATTTGAGTGGTGGAAGACATCAAGGAGATTTATAGAACTCAAGTTATGGTCCTTGCAAGTTACAGGTCATCTGAGGTATCTGAAATTTTGTCTGTGAAAGTTACTTGTCTTCCAAGCAACGTTTACCCCTCAAGGAGATTTCAAATGAATTTATGGTAAACATAAGAATTGTTCCTCATTGTCTTAGCTTTCTAGAATGGTATGGTATGCCTTCATATGATTTGTAGAACTCTACTTATGGTCTTGGCAAGCAAAGGGTATTTTGGTCATCTGAGAATTACAGGTCATTTCAAGCCTATGCCCAAAACTCATACAAGGAAGCTTCAAATGGAAAACTTCACAACATCAAACTTGCTCCAAATGACATTTTGAGTCTAGAAAGGTGACCATGAAAGATTGGAAAGGCTCATAGCACAAGGTTTCAAAATTGGTGGATTTAATGAATAAAAAATGACCTAAAAATGAGATTTTTCATAATTTGGCCAAATGGGATGAAATTATAGGTCATTTTGATTGGAAAAAATGTTTTAAGAACATTGGAAAAAGTAGAATTTTGAGTTTGGTTCAAGAATTGAAAGTTATGCATGGTTACTTACAAAAGAAGTTACATAATCCAAATCCAAGGGAAAGTGTGCATGGGAAGTTTCTCCAAGCTTCTAGGGCTTTCTATTCTCATCTATATATTGAATGAAGTAACTCCATGCCATGGTTGGTGAATCATTGTGATCAAAACACAAGTTATACATCATTCTTCCAATTTGCAAAATCATCTCAAACTCTCTCAAATCTATATCAATTTCCATTTTTCTTGATTTGATCATCGTCAACATCTTTCATAGATCATATTTTCATCAGAATTTGGTAGAATTGGAGAAGAACTCGTGTTGTTCAAGTTAATCATCCAAGAAGCAAGAACTTTGCAATTACAAGATCCAAGAGGTTTGAGCCAGAATTTTTGCATACAGAACAAGGAACTGAGTGTGTGGATCAAGTTCAGAGCATTGAAAGCATTGGATCAAGAGAATTCCATAGCTGTTTTCATCATTTGTACCAGGTAAGTTTTCTCTTCGAATTGACTGTTTTAGTTAGAATCATAGTGATTTGTTAGCATAGAACGGTTAAGATAGGTTAGATGATGGATTTCACAAAGTTTGGAGAAGTTTCATGGAGGTTGTTAATGGTGTATCAAAACTGTTAGAGCTTATAACATCAAGAATATGGCACTGCAATCTTGCATATATGGCTTAAAATGATCGGTGTGAAGTATAGATTAGTTTAAGATAAGATTTGGAAAGAATTGAAGTGGTTGATAACAGGTGATAATGGTGGAGTCAGCATCTTCCACCTATCGGGTTTGATTGTTAGTTGAGTTTTAGGAGAAATGGTTGGCATGGCTGTGTAGAGGGGAAGAAGTAGATCACTTTTGGTCTTTGAATCGTGTGGATTCATGGAGAATTGAGGGAGAACCAAGCTGTGGAAGGTGCGTGCATGGAGGAAGAATTTCTGAAACCCTAGGGTTTCTAAGGTTGAAGACGAAGCGAGAACCACACGATGGACTGTTTGACCTTGACTCTTAGACCAATCGTATGGCTGTGGTTTAAATTTCAAAACGGAGGGAGATTCAAAAGGTGCTACGCACCGTTTCATTTATTCATTCTGCATGGGCCTTGAATCGCTTGCTATTCGTACCCCTCAAATCAAGCCCAATGCCATTCGAACTAGGTTTTTCGCTATTTGCACCGTTTTTATTTTTTGTTATTGTTTTCTGATCATTGGGCCCAGACGCGCTTGCTATGCGCGCCCCCCAGTCTGGGCCCATCCTTTTATTTCAACTGAGTTAACATGCTTTCTGCACCCCATATCCATCTTGATTCATTTTAATTCCATCCTTTTGTTTTAATTCTTTAAAAAATCACAAATAATTGAAAATTTCATGTTTTTAATTGGTTCTTTTTGAATATTGTTCATAATTTTGTTAAGAAAAATATCACATAAAAAATTTAGCATTTCATTTTATTTTCATATTTTTAGTATATTTTTCTTTTAAATAGGTGTAAATAATGTTTAGTTTGATGCATGAATTTGGTGATTTTAGTTTGATTAAATGTTTTTATATTTTTGATCCATTCTTTTTAGGTTGATTAGTATAGAATGTTAGCTTGTATATAAAATTTAGTTCATATTTTTAGGACTTAATTTTTAGGTGTTTTGTTTAGGTGTGATTAGTATGATCAAAACTAGGGTTTAGGAGATAACATAGGTGAAATAGATCATTTCCCTTAGGATTTGTAGATTGAATCTTTGGGGTATGGGACTATAGGGGTTATGGGTAGCTAATAGATCCCTTAGAAAATATTAGGATTCCCCTACTGCTATTAGTATACTGTCTATATTTGTTTGACTGTGTGGTGTGCCCTCTCTAGGGTTATTTCATTTGTCTGTGTGGGGTATTGGGTTTGCTTGGGGATTGGGAGAGCTGAAGACTTGTGATGTTGAAGCCATTGGAGATCAAGAGAATGAAGTTCAACTTCCAGAGTTGATGGAGAGATTCTTTGCTGGCAGCTGTTGAGGAGTATAGGATTTAGGAGCTAGGCAGAGCTCTAGAGTAGAAAACTTGATTCACAAACATGGAAGGCCTTGTCTGCCTCCATCCTTTCTCTATGATTCAAAGTCTCTTTCAAATATCCACCTCCTTCCTTTGGAAGGATCAGTGAATGTATTTGAAGGATAGAACTTTTGAGAGAAAATTGTCTGTATAATGTTAACAGTTAATGAGCCACCCTTGGTAGGCATTTGACTGTTTAACATTTATTTCATCTTGTGGACTGATATTCCTTTTGGAGATTGAGACTTGAAGAAAAGCCATTGCAGATGGAAGACTGATGATAAAGACCTTGCTTGGAGGCTGTGGAGATAAAGACTGAGGCTTGCCTGAAGCTTGTAGCTGCTTGGAGATGACTTGAAGACAAATGTTGATGCAGAGCTGCTGTGGCTGTTTATTTTTGCTGTTTTATTTCTTGATGTATTGATTGGTTTTCCTTGACTGTATTGTTTGCTGTTTAACCTGTTAGGTTGAGAGTGAATCTTGTTCACTTTTGCCTATTGGTTTCTAGGTTCGAGGTTGAGTGGGACTCCCTTGCCTCGCTTGTATTGCTGCATCCATGCATTTTACTGCTTTATTGTATATATGTTATTGTTTCTGTTTCCGTCTATTCCCTTAGGATCTCTGTTTCTCTCTGCGCAAGAGAGGAGCATGATAGACATTAGGTCTTAACCCATGCATGATAACATTAGGATAGTTTGATTCCCTTCGCAACCATAGGTTAGAGTTCTGTCTCTTCTTTCTCAAAAGACAAACAGAAAAACACAATAAATATTTCAAACATAATAAAAGACACTTCTTCCGTAAAAGAATGTGAATTCATCAAAACGTCATTTTTGTCCGCTTGGACTGCTAATCAGAAAGACCCTTTTTCAGAAGGAATAAAATCAATCAAGACAGACTTGTGTCGTACGTGGCCCGAACTACGTTTGCTCTGATCTTTCATGCTGTATGAAAGTACGTAGGCATAGGATGCGATATCCTAGCGAGCAACCTTCCCCTCCTTTCCCGTAGGTAGGCGAACTACGTTGACTCTGATTTCTCGTTCCAGACGGGAATACGTAGGCATAAAGTGCGATACTTTGCCGAGTCATTTTATTTTCTTTTAACCCCTGACCTGTAGAGTAGATAGAATAACAATCCATACCCGAAAACAAGCGTGGATCCCGTCGAGTACGACGGACGTGAGGGGTGCTAATACCTTCCCCTTGCGTAACCGACTCCCGAATCCAGGATTTGGTTGCGATGACCATTCCTTTCCCGTCTTTGCGGTAGGTTTACTCTGAGCGTTTCCTTTCCCTCCGTTGGGATAAATAACGCACGGTGGCGACTCTTCTATTCAGCCGGCGCCGATTTTCGCAGTAGCGACAGCTGGCGACTCTGCTGGGGATCCAACGTCCCCTGGCTGCTAAGGACTGCGATAGTCCTTATGCATTTGGGATCCAACGTCCCTTAAGAGAGTCAATCATAGCGCTTGTTTTCCCGTCGAGGATTTTGTATGGATTTATATTTCCGTCATTTACTTTCAG
Source organism: Lathyrus sativus (assembly GCA_963859935.3). Taxonomy (NCBI): domain Eukaryota; kingdom Viridiplantae; phylum Streptophyta; class Magnoliopsida; order Fabales; family Fabaceae; genus Lathyrus; species Lathyrus sativus. The sequence goes on from OZ012737.1 coordinate 173,667,293, forward strand.
CATTATATTATTGTTATTATTGCTGTATTGGGGTTGTGATGGGTGATTCTATGATTGAGGGATAAGCCGGACCTGGGCTTGAGTGCACCTAGAATTAGAGTAGAAAGTAGTGGGCGCGTGCCGGCTTTGCTGGCATTAGTGTCTCATGAAATCTACACTCGGACGAGGTTCTTCTGGTTGGCTTCTTTTTCTACCCTTTGGGTCGAAAGGGTTGTTGGTTAGCTGAATTGTCGACTCCGGGAACCGATCATTTGGAAGTTGGCTAAGTGAGGCCTCTTCAGGATTTGATGATGCCACTCCTTCTGGGAATCGTATCATCAACCCTGAAAGTCTGTGACGCTGACGACCGCATAGGATGCCATACCATTATCAGTTACTAGGATACCTACCTGTGAGAGGGTTTGGGGTTATGTAGGTAACTAGACCTTCAGATACCGGTTATTTCTTGATCTGAGATCCTGGGTATTTATGGAGAGTTATGAGGTCTGTCAGAGACCAGTTGGAGAGTTATGAGGTCTGTCAGAGACCAGTTGGAGTTATGATATGAGGTCTATCAGAGACCAGTCAGAGTTATGTTGTGGGGTCTATCAGAGACCAGTGTTGGAGCTTTGTTTTGGGTCTATCTGAGACCAGGGTTTGAGGAATTCTGGAGGGTCTATCTGAGACTTTTGATATGGTTCAGGCTCCTCAGCTATGGCATTTGGTCCCTGTTGCATGTACTTGCATTGCATTGTTTGCATAATCATTACCATTGCATCCCATTAACGTGTGTCTGTGTTGCAGGTGCATTTGCATATTCCCTGGTTCTAGTGCCCGGACTTCTGTTTATTGATCATGGCTGGTTTGAGGAAGACAGTTGCGTATAAGCTACCTACACCTGACATTACTCCCTTACTTGGCCTGATGTCCCTTGCTGATGAGGAGGTTAGGAGAAGTTTCAGGATGAGTCACGGGAGATTGTTGAGACTAGTCTGCAAGCCAACTGCTGTTGAGATGAATGGGTTGTACACCTTGATGCAATTCTATGACCCGGCATTGAGATGTTTCACGTTCGCTGACTTTATTTTGGGGCCTACCATTGAAGAGTATGTGGAGTTTACTGAGCTACCAGTACAGAATAAGGTTCCCTTTATTCACTCTGCTGCTGAGCCCAAGTTGGAGGACCTAGCTAAGGCCTTGCACATGAACGCTGCTGAACTATTAGTGACTTCTTGGCTTGGGGTTCCAGGTTTCTCTCTTGATTTTCTGGTCGGCAAAGCTCAAGAGTATGCCAAGAACGGATGTTGGATAGTCTTTAATGCTATCTTGGCTTTATGCATTTACGGAATAGTGCTGTTTCCCAACTTACCCAATTTTGTGGACTTGGACGCTTTCCATCTATTTGCTGCTGGCAACCCGGTGCCCACTTTGATTGGAGACTTCTATCATTCATTGCACTACAAAAATGAAAATAGAAGGGGAAAGACTGTTTACTGTTGCGCGACGTTGTTGAACATGTGGTTTAAGAGCCATCTTCCCCTGAAGGGACCTTGTGTGGATAGTGCAACTACAACTGATTGGCCAGAGCGCATGATGAGGCTATCTTCCGAAGACATAGAGTGGTTTGACCGAGACTTGTTGGGATCTGAGCTTATTTTCAGTTTTCTGGGTATCCTAATGTTCCGTTGATAGGAAGAAAAGGGGGTATCAATTACAACCCTTCTCTGTTCGTTCGCCAGTTCGGATATGCGTTGAAGAACCCACCAAAGGAGGAAGAAGTACATGAATCTCTATACTTCACAGGTGATTTGAAGGGAGAGTTACTAGCCAAGCTGCAGCATGCCTGGACGCGTATCAACAGAAGAGGGAAGCCACTGTTGGGGAAGAATGATTGTCAGGCTTATGCACCCTACAGAGTTTGGATCCAGGAGAGAGCGAGACAGTTGCGGATGCCATTTCCAGCTGCACCAGTCCCTGTTCATATTCCGGTGGAAGAGCCAACTACCGTTACTAGGGAGGCCTACGAGCAAGTGGTGAAAGAAAAAGAAGCCTTGATGAAGATCAATGAAGGGCTAGAACAAGAGCTGGCTCAGATACGTAGCGAGAAGAACAAGGTTGTGCACTCCTTCCAACAGCAGATCGAGCTAGTAAACAGGCTAGGCGCTGAGTTGACTGAGGAGAAAAAGAAGCGCGAACGTCTGGGGCAAGAGTTCAGAAGCTCCCATGACATGCTGGAGTCCAAAAAGAAAGCACTCGATGCCGCTCACCGAGAAATCTCTTCTTGTAACAAGACTTGGAATGCTAGGCTCACCAACAACAAAAAGAGGGAAGATAAATTGAAGCAGCAAATTTCTGACCTCGAAGAGCAGTTGAAGGCTAGCATTAAGCAGTACGAAGAAGAGGTGATGACCAGATATAGTCTCCAGAATGCATTGAACAAGGCCATCAAAGGCAGGGACAAAGCTGTGTCTCAGAAGCGGAAGCTAGAGGATCGCTTCGGAGAAGGGGCATGGGAGGAAACCGCCGGTGACGTGCGGCGTGTTCTCAAGAGAAGAAACCAACTTGTTGAGGGTCTGCTTACCCGACCAAGTCATCCAGAGACTAAGAAGTTAATAGAAGAGTACCGGGCTTATGGGAGTACTTGATCGTCATGTATTAACTTGATGCTTTATTTGCATAGCGCTGACCATCACCAGGATTGTTGGTTGAGGTCATGCCTTCTTATTGTACTCAGTTATATTGTATTCTTGGCTCAATGGATTTCTCTGCAATATATGAGGCTTTCTATGATTCGGCTCCGATCACCGTATTGCTAGCACTGTCACTGCACTGGCATATTCGCACTAGAATCGGGGAATGATATTCCCTAATGCATAGACACATATTGCCTTGCATTCACATTCATATTGCATTACAGGTAATTATTAAACTGTATCTCATCCCCTGCAATCTACCAGGTCCTCCAAGATTAGCGACCGAAGAATTCCCTGACATTCAACCAGAAACAGCAGTAAGGAAGCCATGAGTCAGGATCAGACTGAGATGCAAGAGGTGCACAACAATATGATGCAGTTCATACAGGTAATGGAATCCATGGCCAAGAGTCAGGAACAGTTGTAAAATATGGTGCAGCCTCTGATTGTACGGGCTAATGATAGGGCTGCCGATTTTGCTCAGCAAGGGAATCAAGGTTTTCTCCCAGGCCTCAGACGCCAACTTGTGGGGATAGACATCGAGCAGGTTCAAGCGGAATTAATTGATGTTCGAGGCCAGCTGGGGCAGTTCAAAGATATGCGAGTGTTGCGCTCGAATCAAGAGACGCTAGAAGAAGAGAACTGCCGATTGAAGGCACAAATAGGGTTGATGGCTGAAATATTAAGGAACGTACTCAGAAGAGAAGGAGGGCAAATGTCTGAAGACACGACTGGCTTATTTGCTCCTCAGGGGTCTGAAGAACCATTACCCACGCATGATAGGCTTAAGAGACCCTCTCCACGGTTCGAAGCTCAGGATTCTCCTCGTCAGCAGTCGCAATTGATTTTGCAGGATAACTCAAGGAGGTGTGGTAAGAGGATGAGGTTTTCTAGCAGAGTATTTAATGAGATCCCAGTGGATTATGATCAGCTGGTGCAACTCTTGTTCCAACTTCAACTGGTTGAGCCCCGCATTTTGGTTCCACTGACAGGGCAGCCGCCACCAGACTATGACCTGAACGCCCATTGTGCCTTCCACTCCGGCGCACCGGGGCACAACATTGCAAACTATAAAGCTTTTAAGCATAAGATTCAGGATTTGCTGGATGAGAAAATAATTGAGTTTGTACCGGGGGGTATAAAAGTTTCAGGGACTGATATTCCCATTTCTCCGCCAGAGGTTGCAGACGAATCGAGGTATATCCCAGAGCCGCTGGAAGCTAAGTCCCCATGTCCACAACAGTTGCCGATGCCAAGGTTGAATTTAAGGATGATAACGCGTGAGCCTAAGGAATCGTCCGAGCAAAGCCAGCAGCATACAAGATGCCAGTATCCGGTTCAACAAAGAATTAGGGGAAAGAAACCAAGGAGGGTGTTTGAAAAGCTTCTTTCAACGTATGCAGATTTGTTACAGACACTACTGGGTTTGAACTTGGTGGAGAAGAGAACTCTGGCGCCAATGATAGGCACTCCTCCGTATGGTTATGATGCAAGCAGGCACTGTGAATTCCACTCTGGGGCTCCCGAACATGATATTGAGGGTTGCCACGCGTTCAAGCATAACGTCCAAGATTTAATCGACAGCAGGGTTATTACCTTCTCTGATAGGGTCCCCAAGGTGGTGCAAGGCCATAGGCAAGCGAAAGCCGGGGTGATGAAAAAGTTTCCCAGGTTTGATCGGGCCGTTGAAAGAAGATCGAGACAGCAGTAGACTACCCCTGATAATAGTTTCTGAGGATGGTTGACTCGCCAATAAGACAAAGTGCAGGAAGTCCAGTTCTGAGACACCGACATTTTTCATGTTATCTTGTTCATGTCTTCGCATTTGTAGTTTCTTTTCTGGTTAATTGCAAATTTCGCTTCTAAAACTTGTTGTTTTTTCAATTGATATTGATAAACGAAATGAATATGCATGTTTTGAATTAATCCAGTCGCGTTCACTCTTTGCTTTCTTAATGCTTAATGCTTGTTTTAGCAGGAATCCGGGGAGGATGACGAAAACAGATGACGAATAATATTCCGATTGTATGCTTTTGGATAAAAACTTGTTGATGAGATACATGCATTGTTTCAATCCATAAACACCGGAGATATAAGGAAGATAATCCCTTGATAACCCCTTTTGAGCCCAGTAGTAGGAGTTTCTTTTTTGAAAATGAAAAACCCTAAATCTTAACCCAGGGCAGGGTAGGTGTCAGCTAGTTTGACCAAGCATTCGAATCGTGAAAGGAGTGTCCGTACAAGGATCAATCACACCTCTGGAGGTCGTGCCTAAAAAAAACCACAAGGGTTAAATGGAAAGAGTGAAACAGTCACATTATTCCACAAAAAGTCAGACAAGCCAGTGTCACACGACTTGTTCAAAAAAAAAAAAAACGAAAAACGAAAAGAATCAAAAGCCCGCTAAGTCAAAACTTGAAAACAAATGACTTAGGCAAAAAACAGGGGCATCCCGCTGGACTGGAAAATCAAAAGAATTTCAAAAGATACTCAGTCCAGGCAAAAGTTAGGGAATGAAAAAAACGAAAGACGAAAAGGATTGTCAAAGAAAAGAAAAAATCCTCGAAAAAGACAAAGTCGTGTGACTCTGGGTACCCAAAGATGAAAAGCAAATGATTGTCACTCAAAAAGAAAAAATGTGTGATATCCTGAACCATCACTCCTATCATTCCACCTCTAATAGGTGAACGCTGAAGTCAGATTAGCTGAACATAGGATTGGAGAACATTATGGAGAATGGGTGGGTTAAAATAAACTTTGAGCCTGTGTCTTTCCTTGTTAACCGTGAACCTGACCACGTTACAACCCGAAAAAGTCCTAATTGAAACAGGTTTTGGTCAAGAGCATACGTCGGTAAAGATCGCATCGAAACTGACTCCTGAAAGGGTTCCTCTTACCAGCTTTTATATTGACATTTTGATAATTGATTCCTTACATGTCGCAAAATTTTTTCTAGTGAACAGACTGGGATTTTGAAACTGTCATATGCATTGCGTTTAATATATCTTTTATGCAGAACAACTTGTGTTACTTGCGAGTATACGCATGCCGACAAGAGAGACCCCTACAGTGGAAGGTCTGGTCAAGATAAAATGTAGAATTCCCGAATGTTTCGTGAACTGGGGCAAGCTATATCGATTAATTCCAATAGGGTCAGTCATCCTAGAATCAGTAAATCTGGGGCAATCAGGTCAAGATTTGGCAAATCTCTCATAGCTATGGGCATTGCTCCACGAATCAGTCAATCAGGGGCAAAGCCATTACCAGACCAAGATAGGTCACCCTAAGAGCACAAGAGCTACTTTTGACAGAGCACCTCTTCGAGGGTCGAAATTGTAGAAGCGGTCCATGTCTGGCCGTCAGGATACAAAGACTACAGGGTCCATTCCAAAATTGTTGCAGATTCAGGGGCAAGCTATAGTCCTGACTAGGATTTCCTTTCGAGAGGAAGTATTCAAGAATACAGACTGGGGCATGTTAGTATCCCCGAAGCGGAGTTACGAGAAGGTGGACGATCAAAAGATTGCAGTATGGACCAGGAGTTCGTAACGAAGGATTCGATCCCCGCGCAGGTCGCGCTTCCGAGATAACAAGGTTCCTTACTAAAGAAGGATCAAATTCCCCAGCTAGTCGTAGCTTATGCGAAAGACATTCTCCAGCCAAGTCGTTTATCCTCAGCAGAGTTTGGCAATTCCAAGATTGTAGGATGTATTCAGACAACGTGGGGTCCCCGAAAAGGATTCCCCTATCTCAAGCAGAGTGGTTTAGCCTCAGAAGATCAATATTTCCAACGCGTGAGCTGCACTCAGACAGTCTACTCTTCCCAGTAGGGTTCTTTACTCTCTCCCAGCAGGGTCAGTTGATTTTCCCCAAGAGAATCGTTTCGTCCCCAGCAGAGTCCTCTTTTCAGCAAGTGTTTCCTTTCATCCCAGTGGAACTCGAAGATTAAGACTTTCCCCGGCAGAGTTGGTTGTGTGTCCTGGCATTTATTTTGTCGGAATACCGTGGGGTACCTGTTCACTCCCCAGTAAAAGCCCAATCATACTGGGCACATCTGCTATTCCCCAGCAGAGTTATATTCCCCAGTAGGGTGTTACTTCAACGAGGTGCTTGGTTAAGTTCCCAATTTCCCAGCAGGGTTGACTTCACTCTTCCAGCATTTATTTTGCTGGGATAATTCTGTAGCACCTGGCTATCCCCAGCGGAGTTGGCGTTGTCTTCAGCATTTATTTTGCTGAAGCGGTTTCTGTATCCCAGCAGGTGGAGAGAGCTCTTGCTCAAATGAACTACCAAACATTCAAGATCTCGGCATGAGACATTCAATGATAATGTCAGTTTCGGCAGTATTCCCCACAAAGTTATCAGGATAAGTTTCTCTTTGTCCTCAAGCAGAGTTACTTATTTCCCCGCCAGAATTGCTAGTTGAAGTGTCTCTAGTCCGACCAGCGGATTATCTTCTTCAAAATTTGTTGTTACGTCAGCATCAAAAGGTTTCGTGAGTCAGAATTTCAGAGGCTGCAGCCGGTTATCAGAACAGGCGTCCGGTAATTTGGTTTCCAAATATCCCCAGTAGAGTCCGCCCCGAAGTCGCTGTCACGTCAGTGCTAAGAAGTTTATGGGTTGGGATCAATGGAGAAATGGGTCCTGACGTGGACAATTTATTCCTATGTTGAAGGGATTTCTCCGTGCTAGAGAAATGGGCGTCCTAACGTGGACAGATTTATTTCCCCGGATTGATGAGAGGTGCTAGTCCTAACGTGGGCAGATTCGATTTCTCGGTATTGGTAGTCATGACGTTGACGAAATTGGTTACTCTTCGTGTTGGTGTCCTGACGTGGACCATTTATTCCCAGCAGATGTCTTCCTTCGTAATAGTGAAACGTGCGTCCTGACGTGGACAAGTTTATAGTTCTTTGTGACGACAAGATACGCGAGTCCTGACGTGGACAAATTTATCTCTCTTCGTGATTGGTGAAGCGTAAGTCCTGACGTGGACGAGGTTTATTTCCTCAGCGGGTCGAAGATGCGAGTCCTGACGTGGACAAATCAAGACGAGATGGGAGTCCTGACGTGGACAAATCAAGATGGAGAAGTTTATTCCTTACGTGGAAAGACGAGTTATTCCTTACGTGGAAAGATTGTGATTCCTTACGTGGAAAGAAGTTGGATTCCTTACGTGGAAAGTTGTATTCCTTACGTGGAAAGATTGGAGTCCTCACGTGGACAGATCAAGATGAGTTGGATTCCTTACGTGGAACGAAAGATGGTTTCCTTACGTGGAAAAGAAATTGATTCCTTACGTGGAAAGAAGTGGTTTCCTTACGTGGAAAGAAGTTGGTTTCCTTACGTGGAAAAGATTAGATTCCTTACGTGGAAAGATGGTGATTCCTTACGTGGAAAAGATTGGAGTCCTTACGTGGACAAATCAAAAGTTGTATTCCTTACGTGGAAAAAGGTATTCCTTACGTGGAAAAAGATGGTTTCCTTACGTGGAAAAAGATGGTTTCCTTACGTGGAAAAAGATGGTTTCCTTACGTGGAAAAAGATGGCTTCCTTACGTGGAAAAAGATGGCTTCCTTACGTGGAAAAAGATGGTGATTCCTTACATGGAAAGATGTTGATTCCTTACGTGGAAAGATTGTGATTCCTTACGTGGAAAGATGTTGATTCCTTACGTGGAAAGATTGTGATTCCTTACGTGGAAAGATGTTGATTCCTTACGTGGAAAGATTGTGATTCCTTACGTGGAAAAGAAGATAGATTCCTTACGTGGAAAGATGGAGATTTCTTACGTGGAAAAGAGGTGTTTCCTAACGTGGAAAGAAGAGGTATTCCTTACGTGGAAAGAAGATTGTATTCCTTACGTGGAAAGAAGATTGTATTCCTTACGTGGAAAGATTTATTCCTTACGTGGAAAGAGGTATTCCTTACGTGGAAAAATGATTCCTTATGTGGAAAGAGATTGTATTCCTTATGTGGAAAGAGGTATTCCTTACGTGGAAAAATGATTCCTTACGTGGAAAGAGATTGTATTCCTTACGTGGAAAGAGATGGATTCCTTATGTGGAAAGATGATCCTTACGTGGAAAGATGGTTTCCTTACGTGGAAAAGAGATGTATTCCTTACGTGGAAAAGAGATTATTCCTGACGTGGAAGAGTTTAGTCCTGACGTGGACAGATCCAGACGAAGTCTTATTCCTAACGTGGAAAGGTTATTCCTAACGTGGAAAGGTTATTCCTAACGTGGAAAGGTTATTCCTAACGTGGAAAGGTTATTCCTAACGTGGACAAGGTTATTCCGAACGTGGACAAGAGTTTATTCCTAACGTGGACGATTTATTCCTGATAAAATGCAGACGAGTCATCCCCAGCGAAGTCGCCGAGATTTTTCCGTGTTGACGGCAGGTGGAGTCCTAACGTGGACAAGTTTAGTTGAGATTTATTCGATGATAGAATCTTCTTCAGGTTGATGAAAATAATCCCCATCACGGTCGCTAATGGATCATTTGGTTGCCATAACAGTTAGATTCAGTTGATGAATGTCGTTCCCCAAGCAGTGGTGCAGTTTATTTCTGCGGTTGGCAAATTTCCGGGTTCTTAGTATTCAACCGTCTCGTACCACGAATGTTTGAAGTCCATTCGCTCTTCACCCAATCGGGTCCAAGTCGCTTGAATAGGGGCAGCTGTTGCACCCTAAAATTTGCTCAACCTATTTCACTTGGGTCATGTTTCAATTGCATTAGCATATAGAGCCATGTACATAGTCTAATCATCTGCATAGCATAGCATAGCAAATCATCTAACAGGGATCAAGCACTATTCTCATCTCTATGAGCCTATCAAGAGGTTATTGTTCAAATTCAAGCATATCCAAGTCATCAGAAAGAATGGGAAAGCTAAAGAAGTCAGTGGATCAAGCAGTGAATCTATCTCCTATCTGAGGGTATCTGAAGATAATCAAAGAAGTTGTGAGCTGTGAGCTGAGCATGGAGGGTATATAGACATCATGGGAGACATGGAGAGCCATTTGGAGAAGGAGGCAAGTCATTGATGTGATCACAAGAGTTGCAGTTGAAGACAGTCAACTAGGGTTTCATCTAGGTCAACCCTGGGTCAACTCTAGGTCAATTGATTGATTGAAAGGCATTGAGGTCTATTTGAGAGATGTGGGGTTCATCATTTGACATGTAGAGAAGGATATTATGTTATTCTAAGAAGAAATCAAGAGAAATCAAGGAGAAGAGGAGTTTCTAAATTAGGGTTTCTGTGTAAAATCCCCTGATTTAGGTCAAATTTCCAAGCAAGATAAGTCAAAATGCAAGCTTCAAATGGGTCCTTGGCCAACATGAAACTTGTAGAGGATCTCAAGACCTTTAATTTGAGTGGTGGAAGACATCAAGGAGATTTATAGAACTCAAGTTATGGTCCTTGCAAGTTACAGGTCATCTGAGGTATCTGAAATTTTGTCTGTGAAAGTTACTTGTCTTCCAAGCAACTTTTACCCCTCAAGGAGATTTCAAATGAATTTATGGTAAACATAAGAGTTGTTCCTCATTGTCTTAGCTTTCTAGAATGGTATGGTATGCCTTCATATGATTTGTGGAACTCTACTTATGGTCTTGGCAAGCAAAGGGTATTTTGGTCATCTGAGAATTACAGGTCATTTCAAGCCTATGCCCAAAACTCATACAAGGAAGCTTCAAATGGAAAACTTCACAACATCAAACTTGCTCCAAATGACATTTTGAGTCTAGAAAGGTGACCATGAAAGATTGGAAAGGCTCATAGCACAAGGTTTCAAAATTGGTGGATTTAATGAATAAAAAATGACCTAAAAATGAGATTTTTCATAATTTGGCCAAATGGGATGAAATTATAGGTCATTTTGATTGGAAAAAATGTTTTAAGAACATTGGCAAAATTAGAATTTTGAGTTTGGTTCAAGAATTGAAAGTTATGCATGGTTACTTACAAAAGAAGTTACATAATCCAAATCCAAGGGAAAGTGTGCATGGGAAGTTTCTCCAAGCTTCTAGGGCTTTCTATTCTCATCTATATATTGAATGAAGTAACTCCATGCCATGGTTGGTGAATCATTGTGATCAAAACACAAGTTATACATCATTCTTCCAATTTGCAAAATCATCTCAAACTCTCTCAAATCTATATCAATTTCCATTTTTCTTGATTTGATCATCGTCAACATCTTTCATAGATAATATTTTCATCAGAATTTGGTAGAATTGGAGAAGAACTCGTGTTGTTCAAGTTAATCATCCAAGAAGCAAGAACTTTGCAATTACAAGATCCAAGAGGTTTGAGCCAAAATTTTTGCATACAGAACAAGGAACTGAGTGTGTGGATCAAGTTCAGAGCATTGAAAGCATTGGATCAAGAGAATTCCATAGTTGTTTTCATCATTTGTACCAGGTAAGTTTTCTCTTCGAATTGACTGTTTTAGTTAGAATCATAGTGATTTGTTAGCATAGAACGGTTAAGATAGGTTAGATGATGGATTTCACAAAGTTTGGAGAAGTTTCATGGAGGTTGTTAATGGTGTATCAAAACTGTTAGAGCTTATAACATCAAGAATATGGCACTGCAATCTTGCATATATGGCTTAAAATGATCGGTGTGAAGTATAGATTAGTTTAGGATAAGATTTGGAAAGAATTGAAGTGGTTGATAACAGGTGATAATGGTGGAGTCAGCATCTTCCACCTATCGGGTTTGATTGTTAGTTGAGTTTTAGGAGAAATGGTTGGCATGGCTGTGTAGAGGGGAAGAAGTAGATCACTTTTGGTCTTTGAATCGTGTGAATTCATGGAGAATTGAGGGAGAACCAAGCTGTGGAAGGTGCGTGCATGGAGGAAGAATTTCTGAAACCCTAGGGTTTCTAAGGTTGAAGACGAAGCGAGAACCACACGATGGACTGTTTGACCTTGACTCTGAGACCAATCGTATGGCTGTGGTTTAAATTTCAAAACGGAGGGAGATTCAAAAGGTGCTACGCACCGTTTCATTTATTCATTCTGCATGGGCCTTGAATCGCTTGCTATTCGTACCCCTCAAATCAAGCCCAATGCCATTTGAACTAGGTTTTTCGCTATTTGCACCGTTTTTATTTTTTGTTATTGTTTTCTGATCATTGGGCCCAGACGCGCTTGCTATGCGCGCCCCCCAGTCTGGGCCCATCCTTTTATTTCAACTGAGTTAACATGCTTTCTGCACCCCATATCCATCTTGATTCATTTTAATTCCATCCTTTTGTTTTAATTCTTTAAAAAATCACAAATAATTGAAAATTGCATGTTTTTAATTGGTTCTTTTTGAATATTGTTCATAATTTTGTTAAGAAAAATATCACATAAAAAATTTAGCATTTCATTTTATTTTCATATTTTTAGTATATTTTTCTTTTAAATAGGTGTAAATAATGTTTAGTTTGATGCATGAATTTGGTGATTTTAGTTTGATTAAATGCTTTTATATTTTTGATCCATTCTTTTTAGGTTGATTAGTATAGAATGTTAGCTTGTATATAAAATTTAGTTCATATTTTTAGGACTTAATTTTTAGGTGTTTTGTTTAGGTGTGATTAGTATGATCAAAACTAGGGTTTAGGAGATAACATAGGTGAAATAGATCATTTCCCTTAGGATTTGTAGATTGAATCTTTGGGGTATGGGACTATAGGGGTTATGGGTAGCTAATAGATCCCTTAGAAAATATTAGGATTCCCCTACTGCTATTAGTATACTGTCTATATTTGTTTGACTGTGTGGTGTGCCCTCTCTAGGGTTATTTCATTTGTCTGTGTGGGGTATTGGGTTTGCTTGGGGATTGGGAGAGCTGAAGACTTGTGATGTTGAAGCCATTGGAGATCAAGAGAATGAAGTTCAACTTCCAGAGTTGATGGAGAGATTCTTTGCTGGCAGCTGTTGAGGAGTATAGGATTTAGGAGCTAGGCAGAGCTCTAGAGTAGAAAACTTGATTCACAAACATGGAAGGCCTTGTCTGCCTCCATCCTTTCTCTATGATTCAAAGTCTCTTTCAAATATCCACCTCCTTCCTTTGGAAGGATCAGTGAATGTATTTGAAGGATAGAACTTTTGAGAGAAAATTGTCTGTATAATGTTAACAGTTAATGAGCCACCCTTGGTAGGCATTTGACTGTTTAACATTTATTTCATCTTGTGGACTGATATTCCTCTTGGAGATTGAGACTTGAAGAAAAGCCATTGCAGATGGAAGACTGATGATAAAGACCTTGCTTGGAGGCTGTGGAGATAAAGACTGAGGCTTGCCTGAAGCTTGTAGCTGCTTGGAGATGACTTGAAGACAGATGTTGATGCAGAGCTGCTGTGGCTGTTTATTTTTGCTGTTTTATTTCTTGATGTATTGATTGGTTTTCCTTGACTGTATTGTTTGCTGTTTAACCTGTTAGGTTGAGAGTGAATCTTGTTCACTTTTGCCTATTGTTTTCTAGGTTCGAGGTTGAGTGGGACTCCCTTGCCTCGCTTGTATTGCTGCATCCATGCATTTTACTGCTTTATTGTATATATGCTATTGTTTCTGTTTCCGTCTATTCCCTTAGGATCTCTGTTTCTCTCTGCGCAAGAGAGGAGCATGATAGACATTAGGTCTTAACCCATGCATGATAACATTAGGATAGTTTGATTCCCTTCGCAACCATAGGTTAGAGTTCTGTCTCTTCTTTCTCAAAAGACAAACAGAAAAGCACAATAAATATTTCAAACATAATAAAAGACACTTCTTCCGTAAAAGAATGTGAATTCATCAAAACGTCATTTTTGTCCGCTTGGACTGCTAATCAGAAAGACCCTTTTTCAGAAGGAATAAAATCAATCAAGACAGACTTGTGTCGTACGTGGCCCGAACTACGTTTGCTCTGATCTTTCATGCTGTATGAAAGTACGTAGGCATAGGATGCGATATCCTAGCGAGCAACCTTCCCCTCCTTTCCCGTAGGTAGGCGAACTACGTTGACTCTGATTTCTCGTTCCAGACGGGAATACGTAGGCATAAAGTGCGATACTTTGCCGAGTCATTTTATTTTCTTTTAACCCCTGACCTGTAGAGTAGATAGAATAACAATCCATACCCGAAAACAAGCGTGGATCCCGTCGAGTACGACGGACGTGAGGGGTGCTAATACCTTCCCCTTGCGTAACCGACTCCCGAATCCAGGATTTGGTTGCGATGACCATTCCTTTCCCGTCTTTGCGGTAGGTTTACTCTGAGCGTTTCCTTTCCCTCCGTTGGGATAAATAACGCACGGTGGCGACTCTTCTGTTCAGCCGGCGCCGATTTTCGCAGTAGCGACAATCATCAATAATTAAATTCACTATCCAAATGGTATATAACACATTTTACAATACAATCACAACTGTATTATCATTACAACAAGCAATAAATATCATGCATTTCTTGTTGTCACGCACCAAAATATACTTATACAAGCACACACACAAGTATTCGATAAATTATCCACAAATAATTTCACAACCGGCAACAAACAATGCAACAATTCATTAATAGAACATATACACCATTGATTTACTAAACATATTAGATATAAAAATATTTTGCAACCAATTCTCTTATCTATCCTATGTTATACCACTATTCATTAGCTTTCCAACACTTCGAACGGGGACCAAAACGGACTTACAGATCAAACGTTTTATCCAAAACAATTTCAACCGAAAACATGAACAATCGTGACGGACAAAATGCATAATTTTCTGCATTTTCACTGTTGGAGACCTTCCAGACCTCCGATTTCGATTCCGTAAAAACCCAAACTCTTAAAAAATTATAACTCATCCAATGTTGTAATTATCTCAAGTTTATTTAGAATTTTAACACAATTAAACCATCTAATTTTTTTTAAGATAATGCCTAAAATCTTTGAAATTGATGGATATATGTTCAATTCTCAAAAAAAGAATACACACATATAAGGCACACAAATTCATCATATAACAATTACCATGGAAATTAGGGATTTTTATCCTAAATATGATACTATCCATTATACACTATCATACAATCCCATAACCATCTAAAGACCCACGCTTACCTTGATTTCTTGATGAACTCTTGAGTTTTCTCCTTAGATTTTCTTCTACTCTTTTCCCCTTTTCCTTTTATCTATGATAACTTCTTTTCCTCTTTTGCCTCATTAACCCTATTTTTCTCCTTATATATAAAACCCTTATAATAGCTAATTCTAGTAACTAATGGGCTTACTAATCATACCCCCACCTTTACTCTTCACATTATCATCCAATAGGCCCAATTACTTATTTCTACCATTTCCACATATTATTCCACCTAGGGGTGGTCATGGATGGTTAATGTCCAAAACCAATCCATAACCATAAATAATCCATATATTACAACCGGTTATTAAAACCAATTCTCATAACCGGTTTTTATCTTTTAAAATGGTTATAAACCGGTTATATCCATAACCAATTTTACAATTAGTTTTGATTTAATTTTATTTTAAAATTGATTTTTTCAAAATCATAATATTTTTTTTTATAAAAAAAATATTGATATTAAAAAAAAACAATAGTTATTTTAAAATTTAAAAAAAAATTATTTTTTTTAAATTATTTGGAAAAAAATTATTTACTGAAAAAATTAAAACTATTTTTTTTAAAAAAAAAATTCAAAAATTTTTTTAATTAAAAAAATTGACTAATTTAGTTTTTATTTGGGTTTTTTTGAATCATGAATAAAATAATTAGAGTGCTATATATAATAAGTGATATGAAGGAGATATTATATAGTTTAAATATCTTGAATAAAACGTTTTGCAAATCGGTTGTGGAAATTTTAAACAAACTCTTTCTTAATCATCTTGAAGAGAGCAATATAGACTTTTAGTATAATACAACTATACTAGAATAAGTATTTAGATATTTTAACAGGTAGCGCAAGTGTGAAACTATTATTGTGCAACAACTATATTAACAATTAATAAATTGTATAATATGTAAATCTATGTTAATATATAATAATAATAATAATAATAATAAAAGATGATTGGTTTAACATTAAATTGGTCATTCACTATTAAAACCACTCACTTTAGATCACTCATTCTTATACTTCAAATAAAATTAGTGGTAAATTTAAAATGACGTGACATAAAATATAATAAAATAGAAATTGTATAGATTGATATGATTTATATATTATTTATCAAATAGTAAAATAATTAATTTTTAAAGCTGAAATTGAAATGAAAAATAAATTGGTTTCTGTCAACGATGTTTCAAAAAATAAATAGTAAAATAATTATGACGGAAAAATTTTTATTTACTAAAAAAAACTAAAACAATATTTTTTTTTCAAAATAAAAATATTTTTTTTTTGAAATAAATTTTCAAAGTTTTTTTTTAATTAAAAAAATTAACTAATTTGATTTTTATTTTGGATATGGATGTCCAAATTATGGATTTGGTTAAAATCATATTAAAAATATATCCAAAATATGGAATTCATTAAAACCATCCTAATAATTAACCGGTTTTTAATAACCGGATTTAAATATGGATATGGATTATAATAACCGGTTTATTTGAGCACCCCTAATTCCACCAAATAAAATAAATCAATTAAATCTAATAATTCAATTAAATCAAATAGATCAAATAAATCCAATAAATCAAATAATTTAAATAAATCAAATATGCATAAAATCACTCAATTAATTAATATAAATAAATAATTACTCAAAATTGAGGTGTTACAACCCTCCCCCACTTAAAGATTTTCGCCCTCGAAAAGTACCTCAAACAAACAACTCAGAATAAGACTCCCATATCTGACTCTCAAGTTCCCAAGTCACATTCTCACCAGTTGGTCCTCTCCAAGCTACATTCACCAAGGCAATCTCTTTACCTCAGAGTTGCTTCAACTCCCGATCCTCTATTCGCATAGGTGATGCTTCCATACTTAGGCTATCTCTCACATGCACATTATCTACTTGGACTACATGATATGGATATGCAATGTATTTCCTCAACTAAGATACATGGAACACATCATGGAGATTAGCAAGTGACAGCGGTAAGGCAACCCGATAGGCTACCTCTCCTATCCTTGCAAAATTTGATAAGGACCAATAAAATGAGGCGTCAACTTACATGACTTCAATGCTCTACCAACACCAGTTATAGGAGTAACTCGAAGAAACACATGATCTCCCTCTTGAAATTCAAGTGCTTTCCTCTTCTTGTCATGATAAATTTTCTGACGACTCTGAGAAATCTTCATATTCTTCTAAATTATCTTAATTTTGTCAGTAGTCTGCTGGACTATCTCAGGTCCAACCACAACACTCTCTCCCAAATCATACCAACACAATGGTGTTCTACACCTCCTACCATACAATGCCTTAAACGGTATCATTCCAATACTCGAATGAAAACTATTGTTGTAAGTAAACTCAATTAAAGGCAAGTAGTTATCCTAAGCACCTCCTTTTCCAACACATAAGCTCTCAAAAGATCCTCAAACGACCGAATCGTCCTCTCAGTCTAACCATCTGTCTGCGGATGATAAGAATAACTCAAACACAACTTCATACCCAAAGAACTTTGCAAACATTTCCAAAATCTCGAAGTAAGCCTCAGATCTCTATCTGACACAATGCTAGATGGAATACCATGCAAACTCACAATCCTCTCAATGTACAACTTCGCTAACTTCTCCAACGGGTAATCCATTCCCATTGGAATAAAGTGAGCAGATTTCGTCAATCTATCCATAATAACCCAAATAGCTTTACAATTACTCGACCTTCTAGGTAAACCAGACACAAAACCCATCGATATGCTATCTCATTTCCACTCAGGAATAAATAACAGTTGCATCAAACCTGAAGGTTTCTAATGTTCAATCTTCGATTCTTGGCAAGTTAAACAAGAATACATAAACTCTGCAATTTCTTTCTTCATACTAGGCCACCAAAATATTATCCTCAAATTCTGATGCATCTTAGTAGCACCCGAATGAATACTCAATCCGTAATGATGCCCTTCCTCAAGAATACTCTTTTTCAACTAAATAATATCCGGAATACAAAATCTATCACGACATCTCATGATACCATTTTCATTAATCCGAAAATCACCACCTCGACTTTGATTGATCAAAGTCAACCGATCTACTAAACTCATATCAGACTTCTGACCTTCTTGAATTTCATTAAGAATACCACTAGTAAGCTTCAACATACCAAGCTTAACTCCATAAGAAGTCTCTTCACAAACCAAACTCATATCTCGAAATTGCTCAATCATTTTCAACTCTTTTACCATCATCATCGACATATGCAAAGATTTCCTACTCAATGCATCATCTACCATGTTTACTTTACTAGGATGGTAATTCAAATCAAAATCATAGTCCTTCAGAAGTTCCAACAATCTCCTCTGTCTCGTATTCAATTCTTTCTGATCAAAGAGATACTTCAAACTCTTATAATCATTGAACACTTCAAATTTTGATCCAAACAAATAATATCTCCAAAGCTTCAACATAAACACAATAGCATCCAACTCTAAATCATGCGTCGGATAATTCCTCTCATGCATTTTAAGTTGCCATGAAGCATAAGCTACAACTTGATGATGTTACATCAATACACCTCCCAAACCCATCAACAAAGCATCACAATACACAACAAACAGTTCTGCCAGATTTGACAAAATCAAAACAGGAGTTGTCGTCAACCTTCTCTTAAACTCTTGAAAACTTTCTTCACAGTTTGCATTCTAAACAAAAGCTTGAACCTTCCTAGTCAACTGGGTCAACGACAAAGCTAACTTAGCAAATCCTTCAATGAATTTTCGATAATAACCTGCCAACCCAAGAAAACTTCTAATCTCAAAAACAGATTTTGGAGCTTCCCATTGCGATACAACTTCAACCTTCGACGAATAAACTGCAATACGTCTACTTGAAATCACATGGCCAAGGAAACTCACTTCCTTCAACCAAAACTCGCACTTAGAAAGTTTAGCATACATCTGCTTCTCTTTCAACACTCATAACACAATTTTCAGATGCTCAACATGATCCTCTTCACTCTTCAAATATATCAAAATATCATCAATGAACATAACCACAAACTTGTCCAAATATGGATGGAAAATCCTGTTCATGTGCTCCATAAACACACTTGGCGCATTAGTCACACCAAACGGCATCACAAAATACTCATAATGACCATACCTCATTCTTAAAGCAGTCTTCTGAATATCTTCATCCTTCATACGAATCTGATGACACCAGATCTCAAATCTATCTTACAGAACACATTTGCACCAACCAACTGATCCATAAAATAATCAATCCTCAGAAGTGGATACTTATTCTTGATAGTCACCTTGTTCAATTTTCTGTAATCCACACAAAGTCTCATAGAACCTTCTTTCTTCTTGACCAACAAAACGGGTGCACCCAATGGTGACACACTCGGACGAATGAATCTCTTCTCAAGTAGATCTTCGAGTTGAATCTTCAACTCTTTCAATTCCGATGCGGACATACGATATGGAGCCATCGATACCATACTAGTTCCAGGAACTAAGTCGATTGCAAACTCCACTTCACGTTCCGATGATAAATCACTTATCTCATCAAGAAAAACTTTTGGAAAATCACAAACAATTGGAAAAACCCCAACTGCCCCACTTTCACTAACACTCAAAGTTGCCATCAACATAAACATCTCAGCACCATCCTGCACCCACTCATCAAAAAAATCTGTAAGTACTTGGCTTAACTCCAAAATATTCACTACACACATCATCTAAGCTCGCAAGACACATCTGTTCCATATAAAATGTTCCCAATTTGTCAATAGACAGTCGACAATAATGATGGGGTATAAACCATCTTTACAAAACTATAATAGCGTTTAACGACACACTGAGCCACCACTCCACACTTGAAGCATCTTGGAGAAGCAAAAGCTTCTCCCCCACTTGTTTCAATCCCACTCTTGCCGACAAAGGTTAGAAAAACAAACGTGTAACGACAATTTTTTCACACACATGTCGCATACTAGGGAACATTCAGCATTAGACAATCTGGCCGGATGGACCGACCTACTCTGATACCATTAATGTAACACCCTTCTAAACCCAACCGAATCGATAGCTTACTTCCACGTGGCAGCATCGCTCATTGCTTTGACTTGTTCAAGAACAAGCTTTCCCTTAATGATTACGCAGTTGTTTTCAAGGATTAATTCAATCAACATGGAGATTGGCAACAATTGCTTCGTTTGTTCAATACATACAGAGACAGATTTAGATAAATGCTGCAATGTGTTTGATTAAGTGCCTAGCTAAGGTGTTCCTCGAAGTGTGTTTGCTTAAGTGCCTAGCCAAGGTGTTCCTCGAAGTGTGTTTACTTATACTGCAGTTATTAATGTTTATGGTCGGAACGAGTTGTTTGCTGAAATGAGACATGAAGGGGGTACTACTACCTGATGTTATAACTTATAATACACTTGCCAGTTCTTGTTCTAGAGAGGCTAATTTGAAGGAAGCGATTGTTGTTTTCAGTGACATGTAGACTAACCGCACCAGCCACTCATGTTACTTAAGAAAGAATTGTTAGCGCTAATGAACATGAACAAATGAGAGATACATTATTCATAATATGTATTAGTAGAAACCTCTAACCAGGCCTACACCCCCTGTTGGTTTTTTTGCTATTTTTACTTGCATTAAGTTTGTTCTAAATTCCATTTTACCAATTGTTTTTGTTTCTCTATTTAAAAAATCAACATGAAAACTATGTGCATATTAATTCACCTTTAGAATTTCCACTTAAATCTTTTCATAAAAAAAGCTAAAAAAACATTTTAATTCATTTTTTTAGATTTTTAACTAGAATTATTGATTAGGGTTTATAGCTTGTTCTTGCTCTTTTATGCATAATTTTTCATTCATCATTTTTGATACATTTTGCTAACCATTTTGGCACTGTTTGTGAGGTGTGGATTGAAGCACTTTGTACATTTTGAACATTGAACAAGTGGTGTGATAATTGTAGCTTGTCATTTTATTCTTCACTTTAAATCCCATTAAAGTGTAATAGTGTAAGACTCTACATTATTTTATCATTTATGCTTGCATGCTTGTATGATAAAAAAGATAAAACAAAGCGTTTAAAAAACAATTTAAAAATAAAAACAAAGATAAATAAAGCTTGATTCAACACCAAACCATTTTCAAACTAATTAATTGAACTTCACATTTGACCATGCATTTAGGGTTTCCTACACCTCTCCTCTCTCGTAAGCCGATTGCCTAGGCATTGCCATAAACCTCCATCCATACCCACATTTCAATCCAATTCACCACCCTTTCATCTTCACTCATGCTTCAATAAAACTAAAAGCCCTGGTCCTTGTAGCAAGTGCATTTTCAAACTCTTTTCTAATCAAACTTGAAACGGTTGTGGAATGCTTATGCGAAGGCCTTGTCCTATCCCGAGTGTTTGATATTACCTTAATGGTTCACTGTTTAAACATTCACCTTCCAAAGTAAATCACTTCCTAAATAAAACGAGTAATGCCCTCCCCGCATTAGACTAAAAAGGGAAGATTGAATGCATACTTCTTTTTCTCTGAGTATTAGGATGCTCACTTTAGAGTGTGTGGTCTTGATACTCATCGTTCAATACGAATACATGACTATACTCGCCACACATATTTCAAAACAAACCTCTTCAAGATAAAGAACTGGGTACTACCCGTAGGGGTTCCTATCTGAGGATTTATCTCCCCTCTAAAATCAATCTCAATCAATCTAATACATTCTTCCGCCTTAGGGCAACATTCAAACCTTTCACTCTTTAACACACCAATAAAAAAAACTCTTCTCTTTAGACCAAACAACCTCTTTTGGCCTCCATATCTTGGGTTAAGCACCTCATGGTCAAGCACCCATCTCTGAGTTAAAACCTCTCCCTCTTGCCATGTTAGTCTCATGATTTGGCAAGTTCTTCTCTTTCTAAGTATGTCTTCTTAGCCTCATGCTTAGACATACGATATATATGTTTTTCATGTTAGTATCATGCTTTGGAAAACCCTTTCTCTTCTCAAGTATGTCTTGTTAGTCTCATGCTTAGATAGACTCTCTCTCATGTTTGCCATGTTAGAGTTTTGTTTGACTGTTCCTCTCCAGTTTATTCCTGGATTAAACCTGGTCTCTGACAACTCTGGTTTTGAATATCTCTAGGTTGTAAAACCAAGATTGAGAGTGCATTTATTATGCACATTTTAATACTTTGTCTCCCCAAGAAGAATCTTTTTACGGTTCCCCATTGAAGAGAGTCCCTTGTTCCCTAACCGTGTTTTACAACACTCCTTTTGAATTTATACTCAACAATAGGTGGTGGTCTCTTTATTTAATAAGCTTATTTTATTCCCGAATTTCCTTTTGGATGGAAAACGAAAGTTTCTTTCTAAGTAGTCTGTCTATCCCCAACGAAGTTATCAGCATATCAATTTTCTTCCATCAAATGGCATCTCTTTGGAAAATTCTTATCAGAGAAGTTTGTTGAAGATTATTACAAACGTTTTCTTCTTTATTTGAGAATTATATATGCTCCAATGCAATGTCAACTACAGCTAATGGAAATTTCTTCAGTAAGTCCATTATCAATTACTCTTTCATCAAATGTAATCTCTTCGAAAAAGTCCCGTTAGAAAAGTTTGATGAAGATTCTTACAGATGATTTTTCTCTTTTTAAGAAGTCTATTTTACAAGTTAACTAGCCCGCATCTCTTTTAAAGATCACCGGTGAAGTTATTGATTCTTAAGTGGTTACCTTTTTAGGAGCTTGTTCATTACCATTTCTAGGTGGAATACTTGGTTAAAGAAGAAACTGAGACCCGTTCGTGGCTTATGACCAAAATTGTGGGAAGGTTTATTTTACCCTTTTCAAGTGGAACACTTAATTAAAGAAGAAACCGAGACTCGTTCATGGCTTATGACCAGAATCGTCGGGAAGTTTACATTACCCTTTCTAAGTGGAATACTTGTTAAAGAAGAAACTAAGACCCGTTTGTGGCTTATGAACAGAATCGTTGGGAGACTTACATTACCATTTCCATTTGGAATACTTAGTTAAAGAAGAAACTGAGACCCGTTCATGACTTATGACCAGAATCATGGGGAGGTTTATTTTACCCTTTTTAAGTGGAAGACTTGATTAAAGAAGAAACCGATACCCGTTCATGGCTTATGACCAGAATTGTGGGGAGGTTTATTATCCTTTTCAAATAAGATTATTTGATTACAAAAGAAACTAAACCTTGTTCCAATAGTGGAAGCTTGTTATTATTCAATTGTCAGAGTTATGATCTTACCCCCGGTATGGTGATTCTTTCCCCAATGAAGTTACAACCTTTTCCCCAGTAATTCGTCTCTTGTGGTATCATTCCCCACTGAACTCAGAGTCTTGCATTCATATCATATCATAAGCATCTTTGTGTTATCTTAGGGCCAAAAATTGAGTATTTTATATTTAACTCTCTCCGATCTCGTCGAGACGAAGACCTCAATCTCCATATCTCTGGATAGAAGAAAGTTAAATAGGGGCATCTGTCATACCCTAATTTTTACCCCTAAGATCCCACCTTCATTTTCATTTTTTGCATAGAATCAAGCATTTCTTGTGTGTATTTTATGTTTTGCTTACCCCATGGAAATACCCAAAAAAATATGTCTTGCTTACTTTGTTTACAAGTTAGGGTTTTGCATCAAGATGTTCAAGTGGTTGATCAATCAAGGTTTAGTGTGATCCTCAACATCCCAAACTCCTCAACTCATACATGGTGGTCAAGAGTTTCCCTTCATCAAAAATCAATTTTGAGTTTGCATTAATTCAAGTTCATCAAGTTTCAATCCATTATGTGCTCCAAATTAGGGTTTTGGTCAAAGTCAGCTCGATGTGGACTTTTTGACCAAAACATGATCTCATGGCTTGGAACATGATTCAAAGGCTTAAAATACATCTTTGTGGTCCATTCATGTAATTAAGTTCTCAAGAAGTTTGATTTATTGATAGTTGAAGAATTTTGATTCAATTGCTAAAAAGTCAACAAATACTTAAAGTCAAAGTTTGACTTTTGATATTTTTGGTCAACCATGGACTTCTCAAGTCAAGAATCAAGAAGGTGTAAAAAATTATTGAGTTTAATCAAGTTAAATCAAGAAAATCAAGAAAAGATCAAAAGTTGTCAAAATTAGGGTTTTGGAAATTTCCCTAAGTACAAAAGTTCATGTTCAAGTGACCAACTTTCCAAGGCCACGGTGTTTGATCCAAGCATCCAATTGAAACACTTGAGGGATAAAATTAAATATGATGTTTGATAATAGAAATTGATGAAAATTTGAAGCCAAAAGATTTCTTGAAGTGGAAGAAATTGACGGTGAAAGTTGAGGTTTCAAGTTGTTGCAAATCTCAAAACACTTATTTTTCTAAGTTTTTAACCTTTCCAAGTGCATGACTTTATGGCCAATTTGTGAACAATCCAAGAAACCATTCTTGATGCTTGAGGGTTACATTTAAAGAGGATACTTCCTACTTCATCATGATGGAAAATTTTATCCAAAAAGCTCTTGCCAATTAAGAGAAATGAGAGGCCAAAGTTGATGTTTCATGTTGGTGATCAATGGCAAGATGAGCTAGATTTCATTAAGTGTTGAAGTCAGTTTGTTTCAAATGAGTTTGAGGTCAATTTTGAACACTTTCCAACCCTTTTCCCAACTTGTGATCAACACAAAATATGTTCCTTTACATGCTAAGTTTGTAAAGATACTATTTTTGTGCAAATTGGACCTCTACAATAAGGACAAAACCTGCTCCAACTGCTGCACCTAATCTACATTCTTGGCATTATGTGAAAAGTGATTTTGATCAAAACTTGTTCAACAAGTTGTAGACTGGTTTTCAGATGATTCAGACGTCAAAGCAAGTTATCCAACCCTAAGAATGAATACTCAAAATGCCCACACAAGCTTAGCCCGAGCCATAACATATGTACCATTTTACCATTTTTGTTTGAATTGGTCCAATAAGCAAAACTCCAAGCCTTGCCTCTGATCAAATCTTAATCATAACCTAGATCAAACCTCTTCATAAGAAAATTTCAAGTCATAACATCAACATCAAGCAATAGTACAGGGAACCACATTGAACGAAAAAGCTCAAAACTCCATTGAAGCACATTTTCAAATTTCACAATTCTTTCACTTTCCTTCCAAATTTCCTTCATAAACACCTCCCATACATCACATAAAAGCTACTATATGCATTAGAACACAATTGTAGCTTCTAAAATTCCATATTCAAACCTCACTTTTTACATTTGCAATTTGATCCAGGTAGACCAATTCAGAAGGTTTCAAGTGATTCCAAGCATACCTTTACACTCCCCGGGACTCAAGGAAGCTAAAGGGATCATTATTTCATTTCTGTAAGAGCATTTGAAGGGGCAACAGACTCACTCCGTTAGGTAACTTTCTACCCTTTGGTTCTCCTACTTTAAAGCATCATTTTGATTCATACTTGTTACACACATGTTTGTTTTAATGTTGTGGTCAGAAGCCCCATGAAAATGGGCATTGATTATTGATGTATGTGATTCAATTTCACTTTGAAGTTTAAGGGTTCGTCTGGTTTTTGATCAAGTTCATGAGTTAAGGTTAATATAAATGTGAACTAAGGCCATGGTTGCATTCCTTATGAAATTTTGAGTAAAATGGTATATTGATATGTCTCATTTGGTGCATATTTGATGAAGCCGTGATTTGAAGATTTTGAGTTTTCATGAGGTAGAAGATGAATTTGCGCACCATTTTCATTTTTTTAAATATTAATTTTAATATTTATTGATTTAGGTCGAGTCTGTTGATAGGCCAGAAGGCCTTGGCGTGTTGGTTAGGTGGTTTTGTTGTAACCTGGAGGTCCTGGGTTTAACAGCCATGAACCTCCTTTTTCACCATTTTCTCTTCTTTTTTCCTATTTTTCTCTTTCTTTTCATTTTATTTATTTCTTTCCTCTTTCTTTTTCTTTTTTTTTCTTTCATTTTATTTAATTTATTTTCAATTTTATTTCACTTATTTAAAATCCTAGTATTTAAAAACCTAAAAAATATTTCATTTTAATTATTTGTTTTGTTAGTATTTATTTTATAATTACATGTTTTAATTATGTTTAGTAGCTTTATTTTGCTTGCTTCTTGTGAAGTCTTTGCTTTACCATTCTCTTACCTTGTTCCATGATTAATGTCATATAAATGTTATACTTTGATTGATGTTTTGATAAATTTGTGAGTTATCCTAGAGGTATTTGTGCTTGCATGACTTAGGTGTTGGTGGTTGTCATATTTTGGCTATGTCTTAAGTGTTGAATCTTTTGATGGATTATGATCATGTTACTTGATGTTTGGGGCTTCATTGTCTATTGTTTGCTTCTCTTGATGTTAGGCCTTTTGGTATGTTCTAGTTGATTTTAGGGTTTGACTAAATTGAATGTTTTTGTGTGATTTAAAACCCTAATGACTTGAGTTCTTGCTTAAATATAAATCTTTGTCATGTATTGGTGCCTTGCCTTGAGATTTAAAGGGTTGATTTAGGATGATGATTCTTGATACATAAACTTTCCATGGTACACTTGAGATGTTTGAACTTGATGCATGATTAGGTTTTTCAATTTGAAGTTATTTGAGATACTTTTTCTTGTGAGGTGGTGTTGATTGTTGAATCATTTCTAAATTCCTTGATGTTTGCCTTACCAATTCTCTAGTATAGTTTGGTAGCTTATGTGTTCATTTGATCCATGTTTGTACGTTTCCTTTTGAGTGTTCTCTCACCATGACATCTCTTGCGCCCATGCTTTGATTCTAATCCTTAACATGCCATGTATCCTCTTTTTCTTAGATTCTTACTTGTGATTATGACTTGACTTGTATTTGAGCATCTTTTCCACTTAAGCCTTTGATTTGTACTTGAGTTATGATTTGCTTATGAGTTTTTATTTAGATACTTGAGACTTTTCTTGTGATCCTTGATTTCTATCTTTATGTTTCTTGTGTTTAAATCCAAGGGAAAGAGATCATAGTTGACTTATTGTCATGTGCATGTTCATTGTGTGTCCTATTGCATCCTTTGCTCATTTGCTTCATGCTTACCCTTAGGTTTCCATTTTCTAACTTGAACCTCTTTCATAGAAAAACTTTGACTTAGGTCATTGCATTTTCAAAAATTTTCCTTTATAAATGCTTCAAGACCTCTTAAGCATATCAAAAACCTTTTCATAAGACTAAAAGACAGAAACCTCATTCAAGACTTTTGCCATTTGGGTTTTCCTTTTAAAACCTTTTCTCAAGAGATTAGACATCATTCATCTATTATTGAGATATAACTCTCCTACCCCATAACATTTTTCAGAATGATGTTGATTATTTTCCACTTAAGGGAGGTACGACGCATACTTGTTGGTTTTATATCCAAGTTAGAGCCCTTCTCTCATTGTGATGCAAAGATCCATCTTCAATATATTTGTGGTGGATCAGTTAAGTATTCTCTTTAAGATGACAAAATGTATCTTCATTAAAATCAACCAAAACAAACCCTTTTGTTATTTCTACTCCGAACTATGAGGTTTTGATCCTTTATTGGTACGTAGGCATAAGACTTCTTGTCTTTCCAAATCAAAAAATAATAATAAAACACTTCTTTTCTCATCTCCCCAATCTTTTTCACCAAACACTTTTAACCAAACACAAATATTTCAAGAGGTTCCTATAAGATACTATAGATGCTTAGGGTGATAGTACCTTCCTTTTGCATAACCAGTCCTCGTACCTTTGATTTTTTTATTGCTTAGCCTTTAGCCTTGCTTTTTGCTTTGTGCATGTTTATTGTGGGTTTATTTGATATTTTCCCATTCCATTGGAAAAATAAAAGTTTGGTGGTGACATTTTGTTTTGCGAGTCAAGTTAGTCAATAGCTTGGTCTCCGATTCTTCATCGCGACAACGCACATTCTCTCTCTTTCCATGTTAGTCTCACGCTTTGGCAATCCCTTCCTTCCAAGTATATCTTGTTAGTCCCACGCCTAGACAAACACTCTTTTTCCATGTTAGTCTCATGCTTGGCAAGTCTCTTTCCTTTCATGTTTTCCATGTTAGTGTCATGCTTCGGAAAACTCTTTTCTCTCTCCCGATTGCCATGTTAGTCTCGTGCTTTAGCCAACCATATTTTCCTTGCATGTCTATCTTGTTATCCTCATGCTTAGATAGACCCTTCCTTCTTTCACAACCTTTTTTCAACCTTCCTTCACTTTCACCCTTCTTTCACAACCTTTTTTAAACCTTCCTTCATATCCCCCTAGTTCCACGAACTACAGAGCTCTGATTTCCTCATTGCACTATGAGGATACATAGGCATGAGGGCCCAAATCCTTCGCGAGCACTCTATTATAAACCTTGTTTCCCTCTTTGCAAGTAACCTTTAGATAACATCCACCCAAGCAAAGAACAAGCAAAATGGTTCCCGTTGAGTACGACGTATGTGAGTGATGCTAATACCTTCCCCTTGCATAACCGACTCCCTTACCTGTTTCTCTTTCCTTGGGTTTTATCGATATTTTCCCTTTCTTTTTGGAATAAATAAAGTTCGGCGGCGACTCTGTTGTACCATCGAGCATGTGATGCGCTTGGGTATATTTTTGCTTGTGATTCGTTTGGGTATACCCTAATTTCCCCCCTAAGATTTCACCTATCACATCATTTGCATCTCATCAAGATCACAAGCATGGCATGTTCCTAACCTTCACCTCTTTGGGTTTGCCTTTGTGGAAGATCAACAAACACCATTTGTGTTTCTTTTTTCTTATTTCCTGCTTACATTCTAACTTTGCTAACCTTATTCAAAAGACAAAAAAATATGTGTTTGTTTCCTTTTCTTATTGTACAAGGCAGGGACTTGCAATCAAAGGATCAAATTTGGTTTCTAAATTAGGGTTTGGATTCTCAAACTCAAATTTTGGTCAACAAATGGTCCACAAAAGCTTTCACTTCAAGGTATGGCCTATTGTTGCACCCCAAAATTTGCCCACTCTTTTTCTAGTTTTGGTTGGCTTTTGCTTCGCGCTCATTTGCATCTCGTTTAGATCATAATTTCTAATCATACTTTGCATTGTTCTTCTAAGACATGAGGCCAGGAGTTTTTCTGATTCAAATTATCAAGTATCATGCTTACTTTCTTTAAGATTTGTCAAGCATCAAGGGCCTATGGTTTCATCAATCCATGGGTTCAAGTTGGCTGACAAGCTTATAGCCAGCTAGCTCAGGATCAGGGTTTATTTCTTATCATGGATAGAAGATCAGGTTATCAGGGACGGTGACATGGTTTCGAGTCAAGCATGTTTGTTCAGCCACAATCAAGATAAGATGGAAGTTTGACCTAATCTTGGTCAAACCATCAAGAAATTTCTTCAGTTGCAAGTTATATGTACCATTGGTCTATCTCCACAGCGGTGTGTACCCAAATTCGAGTTGTCATGTGTGAAGGTCATCAAGTATCAAGTTACCTTTCTCGAAATTTCTCAAGAAGTATCATGTGTTTGGGATGTCATCTGTAATTTGATTAAGAGGGGCTACAAATCAGGGTCTGAATCCCCATCAGTATGCACTCAAAGAAGATCATTAGTTTTCTCATTCAAGGGAGTTTGTGGACGTTCATCGGTTGGGAATCTTGAGAGCAGTGTTTCATGTCAAGATCAATGGCCATTAGGGCAGAGTATTCGTGGTTTGGTTTGAAAAGCATTGGGTCATGGTCTTTTTGTTTTTACTGGTTGATTTTTGGGGCCCTTAAAAATTAAGAGTTTTATTGAATTAAGAAGTGTGGTTTGCATTGAGTGTGTAGAAAGGTCCATGTAATTTACTTAGAATCCAAAATGCAAATGTCCAAAACCATTTTCTATCCAAGTTTTAATTCATTTATCCATTTTTTATTCTAGACTGGTTATTCATTTCCAACTTTCATCCATATGATCATTTTCTTCTAAGTCCACTTTTCATCCACAATTAAATCCATCCTTAGTCCATAACTATTTTTGATATCCTTTTTAAAATCGATTTGATTCATATAATCCATTTTCACATCTTTCAAATCTATTTTATTTTAGCCCATAAGCCACATTTAATTTCAAATTATTAACCATTAGTGTCATTTCCTTCCACACCCATTTTAATTTAATATCCACTTTTAAATCCATGTCTTATTAACCAAATTAAATTCATTAGACCTTTTTACCTTCTTTTTTTTCTAAATTCATATTTCTTCCAATTTATAAAACAAATTTTGAATCCACACACTCACAACTTTACACCTAAGGACCATCATCATTATAACAAAAAAGAGTACATGAAATTTACAAAGTTATTCTCATCACTTTATACAAAGACATTTAGCTTCCCAAAAGAAGACAAGATTCCAAGGCCAAAACATGACATGCGCACACCCCTATACACCCACAAGCCGCGACACACGAAAATGGACTGAGATGCTGATGTTGCTGGTGTTGAGGCAATTTGCAGACCTCTTTCCTCTCTTAATCTCCCTCTATCACTGTTAATTTAAAAAGAAAAGAAACAGAGGTTTCCATTTTTGTGAAAATAAAACGTAAACAGCTTCAGCAATTTTGGGAGAGGACCTCTTACCCTCGTACTCTGGGATAAAAGCCAAAGAAACCCCATTCCACTTCAAAAAAACCTGCAATGTTGCTGCACGATATCACGATATAAAAACGCGTAAAGCTCAACAGAAGCGGCGGATCTCCTTCAGCCATCGAATGAGAGCCTCACCCCTAAACCAACCTTATCTGTTCTTCACCCACCTTCAACAAAACGCGAAAAAACCTTTCGGACCTCCTTCTGCGAATCCCTAATCTCCATCACTCTACATCCCCTTCAACCAACAACAAACAAAAACCCGCAATTCCAAACCGACAGAAACATAACAGAGGTAGATCCAAAACCCAAGTCGAAAAAAAGAAGGAGAAGAGAGCTTGAAATCAAAACCCACGAATAAAATCCAAATCCACAAACCTGGAGACTCTGAATTTGAACACACGCGATATCAAGGCTAAGAGGCGGAAGGAAGATCTTCTTCTCCGTAGGCAAAGAGGGGTGGTTTGAATCTTATATTGGCATTTTGAAAATAAGAAGCAGAGGGACGGTAGCTTTTCTAAAAAAAGGTGGAAAATCTGGCCTCATTATCTTGATTTTATTTTTCTGTCTGTGTTTAAACGGTTCGCAAGGTTTTGGCATTGTTAATGACGGGTTGAACCTGGGTGGTGGGCCTTGAGACCCGTTTCCTTTTTTAGAACCCACCGTTTTTTATGTGTACCACCCACTGATTTGTCTTCTTATCGCCCCCTAATTTATTTGATTGACCGAGTTTTCTTTGGGGGATGATGGGCCGTGAGGAGTCCAAATGATTCCCTTGCTTTATTGACACCCTTCAGTTTTCATACCCCCTCTCGTTTAGCATATGATTTTCTAATGTATTTTTTAGAGTTTTTTATAATTATTTTCTAAATTAATTTTTTAGATTGTTGATTTATTTTACAAATTAATCATTTTTTTAGATTTTTAATATTGTTCTAATTAAGTTTTAAAGTTCTATATTGTCTTGTTTTTTTTTTTAAAATAGAATTTTAGAGTTTTTTTTATATTGTTATGATTTTAGTTTTTTAGAGTTTTTAATATATTTTTCTAAAGTTAGATTTTAGTATTTTTATTTATCTTTGAGGTTTTATTTTCATATTATTTCGTTTTGGTCAATGACGAAATCTCATGAATTGTTATCGGTCAAATTATTGATAGATAATCATTTATCCGATACCACCTTATTTTCTTTTTCAAACTCATCTTCAGTTTTTCGATTTCATTTTATTTTTCGAACCGATGAAGTCTCCGATTCGTATACGTTAGCTCTCGAGGATGTTAAAACCTTCATTATTTCAAACCTATAGAAAATGACCATTTGGGTCATTTTCTCTACTTTGGGATCGTGAGAGGTTCCCTTCGATTAGTTAAAATGAAGTTTACGATTAAGACGAGGTTTAACTTTATTTTCAAATTCATCTCGATTTTATTTTTTGTGGTCAATGAAGTCTTTACATTCGTAAATGTCGACTTATTGAGGTCGCTAATCTTCATTATTTCAAATCTGTAGAAAATGATCATTTGGATCATTTTTCTATACTTTGGGATCGTGAGAGATTACCTTCGATTAATCGATGCGAGTTTATGATTAAGACGAGATTCCATTTCTTTCAACCCCTTTCATCTAATTAACTTGTGTTTCTTGACCTAATTTCTGTTGATATCCCTTTGTTTATATATTCTTGTACATATTTCCTTTTATATTAATTTAGGCCTCAATACTTGATGTTGTTTGTGATTGCGTCGCTTCGTGTTTACTTGCTGTTTACTTCCTGTATTCGTATGATCCCTTAGGGTTCCTAGCTTGACTTAATTTCTGACTAAGTTTGAGGTAGGAGAGACATTAGGCTTTCAATCCAAGCATGATAACATTAGATAAGTTTCCCTTCTAATATTGACTTTAGGGTCATGTTATATGATAACAATTAGGGTTCAGTTTCCCCTAGGTCATTGTGTGTGTCTCTCTTTTCCAACCTTAAAATTTCTTCAAGACACTTAATAAAGAATGACAAGCGTTGTATGCTACGAGCCTTAAGTACATGGGGAATGATGAGTGGGGGGTTTCTCTTCGCTTGTCTAGAGTGTTTAGCGTATGCCCTTTAGGCGATATGTGATGCATTCGCCCCCATGGCATAGTCTTTAGTGCGGCGTGAGTCTCAAACTAACTCAATCCACTTCACTAAAACTCACAAACAAATTCAAACCTTTTATCTTTTGGGATTTGTTCTTCAAACCTCATTTTCAGAAAAGAGTATGTTGTTTTTCTGTTCTACCGCAAACAGGCACCGTCCCTAACTGCTGGAATGGAAACATAACGTCACTCATAAAAAAAATCTTAACCAACCAGTGGTCTAATTTCCCGAACTACGTTTGCTTTGATTTCATATACCAGATGAGGATACGTAGGCACAAGACGACGATATCTTAGGGAGCAACCTTCTCTCCATCACCCGTAGTTTCCCGAACTACATTGACTCTGACTTTCCCATTGCACGAGGGAATACGTAGGCATAAGGCGGCGAAGTACTATCGAGTTTGTTCTTTCTCTTCACCCCATTTAGCAGTAGCTTTTAGATAACTTTCACCCATAGATTAGACAACAAGCATGGATCCCGTTGAGTACAACGGATGTGAGGGGTGCTCATACCCTCCCCTTACATACTCGACTCCCGAACCCAAAATTTGGTTGCAATGACCTTGTCTTTCCCATTATTTTAGGTTTTCTTCGATCATTTCCTTTCTCTCTCCTTGGGATAAATAAAGTTTGGTGGCGACTCTTCTGTTTGTTTTCGCCGACTCCTCTTTCGCAGTTGCGACATCTAGCGACTCTGGTGAGGGCCCTATTTCCTTATGCGAGTCAATCCTAGCACTTGTTTGCTTTATATTTTTGGGTGTGTATATTTGTGTGTGTGTATGTTGTATTTTGTATATTATTGCATTTACATTTTATTTTCCGCACTTTATCATTATTATCATATTGCTGCTATGCTGTTGGGTGGGGTGTTCCATTGTGAGATAAGCCCAATACCCAGGCTTGAGTACACAGCTAGTATTAGTGTGGAGAGTAGTACGGGCTTGCATGTTTGGCATGTAAGAGCCCTCATGAAATTCGCGTCCAGATGAGGTTTTCTTTGAAGACATCCTATCCTGTGCGTTTTGGACAGTTGAGGGGATGTTGGATATGAAAATTAACGACTCTGGAGACCGTTCATTGGGAAGTCAGTTGAGGCCTCCTCGTTTGACCATGATGCCAAACCAGAAATGGTGAAAGTATCATCGTTTCTCGACCTGAGAGTCTATGATACTGACGACCTGCATAGGATGTCGTACCTTGTTAGATACTAGGTCCTACCTATGAGTGGGAAGGGTTATGCAGGAAACTTTGACCTTCAACCAACCCGGTTTTCTGGTTTTCTCATTAGTGCAGACTTTTGATATTATAGGTTTTCTATCATCCCAGTGCTTTGGTATTCTGGTATTTTCTTATCGAAACAGAGTTTTGGTTCAACTCAGTCAACGACACAATAGTCTTGATCCCATGTTTGCATTTGCATTTTAGTTTGCATATTAACATTTGCATGTATGTGTGATCTCAGGTTCTCATTTTCCCTTTGATTCTGGTAATCTGATCCGCTATCAACATGGAGCCTGAATTGAAGAGGACTGTCACTGTTGTACCCCAAAATTTGCCCAACCTTTTCTTTACCTGGTTTATGATTCATTGCATTTTCATAGCATTAGCATTTGCATATCATTGTTCATTTACAAGGGATCAAGAGAGGTGCCTAGCAAGAGAAGATTACCCAAAGTCTCCAAGCCTAATCAAGAGGTCTTGTTCAAGCTATCAAATGTTTATCATCATCAGAAGAAAGTCAAAGTTCTTTGAAAGAGCAAATGAATGAATATGGTTCACCTCCTCTCTTTTTAGACTTTTTTGTTAGATTTTTTTGTTTTTTTGTTATTTTTTGTCTTTGCTTGTTGATTTTTCAAGGTTACAGTATAGGGGTTAGCGTTTCAGCCTATCAGGTAAGTTGGAAGTTACTGTTTCGATTTGCTCCAAAATTTTTCCAGAAAATCATAAAAAATTCGACGAATAAAATTCTAAAATATTTTGACCTTGAAAATCGCAAATTCCTTATTTTTCTATTTTATTTGATTTATTTTTTATTTCATATTTTCAAAAAATATCCGAATTTTTTTGTAAAGATTTATTCTGATTTGATTTGATTTTTAGATATATTTTCATAATTTTTAGATTTTATTTTATTCTCTTTTCTATCTTTCCATTCTTTTTCTAAATAGGGATATTGTTGGTATTTTTTTAATTGTTGCTGCATTGCTGAATTAGTTCTGGGTTTTCTTTTTCTTTGTTGATTTTTTTATATGAAATTTAATATGATAAATCGAAGAACTCTTAGAGAACTTATTGTCCATGATATGAATTATAATGCTTTATGTACGGAATATCCTTTTGTTACTGTACCTTTCGAATTGGAATCTGGTTTAATACACTTATTGCCAAGGTTTAATGATCTTACAGGTGAGGATCCGAATAAGCATCTGAAGGAATTCCAATTTGTGTGCTCTACACCTTCCGAACCTTCACTAGAGAACCTTGTCAAACAAATGGCTATAAATGATATTCAGTTTCAGCAACGAACAGATTCCAGTCTTCAGGCTTTGCAGATATAGATTGGACAGCTTGCCACTATAGTGAATGCCATGCAGCAAGCTCAAGAATCAAACCAACTACCCGCCCAAACAGTAGTGAATTCAAAAGAGTTATTGTCTGATTTAGTTGATGATATTTATCCTGAGTTGTTATCTGATTTTCCATCTTTATTAGATTATGATGATACTTACTTTTGTGATTTATGTACTGACACTAGCCTTTGCTCTATTTGTGTTGAGATTAATGCTGCCTTGCAGGGTGATACTTTTCATGATGTCGCTTATGCAGCTGAAACTCTTGATATCCCGGTTGCCCCGACCATGCCTTCCATTGAACAACCTTGTTCCTTAGAGTTTAAACCACTTCTAGACAATCTAAAATATGCCTATTTAGAGAGGAATGAAAAGTTACTTATTATAATTTCTTCCAACCTTGATTTTGATCAAGATAATAAACTTTTGCTGGTTTTGAAGAAACATAAGAAGGGAATTGGATGGACCTCGATTGAAGATGAAACAAAATTAGTGAGGGAGCCCCTTAATCCTTTGATTCTTGATGTTATGGAAAAGGATATCACATTTACGTGCCCATTCAACACTTTTATTTATCGAAGATTCTTTTTTGATACTAGAATAAAAGGCGAATGCACTAATAATAATTTCACGTTCAGTGGATGCTACCCAAAGCTATTGTATGACATCCCCACTTTGAAACAGGAGTCTGCAGAAGATCTCTCTTTAGAAAAGGCTGCTTATGTGATCACCTGTCCGCAATGCATCTTTTGAAATTTTTGGGCTATAGATTAATTTGAGGTTAGATTGTGGAGACTTGGGAAAAATTCATAAGATTAGTATCTTTTAACACCTTAAGTCTCTCGAATATGAAATTCGATTTAAATACTTGTTATGACATAGCCTTGAGTTCTCATCCTTTAATAGCTATTAAGTAGTGTATCTAGCAGTCAACACCATCTAGAAATCACACACTAAGTGAAGGTGAGAAAAACACTTAGACGAGGGGGGGGGGTTGAATAAGGGTTTTAAAAACAACTTTAGTAGATAGAAAAATAACACAGTATTTTTATCCTGGCTCGTTTGAACTCAAACTAATCCAGTCCACCCTACCCAGGTGATTTGCCTTTCTCAACAAGGACTTAATCCACTATATCAAACTTGATTACAGTGTAAACCACTAAGACAACTGTCTTAGTCTTCTCAAGAAAATATGACCACAACTTGGTCTTTTCAAGGAAATCTTTTACAAAGATAAACTAACAATTTGTGTTTAAGGTTTTGCTTCTAAGTAAGCTATATCACAACAGTGATGTTTACACAAAATTTAGAACGAATATGAAAACAGTTAAGCTTTGAAGAATATTTGAATGAGAGCTTGTAAGTTGGTTTTCTTTCAAGTGATTCATCAGCGTTGGAAAGATGCTGAAGCTTGTTTAAATACTACTTCAAGTCCTTATCTCAAAGACTGTGCATTGCTGTATGTTCTGCTGCCTCTGTTGCCTTTTTGTCTTCTATTGACTTTTTCTTTCCAGGAAGAGGAATGTTCAGACATGTGCTTTGTGTCTGAATTCTTATGTCATGCATAAAAGAGGAATAGTATCGTTGGAGCAGATGTTGGGATTAGCAACAAATCTTTTCTTTGAGCTGGCATCTTTTCAACTGAATAAAATATATCCTTCAAGTAATACTAACATCAGATCCTCTGATGTAGTTCCTTGTTCTTCATATTAGAGTCTTGCAGCAATAGTGCTTTAAGCGTGAATGTTACAATCAACGCAGAGTTGAATATCAGAGCCTCTATACTTGCATCGTAAAATACTTCCAGAGTCTTCTAAAACAATGATGTATGCTCTTTACTCAAATTCTTCTTAGTATCACTCAGAATCATCTGTAGCAGATCAGAGTTTCTACAAGCAGCGCTCAAAGTCTTCTGAAATGTTGTTTCTGACGCTCAGAGTCTTAACGTTCTTTTCACTTGCAGATGTAATTTTTGCTTCCAGATGAATATATAATTTAAGATCTGAAACAGAATTACTTAAACATAATTAGAGTATATATTTCCTTTATGCAAAATTTCATTTATGTTATCATCAAAACAATGAGATGTATTAAACACCAATCTGTGCATAAACAATAAAAAATAACTAAGGTTGATGAGAGACAATCATCTTCAGAAGGTGTGTGATCTCAGAAGTAGATTCTTCTTGCCTAGCCATCCATGTCTTGATCTCATCTGTTGTCTTTTCCTGCTTAACCATTCATGATCTGATCTCTGTGTTGCTGGCTTCAAGCTTAGCAAACTTTTCTTGAAGATCTGGATTCTCTTTCTTGAATTCAAAAGATGTAGGAGCAGATGCAGATGCAGTCTCAATAGCCATAGCAGATGCAGTCTCTTAAATCACTGAGTCAGAAGCTTGATTCAGAACCATCAGAGCAGACTGATTTGACACTAGAGTTTCTTCAGCAACAGACACTTCTGGAGGAGCATCTTCAGACTTAGATTCTTCAGCAGGTGCATTGTCCAGAGGAAGAACTTGAGATCTACTCATATTCAGAAAAGTTTGTCTGATAACTTCAGCAAATCTCACCTTTGCATCATCATAGCAAATGGTGCGAAGGTTTGAAGCTACATAATTAAATCTTGAAATGAATCTGTTCCAACTAGCCTCAGAATCATCTGGATTCAGACTTGACATGCACTCCTTCTTGACATGCACTCCTTCTTGACAGAAGACATCCACATGTTTAATTCCTTTTTAAAACCATCAAATAAAGTACTAACATCCATTCTAGGTTTTGGTTTCAGAAAGTTCTCTAGAGAGGGTGTTTTGGTGGTTTCAGATGAGGAGGGTATGGAAAAAGAAGGAATGATGAAAAGAGGACAAGGATATGGTGTAGAAGGTTTAGTAACAGCCGTTGGTTTAACATATGAAATGATATCAGAAGGCATAGGACAAAAAGGAACAAAAGCTGATGGAGGTTTTGGAGTTGGTTGAGAAAGGATAGGTTCAGATGGAATGGATACATCTGGTTGTCTTGGTTCATAACCACGGAGTGAAGGGGGTGAGTTCACTTCTGGAGGTAAATCAGATTCAGAAGAATCAGATGATGTAGAAGAGTGACCCGATGTTGAGGAAACGTCAAAAAGAATTTTTAAGGTTTGTACGTCAAGAACATCAGAATCAGGTATAAATGATTCAGAAGTTTTAGGTTGTTCTGGTTGAGGATCAGAAGGAATGGGTTCTTCTGGTTGTGGTTTAGAAGTTTGTGTTTCTGGTGGGGGAATTTCAGAAGTTTGTTTTTGGGATGGGTGTGGTTGAGATGCAGAAGTTTGTTTTGGTTTAGGTGTAGAAGAAATGGGTTGAGATGTTTCTGGTTCAGAGGGAATGGTTTCAGATACATGAGGAGGAGAAAGTGAGGGAATAGGTTCATAGATAGGGGGATCAGATGTTAGTACCTCTTTGACAGTTTCTAAGATGGAATCTAAACTAGCAGCAGGAGGATTACCTTTTTGCTTCTTGACCCTCTTTGGTTTAACAGAAGCTGCCTCGCCAGAAGCTTTCCTTTTTGGTTTGGAAGATCCTTCTTTTGAAACTTTCCTTTTCTTCCTGTGTCTGTCCCCATAAAAATCTGGTTCAGGTTCGCCTGCTTTCTGAATCAGATGTTCTGGTAGAGGAGTTCCATCTGATAGACAAGTTGCTATATATTCCAGAATAATTTCCCTTGGTTCATTAGCGTAGAATAGAGGAAAGTTATCTACTGGTATCCTTCTCTTGCTGACCTCTTCAGAGTTGATCTGTTTTGGTGCAGAAGTGAGTTATTCTACAACCTTCATCCTCTGAAGACTTTTCCCATTCAAAGCTTTGCCAACCACATAAGCTAATTCTTCCTTCATTCCAGCTTCTATCAGATGTCCAACCAAACCATTCTCAGTCATAATATCTGAGATGAGTCGTCCCATTGGAATCCAATTTCTCATCTTCTGATGCTTAGTTCTGACTTCTTCCCTTGATTGTTTCACGTGAGTCCACAGATGATTGAAAAGCAGATAAGGCAGATCCACTTTTGTGCTTTGACTTAGACAGTACATGAAGTACATCTGATCAGTGTTGACATAATCAGGAGAGTTTGAAGACTTCATATGATGTATGCATCCCATAAAGATCTTAGCCCAGATCCTGTAGTTTGGCTTCAGATCTTTCACTTTGTTAGAAGCTTCTCCAGATGAGCAAACTTCACTGTAAACTTCTGTCATATCAATAAGCCCAGCTGGCAGATTTGTAACACCATCAGTTTCTTCATAACCAATAAGCTTCCTGATCAAATCCTCAGTTATGATGATTTCCTTACCCATAACTGATGAAACAATAAACTTAGGGTATGTAGTTGCGTGAATCCAAAATTCTTTCACCAAGCATGGATAAACTGGTCCCATCAGCCTATCAAAGAACTTTGTCCAACTTTGAGCATCAACAATGGGACGAAGATCAAACCCATTTTCTGCAATCGATTCAAAATTCACTATAGATTCACACAGAACTTCAAGTTTGTCAACCGGTGTGAGGAGGGTTCTATCTGGTTCTTTGAAAGCAACAGTACCCAGATTTGCAGAAGAGATAGCAGCCATTGTTGATTGAAGTTGTTGAGAGGTTGATGAAGATGTTGCCATAGATGAAGTAGAGAAGGTTTTAGGGTTATGTAGAGATTTAGATTTTGAGGAAAATATGAAAGAATGCAATAAGCAGAAATGCATATGAGAGTGAACGAAGGTGAAAAGTGTGAGAAGTGAAGTGTTGTGGAATTTATAGAGAAAGTTAGGGCACACAAGAGTCACACATTCATCATTTATCATTTCATTAAACATTAAATCACATCAAACATAATCATGACAAGAAAAGCATTTAATGATACTGACAACGCGTGGGGGGGAAACGAGAATTAAAATTAATTCAAACAGTACCTCTGAATGGCGTTTCAGTGCTGGACACTCAATCGTTTCAGATTCAGATGACACGTGTTTGCTTGCATGTGCTTCTGAAACTCTTTGAGAAATGAAACATTAGCCAACGTTCAGATCCTCTAAGGCTTGTCAGTTCAGATTTGCACACTATAACGCCCGTTTTACTTCGATTGATTTAACTATGGATTGTTGTCGTGTCTCGTGGTGTCGTAGTCGTATTCGAGTGTATGTGGGTAAAGATTAGTCAGGAAATTGGACTGTTAGTGCGAAACAGAAGCAAAAGAGCAGAAAATGGAATTTTGTTGATGTGACGCTCGTCACAAGCTAGTTACGGTCGTCACGAATGTTACGATCATCATGTACCCATTACGACCGTCATGGCTGTCACGGTCGTGACACGCATTACGCTCGTCCCACTTACAAAATCCAGTAACTGCAGAATTGGAACGTGCATGTGAAAGGCTGAGAAAGTGGAACCAACTTATTCGTATTTTCACTTACTCTCAATTCTGGTTTCATTTGGGGGGAAAAACAGAAACAGAAAGAGAAAAAAACGGGGTTGAGAGAAGTTGAGAGCAGAGAATTATCCATCAGAGAATTGGAAGATAGTTGCAGAAAAGTCGCCGAAGAGCAGAACCAGAATCGGAAGCTTGGAATTAGCCTCTATTCAAGGTAAGGGTGGGGTTCAATTCTATAACTGTGGGTATGATCGAGTTCATGTAGGGAATCGAATCATGGGTATAGTTTCCGTTAAATGATAAACGTTAGGGACGAAGTTTGTTTGTGTCTGAGGAAAGTGCATCTATCAGTAGTATTACATGATATTGCGTAGTTAAACCTATAATTAAATATGTGAGTACAAGTAGTAATGTCGTTCTTGCAAAATTGTGCTGAGTCCTTATATGTTGAAAGGATGTTGTTATTGTTCTCGTGCATGAATAGGTGGAAAATGGTGATTTCATGAGTTGTATGAAGTTGTGATGTTCTGTTATGGACATTATGGTTGTAGGCTAAAGGCCTTGTTATATGGTCGTTATGGTTGTGTTGTAGTCCATAATAGATGCATTTCATGGCATATCATCTGGTTGGCCTGTATTGGCGGTCTTTAATGGCAAATGAATTGGTTGTGGAGTGCTGCTCCAAAATTGGTACCACATGCATGTGCATAGTCGAGTCGCATGATGTCGCATCGTTATGTCGGTTGTATATCATTGTTGTGTGCGTGAGATATGGATTTTTCTTGCAAATTATTGTCGACAATGTTTGTAAATTTACGAAGATTATAAAGCTGTGATATGATTCTGACATGATTTATATCATGCCTTATGTTATAATGTTGATATCTCACCCTTTACGTTGTATGTTACCACCGTTGGTGGTAATCTGCAGGTAACTCGGAATAAAGTGTCGTTTCCGTTTAAGGTGTCGTCGGTCGCTCTGATACGTAGCACTCTTGGGGGGATGAACGATTAATTCTATTGTTTTTAGTTGATTTCCTTGTTGCTGAATTTTATTAAGCACTTTTCTTTAATAAATTGGTTGCTTCTGATAGTGCCAAATGTTGGTTGTGCGCACTAGACCGATGAATCGATAGTGCTGATTTTTATAATTGGAACTTGTTGTTTTGAGACTTGATGCAAGATATGCACTTGCTGAATTTTAATGAAAATTTAGTTGCAGACTTTTCTGGTCTTGCTTTGGTTTATTTTAAATGTTGAAAGCTAATTAGATTTCGCTGCCAAACAGATTGCCTTGTAATTGAAATGCTAAGCAAGCTATTGTTGTCTGTTCATCCAAATTCTGTGCTATGTATGTTACTAAATGATTTTGTTGCAGTTGTGTGTGTTCTGTGTAAGTTGAAATGTGGCGCCCAAGTTTTGTGAGTGTGAGGACCGTCACCACTCCATCACGATCGTCACGACCCTCACGGTCGTCATGATCATCACGGTCGTCATGACCATCACGGTCGTGACGGTTCCCTCACGATCGTCACCTATCCAATTTTCGTGCACTCTGATTGTTATTTTGTTGTTTATATGTTGGGGTTAGAACGGGGTGTTACATTAGTGGTATCAGAGCAGGTCATTCCTATCGACCGAGTTATCGAGTCAGTCGTCGTGTCTAGCAATAGATTATTGTTGTTTGTGAAATCTGACTGTTGGTTGTTGCAGTTTAAGTGAAATGGATGGAAGGAATGATGCTGCAATTGCTGCTGCTCTGCAAGCTTTAGCTAATTCTATGGAAAATCATCCAAATCCTGTTGGAGATTCTGGGTCTCGCAGTTTGGCAACGTTTCAGCGGGAGAATCCGCCTACCTTCAAGGGTAGGCACGATCCTGATGGTGCACTGGACTGGTTGAAGAAAATGGAGCGAATCTTTCGTGTGATGGATTGTACTCCAGCACAGAAGGTTCGTTATGGGACTCATATGCTAGCAGGTGAAGCTGATGACTGGTGGCTAGAGACTCGTCCGGTATTGGAAGATGCAGGTGAGGAGGTCACTTGGACTGTATTCCGTAGAGAATTTCTAAAGAAGTATTACCCGAAAGATGTCCGTGGTAAGAAAGAGATTGAGTTTCTTGAACTAAAGCAAGGAAACAAATCTATTACGGAGTATGCTGCGAAGTTCAAAGAGTTGGCTAAGTTTTATCCGCACTACAGCGTAGAAACCGCTGAGTTCTCTAAGTGTATCAAGTTTGAGAATGGATTAAAGTCTGAGATCAAGAAGGCAATTGGGTA
The DNA here is from genome assembly GCA_963859935.3 of Lathyrus sativus. Lineage (NCBI taxonomy): Eukaryota > Viridiplantae > Streptophyta > Magnoliopsida > Fabales > Fabaceae > Lathyrus > Lathyrus sativus. The sequence continues at coordinate 173,710,157 of OZ012737.1, forward strand.
CCAGAAGATCCGTGTTTTGACACGTTGGTCGAAAGCTGTAGAAGTTATGAAGAAGATAGCAATTCTCATTACGAGCTATTGAGTGAGAGGAGAGGCAAGTCGCAGCAGAATCGCGGTAAGCCTTATGATCCTCCAGTTGGCAGAGGGAAACAAAGAGCAACTAATGACAAGAAAACTAGTAGGGGAGATGCTCCTGCTGGTATTGTTTTCTATAAGTGTGGAAAACCTGGCCATAAGAGTAATGTGTGTAACTCTGGACCAGTGAGATGTTACCGTTGCGGTGAGCTGGGACATGCTATTGCTGAGTGCAAACACAAGGGGATGGTTTGTTTCAACTGTGGTGAAGAGGGACACCTGCGTGACAAGTGTCAGAAGCCTAAGAAAGAAAGGACTGGTGGAAGGGTGTTCGCTCTAGCTGGGACTCAGACATCCAGCGATGATAGACTCATTGAAAGTACTTGTTTCATTAATAATACTCCTTTACTCGATATTATTGACATTGGTGCTTCTCATTGTTTTATTGCTGCTGATTGTGTTGAACGTTTGGGTCTTGTGTTATTTCACATGAGTAGGGAGATGTTAGTTGAGACTCCAGCTAAGGGATCAGTGACTACATCTCTGGTATGTTTAAAATGTCCTCTATCAATGTTTGATAGAGATTTCCTGGTTGACTTAGTCTGTTTGCCACTAAGTGGGATAGACGTAATTTTAGGTATGAACTGGTTAGAGTATAACTGCGTTCATATTAATTGCTTTGATAAGTCGGTAAAGTTTTCTACTCCTGAGGAGGAGGGAGCCCGTTTAGTAACTACAAAGCAGATGAGGCAGATACTGCTAGAAGATGCTCAGGTGTTTGTGTTGATGGTGTTGCACCCTAATTTTTGACCATAAGATCTCACTTCCTTGTGTTTGTTTCTTGCTTGTCTTATTTTACTTTTATAGGTATGTTTACCATGACTAACCAACGTGTGCAGATGCAATGATTTCAAATGAAGATAACATTCATACTCCAAGACATGGTCGTTTGGCCTTGCTTCAGAGATTTACGTAGTCGTTTGAGGGTTGGTCATTGGTTTTGTGGCAAAAGTAATTTTTGAGTTTTTCAAAACTTAAGATTTAAGTCCAAGCTACAAATTCGAAGACTGTGCGCATCATTGCAAAATCGAAGCCCATTTGGTGTTATTCCATAAGATTATTATGAGAATTATTTATATTCAAGTTCAAAGGAGTCCGAACAAATCCATCAAGTTAACGTCAGGCTGCCTAAGCCAACCTTCATCAAGTTTTCGTTCAAGCTTCAAATTCAAGAATTATTAAAATGATTCACAAAATTCATCTTAAGTCCTGAGTTCTTTTAACGAGTTATATTTTGGATAAAGGTCGCAACATGAGTTTGTTCTTAAGAGACATAGCAGAATGACGTTAAGACTTTTAAATTCATAAGTAAAGAAAAGCCTGAGGCATGAGCTAAATATTGTTCCATCAGGGATGCTACTGATTTGTATAATCCATATACGGCGTGACCCCATTCCCAGCATTTTGGTTATCACAAAAAAAATCAAATTATGGTTACCATCAAAGCTACCAGCACCATGAGCTTATCCCAAATATTCATATGATTGATTTGGTCTCACACGTTCATATTGTGCTAATCGGTTTTCAAACCTCATTGGAAACTCAAAGTTCATCAAAAATATCAAGCATTAATCATGCTTCGAGACTCATAACTTAAACTTATAGTTTATTCAAAGTGGAAGCTTATTATAACTTTGAGAAGCTCAAACCGTACAAGAAAAGATCTTTGGTTAAACTCATGTTGCAAGACACTTACAAGATACCATTTAAGTTTTTATTACAAGATCACCAAGGCACATCAACTATTAAGAAGAAACAGAAGAAGGAATTAAACCGGTGTAAGGCTAAAATATGCACTCGCAACGTGCCCAAACAAAATCAGGAGTTCTTCTACAAAGAGAAGGCGTTCCACCAAGTCAGTGACTTTCTTCTTCTCGTGCAGTAAGTAGTGTTTTTCATCGAATATTGATGGACGGTATGTTGGGAGAGACGAGTCGAAAGCCCAGAGTAGAGCTATGACCATGGCTTGGATAACTTGCCCTTCGCCGCGCCTTGTTCGTAATACTACCTAAGCATGACAGAAAAATAGTTATCATCCGAAATGGAAACGAATGCAAGCCAAGATATAAGTTTAGAAGCTCTAGCGACAACTTTCAAACTTCTTCACCAATCCAAATCCAGCTGCTAAGTATCAAGGACAATGAGATGGTGGTGGCTTGGGTCGCCTTGCGATGAGCATACGCCTCAGCATATCTTTAACAAGATGGAGTGAAACCCTGTCATCTTCACAACAACAAAATAAGATTCGAAGTCAGTATGGTGCTCAAGACAGTTCACAGCATATCAATACAATACCCAAAGTTATTCTAAAGAAGAAGGGAGGCTTTGTTGAATTTGATCGCTGATAACTTATTAAAGACTTTCAAACTCTTTTTCGAGTACGGAGTTACCTAAGCCATCACCACTGAAGCTCCTCGGCAAACCGCGGTCTCTACGGCAGCTATGTCCCAATGGACACTTTGAGACAATAGCATGTATCTGTGCCAAATCTTGCACAAAGCTCCAAATAACCACCGTCATTTCTAACGATTCTCAAACCTATCAAAGCAACAGAAATCCAAGAGATAGGTGGAAGTGAAGACATTAAAGAGTTAGGATGAATATTTCAGCCCTCAGTTTTTGAGTTCATCACTGGGCGAAGTTCGAGCAGTCGGGAGGGCGACAACTGGAGTTGTCACCAGCTCCTTACCAAGCGTCGAAGGCAACGGTTTCGGACGAGAAGAAATCAATTTCAGGAAGCTCTCAACATGTTCTAAGGCACCAATAATTTTTCGAAGGCTACAACGTTAAGTTCAAGCCGTTATAGCTCAGACTGTGAAGTCATCATAGCCGATTTTGGAACTTTTCTCAGCGGCATAAAAGAAGGCAAGCATCTTGACTCAAAGAGGTTTGTTTCATCCCTGAAAAAGAAGAAGAAGAAGGAGAACATTAAAACAGTTCAATGAAACATCCGAAACTCAACAAGAGCCTAAGGGTCTGAAATAATCGAGACTAGTTGGACCCTCAGCAATCTCGAGCGAAGTCCAACCAAGACCACCCCAATTTCTCATCCTGCAAAATCTATACAATCAGCATAACAAGATTGCTATTCTCAGCAACACATATTTGGCCAACATCAAAAGTAGAGACAATCTGAACCAGCAGCTGCGAGCACCAAACAAGGCAATTGAAAACAAGCATTCACCACGACGATGTGATATCAACAATATCATCGCCGGCTACAGACAGCGACTATGCAAGGTACAAACATCTGATACAAAGCCCAAGAACAAAAAATCAAGATAAGGCCAATGGCACTAACGGCACAACCTCAAGCACGCAAGTTCAGACTATCTAGTCATCATCACTGTTATACACTTCCCGGCACCGAAATTAAGATCAAGTGAACTCTGAACCGATCATCAGCAACCTGAGGAAAGAAGAGAAAAGTAAGCAGTACAACAATGCTAACTGCGAGTAAAAATTCACAACAGAGGAACAACAAACAACCAACTTCAAGCCAGATGGTTCCTACACCAGGATTCACAACCAACAGCAATCCCTCATATACGAACAAGGATTCATCTCTCAACACAGGCTACTCATATGAAACTTCAACAGTCAAATGGAAAGCCTCGATCTTCATCGACTTCAGAAGATATCCTTCTGCATTCTCAACAGCGGTATCAACAAGAGCCCCAGCATTTTCAACAGCTAAACCATTACGACTCATTACCCTAACACCAAAGAAACAGTGTCGACAAGCCAGTCCACGTGAAGAAATTCCCAAATTCAAGGCTGTTACCAATGATGAAATTTCGGGCTTCTAATCCATCTTCTGGCCCAAAATCATTCGCTTCCCACACCTGCCAGGTCACAATCAAGTAACGGTTAGAGAATATTTGTGGAATAATTGGAAAATTCAAAACCAAATCAAATTAAAATACAGAATCAAAGATTGAATGACCCATTGCTACAATTTTCGAAAAGGGAAGGTTTTCATTTGGATTTGTCCCAAATAGGAAACCCTAAATCAAATCCAAATCAACATTCAATATGGTTTTAATCAGATTTCAATACAAGGGACCTCGGTTGGAGCCTATACAATGAAGACAAAAGAGAAGAAAAAGGATCATCATACTAAATCGTAGCTACCGCAAAACCTAATTTCCGAGTAATTGAGGCAAGGAGACTTATCTTTTTTTAGCTTGCGAAAGTTGTCCCCAGTCACCGCAAACACCAGCCGTCGGAACTCCATCACCAGCCGCCGCTCCCAAATCTCGGTAAAACTATCATGCATATTGAAATTCCTTAGGCTATTGATACTTCGATGTGTTGTTGCAGGTTCTAGAATGAAAGCGAAAATGAAATCGAAAGAAGAAGGAGAGGCGAAGATGGCTTGAACCGATTTGGGATACGAAGGGGCTAGGGTTCATGCTGCTCCCTTTTTTTTTTTTTGCAATTGTGTTTTGGTTTTTTTTACCCGTGCACACACTAACACCACGTTCACACACACACACACAACCATAATCCCTCATTATCTCCTTAATCCTTTTATTTTACCCATTTTAACCATCGTTTGATTAATCCATGCTAATAATCCATGTTAGTTAACCGCTAATTGAGTTTCAATATAACTAATAACTGTTAATCAACCAACTTTTATTTAATTAATCCTTTTATAATTTAATTAATCAATAACCCTTTGTTTATCCATTGAAAACTATTTAATATTAAAATAATTTTTATTAAAACTAATTAACTTTTAAATATAACTCTTAACTTTATGAATGATCCTATTTAATTTAATTATAATTCCTTAAGTTTTATTTTATTTAATATTGATCTACTATATTATTTAATTTAAGCTAATATAAATCAACTCTTATCCTAAATAACTTGGCCTTTTTCTTAAAATAATAATAATCTTTTAAAATAGCATTTTAAATTTTTATTCACTCATCAAACTTTTATATAGTTTATATTATATTGAAACTCTTAAGAATGAACAACCTTTTTTATTATAATCAACTTCTCACATTAGAGCAATTTATTTTACTTAATAAATTAATCATCATAGCGTCTTATTAGGCTTTAGACTTTAATTTTAAATCTCATCTAAAATCAAATCAACATTTTCTTATAATTCAAACCGAAATCAATTCAACCAATTAAAAACAATCAACAGCGTAAAATACAACCTAAATCGTGCACACTCACATTCACGACATATTCACCCTCACACACTTCAGCGCTTTCATGCATATGTGTATGTTTACTTATTTGCCCTTTATTTTCCGCAATTTATCTTCCGCAATTACATTACCGTCATTTACTATCGCATCGCATTCCGTCCAAAGGAAGAATCTGCGCATGATCTAAACAATCGTGTGTATGCATCATTTGCATCGTTTTCCCACGTGATCCTTGATCCCATTCAAGTTGATATCTAGGATAGATCCTACCCCATAGGAAGAACCTTTGTCTTTTATCTTTACAACTTAGACAAAACACAATCAACACAATACAGTTATTTCAAACACAATAGAGAAAGATGTTAATCATCTTAAGCGAGATCGAATCTCCACCCCCACAACAATACAATCTCTTACACATGTGACGGTTAAATCTCTCTTAAGATGAAGACTCATTTCTTCTCCTAAACCCAATCAAAACAACTACCCTAAACCCATAGGAACTTTGACCACAGTCAAAGGACTCCTCAAACCCTTTAGGGGAACTACAAATACTATGATTCCACTCCCGTAAGGATATGTAGGCATAAGATGCGACATCTTATCGAGTATACTTAGATATAAACCACTAGGGTCTTTTATACCTTTAAGCAGATAACCTTAGCAATAAACAAATATAAAACAAGAGGTTCATGTAGAGTACTATAGAAACTTAGGATGCTAGCACCTTCCCTAAGTTTAACCAACCCCCGAACCTATAACTCTCTAGCTTGCATTTGCATTGCATTGTGGGAATTTCGATCTTTATCCCTTCCTTTGGAGAAATCAAAGTTCGGTTGCAAATTGAATTAAAGATTCAAACTAATCAATAGTTTGGTATCCGATTTTCACCGCGACAGGAAATGACGACTTCACTGGGGATCTTCAGGGTTTCCCTATCTTGTTTTTTTACTACTTGTTTATTGCTTATATATTTGTTATTTGTATAATTGTTTACTTGTTTGTTTCTTACCTTTGGGTTGATACTTTTGAGTGGTGAGACAAAGTCTTACACCCGAACTTGAGTGAACTTAAGATAGGATAGTAATATGTTCAAAGAGGCTTATAGGGGGTGGAATCCCGACCAAGCTGACTTGAAAATCACGCTCAATTGAGGCCCTCTCAAAAATTGTATTGTTGAATGAGTTCTTAATCGTGAAAACATGCACTATATTCGATGTTGGAGCCTATGATATTGAGGACCGTAGTTACCTTAACCCCACTTTGGCCTTTATTAGGACGTAGTGCGAGGCTATGAGGGAGTACACCCGAAATAGTGCTACGCGATGCTACACTCAAAAGAAGTTCTCTCGAGAATATTATTAACCACCGAGTACTTGGGAAGTTGATAATATCCGAAAAATGAGCTAATGACTTTGGTAACCTTATTAGAACCTTGTTCCGCAGGTACAATCAATCTTTAGTCCATGTCCTTTGGGAATGGGTATACCCTTTGGCTCCATGCTCGTTGCAAACCTAGGATCCCCCCCTTTGTTTGTTTATCTTTGTGCATCTATGTGTTTGTTGCATTCATGAAACATCATACCGCATTGGACTTCATGGGATTTACTTTTGTTTATGAACATTGTAGGGTACTATGGATCCCAATAGAAGACACACTCTGAAATACACTTTTAAAAGTCCCAAATTGGATGACCTAAAGAAGTTGTGGGGCTTTATCAAAGATCAAGAACAAATATGGGAAGCTAATATCTTTATTGGGCCGCCCAGTAAATGAAGGACTTCTGGCCACTCTACTACAGTTTTATGATCCCCTTTATCACTGTTTTACTTTCCCAGATTTTCAACTGTTACATACATTAGAAGAGTACTCCTTTTTGGTTGGCCTACCTATCTTAGAAGAATCTCCTTTCCCTTTCTTGGAGAAGGACCCTGAAGAAAGAGATATTGCTAAGGCTCTTTATCTAAGGGTATCTGATGTCAAAGGAAACTTGATTAGTAAAGGTGGTATTTTTGGATTGACTACGAAGTTCCTAATCAGTAAAGCTATGTTTTATGCCGATTATACGAATAAGGCTCCATTTGAAGCAATCTTTGCCTTACTTATCTATGGAGTATTCTTGTTCCCAAGTTTTGAAGGGTTTGTTGACCTTAATGCAATTAAGATCTTTTTGAAGAACAACCCAGTACCAACTCTGTTGGGTAATACATATCACTCCATACATCTCCGAAACCTTCATGGTGGAGGGATGATTACTCGCTGTGTACCCTTACTTTACAAGTGGTTTATTTCGCACCTACCGAAGTCTAGCGCCTTTACAAATGTTGGCAAAGAACTTTGGTCTCCGAGGGTTATGGCATTGACCCATTCAGACATTGATTGGTACAACCGAGCATATGATGGAACTTTAATTATTGACGGTTGTGGTGACTTTGCTAATGTGCCGTTACTCAGTTTTAATGGAGGGATCAGTTACAATCCAGTCTTAGCTCGTCGACAGTTGGGATTTCCGTTGAAGGAACCACTAAAAAGTGTTCAAGTGGAGAGCATTTTCTTTAGGGATGACAAGGAACTCCGAGACAAGATTTTGGCTGCATGGGATCATTTGCACAAGAAAGGCAAGAGAAGCCTTGGAAAACTTAATTGTGTGTCCTTGGAACCCTACCTCTAGTGGGTTAGAGAGAGAGCAATCGAATTGAAAATGCCCTATTCTCGTCAAGACCCTATACCTCCGAGAAGGGAGCCCACTTATGTCTTTATGTCCGAAGCTGAGAAGTTAGAGGTTGCTTTGAATAAGTCGCAACATGAGTTAGAGTCATGGAAGAACAAGTATCTAGTGTCTGTTGCAGAGATTGATGAACTTCAGAAAGAGAAAGATGAACTCCAGAAATAGCTACTGTTGAAGGATGAAGAGTTACTCCCCTGGAAGAAGAGGAAAGCATTGGAGGATTTATTTTTCTCCGACCCACAATGCACTATTTGGAAGTTGATTGTGGACAACCTTATCCGCGAGAAGACCCAGTTGGAAGAGCAGCTCAAGCATCAGAATTCGAAACTTCTTTAGCGTCTTTACTAGCTTTTATTTAGCTTTTATTTGGGACTTTTAAAAGCAATTATTTGTATTCCGTTTCAAAAATTAATAAAAAACGTTTTCTTTTACCGCAATGTTTATAAATAGTTGGGATCCCATGAAGTCCTACTCATCTTGCATTGCATTCTTTCTTTGTTCATTTCAAGATACTCAATTTTATTTCTCAGGTATTGTAACCATGGACTTCATGAGAGAAGCATTGAAGTACACTTTCCAGAGTCCTAACATTGAAAGCTTGAGAGAACTAGCAGGTCTCATCGAGAACCGTCACGCCTTCGCAACAGAATATGAAGAAGTCTTCCGTTTCCTTGAGCTCAAGATGAAAGAAGGGCTGTTGGAGACTCTTGTTCAGTTTTATGATCCGCTGTACCATTGTTTCACTTTCCCGGACTACCAGTTGATGCCGACTCTAGAAGAGTATTCTGACTTCTTGAGGATGCCTGTGATGGCCCGACCTATATTCACCGGCCAGGAGGACGTACCCAGTCACCAAGAGATTGAAAATGCTACTCATCTCAGCTTAGCAGATGTTCAAGCGCACTTAACCACCAAGGAAGGAGTCCTTGGATTCCCAGCTGACTTCTTGATTGAAAAAGTCCGCTACCATGCTGAAAGAAAAGAAGTCCTTGTCTTGGAAGCCACCTTTGCTTTATTGGTCTATGGGATCTTCTGGTTCCCTAATATTGATGATTTTGTTGATATAGATGCAATTAAATTATTCATACTCAAGAATCCGGTTCCCACTTTGTTAGCTGACACGTACTACTCAATCCACTCGAAGAATGCTGAAGGAGGAGGACATGTCGTTTGTTGCACTGCTCTATTGTATTCATGGTTCATTGCTCGCCTGACTCGGCATCCGTCTATTTGGGAAGAGGTAGAATCACCCCATTGGGCCGAGATAGTTATGGCCCTTACTCACTCTGACATTGTGTGGTACGATCCTACCTATGGAGGTATATGTATGATTCTTAGCATCGGAGGATTTACTAACATACCGCTTATTGGGAGAGAAGGATGCATAAGTTACAAACCTGCTTTGGCTCGCTTCCAATTTGGGCATCCTATGATCGAAGTACCTGACCAAGCTCTGTTAGAAGGGATCTTTCTCAAGGAAGGAGAAGATCCAGACCTGAAGACCGTCATAATTTGCACATGGAGATACATCAATAAGGTAGGAGTGAATGCTTTAGGATACCCCAACTGTGCTGTCTCTGAAGAATACCTACATTGGGTATGAGAAAGAGCTCTCGACCTCAGGATGCCGTTTCCTTTCCACGAACCTATAGTTTTGGCTTTTCATGATCCTGATTGGTTTGATGTGAGTGAAGTAGATCAATTGAAGGCTGCTTTGGATGAGGCTCGAAAACTGAAAGCCGCCTGAAGGAACAAGTTTTTCACGCTCAAGGTAGAGAAAGGGAAGTCCCAGAAGCTGCCAGAAGTAGAACTTGCAAGGAAAAGGAAGGCGCGAGAGGATTTATTTTCCTCTCACACCTCTTCAAGAGCTGTCACCAGTGGTGATCTTCCCCTAGCCGCTATGTCTTGGAAAGAATGTGTCGATCGACTCATTAATGAGAAGGCCGAGTTACAAGAACGCGTCCGTCAGTTAGAAGAAGAACTTCACGCACAGAAGGAGCATAGGGAGTAGATCTTCGAGTTTCTCTTTTGCTTTTGGTTCAATGTAATAAACTCTTAAAAGAGTACTTTGCTTTGTAACGCCTCTCTAATATCAAAATAAAATAATTTTTTATCTAACGTTATAATACCGAAAACAACTTGAGTTTCTTGAAGTTTCATCGTGCATTCTGCATAGCATCTAGCATTTTAGCATATGCATGTGTCTCCTCTCCGCTGCGTCCTCATCCGTCTTTCTGTCTTTGTCTCGTCAGTTGACATCTCGCCCATCTTACCAAGCTCGAAGTATTACTTAAGGATAGCAAAGAGAACGAAGATATGGATCACATGACCGACTTCAGAGTAAGGACTGATTCGACATTCGACTATTCCTCCGACGACTTTGTGCAACAAGTGGATGTTCCTGTGCAACTTCAACCTTCGCAAGATAACCTGTTTGTTGACTCCCAGAACACTCCTACTGAGAAAGGAGTGGATGATCTTAGATTCATAGCAATGGAGAAAGAACTTCGTGGTCTCAAAGAACAAGTGAAGATGATGAGAGGAGCTAATGCATCAGGTCTTGGTGCTCATGACCTCTGTTTAGTTCCAGGTGTAATTATTCCTCTAAAATTCAAGATGCCTGTCTTCGAAGTTTACAAGGGTATCAGCTGTCCAAAATACCACTTGACAATGTTTTGTCGAAAAATGACTGCTTATATTGACAACGACAAGCTGCTGATTCACTACTTTTAAGAAAGTTTATGTGGGACATCCTTGACGTGGTACATGAAGTTGCAAAGTAACCACATTCAGTCTTGGGAAGACTTAGCTGTTGCTTTTGTGAAGCAATACCATCACAACTTGGGTATAGCCCCAGACAATAAAGATGACAGTGGACCTTCTAGAGAATTCATAGTTCCTATACCCCATCCTCAACATCAGTATGCAATGCCCGCCTAGCGCGAATAACAACCACCTCCTAAGCAGAAGTTGGCTTCTCCAGATCAACCACAGAATCGACGGCTTCAAAGAAGGTATCAGAGGATGCCTCTGGATACTCCAAGAGAGGGAATTCAGCGGTTTGATCCCATCCCTGTGAAGTATGCTGATCTGTTTCCAGTTTTGATTCAGAAAGGCCACATCCAAACAAGAGCTCCACCTAAGGTACCCGAGAAACTCCCGTACTGGTACAAAGCTGACAAGTTTTGCCCATATCATCAAGGTGCTCCTGGCCACGACATTGAGAGCTGCTATGGTTTGAAGGCAGACGTTCAAGAATTGGTTAAAGGCGGAATTTTATCCTTCAGAGGTCCTAATCCTGACCCCAACATGGCTCATCCTTCGAGGACATGATCCAAGGTTATCAGAAGACTACACATCAGACGATTCTGCGAGCCTCTCCATTTCAAGGCGTAATAAAAGGGTTTGTCTGGCTTTTTACTTTATCTTGCTTTGGTGTTTGTGTTTCTTTGATTAAAAGTATTTTTGGCATGTAAGAACTTGTTATTTTGAATAAGTAATGTAATAAATGTTTGTCTTGAAGAAATCCATTCGTTTTCACTCAAATTGTTTTTCAAAATAATTTATAACGCAAACTTTACCCAATTTTTCTCACTTTGGTGAGGAATTAGAAGGAGGATGATGAAGTAAAACACATGATCTCTTATTGTATGCTTCGAACAAAAACCCTACTGATGATGTAAGGCATTATTTCAACCTCCTAAAAACCAAAATAGTTAACCCTTCTTTAAGCCTTGAGGAAAGATCTGTTTTTTCTCCCAAATCGAAACCTCGTTTTTGGCCTGGGGCAGGGTAATATCAAAAAAATAATAATGAACATCTTCCAAAATTGGGTGGGCACAAATATACTAACCCTTTATTCCTCCGCTTTACCAGTCATAAATTAAGCCCATATACGACCTTCAAAGTCCTAATTGAAGTAAGGTTTAGTTCGAAAGCATACTCGATGAGATATTGTTTCCTGACTCCTTGAGCTATGCTTAAATTAAATCAGCTTTATAAATAATTTTTAATTTGTATCCTAACTAGTGGTTTCGAGCACAAGTTATAACGATATCCCTTTTCAAAACTTCAAGACAAACGTGTGTTGCATTAACCGTTTCAGAATTAACATTTCTGACTTGCTAAATTTGCTTGATATCTTAGAAAGATTACATACAGACATTATTGTTGGAATTTGAAGACTCTGCTGACCTAGAGCAAGTTATTTCCAAGTGGCTATTCTGTGCAAATTTCTCCTAAAGAGATATTCTTGAAGACTCAGTTATACCGCCAATCAGGGGCAGTTACGTCGAGATTCGGCGAATCTCTCTGAGAGTTTGAAAACAGTGGGGCATTTGGACATCATGTTTTCTATAAAATCCTCTCGAGATATTTTTCTCTTAAGCCAGGTGACTTGGGGCATTTGAAGCTTTGAAACGAAGCGGATGTTTACTTCATCCTCAGGAAGCTCAACTCCGACATGTTCAACAATTATGATGACCCAGGATATTTATTTTATCCCCTATGAAGCTTCATTTTGGGTACCTCCGTCTACAACTTTGTACAACCTTTCAACCTTATCAAGATGTTACATCCCAAATAGATTGATCTCTATTTCCCAAGAGAAGATTTGGAGCCCTGAAGCAGGAGTGTGATCCCATATTTGGTTCTCTGTTTATCCCCAGTGGTACTTCTATCTTCGAAGATTGGTCAAGATGTTTATCCCGAGATGTTTATTTCATCTCCGGTCGCCTCTTTCTGTTTGTTTTGTTAGCATAAGCATACACATAGCATATAAGTAGACAGCATGGCATGTGCATTTGTTTGCATTCTTTGTGTTTATTTTATTCTGTCGCTTTGGCTGTAGTTATCCCTAGGTGTTTGGGTGCGTCTTATCCCTCTAATTAGATTTGTCGACCCTAGGCAGAAAAAAGAACAATGTTTCATTTTTCCCCATGGAGTTCAATCCTCATGGAAGATGGTTATTTTAGTACAATTCCATTTGAGTTCATACCTCAATGGTCGAGTCTTGCTTGACAGTTTCTTTTCGGCTACTTCCCGAATCGAACTTCGGTTTTTGGCAATCACATCGTGGACGTCTCCAACCTTTGAACATGGATTAAGTGTGCATTTATTTTGCGCCCTATTCCCCCAGGAAGAGTATTCATGAAGACAGACATTTCTTCAACAAATTTTTCTCGAACATCTACATTTGGACTATAACAATCTCTTTATTTGAGCAACTCGTTTTGATCAGGATCTTATTCAAAACGACAAACGACGATTTCTACAAGACAGTTCATTTACCCTCAGTGGGTCCCTCAACATTATTGATTCATCAGAGAAGACAGTTACAGACATTTCTCTTTATTTGAGAATTCGCCCATTTTTTTTACAGCAACTAAGACATTCCTCAGGAATGACTTCCCCAGTGAGTTCATCACACAAGTTTACTTCCATCAGTGACATCTCCCCGAAGAAGTCGAAGAAGTTTATCACAACAGTCTCTCTTTATTTGAGAAGACATACATTACAATTCAACCGGCTCACATTTCTTCCGAAGATCCCCGGTGAAGCTTTTCAACTACAGTCTACAATGACATCTACAGTCTACAATGACATCTACAGTCTACAATGACATCTACAGTCTACAATGACATCTACAGTCTACAATGACATCTACAGTCTACAATGACGTCTACAGTCTACAATGACGTCTACAGTCTACAATGACGTCTACAGTCTACAATGACATCTACAGTCTACAATGACATCTACAGTCTACAATGACATCTACAATCTATAATGACGTCTACAGTCTACAACGACAACTACAGTCTACAATGACAATCATTCGAACATCTTACAGTTCCTGGTTAATCTCGGCAGTAGATTCCCAGAAGACCTCAGCAGTAGGTAGTTCTATTTCAGTTCCTAGTTAATCTCGGCAGTAGATTCCCAGAAGACCTCGGGAATAGGTAGTTCTATTTCAGTTCCTGGTTAATCTCGGCAGTAGATTCCCAGAAGACCTCGGCAGTAGGTAGTTCTATTTCAGTTCCTGGTTAATCTCGGCAGTAGATTCCCAGAAGACCTCGGCAGTGGGTAGTTCTATTTCATTTCCTGGATAATCTCGGCAGTAGATTTCAAGAAGACTTCGTCAGAAGTATTTCTCCAACAGACTTCAACACAGAATCTCGGCAGTAGATTCCTTACAGATCTTAATAGTAGATACTTTGGCAAAAGTATTCTCAATTACAGTTACAAGTCTCGGTAATAGATTTCTCCAGTCGACATCTCGAATCAATTACATTTGACCTATACAGTAGATTCCTCAAGAGGATTTCTCTTCCAAGTTTCTTCACAACATATTTACAGACACTTTGTGATTGTCAATCATCCCCCCGCGGAGTCTCGTTTTGTTGAGCCTGTTCTCCCCGTGTGTTGTGTCTAGTTTCTCCCCTATGGCGCCATTTCTCCACAGGACCCTGTCTTGCATTTTCATTGCATATCATTTGCATTCGGTGGCTTCTTAGGGCCAAAAATTCGTGTAATGTTTGTATTTAAGTCCCTCCTATCTCGTCGAGACGAAGATTTCAATCTCCATATCTCCGAACAGGAGTAACTTAAATAGGGGCATCTGTTGCACCCTAATTTTTGACCATAAGATCTCACTTCCTTGCGTTTGTTTCTTGCTTGTCTTATTTTACTTTTATATGTATGTTTACCATGACTAACCAACGTGTGCAGATGCAGTGATTTCAAATGAAGATAACATTCATACTCCAAGACATGGTCGTTTGGCCTTGCTTCAGAGATTTACGTAGTCGTTTGAGGGTTGGTCATTGGTTTTGTGGCAAAAGTAATTTTTGAGTTTTTCAAAACTTAATATTTAAGTCCAAGCTACAAATTCGAAGACATTGCGCATCATTGCAAAATCGAAGCCCATTTGGTGTTATTCCATAAGATTATTATGAGAATTATTTATATTCAAGTTCAAAGGAGTCCGAACAAATCCATCAAGTTAACGTCAGGCTGCCTAAGCCAACCTTCATCAAGTATTCGTTCAAGCTTCAAATTCATGAATTATTAAAATGATTCACAAAATTCATCTTAAGTCCCAAGTTCTTTTAACGAGTTATATTTTGGATAAAGGTCGCAACATGAGTTTGTTCTTAAGAGACATAGCAGAATGACATTAAGACTTTTAAATTCATAAGTAAAGAAAAGCCTGAGGCATGAGCTAAATATTGTTCCATTAGGGATGCTACTGATTTGTATAATCCATATACGGCGTGACCCCATTCCCAGCATTTTGGTTATCACAAAAAAAATCAAATTATGGTTACCATCAAAGCTACCAGCACCATGAGCTTATCCCAAATATTCATATGATTGATTTGGTCTCACATGTTCATATTGTGCTAATCGGTTTTCAAACCTCATTGGAAACTCAAAGTTCATCAAAAATATCAAGCATTAATCATACTTCGAGACTCATAACTTAAACTTATAGTTTATTCAAAGTGGAAGCTTATTACAACTTTGAGAAGCTCAAACCGTACAAGAAAAGATCTTTGGTTAAACTCATGTTGCAAGACACTTACAAGATACAATTTGAGTTTTTATTACAAGATCACCAAGGCACATCAACTATCAAGAAGAAACAGAAGAAGGAATTAAACCGGTGTAAGGCTAAAATATGCACTCGCAACGTGCCCAAACAAAATCAGGAGTTCTGCTACAAAGAGAAGGAATTCCACCAAGTCAGCGACTTACTTCTTCTCGTGCAGTAAGTAGTGTTTTTCATCGAATATTGATGGACGGTATGTTGGGAGAGACGGGTCGAAAGCCCAGAGCAGAGTTATGACCACGGCTTGGATAACTTGCCCTTCGCCGCGCCTTGTTCGTAATACTACCTAAGCATGACAGAAAAATAGTTAGCATCCGAAATGGAAACGAATGCAAGCCAAGATATAAGTTTAGAAGCTCCAGCGACAACTTTCAAACTTCTTCACCAATCCAAATCCAGCTGCTAAGTATCAAGGACAATGAGATGGTGGTGGCTTGGGTCGCCTCGCGGTGAGCATACGCCTCAACATATCTTTAACAAGATGGAGTGAAACCCTGTCATCTTCACAACAACAAAATAAGATTCGAAGTCAATATGGTGCTCAAGACAGTTCACAACATATCAATACAATACCCAAAGTTATTCTAAAGAAGAAGGGAGGCTTTGTTGAATTTGATCTCCGATAACTTATTAAAGACTTTCAAACTCTTTTTCGAGTAGGGAGTTACCTAAGCCATCACCACTGAAGCTCCTCGGCAACCCGCGGTCTCTAGGGCAGCTATGTCCCAATGGACACTTTGAGACAGCAGCATGTATCTGTGCCAACTCTTGCACAAAGCTCCAAATAACCACCGTCATTTCTAACGATTCTCAAACCTGTCAAAGTAACAGAAATCCAAGAGATAGGTGGAAGTGAAGACATTAAAGAGTTAGGATGAATATTTCAGCCCTCAGTTTTTGAGTTCATCACTGGGCGGAAGTTCGAGCAGCCGGGAGGGCGACAACTGGAGTTGTCGCCAGCTCCCCACCAAGCGTCGAAGGCAACGGTTTTGGACGAGAAGCAATCAATTTCAGGAAGCTCTCAACATGTTCTAAGGCACCAATAATTTTTCGAAGGCTACAACATTAAGTTCAAGCCATTATAGCTCAGACTGTGAAGTCATCATAGCCGATTTTGGAACCTTTCTCAGCGGCATAAAAGAAGGCAAGCATCTGGACTCAAAAAGGTTTGTTTCATCCCTGAAAAAGAAGAAGAAGAAGGAGAACATTAAAACAGTTCAATGAAACATCCGAAACTCAACAAGAGCCTAAGGGTCTGAAATAATCGAGACTAGTTGGACCCTCAGCAAGCTCGAGCGAAGTCCAGCCAAGACCACCCCAATTTCTCATCCTGCAAAATCTATACAATCAGCATAACAAGATTGCTATTCCCAGCAACACATATTTGGCCAACATCAAAAGTAGAGACAATCAGAACCAGCAGCTGCGAGCACCAAACAAGGAAATTGAAAACAAGCATTCACCACGACGATGTGATATCAACAATATCATCGCCGGCTACAGACAGCGACTATGCAAGGTACAAACATCTAATACAAAGCCCAAGAACAGAAAATCAAGATAAGGCCAATGGCACCAACGACACAACCTCAAGCACGCAAGTTCATACTATCCAGTCATCATCACTGTTATACACTTCCCGGCACCGGAATTAAGATCAAGTGAACTCTGAACCGATCATCAGCAACCTGAGGAAAGAAGAGAAAAGTAAGCAGTACAACAATGCTAACTGCGAGTAAAAATTCACAATATAGGAACAACAAACAACCAACTTCAAGCCAGATGGTTCCTACACCAGGATTCACAACCAACAGCAATCCCTCATATACGAACAAGGATTCATCTCTCAACACAGGTTACTCATATGAAACTTCAACAGTCAAATGGTAAGCCTCGATCTTCATCGACTTCAGAAGATATCCTTCTGCATTCTCAACAGCGGTATCAACAAGAGCCCCGACATTTTCAACAGCTAAACCATTACGACTCACTACCCTAACACCAAAGAAACAGAGTCAACAAGCCAGTCCACGTGAAGAAATTCCCAAATTCAAGGCTGTTACCAATGATGAAATTTCGGGCTTCTAATCCATCTTCTGGCCCAAAATCATTCGCTTCCCACACCTGCGAGGTCACAATCAAGTAACGGTTAGAGAATATTCGTGGAATAATTGGAAAATTCAAAACCAAACCAAATTGAAATACAGAATCAAAGATTGAATGGCCTATTACTACAATTTTCGAAAAGGGAAGGTTTTCATTTGGATTTGTCCCAAATAGGAAACCCTAAATCAAATCCAAATCAGCATTCAATATGGTTTTAATCAGATTTCAATACAAGGGACCTCGGTTGGAGCCTATATAATGAAGACGAAAGAGAAGAAAAAGGATCATCATACTAAATCGTAGCTACCGTAAAACCTAATTTCCGAGGAATTGAGGCAAGGAGACTTATCTTTTTTTAGCTTGCGAAAGTTGTCCCCAGTCACCGCAAACACCAGCCGTCGGAACTCCATCACCAGCCGCCGCTCCCAAATCTCGGTAAAACTAACATGCATATTGAAATTTCTTACGCTATTGATACTCCGATGTGTTGTTGCAGGTTCTAGAATGAAAGCGAAAATGAAATCGAAAGAAGAAGGAGAGGCGAAGATGGCTTGAACCGATTTGGGAGAGCCGGTTTGAGAGGCGATTTGGGATACGAAGGGGCTAGGGTTCATGCTGCTCCCATTTTTTTTTTTTGCAATTGTGTTTTGGTTTTTTTTACCCGTGCACACACTAACACCACGTTCACACACACACTACCATAACCCCTCATTATCTCCTTAATCCTTTTATTTTACCCATTTTAACCATTGTTTGATTAATCCATGCTAATAATCCATGTTAATTAACCGCTAATTGAGTTTCAATATAACTAATAACTGTTAATCAACCAACTTTTATTTAATTAATCCTTTTATAATTTAATTAATCAATAACCCTTTGTTTATCCATTGAAAACTATTTAATATTAAAATAATTTTTATTAAAACTAATTAACTTTTAAATATAACTCTTAACTTTATGAATTATCCTATTTAATTTAATTATAATTCCTTAAGTTTTATTTTATTTAATATTGATCTACTATATTATTTCATTTAAACTAATATAAATCAACTCTTATCCTAAATAACTTGGCCTTTTTCTTAAAATAATAATAATCTTTTAAAATAGCATTTTAAAATTTTATTCACTCATCAAACTTTTATATAGTTTATATTATATTGAAACTCTTAAGAATGAACAACCTTTTTTATTATAATCAACTTCTCACATTAGAGCAATTTATTTTACTTAATAAATTAATCACCATAGCGTCTTATTAGGCTTTAGACTTTAATTTTAAATCTCATCTAAAATCAAATCAACATTTTCTTATAATTCAAACCGAAATCAATTCAACCAATTAAAAACAATCAACAGCGTAAAATACAACCTAAATCGTGCACACTCACATTCACGACACATTCATCCTCACACACTTCAGCGCTTTCATGCGTATGTGTATGTTTACTTATTTGCCCTTTATTTTCCGCAATTTATCTTCCGCAATTACATTACCGTCATTTACTATCGCATCGCATTCCGTCCAAAGGAAGAATCTGCGCATGATCTAAACAATCGTGTGTATGCATCATTTGCATCATTTTCCCACGTGATCCTTGATCCCATTCAAGTTGATCTCTAGGATAGATCCTACCCCATAGGAAGAACCTTTGTCTTTTATCTTTACAACTTAGACAAAACACAATCAACACAATACAGTTATTTCAAACACAATAGAGAAAGATGTTAATCATCTTAAGCGAGATCGAATCTCCACCCCCACAATAATACAATCTCTTACACCTGTGGCGGTTAAATCTCTCTTAAGATGAAGACTCATTTCTTCTCCTAAACCCAATCAAAACAACTACCCTAAACCCGTAGGAACTTTGACCACAATCAAAGGACTCCTCAAACCCTTTAGGGGAACTACAAATACTCTGATTCCACTCCCGTAAGGATATGTAGGCATAAGATGCGACATCTTATCGAGTATACTTAGATATAAACCACTAGGGTCTTTTATACCTTTAAGCAGATAACCTTAGCAATAAACAAATATAAAACAAGAGGTTCCTGTAGAGTACTACAAAAACTTAGGATGCTAGCACCTTCCCTAAGTTTAACCAACCCCCAAACCTATAACTCTCTAGCTTGCATTTGCATTGCATTGTGGGAATTTCGATCTTTATCCCTTCCTTTGGACAAATCAAAGTTCGGTTGCAAATTGAATTAAAGATTCAAACTAATCAATAGTTTGGTATCCGATTTTCACCGCGACAGATGGCATCATTATCCATTGAGAATCAAGCGATAATTGATGAGTTAGAAGTTGTTCGTGATTTTCCTGAAGTGTTTCCAGATGAAATTCCTGAAGTTCCGCCGGAACGAGAAGTTGAATTTTCTATTGACCTTGTACCTGGTACCAGACCTGTGTCTATGGCACCATACAGGATGTCTGCAGTTGAATTGGCGGAGTTGAAGAAACATTTGGAAGACTTACTTGAGAAGAAGTTCGTTAGACCGAGTGTGTCGCCGTGGGGAGCTTCGGTACTATTAGTAAAGAAGAAGGATGGTAGTATGAGGTTGTGTATTGATTACCGACAACTGAACAAGGTGACCGTCAAGAATATATATCCGCTCCCAAGAATTGATGACTTGATGGACCAGTTGGTTGGTGCGCGAGTGTTTAGTAAAATCGATTTGAGGTCGGGGTATCACCAGATTAAGGTGAAAGATGAGGATGTTTAGAAGACTGCATTCTGAACCAGATATGGACACTATGAGTATACGGTAATGCCTTTTGGTGTTACTAATGCGCCGGGAGTTTTTATGGAATACATGAACCGTATCTTCCATGATTATTTGGATCGGTTTGTGGTAGTATTCATCGATGATATCTTAATCTATTCTAAGTCGAAGGAGGAGCATGTGGAGCACCTGAGATTAGTACTGCAAGTTTTGAAAGAAAGGAGGTTGTATTTGAAACTGTCGAAGTGTGACTTCTGGTTGAAAGAGGTTAGCTTTCTGGGTCATGTTATATCAGGTAGTGGAATTGCTGTAGACCCATCTAAGGTCGATGCGGTGTTGCAATGGGAAACTCCGAAGTTGGCAACTGAGATTAAAAGCTTTTTGGGACTTGCTGGTTACTACAAAAGGTTTATTGAAGGTTTTTCTAAGTTGGCTCTTCCGTTAACTAAGTTGACTGGTAAAGGGAAAACGTTTGTGTGGGATGCTCAATGAGAAGCAGGTTTTGTAGAGTTAAAGAAGAGGTTGACGTCGGCTCCAGTGTTGACCTTGCCTAACCCAAAGGAACCGTTTGTAGTATACTGTGACGCTTCTAAGTTTGGTTTGGGGGGGTGTACTCATGCAGAGTAACAAAGTAGTTGCTTATGCGTCAAGACAGTTGAGAATCCATGAGAAGAATTATCCTACACACGATTTAGAACTTGCTGCTGTTGTTTTTGTGCTGAAGATTTGGAGACATTATCTGTATGGTTTGAGATTCGAAGTGTTCAGTGACCATAAGAGTTTTAAGTACTTGTTTGATCAAAAGGAACTGAACATGAGACAACGAAGGTGGTTAGAACTGTTAAAGGATTATGATTTTGGTTTAAATTACCATCCGGGAAAAACTAATGTGGTAGCTGATGCCTTAAGCCGCAAGACGTTGCATATGTCTGCAATGATGGCTAAAGAGTTAGAATTGATTGAGCAATTCAGAGATCTGAGTTTAGTTTGCGAATTAACACCGAAGAGTGTAAAGTTGGGCATGTTAAAGATTAATAATGACTTTCTGGACAGCATCAGAGAGGCTAAAAAATTAGATGTGAAGTTGGTAGACATAATGCATGGAGTAGATCATTCGGAAAATAATGATTATCAGTTGGATGCGCAAGGCGTGTTGAGGTTTCGTGGTCGTATTTGTATTCCTGATAGTGCAGATATGAAGAAAGCGATCCTGGAAGAGAGTCATAGAAGTAAGTTGAGTATTCATCCAGGAGCGACGAAAATGTATAGTGATTTGAAGAATCTGTTTTGGTGGCCTGGTATGAAGCGTGATGTGGCACGATTTGTTTATGCATGTTTGACCTGTCAGAAGTCGAAAGTTGAGCACCAGAAACCTGCTGGGTTGATGCAACCGTTAGAGATTCCAGAATGGAAATGGAACAACATTTCGATGGATTTTGTGACGGGTTTGCCGAACACCTTGAGAGGATGTGATTCCATTTGGGTGATTGTTGATAGGCTTATAAAGTCAGCTCACTTTATTCCTATTAACATCACTTTTTCGGTATCAAAGTTGGCAGAGATTTATGTCAGAGTGGTTGTTAAGTTGCATGGTATTCCATTGTGTATTGTGTCGGATAGAGATCCGAGGTTCACTTCTGAATTTTGGAAGGGTTTGCAAGAAGCATTAGGTTCCAAGTTAAGGTTGAGTTCAGCATACCATCCTCAAACAGATGGTCAGACCGAACGGACTATTCAGTCCTTAGAAGATTTGCTGAGGGCATGTGTTCTGGAGGAAGGAGGTTCGTGGGATACCTACCTTCCGTTGATAGAGTTTACTTATAATAACAGTTACCACTCTAGTATCGGAATGGCACCGTTCGAAGCTTTGTATGGTCGGAGGTGTAGGACTCTGTTGTGTTGGTATGAATCTGGGGAGAGTGTAGTACTTGGACGGGAAATTGTTCGGGAAACGACGGAGAAGGTGAAGTTAATTCGAGAAAAGATGAAAGCTTCACAGAGTAGGCAGAAAAGCTATCATGATAAGCGCGGAAAGGATTTAGAATTTGAAGCTGGAGATCATGTATTCTTGAGAGTCACGCCTGTGACTGGAGTTGGTAGAGCTTTGAAATCTAAGAAACTTACCCCTTGTTTCATTGGTCCATACCAGATATCAGACAGAGTTGGAAAGGTTGTGTATCGAGTGGTGTTGCCGCCTAATTTGTCGAATGCACGATGTATTCTATGTGTCAACTCCGAGAGTATATCTCAGATCCATCGCATGTCATTCCCATGGACGATGTGCAAGTACATGACAATCTTATGGTGGAGACGATGCCTGTGAGGATTGATGATCGTGAGGTGAAGACGTTAAGAGGAAAAGAGATTGCTTTGGTGAAAGTGGTCTGGTTGGGAGCCGCTGGCGAAAGCTTGACGTGGGAACTGGAAAGCAAGATGCAGGAGTCTTATCCAGAGCTGTTTGGTTGAGGTAATTTCAAGGACGAAATTCCTTTAAGTAGGGGAATGTTGTAACACCCGTTTTACTTCGATTGATTTAATTATGGATTGTTGCCGTGTCTCGTGGTGTCGTAGTCGTATTCGAGTGTATGTGGGTCAAGATTAGTCGGGAAATTGGACTGTTAGTACGAAACAGAAGCAAAAGAGCAGAAAATGGAATTTTGCTTATATGACGCTCGTCACAAGCTGGTTACGGTCGTCACGAATGTTACGATCGTCATGTGCCCATTACGACCGTCATGGTTGTCACGGTCGTGGCACGCATTACGCTCATCGCACTTACAAAATCCAGTAACTGCAGAATTGGAACGTGCACGTGAAAGGCTGAGAAAGTGGAACCAACTTATTCGTATTTTCACTTACTCTCAGTTCTGGTTTCATTTGGGGGAAAAACAGAAACAGAAAGAGAAAAAAACATGGTTGAGAGAAGTTGAGAGCAGAGAATTATCCATCAGAGAATTGGAAGATAGTTGTAGAAAAGTCGTCGGAGAGAAGAACCAGAACCAGAAGCTTGGAATTGGCCTCTATTCAAGGTAAGGGTGGGGTTCAATTCTATAACCGTGGGTATGATCGAGTTCATGTAGGGAATTGAATCATGGGTATAGTTTTCGTTAAATGATAAACGTTAGGGACGAAGTTTGTTTGTGTCTGAGGAAAGTTTATCTGTTAGTAGTATTGTATGATATTGCATAGTTAAACCTATAATTAAATATGTGAGTACAAGTAGTAATGTCATTCTTGCGAAATTGTGCTGAGTCCTTATATGTTGAAAGGATGTTGTTATTGTTCTCGTACATGAATAGGTGGAAAATGGTGATTTCATGAGTTGTATGAAGTTGTGATGTTCTGTTATGGACAATTTGGTTGTAGGTTAAAGGCCTTGTTGTATGGTCGTTATGGTTGTGTTGTAGTCCATAATAGATGCATTTCATGGCATATCATCTGGTTGGCCTGTATTGGCGTTGGTTGTGCCTGTATTGGCGGCCTTTAATGGCAAATGAATGTGTTGTGGAGTGCTGCTCCAAAATTGGTACCACATGCATGTGCATAGTCTAGTCGCATGATGTCGCATCGTTATGTCGGTCGTATATCATTGTTGTGTGCGTGAGATATGTATTTTTCTTGCAAATTATTGTCGACAATGTTTGTAAATTTACGAAGATTATAACGCTGTGATATGATTCTGACATGATTTCTATCATGCCTTATGTTATAATGTTGATATCTCACCCTTTACGTTGTATGTTACCTCCGTTGGTGGTAATCTGCAGGTAACTCAGAATAAAGTGTTGTTTCCGTTTAAGGTGTCGTTGGTCGCTCTAATACGTAGCACTCTTGGGGGGATGAACGATTAATTCTATTGTTTTTAGTTGATTTCCTTGTTGATGACTTTCGTTTCCGTTTAAGGTGTCGTAATCTGCAGGTTCATCTGAACTTGTGCTATGTATGTTAGCAGATGATTTTATCAGTTGTACGATTGTCTTTTAAGTTGAAAATGTGACATCTCTAGTTGATGCACTCTGATTTACTTAATTATCAGTTTGGGTAGAAAAGGGGTGTTACACACACAATAAATAAAATATTAAACAATAAATAAGTAAATGAAATACTTCAGAGTTAAAACATTTTCCATATGAGGAAATTTGCTTCTGATAAACATTTTATTCTGGACAGAAATCCATACTTATATTTTTCAGAATAAATTTAAATCTATCTTCAGCAAGGGGTTTTGTAAAGATATCAGCCCATTGATGATCTGTATCAACAAGGTTTAAACTTATGATTCCCTTCTGAACATATTCTCTAATGAAATGATGTTTTATCTCTATATGCTTTGCCTTAGAGTGTAAAATAGGATTTTTAGACAAGCATATAGCAGAAGTATTATCACAGAAGATTGAAATGTTACTCTCATGAATCTGATAGTCTTCTAGTTGACTCTTCATCCAGAGCATCTGAGTGCTACAACCAGCAACATCAATTTATTCTGCTTCTATTGTTGAAAGCGCAATTGTGGGTTGCTTCTTGCTGAACCAAGAGATCAGATGACTTCCTAGAAACTGGCAGCCTCCAGAAGTACTCTTACACTCTACTCTGTTTCCAGCATAGTCAGCGTCACAGAATCCAACTAATTTATAATCATCATATTTTCTGTAACATAAACCCATGTTAGTAGTACCTTTCAGATACCTTAGAATCCTCTTAAAAGCTCTTAAGTGAGATTCTCTAGGATCTGATTGGAATTTAGCACACAGACAAACACTAAATAGAATATCAGGTCTAGAAGCAGTCAAATACAGAAGAGATCCAATCATACCTCTGTAGAGCTTTTGATCTACCTTCTTACTTACCTCTTCTTTTCCAAGAGTGCTTGTAGGATGCATTGGAGTTTTAGCCAACTTGCTTTCAGTCATATTAAACTTCTTTAGAAGCTCCTTCACATACTTAGTCTGATGTATGTAGGTGCCTTTTGGAGTTTGATTGACTTGGATTCCTAGAAAGAATCTGAGTTCTCCCATCATGCTCATCTCGAATTCTGCCTGCATAGATTGAGAAAACTCCTTTCCCAGCGTAATATTGGTAGTTCCAAATATAATATCATCAACATAAATCTGACAGACTAAAATGTCTTTCTTAATTGATTTATGAAAGAAAGTAGTGTCCACTTTTCCTCTGATAAAGTTATTTTCCAGAAGGAAATTACTCAGCCTCTCATACCAAGCTCTGGGATCTTGTTTTAAT
This sequence comes from Lathyrus sativus, assembly GCA_963859935.3. Taxonomy (NCBI): domain Eukaryota; kingdom Viridiplantae; phylum Streptophyta; class Magnoliopsida; order Fabales; family Fabaceae; genus Lathyrus; species Lathyrus sativus. The sequence goes on from OZ012737.1 coordinate 173,735,887, forward strand.
CCATAGAGTGATTTCTTAAGTTTGAAAATATGTTCTGGAAATTTTTCATTTTCAAAACCAGGAGGTTGATGAACATACACTTCCTCTTCTATAAAACCATTTAAGAAGGCACTTTTAACATCCATCTGATACAGAGTGATGGTATTCTATGCAGTAAAAGAAATAAGCAAGCGAATAGATTCTAACCTTGCCACAGGAGCATAAGTCTCTGTGTAATCTATACCTTCTTGTTGACTGTATCCTTGAGCCACCAGCCTAGCCTTGTTTCTGATTACTTCTCCTTGCTCGTTCAACTTGTTTCTGAAGACCCATTGTGTTTCAATGATGTAGAAACCTTGTGGTCTTGGAACCAGATCCCAGACGTCATTTCTGGTGAATTGATTAAGCTCTTCTTGCATAGCAAGTATCCAATCATTATCGTTCAGAGCCTCATCAACAGAAGTTGGTTCAATGATAGACACCAACCCAAACAGTGACGTTCCAGATGATTTGAGAAATAACCTTGTTCTGATAGGGTCATCCTTCTTTCCAATTATCATATCCTCTGGGTGAGAGTTTGATTCTGGATGATCCTTTAACATTTGGTTCTTTAGAAATGTTCAAGTTTTTCATCTGAGCAGCCAAGGGAGTAGCATCTGACGTTGCTTCTAGTGCTTCTGCTTGAGCTTTATCTGCCTTTTATTCTTCAGAGTCTGTGAGAAGGACTTCTCTATCTGCAGAAATTTCAAGCTGCTTTGGCTTTTGAATGCCAAGCTTATCATCAAATCTAACATGAATTGATTCCTCTACAATCTGTGTCTCAGTATTGTATACTTTGTAGCCTTTAGAGCATTCAGAATATCCAAGCATGAAACACTTCCGTGCTTTAGAATCAAACTTGTTCAGATTCTCTTTAGTGTTCAACATAAAACATACACATCCAAAAGGATGGAAATAAGAAATGTTGGGCTTTCTATTCCTCCACAGTTCATAAGGAGTCTTCTCCAGAAGAGGTCTAACTGACACTCTGTTCTGAATATAACAAGCTGTATTCACTACTTCTGCCCAAAAATGTTTTGCCATGTTAGTCTCGTTGATCATGGTTCTGGCCATTTCTTGCAATGTTCTATTTTTCCTCTCTACAACCCCATTCTGTTGTGGAGTTCTAGGACAAGAAAAATCATGTGCAATGCCATTTTCTTTAAAATATTTTTCAAAATACTTGTTTTCAAATTCACCACCATGATCACTTCTGACTTTAATAATTTTAAATTCTTTTTTGTTCTGGACTTGTTTGCAGAAGTCGATGAATTCAGAATGAGACTCATACTTGTGTTTCAAGAATTTTACCCATGTCCATCTGTTGTAGTTATCAACAATGACTAATCCATACTTCTTGCCTCTGATGGATGTAGTTTTCACTGGTCCAAACAGATCAATATGAAGCAGCTCTAATGGTCTTGAGGTTGAAACAACATTTTTTGTTTTAAAAGAAGATTTTGAAAATTTTCCTTTCTGACGTGCTTCACAAAAAGCATCTGAGTTGAACTTCAACTGAGGAAGTCCTCTGACTAGATTGAGTTTATTAATCTGTGATATACATCTCATACTAATATGCCTCAATCTTCTGTGCCAGACCCATTTCTCTTCGTTAACAGACAAAAGGCATTTTACATTCTGAACCTTAAGTTCTGAAAGATTGATTTTACAAATGTTGTTCTTCCTTTTTCCATTAAAGAGGATTGAGCCATCCTTTTGACTGACAACTTTACAACATTTTTGATTGAAGATTATGTCATAACCATTGTCACTTAATTGACTTATGGACAATAGATTATGTGTTAATCCTTCAACAAGTAAAACATTAGAAATGGAAGGGAGGTTACCATTACCTATAGTTCCAGAGCCTATTATCTTGCCCTTATGGTTCCCTCCAAACTTCACATCGCCTCCAGATCTAAGTTCCAGGCTTTGGAACATAGACCTTCTTCCCATCATGTCACGCGAGCAGCCAGAGTCCAGGTACCAAGACCGGTGTTTCAACTTTGCTGCTAAGGATGTCTGCAACAAAAATAATTTTGTCCTTAGGTACCCATATTTTCTTGGGTCCTCTGGGGTTAGTAGGTTTGAAATTCTTTCTGAGTTTCTTTCCCTTGAAGGTATCTTTGTTCTTCTGAGGTTTTGATTTATTAAACACAGGTTTGTTCAGATCAGAACGTGTGTGTTTAATATCATTTAAATGACCAAATTTGAAATGAGTATATAGAGGAGAATACTTTATGATCATTTTATCAACAGGTTTTGGATTTAAATCCTTCCTAGAAGGTGATTCATATCCAATACCCTTTTTGTTGTTTATGCTTACGCCATAGATCATTGAAGCCATCTTGCTTCTATCTAGGCCTCTAGCCAGAAACTTCCGAAAGCTATAGTCTTACTATTCTAAAATGTTTTTAGAGCATGGTATAGGTTCTGAGTCAGATTTCTGAGCTTTTTCTAAATCATTTTTTTTATTTTAAGATTTTCTGCTTTAAGCTCAGCAACCTCAGACCTCAACTGATCATTCTCAGATGCAAGACAACTTTGAAGCTTCTTGTATTTGAGTTTGATTCTGCTGTAACTTTCTAGAATTTTTGATAAACTTTCAGAAAGTTCTGCTCTAGTGAGTTCAGAAAATACCTCCTCAGAATTTGATTCTGATTCTGATTCTGATCCAGCAGCTTCTTCATGGTCTTCCACGTCAGCCATTAGTGCTACATTAGCACACTCATCTTCAGATTCTGATGAAGACTCAGAAGCATCTGAATCATCCCACGTGGCCATTAAGACTTTCTTTTTCTTTTTAAACTTTCTTCTAGGTTTCTCCTTCAGAAGTTTGGGACATTCATTCTTATAGTGGCCAGGCTCCTTGCACTCATAGCACACTATATCTTTCTTTCCAGATTTTTTATGTCCAGATGAATCACCACGCTGATCAGATCTTTTGAAGTTTCTAAACTTCCTTTATTTGTGCTTCCAGAGTTGATTAATCCTCTTGGACAACAGGGACAATTCATCTTCTTCTTCTGAAGATTCTTCAGAACTTTCTTCAATAACTTGCAATGCTTTAGCGGATTTGTTAGATTTTAAAGCAACTGACTTACCTTTCTTCTGAGGCTCGTCTTCCTCCAGCTCAATCTCGTGACTCCTTAAGGAACTGATCAATTCCTCCAGAGTGATCTTGTTCAGATCCTTCGCGAGCTTCAGAGCTGTCACCATGGGTCTCCATCTTGTTGGCAGACTTCTAATGATCTTCTTGACATGGTCAGAAGTAGAGTAGCCTTTATCTAGAACCTTCAACCCAACAGTTAGGATCTGAAATCTTGAGAACATTATTTCTACAGATTCAGACTCCTCCATTTTGAAGGCTTCATACTTCTGGATGAGGACCAGAGCCTTTGTCTCCTTTACTTGGGAGTTCCATTCATACGTCATTTTGAGAGACTCAAACATATCAAATGCAGTATCTCTGTTTGTTATTTTCTCATACTCAGTATGAGATATTGCATTTAATAGGATGGTTCTTGCTTTGTGGTGGTTTCTAAACTCCCTCTTCTGTTGATCAGACATAGATTTTCTGTCAAACTTTTTCCCTTCATCATTGGTAGGATGAATGTAACCATCAGTTACCAAATCCAACAAATCAGCATCATAGCCTAGAAAGAAGCTTTCTATTCTATCTTTCCAGTAATCAAACTTATCATCATCAAACATGGGAGGTTTGGTGCTGATTCTGTCTTTATCATCGTATCTGTTGTTGTATGAAGTTGAAGTAGAAGCTTCAGCAGCCATGATGAATAAAGAACAAGATATTAGGAGTTTTTCTCAACTGGATCTTTTCTGTCACGGTTAAGTGAGAGCACTTATAGAACTGGAGCTCTGATGCCAACTGAAGGTGATAAAAACACTTAGAAGGGGGGGGGGGAGGTTGAATAAGGGTTTTAAAAACAACTTTAGTAGATAGAAAAATAACACAGTATTTTTATCCTGGTTCGTTTGAACTCAAACTAATCCAGTCCACCCTACACAGGTGATTTGCCTTTCTCAACAAGGACTTAATCCACTATATCAAACTTGATTACAGTGTAAACCACTAAGACAACTGTCTTAGTCTTCTCAAGAAAATCTGACCACAACTTGGTCTTCTCAAGGAAATCTTTTACAAAGATAAACTAACAAGTTGTGTTTAAGGTTTTGCTTCTAAGTAAGCTATATCACAATAGTGATGTTTACACAAAATTAAGAACGAATATGTAAACAGTTAAGATTTGAAGAATATTTGAATGAGAGCTTGTAAGTTGGTTTTCTTTCAAGTGATTCGTCAGTGTTGGAAAGATGCTGAAGCTTGTTTAAATACTACTTCAAGTCCTTATCTCAAAGACTGTGCATTGCTGTACGTTCTGCTGCCTCTGTTGCCTTTTTGTCTTCTATTGACTTTTCCTTTCCAGGAAGAGGAATGTTCAGACATGTGCTTTGTGTCTGAATTCTTGTGTCATGCATAAAAGAGGAATAGTGTTGTTGGAGCATATGTTGGGACTAGCAACGGATCTTTTCTTTGAGTTGGCATCTTTTCAACTGAATAAAATATATCCTTCAAGTAATAATAACATCAGATCCTCTGATGTAGTTCCTTGTTCTTCAGATCAGAGTCTTGCAGCAATAGTGCTTTAAGCGTGAATGTTACAATCAACGCAGAGTTGAATATCAGAGCCTCTGTACTTGCAGCGTAAAGTACTTCCAGAGTCTTCTGAAACAATGTTGTATGCTCTTTACTCAAATTCTTCTTAGTATCACTCAGAGTCATCTGTAGCAGATCAGAGTCTCTACAAGCAGCGCTCAGAGTCTTCTGAAATGTTGCTTCTGACGCTCAGAGTCTTAACGTTCTTTTCACTTGCAGATGTAATTTTTGCTTCCAGATGAATATATAATTTAAGATCTGAAACAAAATTACTTAAACATAATTAGAGTATATATTTCCTTTATGCAAAATTTCATTTATGTTATCATCAAAACAATGAGATGTATTAAACACCAATCTGTGTTCTAACCCTAAGTAATTAAGCTGATGCAAATAGGTGAATGATCACATGCTTAATAAGAAATCTAAATAGGAATCTGCCTTTTAAATTAGGTGACCCTCACCCGGTCACTTAGGCTAACGGCTGTGAAACCATCAAAAAAAAAAAAAGAAAAGAAAAAAAAACTATTGTTGTTGCTATTTAAGTGGTTAATTTTGGATTGTTGAAAATATATGGATAATAGTCACAAACAAGTTTATTTACCATGTGTGTGAATAGATAAAGGGCTTAATGTGATTACATTAGAATGAAAGATAGCAAAAAGAAGGATGAGTAAGTTAGACTTAAGCATAATAACATGATTTGGATTGGTTTGTATAGGAGGGAGCTTTATGATTGCACAATTGCGGATTTGTGTTTTTACAATATCTTTAGTATGCAAAATTAGTACCTATCGATGCAATCTTGACCGAAGTGGAGTTTGCAGCCTAGAATGAGTATCTAAATGTTTTTGTTTTTCATGAGTCTTGATAATATTTTGCTCGGAGTGCAAAAGTTGAAGTGTCGGGGAATTTAATCAGTACATCTTCATACAAATTCTTCCATTGTTATATTAGGAATTCCTACAGATTATTTGAGTATTTTTACTATTTTAATGTGTTTTCATATTTAAGTTTGTTTTTAGCTTTATTTTATTTTTGTAGCTTATTTTCAGCTTTAGCGGTTATTTGATATATGTCCACTGTTTGAATCATAACTGGAGATGCAAGAATTGGATTTGCGTGTTCTAATAGGAGTTGGAAAGCTAAGACATAGATCTACAACTTATATGTTTGAGGAAGAGGATGATATAGAGTGTAGAAGGTCCAAATAATTAATCGAAGTTAGGACCCGAAATCTACCGTTTGAAATATTTAGTTTCGCGCCGGGTTTTTTATGTTTTTCGACCTAGTTGGGTTAAAACTAGAACCGTTGATGCTTTCTTATACCTAGCAGCCGTACTACTGTCAGTGGACCTTCTTTTCACAAATTTACTTTTCTTTTTAAAATTGTAATGGATAACTAATTACCATGGGCAAATCCTGCTGCTTACGAGTTGCATCAGTTTGAGGTTATTATAATACCAATTTAATTCGATTTCTGTTCAATTCTTTTCTATGAAATCATTTTCTTAATTTGATTGCAATCATTTGCTTAATTCTATTGCGTTCAGAGGATATAATTTATTAAACTCTATTGTATGCATGTTCCTAAATTTAATTGCGTGTTACCGTTTGCTTAATTCGTTAACTCGCCATATTATTAACCGTTTGCTTAATTCGGTAACAGGAATATAATTCGTATGATTTTGATAAGCACTTGTCTGATTAATATCATAATCAAATAGGATTGAAGCCGCTTAAGGATTGATGTTATAATAGCCGATGAAAAATCGGAACCCGAATCAGTAGGATTAGTCGTTTTAGATTATCTAATAATCGCTTTTTTTAATCACTTTTTTCTCTTATTTTATAAATCAAAACTTAAAACCCCTCATAGAACTTTTCTTTAGTTGGTCGAAATAATACAAGAATCCTTATGAGAATGATACTTGAGTTGTCGTTACCGTTACTACTGTTTTCAAAAATACTCGTTTTTGATCTGAGCACGACAACAGATCAAATTGGCGCCGTTGACGGGGGATTCTTGTTATTTTAACCAATTTTAGAATTTTATTTTAGACTTTTTTGTTAGATTTTTTTATTTTTTTATTTTTTTTGTCTTTGCATGTTGATTTTTCAAGGTTACGGTATAGGGTAAGCGTTTCAGCCTATGAGGTAAGTTGGAAGCTACTGTTTCGATTTGCTCCGAATGTTTTCCAAAAAATCATAAAAAAATCGACGAACAGTACTCCATAGAATAAAATACTAAAAGATTTTGACCCTGAAAATCGCAAATTCCTTATTTTTCTATTTTATTTGATTTATTTTTTATTTTCATATTTTCAAAAAAATCCGAATTTTTTGTAAAGATTTATTCTGATTTGATTTGATTTTTAGATATATTTTTCATAATTTTTAGGTTTTATTTTATTCTCTTTTCTATGTTTCCATTCTTTTCTTAATAGGGATATTGTTGGTATTTTTCTAATTGTTGCTGCATTGCTGAAGTAGTTCTGGGTTTTCTTTTTCTTTGTTGATTTTTTCCTATGAAATTTAATATGAAAAATCGAAGAACTCTTAGAGAACTTATTGCCCATGATATGAATTATAATGCTTTATGTACGAAATATCCTTTTGTTACTGTACCTTTTGAATTGAAATCTGGTTTAATACACTTGTTGCCAAGGTTTAATGATCTTGCAGGTGAGGATCCGAATAAGCATCTGAAGGAATTCCAATTTGTGTGCTCTACACCTTCCGAACTTTCACTAGAGGACCTTGTCAAGCAAATGGCTATAAATGATCTTCAGTTTCAGCAACGAACAAATTCCATTCTTCAGGCTTTGCAGACACAAATTGGACAGCTTGCCACTGTAGTGAATGCCATGCAACAAGCTCAAGTATCAAACCAACTACCCGCCCAAACAGTAGTGAATTCAAAAGAGTTATTGTCTGATTTAGTTGATGATATTTATCCTGAGTTGTTATCTGATTTTCCATCTTTATTAGATTACGATGATACTTACTCTTGTGATTTATGTACTGACACTAGCCTATGCTCTGTTTGTGATGAGATTAATGCTGCCTTGCAGGGTGATACTTTTCATGATGTTGTTTATGCTGCTGAAATGCTTGATATCCCGGCTGGCCCGACCATGCCTTCCATTGAACAACCTTGTTCCTTAGAATATAAACCACTTATGGACAATCTAAAATATGCCTATTTAGAGAGGAATGAAAAGTTACTTATTATAATTTTTTCCAACCTTGATTTTGATCAAGATAATAAAAACTTTTGCAGTTTTTGAAGAAACATAAGAAGGGAATTGGATGGACCTCGATGGAAGATGGAACAAAATTAGTGAGGGAGCCCGTTAATCCTTTGATTCTTGATGTTGTGGAAAAGGATATCACATTTACGTGCCCATTCAACACTTTTATTTATCAAAGATTCTTTTTTGATACTAGAATAAAAGGCGAAGGCACTAATAATAATTTCACGTTCAGTGGATGCTACCCAAAGCTATTGTATGACATCCCCACTTTGGAAGAGGAGTCTGCAGAAGATCTCTCTTTAGAAAAGGCTGCTTATGTGATCGCCTGTCCACCTTAACTACTCGGGTGTGTTATTTCCTTTCTCTCACTCTTATTTTATATTTATGCTCTTTCATTGAGGATAATGTATATTTTATGTGCGGGGGAGGGAACCATTTTTTTTATTTTGTTTTCTTTATTTTGTTTTGGTTTTGTTCTAAATAAAATATAATAATTTTTTTTTGACTTTGAAACACAATCCGTCTTTTGAAATTTTTGAGCCATAGATTAATTTGAGGTTAGATTGTGGAGACTTGAGAAAAATTCATAAGATCGGTATCTTTTAACACCTTATGTCTTTAGAATATGAAATTTGATTTAACTACTTATTATGACATAGCCTTGAGTTCTCATCCTTTAATAGCTCTTAAGTAGTTTATCTAGCAGTCAACACCATCTAGAAATCACACACTAAGTAATTAAGCTGATGCAAATAAGTGAATGATCATGTGCTTAATAAGAAATCTAAATAGGAATCCACCTTTTAAATTAGGTGACCCTCACCCGATCACTTAGGCTAACGGCTGTAAAACCATCAAAAAAAAAGAAAAAAAAAACTATTGTTGTTGCTATTTAAGTGGTTAATTTTGAATTGTTTAAAATATATGGATCATAGTCACTAACAAGTTTATTTACCATGTGTGTGAATAGATAAAGGGCTTAATGTGACTGAATTAGAATGAAAGATAGCAAAAAGGAGGATGAGTAAGTTAGACTTAAGCATAATAACATGATTTGGATTGGTTTGTAAAGGAGGGAGCTTTATGAATGCACAATTACGGATTTGTGTTCTTACAATATCTTTAGTATGCAAAATTAGTCCCTATCGATTCAATCTTGACCGAAGAAGAGTTTAGAGCCTAGAATGAGTATCTAAATGTTTTTGTTTTTCATGAGTCTTGATAATATTTTGCTCGGAGTGCAAAAGATGAAGTGTGGGGGAATTTGATCATTACATCTTCATACACATTCTTCCATTGATATACTTAGGCATTCCTACAGGTTATTTGAGTATTTTTACTATTTTAATGTGTTTTCATATTTAAGTTTGTTTTTACCTTTATTTTATTTTTGTAGCTTATTTTCAGCTTTAGCGATTATTTGATATCTCTCCACTGTTTAAATCATAACTGGTTATGCAAGAATCGGATTTGCGCGTTCTAATAGGCGTTGGAAAGCTAAGACAGAGTGCTACAACTGCTATGTTTGATAAAGAGGATGATTCGGAGTGTAGCAGGTCCAAATAATTAATTGAAGTTCGGACCCGAAATCTGTCGTTTGAAATATTTAGTTTTGGGCCGGGTGTTTTATGTTTTTCGATCCAGTTGGGTTAAAACCAGAAGTGTTGATGCTTTCTTATACCTAGCAGCCGTACTACTGTCAATGGACCTTCTTTTCACAAATTTACTTTGCTTTTTAAAATTGTAATGGAGAACTAATTCTCACGGGCAAATCCTGCTGCTTACGGGTTGCATCACTTTAAGGTTATTATTATACCAATTTAATTCGACTTTTGTTCAATTCTTTTCTATGAAATCATTTGCTTAATTTGATTGCAATCGTTTGCTTAATTCGATTGTGTTCATAGGATATAATTGATTAAATTCGATTGTATGCATGTTCCTAAATTTAATTGCGTGTTACCGTTTGCTTAATTCGTTAACTCGTCATATTCTTAACCGTTTGCTTAATTCGGTAGATTTTGATAAGCACTTGTCTGATTAATATCATAATCAAATAGGATTGAAGCCACTTAGGGATTGATGTTATAATAGCCGATGATAAATCGGAACCTGAATCAGTAGGATTAGCCATTTTAGATTATCTGATAATCACTTTTTTTAATCACGTTTTTCTCTTATTTTATAAATCAAAACATAAAACCCCCAATAAACCTTTTCTTTAGTTGGTTGAAATAATACAATAATCCTTGTGAGAATGATACTCGAGTTGTCATTACCGTTACTACTGTTTTAAAAAATACTCGTTCTTGATCTATGCGCGACAGCTGATTAAATTGGCGCCGTTGACGGGGATTCTTATTATTTTAACCAATTTTAGAATTTTATTTTAGGCTTTTTGTTAGTTTTTTTTTGTTTTTTTTGTTTTTTTTTTGTCTTTGCTTGTTGATTTTTCAAGGTTGCGGTATAGGGTTAAGCGTTTCAGCCTATCAGGTAAGTTGGAAGCTACTGTTTCGATTTGCTCCGAATTGTTTTCCAGAAAATCATAAAAAAATTGACGAACAATACTCCATAGAATAAAATTCTAAAATATTTTGACCCTGAAAATCGCAAATTCCTTATATTTCTATTTTATTTGATTTATTTTTTATTTTCATATTTTCAGAAAATATCCAAATTTTTTTGTAAAGATTTATTCTGACTTGATTTGATTTTTAGATATATTTTCATAATTTTTAGATTTTATTTTATTCTCTTTTCTATGTTTCCATTCTTTTCTTAATAGGGATATTGTTGGTATTTTTCTAATTGTTGCTGCATTGCTGAAGTAGTTCTGGATTTTCTTTTTCTCTGTTGATTTTTTCCTATGAAATTTAATATGAAAAATCGAAGAACTCTTAGAGAACTTATTGCCCATGATATGAATTATAATGCTTTATGTACGGAATATTCTTTTGTTACTGTACCTTTCGAATCGGAATCTGGTTTAATACACTTGTTGCCAAGGTTTAATGATCTTGCAGGTGAGGATCCGAATAAGCATCTGAAGGAATTCCAATTTGTGTGCTCTACACCTTCCGAAACTTCACTAGAGGACCTTGTCAAGCAAATGGCTATAAATGATCTTCAATTTCAGCAACGAACAAATTTCAGTCTTCAGGCTTTGCAGACACAGATTAGATAGCTTGCCATTGTAGTGAATGCCATATAACAAGTTCAAAAATCAAACCAACTACTCGCCCTAACAATAGTGAATTCAAAAGAGTTATTGTCTAATTTAGTTGATGATATTTATCCTGAGTTGTTATCTGATTTTCCATCTTTATTAGATTACGATGATACTTACTCTTGTGATTTATGTACTGACACTAACCTTTGCTCTGTTTGTGCTGAGATTAATGCTGCCTTGCAGGGTGATAGTTTTCATGATGTCGTTTATGCAGCTGAAACTCTTGATATCCCGGCTGCCCCGACCATGCCTTCCATTGAACAACCTTATTCCTTAGAGCTTAAACAACTTATGGACCATCTAAAATATGCCTATTTAGAGAGGAATGAAAAGTTACTTATTATAATTTCTTCTAACCTTGATTTTGATCAAGATAATAAACTTTTGAAGGTTTTGAAGAAACATAAGAAGGGAATTGGATGGACCTCGATGGAAGATGGAACAAAATTAGTGAGGGAGCCCCTTAATCCTTTGATTCTTGATGTTGTGGAAAAGGATATCACATTTACGTGCCCATTCGACACTTTTATTTATCAAATATTCTTTTTTGATACTGGAATAAAAGGCGAAGGCATTAATAATAATTTCAAGTTCAGTGGATGCTACCAAAGCTATTGTATGACATCCCCACTTTAGGAAAGGCTGCTTATGTGATCACCTATCCATATTGACTACTCAGGTGTGTTCTTTCCTTTCTCTCACTCTTATTTTATATTTATGCTCCTTCATTGAGGACAATGTATATTTTAAGTGTGGGGGAGGGAACCATTTTTTTATTTTGTTTTCTTTAATTTGTTTTGGTTTTGTTCTAAATAAAAAATATTTTTTTTTTGACTTTGAAACACAATGCATCTTTTGAAATTTTTGGGCTATAGATTAATTTGAGGTTAGATTGTGGAGACTTGGGAAAAATTCATAAGATCGGTATCTTTTAACACCTTAAGTCTCTCGAATATGAAATTCGATTTAAATACTTGTTATGACATAGCCTTGAGTTCTCATCCTTTAATAGCTCTTAAGTAGTTTATCTAGCAGTCAGCACCATCTAGAAATCACACACTATGTAATTAAGCTGATGCAAGTAATTGAATGATCACGTGCTTAATAACAAATCTAAATAGGAATCCGCCTTTTAAGTTAGGTGACTCTCACCTGGTCAGTTAGGCTAACGGTTTTGAAACCTTCCAAAAAAAAAAGAATAAAAAACTATTGTTGTTGTTATTTAAGTGGTTAATTTTGAATTGTTGCAAATATATGGATCATAGTCACTAACAAGTTTATTTACCATGTGTGTGAATAGCTAAAGGGCTTAATGGGATTTCATTATAATGAAAGATAACAAAAAGGAGGATGTGTAACTTAGACTTAAGCATAATAACATGATTTGCGTTGGTTTGTATAGGAGGGAGCTTTATGACCGCACAATTGCGGATTTGTGTTCTTACGATATCCTTAATATACAAAATTAGTACCTATCGATGCAATCTTGACCAAAAAAGAGTTTATAGCCTAGAATGAGTATCTAAATGTTTTTTTTCATGAGTCTTGATAATATTTTGCTCGGAGTGCAAAAGTTTAAATGTGTGGGGATTTGATCAGTGTATCTTCAAACACATTCTTCCATTGTTATGCTTAGGCATTCCTACTGATTCTTTGAGTATTTTTACTATTTTGATGTCTTTTCATATTTAAGTTTGTTTTTACCTTTATTTTATTTTCGCAGCTTATTTTAAGCTTTAGCGGTTATTTGATATTTGTCCACTGTTTGAATCATAACTAGAGATGCAAGAATCGGATTTGTGCGTTCTAATAGGCGTTGGAAAGCTAAGACAGAGAGATACAACTTTTATGTTTGATGAAGAGGATGATTCGGAGTGTAGCAGGTCCAAATAATTCGTTGAAGTCAGGACCAAAAATTTGCCTTTAGAAATATTTAGTTTTGGGCCGGGTTTTTTTATGTTTTTTGACCTAGTTGGGTTAAAACCAGAAGTGTTGATGCTTTCTTATACCTAGAATCCGTACTACTGTCAGTGGACCTTCTTTTCACAAATTTACTTTGCTTTTTACATTTGTAATGGAGAACTAATTCCCACGGGCAAATCCTGCTGCTTACGGGTTCCATCACTTTGAGGTTATTATAATACCAATATAATTCGATTTCTCTTCAATTCTTTTCTATGAAATCATTTTCTTAATTTAATTGCAATCATTTTCTTAATTCGATTGTGTTCATAGGATATAATTGATTAAATTCGATTGTATGTATGTTCCTAAATTTAATTGCGTGTTACCGTTTGCTTAATTCGTTAACTCGCCATATTCTTAACCGTTTGCATAATTCGGTAACAGGAATATAATTCGTATGATTTTGATAAGCGCTTGTCTGATTAATATCGTAATCGAATAGAATTGAAGCCGCTTAGGGATTGGTGTTATAATAGCCGATGATAAGTCGGAACCCGAATCAGTAGGATTAGCCGTTTTAGATTATCTGATAATCACTTTTTTTAATACTTTTTTCTCTTATTTTACAAATCAAAACTTAAAACCCCCCATAAATCTTTTCTTTAGTTGGTTGAAATAATAAAAGAATCCTTGTGAGAACGATACTCGATTTGTCGTTACCGTTACTATTGTTTTCAAAAATACTTGTTTCTGATCCGCGCACGATAGTGGATCAAATTGGCGCTGTTGCCGGGGATTCTTGTTAATTTTAACCAATTTTAGAATTTTTGTTAGATTTTTTTTTGTTTTTTTGTTTTTTTAGTGTGTGTTTGCTTGTTGATTTTTCAAGGTTGCAGTATAGGGGTAAGCGTTTCAGCCTATAAGGTAAGTTGGAAGCTACTGTTTCGATTTGCTCCGATTTTTTCCAGAAAATCAGAAAATAATTCGACGAAAAATACTCCTTTAGAATTAAATTCTATAAGATTTTGACCCTGAAAATCGCAAATTCCTTATGTTTCTATTTTAGTTGATTTATTTTTTATTTTAATATTTTCCAGAAAATACGAATTTTTTTGTAAAGCTTTATTCTGATTTGATTTGATTTTTAGTTATATTTTTATAATTTTTAGATTTTATTTTATTCTCTTTTCTATTTTTCCATTCTTTTTCTTAATAGGGATATTGTTGGTATTTTTCTAATTGTTGCTGCATTGCTGAAGTAGTTCTCGGTTTTCTTTTTCTTTGTTGATTTTTTCCTATGAAATTTAATATGACAAATCAAAGAACTCTTAGAGAACTTGTTGCCCATGATATGAATTATAGTGCTTTATGTACGGAATATCCTGTTGTTACGGTACCTTTTAAATTGGAATCTGGTTTAATACACTAGTTGCCAAGGTTTAATGATCTTGCAGGTGAGAATCCGATTAAGCATCTGAAGGAGTTCTAAGTTGTATGCTCTACACCTTCGGAACCTTCACTAGAGGACGTTGTCGAGCAAATGGATATAAAAGATCTTCAGTTTCAGCAACGAACAGATTCCAATCTTCAGGCTTTTCAAGTACTAATTGGACAGCTTGCCGCTGTAGTGAATGCCATGCACCAAGATCAAGAATCAAACCAACTACCCGCCCAAACAGTAGTGAATCCAAAAGAGTTATTGTCTGATTTAGTTGATGATATTTATCCTGAGTTGTTATCTGATTTTCCATCTTTATTAGATTATGATGATACTTACTCTTGTGATTTATGTACTGACACTAACGTTTGCTCTGTTTGTGCTGAGATTAATTCTGCCTTGCAGGATGACACTTTTCATAATGTCGTTTATGCAGCTGAAATGCTTGATATCCCGGCTTCCCCGACCCTGCCTTCCATTGAACAACCTCATTCCTTAGAGCTTAAACCACTTCTAGACAATCTAAAATATGCCTATTTAGAGAGGAATGAAAAGTTACTTATTATAATTTCTTCTAACCTTGATTTTGGTCAAGATAATAAACTTTTGCAGGTTTGGAAGAAACATAAGAAGGGAATTGGATGGACCTCGATGGAAGATGGAACAAAATTAGTGAGGGAGCCCCTTAATCCTTTGGTTCTTGATGTTGTGGAAAAGGATATCACATTTACGTGCCCATTCGACACTTTTGTTTATCGAAGATTCTTTCTTGATCCTGGAATAAAAGGCGAAGGCACTAATAATAATTTCAAGTTCAATGGATGCTACCCAAAGCTAGTGTATGACATCCCCACTTTGGAAGAGGAGTCTGCAGAAGATCTCTCTTTAGGAAAGGCTGCTTATGTGATCACTAATCCACCTTGACTACTCGGGTGTGTTCTTTCCTTTTTCTCACTCTTATTTTAAATTTATGCTCTTTCATTGAGGACAATGTATATTTTAAGTGTGGTGGAAGGAACCATTTTTTATTTTGTTTTATTTATTTTGTTTTGGTTTTGTTCTTAAATAAAAAATAATAATTTTTTTTACTTTGAAACACAATGCATCTTTTGAATTTTTGGGCTATAGATTAATTTGAGGTTAGATTATGGAGACTTGGAAAAAATTCATAAGATCGGTATCTTTTAATACCTTAAGTCACTCGAATATGAAATTCGATTTAAATACTTGTTATAACATAGCCTTGAGTTCTCATCCTTTAATAGCTCTTAAGTAGTTTATCTAGCAGTCAGCACCATTTAGAAATCACACACTAAGTAATTAAGCTGATGCAAATAAGTGAATGATCACGTGCTTAATAATAAATCTAAATAGGAACCCGCCTTTCAAGTTTGGTGACCCTCACCCGGTCTCTTAGGCTAACGGTTGTGAAACCTTAAAAAAAAAAGAAAAAAAAACTATTGTTGTTGCTATTTAAGTCGTTAACTTTGAATTGTTGAAAATATATGGATCATAGTCACTAACAAGTTTATTTACCATGTGTGTGAATAGATAAAGGGCT
The DNA here is from genome assembly GCA_963859935.3 of Lathyrus sativus. Taxonomy (NCBI): domain Eukaryota; kingdom Viridiplantae; phylum Streptophyta; class Magnoliopsida; order Fabales; family Fabaceae; genus Lathyrus; species Lathyrus sativus. Next base: position 173,751,973 of record OZ012737.1, read on the forward strand.
TAATGTGATTGCATTAGAATGAAAGATAGAATAAAAGGAGGATGAGTAAGTTAGACTTAAGCATAATAACATGATTTGGATTGGTTTGTATAGGAGGGAGCTTTATGACCGGACAATTGCGGATTTGTGTTCTTACGATATCCTTAGTATGAAAAATTAGTACCTATCGATTCAATCTTGACCGAAGAAGAGTTTACAACCTAGAATGAGTATCTAAATGTTTTTGTTTTTCATGAGTCTTGATAATATTTTGCTCGGAGTGCAAAAGTTTAAGTGTGGGGGAATTTGATCAGTTCATCTTCATACACATTCTTCCATTGTTATACTTAGGCATTCCTACAGATTGTTTGAGTATTTTTACTATTTTAATGTGTTTTCATATATTAGTTTGTTTTTACCTTTATTTTATTTCCACATCTTATTTTCAGCTTTAGCGGTTATTTGATATATGTCCACTGTTTGAATCATAACTAGAGATGCAAGAATTATATTTGTGCGTTCTAATAGGCGTTGGAAAGCTAAGACAGAGAGATACAACTTTTATGTTTGAGGAAGAGAATGATTCAGAGTTTAGCAGGTCCAAATAATTTGTTGAAGTCAGGACTAGAAATCTCACTTTTGAAATATTTAGTTTTGGGCCGGGTTTTTTTAATATTTTTGACCCAGTTGGGTTAAAACCAAAAGTGTTGATGCTTTCTTAAACCTAGCATCCATACTACTGTTAGTGGACCTTCTTTTTGCAAATTTACTTTACTTTTTACATTTTTAATGGAGAACTAATTCCCACGGGCAAATCCTGCTGCTTACGGGTTCCATCACTTTGAGGTTATTATAATACCAATTTAATTTGATTTCTGTTCAATTCTTTTCTATGAAAACATTTGCATAATTTGATTGCAATCGTTTGCTTAATTCGATTGTGTTCATAGGATATAATTGATTAAATTCGATTGTATGCATGTTCCTAAATTTAATTGCGTGTTTCCGTTTGCTTAATTCGTTAACTCGTCATATTCTTAACCGTTTGCTTAATTCGATAACAGGAATATAATTCGTATGATTTTGATAAGCGCTTGTCTGATTAATTTCATAATCGAATAGGATTGAAGCCGCTTAGGGATTGGTGTTATAATAGCCGATGATAATTCGAAACCCGAATCAGTAGGATTAGCCGTTTTAGATTATCTGATAATCACTTTTTTTAATCACTTTTTTTTCTCTTATCTTATAAATCAAAACATAAAACCCCCCATAAACCTTTTCTTTAGTTTGTTGAAATAATACAAGAATCCTTGTGAGAACGATACTCGAGTTGTCGTTACCGTTACTACTAATTTCAAAAATAAACGTTTCTGATCCGCGTGCGACAGCGAATCAAATTGGCGCCGTTGCCGGGGATTCTCTTTGATTTTAGCCAGTTTTAGAATTTTAGTTTAGAGTTTTGTTAGAGTTTTTTTGTTTTTTTTTGTTTTTTGTGTGTGTGTGTTTACTTGTTGATTTTTCAAGGTTGGAGTATAGGGGTAAGCGTTTCAGCCTATCATGTAAGTTGGAAGCTACTGTTTTGATTTACTCCAATTTTTTCCAGAAAATCAGAAAAAATTCGACGAACAATACTCTTTTAGAACTAATTTCTATAAGATTTTGACCCTGAAAATCGCAAATTCCTTATGTTTCTATTTTATTTGATTTATTTTTTATTTACATATTTTAAAAAAAATCCGAAATTTTTTGTAAAGATTTATTCTGATTTGATTTGATTTTTTGTTATATTTTCATAATTTTTAGATTTTTTTATTCTCTTTTCTATTTTTCCATTCTTTTTCTTAATAGGGATATTGTTGGTATTTTTCTAATTGTTGCTGCATTGCTGAAGTAGTTATGGGTTTTCTTTTTCTTTGTTGATTTTTTCATATGAAATTTAATATGACAAATCAAAGAACTCTTAGAGAACTTGTTGCCCATGATATGAATTATAATGCTTTATGTACGAAATATCATGTTGTTACTGTACCTTTCAAATTGGAATGTGGTTTAATACACTCGTTGACAAGGTTTAATGATCTTGCAGGTGAGGATCCTAATAAGCATCTGATGGAATTAGAAATTGTGTTATCTACACCTTCCGAACCTTCACTAGAGGACCTTGTCGAGCAAATGGCTATAAAAGATCTTCAGTTTCAGCAACGAACAGATTCCAGTCTTCAGGCTTTGCAGGTACTGATTGGACAGCTTGTCGCTGTAGTGAATGCCATGCAACAAGCTCAAGAAACAAACCAACTACTCTCACAAACAGTAGTGAATCCAAAAGAGTTATTGTCTGATTTAGTTGATGATATTTATCCTGAGTTGTTATCTGATTTTCCATGTTTATTAGATTATGATGATACTTACTCTTGTGATTTATGTACTGATACTAACGTTCTCTCTGTTTGTGCTGAGATTAATTCTGCCTTGCAGAGTGATACTTTTCATGATGTCGTTTATGCAGCTGAAATGCTTGATATCCCGGCTGCCCCGACCCTGCCTTCCATTGAACAACCTCATTCCTTAGAGCTTAAACCACTTCTGGACAATCTAAAATATGCCTATTTAGAGAGGAATGAAAAGTTACTTATTATAATTTCTTCAAACCTTGATTTTGGTCAAGATAATAAACTTTTGCAGGTTTTGAAGAAATATAAGAAGGGAATTGGATGGACCTCGATGGAAGATGGAACAAAATTAGTGAGGGAGCCCCTTAATCCTTTGATTCTTGATGTTGTGGAAAAGGTGATAGACCTAAAATATATTGTTTATTTGACTCTATTTCGCGCAAGTTATTTAGTATTTAATTTCCATTTTCCTGTATTATGCCTTTGTTTCGTTTCTTTTTCAGGTTTTTGTATTTTCAAGGCTACTCGAGAAGAAATGAAAAAAAAACGAGCTAAAAACCCTACTTTCTGAGGAAATGTACACATGGCTTCCACCATGGCGGGCGCCATAGAGGATGCCACACATTGGATGCAAGCCAACTGCTGACAACTACCACGTCTCCCACTCCTTTCGACCCTAGTACATCTGGCGGGCGCGACAAGGAGGTGGCGGGCGCCACCTTCACACGGACGTTTCCCTCCCAAAAGGAGTTGTGGGGCATTCTTGTCTATACCTGTACTTTCCTGCCTCTATAAATAGAAGAGTTCTAATTCATTTCAAACCATCCAATCTTTGGGAACATAACTCAAGCCATAAATTTCACCTATTGTAAAGTAATAATCTTCTCACATCGAGGGGTTATTACACCGTGTAATCGAGTCTGTAATCGAGTTTGGAGCACTTAGGTAGAAGTTAAACCTGCCGCCATTTTATTTCCGCCATTTACTTCCAGTTGCACAAGATTTTTAAAGCCTCTTGTTTAGAGCAGGTTTCTGCTTATTTATCGCCTTTTATTTATCCACCGTTTATTTCCCGCACCGTTTTTACTTTCCGCATGGTTTATTTCTTGCACCCTTTACCGCACTTTATTTTCCATGCCTATTTACCTTACCATGTTCGGCTAAATCTTAAGGGCTAGGATGCAAGGATTATAGTTAAAATTAGTATTCCTCACGGTTGTCGATAGAATTACTTAGGGGTGATTTTAGTTTTTAACACTTATTTTCTGTACTTAAAATCCGTTGGGTAAGATCAAAATCCATCCAAACTTTAGATAAATTAGGTTAGTTTTGACTATTCCGAGGAAGCGAAAGCGCTTGGCTCAGTCAATTTGGAGTCTTTAATGTTTAAGAAAATCGATTTTAAAACTGTTTTCGGACGCGTTTATGGATTTAAAGTCCGGTTCGCAAGAACCTCTTTTTGTTAGAAATTCCAGGTTAAAATACTTTTCAACTAAGTCAAGAAACTATATTTCTTAAAAATAGGTTTATTAATCCTAACACAATGCGCACCTTTTTATAAGTGACAATAAGAGGGGTTGATTAGGGATAAACTCGATTCTGAATACGCGAAAGCGACAATTTTCGTTAAATTAGTTCTTTTCATGAGTAGAAAATATTACCCCATAAGGAATCCTATATGTACACATCTGGAATACTACGTAGATATATGAATTGCATCTATGCCTATTGCTTTATTATTAATTTTAATCCTGCACTTTACTTTTATTTCGCATAAACGATCCTTTATTTGATTTGCCTTAGATAAACACCGTAACACTAGTAATCGATAGATTGACGTTTGGTCTCTGTGGGATCGATAATTTTTTGTATTACTTTGATGTTATTCGTGCACTTGCGAATCGCCCATCATGTTTTTGGCGCTGTTGCTGGGGACCAATTACGTCAATATTTCGTTCCCTATTGTTATACCGTCTAGACTAAGGCTATACCCTCCGGTCAATGCGAAGAACTCGCAGCACCGGTACCCTTATAGATCCTTTAGAGGAACCTGAATGTTACACTCGCGCACGTATCTTATTTCATAGATTTAAGAGAGCTATGGACAAAGACCGTAACGAAAGACCCCTTAAGGATTTTGCTCAACCATCTAATGATGAACCTAATTCTAGTATTGTGAACCCCAATATTCCTGCTCACAATTTTGAGCTAAAACCATCCCTATTACAATTAGTACAACAAAACTAGTTCGCGAGACTCGCTACCGAGAACCCAAACCAACATTTAAAATTTTTTATTCAACTAGTTAATACTTTTAAAACCAATGGTGCTACCCCTGAGGCGATTAGGTTAAGATTATTCCCTTTTTCCCTTAGAGACAAAGCCCTTACTTGGTTAGACTCCCTTCCAGCCAATTCTATAACAACTTGGGAAGACCTTAGGAAAGTTTTTCTCGCTAGATATTTTCCCCCGAGCAAAACCACTGTTCTTAGGAACCAAATAACAAGATTTACCCAAAACCAAGGTGAATCTCTCTTCGAAGCTTGGGAAAGATATAAATATCTGTTGAGAATATGTCCACACCATGGCCTGGAATCATGGCTGATCATTTATACCTTCTATAATGGACTTCACTATAACACAAAGATGAACATCGACGCCACCGTAGGTAGCGCCCTGATGAATAAACCTTACCCTGAAACTTGCGCTCTCATCGAGGATATGGCCCAAAACCATTGCCAATGGGGGATAGAGCGAGCAATGGTGGAGAAGAAAGAAGCCCAAGGAGGAATACATGAGATAAGTTCTATATAAATGATGCAAGCCAAAATGGACGCTTTAGCCCTTAAAGTAGAACATATGTACGCAAACCCAGTAGCTGTAGCAGTTTCAACTGAGTGTGAATTATGTGGTACTCAAGGACACCAATCGACAAAATGCAATCTGTTGAACGAAACTCACTCAGGAGAAGTCAACTACGCCCAAGGAAACCCATTTTCAAATACCTATAACCCTGGATGGAAGAATCACCCTAATTTTTCCTACAAAAATAATAACCCTATCCAAAACCCTGCACCCCTGAGACCATCCAGTTTTCAGGCTCAAAAACAAAACCCGCCTATGCAAGCTGTGCAACTTAAGCCGAACCTTGAGAAAATCATGGAAAATTTTATTACGGCTCAGACCCAGCAAAACAAAGAATTCCTAAACCAGAACATTCATGTAAATGAATTGATTACCCAGTTAGGAACTAAGGTAGACCAAATAGTCACCCACAATAAGATGCTTGAAACCCAGATATCTCAAATAGCTTTAAAACAAGCTCCTGAGACTACGCCCGGAGGACAGTTCCCTTGTCAACCTCAACAGAACCCCCGAGGGAAAGCCAATGCAATCATCTTACGGAGTGAGACCTCTTATGATGAACCGGTTAACCCAGCATTGAGCAAACCCAAGACTCCTAAGGAAAGCATGGTGCCCACGAGCGAACTCAAGGAACCAGTAGGATCTGAAAAGCAGAAGGATAAGGACAAAACCAACGAACCACCGCGACCCTATAAACCTCCCATACCCTATCCGCAAAGACTAAAACAAACCAAAATCAATAACCAATACCAAAAATTTATCAAAGTCATAGAGAAACTTCATGTGGAAATCCCTTTCATAGAAGCCATCACACAAATACCATCATATGCAAAATTCCTCAAAGACATCCTTACCGATAAACGTAGACTTGACGATCCAAAACCTTTAGAATGCAATTCCATTTCCGAAAATAAACTCGCCAAGAAGGATAAAGATCCTGGAAATTTCTCCATACCTTGTATTTTGGGAAGTCATGTCATCAATAAAGCTTTTTTAGATTTAGGAGCTAGCGTAAGCCTTATGCCCCTGGCAGTTTTCGAAAGGTTAAAACTAGGAGAATTGCAACCTATGAAGATTTCACTTCAATTAGCCGACAAATCTGTCAAGTATCCGGTTCGAATATTGGAAGACGTCCCAGTCAGGATCGATCAGTTGTTCATCCCAACCGATTTTGTCGTCATGGACATTAAAAAAGATGATGAAATTCCTATCCTCCACGGCAGACCATTCTTATCAACCGCTGGAGCAATAATAGATGTCAAGAGAGGGAAGTTGACTTTTGAGGTAGGTGACGAAAAGATAGAATTCATTATGTCGAAGTTTCTTATGGCACCAGTATTAGGAGATGCATGTTATGCCATAGACATCATCAATGAATGCGTTATAGAGCTAGAATTAGAAGAAACCATCAGACTACCTTTAACCATCATAAAGGAAGATGGTGGGTTTATAGAACCCTACATTGATGATAACATGTACGAATGTTTATGCCTTACCCCATATCCTATACCATGCCTAAAAAAACCAGCTTTAGAACTTAAGGAACTACCTAAGAACCTAAGATATGAATTCTTGGACGAAGAAATGAATCGTCCAGTTATAGTCAGTGCTACCCTAAACCAAGGAGAGACCGACCAACTCTTAGTCATCTTACGAAAATATCCCTCCGCCTTGGGATATAACATCTCTGATCTAAAAGGTATAAGTCCATCTGTGTGCATGCATCAGATCTCGCTTGAGGAAGACTCAAAACCCTCCAGGGAACACCAGAGAAGGATAAACCCTATAGTGAGTGATGTTGTAAAAACGGAAGTTCTCAAGTTACTAGAAGCAGGTATAATTTATCAGATCTCAGATAGTAAGTGGGTAAGCCAGGTGCATGTAGTACCTAAGAAGGGAGGCATCACGGTCGTGCAGAACGAGAAAGGAGAACATGTAGCTAAACGGATAGAAGGAGGATGGTGTATGTGTATATATTATAGGAAATTAAATAAAGCTACTAGGAAAGACCATTTTCCCTTACCATTTATAGACCAAATGCTGGAATGTTTGGCCAGACACTCCTATTTTTGCTACCTGGATGGATATTCAGGATTTTTCCAAATCCCCATACATCCAGAAGACCAAGAGAAAACTACGTTTACATGCCCTTATGGAACTTTTGCCTACAGACGAATGCCTTTCGGTCTCTGTAATGCACCAGCAACCTTCCAACATTTCATGATGGCAATCTTTGCAGATTACCTAAATGGAATCATGGAAGTATTCATGGATGATTTCTCGGTTTGCGGATTTGATTTCAACAATTATCTCACAAACCTTGAGAAGATCCTGAAAAGATGTGTTGACGTCAACCTAGTGTTGAACTGGGAGAAATGTCACTTTATGGTCACCGAAGGTATAGTTTTAGGACATATAGTCTCTGAGAGAGGTATCGAAGTAGATAAAGCCAAAATAGAAGTGATTGAAAACCTTAAACCCGCTAACACTGTCAGAGAAGTCCGAAGTTTTCTTGGACACGCTGGTTTCTATCCGCGTTTTATTAAGGACTTCTTTAAAATTACCAAACCTTTAACCGGCCTCCTAATGAAAGATGTCAAGTTCAGTTTTGACAAAAAATGCCTTGAAGCATTTAACTTTCTAAAACAAGCTCTGATCTCGGCAGCCATCATTCAACCTCCAGATTGGGACCGACCGTTCGAAATCATGTTTGATGCTAGCGACTATGCTGTAGGAGCCGTTCTAGGGCAAAGAAAGGATAAGAAATTACCTGTTATATACTATGCCAGTAGAACCCTAGACGCTGCTCAACTTAATTACGCTACCACCGAGAAAGAACTTCTTGCTGTAGTTTTTGCTATGGATAAGTTTCGATCCTATCTGGTAGGAGCCAAAATCATAGTTTATACAGATCATGCTGCCATCCGTTACTTATTGAACAAGAAGGATGCTAAACCTAGGTTATATCGATGGATCCTTCTGTTACAGGAGTTTGATCTGGATATTAGAGACAAGAAAGGCACGGAAAATGTAGTTGCCGACCACCTTTCTAGGCTCGAGTATATAAAACCAGACCCACTCCCCATTAACGACAATTTTACCTAAGACAGGTTAATCGCTAGGATAGAAGCCGTAGAAGAAAGCAACCTAGAACCTTCTAAGAACCCTGAGAGATCTCTAGTAGTAAGCAACGTACCTTGGTTCGAAGATTTTGTAAATTACTTAGCTGCCAATATTATACCCCCTGATTTTAACTACCAGTAGAGAAAGAAGTTCTTTATCGACGTTAGACACTTCTATTGGGATGGGCCGCTCCTTTTTAAGAGGGGCACGGACAATATTTTCCGCCGTTGTGTCCCAGAAGAAGAAGTAAGAAAGATAATAGAACACTGCCACTCTGCACCTTATGGAGGACACTCAAGTACATCTAAAACTCACGCCAAAATTCTTAGAGCAGGCCTATTTTGCCCAACAATGTGGTGTGATATACACACCTATATAGCCAAGTGTGACCGGTGCCAGCGCACTGGAAACATCTCAAGACGTGACGAAATGCCTTTAAGGAACATTCAAGAGGTGGAACTCTTTGATGTTTGGGGCATAGACACTATGGGACCTTTTTCGTCTTCCTTAGGAAACAAATACATCTTAGTTAAAGTCGATTACATGTCCAAATGGATCGAGGCCATAGCCTCCCCCACTAACGACACACGGGTAGTCATTAAGCTATTTAAAAATTGTATTTTCCCTAGATTCGGAACCCCCCGTCTTATTATCAGCGATGGTGGATCCCATTTTATATCAAGAATTTTCGAAAAACTTTTAAGAAAATATGGAGTTAAGCATAGGGTAGCAACACCTTATCACCCACAGACTAGTGGCCAAGTAGAAGTATCCAATAGAGAAATAAAACAAATCTTAGAAAAGACGGTCTCTATATCAAGAAAAGATTGGTCTCAAAAGCTGCAGGATGCACTATGGGTCTATAGAACCGCCTTCAAAACCCCTATTGGAAAAACCCCTTACCAACTAGTCTATGGAAAATCTTGTCATCTCCCCTTTGAACTAGAACACAGGGCCTATTGGGCCATAAAAACCCTAAACATTGACTATTTGACCGTTGGACAAAATCGCGTCCTTGATTTACATAAACTAGAAGAACTCCACCAATCCGCCTATGAAAATGCCATTATCTATAAAGAAAGAACCAAAGCCCGACACGATAAGAAGATTGTAAAGAAATACTTTCACGTGGGAGGCCTTGTTCTCCTGTTCAACTCTAGATTATGGCTCTTTCCTGGAAAGCTCCGTTCAAGGTGGACAGATCCCTTTACAGTTACTAAATTTTTACAATCAGGAGCAGTCGTGATCCAGAACCAGTCATGTAGCCCATTCGTTGTAAACACGAAGAGATTAAAACTCTACGAAGGAGGAGACATTCCCGACGATTACTCCAGCCATACCTTGATTGATCTACCATTGCCTACTTCAGACATATAGGTTTTGTTCGTCAAGCTAACGACGTTAAACAAACGCTACCTGGGAGGGAACCCATGGTTTTCTTTATCTTTCATCCTTTTTTTTTATTTTTAGTTTATTTTATTTTATTCTGTTTTCTTTTAAGTGTCAACTGACAGTCTATGATGATTGTGTTTTTAGGTTTTCTGAGTTTTATTTTTCAAGATGCAGCAGCACGATGACATGCACGTCGCCTTCAGAGACGACAGGCAGAGAGAGGTACTCGATTCTTTGACAGCGTCCTATGGCACCGACCTGGTATCCGGATCAGGCCTGCATGAAAGCTCTAGGGATCGAGCCCAGCGTACGATTCCTCTGTCACCAGCTCCACTGGGGCGAATATGCTGACAAGCTGCACCAGACTTACAGGCACCTCACATTAGAGTTTCTCAGCTTGTTCCACCATGAGCCATACATCAACGAGGAAGGGCTGACTACATTCAGACTTTTTGGAAGGGAGTATGCCTTCACCAACAAAGGATTCAGAAACCTACTTGGATTTTCGACCACCCCTGATTCCATTCCTGACCTCCCGATGGGTTACTTTATGAGCAGAGACATTAATCAGTTCTGGCGAGATATTACAGGAGGAGGGAGCCTAGATCCATCGACTCAGCTGTCTCCAGTGATTCATAACCCGACTATGAGGTATTTTCAGATGACTCTGGCTCACACCTTCCTTGGAAAGGAAGATTCTGACATGCATGTTAGCGAAGGGGAGATATTCTTCCTATTCTGCGCTAACACGCTACGCCCGGTATCATGTGGGAATTTCTTGCTGAACAATTTCGAGGGCCAAGCTAGATCATCCGAAGGAGTTATTCATGTGAGAGGCACAATCACGCATATAGCCATTGCATTGGGCCTGTCTAATTAGTTGTTGCATCTGACCCCTTATTGTGGACCTACCTTTCTTGACATTGATTTCTGTTTGGATCGCGGTCTGATGCGAAGGGCATCCTTTCAGTTTGATGCTTTCATACTTCTCATCAATTACCAGATGGTCCATTATTTCACTCTACCTGATCCAGTTGTGACCAGTGTGCACGATCCGTCCAACTGGAGTTATGCGTTGGAAGGGTATGGCTAGACGATCGACGAGCCACATACACCACCTTCAGCGGAATACCATCCCTCTCCACCTTCTCCGAGGACGACTGTGTTTTCCAATAATCATGCATTACAAAGACCTGACTTGTATACCCAAATAGCTGAGCTACGTTTAGAGATAGTCGGACTTCAGCAGACAGTAGCAGATCTTACTTTACAGGTTCAGATTTCCGACATGACTCATGCCACTGAGACGGACCTTCTGTATCAGGAGATTTCAGATTTACACAGAGAGTTGCATTCACTCCGTCATCCCGATCAGTCAGACGAGCAGCTAGCTCCTTGATGACACTATTTCACTGCTTTTAGTATTTGCTTTATTTTTCTCTTTTTTATCAGACTTATTGCATTTCTAATTACGTTTTTATCTTTCATGACATTATACCCTACTGTTTATATTTTAACGTCATTTAATTTTTGTTTGATTATTTTTTATGTTTTCTGATTTTTATTTGTATTATTATTTTTCATGTCAAAAAAAACTCTTTATATATATATATATATATATATATATATATATATATATATATATATATATATATATATATATATATATATATATATATATATATATATATATATATATATATATATATATATATATATATATATATATATATATATATATATATATATATATATATATATATATATATATATATATATATATATATATATATATATATATATATATATATATATATATATATATATATATATATATATATATATATATATATATATATATATATATATATATATATATATATATATATATATATATATATATATATATATATATATATATATATGAAAGAAGAAAAAATTTATTAGTGTGCCAAGATAAATGATTTCTACTGCAACACACCCCCAAAAATTAAGGAGGAGAACCAAAGCCCACAACAAAGCACACAAATCCGGCCCAACTGCCTTTTCAAAGGGTGGCGCCCGCCATATAGTCCATGGCGCCCGCCATATAGTCCATGGCGCCCGCCATGGGGTCTGGACTATATGCGGGGCAGAAGTTGAGAAACCTCCATTTTTGCTCTCAAAAACCTCCAAAACCCATTTTTGGCTACACAAAAATCCTCCCAAAGTCACCAAAAGTTCACAATTTTATCTTCCACTCACCAAACCATTAACCATTCCATCTTCCATTTTTCATTTTCCTCACCAAAATCCACCCAAAAACCCATTTTTCCAAAATTCCAAAAACCTATCCATTATTCATCTTCCTCCATCTTCAACATTCATCCATGGAGCATGAAGGTTACGTGTTGCGTCAAGAAAAGCCTGGGGAATGACAACGGAAAATCCTCGACAAACTGCGAACCCGGGACATTGCTTTAACAAGGTACGTGGATGATAACTGCCTTTACTCTTTAGGTATCTACCATAGCGTGTATCACTTATTAGACACTCTAGGACTGCATGAGATATTTGTTAGACAGGAACCCACTTTTGCGCGGCTGACCAGGGAATTCTTGAGTTCCCTGATTTATATTGTCAGACCCGACACTGCTAGCACTGTTGCCACGGTCCAGTTCCGGATGTTTAATATTGAATATTCGTTTAATACTGATGAACTTGCAGAAAGGCTTGGATTGCCTTTTGGTGCGGGTGCTATTTGTGAAGCGCCTCTGGATTTTGAATGGTCTGTGGAAGCATTTTCCTTCTGGCACAGGTTGTCAAATTTTAATATTTCATCTTTTGAAGGAATACTTGCCTCCAGGATCCATAACCCAGCCATCTGTGTGTTCCGCTACATGTTAGCCTGCACTATCTTTGGCCGAGAGAATCCTAACAAGGTGAATGCCAAAGAATTACTATTCTTGCAAGGCTGCCTCACAAATAGGATATTTAATGTAGTTCCGTCTATGATAGCCCATATGAATGCTTCTATTAAGAGAACTAGGACCATAGCCTTAAGGGTTATTTTAGCTTTTAACACTTATTTTCTGTACTTAAAATCCATTGGGTAATATCGAATGCCGTCCAATCTTTAGATAGATTAGGTTAGTTTTGACGGTTCCGAGGAAGCGAAAGCGCTTGGCTTAGTCAATTAGGAGTCTTTAATGTTTAAGAAAACCGATTTGAAAACTGTTTTCGGACGCGTTTATGGATTTAAAGTCCGGTTCGCAAGAACCTCTTTTTGTTAGAAATTCCAGGTTAAAATACTTTTCAACTAAGTCAAGAAACTATATTTCTTAAAAATAGGTTTATTAATCCTAACCCAATGCGCACCTTTTCATAAGTGACAATAAGAGGGGTCGATTAGGGATAAACTCGGTTCTGAATACGTGAAAGCGACAGTTCCCGTTAAATTAGTTCTTTTCATGAGTAGAAAAGATTACCCCATAAGGAATCCTATATGTACACATCTGGAATACTACGTAGCTATATGAATTGCATTTATGCATATTACTTTATTATTAATTTTAATCCCACACTTTACTTTTATTTCGCACAAACCATCCTTTATTTGATTTGCCTTACATAAACACCGTAACAATAGTAATAGATAGATTGACGTTTGGTCTCTATGGGATCGATAATCTTTTGTATTACTTTGACGCTATTCGTGCACTAGCGAATCTCCCATCAAAAGGATATCACATTTACGTGTCCATTCGACACTTTTATTCATCGAAGATTCTTTTTTGATCCTGGAATAAAAGGCGAAGGCACTAATAATAATTTCAAGTTCAATGGATGCTACCCAAAGCTATTGTATGACATCCCCACTTTGGAATAAGAGTCTGCAGAAGATCTCTCTTTAGGAAAGGCTGCAAATGTGATCACTATCCACCTTGACTAATCGGGTGTGTTCTTTCCTTTTTCTCACTCTTATTTTATATTTATGCTCTTTCATTGAGGACAATGTATATTTTAATTGTGGGGGAGGGAACCATTTTTTTTATTTTGTTTTGGTTTGGTTGTTAAATAAAAAATAATAATTTTTTTTTACTTTGAAACACAATGCATCTTTTGAAATTTTTAGGCTATAGATTAATTTGAGGTTAGATTGTGGAGACTTGGAAAAAATTCATAAGATCGGTATCTTTTAACACCTTAAGTCTCTCGAATATGAAATTCGATTTAAACACTTGTTATGACATAGCCTTGAGTTCTCATCCTTTAATAGCTCTTAAGTAGTTTATCTAGCAGTCAGCACCATCTAGAAATCACACACTAAGTAATTAAGTTGATGCAAATAAGTGAATGATCACGTGCTTAATAAGAAATCTAAATAGGAATCCGCCTTTTAAGTTAGGTGACCCTCACCCGGTCACTTAGGCTAACGTTTATGAAACCTTCAAAAAAAAAAAAGAAAAAAAAAACTATTGTTGTTGCTATTTAAGTGGTTAATTTTGAATTGTTGAAAATATATGGATCATAGTCACTAACAAGTTTATTTACCATGTGTGTGAATAGCTAAAGGGCTTAATGGGATTTCATTAGAATGAAAGATAACAAAAAGGAGGATGTGTAACTTAGACTTAAGCATAATAACATGATTTGGATTGGTTTGTATAGGAGGGAGCTTTATGAATGGAAAATTGCAAATTTGTGTTCTTACGATATCCTTAGTATGAAAAATTAGTATCTATCGATGCAATCTTGACCGAAGAGTTTACAACCTAGAATGAGTATCTAAATGTTTTTGTTTTTCATGAGTCTTGATATTATTTTGCTCGGAGTGCAAAAGTTTAAGTGTGGGGGAATTTGATCAGTACATCTTCATACACATTCTTCCATTGTTATACTTAGGCATTCCTACAGATTATTTGAGTATTTTTACTATTTTAATGTGTTTTCATATTTAATTTTGTTTTTACCTTTATATTATTTTCGCAGACTTTTTTTCAGCTTTAGCGGTTATTTGATATCTGTCCACTATTTGAATCATAACTGGAGATGAAAGAATCGGATTTGCGCGTTCTAATAGGCATTGGAAAGCTAAGACAGAGAGCTACAACTTTTATGTTTGAAGAAAAGGATTATTCCGAGTGTAGGAGGTCCGTATAATTTGTTGAAGTCAGGAACCGAAATCTGCCGTTTGAAATATTTAGTTTTGGGCCAGGTTTTTTATGTTTTTCGACCCAGTTGGGTTAAAACCAGAAGTGTTGATGCTTTCTTATAGCTATCAGCCGTACTACTGTCAGTGGACCTTCTTTTCACAAATATACTTTGCTTTTTACAATTGTAATGGAGAACTATATCCCACGGGCAAATCCTGCTGCTTACGGCTTCCATCACTTTGAGGTTATTATAATACCAATTTAATTCGATTTATGTTCAATTCTTTTCTATGAAATCATTTGCTTAATTTGATTGCTATCGTTTGCTTAATTCGATTGTGTTCATAGGATATAGTTGATTAAATTCGATTGTATGCAT
The DNA here is from genome assembly GCA_963859935.3 of Lathyrus sativus. Taxonomy (NCBI): domain Eukaryota; kingdom Viridiplantae; phylum Streptophyta; class Magnoliopsida; order Fabales; family Fabaceae; genus Lathyrus; species Lathyrus sativus. The sequence continues at coordinate 173,767,239 of OZ012737.1, forward strand.
GTTCCTAAATGTTTAATTGCGTGTTACCGTTTGCTTAATTCGTTAACTCGTCATATTCTTAATCGTTTGCTTAATTCGGTAACAGGAATATAATTCGTATGATTTTGATAAGTGCTTGTCTGATTAATATCATAATTGAATAGGATTGAAGCCGCTAAGGGATTGGTGTTATAATAGCCGATGATAAGTCGGAACCCGAATCAGTAGGATTAGCCGTTTTAGATTATCTAATAATCACTTTTTTTTAATTACTTTTTTCTCTTATCTTACAAACCAAAACTTAAAACCCCCCATAGACCTTTTCTTTAGTTGGTTGAAATAATACAAGAATCCTTGTGAGAATGATACTCGAGTTATCGTTACCGTTACTACTATTTTCAAAAACACTCATTTTTGATCCGCGCGCGACAGCCTTTCAAATTGGCGTCGTTGTCGGGGATTCTCGTTGATTTTAGCCAATTTTAGAATTTTAGTTTAGAGTTTTGTTAGATTTTTTTTGTTTTTTTTGTTTTTTTTTTTGTGTTTGCTTGTTGATTTTTCAAGGTTGCAGTATAGGGGTAAGCGTTTCAGCCTATCAGGTAAGTTGGAAGGTACTATTTCGAGTTGCTCCGATTTTTTTTCTTGAAAATCAGAAAAAATTCGACGAACAATACTCCTTTCAATTAAATTCTAAAAGATTTTGACCCTGAAAATCGCAAATTCCTTATGTTTCTATTTTATTGGATTTATTTTTTATTTTCATATTTTCAAAAAAATCCAAAATATTTTGTAAAGATTTATTCTGATTTGATTTGATTATTAGTTATATTTTCATAGTTTTAGGATTTTATTTTATTCTCCTTTCTATTTTTCCATTCTTTTTCTTAATAGGGATATTGTTGGTTTTTTTCTAATTGTTGCTGCATTGCTAAAGTAGTTCTGGGTTTTCTTTTTCTTTGTTGATTTTTTCATATGAAATTTAATATGACAAATCAAAGAATTCTTAGAGAACTTGTTTCCCATGATATGGATTATAATGCTTTATGTACGGAATATCAAGTTGTTACTGTACCTTTCGAATTGGAATCTGGTTTAATACAGTTGTTGCCAAGGTTTAATGATCTTGTTGGTGAGGATCTGAATAAGCATCTGAAGTAATTATAAATTGTGTTCTCTACACCTTCCGAACCTTCACTAGAGGACCTTGTCGAGCAAAAAACTATAAAAGACCTTCAGTTTCAGCAACGAACAGATTCTAGTCTTCAGGCTTTGCAGGTACTGATTGGACCGCTTGCCACAATAGTGAATGCCATGCAGCAAGCTCAAGAATCAAACTAACTACCCGCCCAAATAGTAGTGAATCCAAAAGAGTTATTGTCTGATTTAGTTGATGATATTTATCCTGAGTTGTTATCTGATTTTCCATCTTTATTAGATTATGACGATACTTACTCTTGTGATTTATGTACTGACACTAACGATTACTCTGTTTTTGCTGAGATTAATGTTGCCTTGCAGGGTGATACTTTTCATGATGTCGTTTATGCAGCTGAAACTCTTGATATCCCGGCTGCCCCGACCCTGCCTTCCATTAAACAACCTCATTCCTTAGAGCTTAAACCACTTCTGGACAATCTAAAATATGCCTATTTAGAGAGGAACGAAAAGTTACTTATTATAATTTCTTCTAACCTTGATTTTGATCAAGCTAATAAAGTTTTGCATGTTTTGAAGAAACATAAGAAGGGAATTGGATGGACCTCGATGGAAGATGGAACAAAATTAGGGAGGGATCCCCCTTAATCCTTTGATTCTTGATGTTGTGGAAAATGATACACATTTACGTGCTCATTCGACACTTTTATTTATCGAAGATTCTTTTTTGATCCTGGAATAAAAAGCGAAGGCACTAATAATAATTTCAAGTTCAATGGATGCTACCCAAAGCTATTGTATGACATCCTCACTTTGGAAGAGGAGTCTGCAAAAGATCTCTCTTTAGGAAAGGCTGCTTATGTGATCACCTATCCACCTTGACTACTCGGGTGTGTTGTTTCCTTTCTCTCACTCTTATTTTATATTTATGCTCTTTCATTGAGGACAATGTATATTTTAACTGTGGAGGAGGGAACCATTTTTTTGTTTTCTTTATTTTGTTTGGTTTTGTTGTTAAATAAAAAATAATAATTTTTTTTTTACTTTGAAACACAATGCATCTTTTGAAAATTTTGGGATATAGATTAATTTGAGGTTAGATTGTGGAGACTTGGAAAAAATTCATAAGATCGGTATCTTTTAACACCTTAAGTCTCTCGAATATGAAATTCGATTTAAACACTTGTTATGACATAGCCTTGAGTTCTCATCCTTTAATAGCTCTTAAGTAGTTTATCTAGCAGTCGACACCATCTAGAAATCACACGCTAAGTAATAAAGTTGATGCAAATAAGTGAATGATCACGTGCTTAATAAGAAATCTAAATAGGAATCCGCCTTTTAAGTTAGGTGACCCTCACCCGGTCACTTAGGCTAACGTTTATGAAACCATCAAAAAAAAAGAAAAAAAAAACTATTGTTGTTGCTATTTAAGTGGTTAATTTTGAATTGTTGAAAATATATGGATCATAGTCACTAACAAGTTTATTTACCATGTGTGTGAATAGCTAAAGGGCTTAATGGGATTTCATTAGAATGAAAGATAACAAAAAGGAGGATGTGTAACTTAGACTTAAGCATAATAACATGATTTGGATTGGTTTGTATAGGAGGGAGCTTTATGACTGGAAAATTGTAAATTTGTGTTCTTACGATATCCTTAGTATGAAAAATTAGTATCTATTGATGCAATCTTGACCGAAGAAGAGTTTACAACCTAGACTGAGTATCTAAATGTTTTTTGTTTTTCATGAGTCTTGATATTATTTTGCTCGGAGTGCAAAAGTTTAAGTGTGGGGGAATTTGATCAGTACATCTTCATACACATTCTTCCATTGTTATACTTAGGCATTCCTACAGATTATTTGAGTATTTTTACTATTTTAATGTGTTTTCATATTTAATTTTGTTTTTACCTTTATATTGTTTCCGCAGCTTATTTTCAGCTTTAGCGGTTATTTGATATCTGTCCACTGTTTGAATCATAACTGGAGATGAAAGAATCGAATTTGCGCGTTCTAATAGGCATTGGAAAGCTAAGACAGAGAGCTATAATTTTTATGTTTGAAGAAAAGGATGATTCGGAGTGTAGGAGGTCCGTATAATTTGTTGAAGTCAGGAACCGAAATCTGCCGTTTGAAATATTTAGTTTTGGGCCGGGTTTTTTATGTTTTTCGACCCAGTTGGGTTAAAACCAGAAGTGTTGATTCTTTCTTATAGCTAGCAGCCGTACTACTGTCAGTGGACCTTCTTTTCACAAATATACTTTTCTTTTTACAATTGTAATGGAGAACTATATCCCACGGGCAAACCCTGCTGCTTACGGGTTCCATCACTTTGAGGTTATTATAATACCAATTTAATTTGATTTATGTTCAATTCTTTTCTATGAAATCATTTGCTTAATTTGATTTCTATCGTTTGCTTAATTCGATTGTGTTCATAGGATATAGTTGATTAAATTCGATTGTATGCATGTTCCTAAATGTTTAATTGCGTGTTACCATTTGCTTAATTCGTTAACTCGTCATATTCTTAATCGTTTGCTTAATTCGGTAACAGGAATATAATTCGTATGATTTTGATAAGCGCTTGTCTGATTAATATCATAATTGAATAGGATTGAAGCCGCTAAGGGATTGGTGTTATAATAGCCGATGATAAGTCGGAACCCGAATCAGTAGGATTAGCCGTTTTAGATTATCTAATAATCACTTTTTTTTAATTACTTTTTTCTCTTATCTTACAAACCAAAACTTAAAACCCCCCATAGACCTTTTCTTTAGTTGGTTGAAATAATACAAGAATCCTTGTGAGAATGATACTCGAGTTATCGTTACCGTTACTACTATTTTCAAAAACACTCATTTTTGATCCGCGCGCGACAGCCTTTCAAATTGGCGTCGTTGTCGGGGATTCTCGTTGATTTTAGCCAATTTTAGAATTTTAGTTTAGAGTTTTGTTAGATTTTTTTTGTTTTTTTTGTTTTTTTTTTGTGTTTGCTTGTTGATTTTTCAAGGTTGCAGTATAGGGGTAAGCGTTTCAGCCTATCAGGTAAGTTGGAAGGTACTATTTCGAGTTGCTCCGATTTTTTTCTTGAAAATCAGAAAAAATTCGACGAACAATACTCCTTTCAATTAAATTCTAAAAGATTTTGACCCTGAAAATCGCAAATTCCTTATGTTTCTATTTTATTGGATTTATTTTTTATTTTCATATTTTCAAAAAAATCCAAAATATTTTGTAAAGATTTATTCTGATTTGATTTGATTATTAGTTATATTTTCATAGTTTTAGGATTTTATTTTATTCTCCTTTCTATTTTTCCATTCTTTTTCTTAATAGGGATATTGTTGGTTTTTTTCTAATTGTTGCTGCATTGCTAAAGTAGTTCTGGGTTTTCTTTTTCTTTGTTGATTTTTTCATATGAAATTTAATATGACAAATCAAAGAATTCTTAGAGAACTTGTTTCCCATGATATGGATTATAATGCTTTATGTACGGAATATCAAGTTGTTACTGTACCTTTCGAATTGGAATCTGGTTTAATACAGTTGTTGCCAAGGTTTAATGATCTTGTTGGTGAGGATCTGAATAAGCATCTGAAGTAATTATAAATTGTGTTCTCTACACCTTCCGAACCTTCACTAGAGGACCTTGTCGAGCAAAAAACTATAAAAGACCTTCAGTTTCAGCAACGAACAGATTCTAGTCTTCAGGCTTTGCAGGTACTGATTGGACCGCTTGCCACAATAGTGAATGCCATGCAGCAAGCTCAAGAATCAAACTAACTACCCGCCCAAATAGTAGTGAATCCAAAAGAGTTATTGTCTGATTTAGTTGATGATATTTATCCTGAGTTGTTATCTGATTTTCCATCTTTATTAGATTATGACGATACTTACTCTTGTGATTTATGTACTGACACTAACGATTGCTCTGTTTTTGCTGAGATTAATGTTGCCTTGCAGGGTGATACTTTTCATGATGTCGTTTATGCAGCTGAAACTCTTGATATCCCGGCTGCCCCGACCCTGCCTTCCATTAAACAACCTCATTCCTTAGAGCTTAAACCACTTCTGGACAATCTAAAATATGCCTATTTAGAGAGGAACGAAAAGTTACTTATTATAATTTCTTCTAACCTTGATTTTGATCAAGCTAATAAAGTTTTGCATGTTTTGAAGAAACATAAGAAGGGAATTGGATGGACCTCGATGGAAGATGGAACAAAATTAGGGAGGGATCCCCCTTAATCCTTTGATTCTTGATGTTGTGGAAAATGATACACATTTACGTGCTCATTCGACACTTTTATTTATCGAAGATTCTTTTTTGATCCTGGAATAAAAAGCGAAGGCACTAATAATAATTTCAAGTTCAATGGATGCTACCCAAAGCTATTGTATGACATCCTCACTTTGGAAGAGGAGTCTGCAAAAGATCTCTCTTTAGGAAAGGCTGCTTATGTGATCACCTATCCACCTTGACTACTCGGGTGTGTTGTTTCCTTTCTCTCACTCTTATTTTATATTTATGCTCTTTCATTGAGGACAATGTATATTTTAACTGTGGAGGAGGGAACCATTTTTTTGTTTTCTTTATTTTGTTTGGTTTTGTTGTTAAATAAAAAATAATAATTTTTTTTTACTTTGAAACACAATGCATCTTTTGAAAATTTTGGGATATAGATTAATTTGAGGTTAGATTGTGGAGACTTGGAAAAAATTCATAAGATCGGTATCTTTTAACACCTTAAGTCTCTCGAATATGAAATTCGATTTAAACACTTGTTATGACATAGCCTTGAGTTCTCATCCTTTAATAGCTCTTAAGTAGTTTATCTAGCAGTCGACACCATCTAGAAATCACACGCTAAGTAATAAAGTTGATGCAAATAAGTGAATGATCACGTGCTTAATAAGAAATCTAAATAGGAATCCGCCTTTTAAGTTAGGTGACCCTCACCCGGTCACTTAGGCTAACGTTTATGAAACCATCAAAAAAAAAGAAAAAAAACTATTGTTGTTGCTATTTAAGTGGTTAATTTTGAATTGTTGAAAATATATGGATCATAGTCACTAACAAGTTTATTTACCATGTGTGTGAATAGCTAAAGGGCTTAATGGGATTTCATTAGAATGAAAGATAACAAAAAGGAGGATGTGTAACTTAGACTTAAGCATAATAACATGATTTGGATTGGTTTGTATAGGAGGGAGCTTTATGACTGGAAAATTATAAATTTGTGTTCTTACGATATCCTTAGTATGAAAAATTAGTATCTATTGATGCAATCTTGACCGAAGAAGAGTTTACAACCTAGACTGAGTATCTAAATTTTTTTTGTTTTTCATGAGTCTTGATATTATTTTGCTCGGAGTGCAAAAGTTTAAGTGTGGGGGAATTTGATCAGTACATCTTCATACACATTCTTCCATTGTTATACTTAGGCATTCCTACATATTATTTGAGTATTTTTACTATTTTAATGTGTTTTCATATTTAATTTTGTTTTTACCTTTATATTGTTTCCGCAGCTTATTTTCAGCTTTAGCGGTTATTTGATATCTGTCCACTGTTTGAATCATAACTGGAGATGAAAGAATCGAATTTGCGCGTTCTAATAGGCATTGGAAAGCTAAGACAGAGAGCTATAATTTTTATGTTTGAAGAAAAGGATGATTCGGAGTGTAGGAGGTCCGTATAATTTGTTGAAGTCAGGAACCGAAATCTGCCGTTTGAAATATTTAGTTTTGGGCCGGGTTTTTTATGTTTTTCGACCCAGTTGGGTTAAAACCAGAAGTGTTGATTCTTTCTTATAGCTAGCAGTCGTACTACTGTCAGTGGACCTTCTTTTCACAAATATACTTTTCTTTTTACAATTGTAATGGAGAACTATATCCCACGGGCAAACCCTGCTGCTTACGGGTTCCATCACTTTGAGGTTATTATAATACCAATTTAATTTGATTTATGTTCAATTCTTTTCTATGAAATCATTTGCTTAATTTGATTTCTATCGTTTGCTTAATTCGATTGTGTTCATAGGATATAGTTGATTAAATTCGATTGTATGCATGTTCCTAAATGTTTAATTGCGTGTTACCATTTGCTTAATTCGTTAACTCGTCATATTCTTAATCGTTTGCTTAATTCGGTAACAGGAATATAATTCGTATGATTTTGATAAGCGCTTGTCTGATTAATATCATAATTGAATAGGATTGAAGCCGCTAAGGGATTGGTGTTATAATAGCCGATGATAAGTCGGAACCCGAATCAGTAGGATTAGCCGTTTTAGATTATCTAATAATCACTTTTTTTTAATTACTTTTTTCTCTTATCTTACAAACCAAAACTTAAAACCCCCCATAGACCTTTTCTTTAGTTGGTTGAAATAATACAAGAATCCTTGTGAGAATGATACTCGAGTTATCGTTACCGTTACTACTATTTTCAAAAACACTCATTTTTGATCCGCGCGCGACAGCCTTTCAAATTGGCGTCGTTGTCGGGGATTCTCGTTGATTTTAGCCAATTTTAGAATTTTAGTTTAGAGTTTTGTTAGATTTTTTTTGTTTTTTTTGTTTTTTTTTTTGTGTTTGCTTGTTGATTTTTCAAGGTTGCAGTATAGGGGTAAGCGTTTCAGCCTATCAGGTAAGTTGGAAGGTACTATTTCGAGTTGCTCCGATTTTTTTCTTGAAAATCAGAAAAAATTCGACGAACAATACTCCTTTCAATTAAATTCTAAAAGATTTTGACCCTGAAAATCGCAAATTCCTTATGTTTCTATTTTATTGGATTTATTTTTTATTTTCATATTTTCAAAAAAATCCAAAATATTTTGTAAAGATTTATTCTGATTTGATTTGATTATTAGTTATATTTTCATAGTTTTAGGATTTTATTTTATTCTCCTTTCTATTTTTCCATTCTTTTTCTTAATAGGGATATTGTTGGTTTTTTTCTAATTGTTGCTGCATTGCTAAAGTAGTTCTGGGTTTTCTTTTTCTTTGTTGATTTTTTCATATGAAATTTAATATGACAAATCAAAGAATTCTTAGAGAACTTGTTTCCCATGATATGGATTATAATGCTTTATGTACGGAATATCAAGTTGTTACTGTACCTTTCGAATTGGAATCTGGTTTAATACAGTTGTTGCCAAGGTTTAATGATCTTGTTGGTGAGGATCTGAATAAGCATCTGAAGTAATTATAAATTGTGTTCTCTACACCTTCCGAACCTTCACTAGAGGACCTTGTCGAGCAAAAAACTATAAAAGACCTTCAGTTTCAGCAACGAACAGATTCTAGTCTTCAGGCTTTGCAGGTACTGATTGGACCGCTTGCCACAATAGTGAATGCCATGCAGCAAGCTCAAGAATCAAACTAACTACCCGCCCAAATAGTAGTGAATCCAAAAGAGTTATTGTCTGATTTAGTTGATGATATTTATCCTGAGTTGTTATCTGATTTTCCATCTTTATTAGATTATGACGATACTTACTCTTGTGATTTATGTACTGACACTAACGATTGCTCTGTTTTTGCTGAGATTAATGTTGCCTTGCAGGGTGATACTTTTCATGATGTCGTTTATGCAGCTGAAACTCTTGATATCCCGGCTGCCCCGACCCTGCCTTCCATTAAACAACCTCATTCCTTAGAGCTTAAACCACTTCTGGACAATCTAAAATATGCCTATTTAGAGAGGAACGAAAAGTTACTTATTATAATTTCTTCTAACCTTGATTTTGATCAAGCTAATAAAGTTTTGCATGTTTTGAAGAAACATAAGAAGGGAATTGGATGGACCTCGATGGAAGATGGAACAAAATTAGGGAGGGATCCCCCTTAATCCTTTGATTCTTGATGTTGTGGAAAATGATACACATTTACGTGCTCATTCGACACTTTTATTTATCGAAGATTCTTTTTTGATCCTGGAATAAAAAGCGAAGGCACTAATAATAATTTCAAGTTCAATGGATGCTACCCAAAGCTATTGTATGACATCCTCACTTTGGAAGAGGAGTCTGCAAAAGATCTCTCTTTAGGAAAGGCTGCTTATGTGATCACCTATCCACCTTGACTACTCGGGTGTGTTGTTTCCTTTCTCTCACTCTTATTTTATATTTATGCTCTTTCATTGAGGACAATGTATATTTTAACTGTGGAGGAGGGAACCATTTTTTTGTTTTCTTTATTTTGTTTGGTTTTGTTGTTAAATAAAAAATAATAATTTTTTTTTTACTTTGAAACACAATGCATCTTTTGAAAATTTTGGGATATAGATTAATTTGAGGTTAGATTGTGGAGACTTGGAAAAAATTCATAAGATCGGTATCTTTTAACACCTTAAGTCTCTCGAATATGAAATTCGATTTAAACACTTGTTATGACATAGCCTTGAGTTCTCATCCTTTAATAGCTCTTAAGTAGTTTATCTAGCAGTCGACACCATCTAGAAATCACACGCTAAGTAATAAAGTTGATGCAAATAAGTGAATGATCACGTGCTTAATAAGAAATCTAAATAGGAATCCGCCTTTTAAGTTAGGTGACCCTCACCCGGTCACTTAGGCTAACGTTTATGAAACCATCAAAAAAAAAGAAAAAAAAACTATTGTTGTTGCTATTTAAGTGGTTAATTTTGAATTGTTGAAAATATATGGATCATAGTCACTAACAAGTTTATTTACCATGTGTGTGAATAGCTAAAGGGCTTAATGGGATTTCATTAGAATGAAAGATAACAAAAAGGAGGATGTGTAACTTAGACTTAAGCATAATAACATGATTTGGATTGGTTTGTATAGGAGGGAGCTTTATGACTGGAAAATTGTAAATTTGTGTTCTTACGATATCCTTAGTATGAAAAATTAGTATCTATTGATGCAATCTTGACCGAAGAAGAGTTTACAACCTAGACTGAGTATCTAAATTTTTTTTGTTTTTCATGAGTCTTGATATTATTTTGCTCGGAGTGCAAAAGTTTAAGTGTGGGGGAATTTGATCAGTACATCTTCATACACATTCTTCCATTGTTATACTTAGGCATTCCTACAGATTATTTGAGTATTTTTACTATTTTAATGTGTTTTCATATTTAATTTTGTTTTTACCTTTATATTGTTTCCGCAGCTTATTTTCAGCTTTAGCGGTTATTTGATATCTGTCCACTGTTTGAATCATAACTGGAGATGAAAGAATCGAATTTGCGCGTTCTAATAGGCATTGGAAAGCTAAGACAGAGAGCTATAATTTTTATGTTTGAAGAAAAGGATGATTCGGAGTGTAGGAGGTCCGTATAATTTGTTGAAGTCAGGAACCGAAATCTGCCGTTTGAAATATTTAGTTTTGGGCCGGGTTTTTTATGTTTTTCGACCCAGTTGGGTTAAAACCAGAAGTGTTGATTCTTTCTTATAGCTAGCAGCCGTACTACTGTCAGTGGACCTTCTTTTCACAAATATACTTTTCTTTTTACAATTGTAATGGAGAACTATATCCCACGGGCAAACCCTGCTGCTTACGGGTTCCATCACTTTGAGGTTATTATAATACCAATTTAATTTGATTTATGTTCAATTCTTTTCTATGAAATCATTTGCTTAATTTGATTTCTATCGTTTGCTTAATTCGATTGTGTTCATAGGATATAGTTGATTAAATTCGATTGTATGCATGTTCCTAAATGTTTAATTGCGTGTTACCATTTGCTTAATTCGTTAACTCGTCATATTCTTAATCGTTTGCTTAATTCGGTAACAGGAATATAATTCGTATGATTTTGATAAGCGCTTGTCTGATTAATATCATAATTGAATAGGATTGAAGCCGCTAAGGGATTGGTGTTATAATAGCCGATGATAAGTCGGAACCCGAATCAGTAGGATTAGCCGTTTTAGATTATCTAATAATCACTTTTTTTTAATTACTTTTTTCTCTTATCTTACAAACCAAAACTTAAAACCCCCCATAGACCTTTTCTTTAGTTGGTTGAAATAATACAAGAATCCTTGTGAGAATGATACTCGAGTTATCGTTACCGTTACTACTATTTTCAAAAACACTCATTTTTGATCCGCGCGCGACAGCCTTTCAAATTGGCGTCGTTGTCGGGGATTCTCGTTGATTTTAGCCAATTTTAGAATTTTAGTTTAGAGTTTTGTTAGATTTTTTTTGTTTTTTTTGTTTTTTTTTTGTGTTTGCTTGTTGATTTTTCAAGGTTGCAGTATAGGGGTAAGCGTTTCAGCCTATCAGGTAAGTTGGAAGGTACTATTTCGAGTTGCTCCGATTTTTTTCTTGAAAATCAGAAAAAATTCGACGAACAATACTCCTTTCAATTAAATTCTAAAAGATTTTGACCCTGAAAATCGCAAATTCCTTATGTTTCTATTTTATTGGATTTATTTTTTATTTTCATATTTTCAAAAAAATCCAAAATATTTTGTAAAGATTTATTCTGATTTGATTTGATTATTAGTTATATTTTCATAGTTTTAGGATTTTATTTTATTCTCCTTTCTATTTTTCCATTCTTTTTCTTAATAGGGATATTGTTGGTTTTTTTCTAATTGTTGCTGCATTGCTAAAGTAGTTCTGGGTTTTCTTTTTCTTTGTTGATTTTTTCATATGAAATTTAATATGACAAATCAAAGAATTCTTAGAGAACTTGTTTCCCATGATATGGATTATAATGCTTTATGTACGGAATATCAAGTTGTTACTGTACCTTTCGAATTGGAATCTGGTTTAATACAGTTGTTGCCAAGGTTTAATGATCTTGTTGGTGAGGATCTGAATAAGCATCTGAAGTAATTATAAATTGTGTTCTCTACACCTTCCGAACCTTCACTAGAGGACCTTGTCGAGCAAAAAACTATAAAAGACCTTCAGTTTCAGCAACGAACAGATTCTAGTCTTCAGGCTTTGCAGGTACTGATTGGACCGCTTGCCACAATAGTGAATGCCATGCAGCAAGCTCAAGAATCAAACTAACTACCCGCCCAAATAGTAGTGAATCCAAAAGAGTTATTGTCTGATTTAGTTGATGATATTTATCCTGAGTTGTTATCTGATTTTCCATCTTTATTAGATTATGACGATACTTACTCTTGTGATTTATGTACTGACACTAACGATTGCTCTGTTTTTGCTGAGATTAATGTTGCCTTGCAGGGTGATACTTTTCATGATGTCGTTTATGCAGCTGAAACTCTTGATATCCCGGCTGCCCCGACCCTGCCTTCCATTAAACAACCTCATTCCTTAGAGCTTAAACCACTTCTGGACAATCTAAAATATGCCTATTTAGAGAGGAACGAAAAGTTACTTATTATAATTTCTTCTAACCTTGATTTTGATCAAGCTAATAAAGTTTTGCATGTTTTGAAGAAACATAAGAAGGGAATTGGATGGACCTCGATGGAAGATGGAACAAAATTAGGGAGGGATCCCCCTTAATCCTTTGATTCTTGATGTTGTGGAAAATGATACACATTTACGTGCTCATTCGACACTTTTATTTATCGAAGATTCTTTTTTGATCCTGGAATAAAAAGCGAAGGCACTAATAATAATTTCAAGTTCAATGGATGCTACCCAAAGCTATTGTATGACATCCTCACTTTGGAAGAGGAGTCTGCAAAAGATCTCTCTTTAGGAAAGGCTGCTTATGTGATCACCTATCCACCTTGACTACTCGGGTGTGTTGTTTCCTTTCTCTCACTCTTATTTTATATTTATGCTCTTTCATTGAGGACAATGTATATTTTAACTGTGGAGGAGGGAACCATTTTTTTGTTTTCTTTATTTTGTTTGGTTTTGTTGTTAAATAAAAAATAATAATTTTTTTTTTACTTTGAAACACAATGCATCTTTTGAAAATTTTGGGATATAGATTAATTTGAGGTTAGATTGTGGAGACTTGGAAAAAATTCATAAGATCGGTATCTTTTAACACCTTAAGTCTCTCGAATATGAAATTCGATTTAAACACTTGTTATGACATAGCCTTGAGTTCTCATCCTTTAATAGCTCTTAAGTAGTTTATCTAGCAGTCGACACCATCTAGAAATCACACGCTAAGTAATAAAGTTGATGCAAATAAGTGAATGATCACGTGCTTAATAAGAAATCTAAATAGGAATCCGCCTTTTAAGTTAGGTGACCCTCACCCGGTCACTTAGGCTAACGTTTATGAAACCATCAAAAAAAAAAGAAAAAAAAACTATTGTTGTTGCTATTTAAGTGGTTAATTTTGAATTGTTGAAAATATATGGATCATAGTCACTAACAAGTTTATTTACCATGTGTGTGAATAGCTAAAGGGCTTAATGGGATTTCATTAGAATGAAAGATAACAAAAAGGAGGATGTGTAACTTAGACTTAAGCATAATAACATGATTTGGATTGGTTTGTATAGGAGGGAGCTTTATGACTGGAAAATTGTAAATTTGTGTTCTTACGATATCCTTAGTATGAAAAATTAGTATCTATTGATGCAATCTTGACCGAAGAAGAGTTTACAACCTAGACTGAGTATCTAAATGTTTTTTGTTTTTCATGAGTCTTGATATTATTTTGCTCGGAGTGCAAAAGTTTAAGTGTGGGGGAATTTGATCAGTACATCTTCATACACATTCTTCCATTGTTATACTTAGGCATTCCTACAGATTATTTGAGTATTTTTACTATTTTAATGTGTTTTCATATTTAATTTTGTTTTTACCTTTATATTGTTTCCGCAGCTTATTTTCAGCTTTAGCGGTTATTTGATATCTGTCCACTGTTTGAATCATAACTGGAGATGAAAGAATCGAATTTGCGCGTTCTAATAGGCATTGGAAAGCTAAGACAGAGAGCTATAATTTTTATGTTTGAAGAAAAGGATGATTCGGAGTGTAGGAGGTCCGTATAATTTGTTGAAGTCAGGAACCGAAATCTGCCGTTTGAAATATTTAGTTTTGGGCCGGGTTTTTTATGTTTTTCGACCCAGTTGGGTTAAAACCAGAAGTGTTGATTCTTTCTTATAGCTAGCAGCCGTACTACTGTCAGTGGACCTTCTTTTCACAAATATACTTTTCTTTTTACAATTGTAATGGAGAACTATATCCCACGGGCAAACCCTGCTGCTTACGGGTTCCATCACTTTGAGGTTATTATAATACCAATTTAATTTGATTTATGTTCAATTCTTTTCTATGAAATCATTTGCTTAATTTGATTTCTATCGTTTGCTTAATTCGATTGTGTTCATAGGATATAGTTGATTAAATTCGATTGTATGCATGTTCCTAAATGTTTAATTGCGTGTTACCATTTGCTTAATTCGTTAACTCGTCATATTCTTAATCGTTTGCTTAATTCGGTAACAGGAATATAATTCGTATGATTTTGATAAGCGCTTGTCTGATTAATATCATAATTGAATAGGATTGAAGCCGCTAAGGGATTGGTGTTATAATAGCCGATGATAAGTCGGAACCCGAATCAGTAGGATTAGCCGTTTTAGATTATCTAATAATCACTTTTTTTTAATTACTTTTTTCTCTTATCTTACAAACCAAAACTTAAAACCCCCCATAGACCTTTTCTTTAGTTGGTTGAAATAATACAAGAATCCTTGTGAGAATGATACTCGAGTTGTCGTTACCATTACTACTATTTTCAAAAACACTCATTTTTGATCCGCGCGCGACAGCCTTTCAAATTGGCGTCGTTGTCGGGGATTCTCGTTGATTTTAGCCAATTTTAGAATTTTAGTTTAGAGTTTTGTTAGATTTTTTTTGTTTTTTTTGTTTTTTTTTTTGTGTTTGCTTGTTGATTTTTCAAGGTTGCAGTATAGGGGTAAGCGTTTCAGCCTATCAGGTAAGTTGGAAGGTACTATTTCGATTTGCTCCGATTTTTTTCTTGAAAATCAGAAAAAATTCGACGAACAATACTCCTTTCGAATTAAATTCTAAAAGATTTTGACCCTGAAAATCGCAAATTACTTATGTTTCTATTTTATTTGATTTATTTTTTATTTTCATATTTTCAAAAAAATCCAAAATTTTTTGTAAAGATTTATTGTGATTTGATTTGACTATTAGTTATATTTTCATAATTTTTAGATTTTATTTTATTCTCCTTTCTATTTTTCCATTCTTTTTCTTAATAGGGATATTGTTGGTATTTTTCTAATTGTTGCTGCATTGCTGAAGTAGTTCTGGGTTTTCTTTTTCTTTGTTGATTTTTTCATATGAAATTTAATATGACAAATCAAAGAAATCTTAGAGAACTTGTTGCCCATGATATGGATTATAATGCTTTATGTACGGAATATCAAGTTGTTACTGTACCTTTCGAATTGGAATCTGGTTTAATACAGTTGTTGCCAAGGTTTAATGATCTTGTTGGTGAGGATCTGAATAAGCATCTGAAGTAATTCCAAATTGTGTTCTCTACACCTTCCGAACCTTCACTAGAGGACCTTGTCGAGCAAACGGCTATAAAAGACCTTCAGTTTCAGCAACGAACAGATTCCAGTCTTCAGGCTATGCAGGTACTGATTGGACAGCTTGTCGCAATAGTGAATGCCATGCAGCAAGCTCAAGAATCAAACCAACTACCCGCCCAAATAGTAGTGAATCCAAAAGAGTTATTGTCTGATTTAGTTGATGATATTTATCCTGAGTTGTTATCTGATTTTCCATCTTTATTAGATTATGACGATACTTAATCTTGTGATTTATGTACTGACACTAACAATTGCTCTGTTTTTGCTGAGATTAATGCTGCCTTGCAGGGTGATACTTTTCATGATGTCGTTTATGCAGCTGAAACTCTTGATATCCCGGCTGCCCCGACCCTGTCTTCCATTAAACAACCTCATTCCTTAGAGCTTAAACCACTTCTGGACAATCTAAAATATTCCTATTTAGAGAGGAACGAAAAGTTACTTATTATAATCTCTTCTAACCTTGATTTTGATCAAGCTAATAAAGTTTTGCACGTTTTGAAGAAACATAAGAAGGGAATTGGATGGACCTCGATGGAAGATGGAACAAAATTAGGGAGGGATCCCCCTTAATCCTTTGATTCTTGATGTTGTGGAAAATGATACACATTTACGTGCTCATTCGACACTTTTATTTATCGAAGATTCTTTTTTGATCCTGGAATAAAAAGCGAAGGCACTAATAATAATTTCAAGTTCAATGGATGCTACCCAAAGCTATTGTATGACATCCTCACTTTGGAAGAGGAGTCTGCAAAAGATCTCTCTTTAGGAAAGGCTGCTTATGTGATCACCTATCCACCTTGACTACTCGGGTGTGTTGTTTCCTTTCTCTCACTCTTATTTTATATTTATGCTCTTTCATTGAGGACAATGTATATTTTAACTGTGGAGGAGGGAACCATTTTTTTGTTTTCTTTATTTTGTTTGGTTTTGTTGTTAAATAAAAAATAATAATTTTTTTTTTACTTTGAAACACAATGCATCTTTTGAAAATTTTGGGATATAGATTAATTTGAGGTTAGATTGTGGAGACTTGGAAAAAATTCATAAGATCGGTATCTTTTAACACCTTAAGTCTCTCGAATATGAAATTCGATTTAAACACTTGTTATGACATAGCCTTGAGTTCTCATCCTTTAATAGCTCTTAAGTAGTTTATCTAGCAGTCGACACCATCTAGAAATCACACGCTAAGTAATAAAGTTGATGCAAATAAGTGAATGATCACGTGCTTAATAAGAAATCTAAATAGGAATCCGCCTTTTAAGTTAGGTGACCCTCACCCGGTCACTTAGGCTAACGTTTATGAAACCATCAAAAAAAAAAGAAAAAAAAACTATTGTTGTTGCTATTTAAGTGGTTAATTTTGAATTGTTGAAAATATATGGATCATAGTCACTAACAAGTTTATTTACCATGTGTGTGAATAGCTAAAGGGCTTAATGGGATTTCATTAGAATGAAAGATAACAAAAAGGAGGATGTGTAACTTAGACTTAAGCATAATAACATGATTTGGATTGGTTTGTATAGGAGGGAGCTTTATGACTGGAAAATTGTAAATTTGTGTTCTTACGATATCCTTAGTATGAAAAATTAGTATCTATTGATGCAATCTTGACCGAAGAAGAGTTTACAACCTAGACTGAGTATCTAAATGTTTTTTGTTTTTCATGAGTCTTGATATTATTTTGCTCGGAGTGCAAAAGTTTAAGTGTGGGGGAATTTGATCAGTACATCTTCATACACATTCTTCCATTGTTATACTTAGGCATTCCTACAGATTATTTGAGTATTTTTACTATTTTAATGTGTTTTCATATTTAATTTTGTTTTTACCTTTATATTGTTTCCGCAGCTTATTTTCAGCTTTAGCGGTTATTTGATATCTGTCCACTGTTTGAATCATAACTGGAGATGAAAGAATCGAATTTGCGCGTTCTAATAGGCATTGGAAAGCTAAGACAGAGAGCTATAATTTTTATGTTTGAAGAAAAGGATGATTCGGAGTGTAGGAGGTCCGTATAATTTGTTGAAGTCAGGAACCGAAATCTGCCGTTTGAAATATTTAGTTTTGGGCCGGGTTTTTTATGTTTTTCGACCCAGTTGGGTTAAAACCAGAAGTGTTGATTCTTTCTTATAGCTAGCAGCCGTACTACTGTCAGTGGACCTTCTTTTCACAAATATACTTTTCTTTTTACAATTGTAATGGAGAACTATATCCCACGGGCAAACCCTGCTGCTTACGGGTTCCATCACTTTGAGGTTATTATAATACCAATTTAATTTGATTTATGTTCAATTCTTTTCTATGAAATCATTTGCTTAATTTGATTTCTATCGTTTGCTTAATTCGATTGTGTTCATAGGATATAGTTGATTAAATTCGATTGTATGCATGTTCCTAAATGTTTAATTGCGTGTTACCATTTGCTTAATTCGTTAACTCGTCATATTCTTAATCGTTTGCTTAATTCGGTAACAGGAATATAATTCGTATGATTTTGATAAGCGCTTGTCTGATTAATATCATAATTGAATAGGATTGAAGCCGCTAAGGGATTGGTGTTATAATAGCCGATGATAAGTCGGAACCCGAATCAGTAGGATTAGCCGTTTTAGATTATCTAATAATCACTTTTTTTTAATTACTTTTTTCTCTTATCTTACAAACCAAAACTTAAAACCCCCCATAGACCTTTTCTTTAGTTGGTTGAAATAATACAAGAATCCTTGTGAGAATGATACTCGAGTTGTCGTTACCATTACTACTATTTTCAAAAACACTCATTTTTGATCCGCGCGCGACAGCCTTTCAAATTGGCGTCGTTGTCGGGGATTCTCGTTGATTTTAGCCAATTTTAGAATTTTAGTTTAGAGTTTTGTTAGATTTTTTTTGTTTTTTTTGTTTTTTTTTTTGTGTTTGCTTGTTGATTTTTCAAGGTTGCAGTATAGGGGTAAGCGTTTCAGCCTATCAGGTAAGTTGGAAGGTACTATTTCGATTTGCTCCGATTTTTTTCTTGAAAATCAGAAAAAATTCGACGAACAATACTCCTTTCGAATTAAATTCTAAAAGATTTTGACCCTGAAAATCGCAAATTACTTATGTTTCTATTTTATTTGATTTATTTTTTATTTTCATATTTTCAAAAAAATCCAAAATTTTTTGTAAAGATTTATTGTGATTTGATTTGACTATTAGTTATATTTTCATAATTTTTAGATTTTATTTTATTCTCCTTTCTATTTTTCCATTCTTTTTCTTAATAGGGATATTGTTGGTATTTTTCTAATTGTTGCTGCATTGCTGAAGTAGTTCTGGGTTTTCTTTTTCTTTGTTGATTTTTTCATATGAAATTTAATATGACAAATCAAAGAAATCTTAGAGAACTTGTTGCCCATGATATGGATTATAATGCTTTATGTACGGAATATCAAGTTGTTACTGTACCTTTCGAATTGGAATCTGGTTTAATACAGTTGTTGCCAAGGTTTAATGATCTTGTTGGTGAGGATCTGAATAAGCATCTGAAGTAATTCCAAATTGTGTTCTCTACACCTTCCGAACCTTCACTAGAGGACCTTGTCGAGCAAACGGCTATAAAAGACCTTCAGTTTCAGCAACGAACAGATTCCAGTCTTCAGGCTATGCAGGTACTGATTGGACAGCTTGTCGCAATAGTGAATGCCATGCAGCAAGCTCAAGAATCAAACCAACTACCCGCCCAAATAGTAGTGAATCCAAAAGAGTTATTGTCTGATTTAGTTGATGATATTTATCCTGAGTTGTTATCTGATTTTCCATCTTTATTAGATTATGACGATACTTAATCTTGTGATTTATGTACTGACACTAACAATTGCTCTGTTTTTGCTGAGATTAATGCTGCCTTGCAGGGTGATACTTTTCATGATGTCGTTTATGCAGCTGAAACTCTTGATATCCCGGCTGCCCCGACCCTGTCTTCCATTAAACAACCTCATTCCTTAGAGCTTAAACCACTTCTGGACAATCTAAAATATTCCTATTTAGAGAGGAACGAAAAGTTACTTATTATAATCTCTTCTAACCTTGATTTTGATCAAGCTAATAAAGTTTTGCACGTTTTGAAGAAACATAAGAAGGGAATTGGAGGGACCTCGATGGAAGATGGAACAAAATTAGGGAGGGAACCCCCTTAATCCTTTGATTCTTGATGTTGTGGAAAATGATATCACATTTACGTGCTCATTCGACACTTTTATTTATCAAATATTCTTTTTTGATCCTGGAATAAAAAGCGAAGGCACTAATAATAATTTCAAGTTCAATGGATGCTATCCAAAGCTATTGTATGACATCCCCACTTTGGAAGAGGAGTCTACAGAAGATCTCTCTTTAGGAAAGGCTGCTTATGTGATCACCTATCCACCTTGACTACTCGGGTGTGTTGTTTCCTTTCTCTCACTCTTATTTTATATTTATGCCTTTTCATAAGATCAGTATCTTTTAACCCTTTAAGTCTCTCGAATATGATATTCGATTTAAATACTTGTTATGACATAGCCTTGAGTTCTCATCCTTTAATAGCTCTTAAGTAGTTTATCTAGCAGTCAGCACCATCTAGAAATCACACACTAAGTAATTAAGCTGATGCAAATAAGTGAATGATCATGTGCTTAATAAGAAATCTAAATAGGAATCCTCCTTTTAAGTTAGGTTACCATCACCCGGTCACTTAGGCTAACGGTTGTGATGAAGGTGAGAAAAACACTTAGAAGGGGGGTTGAATAAGGGTTTTGAAATAAATATGGCAATAAAAACAACATAGTATTTTTATCCTGGTTCGTTGAACTCAACTAATCCAGTCCACCCTACCAAGGTGATTTGCCTTTCTCGACAAGAACTTAATCCACTATATTCAAACAGATTACAGTGTCAACCACTAAGAACAACTGTCTTAGTCTTCTCAAGAAATCTTGACCACAACTTGGTCTTTTTAAGGAACCTTTTACAAATAAATGTAAACAAACAAGTGTTTAAGATGCTTCTAAAAAGCTATATCAGAAATGTGATTGTTACGCTTAGTTTAAGAACGAATAAAAACTATTCAGCTTATGAAATAAATTGTATGAGAGCTTGAGAGTAGTTTTCAATTTGATTTCTCAATTGACTCGTCAACTTTGAAATGTTGTTGAAGACATCCTTTTATAGAGCAGAAAGTCTAATGCTTGAAGATTGTGCGTAGCAGAATAGCTGTAGCCTTTTTGTCTTCTATTGACTTTAGCTTTCCCAGAAGAGGAATGTTCAGATAAATCTCTTTTTTCTGATTTCCTGTGCCATACATGAATAAGGAAAGAGTCGTTTGGAATATGCCAACGAATATATCTTTGAATAATATCTTCTTCAACAAGCTTCTGTCTCAAAGTTATCAACATCAGAGTCTTGATGTTATCAGAGTTTTGCAGCCAATTTGCTTCAGCGTGAATATCAATCAGAGCAGAGTTTGAATAATAGAACCTTTGTACTTGCAGCGAACAATACTTTTAGAGTCTTCTTGAAATAATGCTTGAAACTCTTCATACAAATTCTTCAACTACGCTTCAGAGTCTTCTGCAGCTTCTGCTTCAGAGTCTCTTCTGGCAGCGCTTAGAGTCTTCTTATCACTTGCTTCTGATGCTTCAGAGCTTGCGTAGAGTAATGTTCAGATGCATTTTTGCTTCCATAAGAATATTTAATTTAATATCTGAAACAAAAACACTTGAACAAAATTAGAGTATATATTTTCTTAATACAAAATTTCATTAGAGTTATCATCAAAACATAGAGATAACATTAAACACCAATCTGTGTTCTAACAATCTCCCCCTTTTTGATGATTACAAAACATAGGAAATTTTGTTCAATAAAAAGAATAAATATATAACTCCCCCTGAGATAAAGAATCTCACCCTGAAATGAATACTCTAATAGAAGAAAATACATCCCTTTATGCATGAGTATACTTTTCAGATTAAGAGCCTGGTTAGAACCCTGGTTAGAATATACTTTCCAGAATCAGAGCTTGATTTACTTTCCAGAATCAGAGCCTGGTTTACTTTTCAGGATCAGAGCCTGGTAATCAGAACCTGGTTTGAATTAAGGTCTGGTTTGGGGATTCTCTGGGTAACTTCAATGAATTTTCTCAGATGATACGTTATAGTTCTGAAAGACTAAAATTCAATGTTAGTTATAATTCATTATGTCTGAATTCCATTTTAGTAACTATTTACTTTTGAACAATCAGAATTTCTTTTTCTCCCCCTTTTTGTCATAATAAAAAAGAAAAACTTTTTAAGACAGAAAAGAAGAACAGAGAAAATTAACAAGATAAAACAAGTAGAAACAGAAATCAAACATATTCATTGATCAAACACAATATTCAGAGGATAACAAGACAACACTAACAACAAAAACAGCAAATAAGTGCACAAAAATAACAGAAAAGAAACTAAGGTTGGCGAGAGGCTATAATCTTCAGAAGGTTTGTGATCTGAGAAGTAGATTCCTCTTGTCTAGACATCCAAGTCTTAATCTCATATGTGGTTTGTTCTTGCTTGACCATCCATGTTCTGATCTCTTTGTTGCTGGCTTCTAGTAGAGCAAACTTTTCTTCTAAATCTGGTCTTTCTGTCTTGATTTCAGAAGAAGCAGGATCAGATACAAATGCAGGAGATGGAGCACTATCAGTGACCATAGCAGATGCAAATGCAGTTTCTTGAATCTCAGAAGTAGATGCTTGTTCCACAATCATCAGAGCTGACTGATTAGGCACAAGAGTTTCTTCAGCAACAACCGCTTCTGGAGGAGTATCTTCAGACATAGGTTCTGCAGCAGGTGCATTGTCCAGAAGAAGAACTGGAGGTTTACTCATGTTCAGAAGAATCTGTCTAATAACTTCAGCAAATTTCACCTTTGCATCATCATAGCAAATGGTGCAAAGATTTGAAGCTACAGAGTTGAACCTTGAGATGAATCTGTTCCAAGTAGCTTCAGAAGCATCTGGATTCACATTAGACAAACATTCCTTCTTTACAGAAGATATCCACATGTTCATTTCCTTCTTGAAGCCATCAAATAGCGTACTAACATCCATTCTAGGTTTTGGTTTTAGGAAGTTTTCTAGAGATGCTGTTTTGGTGGTTTCAGAGGAGGATGGTATTGAAAAGGTTGGGATAATGAACAAAGGACGAGAGAAAGATGGAAAAGATGTTTGGCCAGATGATTCAGGGATATCCTGACGTTTTGGATAAAAGTGTTTAAGTTTGAGTCCAGAGGGAAGGTCATCAGATGGTAAAGGTTTTAATGAAGCAAAAGAAACAAAATCAAATGATCTTGGTTCATAGCCACGGAGTGAGGGGGTGAGTTTACTTCTGGGGGTAAATCAGATTCAGAAGAATAAGATGATTCAGAAGAATGACAAGATGTGGAAGAAACATCAAACATAATTTTCAAAGGTTGAATATCAAGAACTTCATAATCAGATATGAATGATTCAGAAGGTTTAGGTTGTTCTGGTAGAGGAACAGAGGGAATGGATTGTTCTGGTTGTGGTTCAGTGGTTTATGGTTTTGGTGGGGGAATTTCAGAAGTTTGTTTGTCAGATGGGGGAATAACATATGGTTGTTTTTCAGATGGAGTTGGTTGTTGTTGGGGTACAGAAGAAGTTGTTTCAGAAGTATTCTTAGGTTTAGGTATAGAAGGAGATGGTTGAGATTTTGTTGGTTCAGATGGAATTGGTTCATGAGGAGGAGAAGGTGAAGGTATGGGTTCATAGACAGGTGGATCAGATGTTAGTACCTCTTTGACAGTTTGCAAGATAGAATCTAAACTTGCCTTAGGAGGATTAGCTTTTTGCTTCTTGACCCTCTTGGGTTTAACAGAAGCAGCTTCACCAGAAGCCTTCCTCTTGGGTTTTGAAGATCCTTCTTCAGAAACTTTCCTCTTCTTCTTGTGTCTTTCACTGTAAAGATCTGGTGCAGGTTCGCCTGCTTTCTGAACCAGATTTGCTGGTAGAGGAGTTCCATCTGCCAGACACATTTCTATATACTTCAGAATAATTTCCCTTGGTTCATCAGCGTAGAACATAGGAAAATCATCCAGAGGTATCCTTCTTTTACTGACCTCTTCAGAGTTTATCTGTTTTAGTGCAGAAGTGATTTCTTCTACAACCTTCATCCTCTGAAGACTTTTCCCATTCAGAGGTTTCCCTACCATAGAAGCTAACTCTTCCTCCAATCCAGCTTCTATCGGATGTCCAACCAGACCATTCTCAGTCAGAATGTCTGAAATGAGTCTTCCCATTGGAATACAATTCCTCATCTTCTGATGTTTAGTTCTGACTTCTTCCCTTTATTGTTTCACGTGAGTCCATAAATGGTTGAAAAGTAGATAAGGCAGATCCACTTTTATGCTCTGACTCAGACAGTACATGAAGTACATCTGATCAGTATTTACATAATCAGGAGAGTTTGAAGACTTCCTGTGATGTATGCACCCCATAAAGATCTTAGCCCAGATCCTGTAGTTTGGCTTCAGATCTTTCACTTTGTTAGAAGCTTCTCCAGATGAGCAAACTTCATTATAAACTTCAGTCATATCAACACGCCCAGCTGGCAAATTTGTGACACCATCAGTTTCTTCATAGCCTATGAGCTTCCTTATCAGATCCTCAGTTATGATGGTTTCCTTACCCAAAACATATGAAACAATGAACTTAGGGCATGTAGAAGCATGAATCCAAAATTCCTTCACCAGACATGGATAAACTGGTCCCATCAGCCTATCAAAGAACTTTGTCCAGCATTGAGCATCAACAATGGGATGAAGATCAAACCCATTTTCAGCAATCAATTCAAAGTTCACAATCGATTCACACAATACTTCAAGTTTATCAACTGGTGTGAGTAGGGTTCTAACAGGTTCCTTGAAAGCAACAACACCCATGTTGGAAGATGAAACAGCAACCATCGTTGATTGAAACTGAGCAGAAGTTGATGAAGAAGTAGCCATTGTTGTTCTTGATAGAGATTTAGGGTTACAAATGGTTTTGGGTTTGGGAGAGAGATGAAAGCAATGAAACAGACAGAAATGCATACAAGAGTGTGAGAGAGTGAAAAGTGTGAGAAGTGAAGTGTTGTGGAATTTATAGAAGAAATTAGGGCACACATAGAGTCACGCGTTCAGCACGTTTCCAC
Organism: Lathyrus sativus; assembly: GCA_963859935.3. Lineage (NCBI taxonomy): Eukaryota > Viridiplantae > Streptophyta > Magnoliopsida > Fabales > Fabaceae > Lathyrus > Lathyrus sativus. The sequence continues at coordinate 173,792,101 of OZ012737.1, forward strand.
TTAGCATTTAATAAAAAGAATATAATCATTTCAAGCAATTAATGATTCTGACAATTTGGGGGGAAAACGAGAAACTCAATATTCAAAAACAGTACCTCAAACGTCTTTTCAGTAATGTCCACTCCACCTTTTCAGATTTAGAGTTACACGTGTTTGCTTGCATGTGCTTCTGAAACTTCTTTGAGAAATGAAACGTTAGGAAATGTTCAGATCCTCTGAGGTTTGTTAGTTCAGATTTGCACACAATAAATAAAATATTAAATAATAAATAAATAGATGTAATACTTCAGAGTTAAAACATTTTCCATCTGAGGAAATTTCCTTCTGATAAACATTTTATTCTGGACAGAAATCCATACTTATATTTTTCAGAATAAATTTAAACCTATCTTCAACAAGGGGTTTTGTAAAGATATCAGCCCATTGATGGTCTGCATCAACAAAGTTTAAACTGATAATTCCCTTCTGAACATAGTCTCTGATGAAGTGATGTTTTATCTCTATATGCTTTGCCTTAGAGTGTAAAATAGGATTTTTAGATAAGCATATAGCAGAAGTATTATCACAGAAGATTGAAATGTTACTCTCATGGATCTGATAGTCTTCTAGTTGACTCTTCATCCAGAGCATCTGAGTGCTACAACCAACATCAACAATGTATTCTGCTTCTGTTGTTGAAAGCGCAATTGTGGGTTGCTTCTTGCTGAACCAAGAGATCAGATGACTTCCAAGAAACTGGCAGCTTCCAAAGTACTTTTTCTTTCAACTCTGTCTCCAGTGTAGTCAGCATCACAGAATCCAACTAATTTATAATCATCAAATCTTCTGTAACAAAACCCACATTAGTAGTACCTTTCAGATACCTTAGAATCCTCTTAACAGCTGTTAAGTGAGATTCTCTAGGATCTGATTGGAATCTGGCACACAGACAAACACTGAATAGAGTATCAAGTCTAGAAGCAGTCAAATACAGAAGAGATCCAATCATACCTCTATAAAGCTTTTGATCTACCTTCTTACTTACCTCTTCCTTTCCAAGAGTGCTTGTAGGATGCATTGGAGTTTTGGCCAACTTGCTTTCAGTCATATTAAACTTCTTTAGAAGCTCCTTCACATACTTATTCTGATGTATGTAGGTGCATTCTGGAGTTTGATTGACTTGGATACCCAGAAAGAATCTGAGTTCTCCCATCATGCTTATCTCAAATTCAGCCTGCATAGATAGAGCAAACTCCTTTCCCAGCGTAACATTGGTAGATCCAAATATAATAGCATTTATGTAAATTTGACAAATTAACAAGTCTTTCTTAAATGATTTACAGAAGAGAGTTGTATCCACTTTGCCTCTAATAAAATTCTTTTCCAGAAGAAAATTACTCAGCCTCTCATACCATACTCTGGGAGCTTGTTTTAAGCCATAGAGTGATTTCTTAAGTTTGAAAGCATGTTCTGGAAATTTATCATTTTCAAAACTAGGAGGTTGATGAACATAAACTTCCTCTTCTATAATACCATTTAAGAAGTCACTCTTAACATCCATCTGATATAGAGTGATATTATTTTGTGCAGCAAAATAAATGAGTAGGCGTATAGACTCTAACCTGGCCACAGGAGCATAAGTCTCTGTGTAGTCAATTCCTTCTTGCTGACTATACCCTTGAGCAACTAGCCTTGCTTTGTTTCTTACAAATTCTCCTTTCTCATTCAATCTATTTCTGAAGACCCATTTAGTTCCAATAATATTGAATCCTTTTGGTCTTGGAACCAAATCCCAGACGTCATTTCTGGTGAATTGATTTATCTCTTCTTGCATAGCAAGTATCCACTCATTATCGTTTAGAGCCTCATCCATAGAAGGTTGTTCAATGCTATACACCAACCCAAAAAGTGACATTCCAGATGATATGAGGAAAGACCTCGTTCTGATAGGGTCATCCTTCTTTCCAATTATCATATCCTCTGGGTGAGAGGCTTTGGTTCTGGATGATGATCCTTTAACATTTGGTTCTTCAGAAATATTCAAATTGTTCATCTGAGCAGCCAATGGATTTGCATCTGGCGTTGCTTCTGGTTCTTTTACTTGAGCCTTTTCTGCCTCTGAGTCTTCAGAGTCTGTGAGAATGACTTCTCTATCTGTAGAATTATCAAGCTGCTTTGGCTTTTGATTGCCAAGCTTATCATCAAATCTAACATGAATTGATTCCTCCACAATCTGTGTCTCAGTATTGTATACTCTTTAGCCTTTAGAGCGTTTAGAATACCCAAGCATGAAACACTTCTGTGCTTTAGAATCAAACTTGTTCAGATTCTTTTTAGTATTCAACATAAAACATACACATCCAAAAGGATGGAAATAAGAAATGTTGGGCTTTCTATTCCTCCACAATTCATAGGGAGTCTTCTCCAGAAGAGGTCTTACAGACATTCTGTTCTGAATATAGCAAGCTGTGTTAATTTCTTCTGCCCAAAAATGTTTTGCCAGATTAGTCTCGTTGATCATAGTTTTGGCCATTTCTTGCAATGTTCTATTTTTCCTCTCTACAACTCCATTCTATTGAGGAGTTCTAGGGCAGGAGAAATCATGTGCAATGCCATTTTCTTTAAAATATTTTTCAAAATATTTGTTTTCAAATTCACCACCATGATCACTTCTGACTTTAACAATTTTAAAATCTTTTTCATTTTGGACTTGTTTGTAGAAGTCAATGAATTCAGAATGAGACTCACCCTTGTGTTTCAGGAATTCTACCCATGTCCATCTGTTGTAGTCATCAACAATGACTAATCCATACTTCTTGCCTCTGATGGATGTAGTTTTCACTGATCCAAACAGATCAATATGAAGCAGCTCTAATGGCCTTGAGGTTGAAACAACATTTTTTGTTTTGAAAGAAGATTTTGAAAATTTTCCTTTCTGACATGCTACACAAAAAGCATCTGAGTTGAACTTCAACTTAGGAAGTCCTCTGACCAGATTGAGTTTATTAATCTGAGATATACGTCTCATACTAATATGCCCCAATCTTTTGTGCCAGACCCATTGCTCTTCATTAACAGACACAAGGCATTTTACATTCTGAACCTTAAGTTCTGAAAGATTGATTTTATAAATGTTGTTCTTCCTTTTTCCATTAAAGAGGATTGAGCCATCCTTTTGACTGATAGCCTTGCAACATTTTTGATTGAAGATTATGTCATAACCATTGTCACTTAATTGACTTGTGGCCAATAAGTTATGTGCTAATCCTTCAACAAGTAAGACATTAGATATGGAAGGAAGATTACCATTGCCAATGGTTCCAGAGCCAACTCTCTTGCCCTTATGGTTCCCTCCAAACTTGACGTCTCCTCCAGATCTAAGTTCTAGGCTTTGGAACATAGACCTTCTTCCTGTCATGTGACGTGAGCAGCCAGAGTACAGGTACCAATATTGGTGTTTTGACTTTGCTGCTAAAGATATATGCAACAGATATTATTTTGTCTTTAGGTACCCAAATCTTTTTGGGTCCTTTAGGGTTAATTGCCTTAAAGTTTTGTCTAAACTTCTGTCTTCTGACAGCAGGTTTGTTCTGACTAACTTTAGGTTTAAACACAGGAATGTTCTGACCAGAACGTGTGTGTTTAATATCATTAAGATGACCATACTTAAAATGATTATACAAAGGAGTATGCTTAATGATCAGTTTATCAACATATGTTGGATTTAAATCCTTCTCAGAAGAAGATTCATATCTAATACCCTTCCTGTTATTTCTGCTTACACCATAGATCATTGAAGCCATCTTGCTTCTATCTAGGCTTCTTGACAGAAATCTCTGAAAACTATAGTCATATTCTTCTAAAATGTTTTTAGATTTTGACTTAGTTTCAACTTCAGAATTGTGTTGAGCTTTTTCTAATTCATTTTTAATTTTCAAATTGTTTGCTTTAAGCTCAGCAACTTCTGATTTCAAAAGATCATTCTCAGATACAAGATTGTTTTCACGCTTCTTGTACTTGAGCTTAATCTTACTATAGTTTTCCAACATTTCAGATAAACTCTCAATAAGTTCTTCTCTAGAAAGTTCAGAAAATACCTTTTCAGAATCAGATTTTGATTCAGATCCAGATGTTTCTGCATAGTCTTCTACGTCATCCATAAGTGCCATGTTTGCACATTCTTCTTTTGACTCTGATGAAGAATAAGATGCATCTGAATCATCCCAGGTTGCCATCAGAACTTTCTTTTTATGATCAGACTTCCTTCTTGGCTTCTCCTTCAGAGGTTTTGGGCATTCATTCTCATAGTGCCCAGGTTCCTTGCATTCATAGCAGACAACCTCTTTCTTTCCAGATCTTCTGTGTCCAGAAGACTCTTTACGTTGATCTGGTTTCTTGAAGTTCCTGAACTTCTTCTGTTTATGCTTCCAGAGTTTGTTGATCCTTCTGGACAGCAGGGACAATTCATCTTCTTCTTCAGAAGAAGATTCTTCAGAACTTTCTTCTATAACCTGCAACGCTTTAACAGATTTGTTAGACTTTAAAGCAACAGACTTACCTTTCTTCTGAGGTTCGTCTTCTTCTAGTTCAATCTCATGACTCCTCAAAGAGCTGATCAGTTCCTCCAGCGTGATCTTGTTCAGATCCTTTTCTAGCTTCAGAGCAATGACCATTGGTCTCCATCTGGTTGGCAAACTTCTGATGATCTTCTTGACATGATCAGCAGTGGAGTAACCCTTGTCCAGAACTTTCAAGCCAACTGTGAGAATCTGAAATCTAGAGAACATGGCTTCTACTGATTCAGATTCCTCCATTTTGAAGGCTTCATATTTCTGGATCAGCGCCAGAGCCTTGGTCTCCTTTACTTGTGAGTTCCCTTCATGAGTCATCTTCAAAGATTCAAACATACCAAATGATGTTTCTCTGTTAGTAATTTTCTCATACTCAGTATGAGATATAGCATTTAGTAGTATGATTCTTGCTTTATGATGATTCCTAAATTCTTTCTTCTGAGCTTCAGTCATTGACTTTCTGTCAATCTTTTTGCCATCCCCATCAGTGGGGTGAACATAGCCATCAATGACTAAATCCCAAAGGTCAACATCATATCCTAGAAAGAAGCTTTCAATTCTATCTTTCCGGTAGTCAAACTTCTCACCATCAAACATGGGAGGTTTGGTGCTTATTCTGTCTTTATCATCGTATCTGTTGTTGTATGAAGTAGAAGTAAAAGCTTCAGCAACCATGATGAATAAAGAACAATATATATGGAGTTTTTCTCAACTGGATCTTTTCTGTTCACGGTGAAGTGAGAGCACTAACAGAACCGGAGCTCTAATGCCAACTGAAGGTGAGAAAAACACTTAGAAGGGGGGTCGAATAAGGGTTTTGAAATAAATATGGCAATAAAAACAATACAGTATTTTTATCCTGGTTCGTTGAACTCAACTTATCCAGTCCACCCTACCAAGGTGATTTGCCTTTCTCGACAAGGACTTAATCCACTATATTCAAACAAATTACAATGTCAACCACTAAGAACAACTGTCTTAGTCTTCACAAGAAATCCTGACAACAACTTGGTCTTCTTAAGGAACCTTTTACAAATAAATGTAAACTAACAAGTGTTTAAGATGCTTCTAAAAATCTATATCACAACTGTGATTTTTACACTTAGTTTAAGAACGAATAAAAACTATTCAGCTTATGAAATAAATTGTATGAGAGCTTGAGAGTAGTTTTCAATTTGATTTCTTAATTGATTCGTCAACTTTGAAATGTTGTTCAAGACATCCTTTTATAGAGCAGAAAGTCCAATGCTTGAAGACTGTGCGTAGCAGAATAACTGTAGCCTTTTTGTCTTCTATTGACTTTAGCTTTTCCAAAAGAGGAATGTTCAGACAAATCCCTTTTGTCTGATTTCCTGTGCCATACATGAATAAGGAAAGAGTCGTTTGGAATATGCCAACGAATATATCTTCGAATAATATCTTCTTCAACAAGCTTCTGTCTCAAAGTTATCAACATCAGAGTCTTGATGTTATCAGAGTTTTGCAGCAAATGTGCTTCAGCGTGAATATCAATCAGAGCAGAGTTTGAACAACAGAACCTCTGTACTTGTAGCGAACAGTACTTTCAGAGTCTTCTTGAAACAATGCTTGAAACTCTTCATACAAATTCTTCAACTACGCTTCAGAGTCTTCTGCAACTTCTGCTTCAGAGTCTTCTGCAGCTTCTGCTTCAGAGTCTCTTCTGGCAGCGCTCAGAGTCTTCTGATCACTTGCTTCTGATGCTTCAGAGCTTGCGTAGAGTAATGTTCAGATGCATTGTTGCTTCCATAAGAATATTTAATTTAATATCTGAAACAAAAACCCTTGAACAAAATTAGAGTATATATTTTCTTAATACAAAATTTCATTAGAGTTATCATCAAAACATAGAGATAATATTAAACACCAATCTGTGTACTAACATGTGAAACCTTCAAAAGAAAAAAGAAAAAAAAACTATTGTTGTTGCTATTTAAGTGGTTAATTTCGAATTGTTGAAAATATATGGATCATAGTCACTAACAAGTTTATTTACCATGTGTGTGAATAGTTAATGGGCTTAATGTGATTGCATTAGAATGAAAGATAGCAAAAAGAAGGATGGATAAGTTAGACTTAAGCATAATAACATGATTTGGATTGATTTGTATAGGAGAGAGCTTTATGACCGGACAATTGCGGATTTGTGTTCTTACAATATCCTTAGTATGCAAAATTAGTACGTATCGATGCAATCTTGACCGAAGAAGAGTTTACAGCCTAGAATGAGTATCTAAATGTTTTTGTTTTTCATGAGTCTTGATAATATTTTGCTCGGAGTGCAAAAGTTTAAGTGTGGGGGAATTTGATCAGTACATCTTCATACTCGTTCTTCCATTGTTATACTTAGGCATTCCTACAGATTATTTGAGTATTTTTACTATTTTAATTTGTTTTCATATTTAAGTTTCTTTTTACCTTTATATTATTTTCGCAGCTTATTTTCAGCTTTAGCAATTATTTGATATCTGTCCACTGTTTGAATCATAACTGAAGATGCAAGAATCGGATTTGCGCGTTCTAATAGGTGTTGGAAAGCTAAGAAAGAGAGCTACAACGTTTATGCTTGAGGAAGAGGATGATATGGAGTGTAGCAGGTCCAAATAATTCGTTGAAGTCAGGACCCGAAATCTGCCGTTTGAAATATTTAGTTTTGGGCCGGGTTTTTTTATGTTTTTCGACCCAGTTGGGTTAAAACCAAAAGTGTTGATGCTTTCTTATAGCTAGCAGCCGTACTACTGTCAGTGGAACTTCTTTTCACAAATTTAGTTTGCTTTTTACAATTGTAATGGAGAACTAATTCCCATGGGCAAATCCTGCTGCTTACAGGTTCCATCACTTTGAGGTTATTATAATACCAATTTAATTCGATTTCAATTCTTTTCTATGAAATCATTTGCTTAATTTGATTTCTATGATTTGCTTAATTCGATTTTGTTCATAGAATATAATTGATTAAATTCGATTGTATCCATGTTCCTAAATTTAATTGCGTGTTACCGTTTGCTTAATTTGTTAACTCGTCATATTCTTAACCGCTTGCTTAATTCGGTAACAGGAATATAATTTGTATGATTTTGATAAGTGTTTTTCCGATTAACATCATAATCGAATAGGATTGAAGCCGCTTACGGATTGGTGTTATAATAGTCGATGATTAGTCGGAACACGAATAAATAGGATTAGCCATTTTAGATTATCTGATAACCATTTTTTTTAATCACTTTTTTCTCTTATCTTATAAATCAAAACTTAAAACCCCCCCATAAACCATTTCTTTAGTTGGTTTAAACAATACAAGAATCCTTGTGAGAACGATACTCGAGTTGTCGTTACCGTTACTACTGTTTTCAAAAACACTCGTTTCTGATCCGCGCGCGACAACGGATCAAATTGGCGCCGTTGCCTGGGATTCTTGTTGATTTTAGCCAATTTTAGAATATTAGTTTAGAGTTTGTTAGATTTTTTTTTTGTTTTTTTTTCGTGTTTGCTTGTTGGTTTTTCAAGGTTGCAGTATAGGGGTAATCGTTTCAGCCTATCAGGTAAGTTGGAAGCTACTGTTTCGATTTGCTCCGATTTTTTTTCCAGAAAATCAGAAAAAAATCTACAAACAATACTCCTTTCGAATTAAATTCTAAAAGATTTTGACCTTGAAAATCACAAATTTCTTATGTTTATATTTTATTTTATTTATTTTTTATTTTCATATTTTCAAAAAAATCTGAAATTTTTTGTAAAGATTTATTCTGATTTGATTTGATTTTTAGTTGTATTTTCATAACTTTTAGATTTTATTTTATTCTCTTTTCTATTTTTCCATTATTTTTCTTAATAGAGATATTGTTGGTATTTTTCTAATTGTTGCTACATTGCTGAAGTAGTTCTGGTTTTTTTTTTCTTTGTTGATTTTTTCATATGAAGTTCAATATGACAAATCAAAGAACTCTTAGAGAACTTGTTGCCCATGATATGAATTATAATGCTTTATGTACGGAATATCATGTTGTTACTGTACCTTTCCAATTGGAATCTGGTTTAATACACTTGTTGCCAAGGTTTAATGATCTTGCAGATGAAGATCCGAATAAGCATCTGAAGGAATTCCAAATTGTGTTCTCTACACCTTCTGAACCTTCACTAGAGGATCTTGTCGAGGAAATGGTTATAAAATACCTTCAATTTCAGCAATGAACAAATTCCAGCCTTCAGGCTTTGCAGGTACTGATTGGACAGCTTGTCGCTGTAGTGAATGCCGTGCAGCAAGCTCAAGAATCAAACCAACTACCCGCCCAAACAATAGTGAATCCAAAAGAGTTATTGTCTGATTTAGTTGATGATATTTATCCTGAGTTGTTATCTGATTTTCCACCTTTATTAGATTATGACGATACTTACTCTTGTGATTTATGTACTGACACTAACGATTGCTCTGTTTGTGCTGAGATTAATGTTGCCTTGCAGGGTGATACTTTTCATGATGTCGTTTATGCAGCTGAAACTCTTGATATCCCGGTTTCCCCGACCCTGCCTTCCATTAAACAACCTCATTCCTTAGAGCTTAAACCACTTCTGGACAATCTAAAATACGCCTATTTAGAGAGGAATGAAAAGTTACTTTTTATAATTTCTTCTAACCTTGATTTTGATCAAGATAATAAACTTTCGCAGGTTTTGAAGAAAAATAAGAATGGAATTGGATGGACCTCGATGGAAGATGGAACAAAATTAGGGAGGGAGCCCCCTTAATCCTTTGATTCTTGATGTTGTGGAAAATGATATCACATATACGTGCTGATTCGACACTTTTATTTATCGAAGATTCTTTTTTGATCCTGGAATAAAAAGCGAAGGCACTAATAATAATTTCAAGTTCAATGAATGCTACCCAAAGCTATTGTATGACATCCCTAATTTGGAAGAGGAGTCTGCAGAAGATCTCTCTTTAGGAAAGGCTGCTTATGTGATCACCTATCCACCATGACTACTCGGGTGTGTTGTTTCCTTTCTCTCACTCTTATTTTATATTGATGCTCTTTCATTGAGGACAATGTATATTTAAACTGTGGGGGAGGGAACCATTTTTTTATTTTGTTTTGGTTTTGCTCTTAGATAAAAAATAATAATTTTATTTTACTTTGAAACACAATGCATCTTTTGAAATTTTTGGGCTATAGATTAATTTGAGGTTAGATTGTGGAGACTTGGAAAAATTTATAAAATCGGTATCTTTTTACACCTTAAGTCTCTCGAATATGAAATTCGATTTAAATACTTGTAATGACATAGCCTTGAGTTCTCATCCTTTAATAGCTCTTAAGTAGTTTATCTAGCAGTCAGCACCATCTAGAAATAACACACTAAGTAATTAAGCTGATGCAAATAAGTGAATGATCACGTGCTTAATAAGAAATCTAAATAGCAATCCGCCTTTTAAGTTAGGTGACCCTCACCCGGTCACTTAGGCTAGCAGTTGTGAAACCTTCAAAAAAAAAAAAAGAAAAAAAAACTATTGTTGTTGCTATTTAAGTGATTAATTTTGAATTGTTGAAAATATATGGATTATAGTCACTAACAAGTTTATTTACCATGTGTGTGAATAGATAATGGGCTTAATGTGATTGCATTTGAATGGAAGAAAGCAAAAAGGAGGATGAGTAAGTTAGACTTAAGCATAATAACATGATTTGGATTGGTTTGTATAGTAGAGAGCTTTATGACTGGACAATTGCGGATTTGTGTTCTTACGATATCCTTAGTATGCAAAATTAGTACCTATCGATGCAATCTTGACCGAAAAAGAGTTTACAACCTAGAATGAGTATCTAAATATTTTTGTTTTTCATGAGTCTTGGTAATATTTTGCTCGGAGTGCAAAAGTTTAAGTGTGGGGGAATTTGATCAGTACATCTTTATGCACATTCTTCCATTGTTATACTTAGACATTCCTGCAGATTGTTTGAGTGTTTTTAATATTTTAATGTGTTTTCATATTTAAGTTTGTTTTTACCTTTATTTTATTTTCGCAGCTTAATTTCAGCTTTAGCGGTTATTTGACATTTGTCCACTATTTGAATCATTACTGGAGATGCATGAATCGAATTTGAGCGTTCTAATAGGCGTTGGAAAGCAAAGACAGAGACCTACAACTTTTATGCTTGAGGAAGAGGATGATATGGAGTGTAGCAGGTCCAAATAATTCGTTGAATTCAAGACCCGAAATCTGCCGTTTGAAATATTTAGTTTTAGGCCGGGTTTTTTTTAATGTTTTTCGACCCAGTTGGGTTAAAACCAAAAGTGTTAATGCTTTCTTATACCTATCAGCCGTACTACTGTCAGTGGGCCTTCTTTTCAAAAATCTACTTTGCTTTTTACAATTGTAATGGAGAACTAATTCCCAAGGGCAAATCCTGCTGCTTACGGGTTCCATCACTTTGAGGTTATTATAATACCAATTTAATTTGTTTTTTGTTCAATTCTTTTCTATGAAATCATTTTCTTAATTTGATTGCTATCATTTTCTTAATTTGATTGTGTTCATAGGATATACTTGATTAAAATTCGATTGTATGCATGTTCCTAAATTTAATTGCGTGTTACCGTTTGCTTAATTTGTAAACTCGTCATATTCTTAACCGTTTGCTTAATTCGGTAACAGGAATATGATTCATATGATTTTGATAAGCGCTTGTCTGGTTAATATAATAATCGAATAGGATTGAAGCTGCTTAGGGATTGGTGTTATAATAGTCGATGATAAGTCAGAACCCGAATCAGTAGGATTAGCCATTTTAGATTATCTGATAATCACTTTTTTTAATCACTTTTTTCTCTTATCTTATAAATTAAAACTTAAAACCCCCTGTAAATATTTTCTTTAGTTGGTTGAAGTAATACACGAATCCTTGTGAGAACGATACTCGAGTTGTCGTTACCGTTACTAGTGTTTTCAAAAACACTCGTTTATGATCCGCGCGCGACAGCGGATCAAATTGGCGCCGTTGCCGGAGATTCTTGTTGATTTTAGCCAATTTTAGAATATTAGTTTAGAGTTTTTTTTGTTTTTTTGTTTTTTTTTTGTGTTTGCTTGTTGGTTTTTCAAGGTTACAGTATAGGGGTAAGCGTTTCAGCCTATCGGGTAAGTTGGAAGCTACTGTTTCGATTTGCTCCGATTTTTTTCAAGAAAATCAGAAAAAAATCGACGAACAATTCTCCTTTAGAATTAAATTCTAAAAGATTTTGACCCTGAAAATCGCAAATTTCTTATGTTTCTATTTTATTTGATTTATTTTTTATTTTCAAATTTTCAAAAAAATCTGAATTTTTTTGTAAAGATTTATTCTGATTTGATTTTCTTTTTAGTTATATTTTCATAATTTTTAGATTTTATTTTATTCTCTTTTCTATTTTTCCATTCTTTTTCTTAATAGAGATATTGTTGGTATTTTTCTAATTGTTGCTGCATTGCTGAAGTAGTTATGGGTTTTCTTTTTCTTTGTTGATTTTTTCATATGAAATTTAATATGAGAAATCAAAGAACTCTTAGAGAACTTGTCGCCCCTGATATGAATTATAATGCTTTATGTACGGAATATCATGTTGTTACTGTACCTTTCGAATTGGAATCTGGTTTAATACACTTGTTGCCAAGGTTTAATGATCTTGCTGGTGAGGATCCGAATAAGCATCTGAAGGAATTCCAATTGTGTTCTCTACACTTTCCGAACCTTCACTAGAGGACCTTGTCGAGCAAATGGCTATAAAAGACCTTCAGTTTCAGCAACGAACAGATTCCAGTCTTCAGGCTTTGTAGGTACTGATTGGACAACTTGCTGCTGTAGTGAATGTCGTGCAGGAAGCTCAAGAATCAAACCAACTACCCGCCCAAACAGTAGTGAATCCAAAAGAGTTACTATCTGATTTAGTTGATGATATTTATCCTGAGTTGTTATATGATTTTCTATCTTTATTAGATTATGACGATACTTACTCTTGTGATTTATGTACTGACACTAACGATTGCTCTGCTTGTGCTGAGATTAATGATGGCTTGCAGGGTGATACCTTTCATGATGTCGTTTATGCAGCTGAAACTCTTGATATCCCGGCTTCCCCGACCCTGCCTTCCATTAAATAACCTCATTCCTTAGAGCTTAAACCACTTCTTGACAATCTAAAATATGCCTATTTAGTGAGGAATGAAAAGTTACTTATTATAATTTCTTCTAACCTTGATTTTTATCAAGATAATAAATTTTTGCAGGTTTTGAAGAAACATAAGAAGGGAATTGGATGGACCTCGATGGAAGATGGAACAAAATTAGGGAGGGAGCCCCATAAATCCTTTGATTCTTGATGTTGTGGAAAATGATATCACATTTACGTGCTCATTCGACACTTTTATTTATCGAAGATTCTTTTTTTATCCTGGAATAAAAAGCGAAGGCACTAATAATAATTTCAAGTTCAATGAATGCTACCCAAAGCTATTGTATGACATCCCCACTTTGGAAGAGGAGTCTGCAAAAGATCTCTCTTTAGGAAAGGCTGCTTATGTGATCACCTATCCACCTTGACTACTCGGGTGTGTTGTTTCCTTTCTCTCACTCTTATTTTATATTGATGCTCTTTCATTGAGGACAATGTATATTTAAACTGTGGGGGAAGGAACCATTTTTTTATTTTGTTTTGGTTTTGTTCTTAAATAAAAAATAATAATTTTATTTTACTTTGAAACACAATGCATCTTTTGAAATTTTTGGGCTATAGATTAATTTGAGGTTAGATTGTGGAGACTTGGAAAAATTTATAAAATCGGTATCTTTTTACACCTTAAGTCTCTCGAATATGAAATTCGATTTAAGTACTTGTTATGACATAGCCTTGAGTTCTCATCCTTTAATAGCTCTTAAGTAGTTTATCTAGCAGTCAGCACCATCTAGAAATCACACACTAAGTAATTAAGATGATGCAAATAAGTGAATGATCACGTGCTTAATAAGAAATAAAAATAGCAATCCGCCTTTTAAGTTAGGTGACCCTCACCCGGTCACTTAGGCTAGCGGTTGTGAAACCTTAAAAAAAAAAAGAAAAAAAAACTATTGTTGTTGCTATTTAAGTGATTAATTTTGAATTGTTGAAAATATATGGATTATAGTCACTAACAAGTTTATTTACCATGTGTGTGAATAGATAATGGGCTTAATGTGATTGCATTTGAATGGAAGAAAGCAAAAAGGAGGATGAGTAAGTTAGACTTAAGCATAATAACATGATTTGGATTGGTTTGTATAGGAGGGAGCTTTATGACTGGACAATTGCGGATTTGTGTTCTTACGATATCCTTAGTATGCAAAATTAGTACCTATCGATGCAATCTTGACCGAAGAAGAGTTTACAGCCTAGAATGAGTATCTAAATGTTTTTGTTTTTCATGAGTCTTGGTAATATTTTGCTCGTAGTGCAAAAGTTTATGTGTGGGGGAATTTGATCAGTACATCTTTATGCACATTCTTCCATTGTTATACTTAGACATTCCTACAGATTGTTTGAGTGTTTTAATATTTTAATGTGTTTTCATATTTAAGTTTGTTTTTACCTTTATTTTATTTTCGCAGCTTATTTTCAGCTTTAGCGGTTATTTGACATCTGTCCACTATTTGAATCATAACTGGAGATGCAAGAATCAAATTTGAGTATTCTAATAGGTGTTGGTAAGCTAAGACAGAGACCTGCAACTTTTATGCTTGAGGAAGAGGATGATATGGAGTGTAGTAGGTCCAAATAATTCATTGAAGTCAGGACCCGAAATCTGCCGTTTGAAATATTTAGTTTTGGGTCGGTTTTTTTTTATGTTTTTCGACCCAGTTGATTAAAAGCAGAAGTGTTGATGCTTTCTTATACCTAGCAGCCGTACTTCTGTCAATGGACCTTCTTTTCACAAATTTACTTTGCTTTTTACAATTGTAATGGAGAACTAATTCCCACGGGCAAATCCTACTGCTTACGGGTTCCATCACTTTGAGGTTATTATAATACCAATTTAATTCGATTTTTGTTCAATTCTTTTCTATGAAATCATTTGCTTAATTTGATTGCTATCGTTTGCTTAATTCGATTGTGTTCATAGGATATAATTGATTAAATTTGATTGTATGCATGTTCCTAAATTTAATTGCGTGTTACCGTTTGCTTAATTCGTTAACTCGTCTTATTCTTAACCGTTTGCTTAATTTGGTAACAGGAATATAATTCGTATGATTTTGATAAGTGCTTGTCTGATTAATATAATAATCGAATAGGATTGAAGCTGCTTAGGGATTTGTGTTATAATAGTCGATGATAAGTCAGAACTCGAATCTGTAGGATTAGCCATTTTAGATTATCTGATAATCACTTTTTTTAATCACTTTTTTCTCTAATCTTATAAATCAAAACTTAAAACCCCCCATAAATCTTTTCTTTAGTTGGCTGAAATAATACAAGAATCCTTGTGAGAACGATACTCGAGTTTTCATTACCGTTCTACTGTTTTCAAAAACACTCGTTTATGATCCGCGCGCGACAGCCGTTCAAATTGGCGTCGTTGTCGGGGATTCTTGTTGATTTTAGCCAATTTTAGAATTTTAGTTTAGAGTTTTGTTAGATTTTTTTTTGTTTTTTTGTTGTTTTTTTGTGTTTGCTTGTTGGTTTTTCAAGGTTGCAGTATAGGGGTAAGCGTTTCAGCCTATCAGGTAAGTTGGAAGCTACTGTTTCGATTGCTCCGATTTTTTTCCAGAAAATCAGAAAAAAATCGACGAACAATACTCCTTTAGAATTAAATTCTAAAAGATTTTGACAATGAAAATCGCAAATTTCTTATGTTTCTATTTTATTTGATTTATTTTTTATTTTCATATTTTCAAAAAAATCTGAAATTTTTTGGAAAGACTTATTCTGATTTGATTTGATTTTTAGTTATATTTTCATAATTTTTAGATTTTATTTTATTCTTTTTTCTATTTTCCATTCTTTTTCTTAATAGAGATATTGTTGGTATTTTTCTAATTGTTGCTGCATTGCTGAAGTAGTTCTGGGTTTTCTTTTTCTTTGTTGATTTTTTCATATGAAATTTAATATGACAAATCAAAGAACTCTTAGAGAACTTGTTGCCCATGATATGAATTATAATGCTTTATGTACGAAATATCATGTTGTTATTGTACCTTTCAAATTGGAATCTGGTTTAATACACTTGTTGCCAAGGTTTAATGATCTTGCTGGTGAGGATCCGAATAAGCATCTGAAGGAATTCCAAATTGTGTTCTCTACACGTTCCGAACCTTCACTAGAGGACCTTGTCGAGTAAATGGCTATAAAAGACCTTCAGTTTCAGCAACGAACAGATTTCAGTCTTCAGGCTTTGCAGGTACTGATTGAACAGCTTACCGCTGTAGTGAATGTTGTGCAGCAAGCTCAAGAATCAAACCAACTACCCGCCCAAACAGTAGTGAATCCAAAAGAGTTATTGTCTGATTTAGTTGATGATATTTATCCTGAGTTGTTATCTGATTTTCCGTCTTTATTAGATTATGACGATACTTACTCTTGTGATTTATGTACTGGCACTAACGATTGCTCTGTTTGTGCTGAGATTAATGCTGCCTTGCAGGGTGATACTTTTCATGATATTGTTTATGCAGCTGAAACTCTTGATATCCCGGCATCCCCGACCCTGCCTTCCATTAAATAACCTCATTCCTTAGAGCTTAAACCACTTCTTGACAATCTAAAATATTCCTATTTAAAGGAATGAAAAGTTACTTATTATAATTTCTTCTAACCTTGATTTTGATCAAGATAATAAACTTTTGCAGGTTTTCAAGAAACATAAGAAGGGAATTGGATGGACCTCGATGGAACATGGAACAAAATTAGGGAGGGAGCTCCCTAAATCCTTTGATTCTTGATGTTGTGGAAAATGATATCACATTTACGTGCTCATTCGACACTTTTATTTATCAAAGATTCTTTTTTGATACTGGAATAAAAAGCGAAGGCCCTAATAATAATTTCAAGTTCAATGGATGCTACCCAAAGCTATTGTATGACGTCCCCACTTTGGAAGAGGAGTATGCAGAAGATCTCTCTTTAGGAAAGGCTGCTTATGTGAACACCTATCCACCTTGACTACTCGGGTGTGTTGTTTCCTTTCTCTCACTCTTATTTTATATTTATGCTCTTTCATTGAGGACAATGTATATTTTCACTGTGGGGGAGGTGTTGTGGTGAAATTTGGATGTCAAGCTATTGATTAACTTGAATCTTAATTCATTTACAACCGGTCTTTGATTTATCCGAAGGAAAGGTTAAAGAAAGGGGAAAATCTATTTTGCATTGTAAACACAACGCGGGGAGAGATCTAAAGTTCGAGGGTTGGTTAAGTTTAGGGAAGGTATTAGCATCCTAAACCTCTGTAGTACTCTACAGGAACCTCTTATTTTAAATGTTGTTATTGCTATGTTATCTGCTTAAGGTCAGGCTAAGGGTTAAGGGTGGAGAGAAAGACCTAAGTGGTTAGTCCTAAGTATACTCGCCAAGACTTGCATCTTATGCCTACGTATCCTGGGTAGGGGATGGAATCAGAGTATTCGTAGTTCCCCTCATAGAGGGAGATAGGGAACTTCTTGACTGTGGTCAAGGTTCTAGGGGAAAATAAGCGTTCATAGGGAAGCGCTTTATTTTGGAGTATGGCAACTCCTATTTCTACGTTAAAGCTCGATTTAAAACGGGTGTAAGTAGGTATTCCACAATGGGAACCTTCATGGAGTTCGGCGACTCCTAATCCTAAGGCTAGGATATAATGGTTGGAATGTCCACAACGGGACGCCTAAGTATGAGTACGACAACTGAAAGTCTTAAGGTTTAGGGGATAGGTAAAGGTGTTGACACGACGGTCAAATTGGGTAACTTTTCCTTCGGAGGGGAAAATCGGTAGAATAAAAAAGGTGAATAGTTGAAAATGTAAAATGAACAGCAAGTGATGATAGCAGAGATAATATTGGCATGGTTAAGTGGAAATGTTTCGATTTAGAAGTTAATTGTTTTTAATGATTTCGAGAGTTTTATGATTGAATGGGAATTACTTTGTGGAATTATGGGCTAATGTTACAAGAAGTGTTAGGCTAAAATATCCTAAATTAATAAAGGAATTAATTAATTTATCTATTTTAAAAATCTTACGTCTAAGTTAAAAATATGTTAGAAATTATTATCAATGTTTTTTTTTCTTTTGTGAGTTTTAATAAGAATTAGAAAATGATTAAAAGTTAATCTTGTATTAATGTGAAAAAGTTTTTGTTATATATATATATATATATATATATATATATATATATATATATATATATATATATATATATATATATATATATATATATATATATATATATATATATATATATATATATATATATATATATATATATATATATATATATATATATATATTATAGAAAAAGCGGGCTAATCATACATTAAAAGGATAAACTTGTTTTTTGGAGAAAATGTTTGTTTGGGTTATTTCTACCTATTATTTTATTTTATTTTATTTTATTTAAATTTAAATTTAAATCTAAAAGAAAAATATTTATCATTTAAAAAAGCTAAATTAATTTTTCTTTTTTTTATTATACCCCTTTTTTTTATAAATCAGTTTTTTTTGGTATTAAATATGTGTTTTTTCAGAAGTTGTTTCTGTGGCAAGAGGGAATCCAGTTTTGTTTGGGTTGTTTCTGTGGTATTAAATCAGTTGTTTCAGAAGTTTTTTTTGGTATTAAATATAGTGTTAGTATTTTACATTAATAATAATTAAAAATTACAGAACAATGCAGAAAATAAATAAACAAAATAAAAAAACTTAAAAAACTTAAATAAAACAAAACAAAAAAAGTGGGTTGGGCCGGTGGTGATGAGCCCACCGGACTCAACCCGGTCCAGCCACCCACGGGCAAGAGGGGAAGGGGTTTCAGTTTGGAACCCTAAATTCCCAAAGGGAAAATCCGCGGCGCTATCCTCCTCAGATTCTTCTTTCTCTCTTTCGCGATTCTCGCCTTCTTTCTCTTCTCGATCTCCTTCGCTCTCAACCTTTCCTCAGATTCTTCATTTATTCCTGTAACAGACAAAACAACGAGATAACGATTAATGGAATGGGAAAATCACCTAAATGGAGGCGATAGGCTCGATTTAGTGGAGGTGGAGACAAATTGAGGGTTTCGACGGTGGTTTGCGATTCTGGCAAGGTGGGAATGGCGGCGATGACGGCCAGATCAAGGTTTCTACGAAGATAAGTTTCTTCGCCCTTCTTTTTTGTTTTAGTTTCGAAGTTGTTTCTGTGGATTTTGAATCAATGTCTCAATCTCTGTCTTCTCCCCTCTTTTTTATAGCTCTTTCTGCATTGAAGATTTTGAACCATCTTTATTTGTTGAGAAAACATGTTTTAAATTGTTTTGGAAAGAAATTAAAAGTGTTGAATGACATGTTTTCAGCTTGCTTTGGAAAGAAAAGAAGCCTGTTTTGGATATGATTTCAATGCGATAAAGTCATTTCCTTCATATATGTGTGAACATGTGACTCATTCTCTTTAAATCTCTGATTTTTGAATTGAATACATTGTTGGCCTTTGTGATTTTATGATAAATGCCTTTCCATATTGGCGTGTTTGATTTTGTGGTTCATTGTAAGACATATCTGTATAACTTTTGGAAATAACCTGGGTTTGCATTGAATGTACCCGTTTTCTGTTTGGCTCTCATTAGTGTCGTCTTTATTTGTTTTTTGCAGAAATCAAGCTCTGTGAGGTACTGTTTTAGAAAGTTCAATGAACTTGTCTCCCGGTTTTGTTTAGTTTACGATTAACAGGCTGTGAATCTTTGATGATCGTTTTCAGAACAAGTTGGTAATCTTTGTTGTTTTTTTTTTGTATATGCAGGGCTGAAACCAAGGGTGATTAACTCTTGATTTGTTTAACTTTCCTGTGCAGGTGCTTTGTGGTCTCTTTAGAAGACTGCAACTTTGAGCTTAATAGATTATAAAGCTGTATGATTTAGCACAACCTTGGAGGTTAATCCTTTGTCTGTAAAGGAATTTGAGTTGTTGGGACCTTATATAGAACTTGCTCGATGATTTTTGTAGAGGTGGATTTGGGTATATTTCGACCATTTGTGGATCATATTTTTCAAGCTTCTCAGTAGCTTTCATAGCTCCTTAACTTGTGCATTCTCGTTCTTCTTTCTGCAGGAATTCAACCGACGGCAACGGCGAAGAATGTTCTGGTTCATCATGCTCAGCAACTTGGAGACAGGCTGCGCCATCCCTGTTGGCGGAGGACATTTTCTTTTCTCCGGGGAAGGTCTGAGTTGAATTCAAAACTTGCCAATTTTATGCTTATATCTATATTTCTATCCTCATTTAATCATCTTTGATTTTTGGAGTTAAATGTTCTGTTAACTTGTGCAGAATTTCTCTACAAGTTGTTGGCAACGGGCTGGATGAACCATCACCATTCAAAGAACGAATTTCGTCCTTACAAATCTTTTGATGAGCTGACATATTTTTCAATCTCTCCTATTTGAGCTTGATTCAACCTTCCCCTCCACTCAAACTCCTTTGAAAGCATGTTTGACAGGTTTGCTTAAAGAGTCTTGAATGATGTTTCCTCTCCGATGCCTCTATGTTTAAGCTTCCTCAGTCACATTCTTTTTCATGATATTATTTGATGATGGTATTGATTGTGTTGATTTTCTTTGCATAGGACTTAGTGTGCCCGATTCCTGCCTCTCATACTCTCGGTCACAATTATGGGCCTGATTTCCTTTCAACCTTATCTGACATATTTGTAAACCATTTTTGGATAAAACGAGTTGGTTTAAAATTGAATAACTTGGATTGTTTTGAACTGATGCGCTTTAATTCAATGGGATTCCTTTTGATCCTATTTGTACCTTGTAAATTTATTGTCATGAACAGGGATTAAATCTTTTGTACTTCCACTGCAACTTAACACAATGACACTTATACACAGGGTGGTGTTTCTAGGACAGCGGTGTCAAAACCATGGATGCGGCACTGCACTGGTGAGAGTTTCATTGTTGTTGCTTTTGCAGTCATACAGGATCACAGTGAAATCAAAAGCAACTAACAGGATCAGGTACTTTCTTACAATGTCTATTCATTCGTATAGATTCAATCCATACGGCATTGGTGCAGTTACGTAATATTCATTTTCTGAACTAATAACAGATTCACACAGTAACAATGCAACACTCCAGGTATGTGACAAGGCAGATTTGGGCCTCAGGCTAAACTTGTCGAGGACTAACATATCCATGGAAGAAAACTTGGTGTTGCGATGCTCTCAAGGCTTTGACATAGGATCAAACTGCGTGAAGAATTGCTCTCCTGTTTGTCAATAGTTGTTGGTTTTGTTATTCTATTTTCACTGTCAGATTAACCGGATGAGGATCTGCACTAGAACCTAAACTAAATGAATTGTGGTCATGAGCTGGGTACTATGAAGCGGTAAGTTAAAGCTTGCTGCGTTTTTGTATGTCTTTCATCGGTAACTTAATTCGGTATGGTTGAAGCTGATGTTGAAATGGTCTAATTGCTTCAGGTGTAGTACTATACTCAACATAATGAATTCTTGCTGCTTGCTGAAAAATTTCGCTTCAAACGTCATAGTTCGGTCTTCTTCTTCTGTCTATTTTATGGGTAGGTGAATATTCAAATAGATGATCAATTTCGTGGGGTACATGCTTGTAAATTGAGGTAAATGCTGGAGTTAATGTTATCGTTTGTTTCTTGCATATTCGATTGAATTCCTGTGGCCATACAAAATGTGTTTTGAGAGTCTCCCTTTCTTTTGCGAGGTTGTTGTTTCATAGAAAGAACCTTTGATGAAGCACAAATTTGCTCGATAATCCTTCCCTAAAAGAGGCATACTGCCAAGGTAGCTATGATTCGCCTTTCTCAAAGATAAAAACTGGATTACACATTGTCACCGACAACTAAATACTGTGAAGAGGTGCAAACACTTTTAAAGGCATAACACCTTTAATTTGGATTATGAGGATTCCAAGAAAATATTATAATAGCTTAAATAAACTTGCTTTTGTTTTAGCTTGAGTTTGGTATCTTTAAGAAAAGAAATCCTCAAATATTGCTTTCATAATGCATTACGTTATTGGCCTGGACATTCAAATAATAATTATCCACTTCAAATTTATAAGGAACGCAAGCCTTGAGCCCTACTTTTGATTACTTCTGGTATGAACTTGACTCGTAACTTATCCGAACTACACAAATTACAACATATTGATAACATAATACCGAAGCTCCAAACTCTTCCACTTGACCATTAATAATCCACTTCACAATATAACGTGCTTCACAAATAAAATCAAAACATTCAGCGCATTTTTGGACAGCCGTCAAAAAAACAACAACACCTAAACTTTCTTAGGGAAACCTCTGAGGAAACTTGGAAAAAAAAGATAGTGTTGATTACAAGACCACAATAATAAGGGCAAATTCTGCTGTAGGAAATTAGCACCATTTGTGGGGCATGGGGGCACACATAAAGCTTTCGTGACTTTCTTCAGCAAACCTATTTTCACAAAACAAACAGAAACTAGTTAAAACAGTTAGCTCATGCATGGATGGTTGATATGCGAATGATCAGAGAACCTAAGGGTAAAATTTGGGGTATGACAGTCGCCCCTATTTAAATGACTTCACGAGATGATTTGAGCGACGAAGGCTCGAGAAATCATGGTGAAAGGGATTTAAATATAGATAACCGAAAAGTTTGCCCTTAGATGCAGTGATATGCAATGCTATGGACAACACGACAATGCTGACGATGCCATGAATCTAATATGATGCATATGATGGAAATGATAAATGCAAAGATGCAGACAAAACGATGACACAGGGGTAGACGACGCACTGGGGAAACTGCACCGAACTGGGGAATCTAAAGTGGTAGACTAGAAAGTCCAAGCATGACTAGTTGTTCACTTTAGAAAGAAAGTAAAAAAGAGATCCTCAATGGAGATGGTACCGGCGAGACGGCCTCCACTGGAGAAGATAATCCGAGAGTAACTGCTCATCAGGTCCAGGCACGACCGACTGACACCCTAGGATGAAGAGGTAGCTCAGGATCCACACGGTGGTAGGACCAAGTACAAAGAATGTTGGAGCACTGATCAAAGAATAACATTCAAGCTTTTGAAAACTCTTGAGCGAAGAGATCAAACGGGATCTTTGATGGAAATGGCACCGGCGAGACGGCCTCCAATGGGAAAAAGCAATAAGATAAAGGCTCAACAGGTTCAGGCATGACCGACTAACATTCTAAAGTGATGGACCAACAGGTTCAGGCATGACCAGTTGACAATTTAGAAACTAGATCCTCAATGAAGAAAGCGCAGGCGAGCTGGCCTCCACTGGGGAATATCTGAGAGTACGGCTTATCAGGTTCAGGCATGACCGGATGATACTCTAAGATAAAGAGTAAGCTTCCATGATCAACATAAGATTTAGCTTCTTCTTTAACTAAATGATCCATTTAGAAAGGGTTAATAAACTTCTTCACGCTTCAAGGTCTGCTGCTCTCTGAAACGATTCAGTTTCTTCTTTTACTAAAGGGTAAAAATTTCCTCCCCCATACTTCAAGGCTTGTATTCCATGAACGGGTCTTAGTCTCTTCTTTTACTTGAAAAGGGTAAAAATTGTCCACAGCGGGACGTCCAAAAATGAGTACGGCGCCTCAACGTCTTAAGGTTTAAGAAGTGATATGTCCACGGCGGGACGCCCAAGACTGAGTACGGCGACTCAACGCCTGAAGATGTATGGTAATGATATGTCCACGGCGGGACGCCCAAGAATGAGTACGGCGACTCAACGTCTTAAGGTTACTTGTTGCTAGTCATAGTGAAGATAGGGTATATTTCTCAGGCGAGAACTGTTGCAAATCTTTGTTGTAATAGGGATCTTCTTGAAAGATAGTGCAAAATAAATGCACGTCAAGGTAGGTTCGGCGACCGACAAAGACCGAAGTTCAATCTAGAATCGAGCTAGGAAGAAATTATCAAACGAGACTCCATTGAGGGTATGAACTCAAATGGGAACTATCTATTCCTGGTGCGGAAGAGATAACTGAAATAACCATCATCCACGAGGGTTGAACTTTGTGGGGAGACTGAACATGGTAAGTATTTTATGTTTAGGGTTGACGATCTACTTGGAGAGAACAGACAAACCCAGTTACTTGGCAGTAACCACAGCCAAAGTAACGACAAAAGCTAACGAGGATATAAAAAATGCGGATGCTAAAGCGTGTGTCAATGCGTATGCAAATGCAAAAATGCGAATGGGTAAGCAAAATGTTCATGCTCATGCTCATGCACATGCTGACAAAACAGACGGGCGAAGGAGGAAACAGGAGATGAAATAAACATCTCAACGGGGATACCCGGCGACCTCTGCAATAGTACAGTCCATCAAGGGATAGGAAAGTTGATGGCGGAACTAAATCTTGCTTCAAAGTTCCAAATTCTCTGGGGAGAACAACATTCCACATGGGGACAAGATAACATGACTTCACTGGAGGGTTGCCATCATGGATCTAAAGTTCTGATCAAAGAAAACTTGTTCACTGGGAGTGTCATCTTAGGAGTAAAGACTTCCGGGGATAAAATAAATATCCGCTTCGTCGGGGGAAGTGTGGGGCTAAGAAGCTTCATGGAGAAAGTAATAGCTTCCTGGAGAAGTGCATCAGCTTCCCTGGGGAACGTATCTCAACTTCTTGGGGACTGTTCTGAGGCAATGGTTTAAAAGTGCTTTTGCAACGACGAAACTTACCGGGAAAAGGAAGATATCCTTCAGAGATTTCCACAAGTCAAAACAACTTTATATGTTCCAAAAGCGTCTTCAAAAATAGTTTTAAGTTTAGAAAACTCTTCACTTTCGAAATTATTATCAACAAATAGCAGTTTGTATAACAAAAATGAAAACAGAGATAGTATAATTTGAATTGCAAAGGGTTTTAATTTATTGAAGAATGGTAGCTTGCTAAGGGCAAAGCTCCATGGAAAATTACAGTTGAAATTGGCAAGTAGGGAAAGGCTACATTGAATCCAATGACAGCTACTGACCCTAATAACTGAGACTTCTTTGATGCTCGATGTCATCTGATGCAGTGAAATGCCTTTGTCCCTAACTTTTGCCTGGATCGCCCTTTCGGGTTTTCAATCCACCGAGACACTCATTTTTCCTAAGCCGCCCTTTCAGGTTTTCACCTTAGCGAGCTATGTATTTTTTTATACTTTTATCCCTTATTTTTGCTTGGATCTCCTTCCTAGGTTATGATCCACCAGGATACCCATTGTTGCCTAAGTCGCCTTTTCAGGTTTTCGACTTAGCGGGTTATTTTAGGCATAATATTTTCTGACTGCATCAGAGTTCATGGGATGTGCAAGCTCTTCACTGTAACACCCGCTTCTATACCCCAAATAAATGCATATAAAACAATTAAGCACATACAAATTATCAGAGTAAAAAGGTTTTATAATAAGGTATAAAATAAGAATGCCACAATTTCACCAACGAAACTCTTTAACATTTTGCTCCATAAAATATGTAACAATTTCGTAGTTTTAGAATTCACATTTCAACATTTAATTTGAGCGGAAGATAACATCATTTGGTCAGTTCCAAAATATTAATTCAAATGCACATAAGTCATCCAGATTAATGCATCATATCAGTTAGATTACAAAACCACATCAGCTGATACATCGCAATGTATCACAAAAGAATGACTATACTAGTCTAACTACCCGGTGTTACATATCAGAGCAGCCGACTCAAAAGAATGAAGACTAAATTCACAAAAGGACTCCAGCATCCTAATCTGCAATGCCTCATAGAGCATTATAAAACAGCAGAAGGGTGAGAAATATAACCATAATAATCAAAGCATAAGATTATATATATAGGTAGTCATATAACACATATTCACATTTCTCACCACACTTCATTCTCTTAGTCATATATATTTACCACACATATATAGACAAACCTGGATATTCACAAAGCATTTCCACATTATGCATACACTTACAATTTCCACAATCTCATCATTCACACATAAGCATCTCTTCATGCATATGTCATATATCAATGTGACTCAATAACTCAATGCAACTCATGCAATGCGGTACCGACTCTCGTTATCTTTTTTCGGTTTTTACATTAAACCGGGTCCACTCTTCTAGACCGATAACCCGTTATTTTTTTTCAGTTTTTACATTAAACCGGGTCCACTCTTCTAGACCGATAACCACAAAGGCCCGTCCTCTAAGCCTTCAAACCCACTCTTCTAGGTTTGGGACAAGCCACTAGTTTCCACGAAACTAACAGACATTGCCTCTTGACTAAATGATGCATGTACAATCAGTCACAACAAATGCACTTAAGACCGACATCTTAATCTCATGCATTCAAATAATTCATCTCTTCAAGAATTACATTATGATTGCACACACAACATATTCACATAACATTCATCGATGTATTCATAATTCGATACAACATCATATTTAGCAAGCAATGCACGCATACCCATCATTATGCTCTCATGCATTCTTCATGTATTTTAACATACAATCGCACATAAACAATATGCATCCACAACACATTTTTCATAGTATGTTTATTCTTTATCTCATGCCATCTCATACAAGGTATACACATCACAATACCAATCATACAATTATAAGTTATGCACACATATCCACCATGTTCTCATGCATACTCATCACATAGTTGTATACACATCAAACATTCGCAAGTTCATTAGACAATACACATACATTCATCATTGTATTCACATGTATTTCTATTTATCACAATTAATACGCATCGCACCTCAAACTAGGATTCACACCCGTAGGCTACCCACAACACACATCATCATAATAGATCATATCTATATCACATCATAGAGGTATTGACCTCTGAGAGGCAACCAAACCATCTCCACATGAACAACACAGTAAAGGAAAAATGCTGTCACATTCGCCTACATTCGCCTGGCGAATCCTCGCAGCGAACCTTCGCCTGGCCTTCGCCTGGCGAACTCTCTCAGCGAACACTCGCTAGGCTTCGCCTGGCGAGACTTCCCAGCGATCCTAAGTCAGTAGCTACTGACTTCATTCGCCACCATTCGCCAGCACCTTCGCTGGGCGAACCCTCGCTACTCAACTTCGCCTGGCGAACCCATCAGCGAAGTCCACTGGGACTTAAATATAATTATTCGCCAACATTCGCTAGGCTTCGCCTGGCGAAGCTTCGCCTTCGCTCGCCTGGCGAGAGCCAGCGAACCTGCGCAGAACAGAACCCTATTCTGTTCCACCTCCACCATCCACCATCATCCAACTTCTCACACAACAAAATCAGTACAAACAGCATCAACACATGTTACCCAACTATTCTACGGCATTATTGCTCAGTTTCAACCGATTAAATCATCAATCTACCGATTATTCCAACTTTTGCCCTAATTGGAAAGTGATGAAAACTCTACCAAAACCCCAACCCAACATACATAACATCATACAATGATCAAATAGAAACATTTCTCACCCTTACCTCGATTAATCAGAGCTTTGATGTTGGTTCTTGATGATTTCCACTTTTCCTCTTCTTCTCTTCTCTTTCTCTCCTTTCTTCTTCTTTCCTCTTTCTTTCCAAATGTTTTCTATCTTTCTTTTCTTTTCTTTCTCTCTTATATATTTCCTTCATTTTCTTCCTCTCCAATTCCTTCTTAATTTTCTATCCATACCAATTACTAAAATTAATTCCAACATTAATAAAAACCCCACTAAATCAATTAATTACTACAATTAATTATTTAATGAAATTTGGGCTGTTACAACTCTCCCCCACTTTAGGAATTTTCGTCCTCGAAAATGTTACCTGATTCAAACAGTTCTGGATAAGACTCCTTCATCCGACTCTCAAGCTCCCAAGTGACATTTCCACCAGCCAGTCCTCCCCAAGCGACCTTCACTAAAGCAATCTCTTTACCTCGAAGCTGCTTCAATTTCCGATGCTCAATCCGCATAGGTGATGCCTCAACAGTCAGGTTATCTCTCACCTGCACATCATCTATTTGGACTACATGAGACGGATCCGCAATGTATTTCCTCAACTGAGACACATGGAATACGTCGTGAAGATTAGCAAGCGACGGTGGTAAAGCCACACGATAGGCCACTTCTCCTATCCTTTGCAAAATCTGATAAGGACCAATGAAACGCGGCGACAACTTGCGCGACTTCAGTGCCCTACCAACACCTGTCATCGGAGTGACTCAAAGAAACACATGATCTCCCTCTTGAAATTCAAGTGCCTTCCTCCTCTTGTCATAATAACTCTTCTGACGACTCTGAGTAATTCTCATCTTCTCTTGAATCATCTTGATCTTATCAGTAGTCTGTTGAACTAACTCGGGTCCAACAACAGAACTCTCTCCGGACTCGAACCAACACAATGGTGTCCTACACCTCCTACCATACAACGCCTCAAATGGTGCCATACCAATACTCGAATGGAAACTGTTGTTGTAGGTAAACTCAATCAAAGGCAAGTAGCTATCCCAAGCTCCTCCTTTTTCCAATACACAAGCTCTCAAAAGATCTTCAAGCGACTGAATCGTCCTCTCCGTCTGACCATCAGTCTGCGGATGATAAGCTGAACTCAAACGCAACTTAGTACCCAAAGCACTCTGCAGGCTTTCCCAAAATCTCGAAGTAAACCGCGGATCTCTATCCGAAACAATACTCAGCGGAATACCATGCAGGCACACAATCCTTTCAATATACAACTTAGCCAACTTCTCCAAAGGGTAATCCATACGCATAGGAATAAAGTGAGCAGATTTAGTCAACCTATCCACGATAACCCAAACAGCCTCAAAATTACTCGGCGTCCTCGGCAAACCCGATACAAAATCCATGGAGATACTATCCCATTTCCACTCAGGAATAAACAACGGCTTCATCAAACCCGATGGCTTCTGATGCTCAATCTTCGACTTCTGGCAAGTCAAACAAGAATACACAAATTCCGCAATATCCTTCTTCATACTAGGCCACCAAAATACTTTCCTCAAATCCTGATACATCTTAGTAGCACCCGGATGAATACTCAATCCGCTACGATGTCCTTCCTCAAGGATGCTCTTCTTAAGCTCAACCATGTTCGGAACACAAACTCGATCCCGACATCTCATAATACCATTCTCATCAATCCGAAAATCACCACCTTGGCCTTGGTTGATTAAAGTCAACCGATCAACTAAGCTCAAATCCGATTTCTGTCCTTCTCGAATTTCGTCCAAAATACCACTCGTAAGCTTTAACATACCCAACTTAATTCCAAAAGAATTTCTCTCACATACCAAACTCAAATCTCGAAATTGCTCGACCAATTCTAACTCTTTCACCATCAACGCCGACATATGCAATGATTTCCGACTCAATGCATCCGCTACAACATTCGCTTTACCCGGATGGTAATTCAAGCCAAAATCATAATCCTTCAAAAGTTCAAGCCATCTTCTTTGTCTCGCATTCAATTCCTTTTGATCAAAAAGATACCTCAAACTCTTGTGGTCACTAAACACTTCAAACCTCGCACCAAACAAATAATGCCTCCAAAGTTTCAACGCGAACACAACGGCGGCCAACTCTAAGTCATGCGTCGGATAATTCTTCTCATGCACTTTGAGTTGCCTCGAAGCATAAGCCACAACTTGGTTATTCTGCATCAACACACCTCCTAAACCCATCAAAGAAGCATCACAATACACAACAAATGGTTCTTCTGGATTTGGCAGAATCAAAACAGGAGCTGTCGTCAACCTTCGCTTAAGTTCTTGAAAACTCGCTTCACACTTGGCGTCCCAAACAAAGGCTTGACCTTTCCTAGTCAACTGTGTCAACGACAATGATAACTTGGCAAATCCTTCAATAAACTTCCGATAATAACCGGCTAAACCAAGAAAACTTCTGATCTCAAAAACTGACTTCGGAGTCTCCCATTGCGACACCGCTTCAACCTTCGACGGATCAACCGCAACACCACTACTAGAAATCACATGACCAAGGAAACTAACTTCCTTCAACCAAAATTCACACTTAGAAAGCTTCGCGAACAACTGCTTCTCTCTCAGCACAGATAACACAATCTTCAGATGCTCGGCATGCTCTCCTTCGCTCTTCGAATAAACCAAGATGTCGTCGATAAACACCACCACAAACTTATCCAAATAAGGATGGAAAATCCTATTCATGTACTCCATAAATACACCCGGTGCATTAGTCACACCAAATGGCATCACGGAATACTCATAGTGTCCATACCTCGTTCGGAAGGCCGTCTTCTGAATATCCTCAGCTTTCACACGGATCTGATGATACCCAGATCTCAAATCAATCTTGCTGAACACGCTTGCACCAACCAACTGATCCATCAGATCATCAATCCTTGGAAGTGGATACTTATTCTTAATAGTCACCTTGTTCAACTGTCTGTAATCCACACAGAGCCTCATAGAACCCTCTTTCTTCTTAACCAACAACACCGGTGCACCCCACGGTGACACGCTCGGACGAATAAACCTCTTTTCAAGCAAATCCTCAAGTTGACTCTTCAACTCTTTTAACTCTGAGGCCGACATACGATATGGAGCCATCGATATCGGACTAGTTCCAGGAATCAAATCTATCGAAAACTCTACTTCTCGCTCCGGCGGTAAATCCTTTATCTCGTCAGGGAATACTTCCGGAAAATCTCTAACAATGGGCAAAGCCTCAATCTCTTCACTTTCACTAGTCCTCAAAGTTGCCATGAGCATAAATACCTTAGCCCCATCTTGCACCGATTCTTTCACTTGTTTCCTCGTCATAAACAATTCCCTTTCAACATCCGAGTCGGGAAAAATAACCGTTTTGTCAAAACAGTTAATATACACACGATTGAATTTTAACCAATTCATTCCAAGAATGACATCCAGTTGATCCAAATGAAGACACACTAAATCAATCCCAAAATCTCTACCGAAAATACTCAACGGGCAATTCAAGCAAACATACGGTGTAGTTACCGAACCCATAGCAGGAGTATCAATAACCATACCGCCACCAATCACAGACAACTCAAGATTTAACCTTCTAACACAATCCAAAGAAATAAAAGAATGCGTAGCTCCGGTATCAATTATAGCGATCAAAGGTGTACCATGAATGAAGCACGTACCTCGGATCAATCGATCGTCGCTAGCAGTCTCAGATCCAGATAGAGCGAACACTTTCCCGCTCCCTTGATTCCTCTTCTGCTTATCGCACTTGGTACTGATGTGCCCTCGCTCACCACAATTATAGCAAGTAACACCCGCACCGCTTCTACACTCTAGAGCCTTGTGGCCTGGCTTGCCACACTTAAAACACTTCAGATCAACACTTTTGCACTCCGGAGCACGATGCCCCGCTTCACCACAATTATAACACCTAACCGGGGTAGAAACTCCCCCACTTGGCCTCTTGCCAAAACCAACCTTTTGTTTCCCCTTATCAGCAGGAGTCACGTAAGGTTTTCCTCTGAATTGTCCCCTTCCTTTCTTGTCACTTAGACTCTTGTAGTGGCTGGACCTAGCCCTACTGTCTTCGTCATAAATTCTGCTCTTGTTAACCAACTCAGAAAACCGTCTGATTTCCTGATATCCAATAGCTTGTCTAATCTCGGGTCTCAAACCGTTTACAAACTTGAGGCACTTAGACCTCTCAGCATTACCAGTATTATAGTGAGGACAAAATTTGATCAACTCCTCAAATTTCGCCGCATACTCAGCAACCGTCGAATTACCTTGCTTCAACTCAAGAAATTCGATCTCTTTCTTCCCCCGCACATCCTCTGGAAAATACTTCTCCAGAAAGGTTTCTCTAAACAAATCCCAAGTAATCACAATATCATCTTCCTCAAATCTTTGGCGAGTATTACCCCACCAATCTTCGGCTTCTTCTTCGAGCATATGAGTCCCAAACTGCACCTTCTGTGCATCCGAGCAATTCATAACTCGAAAAATCTTTTCCACGGCTTTCAACCAAATTTGTGCCTTGTCCGGTTCATGAGTTCCCTTGAAGACCGGAGGGTTATTCTTTTGGAATTTCCCCAAAGCACGAAATCCATCATCAGCATGATTCCTCTCATTCACATTGGCCGGAGGATTCTGCCCAATTGCCCCCGCCAATCTCGTCAATGCCTCCGCAATCGCTTCGTCGTTCCTTCCTGCAACCATCTTACTAATTCCAGCAACAGAACCACGTAAGAACAACCAATATTGATAATGCAACACACGCAAATCAATAACACACAGGGAAAAACACTCTAACAACTTGGCCGGACGGACCGACCTGCTCTGATACCACTATTGTAACACCCGCTTCTATACCCCAAATAAATGCATATAAAACAATTAAGCACATACAAATTATCAGAGTAAAAAGGTTTTATAATAAGGTATAAAATAAGAATGCCACAATTTCACCAACGAAACTCTTTAACATTTTGCTCCATAAAATATGTAACAATTTCGTAGTTTTAGAATTCACATTTCAACATTTAATTTGAGCGGAAGATAACATCATTTGGTCAGTTCCAAAATATTAATTCAAATGCACATAAGTCATCCAGATTAATGCATCATATCAGTTAGATTACAAAACCACATCAGCTGATACATCGCAATGTATCACAAAAGAATGACTATACTAGTCTAACTACCCGGTGTTACATATCAGAGCAGCCGACTCAAAAGAATGAAGACTAAATTCACAAAAGGACTCCAGCATCCTAATCTGCAATGCCTCATAGAGCATTATAAAACAGCAGAAGGGTGAGAAATATAACCATAATAATCAAAGCATAAGATTATATATATAGGTAGTCATATAACACATATTCACATTTCTCACCACACTTCATTCTCTTAGTCATATATATTTACCACACATATATAGACAAACCTGGATATTCACAAAGCATTTCCACATTATGCATACACTTACAATTTCCACAATCTCATCATTCACACATAAGCATCTCTTCATGCATATGTCATATATCAATGTGACTCAATAACTCAATGCAACTCATGCAATGCGGTACCGACTCTCGTTATCTTTTTTCGGTTTTTACATTAAACCGGGTCCACTCTTCTAGACCGATAACCCGTTATCTTTTTTCAGTTTTTACATTAAACCGGGTCCACTCTTCTAGACCGATAACCACAAAGGCCCGTCCTCTAAGCCTTCAAACCCACTCTTCTAGTTTTGGGACAAGCCACTAGTTTCCACGAAACTAACAGACATTGCCTCTTGACTAAATGATGCATGTACAATCAGTCACAACAAATGCACTTAAGACCGACATCTTAATATCATGCATTCAAATAATTCATCTCTTCAAGAATTACATTATGATTGCACACACAACATATTCACATAACATTCATCGATGTATTCATAATTCGATACAACATCATATTTAGCAAGCAATGCATGCATACCCATCATTATGCTCTCATGCATTCTTCATGTATTTTAACATACAATCGCACATAAACAATATGCATCCACAACACATTTTTCATAGTATGTTTATTCTTTATCTCATGCCATCTCATACAAGGTATACACATCACAATACCAATCATACAATTATATGTTATGCACACATATCCACCATGTTCTCATGCATACTCATCACATAGTTGTATACACATCAAACATTCGCAAGTTCATTAGACAATACACATACATTCATCATTGTATTCACATGTATTTCTATTTATCACAATTAATACGCATCGCACCTCAAACTAGGATTCACACCCGTAGGCTACCCACAACACACATCATCATAATAGATCATATCTATATCACATCATAGAGGTATTGACCTCTGAGAGGCAACCAAACCATCTCCACATGAACAACACAGTAAAGGAAAAATGCTGTCACATTCGCCTACATTCGCCTGGCGAATCCTCGCAGCGAACCTTCGCCTGGCCTTCGCCTGGCGAACTCTCTCAGCGAACACTCGCTAGGCTTCGCCTGGCGAGACTTCCCAGCGAGCCCAAGTCAGTAGCTACTGACTTCATTCGCCACCATTCGCCAGCACCTTCGCTGGGCGAACCCTCGCTACTCAACTTCGCTTGGCGAACCCATCAGCGAAGTCCACTGGGACTTAAATATAATTATTCGCCAACATTCGCTAGGCTTCGCCTGGCGAAGCTTCGCCTTCGCTCGCCTGGCGAGAGCCAGCGAACCTGCGCAGAACAGAACCCTATTCTGTTCCACCTCCACCATCCACCATCATCCAACTTCTCACACAACAAAATCAGTACAAACAGCATCAACACATGTTACCCAACTATTCTACGGCATTATTGCTCAGTTTCAACCGATTAAATCATCAATCTACCGATTATTCCAACTTTTGCCCTAATTGGAAAGTGATGAAAACTCTACCAAAACCCCAACCCAACATACATAACATCATACAATGATCAAATAGAAACATTTCTCACCCTTACCTCGATTAATCGGAGCTTTGATGTTGGTTCTTGATGATTTCCACTTTTCCTCTTCTTCTCTTCTCTTTCTCTCCTTTTTTCTTCTTTCCTCTTTCTTTCCAAATGTTTTCTATCTTTCTTTTCTTTTCTTTCTCTCTTATATATTTCCTTCATTTTCTTCCTCTCCAATTCCTTCTTAATTTTCTATCCATACCAATTACTAAAATTAATTCCAACATTAATAAAAACCCCACTAAATCAATTAATTACTACAATTAATTATTTAATGAAATTTGGGCTGTTACATTCACCATCCATAGTTGTGAGAATTAAAGATCCTCTGGAGAAGACTGTCTTCATAACAAATGGGCCTTCGTAGTTGGGCATCCACTTCCCACGCATATCTTTGTGAATTGGCAATATTTTCTTGAGTACGATCTCTCCTTGACGGAACTCACGGATTCAGAATTTCTTGTCAAAGGTTCTCTTTATCCGTTTTTGGTATAACTGAGCATGGCACATAGCTGTCATGTGTTTCTCGTCGATAAGGTTCAGCTGGTCAAATCTGTCTTGAATCCATTCGGCTTCATCAAGCTTGGTTTCCCTCAATACCCGTAAGGAAGGTAACTCAACTTCGATGGGGAGGACGGCGTCCATTCCATACACCAATGAGAAAGGGGTTGCCCCTGTTGAAGTTTGCACTGAAGTTTTGTATCCGTGCAAAGCAAATGGTAACATTTCATGCCAGTCTTTGTAATTCTTGACCATCTTTTGCAGGATTTTCTTAATGTTTTTGTTTGCGGCTTCAACAGCTCCATTCATCTTAGGACGGTAAGGAGAAGAATTGTGATGTGCAATCTTGAAACTTTCGCACAACTCCTTCATAGTCTTGTTGTTCAAATTGGTACCATTGTCTGTTATGATCCGACTTGGAATTCCATAACGGCAAATAATCTCTTTTCTGATGAAGCGGGCAACCACTTGCTTGGTCACGTTGGTGTAGGAAGCAGCTTCTACCCATTTGGTGAAGTAATCGATAGCGACTAGAATGAATCGGTTACCATTGGAAGCTTTCGGCTCAATTGCCCCAATCATGTCAATGCCCCACATTGAGAAAGGCCACGGTGAAGATAAAACATTCAACGGTGTTGGAGGTACGTGGACCTTGTCAGCATAGATTTGGCACTTATGGCATTTCCTGGCATACTGGATGCAATCAGATTCCATGGTTAACTAGTAATATCCATACCTCAGAATCTTCTTAGACATAGCATAACCGTTGGCATGAGTTCCAAATGTTCCTTCATGAATCTCTTGAAATAACATGTCTGCTTCACGTTTGTCAACACATCTAAGCAGGACCATGTCGTAGTTTCTCTTATATAGCACATCATTGTTGATGAAGAACTTGGATGCTAGTCTTCTCAGAGTTTTCCTCTCGAGATTGGTAGCATCGGCTGGATATTCTTGCTTAAGCAAGTAATTCTTAATGTCATAAAACCATGGCTTATCATCAGATTCTTCTTCCACCATTTGGCAGTAGGCAGGCTCAGTCTTGCGTTCAATTCGAATAAGAGTGGCATCATTAACGAATCTGACTTTCCACATTGAGGCTAACATGGCTAGAGCATCAGCAATATGGTTTTCAGATCTTGGAACATGTTTGAAAGTGATCCCATCAAAGTACTCAATCATTTCAACAATGTAGGCTCTGTATGGGATTAACTTCTCATGTCTGGTTTCCTATTCACCTGTAACTTGATAAATAACCAACGCTGAATCTCCACTCACTTCGAGAAGTTTGATTCTGAGGTCAATAGCTGCTTCAAGGCCAAGAATGCATGCTTCATATTCGGCGATATTGTTCGTACATTCAAAGTCTAACCTTGCTGTGAGGTATAACCACCTTCTGGATTCATCAGAACAATGCCTATGCCATGCCCACTGTAATTAGAGGAACCATCAAACATCATCTTCCACCAGAGACCTGGCTCGGGGCCTTCATCAGGACCTGACTCTTTGTAATCCTTCACCAACATAATGTCTTCGTCAGGAAAGTCAAACTTGAGAGGCTCATAGTCTTCAACTGGCTGATCTGCAAGATACTCTGATAATATACTCCCTTTGATAGCTTTCTGAGTCACATACTGGATGTCATATTCCGATAACAACATGTGCCAGCGGGCAAGTCTTCCAGACTGAGCAGGCTTTTCAAAAATGTACTTTATTGGATCCATTTTCGAGATCAACAAAGTGGTGTGACAAATCATGTATTGCCTGAGACGCCTAGCAGCCCATGTTAATGCACAACAAGTCTTCTCCAAAAGTGAATATCGGCTCTCACAATCAGTAAACTTCTTGCTCAAGTAGTAGATGGCATGTTCCTTTCGTCCAGTCTCATCGTGTTGACCCAATACACAACCCATAGACTTCTCAAGAACAATAAGGTACATGAACAGTGGTCTTCCGGGAATAGGAGGAATCAAGATAGGAGGTTCTTACAGATAACCCTTGTTCTTCTCAAATGCTTGTTGACAGTCAGAATTCCAATCAACAATCTGACCCTTGCAGAGTAATTTGAAGATCGGCTCACAAGTAGCAGTCATGTTAGAAATGAATCTAGAGATATAGTTCAGTCGCCCAAGAAAACATCTCACTTGTGTTTCTGTCTGCGGAGTTGGCATGTCCTGAATGGCTCGAACTTTATCGGGATCTACTTCAATTCCTCGTTGGCTGACGATAAAATCGAGTAGTTTTCCAGATCTAACACCAAAGGTACATTTAGCAGGATTCAATTTCAACTGGTACTTCCTCAGTCGTTCAAACAGTTTCAGCAAATGATCCAAATTTCATTTTGGGATTTGGCAATCATATCATCAACATAAACTTCGATCTCTTTATGCATCATGTCATGAAAGAGAGCGACCATAGCTCTTTGATATGTTGCCCATGCGTTCTTCAAACCGAAAAGCATAACTTTGTAGCAATAGGTTTCCAAGGAGTAATGAAAGTGGTCTTTTCTCTGTCGGCTGGATCCATCTGGATCTGATTATAACTGGAGAAACCATCCATAAAAGAGAAAATTGCAAAATTGGATGTATTATCAACAAGTGTATCAATATGCGGCAGAGGGAAATCATCTTTCGAGCTTGCTTTGTTCAAATCCTTGTAGTCTACACACACTCTGACCCTACCGTCCTTTTTGAGCACTGGAACAATGTTGGCTACCCAATCAGGATACTTCGTAACTGTAAGGAAACCTGCATCAAGTTGTTTCTTAACCTCATCTAGAATTTTCAGAGCCATGTCAGGTCTTGTTCTTCGAAGTTTCTGCTTGATAGGTGGATATTCTGGCTTAAGTGGCAGCTTGTGAACTACAATATCAGTGTCTAAACCGGGCATATCTTGATACGGCCATGCAAACACATCAGAATATTCTTCTAGAAGCTTGACCAATCTCTGCTTGACCTCAGCCCCAAGTGTTGTACCAATCTTGACCTCTTTCTTGTCTTCATCAGTGCCAAGATTAATCAAATCTACCTGCTCTTTGTATGGTTGAAGCTCAGTGTACTCATACTCAACCAATTTTGCCAGTTCAGCGGGTACTTCAAAATCTTCATCACCCTCATCTTCAGCTTGACAAATGGGTGAATCCCAGTCAGGAGCGAAAGCAGGACCGTCGGACTCAACAAGGTTTTGGATATCACTGCAATGTTTGGGCTTATTTTATTAAATGCACAAGGAAAATGCACGAGGAAAAAATGCTTTTAAAATTTTTTTTTTGTTTTTGAAAAAGTTTGCCAATTTCATTTTTAAAAAGTGAAAGCAAAAAAACGCAAGTGAAACAAATGGGATTTAACAAAACGCATTTATTAATATCATTTTAGAAAGTGAAAAGGCGGCCCTACAAATTATCCAATAGCTTCGGACGTAGCTATGGAATTTTTGAAAACAGCAAATGAAAACGTTAAATTACTTTGAAATGGGAAAATCACGGGGATCTCTATAGCTTCCCAGTTGCTCAAAGCTGCATCGCTCTTGAATACCAGGTTGCTCAGGTTTTCATCATCATCATCATCGTTGATAGCATTGACTTGGAAACCTCCGCTGACAAACACTTCTTGGACAGTCTTCGGACGCTCTTTGACAGTTGTAGAAGCATTATCATGAGTTGGTTTGTAACCCAACCCGTGGCGATTAGTCTTGGTCTTGATGTGGATCACTTCTCCCCAACCTTCAGGAATGCCCCTGTTGATTGTTGATCTGGTGCTCTTGAAAGATGCAAAGGATGGATTACTCTAGCCCACTGTTTCCTCAACTTCCAATAGGACAGCATTGGCAATCTCAAGTGCCTGGAAAGAAGTTTCTAAAGCGTCTTCATCAGCCTCAATGTAACGGAAAGAAGATAGGTTACTGACCATTAAATCCTCTTCGCCATGTATGATAACCAACTTCTCATCTACCACAAACTTCATCTTCTGATGCAGGATAGAAGTAACTGCCCCAGCGACATGGATCCAAGGTCTCCCAAGCAGACAACTGTAATTAGGATTGATGTCCATTACCTGGAAAGTGATGTTGAATACATGTGGTCCAATCAAGATCGGAAGCTCCACTTCTCCGATCACGGATCTACGAGAACCATCAAAGGCTTTGACAATCAAGGAAGTAGGCTTCATCACCGTCTTTTTATAAGCCAACTTGGCAAGAACTCTCTTGGGTAGGACATCCAGAGATAAACCGGTATCCACAAGCACCCTTGATAAGTTATCCTCCAAACATTTCACTGATATATGTAAGGCACGGTTGTGATTCTGGCCTTCTCTCGGTAACTCTTCGTCACTAAAGCTGAGAGTGTTGCAGGCAGTAATGTTGGCAATCACATTATCAAATTGTCCGGTGGTGATGTCCTGAGCGACATGAGCTTGAGCCAATAACTTCTGCAAAGCAGTTATGTGAGCAGGTGAATTCATTAACAGGGATAAAATTGAGATCTTGGAAGGAGTTTGATGAAGCTGATCAATAACTTTGTAGTCGCTCTTTTTGATGATCCTTAGAAACTCAACATCTTCCTCATTAGTAACTGCTTCCTTATCCTTGTCTTTGGCCGACACAGTAGCAGTGGTTTCTTTTGGCGGAGCCTCGTTAAATTGGGGAGTATAGATACGACCACTGCGTGTCATCCTGCTTGCTCCAGCTATATTTGTCACATTTTCAATATCAGTCTTCAATTCTTCCCTCGGAATAACTTTCCCAGATTCTTTGTCAATCATGGTCACATCGTATTTCCAGGGTACAACTTTAGGATCACTGAAATGAAATGGACTTGGTTTCTGAATAATTACCGGCTTCGGCTGATTCAATGTAGGAGTACTTGGCTTATTGAACACAGGCTTTGCAGAACTTGATCTTGGCAAATTGAACACTGGAACTTTAACATTTGGCTCTGGCAAGTTGAAGATGGGTTCAATCGCAGCAACTTCATCCTTCTTCACCTTATTAACCACTTGTAAGAACCCATCATTGATCAGTTTCTGAATATCATTTTGAACCCACAAACAACCCTTGATACTGGCATCACAACTTGTACAAACAGTATGAGAAGTAGATACTAAACCGACTTCAAACAACTTAGAATGGAAAACCCGAAGAGGAGTCCTGATTTGAGCAACATCAAGGATAAAACTTTCATCAGATGAACCATCAATAGCATTAACAGCCCCATGGTTTGGCAGAGGGTTCTTCTTGACATTCGGTTGAGGATCATCAAAAGACAGGATCTTCTTTTCCATTAACTCTCTGACAAGATGCTTAAGAGCGTAACAACCTTCTAGATCATGACCTGGCGCACCCTCATGAAATAAACAATGAGCGGCGGCGTTGTAAAGCTGGTAGCGGATTGGGAGGCGGACCCAAAGCTCTGGTAGTAATCAAACCTTGTTGTACTAGTGAGGGGTACAACTCGGTGTAAGTCATTGGAATGGGAGGACACTGCTTGTATCGTCTCTTATTGGGATCATTCTGACGAGGAGCCTGATTCTTTGGTTGTTGATAGGCAGGAGCGTTGGGCGCTCGTTGATAGTTGGCAGGAGCTTGTGCAGGCTGATAACCAGGAGGTTGTTGATATACTGGAGGCGGATAAATAGGAGCCGGTTGCACAGGCTGATACGCAGGCATCTGCTGGTTGAATGCGGGAGTAACAGCGGCCACATAAGGTTGTTGAGCATACTGCACAGGATAACCTTGTTGTTGAACATAATAAGGCTGATTTCTCCGTCTGCCTGCAGATACAACATTAGTTTCACCCTTTTTCTTCTTCTGAGAACTGAACGAAGGTTTCTTGGCTTGATCTTTGGAGCTACCAACAGCACTTGACATCTTACCACTTTTCAGACCCAATTCCACTTTTACACCAACAACAACAATGTCAGAAAAATTAGAAGTTACACTACCGACCATTCTCTCGTAGAATTCTGGACGCACTATGTCAACAAACCAATCGGCTAATTCCTTCTCGGTCAGAGGAGGTTCCACTTGTGAAGCAATCTCTCTCCACCTCTGAGCATACTGTTTGAATGATTCTGAATTCTTCTGGGACATACTAAGCAGTTGTCTTCGATCAGGAGCCAGATCCATGTTATACTTGTAGTGTTTAATGAAAGCATCAGACAGATCTTGAAAGCATTTGATACGGGACTGATCCAAAGTTAGGTACCATTTTGAGGTAGCACCTTTCAGACTATCCTGGAAACAATGTATCATTAACTTGTCGTTCTCAACGTGAGCTGCCATTTTACGATAGTACATTATCAAGTGACTTTTCGGACAAGTAGCACCTTCATATAGGTCAAAGCTCGGAGTTTTGAACTTTTGGGGAATAACCAATCCAGATACCAAGCAGACATCTCTGGCAGCAGCACCAAAGATTTGGTCACCTTCCATCATTCTCAGCCTTTTATCAATGATTTCAACATTCTCGCGCAACTTCTCATGTCGCTCATCTTCGTCATCCTTCATGTTAAGAATATCATAAACCGGCTCATTAAAGTAAGGTTGCACGCGAGTATGAACATCAGCTGGTGTAAAGGTCAGAATCACTTGAGGAGCTTCAGAAACTAAGGGAATAGCTTGAGGAACCGATTGAGCAATAGAAACCACAGGAGGAGGAGACACAAAACCAAATGGAAGACCATAAGGAGGTACACTCGCAGTAGGAACAGGAGGTTGAGGATCCACAACAGTATTAGTAATCTCGGACACGACAGTAGGCTGAGTATCCATCCTCGCGTTAATGACCTGAAGCATCTCCATTATCTGCCCAACACTTCCACGAAGGTCTTCGAGTTCGTTGCTAACACGGTCAAGTTCTTGATTCTGTTCCGCCATCTTTTTCCGAGCTCGAGCTCTGTTGTTGTATTGATGCAGAGGACTCAGGATGACAGAACTGGAAGCGAGAGAACGAAGGATGAGAAACCGGAGGAAAAAATGCAAATGCAAAAATATGATGCAATGCAATGCCTTGGTTTCAAGGATTTCGACGGTCGATTGCAAAAGTTTTCGAGGAAATCTTGAAAAAGTTTTAGATTTTGAAATGTAGAATTTTCTTTGAATTTGCATAAGGACAGTTGAATTCCTTGAAACTAGGAATGTTATGATGCTGGATGCAATGCACAAGCACACAAAGCAAACAAAGGTCCTAGGTTAGAGGAACATGAGTGGAGCCAAGGTCTACCCATCCCAAAAGGTAAGTGCTAGAGGTTAATTGTACCTGCAGAACAAGGGTTCTAAAAAGGTCCCCAAAGTCATTAGCCCATCCTTCAGATACTATAAACTTCCCAACTAACTCGGGGGTTAATAATATTCTCAAGAGAACTTCTTTTGAGTGTAGTATCACGTAGCACTATTTCGGGACTACTCCCTCATAGTCTCGCACTACGTCCTAATAAAGGCCAAAGTGGGGTTAAAGGTAACTACGGTCCTCAATATCATGGACTCCAATCAAAAATAGTAAAAGTTTTCACGACTATACTCGT
The DNA here is from genome assembly GCA_963859935.3 of Lathyrus sativus. NCBI lineage: Eukaryota > Viridiplantae > Streptophyta > Magnoliopsida > Fabales > Fabaceae > Lathyrus > Lathyrus sativus. The sequence continues at coordinate 173,834,379 of OZ012737.1, forward strand.
TCAACCGAACCATTTTTTGAAAGGGTCTCAACTGAGCGGTGATTCTCGAGTCAGCTTGGTCGGGACTCACTCCCTATAAGCCTCGTCGAATATATCACCTTCCTATAATAATTGCACTCAAGTCCAGGTGTAGGACTTTGTCTCACCACTCAAGGATCATCCCAAAAGCAATAGACAGATAAGCAAATAAGCAAACAAATATAATAAACAAGCTAGGGGAACCCTCCTGAGACACTGTCCCCAGTGAAGTCGCCATTTTATGTTGCGGTAAAATTTGGATGTCAAGCTATTGATTAACTTGAATCTTAATTCATTTACAACTGGTCTTTGATTTATCCGAAGGAAAGGTTAAAGAAAGGGGAAAACCTATTTTGCATTGTAAACACAACGCAGGGAGAGATCTAAAGTTCGGGGGTTGGTTAAGTTTAGGGAAGGTATTAGCATCCTAAACCTCTGTAGTACTCTACAGGAACCTCTTATTTTAAATGTTGTTATTGCTATGTTATCTGCTTAAGGTTATGCTAAGGGTTAAGGGTGGAGAGAAAGACCTAAGGGGTTAGTCCTAAGTATACTCGCCAAGACTCGCATCTTGTGCCTACGTATCCTGGGTAGGGGATGGAATCAGAGTATTCGTAGTTCCCCTCATAGAGGGAGATAGGGAACTTCTTGACGTGGTTAAGGTTCCAGGGGAAAATAAGCGTTCATAGGGAAGCACTTTATTTTGGAGTATGGCAACTCTTATTTCTACGTTAAAGCTCAATTTAAAAAGGGTGTAAGTAGGTATTCCACAATGGGAACCTTCATGGAGTGCGGCGACTCCTAATCCTAAGGCTAGGATAGAATGGTTGGAATGTCCACGGCGGGACGCCTAAGTATGAGTACGGTAACTCAAAGTCTTAAGGTTTAGGGGATAGGTAAAGGTGTTGACACGACGATCAAATTGGGTAACTTTTCCTTCGGAGGGGAAAATCAGTAGAATAAAAAAGGTGAATAGTTGAAAATGTAAAATGAACAGCAAGTGATGATAGCAGAGATAATATTGGCATGGTTAAGTGGAAATGTTTCGATTTAGAAGTTAATTGTTTTTAATGATTTCGAGAGTTTTATGATTGAAAGAGAATTACTTTGAGGAATTATGGGCTAATGTTACAAGAAGTGTTAGGCTAAAATATCCTAAATTAATAAAGGAATTAATTAATTTATCTATTTTGAAAATCTTACGTCTAAGTTAAAAATATGTTAGAAATTATTATCAATGTTTTTTTTTCTTTTGTGAGTTTTAATAAGAATTAGAAAATGATTAAAAGTAAATCTTGTATTAATGTGAAAAAGTTTTTGTTTTATTATATATATATATATATATATATATATATATATATATATATATATATATATATATATATATATATATATATATATATATATATATATATATATATATATATATATTATAGAAAAAGCGGGCTAATCATAAATTAAAAGGATAAACTTGTTTTTTGGAGAAAATGTTTGTTTGGGTTATTTCTACCTATTATTTTTTTTAATTAAAATTTAAATTTAAATCTAAAAGAAAAATATTTATCATTTAAAAAAGCTAAATTAATTTTTATTTTTTTTTATTATAACCCTTTTTTTTATAAATCAGTTTTTTTTTGTATTAAATATGTGTTTTTTCAGATTTTTAATAAATTAGTTAGTAGTTAGTTGGGTTAGTGTTAGTATTTTCCATTAATAATAATTAAAAATTACAGAACAATGCAGAAAATAAATAAACAAAATAAAAAAACTTAAAAAACTTAAATAAAACAAAACAAATAAAGTGGGTTGGGCCGGTGGTGATGAGCCCACCGAACTCAACCCGGTTCAGCCACCCACGAGCAAGAGGGGAAGGGGTTTCAGTTTGGAACCCTAAATTCCCAAAGGGAAAATCCGCGGCGCTATCCTCCTCAGATTCTTCTTTCTCTCTTTCGTGATTCTCACCTTCTTTCTCTTTTCGATCTCCTTCGCTCTCAACCTTTACTCACATTCTTCATTTCTTCCTGTAACAGAAAAAACAACGAGATAACGATTAATGGAACGGGAAAATCACCTAAATGGAGGCGATAGGCTCGACTTAGTGGAGGTGGAGACAAATTGAGGGTTTTGACGGTGGTTTGCGATTCTGGCGAGGTGGGAATGGCGGCGATGACGGCCAGATCGAGGTTTCTGCGAAGATAAGTTTCTTCGCCCTTCTTTTTCGTTTTAGTTTCGAAGTTGTTTTTGTGGATTTTGAATCAATGTCCTAATCTCTGTCTTCTCCCCTCTTTTTTATAGCTCTTTCTGCATTGAAGATTTTGAACCACCTTTATTTGTTGAGAAAACATGTTTTAAATTGTTTTGGAAAGAAATTAATAGTGTTGAATGACATGTTTTCAGCTTGCTTTGGAAAGAAAAGAAGCCTGTTTTGGATATGATTTCAATGCGATAAAGTCATTTCCTTCATATATGTCTGAACATGTGACTCATTCTCTTTAAATCTCTGATTTTTGAATTGAATACATTGCTGGCCTTTGTGATTTTATGATAAATGCCTTTCCATATTGGCGTGTTTGATTTTGTGGTTCATTGTAAGACATATCTGTATAACTTTTGGAAATAACCTGGGTTTGCATTGAATGTACCCGTTTTCTGTTTGGCTCTCATTAGTGTCGTCTTTATTTGTTTTTTACAGAAATCAAGCTCTGTGAGGTACTGTTTTAGAAAGTTCAATGAACTCGTCTCCCAGTTTTGTTCAGTTTACGGTTAACAGGCTGTGAATCTTTGATGATCGTTTTCAGAACAAGTTGGTAATCTTTGTTGTTTTTTTTTTGTATATGCAGGGCTGAAACCAAGGGTGATTAACTCTTGATTTGTTTAACTTTCCTGTGTAGGTGCTTTGTGGTCTCTTTAGAAGACTGCAGCTTTGAGCTTAATAGATTATGAAGCTGTATGATTTAGCACAACCTTGGAGGTTCAATCCTTTGTCTGTAAAGGAATTTGAGTTGTTGGGGCCTTATATAGAACTTGCTCGATGATTTTTGTAGAGGTGGATTTGGGTATATTTCGACCATTTGTGGATCATATTTTTCAAGCTTCTCAGTAGCTTTCATAGCTCCTTAACTTGTGCATTCTCGTTCTTCTTTCTGCAGGAATTCAACCGACAGCAACGGCGAAGAATGTTCTGGTTCATCATGCTCAACAACTTGGAGACAGGCTGCGCCATCCCTGTTGGTGGAGGACATTTTCTTTTCTCCGGGGAAGGTCTGAGTTGAATTCAAAACTTGCCAATTTTATGCTTATATCTATATTTCTATCCTCATTTAATCATCTTTGATTTTTGGAGTTAAATGTTCTGTTAACTTGTGCAGAATTTCTCTACAAGTTGTTGGCAACGGGCTGGATGAACCATCACCATTCAAAGAACGAATTTCGTCCTTACAAATCTTTTGATGAGCTGACATATTTTTCAATCTCTCCTATTTGAGCTTGATTCAACCTTCCCCTCCACTCAAACTCCTTTGAAAGCATGTTTGACAGGTTTGCTTAAAGAGTCTTGAATGATGTTTCCTCTCCGATGCCTCTATGTTTAAGCTTCCTCAGTCACATTCTTTTTCATGATATTGTTTGATGATGGTATTGATTGTGTTGATTTTCTTTGCATAGGACTTAGTGTGCCCGATTCCTGCCTCTCATACTCTCGGTCACAATTATGGGCCTGATTTCCTTTCAACCTTATCTGACATATTTGTAAACCATTTTTGGATAAAACGAGTTGGTTTAAAATTGAATAACTGGGATTGTTTTGAACTGATGCGCTTTAATTCAATGGGATTCCTTTTGATCCTATTTGTATCTTGTAAATTTATTGTCATGAACAGGGATTAAATCTGTTGTACTTCCACTGCAACTTAACACAATGACACTTATACACAGGGTGGTGTTTCTAGGACAGCGGTGTCAAAACCATGGATGCGGCACTGCACTGGTGAGAGTTTCACGGTTGTTGCTTTTGCAGTCATACAGGATCACAGTGAAATCAAAAGCAACCAACAAGATCAGGTACTTTCTTACAATGTCTATTCATTCGCATAGATTCAATCCAGACGGCATTGGTGCGGTTACGTAATATTCATTTTCTGAGCTAATAACAGATTCACACAGTAACAATGCAACACTGCAGGTATGTGACAAGGCAGATTTGGGCCTCAGGCTAAACTTGTCGAGGACTAACATATCCATGGAAGAAAAACTTGGTGTTGCGATGCTCTCAAGGCTTTGACATAGGATCAAACTGCGTGAAGAATTGCTCTCCTGTTTGTCAATAGTTGTTGGTTTTGTTATTCTATTTTCACTGTCAGATTAACCGGATGAGGATCTGCACTAGAACCTAAACTAAATGAACCGTGGTCATGAGCTGGGTACTATGAAGCGGTAAGTTAAAGCTTGCTGCGTTTTTGTATGTCTTTCATCGGTAACTTAATTCGGCGTGGTTGAAGCTGATGTTGAAATGGTCTAATGGCTTCAGGTGTAGTACTATACTCAACATAATGAATTCTTGCTGCTTGCTGAAAAATTTCGCTTCAAACGTCATAGCTCGGTCTTCTTCTTCTGTCTATTTTATGGGTAGGTGAATATTCAAATAGATGATCAATTTCGTGGGGTACATGCTTGTAAATTGAGGTAAATGCTGGAGTTAATGTTATCGTTTGTTTCTTGCATATTCGATTGAATTCCTGTGGCCCTACAAAATGTGTTTTGAGAGTCTCCCTTTCTTGCCAGATTGTTGTTTCATAGAAAGAACCTTTGATGAAGCACAAATTTGCTCAACAATCCTTCCCTAAAAGAGGCATGCTGCCAACGGTACCTGTGATTCGCCTTTCTCAAAGATAAAAACTGGATTACACAGTGTCACCGACAACTAAATACTGTGAAGAGGTGCAAACACTTTTAAAGGCATAACACCTTTAATTTGGATTATGAGGATTCCAAGAAAATATTATAATAGCTTAAATAAACTTGCTTTTGTTTTAGCTTGAGTTTGGTATCTTTAAGAAAATAAATCCTCAAATATTGCTTTCATAACGCATTACGTTATTGGCCTGGACATTCAAATAATAATTATCCACTTCAAATTTATAAGGAACGTAAGCCTTGAGCCCTACTTTTGATTACTTCTGGTATGAACTTGACTCGTAACTTATCCGAACTACACAAATTACAACATATTGATAACACAATACCGAAGCTCCAAACTCTTCCACTTGGCCATTAATAATCCACTTCACAATATAATGTGCTTCACAAATAAAATCAAAACATTCAGCGCATTTTTGGACAGCCGTCAAAAAAATAACAACACCTAAACTTTCTTAGGGAAACCTCTGAGGAAACTTGGAAAAAAAAGATAGTGTTGATTACAAGACCACAATAATGAGGGAAAATTCTGCTGCAGGAAATTAGCACCATTTGCGGGGCATGGGGGCACACATAAAGCTTTCGTGACTTTCTTCAGCAAACCTATTTTCACAAAACAAACAGAAACTAGTTAAAACAGTTAGCTCATACATGGATGGTTGATATGCGAATGATCAGAGAACCTAAGGGTAAAATTTGGGGTATGACAGGAGGGAACCATTTTTTTTATTTTGTTTTGGTTTTGTTCTTAAATAAAAAATAATAATATTTTTTTTAATTTGAAACACAATGCATCTTTTGAAATTTTTGGGCTATAGATTAATTTGAGGTTAGATTGTGGAGACTTGGAAAAATTTATAAGATCGGTATCTTTTAACACCTTAAGTCTCTCGAATATGAAATTCGATTTAAATACTTGTTATGGCATAGCCTTGAGTTCTCATCCTTTAATAACTCTTAAGTAGTTTATCTAGCAGTCAGAACCATCTAGAAATCACACGCTAAGTAATTAAGCTGATGCAAATAAGTGAATGATCACGTGCTTAATAAAAAATCTAAATAGGAATCCGCCTTTTAAGTTAGGTGACCCTCACCCTGGTCACTTAGGCTAACGGTTGTAAAACCTTCAACAAAAAAAAAAAAAGAAAAAAAAACTATTGTTGTTGCTATTTAAGTGGTTAATTTTGAATCGTTGAAAATATATGGATTATAGTCACTAACAAGTTTATTTACCATGTGTGTGAATAGATAAAGGGCTTAATGTGATTGCATTAGAATGGAAGAAAGCAAAAAGGAGGATGAGTATGTTAGACTTAAGCATAATAACATGATTTGGATTGGTTTGTATCGGAGGGAGCTTTATGACTGGACAATTGCGGATTTGTGTTCTTACGATATCCTTAGTATGCAAAATTAGTACCTATCGATGCAATCTTGACCGAAGAAGAGTTTTCAGCCTAGAATGAGTATCTAAATGTTTTTGTTTTTCATGAGTCTTGGTAATATTTTGCTTGGAGTGCAAAAGTTTAAGTGTGGGGGAATTTGATCAGTACATCTGCATGCACATTCTTCCATTGTTATACTTAGACATTCCTACAAATTGTTTGACTGTTTTTAATATTTTAATGTGTTTTTACCTTTATTTTATTTCCGCAACTTATTTTCAGCTTTAGCGATTATTTGACATTTGTCCACTGTTTGAATCATAACTGGAGATTCAAGAATCAAATTTGATCATTCTAATAGGCGTTGGAAAGCTAAGACAAAGACCTACAACTTTTATGCTTGAGGAAGAGGATGATATGGAGTGTAGCAGGTCCAAATAATTCGTTGAAGTCAGGACCCGAAATCTGCCGTTTGAAATATTTTGTTTTGGGCCGGATTTTTTATGTTTTTCGACCCAGTTGGATTAAAAGCAGAAGTGTTGATGCTTTCTTATATCTAGCAGCCGTACTACTGTCAATGGACCTTCTTTTCACAAATTTACTTTGCTTTTTACAATTGTAATGGAGAACTAATTCCCACAGGCAAATCCTACTGCTTACGGGTTCCATCACTTTGAGGTTATTATAATACCAATTTAATTCGATTTTTGTTCAATTCTTTTCTATGAAATCATTTGCTTAATTTTATTGCTATCGTTTGCTTAAATCGATTGTGTTCAAAGGATATAATTGATTAAATTTGATTGTATGCATGTTCCTAAATTTAATTGTGTGTTACCATTTGCTTAATTTGTTAACTCGTCATATTCTTAAATGTTTGCTTAATTTGGTAACAGGAATATAATTCGTATGATTTTGATAAGTGCTTGTCTGATTAATATAATAATCGAATAGGATTGAAGCTGCTTAGGGATTTGTGTTATAATAGTCGATGATAAGTCGGAACCCGAATCAGTAGGATTAGCCATTTTAGATTATCTGATAATCACTTTTTTTAATCACTTTTTTCTCTTATCTTATAAATCAAAACTTAAAACCCCCCGTAAACCTTTTCTTTAGTTGTTTGAAATAATACAAGAATCCTTGTGAGAACGATACTCGAGTTGTCGTTACCGTTACTACTGTTTTCAAAAACACTCGTTTATGATCCGCGCGCGACATCCTTTAAATTGGCGTCGTTGTCGGGGATTCTTTTTTATTTTAGCCAATTTTAGAATTTTAGTTTAGAGTTTTTTTAGATTTTTTTTTTTTTTTTTTTTTTTTTTTTTTTTTTTGTGTTTGCTTGTTGGTTTTTCAAGGTTGCAGTATAGGGGTAAGTGTTTCAGCCTATCAGGTAAGTTGGAAGCTACTGTTTCGATTTGCTCCGATTTTTTTCCAGAAAATCAGAAAAAAAAATCGACGAACAATACTCTTTTAGAATTAAATTCTACAAGATTTTGACCCTGAAAATCGCAAATTTCTTATGTTTCTATTTTATTTGATTTATTTTTTATTTTCATATTTTCAAAAAAACTCTGAAATTTTTTGTAAAGGCTTATTCTGATTTGATTTGATTTTTAGTTATATTTTCATAATTTTTAGATTTTATTTTATTCTCTTTTCTATTTTTCCATTATTTTTCTTAATAGAGATATTGTTGGTATTTTTCTAATTGTTGCTGCATTGCTGAAGTAGTTCTGGGTTTTCTTTTTCTTTGTTGATTTTTTCATATGAAATTTAATATGACAAATCAAAGAACTCTTAGAGAACTTGTTGCCCATGATATGAATTATAATGCTTTATGTACGGAATATCATGTTGTTACTGTACCTTTCGAATTGGAATCTGGTTTAATACACTTGTTTCCAAGGTTTAATGATCTTGCTGGTGAGGATCCGAATAAGCATCTGAAGGAATTCCAAATTGTGTTCTCTATACCTTTCGAACCTTCACTAGAGGACCTTGTCGAGCAAATGGCTATAAAAGACCTTCAGTTTCAGCAACGAACAGATTCCAGTCTTCAGGATTTGCAGGTACTTATTGGACAGCTTGCCGCTGTAGTGAATGTCCTGCAGCAAGCTCAAGAATCAAACCAACTACCCACCCAAATAGTAGTGAATCCAAAAGAGTTATTGTCTGATTTAGTTGATGATATTTATCCTGAGTTGTTATCTGATTTTCCATCTTTATTAGATTATGACGATACTTACTCTTGTGATTTATGTACTGGCACTAACGATTGCTCTGTTTGTGCTGAGATTAATGCTGCCTTGCAGGGTGATACTTTTCATGATGTCGTTTATGCAGCTGAAATTCTTGATATCCCCGCTGCCCCGACCCTGCCTTCCGTTAAACAACCTCATTCCTTAGAGCTTAAACCACTTCTTGACAATCTAAAATATGCCTATTTAGAGAGGAATGAAAAGTTACCTATTGTAATTTCTTCTAACCTTGATTTTGATCAAGATAATAAACTTTTGCAGGTTTTGAAGAAACATAAGTAGAGAATTGGATGGACCTCGATGGAAGATGGAAGAAAATTAGGGAGGGAGCCCCCTTAATCCTTTGATTCTTGATGTTGTGGAAAATGATATCACATTTACGTGCTCATTCGACACTTTTATTTATCGAAGATTCTTTTTTGATCCTGGAATAAAAAGAGAAGGCACTAATAATAATTTCAAGTTCAATGGATGATACCCAAAGCTATTGTATGACATCCCCACTTTGGAAGAGGAGTCTGCAGAAGATCTCTCTTTAGGAAAGGCTGCTTATGTGATCACCTATCCACCTTGACTACTCGGGTGTGTTGTTTCCTTTCTCTCACTCTTATTTTATATTTATGCTCTTTCATTGCGGACAATGTATATTTTAACTGTGGGGGAGGGAACCATTTTTTTATTTTGTTTTCTTTATTTTGTTTTGGTTTTGTTCTTAAATAAAAAATAATTATTTTTTTTTTACTTTGAAACACAATGCATCTTTTGAAATTTTTGGGCTATAGATTAATTTGAGGTTAGACTGTGGAGACTTGAAAAAAATTTATAAGACCGGTCTCTTTTAACACCTTAAGTCTCTCGAATATGAAATTTGATTTAAATACTTGTTATGGCATAGCCTTGAGTTCTCATCCTTTAATAGCTCTTAAGTAGTTTATCTAGCAGCCAGAACCATCTAGAAATCACACGCTAAGTAATTAAGCTTATGCAAATAAGTGAATGATCACGTGCTTAATAAGAAATCTAAATAGGAATCTGCCTTTTAAGTTAGGTGACCCTCACCCCGGTCACTTAGGCTAACGGTTCTAAAACCTTCAAAAAAAAAGAAAAAAAAACTATTGTTGTTGCTATTTAAGTGGTTAATTTTGAATTGTTGAAAATATATGGATTATAGTCATTAACAAGTTTATTTACCATGTGTGTGAATAGATAAAGGGTTTAATGTGATTGCATTAGAATGGAAGAAAGCAAAAAAGAGGATGAGTAAGTTAGACTTAAGCATAATAACATGATTTGGATTGGTTTGTATAGGAGGGAGCTTTATGACTGGACAATTGCAGATTTGTGTTCTTACGATATCCTTAGTATGCAAAACTAGTACCTATCGATGCAATCTTGACCGAAGAAGAGTTTCCAGCCTAGAATGAGTATCTAAATGTTTTTGTTTTTCATGAGTCTTGGTAATATTTTGCTCGGAGTGTAAAAGTTTAAGTGTGGGGGAATTTGATCAGTACATATGTATGCACATTCTTCCATTGTTATACTTAGACATTCCTACAGATTGTTTGACTGTTTTTAATATTTTAATGTGTTTTCATATTTAAGTTTGTTTTTACCTTTATTTTATTTTCGCAGCTTATTTTCAGCTTTAGCGGTTATTTGACATTTGTCCACTGTTTGAATCATAAATGGAGATGCAAGAATCAAATTTGAGTGTTCTGATAGGCGTTGGAAAGCTAAGACAGAGACCTACAACTTTTATGCTTGAGGAAGAGGATGATATGGAGTGTAGCAGGTCCAAATAATTCGTTCAAGTCAGGAACCGAAATCTGCCATTTGAAATATTTAGTTTTGGGCCGGGTTTTTTATGTTTTTCGACCCAGTTGGGTTAAAAGCAGAAGTGTTGATGCTTTCTTATACCTAGCAGCCGTACTACTGTCAATGGACCTTTTATTTACAAATTTACTTTGCTTTTTTCAATTGTAATGGAGAACTAATTCCCACGGGCAAATCCTACTACTTACGGGTTCCATCACTTTGAGGTTATTATAATACCAATTTAATTCGATTTTTGTTCAATTCTTTTCTATGAAATCATTTTCTTAATTTGATTGCTATCGTTTGCTTAATTCGATTGTGTTCATAAGATATAATTGATTAAATTCGATTGTATGCATGTTCCTAAATTTAATTGCGTGTTACCGTTTGCTTAATTCGTTAACTCGTCATATTCTTAACCGTTTGCTTAATTCGGTAACAGGAATATAATTCGTATGATTTTGATAAGTGCTTGTCTGATTAATATAATAATCGAATAGGATTGAAGCTGCTTAGGTATTGGTGTTATAATAGTCGATGATAAGTCGGAACCCGAATCAGTAGGATTAGCCATTTTAGATTATCTGATAATCACTTTTTTTAATCACTTTTTTCTCTTATCTTATAAATCAAAACTTAAAACCTCCCGTAAACCTTTTCTTTATTTGGTTGAAATAATACAAGAATCCTTGTGAGAACGATACTCGAGTTGTCGTTACCGTTACTACTGTTTTCAAAAACACTCGTTTCTTATCCGCGCGCGACAGCCGATCAAATTGGCGCCGTTGCCGGAGATTCTTGTTGATTTTAGACAATTTTAGAATTTTAGTTTAGAGCTTTTTTAGATTTTTTTTTGTTTTTTTGTTTTGTTTGCTTGTGGTTTTTCAAGGTTGCAGTATAGGGGTAAGCGTTTCGGCCTATCAGGTAAGTTGGAAGCTACTGTTTTGATTTGCCCCGATTTTTTCCAGAAAATCAAAAAAAAAAAAATCAACGAACAATACTCCTTTAGAATTAAATTCTAAAAGATTTTGACCCTGAAAATCGCAAATTTCTTATGTTTCTATTTTATTTGATTTATTTTTTATTTTCATATTTTCAAAAAAATCTGAAATTTTTTGTAAAGATTTATTCTTATTTGATTTAATTTTTAGTTATATTTTCATAATTTTTAGATTTTATTTTATTCTCTTTTCTATTTTTCCATTCTTTTTGTTAATAGAGATATTGTTGGTATTTTTCTAATTGTTGCTGCATTGCTGAAGTAGTTCTGGGTTTTCTTTTTCTTTGTTGATTTTTTTCATATGAAATTTAATATGACAAATCAAAGAACTCTTAGAGAAATTGTTGCCCATGATATGAATTATAATGCTTTATGTACGGAATATCATGTTGTTACTGTACCTTTCGAATTGGAATCTGGTTTAATACACTTGTTGCCAAGGTTTAATGATCTTGCTGGTGAGGATCCGAATAAGCATCTGAAGGAATTCCAAATTGTGTTCTCTACACCTTCCGAACCTTCACTAGAGGACCTTGTCGAGCAAATGGCTATAAAAGACCTTCAGTTTCAGCAACGAACAGATTCCAGTCTTCAGGATTTGCAGGTACTGATTGGACAGCTTGCCGCTGTAGTGAATGTCCTGTAGCAAGCTAAAGAATCAAACCAACTACCCGCCCAAACAGTAGTGAATCCAAAAGAGTTATTGTCTAATTTAGTTGATGATATTTATCCTGAGTTGTTATCTGATTTTCCATCTTTATTAGATTATGACGATACTTACTCTTGTGATTTATGTATTGACACTAACGATTGCTCTATTTGTGCTGAGATTAATGTTGCCTTGCAGGGTGATACTTTTCATGATGTCGTTTATGCAGCTAAAACTCTTGATATCACGGCTGCCCCGACTCTGCCTTCCATTAAACAATCTCATTCCTTAGAGCTTAAACCACTTCTGGACAATCTAAAATATGCCTATTTAGAGAGGAATTAAGAGTTACTTAGTATAATTCCTTTTAACCTTGACTTTGATCAAGATAATAAATGTAACGCCCCGATTCTGAATTTCCCATTTTGTGAAATTTGTATATTAATATGATATGTGTGCATATTATGGTATTTTATTATTCAGAGAGTTTTGGGAATTAATTAGAGGGTGTTTTAGATAATCCTTAATTAGTTGTTATTTGAGAGAAATAGAATAGAAAGAGTATAAGTGGAAATAGAGAGAAAAGAAAAGAGATAGAAAGAAGTAGAAAGGAAAGAAGAGAAAAGAGGAGGAAGAGGAGAAAAACCTAGAACCATCAAGAATCAAGTTCTAAGCTTCGATTAATCGGGTAAGGCTGTGAAACTTTATTATTCTTTCGATGTGTATGATTATGTATGTTTCTGTTGGTTTGATTTTGGATTGGGGAGAGTTTTGCTCATTTTCCATTTTTAGGTCGAATTTGATTTAATCGGTAGAAACCGAGTTTTAACGGTTAAAAATGAGAATAAGTGGTAAAGTTTAGTCGGGGAATGTTAGACTAAGGAGGTTGGAACTGGTTTGGTGAGAATCGGTTGATTTTGGAAGGATTAGGCGATTTTGATAGTTAGGGATTTCTGAGTTCGCAGATTCGCTAGCATTCGCTAGGCGAATGGAAGCGAAGGTTCGCCAGGCGGATCCCAGCAAGTGGGTAGCGAACCAAGTCAGTAGCACAACTCTGTCTTTGCCAGTGAGTTCTCCAGGCGAAGGAGGCAGCGAGAGGCTTCGCCAGGCGAGTGTGGTAGCGAGTAGTAGCGAACACTTCCAGTAACTACTGTCTGTCTTCGCCAGCGAGTTCGCCAGGCGAGTGTGGTGGCGAGCATTCGCCAAATGCTTCGCCAGGCAAAGGTCGGCGAATGTGACAACATTTTCTTTTATTTCCTGTGCTTTCCATCCAATTGTCGATTGTTTGGTTCAATTATGTTTAATCCTTATCTGAATGGATAGTTTGTGTGTTGTTGTGATGTGATGTGTTGTGGGTAGCCGTAAGGCGTGAATCCTAGATTGTGAATCGTGGAGTGTAGAATGTGGCTGTTTGGCATGATTAACGTGAATGTGCGTAAATTGTATGTGCTGGTATGAGGTGAAAATGCATAATTATATATTTGTGAATATGTATGCATTTCAACCGTATGTTAGGTCATTTTTGCATGTGAAGCATCATGATTGCATTCTTGTGTGTCTGATCCCGCGTAGGATCTGCAAAAACCTCGTGTGCCCTTGTGGGGTGTGAGCGATGGTTTATTTTTGATCCCTAGGAGGATCTGCAGAAACGATTGTGTGCCCTTATGGGGTGTGAGCGATGGTTTATATTTGATTCCATGGAGAATCTGCAGAACGATTGTGTGCCCTTGTGGGGTGTGAGCAATCGAATTGTGTGCCCGTGTGGGGTGTGAGCAATCCTGAAACATCGTGTGCCCATGTGGGGTGTGAGCGATGGGTGAACATCGTAGGCCCGACGGGGAGTTATTTCGATAACGAGCGATGGTTCCATTTGGTTCTTCAATTGAAGCTGCTGAATGAGTCGGTACCGCATTTGCATCTGCATAGAGTCGTGAGTCGGTCTCTATGAGTTGCATCATCATCTTCATATGCTGTATTGGTGTAATGAACATAATCGTGTATGTTTATGAGAATTGTTGAAGTAAACATAGGTGTAAATGTTTATGTGGAAATGTTGTGAGTTGTGAAGCATGATTGGTGAATATGCTTAGTTGTGTAGATATACATTGCGAGGTATGTGATGAATTGTGATGAGTTGCGGTGAGAAATATGTTATGTGTATTCTATGTTGGTGTATATTGTTAGGGACCAATTGATACTAATTTATATATATTTTTATCTGTCCCTTTTACCAATTTCTTATTAAAATCACACAATTTTTATCACAATTTTTGTAAACATTTAATTTAAGTTATTTTATTTTGTTCGATTAGATATTTCACTTTTTCTCTAGTTTTTGTAGAATGTATGTCAAGAACAGAATGATCTCCAGAGCAACTCTTGAGGATAAGAGCTTGGAAAAGGAATTGATGAGAAAACACAAACAAAACAAAGCAATTATGTTTTTGACTGTTCACGCCGCGATCAACCTTCGAGCCGCGAACTGGGTGAAATCAACCACATGCAAAGTTGGTGACACATGTCATTTCTTGGGAGAAAAACCACTTTTTGTAGGGTGGCGCCCCATAGCTTATTTCTGACACTTTTCCCTTGCATGTAAGACATAATGATTCCACCCTTTAGTCTTAATAGCTCTTAGGTTTGTAGAATATCTTAGAGATTTTGGAAGATATTTTTCTTGTTCTTGGAGAGTTTTGGCATGCAAGAAGAAATTCTTGAAGAATTTTCCATGGAATCAATGAAGAGGATGAGTAGTTAAACTTATTTCTTGTCAAGCTTCAGGTAGTAGCTATCCTATATTGTTTATGTGACATTACTATCATTGCATGTAAACAAACTACATTTGATATAAGGAATTATATTTTCTCTTTACATTGAAAATTCAGAATTAAATTATTGTTGAGAAAGATAGTTTGATTCTTGACCTAAGATATTTTTCCAAGTAGAGAATAAATTGTAGAGATAGATTTATTCACTACTTTTCTATTGTGTTAAACATTCAAGATTGTTATATCAATAGTTAGATGGAGAGATCGTCTAAGGATTTATATAGTAACCATCACAATTTTATTTAGACATAAATATTATTGAGAGGACACTTGAATTTTATCATTGGAGTTTGAATGCATGCATGTGGTATTAAGAACATATAAAGAACAAAGATAGTGAAACTCAATCTTGACAAGACTTCTAAACTCTATTCTAAAATCAATTTTATTGTCTTAATTTTCTTATAAGTAAAAAAGAATACTTTAGTCATAAATAAACAATTCGAACACCTTTTGAACTTACAACAATCAAAATTATAGAACAGCGGTAGTAACACCAATCTCTGTGGATACGATATTAAAAATATTTTCCGGAAATATACTTTTCAACAAATTGGCGCCGTTGCCGGGGATTGGTGTCGATATTACATGTATTGCAATAATTCATTGTTCTAAGTTCTTGTTTTTATTTTTATTTCTATCACTCTTGTGTTTCACTTGGTTTGTTAGTTTTGTAGATTCTAGTGCATGCGAGAAAAAGCCACCGAGGAGCAATTTCAATTCGACTCCGAAATTGAAAGAACAATCCGAAGGCTTAATAGCAAGACACGAAGGAGAAAGAAACTAGCCGAAGAAAGGAACCAGAGAAAAGAAGTAACAAATTCTGCACTTGCTCAAATTGAAGAGGAAGTTGTAGAAACCGTTGAAGGGAGTATGGGTGACGACGCTCGTACCGAAATGTCCGCTAATAGTCCAAGGCGGACAGCTCAATTTGCTCGAGGCAGAAGGAATACGGAGATGAAGACCGGAATCCTTCAACTCCTTTATGCAAATCCATTCACCGGAATGGATCATGAAGATCCGTACAACCATCTCATCAAATTTTATGAGATTGCGGGTTCTACGGGAGTAGATGAAGTAGGTGAAGAAAACGTATTCAAGAGAATGTTCCCACATTCATTGGTGGGAAAAGCAAAAGAGTGGTACCTTGATCAACCAACAAGAGTGATGACGGATTAGAATTTGTTAGAAGAAAGATTTCTAGAGAGGTATTACCCTCAATCCCAATTCATGGAAGCCAAAACGGCTATTTCGGTGTTCACACAAGGAAGCAACGAGTCTCTAAACGAGGCTTGGGAAAGATTCAAATCCATGTTGAGGAAATGCAAAGGTCACGGTTTTGATGATCTCACACAAATTCACATTTTTTTCAACGGACTCCAAACATCACAAAAGACACTCTTAGACGCTACCGCAGGTGGTTGTCTTATGTCAAAGAATGCGGAGGAAGCAAAAACCATTATTGATCAAATGGCACTCAACGATCGACAAAGTCAACACGACCGTAGTCCTTCACAAAGGAAAGCGGGAGTTCTTGAGTTGAATACCAATGATGCCATACTTGCTCAAAACAAGCTACTTTCTCAACAAGTGGAGCTGCTCACTCAACAAATGTCCAAACTCCCACAACAATTCAAGGAGATTCATGGAACACAAGTTAGACATCAAGTGGCAAGTTGTGAACTTTGTCAAGGAGATCATCCAACCGAATTTTGTCCCCCGTTTCAAGAGGAAGTAAGCTATGTCAACAATCAAGGTCAACGTTACCAAAGATATCCCCCACAACACAACAACACTATTCAAAGGAACAACCAAGGCTACCAGCAATCAAGATTCAACAACCAGAATTTTCAGCAAGAAAATCCATATCAAAGTCCAAACACACAAGTCCAACAATCACAAGGCGGAAGTTTCAAATTAGAAGATACGCTTGCACAATTCATACAAGCTTCCATGGCAAGTCAAAAAAGCAATGAAGCAGCAATCAAAAACTTGGAGACTCTAGTAGGCCAACTTGCAAAACAATTGGCAGAATAACAAGCAAGTCCATCGTTCTCCGCCAACACTCAAACTAATCCAAGGGAGCATTGTAAAGCAATATTTACAAGAAGCAGTACAGTGGAGGATGATACAAATATCATAGCTGGAAACCAAGAGGAGAAAGTGTTGGAAGCTCAAAATGATGAGGAGAAACATTTATCTCAGGTCGCGCCGCGCCAGGGCTTCGCGCCGCGAACTGTACAAAAACAGAATCATGAGGGTAATGTTCAGAAAGAGTCAAAGTTGAAGAACAAAAGAGGGGAAAAAGGTGTGAGTCATGTTCCAGACCAACACTTACCTTACCCGCACGCACCATCAAGGAAGGACAATGCAAGGCACTATGCACGGTTTAGGGATATACTCAAGTAACTTCAAATTAGTATTCCATTCACCGAAGCATTAGAACAAATGGCAAAATACGCAAAGTTCTTGAAAGATAGTCTCACAAAAAATAAGAGGTATACTGAAGATGAAACAATTTTACTTGATGCACGGTGCAGCGCTATAATTCAAAAAAACATCCCAAGGAAGGAGTCTGATCCGGGCCGAGTAGTTTTACCGGTGACCATTGGAGATACGTACACTGGCAATGGTTTGGTTGATCTAGGATCCAGCATCAATCTAATTCCATTATCTATTGTCAAAAGGTTAGGGAACATTGAGATGAAGTCTACAAGAATGACTCTCCAACTAGCCGACAAGTCCACCACTTCACCATATGGAGTTGCTCAAGATATGCTAGTCAAGGTAGACAAGTTCTTCTTCCTGGTGGATTTTGTGGTAGTAGACATGGATGAGGATCGTGATCTTCCTTTAATTCTCGGAAGGCCATTCATGAAGACAACCCGGATGGTGATTGACATTGATGATGGTCTCATGAAAGTGAGAGTGCAAGATGAAGAAGTAACTTTTAATCTTTTTGAAGCCATGAAGCATCCTAAAGACAAGCACGATTCCTTCCGAATCGATGTAATCAAGGAGGAAATCATTGAAGTTGCAAATCAAGTCCATCTTTCTAGTCCCTTGGAGAGATCTCTTATAGGAGCTTATAACGTCTCAACCGAAAAGGAGGAAAAAGAAATTGCGGAAATTTTGTGTGAATTAGGGTCTTGTGGAGAGATCACCTCTCATGAAGAAAAAATTGAGGAGTTGGATGAGAAGAAGAAAGTGGAAGAATCAAAGATGGAATTGAAAATGCTACCCCCACATTTGAAGTATGTTTTATCCACCCAAGAGGAGCAGACATTGACACAAGTGCTGAAAAAGAATGAAGGGGCAATTGGATGGATGTTATCGGATTCAAAAAAATTTCAAAATCCTGACCAGTTCGCGCCGCGACCATCTTTCGCTCCGCGAAATGAGAAAAGTGTGCATTTTGTTTTTGACAATTCGTGCTGCGACCACCCTTCGAGCCGCGAACTGAAGCGAAAAAAAAACATTTTTCCCCTATCTCTTTTTACTCACTCTCCTCTCACACCAACCATCCTCAAACCCCATTTATCACTCTTTGCTTATGCAAATTGGCCTGAGGGCAGGCCATCATTTATGGGGGGGGGGGGGGGGGGGGGGAGGGGGCAGGAAGCAGTAGCCACGCTCCAGGCACGGGCCAAGATGCACAGATGGAAGATGTTTTAGGAACTGCGGGAGGTGGTGAAGATGATGAAGAAGAGTGAAGATCTTATGTGGTAGTAGTTATATTTTTTTAATGTTATTTTAGTTTTTTTTTATTTTAATTTCGTTTTTGCATTATGTGCATTGGTGGCTCTAGTTTCACCACTAGACTTGTTGTTGGATGCATTTCTATTTTGTGACTTTTAAATTGTGTGTTTTTAAAAAACCTTTGTGGTATACCCCATTTTTTTTAAAAAACTTTTTGTTTAATTGTCTCTGTGCTTGAGTGAGTTGAAAGAACCAAGAGGATTGCGATGAACAAGTTGGGAAAATTTGAGTGGTGATGATAAGAACCAGCTGTTGACAATTCAAGGTACACCTTATTTTTATTTTTAGACTTTATATGAATAATTTAATGGTGTGTTACAAATTTGTTATCATAAAATTCCTTGAGTTACATGTTTACTTTGAATCAAATTAGGACCTAACCAATTGTGAGGTAACCTTTCATTATACACTAAAATGCGGGAGACTGACAATTTCTTTTCAACTCATTCTTATCATGCTAAATCATACATTAATCTAATTGTTGAGAAAACATTTTTGAAAAGGATAGAGGCAATCTTTGTTTTTGAGAAAAACCACTTGGCCAAAGAAAGTAAAAACCTTGTGAGGAGTGATCCGTAGTAAAACCCCTTTTGAGCCTATAGTAGGATCCATCCAAAGTATAAATTTAAATACCATTGATAATATGGTAAATGGATCCTAAATTCTTTCATTTCAAGTGAACCTAAACCAAAGTTGGTCACATGTTGATTTTTGCCTATGTCTAAGTAGAGAGCTTGATTGCATCAACTATGGTCAAAATGATAAAGTTGGGGAGAAAACATAATACATCACCTTGAAAACATTAGAGCTAACAGAAAAAAAGAAAAATGAAAAGAAAAAGCTCATGGTGGTGTGTTATAAAAAAATAATAATAATAAATAAAAAAATAAAAAATAAAAATATGAAAATGAAGATTGATGAATAAAAGGAAATGCTCTCTTAGAATATGCAATCTTTAATTGAGTCATTGTGATCATGTCCTTTCTCTATAACCCGAACCATATTATAACCCTTAAATGACCTCTTGATTCTCAAAATTTTCTCATGATTTAGTGTATGTTGTGATAAACGCATGATTCGATTTGATGTTGATTTAATTGTTCGGATGAGTGTAAGAAAACCCTTATGATTATTCATCATCACTATGATATGTGTGTAGTTTTGATTCAATTTGGACATGTATTACTTGGAATTTCTTGGTATAATTTTTGTAGGCAACCATTATTTTTATTCATGTTTTGTCTAATATTGAAAGTAAGTGTATCAATAGAGTGTTGTATGCTTTTGAACCATTTGAATATCATCCTCTAACACTTGTTTCATTCCTTGCTTTCATAAATTGGTTTGCTTTAACGAATGACTTTTGTTTAGGGACAAACAAAATGATAAGTTGGGGAGAGTTGTTAGGGACCCATTGATACTAATTTTTATATATTTTTATCGGTCCCTTTTACCAATTTCTTATTAAAATCACACAATTTTTATCACAATTTTTGTAAACATTTAATTTAAGTTATTTTATTTTGTTCGATTAGATATTTCACTTTTTCTCTAGTTTTTGTAGAATGTATGTCAAGAACAGAATGATCCCCAGAGCAACTCTTGAGGATAAAAGCTTGGAAAAGGAATTGATGAGAAAACAGAAACAAAACAAAGCAATTCTGTTTTTGACTGTTCGCGCCGTGAACTGGGTGAAATTAGCCACATGCAAAGTTGGTGACACATGTCATGTCTTAGGAGAAAAACCACTTTTTGTAGGGTGGCGCCCCATAGCTTATTTATGACACTTTTCCATTGCATGTAAGACATAATGATTCCACCCTTTAGCCTTAATAGCTCTTAGGTTTGTAGAATATCTTAGAGAGATTTTGGAAGAGACTTTTCTTGTTGTTGGAGAGTTTTGGCATGCAAGAAGAAATTCTTGAAGAATTTTCCATGGAATCAATGAAGAGGATGAGTAGTTAAACTTCTTTCTTGTCAAGCTTGAGGTAGTAGCTATCCTATGTTGTTTATGTGACATTACTATCATTGCATGTAAACAAACTACATTTGACATAAGGAATTATATTTTCTCTTTACATTGAAAATTCAGAATTAAATTATTGTTGAGAAAGATAGTTTGATTCTTGACCTAAGATATTTTTCCAAGTAGAGAACAAATTGTAGAGATAGATTTATTCACTACTTTTCTATTGTGTTAAACATTCAAGATTATTATATCAATAGTTAGATGGAGAGATCGTCTAAGGATTTATATAGTAACCATCACAATTTTATTTAGACATAAATATTATTGAGAGAACACTTGAATTTTATCATTGGAGTTTGAATGCATGCATGTGGTATTAAGAACATATAAAGAACAAAGATAGTGAAACTCAATCTTGACAAGACTTCTAAACTCTATTCTAAAATCAATTTTATTGTCTTAATTTTCTTATAAGTAAAAAATAATACTTTAGTCATAAACAAACAATTCGAACACCTTTTAAACTTACAACAATCGAAATTATAGAACGCTGGTAGTAACACCAATCTCTGTGGATACTATATTAAAAATATTTGCCGGAAATATACTTTTCAACATATATAGATATATAATTATATGCATTGTTTGTTATGATAATGTTTCTCACCCTTCTGCTGTTTTATGATGCTCTATGAGGCATTGCAAAGTAGGTTTGCTGGAGGTCTTTTGTGAAGCGTGGCTTCATTCTTTTTGTTCGGTTGGCTCTGATATGTAGCACCAGGTAGTTAGGAATTATTTTGATTCTTTTGTGATACATCTGTGTATGTATCTGCTGGTGAATGTTTTGTAAACATGACTTATGACTTGAATTAAACTGTTGATGTATATAATGTTTATATGAATGAAGTGATTCAATGTTTAGATGTTTCCGCTTTTATTCTAAATATTGATATGTGGGTTTTAAGGACTAAGTTCCTTTGTTGTGATTTACTCTTTGTTGCATATCCTTATGAGCAGGTGTTGTATGTGTTTTGAATTTCTTGGATAATGTGACGTGCCTCTTTTATACCATGTGTTAATTTATACTCTGATGAAAATTTTTATTAAGTGCCTAAATGATTTAATTGGTTTATTTGGGGGTATAGAAAGGGGGTGTTACATTAAGTGGTATCAGAGCCAGTGTTGAGTCAGTTGTGTCTGTCTTGTTGTTGTGTTGGTTGAACGGTTGTTTAACCTTGTTGTTATTTTTGGGAATCATCAGAATATGGCTGGTCGTAATGACAATGTTATGGCTGCGGCTTTGGAGGCTATGGCTAAGGCGGTGCAAGGTGCACCGAATGCGAACGCTAATGATGAGTTTAGAAAGAATCAGCCGCCGGTATTCAAGGGGAGTATTGATCCGGAAGGTGCTCAGATCTGGTTGAAGGAGATTGAGAGAATCTTTAGAGTTATGGGATGTGCTGAAGGAAACAAGGTGAGACTTGGAACTCACATGTTGAGAGAAGAGGCCGACGACTGGTGGGTCGGTATGAGACAAGTTCTTGAGGTAGATGACGGAGAAATAACTTGGGATTTTTTTCGTACTGAATTCTTGAAAAAGTATTATCCTGAGAGTGTAAAGGGGAAAAAGGAAACAGAATTTCTTGAGCTGAAGCAAGGCAATATGTCCGTGGTGGACTACACGGCTAAGTTTGTGGAATTAGTTCAGTTTCATCCTCATTATGCGGCGATTACGGCGGAGTTCTCTAAGTGCATTAACTATGAGAATGGCTTATGTCCTGAGATAAAGCAAGCTGTGGGATACCAAAGAATACGAATATTTTCGGGGTTGACCGAATGTTGTAGGATTTTTGAAGAGGACAGCAGGGCTCGATCTACTCATTATAAGAGTTTGAGTGAGAAGAAAGGCAAGCAACAAGTAAGGAGTGGACCTTATGTGATTCCTGTTTATAAGGGCAAGTATAAGGGAAACTTTGACAGGAGACCCGGAGGAGGAAGTTCTGGTGCGTTCAAATGTTACAAGTGTGGCGTGATGGGCCACAAATCTTTTGAATGTGGGAAGTCTGTGGAGAAGTGTGCTAATTGTGGAAGTCTTGGACATGCCACTTCTGGTTGTAGAAGGAATGTGGTAAAGTGTTTTAATTGTGGGGAAGTTGGTCATATAAGTACCAAGTGTACCAAACCAAAGCAAGCTCAGTCGGATGGAAAAGTATTTGCATTAGCAGGTTCAGACACTACTAATGCGGATCTCTTGATTAAAGGTACATGCTTTATTAATAATATGCCTTTAGTTGCTATTATTGATACTGGAGCGACTCATTCGTTCATTTCTCTTGAGTGTGCTAAGGGTTTGGGTTTGTGCATGGTTTCTTTGAGTGGAGACATGGTTATTGGGACTCCCGCTTTGGGGTCGGTAACTACTTCTTTAGTGTGTTTTCCGTTGGAAGGTTTGGACGTGATCTTGGGTATGAACTGGTTGCAATTTAATAAAGTTCATTTTGATTGCTATCACAAGTTAGTAAGGTTTCCTTCTTTGGAAGATGATGAAGGTGAGAGTTTTCTATCCACTAAAGAGTTGAAGAAACTTTTAGCGGACGATGCTCAGTTGTTCCGATTGTTTGCATTGTTGCCTGTGGAGAGAAAAGTTGAGCTTGATGTGTTTCCAGTGGTGTGTGATTTTCTAGAAGTGTTTCTGAAGGAGATTACGGATGTGCCGCCGAAAAGAGAAGTTGAGTTTTCTATTGATCTAGTTCCCGGTACTAGACCGATTTCGATGGCACCGTATCGTATGTCAGCATCGAAATTGGTAGAACTGAAGGAGCAGTTGAATGATTTGTTGGACAAGAAGTTTGTAAGACCAAGTGTTTCTCCTTGGGGTGCGCCAGTATTGTTGGTAAAGAAGAAGGATGGGAGTATGCGGTTATGTATTGATTATCGGCAGTTGAACAAGGTGACAATTAAGAATAAGTATCCGCTTCCAAGAATCGATGATTTGATGGACCAATTAGTTTGAGCGCGTGTTTTTAGCAAGATTGATCTGAGATCGGGTTATCACCAGATTCGGGTTAAGGAGGAGGATATTCCAAAGACGGCTTTTAGGACACGGTGTGGTCATTACGAATATTCTGTAATGCCATTCAGAGTTTCTAATGCGCCGGGTGTGTTTATGGAATACATGAATCGTATTTTTCATGAGCAGTTGGATCGTTTTGTGGTTGTGTTCATCGAAGACATTTTGATTTACTCTAAGTCTCAAGAGGAGCATGAAGAGCATTTGAGGATTGTGTTACAGATTTTGAAAGAGAAGCAATTGTATGCTAAATTGTCAAAGTGTGACTTTTGGTTGTCGGAAGTGAGTTTTCTCGGGCATATTATTTCCGGTAATGGTATTAGTGTGGATCCATCCAAGATTGACGCAGTAATGCAATGGGAGACCCCTAGATCGGTTACGGAGATTCGAAGCTTTTTGGGTTTGGCAGGTTATTATCGGAGGTTTATTGAAGGATTTTCGAAGTTGGTACTTCCGTTAACGCAGTTGACTTGTAAGGGAAAGACTTTTATTTGGGATGCGGATTGTGAAAAGAGTTTCATTGAGTTAAAAAGAAGGTTGACAACAGCGTCAATCTTGATTTTGCTGAATCCTACGAAACCTTTTGTGGCTTATTGTGATGCTTCCTTGTCAGGTTTGGGTGGTGTGTTGATGCAAGATGGAAAAGTTGTGGCTTATGCTTCGAGACAATTGAGAGTGCATGAAAAGAATTACCCTACACATGATTTGGAATTAGCGGCCGTGGTGTTTGTTTTGAAAATTTGGAGGCATTATCTTTATGGTGCAAGATTTGAAGTTTTTAGTGATCACAAGAGTTTGAAGTATTTATTTGATCAAAAGGAATTGAATATGAGGCAAAGGAGGTGGTTAAAGCTTTTGAAAGACTATGATTTTTGTTTGAATTACCATCCGGGTAAGGCAAATGTGGTGGTCGATGTCTTAAGTCGGAAGTTGTTGCACATGTCTACATTGATGATGAAAGAGTGGGAACTTTTGGAGAACTTCAGAGATTTGAGTTTGGTTTGTGAAATGACGCCGAGAAGTGTGAGACTTGGTATGCTTCATATTACGAATGATTATCTTGCAACCGTATGTGAAAAGCATAAGTTGGATCTGAAGTTCGTTGATTTGATGACAAATGAGAATGAGGATTTCAAGGTTGATGATTTTGGAGTTTTGAAATTTTGTGGTTGTATTTGTATTCCCGATGATGTGGAGTTGAAAAGGATGATATTGGAGGAAGGACACCGGAGTAACTTAAGTATTCATCCGGGAGCGAATAAGATGTATCAAGATTTGAAGAAAATCTTTTGGTCGTCCGGATTGAAGAGAGATGTAGCTCAGTTTGTGTATGCATGTTTGACTTGTCAAAAGTCCAAGGTAGAACATCAAAAGCCTAGTGGATTGATGCAACCGTTGGATATTCCAGAGTGGAAATGGGATAGTATATCGATGGATTTTATTACGGGATTGCCGAATACGCAAAGAGGTCATAATGCTATTTGGGTGATTATTGATAGGCTTACTAAATCTGCTCATTTCGTTCCGATTGATATTAGTTATCCTTTGCAGAAGTTAGCTGAGATTTATGTTCGTGTGGTTGTGAAGTTGCATGGTGTTCCTAAGAGTATTGTATCGAATAGAGATCCTAGATTTACTTCAAGATTTTGGGAGAGTTTGCAAAAGGCTTTGGGTTCTAAGCTAAGATTGAGTTTGGCTTACCATCCGCAAACAGATGGTCAAACCGAGAGGACGATTCAGTCGTTGGAGGATTTGTTGCGTGCTTGTGTACTAGAGCAAGGCGGTGCTTGGGATAGTTATTTAGCATTGATTGAGTTCACCTACAATAACAGTTTTCACTCAAGTATTGGTATGGCGCCATTTGAGGCTTTGTATGGTCGGAGATGTCGAACACCTTTGTGTTGGCATGAAACTGGCGAGAAGTCGGTTGTTGGGCCGGAGATGGTACAACAAACGACAGAGAAGGTGAAGTTTATTCGGGAAAAGATGAGAGCTTCTCAAAGTAGGCAGAAGAGTTATCATGACAAGAGAAAGAAAGATCTTGAGAGTTACACCGGTTACGGGTGTGGGTCGTGCCTTGAAGTCGAAGAAGTTGACTTCTCTTTTTATTGGTCCGTATCAGATTATTGCATGAGTGGGTGTTGTTGGGTATCGTGTGGCGTTGCCTCCGAATCTTTCGAATTTGCATGATGTGTTCCATGTTTCGCAACTTCGGAAGTATGTTCCGGATCCGTCACATGTGATTCCTATGGACGAGGTTGAAGTAAGAAATAACCTTACTGTTGAAGTTTTACCGATTAGGATTTTGGATCGTGAAATTAAGGAGCTAAGAGGCAAGGATATTGCGCTTGTGAAAGTAGCATGGGGAGGTGCTGCGGAAGGCAACATGACTTGGGAATTGGAGAGTAAGATGCGAGGGTCGCATCCGAAACTATTTGGATCAGGTAATATTTTCGAGGACGAAAATTTCTAAAGTAGGGGAGAGTTGTAACGCCCCGATTCTGAATTTCCCATTTTGTTGAGTCTTTTGATTTATTTTGATTTATTATTATTTCATTTGTGAAATTTGTATATTAATATGATATGTGTGCATATTATGGTATTTTATTATTCAGAGAGTTTTGGGAATTAATTAGAGGGTGTTCTAGATAATCCTTAATTAGTTGTTATTTGAGAGAAATAGAATAGAAAGAGTATAAGTGGAAATAGAGAGAAAAGAAAAGAGATAGAAAGAAGTAGAAAGGAAAGAAGAGAAAAGAGGAGGAAGAGGAGAAAAACCTAGAACCATCAAGAATCAAGTTCTAAGCTTCGATTAATCGGGTAAGGCTGTGAAACTTTATTATTCTTTCGATGTGTATGATTATGTATGTTTCTGTTGGTTTGATTTTGGATTGGGGAGAGTTTTGCTCATTTTCCATTTTTAGGTCGAATTTGATTTAATCGGTAGAAACCGAGTTTTAATGGTTAAAAATGAGAATAAGTGGTAAAGTTTAGTCGAGGAATGTTAGACTAAGGAGGTTGGAACTGGTTTGGTGAGAATCGATTGATTTTGGAAGGATTAGGCGATTTTGATAGTTAGGGATTTCTGAGTTCGCAGATTCGCTAGCATTCGCTAGGCGAATGGAAGCGAAGGTTCGCCAGGCGGATCCCAGCAAGTGGGTAGTGAACCAAGTCAGTAGCCCAACTCTGTCTTCACCAGTGAGTTCGCCAGGTGAAGGAGGCGGCGAGAGGCTTCGCCAGGCGAGTGTGGTAGCGAGTAGTAGCGAACACTTCCAATAACTACTGTCTGTCTTCGCCAGCGAGTTCGCCAGGCGAGTGTGGTGGCGAGCATTCGCCAAATGCTTCGCCAGGCAAAGGTTGGCGAATGTGACAACATTTTCTTTTATTTCCTGTGCTTTCCATCCAATTGTCGATTGTTTGGTTCAATTATGTTTAATCCTTATCTGAATGGATAGTTTGTGTGTTGTTGTGATGTGATGTGCTGTGGGTAGCCGTAAGGCGTGAATCCTAGATTGTGAATCGTGGAGTGTAGAATGTGGCCGTTTGGCATGATTAACGTGAATGTGCGTAAATTGTATGTGCTGGTATGAGGTGAAAATGCATAATTATATATTTGTGAATATGTATGCATTTCAAGAGTATGTTAGGTCATTTTTGCATGTGAAGCATCATGATTGCATTCTTGTGTGTCTGATCCCGCGTAGGATCTGCAAAAACCTCGTGTGCCCTTGTGGGGTGTGAGCGATGGTTTATTTTTGATCCCTAGGAGGATCTGCAGAAACGATTGTGTGCCCTTATGGGGTGTGAGCGATGGTTTATATTTGATTCCATGGAGAATCTGCAGAACGATTGTGTACCCTTGTGGGGTGTGAGCAATCGAATTGTGTGCCCGTGTGGGGTGTGAGCAATCCTGAAACATCGTGTGCCCATGCGGGGTGTGAGCGATGGGTGAACATCGTAGGCCCGACGGGGAGTTATTTCGATAACGAGCGATGGTTCCATTTGGTTCTTCAATTGAAGCTGCTGAATGAGTCGGTACCGCATTTGCATCTGCATAGAGTCGTGAGTCGGTCTCTATGAGTTGCATCATCATCTTCATATGTTGTATTGGTGTAATGAACATAATCGTGTATGTTTATGCGAATTGTTGAAGTAAACATAAGTGTAATTATGTGGAAATGTTGTGAGATGTGAAGCATGATTAGTGAATATGCTTAGTTGTGTAGATATACATTGTGAGGCATGTGATGAATTGTGATGAGTTGCGGTGAGAAATATGTTATGTGTATTCTATGTTGGTGTATATAGATATATAATTATATGCATTGTTTGTTATGATAATGTTTCTTACCCTTCTGCTGTTTTATGATGCTCTATGAGGCCTTGCAGAGTAGGTTTGTTGGAGGTCTTTTGTGATGCGTGGCTTCATTCTTTTTGGTCGGTTGGCTCTGATATGTAGCACTGGGTAGTTAGGAATTGTTTTGATTCTTTTGTGATACATCTGTGTATGTATCTGCTGGTGAATGTTTTGTAAACATTACTTATGACTTGAATTAAACTGTTGATGTATATAACATTTATATGAATGAAGTGATTCAATGTTTAGATGTTTCCGCTTTTATTCTAAATATTGATATGTGGGTTTTAAGGACTAAGTTCCTTTGTTATGATTTACCCTTTGTTGCATATCCTTATGAGCAGGTGTTGTATGTGTTTTGAATTTCCTGGATAATGTGACGTGCCTCTTTTATACCATGTGTTAATTTATACTCTGATAAATTTTTTTATTAAGTGCCTAAATGATTTAATTGTTTTATTTGGGGGTATAGAAAGGGGGTGTTACAATAAACTTTTGCAGGTTTTGAAGAAACATAAGAAGGGAATTGGATGGACCTCGATGGAAGATGGAACAAAATTAGGGAGGGAGCCTCCTTAATCCTTTGATTCTTGATGTTGTGGAAAATGATATCACATTTACATGCTCATTCGACACTTTTATTTATCGAAGATTCTTTTTTGATCCTGGAATAAAGAGCGAATGCACTAATAATAATTTCAAGTTCAATGGATGCTACCCAAGGCTATTGTATGACATCCCCACTTTGGAAGAGGAGTCTGCAGAAGAACTCTCTTTAGGAAAGGTTGCTTATGTCATCACCTATCCACCTTAACTACTCGGGTGTGTTGCTTCCTTTCTCTCACTCTAATTTTATAGTTATGCTCTTTCATTGAGGACAATGTATATTTTAACTGTGGGGGAGGGAAACATTTTTTTATTTTGTTTTGGTTTTGTTCTTAAATAAAAAATAATAATTTTTTTTACTTTGAAACACAATGCATTTTTTGAAATTTTTGGGCTATAGATTAATTTGAGGTTAGATTGTAGAGACTTGGAAAAAATTTATAAGATCGGTATCTTTTAACACCTTAAGTCTCTCGAATATGAAATTCGATTTAAATACTTGTTATGACATAGCCTTGAGTTCTCATCCTTTAATAGCTCTTAAGTAGTTTATCTAGCAGTCAGCACCATCTAGAAATCACACACTAAGTAATTAAGTTGATGCCAATAAGTGAATGATCACGTGCTTAATAAGAAATCTAAATAGGAATCCGCCTTTTAAGTTAGGTGACCCTCACCCGATCACTTAGGCTAACGGTTGTGAAACCTTCAAAAAAAAAAAGAAAAAAAAACTATTGTTGTTGCTATTTAAGTGGTTAATTTTGAATTGTTGAAAATATATGGATTATAGTTACTAACAAGTTTATTTACCATGTGTGTGAATAGATAAAGGGCTTAATGTGATTGCATTAGAATGGAAGAAAGCAAAAAGGAGGATGTGTAAGTTAGACTTAAGCATAATAACATGCTTTGGATTGGTTTGTATAGGAGGGAGCTTTATGTCTGGACAATTGCGGATTTGTGTTCTTAAGATATCCTTAGTATGCAAAATTAGTACCTATCGATGCAATCTTGACCGAAGAAGAGTTTACAGCCTAGAATGAGTATCTAAATGTTTATTTTTCATGAGGCTTGATAATATTTTGCTCAGAGTGCAAAAGTTTAAGTGTGGGGGAATTTGATCAGTACATCTTTATGCACATTCTTCCATTGTTATACTTAGACATTCCTACAGATTGTTTGAGTGTTTTTAATATTTTAATGTGTTTTCATATTTAAGTTTGTTTTCAGCTATAGCGGTTATTTGACATCTGTCCACTGTTTGAATCATAACTGGAGATGCAAGAATCAAATTTGAGCGTTCTAATAGGCGTTGGAAAGCTAAGACAGAGACCTACAACTTTTATGCTTGAGGAAGAGGATGATATGGAGTGTAGCAGGTCCAAATAATTCGTTGAAGTCAGGACCCGAAATCTGTCGTTTGAAATATTTAGTTTTGGGTTGGGTTTTTTATGTTTTTCGACCCAGTTGGGTTAAAAGCAGAAGTGTTGATGCTTTCTTATACCTAGAAGCCGTACTACTGTCAATGGACCTTCTTTTCACAAATTTACTTTGCTTTTTACAATTGTAATGGAGAACTAATTCCCACGGGCAAATCCTACTGCTTACGGGTTCCATCACTTTGAGGTTATTATAATACCAATTTAATTCGATTTTTGTTCAATTCTTTTCTATGAAATCATTTGCTTAATTTGATTGCTATCGTTTGCTTACTTCGATTGTGTTCATAGGATATAATTGATTAAATTCGATTGTATGCATGTTCCTAAATTTAATTACGTGTTACCGTTTGCTTAATTCGTTAACTCGTCATATTCTTAACTGTTTGCTTAATTCGGTAACAGGAATATAATTCGTATGATTTTGATAAGCGCTTGTCTGATTAATATAATAATCGAATAGGATTGAAGCTGCTTAGGGATTGGTGTTATAATAGTCGATGATAAGTCGGAACCCGAATCAGTAGGATTAGCCATTTTAGATTATTTGATAATCACTTTTTTTAATCACTTTTTTCTCTTATCTTATAAATAAAAACTTAAAACCCCCCGTAAAACTTTTCTTTAGTTGGTTGAAATAATACAAGAATCCTTGTGAGAAAGATACTCGAGTTGCCGTTACCGTTTCTACTGTTTTCAAAAACACTCGCTTCTGATCCGCGCGCGACAGCGTATCAAATTGGCGCCGTTGTTGGGGATTCTTGTTGATTTTAGACAATTTTAGAATATTAGTTTAGAGTTTTGTTAAATTTTTTTTTGTGTTTGCTTGTTGGTTTTTCAAGGTTGCAGTATAGGGGTAAGCGTTTCAGCCTATCAGGTAAGTTGGAAGCTACTATTTCGATTTGCTCCGAACTTTTCCAGAAAATCAGAAAAAAAATCAACGAACAATACTCCTTTAGAATTAAATTCTAAAACATTTTGACCCTGAATATCGCAAATTTCTTATGTTTCTATTTTATTTGATTTATTTTTTATTTTCATATTTTCAAAAAAATCTGAAATTTTTGTGAAGATTTATTCTGATTTGATTTGATTTTTAGTTATATTTTCATAATTTTTAGATTTTATTTTATTCTCTTTTCTATTTTTCCATTATTTTTCTTAATAGAGATATTGTTGGTATTTTTCTAATTGTTGCTGCATTGCTAAAGTAGTTATGGGTTTTCTTTTTCTTTGTTGATTTTCATATGAAATTTAATATGACAAATCAAAGAACTCTTAGAGAACTTGTTGCCCATGATATGAATTATAATGCTTTATGTATGGAATATCATGTTGTTACTGTACCCTTCGAGCTGGAATCTGGTTTAATACACTTGTTGCCAAGGTTTAATGATCTTGCTGGTGAGGATCCGAATAAGCATCTGAAGGCACTACAACATTTGTTGTCTCTGGCAACACCTTTTTAGGTAACATGTAAAAATTGTTGTCTAAAATTTGTATAGGCAACGATTTATGGTTGTTGACAAAAATAAATTTGCAACCCTTGATAATCGTTACCTAAAATACTTATGGGGACGTTTTTGGAGCGTCACTCTTTTATTTTTTTGGCAACTATTGTTAATTATGCCCTTAACTATTTTTGGGGACGATTTTGGAGCGTTATTATACTATTTCTTTATCAATGTTTGATAATTGTCCCCTTAAATACTTTTGAGTACATTTTTAGATTGTTACATTAGTTCTTATAAAAAGCTACATTCCTTCAATGTTGCATAAAAATTTAGACACATCAAATTTTTGGTGCCAATTTTCCCTCCAAACGTATAAACTAAAAACAAATATTTCCCTCTAAACATTATTAAAAAAAATTTAAATATAAAAAATCATTTAATACTTAATATAATAATATACTATGCAAAAACTATATACATATCATTCCAAAAAAAAAGTTAAACATATCAACCCACTACTCCTCTTTATATCCATATTTCATAATAACATATATATAAAAAATTGAAAAAAGAAAAAAGAAAAAAAATTGAAAAGGAAAACGTGATGAGGTTCTCCTAACTTTCTTCAAACATCCCACCGCCGATCTCATCCAAAATCCGCCGTCTGCTCTCACCACCACCAAACCAGCAACCACCTCGACGAATTTCCCAAATCTTCAACAGTACGTTGACGATGACACCTTTCGTTTTGGCATCTTACCTCTTTCTCTCATTGTAACCGCTCACTGTAATCCCGCTCATCGCACCACCTTCGAGTCCATCGACATCACCGTCCTTTCTTCCAACGACGACGTATTCAATTTCATCTCTTTTACTCTTTATTATATCTGCGTTTTAATTTTATAGTTTTCAGATTGATTCTCTCAAGATCCTTTGTGCGAGCAACGTCGTTGTTTTCTCAGTTAAACCTCAATAAGGTATTTCCTTGATTTCAGTGTGGTTTGAGAAAGAAACTTCATAGTTTTATTGACTAGCTTTGTTGTTTTTGTTGTAGAAAAGGAAGTTGTGTTGAAATTGAAGTCACTTCTGACTAAGGAGAAGCTTTTGGTTCTGTTGCTGCTAGAACCAAGTTGAAAGGTCTTTAGGTAATGAAATTCAGTCCTTGTTCACCTTCATTTCTGAATCTAGAGTCTAAATTGTTAACATCATTATTAGATATGGTGTCGACGTGGTGTTTTCGATTTCCGTATTCTACAGTTTATACATATTACATATAGTCTATTTGTTGGAAATAATTTATGACATTGTAGAGAATACAATAAAAACATGAATGCTTCATTCATTTTAGCTTATATATATTGGGAGAAATATATGGATTTGGGGTAAATTTTACTCAGACTAAACTGTGATACTAGGATAATTTTAATTTTGTTTTTACTCAACTGTTTTTGGATTAGAATCAAAAGGTGTTAAGTTGTTTCCGCCGCCGATTCACGGACATGTTTTCTGTAAATTGGCTGCAAAATAGGTGTCTATGTTGGTGGCAAGTCGAAATAGTATCTTACATACCTTCAAGTAAGAAATTGAAATAGTATCCTACATAAAATAGGCTGTGAATGTAACAGAGTTTCTTATGTTCAGTTTTCTGACAAACTTACATACACTAAGAAATTGAAATAGTATCCTACATAAAATAGGCTGTGAAAGTAACAGAGTTTCTTATGTTTAGTTTTCTGATAAACTTACATACACGGATAAGAATTCTGCTGAGATTTGTAATGGAGGAACATCTTCTGTAGATAACCAATGCCAGAAAGAATTAGTAGCAACAGTCGTGGAGGCAGATAATAAATGTGATCACCCAACTGGACCACCTATTGAATCATTTGCTTGTAATCAAGAAGTGCCTGCAAGAAGTACAGACAATATGATTGAAGATGATTTTCAGGATAATCATTCAGAAAAGTCCATGGCTGTGTCTCGTAGGAGACCTAGGAAGGTGCGTATGATGACTGACTTGTTGCGTGAAAATGCTGAATCAAAGACAGAAAAAACTTCCATACAAGAATCCCCAATCTATGGCACTTCCAATAATTCTGCAGCTTCACAGGCACACTCAAATTTCCCAAGAAAGGTGGATTTTCAAGGAGATATGACTTTAAAAATTTGGGTCAAAGTAGAAAAAGGAAAATTGTCCTAGATGAAATACGGAGTACGGAAAGTATGCATTTTCAGAGGGATGGATTTGAAGCTCAAAATTTAGAGGGGAATGCAAAAACAACTGTTATGCTTTTCAATTAGAAATCCAATTCCAAAGGTGTACTAGCAGGAACAGGTTCACAGGTTGCTGAGAAAGGCAACTGGAGTAAATCTGAACTCGAAAGAAACCATATTGTGGGCAAGAAGAAGAACAAAAGGAATCAAGTTGTAGACAATTACTTGATTCCTGAGCAACAAGGACAGAGAAGACAAAATGAGGACACTGTGTATACTACAGATAAGGCATATGGATCTAAAACTGTTTCTTCTAGATTAACTCCTTCCGTGTTTACAAAGAATGAATAAAAGTCATAGTCGTACCTGATAGCATTATTTCTTTGCGAGATATATAGAATATGAGATTCAACCTTAAATCATCACATTTTTGTTTTTTTTTTGGCCCGTATCTATTTGGGTACGCGTTATCACTGAAAAATAGTCTATAAAAGAAAGCAACAATAGTCAAAAACAGAATAATCACAACATCAATGCACATTTTCTGATATGATTGTTGTGATTATACCTCTTGCAATGTTATATAGTAGCTACCATTAGGTTCCTTTGTCATCCAAGTGCACACGTCTGCACTCGTAGCATCTCAGTTCTTCGCGGTATTTTACATACTGGCTCAATCAGGTGTAGTCCTAAACCACTGCGAATTAACGGCAACCGCAACCCCTCTTATCCATACTTCAAGTTGGACATTGTTGATTGGCAAGCAGACATAGAAAAATGCTTGACATATGAAGCTCACAACACAGTTTCAGCTAGATTGCCTACTAAGTTTCTAGACACTGCTGCCAAAGATTAGGTTGTGCTATTTCCATATGAAATGGAAATGAAACCATTTTAGTCTATGACCATTTTTCACAAGACTTATAGAGAAATTATTTATGATTTTGGAATTAACGGGTCATTCAGTTAGTCATCATAAATTGCAGTCGTGATTCTAGTTTGTTTATAGAAAGCTCATTTTGTTTTATTTATGTGCTTTAGTCTGCATGAACTTTCTAATGACTGCTTTTAATATATTGTAAAGACAAATGTAACCAGTTTTATTTTTATCCTCGTCTTATTTTTCTTATCCAAAAGTAAAAGAAACACAACAGGGAGTGGAAATATCTATAACAGTAAGCAACCAGGAAATGAAAAGGGAAAAAATTAAATTACCTCTAAAAAGTAACATATAAGTCATTAAAAATTAACATATAATTCATTAATAAAATTAATAATTATAGGTTCTGTACAATTTGAAGATGATTTAGATAGCTCAAGTGATGTCTTCATTAATGAGTTGGTGATTTTACTTTGTAGTCTTAACTGTCAATTCAACAATATATAATATTTTAAACACATATATCAGCAATAGTTTTAAACACATATATAATATTTAACACATATATAATATTTCAATTCATGATAATATTTTAAGTGATAATACTTTTAAACACATATATAATAGGCAAATTACTTGTTAGAGTTGTCCAACATATATAATACTTCAACTCATGATAATGTTTTAAGTGATAATTATTTATTTATTTATGATATAGTCATGATGAACACTTCTATTATGTTTTGAAGTATACCCGTATAGACTTATAGTAATATATAATTTATTTCATTTTAGAAAACTAAACATGATAAAGAAGGATTGGGTGGAGTTGCCTCCACACAGTCAAGATTATAAGGATGGTGTCAATTACTTTTTGGATATTGCGTTTACTAAAGGGATGGTTGAAGAAGAAGAGATTTTGTGTCCTTGTGCTGTATGTTGTAATGATAGTTGGGAAGTAAGAGATGTAGTGTATGACCATTTATGTAGCAAAGGATTTGTAAAGGGATACACTAAATGGATTTATCATGGTGAAGATGAAAGCCTTATGGATCTTGATGACGATAGTGATAATGAAACATCATCTCATGATGATATCGATGGCTTGCTATTTGAAACATTTAAAGATGTGGCTGAAGGAGGTGGAGTACATGAAGGTCTAAATGAAGATGCAAAGAAATTTTATAAACTAGTTGATGATGCAAAGCAAGAGTTGTATCCTGGTTGTGAAAAGTTTTCCTCGTTATCATTCACTATTCGAATTTATTTGTTGAAATGTCTCCATGGATGGAGCAATGCATCGTTCACTGCTCTCATAGAGTTGTTGAAAGAGGCTATGCCTGATTTGAACATCCCTGTCTCTTTCAATAAAACAAAATCTATGATTAAAGATTTGGGCTTAGACTATAAAAAGATTGATGCATGTACCAACAATTGCATGTTATTTTGGAAAGATCATGGGAAAGATGATTCATGTCATATTTGTGGAGCATCAAGGTGGATTGAATATTCTGAAGCTGCTAATGATCTTGAAGAATCTATAAAAGCTCACAAGGTTTCCGCCAAAGTTCTAAGACATTTTCCTTTGATTCCAAGATTGAAAAGACTTTTTATGTGTTCAAAGACAGCTGACACATTGAGGTGGCATGCAGACCATCATTCAAGGGATGGGAAGTTAAGGCATCCGGCCGATGCCCAAGCATGGAAAGACTTTGATGCCAAACATTCAGATTTTTGTCTTGAAACTCGTAACATTAGACTTGGGTTGGCAAGTGATGGGTTTAATCCATTTAGGACTATGAGTTTGTCACATAGCACATGGCCTGTTGTATTAACAATATATAACTATCCGCCAAATTTGTGCATGAAGGCTGAAAATTGTTTAATGTCGTTACTTATTCCTGGACCAAAGTCACCCGGAAATGAAATTGATGTGTATTTGCAGCCACTTATTGAGGAGCTTAAGATATTGTGGGATATCGGTGTAGAAACATATGATATATAAAAAAATCAATCATTTCAAATGCGTGCAGCTCTTATGTGGACCGTGAATGACTTCCCTGCATATGCTATGTTATCCGGTTGGAGCACTAAAGGGAAGTTTGCTTGCCCTGCTTGTAATCATAAAACTTCTTCAAGATACTTAAAACATAGTCAAAAGATGTGTTATATGGGTCATCGAGTCTTTTTGGATTCAAATCATAGTTGGAGATCAAATTCAAGTTCTTTTGATGGAAAGCCAAAATATAGGTATGCACCCTCCTTGTTAGATTCAACAATGATTTTAAAAGACTTAGAAAAGATCCCTGGCGTACTGGGGAAAAAATATCAGAAAAAAAGGCCTGGTCCATGGAAGAAAAAGTCTATCTTTTGGCAATTACCATATTGGAAGGATAATTCTTTGCGACATAATGTAGATGTTATGCATGCAGAAAAGAACATTTGTGATAATATAATGGGGACTCTCTTGGAGATTGAAGGGAAGAAAAAGGATCATGCAAAAGCTCGTTTGGACCTGCAACACATGGGGATTAGAAAAAAAACTCCATTTGAAGGCAACGAGTGATGGTAAGAAAACCCAAATCCCTAAGGCATGTTTCTCCCTAACAAAGCAACAGAAATCTATTTTTTGTAATGTTTTAAAGACAGTAAAACTTCCTGATGGCTTTGCATCTAATATTTCTCGATGTGTTCAAGTTAATGAAGGAAAAGTTTCTGGATACAAGAGTCATGTTGCTCATATTATATTGCATTACTTGTTGCAAGTAGCAATAAAAGGGATAACCCCTAATCAAGTTGTTATCCCTTTACTCCGACTTTGTTCATTTTTTCGGTGTTTATGCCAGAAGGTTATAGATGTGAAAACTTTGGATTACTTGGAAGTTGAAATTGCTGAGACACTTTGCCAATTCGAGCGTATCTTCCCTCCAAGTTTCTTTGACATAATGGTTCACTTGCCAATTCACCTTGCAAATGAAGTCAGATTAGGTTGACCGGTTCAATTTCGACAGATGTATTATATGGAAAGATATTTGGGTGATTTAAAAATTCTTTGTTCGTAATAGGAGTCGTCCAGAGGGTTCTATCGCTGAAGCATACTTGGTTAAAGATTATCTAACATTTTGTTCAAGATATTTGTCTAGTGTTGTAGACACAAGGATGAATAGAATGACACGAAATAGCGATGATACTCCAAGCATAGGTCATCCAATTGGGGGAAAGAAACTGATTTCCCTTGATAATAAGTCTCTAAACCAAGCTCACGGGTACATTTTATTCAATTGTGATGAAGTGCAAGAATACATTAGGTATAATCATCTATTTGATACAACATTTCATTTTGCAATAAGTTTTCTTTTTCTTTTGTATTGAAAAATTAGTTATTTATTTTGTAGAGAGCATGGGGTTAATGTTCATAATCTTTAAAAAAAAGGAAGCCCAGAAAAGCTAACAATCAAAGAGAAGATTTTATTCAATGGTTTGAAACACGTGTCAAAGAAGAGGAAGCTACCGAATGGTTGAAGGTGTTGTCTAGGGGACCAAATGATGTTGTTAGAAGGTATTTTGGTTATGTTATTAATGGATACAGGTTTCATACAACAAACCGCGAAGCAAGGCTTAAAACACAAAATAGTGGTGTGACATTAGAAGCCGTGACTCAAGTTATTAGAACTGCAAAAGATGAAAATCCCAAAAAGATTTGTGTGACTTACTATGGGGCAGTAAAAGATATTATAGAGTTAGATTATTATGGTCATGAAAAATATGTATTGTTCAAATGTGACTGGTTTGTGGATGAAAAGGATAAATATGGATCGTCGTTCGTTTACTTCAACAAAAAATGCTACAAAAATGATCCATTTGTGTTGGCATCTCAAGTTCAACAGTGCTTCTTTATTGAAGATCCTTTAAACAAGAACAAACACTATGTTCTAAATGCACTTCCAAGGGAATCGTTTGACATGGGAGAATGTTTGGGTTCAGATGCTCAAGAATATGATATTTCAACAAATCTTGATACATTAAAGGATGATTGTGAAGTGGATTTGGTTAGGAAAGACGTGCCGGATGATATCTTTGAAATTCCTTTGTCAGAACTTCACAACCAAAAATCAATAGAGAGTGATCATAGTGACACAAGTTATAAAAGTGACGATGAAATCGATTATGATTCTAGTACTGATTAGGTAATGTTCACAATGTGTTCTACCATTTTGTTGATGAATATTGTTTATTATGTATTTCTATGGTCTTAGTTTATATCATACTTTACAAATATTTATACTGAGATATGCCCTTTTGTTAATAGATTGTGTTTGAACATTAATTGTGTTGTATAATTATGTAATTTTTCCCCTTTGTAGCTCATAGTTGCTAGCCATAATGGACAATGTAAGAAGTGTAAAAGATGGTGTATCGCATAGGAAGAGTGGTCGAAGTCCAACTAAAAGATTTGATTTTCCTCTTCTAGAAAGATCAAGTGCAGAATTGAAAAAGAAAGTACTAAAGCAAGTTAAGAAGGAAAAAATTGACAAGTTGCATGAGATGCTGCAGGGAAACAATAGAGAAAGGGTCCAAGAAGTTGTAGAAGTTATGGATGGTAAATCATATTCTTGTTTCATAAGATTTTATAGAATTACGTATGTAAAATTTATGTTTTGGATTTCCTTTAGATATATTATTCCTAATGTTTTTTTTTATGAATTTTTACAAAAATTAGAAATGCCAAAAATAGGAACTCAACAAGAAAGAGTTCAAAAGATTGACCGCAATTTCGACAAAGAGACTGTTACAAAGAAAATGGAGAGAGACAAACTCTCGCAACCAAAAGTAATGAAAGATCATGCACATGGTGACAAAGAAGTTGTACAAGGTAAGTAATTGTTTATTATGTATATATTACGTTAAATTATTTCAAATATATTTTGATGAATTTTAACTAAAATTAGAAACACCAAAGAAAAGAACTCATGAAAAAGATACAATAAATAGAGAAAGAGTTCAAAAGGTTGATGGCAAAACAGAGAGACCTAAGCTTTTGCAACCACAAGCTAAGGAAGTTTTTACACATGGGAACAAAGAAGTTTCACAAGGTAATTAATATCTTTACATATACATTAAATTTATATATTCTTTTTATCACATTACTTTGATGAGAAAATTACATTAAAATTAGGAACGCTGAAAAAAAGAACTCATGAGAATCTACTAGAGAATAATAGAGACAAAAATCAGAAGGTGGAAAAAACAGTTGCAAGGAAAATACTTATTCCTTCCAAAAATAAGAAACTAGAGAAATCTAATCTATCTTTAGAGACAATGGTGTCAAAAACTGAATGCTCTAAAAAGGAAAAGAGAGTGCCAAAATGCCCATCAATGTTGATTGATGATTATGTAGAACTTCACAAGTCAAAGGAAATGGATGCAACCAAGTCAAATAATGGAGAAAAACCGGGCTGCAACGTTAACCCAATCTCTAGTCAAAATCAACCAAAAAATGGAACTCAACAAGAAAGTGTTCAAAATTGGGCAGAAGTCAATGAAGAAGAGGCAAACACAAATAGAGAAGAAGAAAAAGGTAATTAGTTTCGTATTTCATAGTAATTATTTCATACATTATTTACATATTAGTAGCAAACATGTGATATCATGTTGTTGTGTTGACTACTTTATAGGAACATCCCAAAGAAAAACTCGTGGGAAAACATTGTGCAAAAAGATTCATGCAAGAATTTGGAAGAACGAGCAGAAGTAACCTTTAATGAGGATGGTCAACCAATTGGTCCTAGTGATAAAGTAGTATCTGGTTTGAGCCTCTTCTTGGGAACATTGGCTAGGAACTCAACATTTTGTCCTCTACGTTACACCAATTGGTCAGGAATGCCAGATGATAATAAAAAACGTTTTTGGAGATATACTAATGTATGTGTGTATATATGAATTTGAATGTCTAATTGTTCAAAAAAATGTTTTATTTTTTGATCTTGTTTTATCTTATAAATTTTGTAGCGGAAGTTTATCTTGCCGATTGAAGCACAAGATTGGGTTGGGACCACTGTTAGAGATGCATGGAGAAGATATAAGCACAAAATTAAGAAGAATCATTTTTTGAAGTATTCGAACATGTCTGAGAGACTCAAAAATCGTCCACTAAAGGTGCCAATAGCTCAGTTTAAAAGTCTTTGTGATTATTGGAGTAAGGAAGCTATACAAGTAAGATTAATAATTTTTTTATGTATATGTGTGATTTTTCACCTTTCTATGTATGCCATAATCAAGTAAGATTTATTAAAATAATTTTGTCAAATTTAAATGTAGGCAATCAGTGAAACTAACACTAGAAATAGAGCTCAACTAAAGTGGATGCATCGAATGGGTTCCAAAAACTTTGCTTTAACTCGTGAAAAAATGGTAACTTTCTTTCATTTTCAATATAGTATTTTTTGTATGAATGATTGTTTGCTCAATTAAAGTATTCCTTGGATGAATGGTTCTCTGAGAATTTTAATTTATGTCTTGTTTCTGTAATAGGATATTTAATCCACTAGTTGTTTAGTTATGGAATTACTTTAATTTCTGCAGCGTGAAAAGGAAAAAAGAGAGCCCACTCAATCAGAAATGTTTGTTGAAACTCGAAAAGGAAGTAAAGGAAAGGAGCTGGATGTAGAAACTGGAAAAGTAATTGTATGTAACATTGTTTATATAGTATGTTTACTTAATATAGTCGGCTTATATTGTCTATAATAATAGTTAATATTTTCATGTAATTTATGCTAGTCCCAACTTCAAGAAATGGTTGAAAAGGAGGAAAGTGATACAGAAGCTTTTAAATCTGTTTTTGGAAAGGAGCGTCCTGGTAGGGTACGTTGTTATGGGAGAAACATAACTAAAACTTACTTAAAGCGAAAGGCGGAGATTAATGCTCTGAAACAAGCACACAATGAAGAGGTCTCTACATTAAGGCATGAGTTTCAAGATCAGATTGATAGATTACAAAACGCTTTTAAGACCGTAATACAACAATGCAATCCTCAAATTAATTTGGAGTCAATAGAATTTGTTAGGATTATCTCATAGAGATGCTAACAGTTCCCCAAAGGAAATGAGACCGCAAATTCATTCCTCTACATCAACTAATGCTCCATGTCATGGAAAGGTAACCATATATACCAATATTATTGATTTATGTTATTCTAATTGTGTTATACTATCTAAATTCTATGGTTTAATAGTATCAAAAATATTATATAAAATTATTTTTTATAATTAAAATACTATAAAAATTCTATTGTTTATAAAAATTAGAATTTGTGCCAACAAAAAATAAATTCTACGTGTACATGACTTATAATCGATATTTTTTTAAAGACAATCATCATCGACTAAATTATTTAAAAAAAATATATAAAATGTATATTTTATGGGGACACTATAAAAACAATCCTCCTGATTCAAAAGGTGGGGACACTGTAAAAGAATTCCTCCTTATTTTATTGGGACACTTTAAAAATAATCCTTCTGATTCAGATTTAAGGAATCACTTATTAATAGAATGCCGCATTTGGAAACACTTAAAAAGCATCACCTAAGAGGCCACGAATAATCGTCCCCTATTCCTTTTGTAGCAACACTTAAAAAGTGTCGCCTCAGAGGACACGAATAACCATCCCATTTTCCTTTTGTGGAAACACTTAAAAAGCGTTACCTTAGAGGCCACAAATAATCGTCCCCTATTCCTTTTGTTTAGGCGATGTTTTTAAAAATCGTGCCCAAAGATCATGAAAAAATGTCCCCTTAGCCAATAGGAAACACTCGCACAGGAGACGCCTAGAAAACGTCCCATATTCTTTTAGGCAACATTTTCCAGAGTTTAGGCAACATTTTTGAATGGTTGCTGGAGAGTCTAAATGTTGTAGTGAGGAATTCCAAATTGTGTTCTCTACACCTTCCGAACCTTCACTAGAGGACATTGTCGAGCAAATGGCTATAAAAGACCTTCAGTTTCAGCAACGAACAAATTCCAGTCTTCAGGCTTTGCAGGTACTGATTGGACAGCTTGCCGCTGTAGTGAATGTCGTGCAGCAAGCTCAAGAATCAAACCAACTACCTGCCCAAACAGTAGTGAATCCAAAAGAGTTATTAGATCATGACAATACTTACTCTTGTGATTTATGTACTGAAACTAATGATTGCTCTGTTTGTGCTGAGATTAATGCTGCCTTCCAGGGTGATACTTTTCACGATGTCGTTTATGCAGTTGAAACTCTTGATATCCCAGCTGCCCCGATCCTGCCTTCCATTAAACAACCTCATTCCTTAGAGCTTAAACCACTTCTGGACAATCTAAAATATGCCTATTTAGAGAGGAATGAAAAGTTACTTATTATAATTTCTTCTAACCTTGATTTTCATCAAGATAATAAACTTTTACAGGTTTTGAAGAAACATAAGAAGGTAATTGGATGGACCACGATGGAAGATGGGACAGAAATAGTGAGGGAGCCCCTTAGTCCTTTGATTCTTGATGTTGTGGAAAGGGATAACATATTTACGTGTCCATTTGACACTTTTATTTATCGAAGATTCTTTTTTGATTCTGGAATAAAAGGCGAAGGCACTAATAATAATTTCAAGTTCAATGGATGCTACCCAAAGCTATTGTATGACATCAACACTTTGGAAGAGGAGTCTGCATAAGATCTCTCTTTAGGAAAGGCTACATATGTGATCACCTATCCACCTTGACTACTCGGGTGTTTTCTTTCCTTTTTCTCACTCTTATTCTATATTTATGCTCTTTCATTGAGGACAATGTATATCTTAAATGTGGGGGAGGGAAACATTTTTTTATTTTGTTTTTGTTTTGTTCTTAAATAAAAATTAATTTTTTTTTACTTTGAAACACAATGCATCTTTTGAAATTTTTGGGATATAGATTAATTTGAGGTTATATTGTGGAGACTTGGAATAAATTCATAAGATCGGTATCTTTTAACACCTTAAGTCTCTAGAATATGAAATTCGTTTAAAATACTTGTTATGACATAGCCTTGAGTTCTCATCCTTTAATAGCTCTTAAGTAGTTTATCTAGCAGTCAGCACCATCTAGAAATCACACACTAAGTAATTAAGCTGATGCAAATAAGTGAATGATCACGTGCTTAATAAGAAATCTAAATAGGAATCCGCCTTTTTAGTTAGGTGACCCTCACCCGGTCACTTAGGCTAACGGTTGTGAAACCTTCAAAAAAAAAAAAGAAAAAAAAACTATTGTTGTTGCTATTTATGTGGTTAATTTTGAATTGTTGAAAATATATGGATCAAAGTCACAAACAAGTTTATTTACCATGTGTGTGAATAGATAAAGGGCTTAATATGATTGCATTTGAATGGAAGAAAGCAAAAAGGAGGATGAGTAAGTTAGACTTAAGCATAATAACATGATTTGGATTGGTTTGTATAGGAGGTAGCTTTATGACTGAACAATTGCGGATTTGTGTTCTTAAGATATCCTTAGTATTCAAAATTAGTACCTATCGATGCAATCTTGACCGAAGAAAAGTTTACAGCCTAGAATGAGTATCTAAATAATTTTGTTTTTCATGAGTCTTGGTAATATTTTGCTCGGAGTGCAAAAGTTTAAGTATGGGGGAATTTGATCAGTACATCTTTATACACATTCTTCCATTGTTATTCTTAGACATTCCTATAGATGGTTTGGGTGTTTTTACTATTTTAATGTGTTTTCATATTTAAGTTTGTTTTTTACCTTTATTTTATTTTCGCAGCTTATTTTCAGCTTTAGTGGTTATTAGACATTTGCCCACTGTTTGAATCATAACTGGAGATGTAAGAATCGAATTTGAGCATTCTAATGGGCGTTGGAAAGCTAAG
Organism: Lathyrus sativus; assembly: GCA_963859935.3. Lineage (NCBI taxonomy): Eukaryota > Viridiplantae > Streptophyta > Magnoliopsida > Fabales > Fabaceae > Lathyrus > Lathyrus sativus. The sequence goes on from OZ012737.1 coordinate 173,878,891, forward strand.
ACAGAGAGCTATAACTTTTATGTTTGAGGAAGAAGATGATATGGAGTGTAGCAGGTCCAAATAATTCGTTGAAGTTAGGACCCAAAATTTGTCGTTTGAAATATTTAGTTTTGGGCCCGATTTTTTATATTTCTCGACCCAGTTGGTTTAAAACCAGAAGTGTTGATGCTTTCTTATACCTAGCAGCCGTACTATTGTCAGTGGACCTTCTTTTCAAAATTTTACTTTGCTTTTTTACAATTGTAATGGAGAACTAATTCCCACGGGCAAATCCTGCTGCTTACGGGTTCCATCACTTTGAGGTTATTATAATATCAATTTAATTCGATTTCTGTTCAATTCTTTTCTATGAAATCATTTGCTTAATTTGATTGCAATTGTTTGCTTAATTTGATTGTGTTCATAGGATATAATTGATTAAATTCGATTGTATTCATGTTCCTAAATTTAATTGCGTGTTACCGTTTGCTTAATTCATTAACTCGTCATATTCTTAACCGTTTGCTTAATTCGGTAACACGAATATAATTTGTATGATTTTGATAAGCGCTTGTCTAATTAATGTCATAATCAAATAGGATTGAAGTCGCTTAGGGAATGTTGTTATAATTGCCGATGATAAGTCGGAACCCAAATCAGTAGGATTAGCCGTTTTAGATTATCTGATAATCACTTTTTTTAATCACTTTTTTCTCTTATTTTATAAATAAAAACTTAAAACCCCCGATAAACCTTTTCTTTAGTTGGTTGAAATTATACAAGAATCCTTGTGAAAATGATACTCGAGTTGTCGTTACCGTTACTACTGTTTTCAAAAACACTCGTTACTAATCCGGGCGCGACAGCGGATCAAATTGGCGCCGTTGCCGGGGATTCTTGTTGATTTTAGCCAATTTTAGAATTCTAGTTTAGAGTTTTGTTATATTTTTTTTGTTTTTTTGTTTTTTTTGTTTTGTTTGCTTGTTGATTTTTCAAGGTTGCAGTATAGGGGGAAGCTTTTCAGCCTATCAGGTAAGTTGGAAGCTACTGTTTCGATCTTATCCGAATTTTTTCCAGAAAATCAGAAAAAAAATTGACGAGCAAATGGCTATAAAAGATCTTCAGTTTCAGCAATGAACAGATTCTAGTTTTCAGGCTTTTCAGGTACTGATTGGACATCTTGTCGTTGTAGTGAATGTCATGCAGCAAGCTCAAGAATCAAACCAACTGCACGCCCAAACAGTAGTGAACCCAAAAGAGTTATTGTTTGATTTAGTTGATGATATTTATCCTGCGTTGTTATCTGATTTTCCATCTTTATTAAATTATCATGATACTTACTCTTGTGATTTATATACTGACACTAACGTTTGCTCTTTTTGTGCTGAGATTAATGCTGCCTTGCAGGATGATACTTTTCATGATGTCGTTTATGCAGCTGAAACTCTTGATATCCCGGCTTCCCCGACCCCACCTTCCATTAAACAACCTCATTCCTTAGAGCTTAAACCACTTCTGGACAATCTAAAATATGCCTATTTAGAGAGGAATGAAAAGTTACTTATTATAATTTCTTCTAACCTTAATTTTGATTAAGATAATAAACTCTTGAAGGTTTTGAAGAAACATAAGAAGGGAATTGGATGGACCTCGATGGAAGAAGGAACAAAATTAGTGAGGGAGCCCCTTAATCCTTTGATTCTTGATGTTGTGGAAAATGATATCACATTTACGTGCCCATTCGACACTTTTATTTATCGAAGATTCTTTTTAGATCCAGGAATAAAAAGCGAAGGCACTAATAATAATTTCAAGTTCAATGGATGCTACCCAAAGCTATTGTATGACATCCCCAATTTGGAAGAGGAGTCTACAGAAGATCTCTCTTTAGGAAAGGTTGCTTATTTGATCACCTATCCTCCTTGACTACTCGGATGTGTTGTTTACTTTCTCTCACTCTTCTTATATATTTATGCTCTTTCATTGAGGACAATGTATATTTTAAGTGTGGGGGAGGGAACCATTTTTTTATTTTGTTTTCTTTATTTTGTTTTGGTTTTGTTCTTAAATAAAAAATAATAATATTTTTTAATTTGAAACACAATTCATCTTTTGATATTTTTGGGCTATAGATTAATTTGAGGTTAGATTGTGGAGACATGGAAAAAATTCATAAGATCGGTATCTTTTAACACCTTAAGTCTCTCGAATATGAAATTCGATTTAAATACTTGTTATGACATAGCCTTGAGTTCTCATCCTTTAATAGCTCTTAAGTGGTTTATCTAGCAGTCAGCACCATCTACAAATCACACACTAAGTTATTAAGCTGATGCAAATAAGTGAATGATCATGTGCTTAATAAGAAATCTAAATAGGAATCGGCCTTTTAAGTTAGGTGACCATCACCCGGTCACTTAGGCCAACGGTTGTGAAACCTTCAAAAAAAAAGAAAAAAACTATTGTTGTTGCTATTTAAGTATTTAATTTTGAATTGTTGAAAATATATAGATTATAGTCACTAACAAATATATTTACCATGTGTGTGAATAGATAAAGGGCTTAATGTGATTGCATTAGAATGGAAGAAAGCAAAAAGGAGGATGAGTAAGTTAGACTAAGCATAATAACATGATTTGGATTGGTTTGTGTAGGAGGGAGCTTTATGACTAGACAATTGCGGATTTGTGTTCTTACGATATCCTTAGTATGCAAAATTAGTACCTATCAATGCAATATTGACCGAAGAAGAGTTTACAGCCTAGAATGAGTATCTAAATGTTTTTGTTTTTCATGAGTCTTGGTAATATTTTGCTCGGAGTGCAAAAGTTTAAGTGTGGGGGAATTTGATCAGTACATCTTCATACACATTCTCCCATTGTTATACTTAGACATTCCTACAGATTGTTTGAGTGTTTTTACTATTTTAATGTGTTTTCATATTTGAGTTTGTTTTTACCTTTATTTTATTTTCGCAGCTTATTTTCAGCTTTAGCGGTTATTTGACATCTGTCCACTGTTTGAATCATAGCTGGAGATGCAAGAATCAAACTTGAGCATTCTAATAGGCGTTGGAAAGCTAAGACGGAGAGATAAAACTTTTATGTTTGAGGAAGACGATGAAATGGAGTGTAGCAGGTCCAAATAATTCGTTGAAGTCAGGACCCGAAATCTGCCGTTTGAAATATTTAGTTTTGGGCCGGGTTTTTTTATGTTTTTTGACCCAGTTGGGTTAAATCCAGAAGTGTTGATGCTTTCTTATGCCTAGTAGCCGTACTACTGTATGTGGACCTTCTTTTCAAAAATTTACTTTGCTTTTTACAATTGTAATGGAGAACTAATTCCCACGGGCAAATCCTACTGCTTACGGGTTCCATCACTTTGAGGTTATTATAAATACCAATTTAATTCGATTTATGTTCAATTCTTTTCTATGAAATCATTTGCTTAATTTGATTCCAATCGTTTGCTTAATTCGATTGTGTTCATAGGATATAATTGATTAAATTCGATTGTATGCATGTTCCTAAATTTAATTGCGTGTTACCGTTTGCTTAATTCGTTAACTCGTCATATTCTTAACTGTTTGCTTAATTCAGTAACAGGAATATAATTCGTATGATTTTGATAAGCACTTGTCTGATTAATATCATAATCGAATAGGATTGAAGCCGCTTAGGGATTGCTGTTATAATAGCCGATGATAAGTCGGAACCCGAATTAGCAGGATTAGCCATTTTAGATTATCTGATAATCACTTTTTTTTAATCATTTTTTTCTCTTATTTTATAAATCAAAACTTAAAACCCCCGAGAAACCTTTTCTTTAGTTGGAATAATACAAGAATCCTCGTGAGAACGATACTCGAGTTGTCGTTACCTTTACTACTGTTTTCAAAAATACTTGTTTCTGATCCGGGCGCGACAGCGGATCAAATTGGCGCCGTTGCCAGGGATTCTTTTTGATTTAAGCCAATTTTAGAATTTTAGTTTAGAGTTTTGTTATATTTTTTTGTTTTTTTTTGTGTTTGCTTGTTGATTTTTCAAGGTTGCAGTATAGGGGGATGCGTTTCAGCCTATCAAGTAAGTTGGAAGCTACTATTTCGATTTGCTCCGAATTATTTCCAGAAAAACAGAAAAAATTGGACGAACAATACTCCTTTAGAATTAAATTTTAAAAGATTTTGACCCTGAAAATCGTAAATTCGTTATGTTTCTATTTTATTTGATTTATTTTTTATTTTCATATTTTCAAAAAAATCCGAAATTTTTTGTAAAGATTTATTCTGATTTGATTTGATTATTAGTTATATTTTCATAATTTTTAGATTTTATTTTATTCTCCTTTCTATTTTTCCATTCTTTTTCTTAATAGGGATATTGTTGGTATTTTTCTAATTGTTGCTGCATTGCTGAAGTAGTTATGGGTTTTCTTTTTCTTTGTTGATTTTTTCCTATGAAATTTAATATGACAAATCAAAGAACTCTTAGAGAACTTGTTGCCCGTGAAATGATTTATATTGCTTTATGACGGAATATCATGTTGTTACTGTACCTTTCAAATTGGAATGTGGTTTAATACACTAGTTGTCAAGGTTTAATGATCTTGCAGGTGAGGATTTGAATAAGCATGTGAAGGAATTCCAAATTGTGTGCTCTACACCATCTGAACCTTCACTAGAGGACCTTGTCGAGCAAATGGCTATAAAAGATCTTAAATTTCAGCAACGAACAGATTCCATTCTTCAGGATTTTTAGGTAATGACTGGACATCTTGCCGTTGTAGTGAATGTCATGCAGCAAGCTCAAGAATCAAACCAACAACCCGCCCAAACAGTAGTGAATCCAAAAGAGTTATTGTCTTATTTAGTTGATGATATTTATCCTGCGTTGTTATCTCATTTTCCATCTTTATTAGATTATCATGATACTTACTCTTGTGATTTATGTAATGATACTAACGTTTGCTTTGTTTGTGCTGAGATTAATGCTGCCTTGCAGAGTGATACTTTTCATGATGTCGTTTATGCAGCTGAAACTCTTGATATCCCGGCTTCCCCGACCCCGCCTTCCATTAATCAACCTCATTCCTTAGAACTTAAACCACTTCTGGACAATCTAAAATATGCCTATTTAGAGAGGAATGTAAAGTTACTTATTATAATTTCTTCTAACCTTGATTTTGATCAAGATAATAAACTTTTGCAGGTTTTGAAGAAACATAAGAAGGGAATTGGATGGACCTCGATGGAAGATGGAACAAAATTAGTGAGGGAGCCCCTTAATCCTTTGATTCTTGATGTTGTGGAAAGTGATATCACATTTACGTGCCCAATCGACACTTTTATTTATCGAAGATTATTTTTTATCCTGGAATAAAAAGCGAAGGCACTAATAATAATTTCAAGTTCAATGGATGCTACCCAAAGCTATTGTATGACCTCCCCACTTTGGAAGTGGAGTCTACAGAAGATCTCTCTTTTGGAAAGGCTTCTTATGTGATCACCTATCCACCTTGACTACTCGGGTGCGTTGTTTCCTTTCTCTCACTCTTATTTTATATTTATGCTCCTTCATTGAAGAAAATGTATATTTTAAGTGTGGGGGAGGGAGCCATTTTTTTTATTTTGTTTTCTTTATTTTGTTTTGGTTTTGTTCTTAAATAAAAAATAATAATTTTTTTTTACTTTGAATCACAATGCATCTTTTGAAATTTTTGGGCTATAGATTAAATTGAGGTTAGATTGTAGAGACTTGAAAAAATTTCATAAGATCGATATATTTTAACACCTTAAGTCTCTCGGATATGAAATTCGATTTAAATACTTGTTATGACATAGCCTTGAGTTCTCATCCTTTAATAGCTCTTAAGTAGTTTATCTAGCAGTCAGCACCATCTAGAAATCACACACTAAGTAATTAAGCTTATGCAAATAAGTGAATGATAACGTGCTTAATAAGAAATCTAAATAGGAATCCGCCTTTTTTTCTTAGGTGACTCTCACCCGGTCACTTAGGCTAACGGTTGTGAAACCTTCAAAAAAAAAAGAAAAAAAAACTATTGTTGTTGCTATTTAAGTGGTTAATTTTGAACTGTTGAAAATATATGGATTATAGTCACTAACAAGTTTATTTACCATGTGTGCGAATAGATAAAGGGCTTAATGTGATTGCATTAGAATGGAAGAAAGCAAAAAGGAGGATGTGTAAGTTAGACTTGAGCATAATAACATGATTTGGATTGGTTTGTATAGGAGGGAGCTTTATGTCTGGACAATTGCGGATTTGTGTTCTTAAGATATCCTTAGTATGCAAAATTAGTACCTATCGATGCAATCTTGACCGAAGAAGAGTTTACAGCCTAGAATGAGTATCTAAATGTTTTTTCACATGAGTCTTGATAATATTTTGCTCGGAGTGCAAAAGTTTAAGTGTGGAGGAATTTGATCAGTACATCTTTATACACATTTTTCCATTATTATACTTAGACATTCCTACAAATTTTTTGAGTGTTTTACTATTTTAATGTGTTTTCATATTTGAGTTTATTTTTACCTTTAATTTATTTTCGCAGCTTATTTTCAGCTTTAGCGGTTATTTGACATATGTGCACTGTTTGAATCATAACTGGGGATGCAAGAGTCGAATTTTCGCGTTCTAAAAGGCGTTGGAAATCTAAGACAGAGAGATACAACTTTTATGTTTGAGGAAGAGGATGATATGGAGTGTAGCAGGTCCAAATAATTCGTTGAAGTCAGGACCCGAAATCTGCCGTTTAAAATATTTAGTTTTGGGTCGGGCTTTTTATGTTTTTCGACCCAATTGGGTTAAAACCAGATGTGTTGATGCTTTCTTATACCTAGTAGTCATACTACTGTTAGTGGACCTTCTTTTCACAAATTTACTTTGCTTTTTACAATTGTAACGGAGAAATAATTCCCACGGGCAAATCTTGCTGCTTACGGGTTCCATCACTTTGAGGTTATGATAATACCAATTTAATTTGATTTATGTTCGATTCTTTTCTATGAAATTGTTTGCTTAATTTGATTGAAATCCTTTGCTTAATTCGATTGTGTTCATAGGATATAATTGATTAAATTCGATTGTATGCGTGTTTCTAAATTTAATTGTGTGTTTCCGTTTGCTTAATTCGTTAACTCGTCATATTCTTAACCGTTTGCTAAATTCGGTAACAGGAATATAATTCGTGTGATTTTGATAAGCGCTTGTCTGATTAATATCATAATCGAATAGGATTGAAGCCGCTTAGGGATTGCTTTTATAATAGCCGATGATAAGTCGGAACCCGAATCAGTAGGATTAGCCGTTTTAGATTATCTGATAATCCCTTTTTTTTAATAACTTTTTTCTCTTATTTTATAAATTAAAACTTTAAACCCCCGATAAACCTTTTCTTTAGTTGGTTGAAATGATACAAGAATCCTTGTGAGAACGATACTCGATTGGCATCCGGTAGATTTGCATCCGCAAGGGCAATCTAGGCAAAAATGGGCGTCCCAATGGACCAAAAAAATAAATGTCCATGCAAAAGTTAGGGACAAAGCAAACAAAAATAACAATCCGCTAAGTTGAAAACCCGAAAGGGCGACTTAGGAAAAAATGGGTATCCCGGTGGACGAAAAAAATAGAAAATATCCGGGAAAAAACTTAAGGATAAAGGCATTTGACTGTGAACACTTGAGCCGTCTTCATCATGGCTAAAACTCAGATGGTAAATGATCAGTCAAATCATCATCAACTGACGCACAATGTTGGAACCTATACTTACATGGGATGATAGCCAATGTTGTAATCAATGCAAAGTCAAATTTCTCATTGCCATTTACTTTGTTTCTTAATTTATTTTAAATTTTATCATCAAGGATTTTTACATCCTTGTACACATCTTATGTACAAATTTTTTTTTACATTCAATAAAATTTACCCTTTGATTTCTCATTTGTCTCTTTTCAGTATTTTGTATGCAAATTGAACAATTATTTGTGATCACATAATGCTATAAAGCGTTGAGAATAACAAAAAGCTAAAATCAACCAGGAAAACATTATGCATCGCATGCTTTACCGGAAGTCATCAAAGTAAGATTGGTAGTTTTCCTTTGCAAACTTGATCTCTGGTGAGCAATATCATGGTTGTTCGAGAAGGCTGTTTATTTTCCCCAGCAAGTATCGAGTTGGTTCTTTGGAAGGTTTGTTTACCTCTTCTTTCCCCAATAGATCTGTAATTTCACCAACATGCATTAGATTGGTTCTCTGGAAAGATTTATCTTTCATATCCTCAACAGAGCTATATCTCTCAAGCAGAGACTTGTTCACTTTTCCCTAGTAAGAGCGGAATTTCTCACAACATCTTCAATAGATTGAGGATGTCATTCCCCAGCAGTGATGGTGTTTCATTTTTTTTTATCATTTTGACTTTGTTCTTCTCCATGAAGAGTCGGTTAGTTGAAGATCAGCCATGATTCCTTCATTCTCCAGCCAGAGCCAGTTATGGTTACAAAGTTCCTTCCTCTCCAGAAACAGTGTTGGTGATAGCCTAAACATCTGGTTTCTCTAGGCTCATTCCTCAGCATTGGTTCATCATTCGAGGATCTCTTTTCCCCTGCCAATGATGTCGAGTTCGTTTTGCTACAAGCTCTGTTTGCTTACATGCCACACAATATTTTAACCTTTTCCACAACATAGCATGATATCAAGCATCATGTGACTGTTGAGCATCATAGCATATGCATCATAACATATTTCCCTTTTGATTGATTTATCTCCCTAGCAGATCTCAGCCAAACTTTCCTCTTGAGCAGTCTCTTTGTTTTCCCATTAGTCAATGTCGGCCAAATCTTTCGAGCTACTCTTTTATTTAATCCTCTTCCACCTCGAATAATCGAATAGATGGCGCAATTCAAACATTCAGGTGCAAGAAGATTAAATATGGGCAGCTGTCGTAACCCGAAATTTGACCTCCTCTTTTTTCCTTTTGCATAAACATGTGCATTTGCTTCGCTGGCATACGCATTCGCTTTTTCTCTATGATCTTTGTTGCAAGAACTTTCAAGTTCTTCAATCCCGTTTAGTCACATCCTCCCAAAGATATCACATTATTAAAACAAGCACAAAATAAAGGTTTCTATATCAATTCATCAGAGCAAGAGGTCAAAAATCAGAGCCACGAACGCAACATCATTTTTCAGGCGAAATTGGGAAAGGTTTAGCCTAGTTAATCGATTAACCATTTTCTAGTGCAAATGGGTTAATTGATTAACCCTTGCAAAATTTGCAGAATCTACTACATTGTTCTAGCATTGTGTGGAACATTATGGACAACTCTAGACATTTCAAGATATTTCTAAACACTTCAAGGCATTTGCTCCAATATATTAATTTGGATTGAGACCACCATGTTGCTTTTTTTCCAAGCATGTGAGCCCTTAGATTCAAGTTTTCATTAGGATGGTTACCGAGTCAACTACCTAACTATCTGAGTTAACCTCCAAATCAGTGAGTTGATGCTAACTAACTCCAAGGCTAGTTCTGAGGCTACATCCAAAGCTCACTCCGAACCTAGCAGCTCCGAAGTAAAACCCTATATAAGCAAATCATCACCATTTCAAAAAACGGTCAACCATTATCCCAAGTTTTCACACTTTATCACTCTCAATTCTCTCACATTCTCTCTGAATTTTCTGCAACTTCTACTCATAATCTTCTTCACTTTCATCCAAAACCTCACTAGAACTTAAAACCTCCATTAAAGAGTAGCAACTTCTTCATTGGAAGTTCTTTCTCTTGAGCTTAGCCATCATAATATTGCAAATTATTATTGCTTTTTTGGAGTTATATTGCATTTGGATCCATCTCAAGTGATTACTTCAAGCTTATTCGGTCTAATTTCAATTTTGGAATTTTTGTCGGAATTTGCTCGGTTTCGCTACGGTTCGATTGTGAATTCTGTTTTCTCTGGATTTCTTTGAGTAGCTTCATCACATTCCCTTTTCAAAAACATCCAAGGAAAATCTCAGCCTTGTACGTTGGTTAATTCTCACTCTTTTCACTGTTTTGATCGTTACCGTATCGTTTGCGATGTAGTTTCGACGTTTTTTCTCGTTTGCAAATTGATTATGCCATGATTTGATCTTCATTCTTGATATTCTAATTGATTCCATAAGTGATTATTTGCTATTTTTGGACTTTATTTTCGTGCATGATTGTTTGCCCTAACATGTGAAGGATTGCACAAATTAAAATTAGACAAAAGTGCTTTTGAAAAATCAAGTTTTAGGCTCTATTCCAATGTTAATTGATTAATACTTTTGCACTAGCAAAGTGTTAATCAATTAACCTTTTATTTTTCAGCAAAATCTGCCTGTTTTAAAAGGGTTAATCAATTAACACTTTTGCACAGGCAAAGTGTTAATCAATTAACACTGCTCCAGAAGGCCATTTTTGTGCATTTTTCATGTATGCTTGGCATTTCTTCCTCTTTCATTTCTCATGGATTGATATGTTTGATGTTTATGGATGTTTTAACTCTTGATTGAAGCATGCTTGTGCATTTTCCAATGTCTGATTTTATCGATTTCGCATTTGTTTGCATTTTTGGCATTATATGATCATGTTCATTTTTGCCTAATCTTTGATCACATGATTACTTGGTTTGTGATGCATGCTAATTGACTTTGGTACTGTTTTACAGTTCCATTTATGTTTGCATTAAGATTTGTTCCTCTTTGGAATAATCTTAATCTTGTATAATCAATAATTTCCCTTTTGCTTTAACGATTTTTCATTCCTTTGGAAAATTGTTAGCATATCTTTGCCCTTTGGTTAATTAATCGAAACTTCATTTCGATTAGTCTATCTTCTCTTTTTCTCCTCCTTTAGATCTTTTTGAGCTTTTTCCTCTCTTTTCCCCCACGGAGTTAAAGATTCGCAACACATTGGAGCACCGTACAAATTTTGCGTTGTTGTGTTGTCCGTTTCGTTTCTTGCACCGCACTTTGGTGTTAGAGAAAGAATGAGAGTGGAGAATTCCTACATTCATTCTGACTATTTTGGGTAGGGGACGAATGACCCTGTGCCTAGAATAGTCGCCTCTATCTCCTTACATTGGTTTCTCTGTTCCTCCAGTCGAGTCGATCCTTGATCACTTGCACCCTAACCTCCTATTTGGAAGTTGCCTTCTCCTTTTGTTTCCCTTTTCTCTTGTGGCCAACCCATTCTTGGTTTCCCTTTAGATTTTTTATTCAATTCCTTTTGCTTGGTTGATCAACCGTCCTTCGGTTAAGACCAATTCTCTTCTTCCCAACAAAGTCAATCATTTTTCTTCGGTTAAACAGTCTTCCTGTTAAACTTAATCCCCACCGGAATTTGCAACCTTCTCTCGGTTCTCTTTCTTTCTTGCCTGGTTTACCACTGTCTGTCAGTTAAACACCGGTCTCCTTTTCCTTAGTTAATCATAGTCTGTCTTTTAATACTGAGCTTTCTTTGGGTTAATCGCCTTCTTTCGGCTAATCACCCAGTCTGTGGTTGATCACGGTATGTCCATTAAAACCAGCTTTTCTTTGGGTTAATCACCTTCTCTTAGTTAATCACCCACCTTTTGGTCAATCAAATTCTGCCTGTTTGAACCAATTCTTTTTTCCTCAGTTAACCCAGTCCGTCTTTTAAGATACTGAGCTTCTTTTTAGTCAATCACCTTCTCTTGGCTAATCACTCATTCTTTTCGGTTAATCGCAGTCCGCTTGTTAAACACCAAACCACCTGCAATTAGTAACCTTTCTTTGGTTCAAATATTTCCATGTTTAGGTTAGTAACCTTTGTTTGGTTCGAATACCCTTTCCTTTGGTTGAGTACTGTTTGTTCAGTCAGTGTACCATACTTTGAGTCACAACCTTTTCTTGGTTTCGCACCATCTTTTGGTTGATCATCGTCTATCTGTTAAAACCACATCCTTTCCTTTGTTTCGTTTAACAACTGTTTATCAATTAATATACCACAATCCCCTCGGTGTTAACACCTTTCTTTGATTTATTACTCTCTTTCTTCTGGTTCCTCGCAGTCCATCTGTCGACACCAATCGTTTGGCTTTTCCCATAGAATCTTTATTTTATTTTCTTCGGTTAATCACTCTTGTCAGTTAATGTACTGAGTTTTCTGTAGATCTTACCTTTTTATCTCGATTGTTGCCTTTTTTCTCTGGCCATGTCACCATCCTTTTGTTCCCTCCCCGGTGGAGTCATATCTATTCTTCAGTGTTCCCCTAATGGAGCTATCACTTCTTTTTTGAGTTCCTCAACATAGTTATCTTTCTTTTTCTTTCTTGTATTTGACACCATTCCTCTTGCATTCTCCAGTTGGATCTTACTTCCCTCTTTTCGTTCGTGGCTTTGACGCTGTCCTTTTTCTTTTACCTTTTTTAGCATTGGTTCTCCGAACTACGTACGTTATGATTTCCTCATTGCATTATGAGGGTACATAGACACAAGATTGTGAAATCTTGGCGAGCCACCTTCCTCCGTCTTCTTGCATTCTTCTATATCCTTGTTCCGCCCAGATCTCCCCTTTTTTCCTAGTTTCCTGAACTAAGGAGCTATGACTTCCTCATTGCACTATGAGGGTACGTAGGCAAAAGGGCCCTAATCCTCCGCGAGCACGTTCTTTTCCTTTTTATTTCCTCTCTCTCCTTTCCTTTCTTTTTTAGTTAGAAGCCTTTAGATAGATAACCCATCCAAGCCTAGAAGTAAGCGAAATGGTTCTCGTCGAGTACGACGGATGTTTAAGGTGCTAGTACCTTCCTTTCGCATAACCGACCCCCTTTCCTATTTCTCTTCCCTTGGGTTTTATCGATATTCTCCCTGTCCTTTGGGACTAAGTAAAGTTTGGTGGCCACTCTATTGTATCTTTGAGTGTGTGATTCACTCAGGTATAATCCTACTAGCTTCAGAATGTTCTACCAATCTATGTTAATTGACGTATGTTATTGATAAATGTTGTTATTGAGTTTGTTATATCATACGTGATTGATTGTTTCACTAACCCCTCATTGAACTTGCATTCATTTAAATATATTTTTGAGATAATAATCAGAAAAATTAAATTATTCTTGAAAATCAACTTAAACAATCAAATGTATTTTTATTTGCATGCATATCGTAATTCACAATTTCCTCTTTAGCCTATAGAATTTGATTCAATTACACAAATTCTTCAAAAAAATGATGATAAATGGATTCCATTATGAGTCTTTTACACAAAATTTGATGTTTGCAAAATAAACTAGAAAAAAGAGGAAATCAAGTCTTGTGTGAAAGACTTAGAAGACATTCATTCATCACCATTACTTTGAAGAATTTGTGATTGAATCAAATTACATGGTTTAATGAGGAAATCATGAATTGCAAGATGCATACGAATCTAAAAACATTGGATCGTTTAAGTTTTTTTCCAGAATAATTTAATTTTTCTGATTATTATCTCAAAATTGTATGAAGCAAGGAAAAACAAGAAAACTCATATTTCATATAAACTCTTACACATACCACTACGGTTGAAGTATATAACCACGGTGAAATGTTATTTTTTATGTGCTTTAATTTGGTTGCAGGTGGGTATTGAACTCATGACCCTATTTATGAAAATAGTTGTTTAAGTCAATTTTTATGATAGGTGGCGCGCTATATAGTCTATCACAATGGTTGCACGCCCGTGGTTGAAAACAATGAACCTACAACCACACCATACGTCATCAAGGTTGGTCAGGCGTGATGGTATCCATTTTTCAACCATGGTGAAAGGAGTTTTTCGTATTATTGAAAATTTGTCATTTTCGACATATTATATTTTTAAGTTATTGAGTGTATATGGGAGTTGAATTTCTCCCCCTGTGTCAATGCTTTGTTAGAAGTGGGTTGAAAACAATAGTGGTGTTTACAACCTCACAAAGTATTTTATATCATCACACTTGCTGACAAAAGTGGTATATTATGCTTCTAACAAACAAATTTAACGATCACAACAAGAAAGAATGTGAAAATATTAATACTAATTGTCCTTTTATTGAGACATCATTTTATATATTGATCCAACCATTGATGATATTCTCTATGTGAAAAATGACCACGATATATGAGTTTGGATCAATCTAATAGTTTATTTAAATAAAATGTCGTGTATTTTTAAACGTATGCATTATTTCCTATTATGTGATGAATGTACATATAATATAAAACTTATTTTGTGAACACATTATTATATTTTGGTATTTAATCTTTTTTATTTTAAATATTTTTTTTCAAAAAACACTCTTACTATTTAATAGTTTAACAACACTTGTTATATCAATCGTTCTTAAATTCTATGTAAAAAAATTTAAAAAATTAGTTACACTGCTTTATTTTAAAAGTGCTCTTCTTTTTCAAGCCTATCGACATTGTTTTATTTATTAAAAAAAGAAAACTCTTCTTTTTTTACTTATAACAATGCTTTAAAAAACAAAGTCATTTTATCAAGAATTTTAAGAGTGTCGCCTTAAAAAGAAACCTTTTAAAAATACACTAAAAAGAAAAAAGATGGCTTTAAAGGCTTAATGCCTTATTTAGATTGCGTTCTATCATTCGATGCATTAATAAATCTCTAATATGTGAGATCAAAATTTCAATGTTTACTTTTTTTAAATATTTTACATGTGACGTCCTCTTTCTTCTCTTTTGTACTTTGTGACGTCTTTCTTCCCTTTTGTACTTTGTGACGTCTTTCTTCCTTTTTGTACGTGACCTAATTGCAGTAAAAGCTTCCTCATCAAAGAAAGGTCGATTTGATATTCCAGAAAAAGTGCTACGAAACCCATGAGCATGTCTTCGTCCTCTATGAGATGCTGTCGAGGAAGGAATTGCGATTGTGAAGCTCATATGGTTGCATACATCTGCAAGAATGGTCATAATAAAGGCAGGATTTTCTGGAGATGTCCATTTTGGAAGAGTGAAGAAACTTGTGATTTATTCATATGGGATGAAGATTTGGTTGGAGAAGATGTTAATGGTGTTGAACATGTAGAAAACTATAAGCAGAAGGAATTAGAGACAATTGAATTGCTGAGGGAGTTGTACGAAGGTTCCAAGAAGAAGAACATGAAGCTACAAGAGAAATCAAGATCAGAGGCATGGGCTGGAAAAATCAAGCTTTTCTGTTTTGTAGTTTCTTTTATAAAGTAAGGTTGTTTGATCAATGAAATGATTGTGTTTCTAATTATTTCTAATGGAATTGTGTTTGATCAACGTAGTGGAATTGTGTTTGATCATTGTGTTTCTAATTGTTTCTAATGGAATTGTGTTTGATCAATGTAATGATTGTTGTATAAATTTGATACGATGTTGGTTTAACTGAAAGAGTTTTGCTCAAATAATGACTAAAATTTTGCATAGTTACTTCTAAAATTTGGCATACTGACTTCTAAATTTTTGCATAGTTACTTCTAAATTTTTTGACATACTTTGCCTCAATTTTGGCATACTGTGGCCTAAAACATTGGCATAGTTTTCCTAATTTGACAAACAATCTCACAACAAATTGACATGAAATTGATTCATTAAAATTGCATCCCTAAAATGATCTGATACATGGTCTTAGATTATAGCCTAACCAAAATTAAAAGTCAATGCTCATAGATTACAGTATAACCAAAACACATAATAATTCAAATTCTTCTAAATACACTTATGGGTACAACTTAAAAGTTGCAAACTATAAGTCACTGCTAAGAGATACAACATAAAATTCAAAGTCTTCAAATTCCATCCTCATTGATTTAAGCCTTTTTGAATTTCGTCCCAACTATTTCTACCCCTCTTGATTGGTTGTTTTGAAGTATCCTCTTCAGTGAGCACAACTGGACCTTTAGGGTGTCTTCCAAGCCCCTTGATGTCTTTCGTTTTTATAGTCATGAGTTTTTCACTCTTTCTGGTATGCACCACAACTGTTGGGGCTTGTTTCTTCTTTGGAGCCATAGGCTTAACCTAAATTGTCAATTAACAGCCATAATCAAACTTAAATAACAAAAAAATAAAATGATATTAGTATGTATAATCAAACTTATAGGATCACAATAGGTTTCCTTGACATTTCCTGGAGGTTTGAATGCTTTGGAGGGTTTGACTTTTGGTGCGCTCCCAAAGAAGGTTTTGACACCACTAGGCTTTGAAGGGCCTTGATTTATAATAGGCTTTTGCTTGATAGGGATGAAGTCAACTTTAAGAGGTGGAATGTCAAGAACAATATCCCCTTCATTGTTGATATCATTGAGAATTGCTTCTAGTACATCTAGATCTATTTCATTAAGGTATCCTCTTCTATTTGGACTTGGTGGTGGTGCAGCCTGAGCATTTTGAGGTTGTGTAGTATAAGCATCTTGCGCTGATACCTAACTTGGTGCCTCATTGATAAGATATGTGACTGGGGGTGGTGCAGTTTGAGCATCTTACACTGATGCATGACTTGGTGCCTTACTTGGAGCCCATTTGTCTTTCTTATTCAATGACCCTTTAGGTCTCCCGTGAAAAGCATTATACAAATACTAATAAAAATACTAATAATAAGCATATGAGAATATTAATCAAAAGCACTAGACTAACCTTTTTTGATGTTGCCTTATGAACACTTCTAGTCAGACTTGCATGTGTAGGTATTTTAATTGTTGTTATATTTTGGTTCTTGTGTAGAACAATCTGTTTGTTCTTCTTACATGTCATAGTGTTGTGACCATAATTCAAATATGTCTTGTACCTATGAGTAGTATTTGTTATTTGCCACTTAGTTGCATTTGATTCATCAGGTTCCTTTCTTCTAAGTTTTTTTGGCCTCCCTGGGACCCTTTTGAACATGGGAGGGTAAATGACAGGATCATTGGTTTGGGGCCACTTATTTTGGCCATTATAAGGAGTGATATTATCTTCATAACATTTGACATAAGTATACTTGTGATAGCACTTACAGACATGATTAATGGGATCATCAACTTTCCTATGGATTGCAGAAAATGCATGTCTACATGGAATTCCAATGAGATTCCAAAAGTTACATGAACATGTTTGATTAGCCAAATCAACCACAAAGCTATCAGTAAACAGGACATGGGTAACTTGGAATGTCAATTGTCCAACATAAGTTGTTGTCCAACTTGCACTCTTTTCAATCTCTCTATCCAATCTCTCAAGTGGTTTTTTCAGGTGAGAAAAATACATAAGAAGGGGGGTTAAATTGTGTTCACCGAATTCGATGCTTTTGAACAAAGTTCAGAATCTAAACACTAGTTTAGAACTTGATTAACTAGTTGTAGCAGAATAATAATAGAGCAAATAAATAACAATAGAACACACAAAGATTTATTCAGATTCCTCTCTAACTGAGAGTACTCCAGTTGCATTGCAACACAAGAAATTTTTCGTTATAATCAAAACATTATTACAACTGCTTATGCACTAAAGCATAAGACTTTTATGCTCAGACCTTCAACTAGAGACTTCCTGCTTAGATTCCACGAATCTAATACTTTCTGGCCTAAACCCTACAGGTTCAAGACTTCTGCTCAGACCCTCGATCCAAGACTTCCCTGCTCAGATTCCACAAATCCAAGACTTCTGCTTAGACCTACAGTCCAAGAACTCTTTCTTAAATCCCACAAATTCAAGACTTCCTCGCTCAAGCCCTCCATGCTCAAGACTTCTGCTTCGACCCTCAGTCCAAGAATTTCTTGCTTAATCAACAACTGATCAAGCACATAGCTTCATAGTAAGAGACTTTGATGCTCAAGCACATAGCAAGAGACTTTGTCTAAACTACAAAACAAATTTTTTAGCAGATTAGAGAACAATACTTGATACATAATTAGAGGTACATGGTAATAACCATAACAAAGATCACAACGCTTAAGATTTTTAAGATATTCAATGTTTAAGAAATTTCAAGGCTTTGTACAATTTACAACACATAACATAATTTTTACATACTCGATTGTGTATCTATTGTTGATCTTGTTATTCTTCCATTCTGATAGAAGCGTGGAACACTTCTATCCTTCATGGCTCTTCTTCTTTATTTTCCTTGTTGAAAATCCATCTTGAATCTTCAGCTACTTATATAGCAGTTTCAGAGGAATAACCATTGGAAGAGATAACTTGTACAAATGTGTTTGTTACTCCATAGTAGAAGAGACGTTGAAGATAGATACAACAAAAGATCTTGATCCATTATGTAACTTGTTTATCCATTGAATATTTCTTGTGATCTTGTACTATAGATCCATTGAGAGTAGATATTCGTAAAACATGTCAACTCTTCTTGAGCCTTGTGAACACATACTCTAGCTAAAAAATTGATTTGACATTGTAGCTTGCTTTTTGTAGTACAGATAACTTAGCTTTATCACTGGTTCTGAATGATCACCAGAAGCTAATGCATTCAACAATTTTAGAGATAATATATTGCTCTTCTGATGATGAAGCCTTCAGCTTCAGAGTCTACGCAAACCTATATCATCAGACTTCATTTAAAGAACATTCTTAAGATTCTGAACTACCAGAAGCCAATAACTTAGCTTCTCTTATGTGCGCCCTTATATCAGATTATGAGTATATTCTTCTTTAAGCTTTAGAACCTGTACACTTGGAACATACATTAGATAACACCATTGTTATTTCAATACTTTGTTATCATCAAAACCCAAAGGATATATGTCATGAACAAATCTTGTTTTTAAAATCTCCCCCTTTTTGATGATGACAAACATAAGTATTTAAAAAACAGTGTTGGACTATTTAATTTTCTTGGCAACGTCAGGGTATGAGGTTTGTGAGCTCCCCCTGAGTCTAATTGTCAAAGGTTGGGGTTTGTAACCTCCCTCCTAAGTTCTATATTCAAGAAAACTAAAATATGTCAATGTTGGGCTATTTTAATTTTCTTAGTAACATCAGAGTCTAAGGTTTGTAAGCTCCCTCTGAGTCTAATAGTCCAAGGTTGGGGTTTGTAAGCCCCCTTTAGATCTATATACAAGAAAACTAAAATATACTTTAATTTACTTGGCAACACCTGGGTCTGAGGTTTGTAAGCTCCCTCTGAGTCTAATAGTCCAAAAGTTTAGGTTTGGAAGCTCCACCTAAGTTCTACTATCATGAAAACTAAGATATTTCTCTCGGGTAATAACCAAAATAACAGAAATAATAGAATTTTAAATAATTAAAATAAACAACATTAAAATATGAAGGGTTCAGATTCTTTATTAAATACTTCTATATCTTTATCCCCCTTTTGTCACATCAAAAAGATTTAAAACTAAGAGAAAAAGGTACAAGAGGTGACAAATTAAAGCAAATATCAAACAAAAGTGTGTTGTTCTGAGATGGTCAAAGATACCTTATAGGGTTTATAGTAGTCAGATTCAAATTGAGTATCGAGATCACAAGACCAGTTTTCATTGGTGCACAGATTTCATACTTGTACTTGAGTGATTACTTAAATCTTACTATAAAAACATATTGACATAATTTCCTCAAGAATTCATCCAATTCACAGAAATGTTTCAAGAAAAACTAGTTATAAAGAGACCAGTTCTTGCTTTATGTTTCTCTCGTACAACTTGTATAAAGCAAACTGATACGAGATAACTTAACAATTATATCATAAAACGCATAAGAGATTCATAAACAAGTCAACAAGTACATAAATAGGTTCTACATCCTAGACTTAAGATTTCTTCAATAATTCCATGACTGTCTTGATATCAGAATCGATTTCTTCTTGCCTTGCAACAATAATTTTGAATTGAGCATCCACTGACAGTTGGTTACTAGCCATCTGAACTTTCATCATCTCTTGACATTCAGCAACTGAAGCTACCTTAGCTTCATGATTGAATAGTTTCTTCTAGCTAGACGTAGTGACTTCCTTAGTCGAGAAATTCTTCAGACTTTGAATGACAGAGTTAACAGGATTTTTGAAAGTTTCCCACTTCACATCATAATCCTTAGGATTAATAGATGTGAACCCTTATTCCATTATTGCTTTTGCCTCATTATATAACCCAGGCCTAAAAACTTCTAACTGAGAAAGTACTTGGTTGGGTAAAGGCTGATAGTTGGTCATATGTTGGGATGGTTTGGATACGTTTGCTTCATTTTTATGCACAACATATTGAACATATTCAATAAAGTTTTCTTTTCCTAAAGCATGATTTGATGGGGATAAGTGGTTAGTGGTTTCTTGATGAATTGATGGTAATGGCTGATCTTGGATATTGTTTTCTAGTTTTGGTTCAGATTTAGCATATTCAGGTTCATCATTGAGATAATTCTGAATTTGTTGATCTGTAATGGTTTTGGTGGAGCTATTTGAGGGTGATGCAATATTAAGAGGCTTAGCATCCAAGGCACTTTCAGATTCAATAGGAATTGGTGAGGGTGATCCTGCTTGAATGCTAATATTAATATTGTCTTGATTGGTTTGGTTATAGGTTGGTCATGTAATGGAACATTGTTGTCTGGTGTTTTATATGAAAAGGTCTTTAAAGGAACAAAAAAAATTGTACTTTCAGGAATGATAGATTGATAGGGTCTTATGGCAAAGGTAGTGGTTTGGTTGGATTTAGCAGGTGATAGAGAGGGTAACTTTCTCAATGAAGAATTAAGATTAAATTCATTAAAGGGTTTGTCGTACCTCAAAAAAATGAGAACGACCTTTTGAAACACAATCTCATGCTCGCGGGGTGGACTTAACAGAGTCGCCACCAATCTTTATTTATTTCCATAGAGAAAAAGGGAAAATATCGAATAAAACCCCTAAAAGAAAGATAAGGATATGGTCATCGCAACCAATTATCAGGGTTTAGAAGTCAGTTATGCAAGGGGAAGGTATTAGCACCCCTCACGTCCGTTGTACTCAATGAGAACCATTAGTTTAATTATGTTTGTTAGTGTTTTACTAAAAATGTAAGGTTTCTTAAGTTATTAGAAAGGAAAGAGAATAGGGACTAGATTTTTTATTTTATTAGGGTGCTTGCCAAGATCTTCGCAAACTTGTGCCTACGTATCCTCATAGTGCAATGAGAAAGTCAGAGCATTTCTAGTTGGGGAAACTACAATTTGTTTGGTTGATTTTAGAATGGCGAGAGCTCTAACCACGAGAAATACACCTCGGATCCTCATTCTCGAGGAGACATTGACTACACCCTGCTCCGTTTTCATCTTTTATAGGAAAGTGTTTCAAGGTTGTTAAATGTCTTGATTTGATTGAGAAAATGCCACTAGATGTGGGATCAAGGTTATATTGGTTGTTTGAAATGGTGAGGGTTTGAAATAAGTGGAAAGGAGGTCCTAATGGATATAGGGTAAGGTTGACGGCGATGCACAAGACAATCAACTTACAATAGTGAGGTAGGGCTTGATATATGGATCAAGAATTCGAGGAAAAGGTAAGGTCAGTCCTAGTTCCTAAGGAGTAACTAGCACGCAAAAACCAAAACCAAAGAAGAGAAAGAAAGTAAAGAAAGTAAACCAAAATGGGGAGAGGGATATATGGAAAAATACAGGGGAAGTGGATGTGAGAAATAAAGGGTCTCGTTGTCAGGTATCCCAAGAGAATGTCATGTGTGTGCAAAATGTCCTAAGCTATGAAATGGAAACAAAAATCAAAGGTTACATGTCTCCCTTTTGCTTGAGGATAGTGCCACAAACCAAACTCTTGATGATTAAGACCTTGAATCCTTATGGATGCTCCATAATAAGTTAAGGTCAAAATATAGAGTTCCAAAGTTGTCTAAAATATTCCAAGTCAAACTTAAGGTCAAACACAAAGTCCATGAAGATCAATCTCTTAGGTCACCAAGAGAGAATCATGTTTTTTATTATTTTTTCAATAAGACAAAAGAGAAATAAAATGATATAACAAAAGATGCATGAGTTAGATGGATGAGACGAGCACAAGATATGAGCAACGATATAGTCAAGATAAGAATCGAGATCATAATTGAAATTCTAGTAACACATATGAGATGTCGAAAGAGATGTCATGACACTAATATCTAAACTTCACACAACTTAGAGACAAGGTAATATAATAGAATTGTATAACATAAACAATACACTTAGTTTTTAACCTAGTTCGGTGCAACATCACCTACATTTGGGGGCATCCAAGCCATGAAAAAATCCACTAAAATAGAATTAGTTTGAAGATTCTCAACAAATAACCCCTGGTTTACAATCTTCTCACCTAATCTCTACTCGGGCTATTTCTATCTAAGATTCTCCTAGATATGAGACCCCTCTCACTTTCTTTCAATCACATATAGTGATATGAACAAATTAATCAAAGTTTAGAAAACACACTTCAAAGAAACATAATCATCCTTGCTTAAAAGCTTATAAATGATTAACAACTTACAACTCAAACACAATCCTACTCTTATATCAGATAGATATAAGAGAGGCTCACAAAACACAAAGGACATCAAACCCTAATGACAAACTACAAGCAGCAGTGCACAAAATTAATAATTGCATTAGGTTATCAGTTATCTTCTTAAATAGGTTTTTGGAGAGTGTGGGCTTTGACTTAAGTAAGCAGAAAACCCAATCAGTTAAGCTTCAAAAATCATGCAGAATATATTTTCATTAAAATAGGAACATATTTGATTTGTCTTTTAAATATTGTTAAAATAAATTTCAACCCAATCAAATATTCTAGTTAAATCAACTCCTTGAAGATAGGCTACCATTTTTAAGCTTAAGAAAATCTTCAGATATTAAAAGAAATCTTTCAAGACGTGAATAAAAAACAAATCTTGAAAAGAAAACAAATCCTGCAAAGATGTCTGACCAACATGTTAGAACATATTGCTCAACATCTTGCTGAAGAACATGTTTTACCAAAATTAATGCCAATAATAAAAATTAGAGACTTAACAATCTCCCCCTTTGGGAAATTTTGGTTAAAACAAATTAAGCAACATTCACACCCAACCAACAGAGACATATGCAGTAGAAGGCTAAGAGAAAAATTATCTGCTAATATCAAGACATGAAGTCTAACATTACAACATATCAGCAAGCCAAAGCCAAAGCACAAAACATTCTACTCCCCCTCAACACCATAAATTCTCTGTATCTGTACACCCCCCTCAAGATAGCATCACACAAGGCTTCAAAAAACACACAATCATTACAAATACTGCTCCCCTTTTTTAGCCACAATATGACAAAGGTAGAAAATATTAAAGAGAATAGAAGTACAAACGATACACTCAAGGTGCCAAATTAATCTTGCGCAAATCCCTAAAATGAAACAACATAAACAACAAAACAAACATAAACAATCATCAGTTTCCAAAAGTACCATCTGAACAAGCAGAAGCTAGGCTTGCATCATCATCATCACCTTTTTCCTCCTCATCATCATCAACATTTTCTTCCTCATCATCATTAACAGCAGTATGAGCTTCTTTAGTTAGAGATCTAATCATCCTTTCAAACTTGAGCTTCCTTTTCGTGCTTGCACGAATAACATCATCCAACTCCTTGCATGCTTCTTTCAACTCTGCTATAATCCCATCCTCTAAAGTTGAATGCCCGACCTCCTTAGCAGATGTCAGAACAATGTTTGGGACATGTGTTCCTACAAAAAGTTTATAGTGAAGAGACAAATAAGATTCCTTTTTAGACGCACTGTCAGTACTAGTCAAGATACCAAGATGCTGATTTAGAATGATGCCACAGATAAGAGATGGAAAGGCTGTTGGCACTTTCACAACACAAGTTCCAGCATGCTTTAAGGTTTGAACATAAATGTAGGCACCATAATCAAAACTAGTTTTGGTTCCAACAGCATAGATGAATGTAGCGCCCCAAAATTTGCCCATCTTTCTTCTTGTATATTAGCTTATGTTTCATTTCATTTTCATTTTTATTTGCATAGCATTGTTCTAGACAAGGGATCAAGGTATCATGGCTTGTTTCTCAAGGAAGATGAGCATGTTTCTTCAACCTCAAACAAGGTTTTCTTCTTGACTTTATGGCAATTCTCAAGTCCCCAAAGGTACCTTATCATCAAGTATGATTTAAGGCAACATCATTTCAAGCTCATATGTGGTTCACCATGTCTTAATTTTCAAGGAATGATCAAGAGATTCAAGTTTGGTTCAAGGTGTTTGACCTAATTTAGCAAATTGTGATTGCTATGATCAAATGGGCATAACTTCTTTAATTTTCAACATCTTGAGGTGGTTATTTTTCTAACAAACTCTTGTCATCATCCCCTATAAGTTCTCTTTGCAAGGAAAGATCCAATTTTGCTTGGAAAGTCATCAAACGTTTGAAGACATTATAGGTCATTTTGAGTTTTGGAAGGACTTTCTAGTCAACTTCAAAAGGTCATAACTTAGTCAATTTTCATCATTTGGAGCCCATTCATTTTCTAAATTGAACTTGAAGATGTCCTCTACAACTTTGATTCAATGTAGAAGTGCCAAAAACCTATGGAAGGCTTGGGTTTTTATCAAAGCACTATAGGTCATTTTTGGTCCCTAAAAAGACTTGAAATTTTTCTAAGTGTTTTGAAATTTTGAACCTTTTCATGCAAGCTACTTTGAAGGATCATATCTCTCAACTCAGATTTCCAAATCAATACTTTCTTTTACATTACAAAGATTGTATCATCCTATATCCAATGCAAGAAGAATCACATCATAAAGCCTCATACATTGTGAGAACCATGGTGGTAAAATTTGAATTTCAAAGCAGAAATTTTACTTTAAGTCAGAATTGAATTTGGTTGAAATGGCTTCAAGTCACCAAATCAATCCATGAATTCATTCTAAACATGATTAACAAACTTGTCTGAGGTGATTAGAGCACTGAAACTCAAATTTTGAGTGAGTTTTGACAAGTTTCAAGTCACACTTTGCTCATGCTGCAGGTGTGCACGAATTTGCTCCAATTTGCATCATTCACCCTCCCTTAGCATTCAGAAAGCTTATCCTATAAATAAGGGACTCATTCCACCCATTTCCACAAGCTTTGATAGCCATAATCACCCTGCTGAGGTCCCGTTTGAACTCTGAAACTTGAACTTCGAATTTTCATTTTCACACCCTAATCACTCAAATTCTCCATTTAGTTAGCTTCACCAACATTCAGTGAAGCTAACTAGCTCAAGAACTTGAAGAATCGTGGCCTGAATCAAGCTTAAGGACTCCATTTTCAGAGCTTCAAAGTTGAACTTCAACAGGTATGACTCTCAACCATTTTGACTCAAATTTGTTGCTAAGATGTAGTCCTTGATGTGCCGATGTTGTTAGGATTGTTAGATTTTAGTTTTGGTTGAGTCTTGTTGTTCAATTTCTCAAATCCGTATTTGCTTTTTTCTTCTGGTTTTTTTTCAAATCGAATGAGCTGTGATTTAAAGAAATATGGCGCGATGATATGGTCGAGATCGTCATGAAAAGACGCATCAGATGAAACCACTATGAGCTCCAATGATTATGGTTTGATGGATCTTCGTATTTCTGCAATTCTCTGAAAATTTCAAGTGGATGGAGGTTGAAGATGATTATCTGATCGTCCATCATGCCATTTGTTTTAATTCTACGTGTTTGACCTTTGTTGATTGGAAATGATGAGGTTGACTTAGATCCACCGTGGATGCGCGCTTTCTGGCCTTTGGATTAGCCACGTCATTTAATGAAGCGAGATCCAACGCATCTTGTTTTTTCTGTTTTATTTTCTTGTTCTAATTTGTTTTTAAATTCATTTTATTTTCAGAAATTCATAGAAAATTCATTTTTAATCAGCAGAATATCAAAATATTTTCTAAAATTTCCTTTTATTTTTCTCTTTTTGATTTTTATTTTTGTGCATTTTTATTTTTCAGTTTGCTATTTTTTTTGAATTTTAATTTCTTTGAGCCAATTTTAATTAGTTTAAAATTGTTTTTAGACATTTTAAAATTATGAGAAAAATATTATATGATCCTATGATGGTCTTGGACTTATGATGATTTTCTTTGATTTTTATTTCTGGTTTTGCTATTTTCCATGTATTTTTTGGATTATTTGGTTAATTTTAATTGGTTTAAAATTATTTTTGAGCCATTTAAAATTATGAGGAAATTAGTACATGATCCTATGATGGTTTCTAACCTATGGTGATTTTCTTGTATTTTTGTTTATGGTTTAACTAATTTCCATCCTTTTTTAGGTTTTATTTGCCTCTTTATTTGTTTTTTTAATTAGCTTTTAGATTGCAAAATGATGTGATATTGCTTTTAGTCCATGATTGGGTGCCTTTCTGTTTTTCCTCAAGTCATTTGGGATTTTGATGTTTATTTGATGGTTGTTTCCTTTTTGTGTTTGTTTTGGTCGTTGGATTCTTCTTGAAGCATGTTCTTAATTTCCACTTGTATTATCTTTCTTATGTGTTCATGGTTAGATATCAAACTTGTTGATCATAGTGATGTGTGGCTTCACTTTGGTTCCATGTCATGTTCTCATGCCTTTGCCTTTGGGATGTTTTCTTTGCACACTTGTTTTATATTAGCTTGTGGTTTGCTTTTGAATGATATGCATGACTTGTTTCTTGATGCCCTCTCTTTGATCATTGGTATGATTTGAGTATGGTGTGTTGTGCTACTTCCCTACCATGTTTCTTGTGCCTTTTGATTTCATTTAATCTTGATTTGCGATTGATGATGCTTATTGAGGATGTTTGGATGTGTGTGGGCATTTTGTTTTTCCATTGTGTTTTTGTTTGCAAAACTTTTGAGATGGTGTGAGCTTTTTCTTGTTGCTTGGACATGTTATTGATGTTTACCACGTGTGATCATTAATTGATGTTTGCTTGATGCTTTGCCTTTGAACTTTCATGTATGTTCTTCATCTTTCATTGCTTCTTTCTTCTTCATCTTTCTTCTCTTTTTGGAACTTGTTTAATTTCATTCTTGTTTCTATTTGTGATTGAATTGGATGGTGTTTACTTGTGTTTGCTCACATGATCCCTTAGGATTCCTAGTCCTTCTTAATTTCTGATTAAGATAGGAGTATGAGAGACATTAGACTTTCAATCCTTTGCATGATAACAATTAGAATAGTCCCTCTCATCTCAACTTTAGGTCCATCATTTGTATGATAATATTAGGTAGACTTCCTTTTCATCTTAACTTTATGACCTTTTCGCATCATAACATTAGGGTTTTTCAGTTTCCCTTTAGTGTTTTCTTTTGTGTCTTTTCTTCTCATCTCAAACAATCCTAAGACACTTAATAAAGAATGATGAACGTTGTGCGCCACGAGCCTTAAGTATATGGGAAATGATGAGTGGGGGGTTTCTCCTCACTTGTCTAGAGTGTTAAGTGTATGCCCTTTGGGTGATATGCGACGCATTCACTCCTATATCATAGTCTTTAGTGCAACGTGAATCCCAAACCATTTCAATTTACTTCATTAAAACTCTTAAACCAAATTCAAACCTTTTTATCCTTCGGGATTGTTCTTAAATCATTTTCAGAAAAGAGTACGTTACTTTCCCATTCTACCACAAACAGACATCGACCCTAACTGTTGGAATGGAAACTTAACATCACGCATAAAAAACACTTAACCAACCTGTGGTTTAGTTACCTGAACTATGTTTACTCTGATTTCTCATACCAGATGAGGATACGTAGGTACAAGACGACAATATCTTGGCAAGCAACCTTCCCCCCATCACCTGTAGTTTTCTGAACTACGTTGACTCTGACTTTCCCATTGCACGAGGGAATACGTAGGCATAGGGCGGTGATGTCCTATCGAGTCTCCTTTTTCTTTTCCATCCCCCGTTTAGTAGTAGCTTTTAGATAACTTACCCCTTTGGTTATACAACAAGCGTGGATCCTGTTGAGTACAACCGACGTGCGGGGTGCTCATACCTTCCCCTTGCGTAACCGACTCCCAAACCCAAGATTTAGTTGCGATGACCTTGTCTTTTCCTGTTCTATTAGGTTTTCTTCTATCGTTTCCTTTCCCTCTCTTTGGGATAAATAACGTTCGGTGGCGACTCTTCTGTTTGTTTTCGCCGACCCTTTTCACAGTTGCGAGAATGAACCTACCCAATCCAGTTGAGATAGTTGAGGTATGGTTGGTGGGCACCCAATTAGTAGCTCCAATTCTATGCAGAATGGCATATTTAACACTAGGTTTCCCAACAGAGAGCTTATTTTTCCTAGGCCAACGCTCAACCTGATTTGTAGTTATCTCCTTTCAAATCTGGTTATCAGATTCTTCAAGCTCAGCATGAGGATCTTCACTCTTTCCCAAGTACCTATTGATTATAGTTGGAGAGAACTCCACGCACTTTCCTCTCACAAACACTTTTTTGAAGTCTTTACTCTTCTTGCCAGCACACTCAGAAGGAACATTCACAACAAGTTCTTTCACCAAAACCTCATAGTATTTTGCAAATCCAGTTACATATCTGATTAGCCCAGCATACTCTATGGGTTCCATAACTTCCTTGCAATCTAAGGCATCCTTTCCTAACTCTCATTACATAGTTATCCTCCTTTGATATACACACTTCCATATCTCCACATTCTCAACACCGTGAAAGGAGATGTTGTCCAAAGGTGCATCAGGCACATTGGCAGAGGTTTTCTTGACCACAGATCTCTTCACGTAAGTGATGTCCTGGACATCGTCCTCGACATCATATTCTGACTCACTAGAAGAGACAACCTTTCTCTTCCTAGAGGGATTAGCTACTTTACTCTAAGATTTTGCAGGGCCAACAACAAATATCTTCTTAACACTCCTTGAAGGTGTGTTCTCAACAACAACAACAGCTTTACCTTTCCTATTCTTAAGCCTCTTGGAAATACTAGGGGCGATATTTTTAGTAATGACTTATTCATCAGATAACATTTCATCAATGTTGACAGCATCAGTAGAAACATCTTTCCTCATACTTGGAGTCTCTCTTTTTCATACACACCTTGATCTTTAACACATTATGGGGCCTGGTTTTTAGAAGAATCAGACGCATTGCCAGTAGGACTAATGATGGTGGTAACAACAGTAGCATTTTCTTGTGCCAAAGATGTTTCAACATCTGGTGCATCTTCGGACCTAACTTCTTTCAACACAAAAGAAACAAACCTACAAATATTTATACCAATAGCCTTTTTCTCATATTCATCTAGATTGGGGTTTTCAGACACAGGTTCAGAGGTTTTCTTAGCATCAGACTTAGTGGTACCAGTTTCAATGGGGTTAACATATAAGCTAGACATGGTGTGAACCTTCTTAACAGCAGAGGATGATTTAGAAGACTTACTCTTTCCATGGTTCATCGTAGTCTTGGAAGGGGGTTCTATCTTTATTTTGCATGTTCTCAAAGCAAGGTACCATAGATAGCAGCATGACATCAAGCACTTCCTCATTGGTAGTTCCCATAGCAGAGAGACGATCAACCCTATCCTTTGAAGGAGACAAATTAGCATTCTCTTCAAGAGCATCTGTTGGAGATGAAACAAGATGTTGAATCATCTTGAAAGAGAGGTGAACGAAGATGTTTTGAAGAGGACATAAAACGATAAACTTGTTGAGTTGGAAGATGAACGAACTAGTGAGTAGAAAAAAGAAGAGAGATAACAAGGAGGAGAACAAATTTGGAATGTCTGAGATGATTTCCTTTGATAGACGTGTGCCACTTGATTAAATAATGAGAAAAATTTATTGGCACGCTTGATCAACATTAATTGCTATAAATCTTCAAACATGCATATTCCTAATTTGCCCCTCAATTTTTCAAACTGATTAGCATCCAACGCTTCAGTAAAAAATGTCCACTAGTTGCTGATCAATAGCCACATGTTAAAGGGAAACAATCTTGTTATCTACAAGTTCTCTTATGAAATAATGATGAATATCAATGTGTTTAGTTCTTCTGTGCTGAATGGGATTTTTGGAGATGTTTATAGAACTCTGATTGTCACAATATAATTTCATGACATTTTTCTTGACATTATATTCAGTCAACATCTGCTTAATCCATACCAGCTGAGAGCAACTGCTTCCTGCTGCTATGCACTTAGCCTCAGTTGTGGACAAAAAGACATAGTTTTGCTTCTTGCTAAACCAAGATATAAGATTATTCCCTAAAAAGAAACAACCTCCTGATGTACTCTTCCTATCATCAGCACTACCTTCCCAATCTGCATCATAATATCCTACCAGCAAGGAGTCAGATCCATAAGAGTATAACATGCCATAGTCATAAGTACCATTGACATACTTCAATATCCTCTTTACCTTATTAATGTGACTCATCTTAGGTTTAGCTTGATATCTTGCACAAACACCTACTGCAAATGTAATGTCAAGTATGCTGGCTCTAAGGTACAATAGATTTCCTATCATACTCTTGTAAAGACTTTGATCCACACTCACTCCATTTTCATCTTTGGACAGCTTCAAATACGTAGGTGCAGGAGTCCTCTTGTATCCAGCCTTTTCCATACCAAACTTATTCACGATGTTCTGGGCATACTTACTTTTAGATATGAAGATAGAATCTTCCATCTGTTTGACTTGTAGTCCAAGAAAGTAAGTTAATTCACCCACAAGGCTCATCTAAAATTTAGATTTCATTTTCTTGACAAAATATTGAACCATCTCATCAGAAATTCCTCCAAACACAATGCCATCAACATAAATTTAAGCAAGCATGAGCTTTCCATCCTTCTCTTTGACAAAAAGAGTCTTGTCTATTCCACCTTTTATGTAACCATTTTCAACAAGGAACTCTGTCAACCTTTCATACCATGCTCTTGGAGCTTGCTTCAACCCATAAAGAGCTTTCTTAAATTTGAACACATGATTAGGAAAAGTTGGATCAATAAAGCCCTTTGGTTGTTCAACATATACCTCCTCATTTAAGTATCCATTTAAGAAGGCATTTTTCACATCCATCTGAAATAGCTTAAACTTCAAAATACATGTCACTCCTAACAAAAGTATGATAGATTCAAGACAAGCTATAGGAGCAAAAATCTCATAAAAATCTACCCCTTTAATTTAAATATATCCTTGAGCAACAAGTCTTGCCTTATTTCTAATGGCAACACCTTGTTTGTCAGATTTATTTTTGTACACCCATCTAGTTCTAATCACATTTGTTCCTTCAGGCCTAGGGACCAGATCCCATACTTCATTCCTCTTGAATTGACCTAGCTTATCTTTGATAGCATTAATCTAGAATTCATCAGTTAGAGCCTCCTTAACATTTATAGGTTCAACTTTTGACACAAAGCAAGAATTTGACACAACTTCCCTTGATCTAATAGTTACTCCTTCATTAAGATTCCCTATGATGAGCTCTTTAGGATGATCTTTCTGAATTCTGGAAGAGGGTCCCTTGTTGACTTGATCTATTCTAGAATCATCACCTGCAGATTAACAACATGTACTCATGTTTGTGGCCTCTTCTAGAGCATCAATCATCTGAGTAGATGTTCCAACATCTTCTATGAGATCTGCTTCCTCATTTATAGTTGAGTCATCAATCATAAATTAATGTACTCCATCATCACTTTAGTTATGGTGTTAAAAACCCTATAAGCTTTGCTTTTAGTAGAATAACCCAAAAATATTCCCTCATCACTCTTTATGAATAAGTTCCAAGACTTTTGAAGTAGTCAAATGTTAGATCTTTGGATGGGACATCTTGGTATGTTTCCCAATTTGGCACTCACCACAAATTTTTCCTTCTTCAATCTTGAGTTTTCGAATGCCTCCGATAGCTTCCTTAGAGATGATCTTCTTCATGCCTTTCAGATGCAGATGGCTAAATTTTTGGTGACATAGTTTAACTTCATCTTCTTTTGTTAAAAGATATATGAAGGGACAACTTACTTCTTGAGGAACCCCAAGTAACAGTTGTCCTTAGATTTAACTCCCTTCATAAGCACTTCATTCTTCTCATTGGTGACCAAGCATTCAGATTTAGTAAAGTTGACTTGGAGACCTTGATCACATAGCTGATTGATGCTAATTAGATTAGCTGTTAACCCTTTTACAAGAAGGACATCATCAAGGTTAGGAATCCCTGAGAAATTCAACATTCTAACTCCCTTGATCTCCCTTTTATCCCCATCACCAAAAGTGACATAGCTAGTAGAGTAAGACCTAATATCCACCAAAATTTCTTGAATCTTGTCATATGCCTGGAGCATCCACTATCAAAGTACCTGTCTTTTTTGGCTGAGACTTTGAGAGAAGTGTGAGCTATGAGACCATTAGTAACAACCTTGGGAATCCAATTTTTTGTAACATTAGCAGCAGCCTTCTTAAGTCTGGGTTGAGGAGCAGGCTTAGGATATCGATACAGCTTGAAGTAGAAAGGCTTTATATGACCAAATCGACCACAGTAATGACATCTCTAACGATGGAGTTTGCCTCTAGAGTGGTTACGCTGATTTATGCCATGTTGTTGAGCCTTTCCTTTGTTGTTCTGGGCTTGATTATTAAAACCTATTCCACTAATGTCCCTAGCCACTTTTCCAGCCTAAATAATTTCATCTAATGTGTCAGAACCACTGTTCAACATTCTAATAGAGTTGGTCATGTTGTCAAGTTTTGATGTTAGTAGGGTCACTTCATTTTCCAACTCAGAAATAGTTGACAGGTGCTCTTCCTTTTCAGTCTACAATTTGGATATGGTTTTCTTTTGTCTCTCTACCATTTGACAAACTTCTTCACTTTTGTACATAATTCCTTGTAGGAAGCAGCTAACTCATCATAAGTAACTTCTCCATCACAAGAGCCTTCATCAGAATCACATCTTCTAGTTAAGGCACTTACATGCTTGGCAGACTCTTCACCAAGCCCATTCTCAGAGTCACCATCAGACCAAGATACAGACAACCCCTTCTTTTGTTTCTTGAGATATGTAGGGAAATTAGCTCTAATGTGACCAAATTCTTCACATCCATTACATTGAATCTCTTTTCCTTTAGTGGATTTTTCCTCAGTTCTTGCCTTTTTCCCAAAGTCATTATACTTGCTGATGTCATATGAGATGTTCTTGACATTAGGTCTTGACTTCCTATCCATCTTTTTCAGAACCTTGTTGAATTTCCTCCCAAGAAGCACAATGGCATTTGATATTCATTCATCAGTATCTAGATCACATTCATTCTCTTCATCTTCAGTATTAGAGATAAAGGTTATGCTTTTGTTCTTCTTTTTAGATTTGTCATTAATACCAAGTTCAAAGGTTTGAAGAGATTCAACAAGTTCATCCACTCTCATGCTGCTGATGTCCTGAGCTTCTTCAATAGTTATGACCTTCATGTCAATTCTCTTATGAAGAGACCTGAGTATCTTTCTAACCAACTTTTCTTCTTACATCTTTTCTCCCAAGGCACTGGATGAGTTTGTTGTCTGAAGGATATTCATGTGGAAGTCATGAATACTCTTATCATCTTTCATTCTTAGATTTTTAAACTTGGTAGTGAGAAGCTGATATCTTGACATCTTCACTTTGGATGTGCCTTCATGAGTAGTTCTTAGAATTTCCAGAGCACCTTTGGCCATTGTATATGTGTTAATCAACCTGAGAATGTTTTTATCAACTCCATTTAATAGGGCATTCAAAGCTTTGGAGTTTCCAAAAGTAGTCTCATCTTCTTCCTTAGTCCAGTCCTCTTTAGGCTTCAGAGTTTCCTTCCCCCTCTTTATCTTTGACCACAGGATGTTCCCAACCTTTAATGATGGCTTTCTAGGTTTTGCTATCTATGGATTTAAAGAAGGCCACCATGCGAGCCTTCCAACAGTCATAGTTGGTTCCATCCAAGATGGGCGGGTCTATTCACATTTCCTCATCCTTCCTTATCCATAATACCAGAAAATCATCTCCCTGGAGCTCACCCAAAGTAGAACAGGTTGTTGCTACACGAAAAATGACATAGAGTCGCCACCGAGTTTTATTTATCCCAACGAGGGAAAGGGAAATAGCGATAAAACCTTTGGGAGAAGAGCATGGTCATCGCAATCAAGTCTTAGGGTTTGGGAGTCGGTTATGCGAGGGGAAGGTGTTAGCACCCCCTCACATCCATCGCACTCGATGGGAACCTTCTAGGTTGTTTAGCATGAATGGGTGTTTTTATTAAAAGTTTGCTTGCTTAAGGAGAAGAGGGGTTGGTTTTTTATTATAATGCTCGGCAAGGATTGTGGCCCTCGTGCCTACATATCCTCACTTAAAAGAAGTGAAGAATTAGAGCTCCGTAGTTCAGAGGTTTGTGAAATGATTGTTTGTTGGTCGATTTTATACTTTGAAAATGGGTTTTCGGATTGATGCCCTAAGGCGAAAAGAAGCTTGATGAGTTGATGTCATTTTTAGGTTTTTTGAAATGAAATTGTTCTTAATTAGGATTACAAAAAACTTTGGATAGAGATGAATGTCTCGAATAACCAAGTCGAGCGCCTTGTATTCAAAACATTCGGAACGAGTGTAGGAGGGTTCCATTCTCATTCCTTCTCCACCACTTTAAAGTTCATGGCATATAATCCTAATTGTGTCCTTATTATGTTTTAGATTTTTATGAGAAAAATACCACTTGATATTAGATCAAGGGTTTTATTGTTTGTGAAAATGTTTGAAGTGATGCGAACAAGGTCGATGGCGAATGCACAAGGTGGACGACTTACAAGGGTGAAAATGGCTCGATAAAATCGAGAGTTTATTTTTTTGAAAATAGCTTTGAAACAAAGGTCAAAAATGAACATTCGTATACAAAGGTCATGCAACCATATGGGTTAGTAGACATAAACAACACAAAACATGGAGAAAAAAAACATGCCATCAAGGAGTTCGCGTGCGAACTCCTTGAAAAAACTTTTTTTGGGGAAAAACTAGAAAAACAAGGGGATGTTCGCTAGGAGAATGTTGTAGCGAAGCTACCCAGAAATAGCAAGAAGTTCGCTAGACAAACCTCCCAGTGAATGCAAATAGAGGCGAAGGTGCCAGCGAAGCTGCCCAGAAAAAACAATAAGAAGTTTGCTAGGCGAACCTCTAGCGAATGAAAACAGAGGCGAAAGGGGGAAAAGTTCGCTAGGCGAAGGTGCCAGCGAACATGACAGAAAAAAACATCAAGAAGTTCGCTAGGTGAACTTTATGTTGTTTTGCCCAGACCATGCCTTTTTTATGGAAACAGTGGGAAAACATGGCAAAGTTCGCTAGGCGAACTTTCCAGCGAACGTGACAGTATTTTTTGAGTTTTTCAACTCATATCACTATGCAACCTAAGCTATGTCTTATCTCTTTTCCTCTGTTCTTTTACAACAATTTTTTGGTTATATCAAGACCTTATTACAATATATACAACACAAAAATCACATAAAAGTAAAGCATGCAAAAATATGTAAAGAGTAAAGGGTTTGAGAGAAAGGATACCCAAGAGCTACTATCTTCCTTCACCAATGGCTGTAGTTGGGTATGCTTTGTGGTTCACCTCCTTCTTCTGGTTTTCTAACACTCTTTTGTTCTCTCAAGGTTTTCTTTTCAAACTCGTTTTTTCTGTTTTTTCTCTTACTCTCTTTTTCTAATTTTTCTCAAATGTTTCTTGCTCTCAATATCTCTCTATCAATGTGTAGTGTATCCAATTGGGCTCCCCCTTTTCTACTGCTATTGCTTTTCTTTTTATATCCAAAGCATTAGGGTTTGCACATGTCTTTAAACTTCAGAATTTCCACCCTTAGAAATGTCCAAAGCCACTTTCTTGATGCATCTTTCCCCCCTAAAAATCTTACTTTCTGCTGCACCTTTGCTACTGTACCAAAACAATAGAGCTTGCACATGTTTCAAGTTTTAGAATTTCTACATTTGGAAATGCTTATTACCACTTTCTTGGTGCAGCCCCATTTCTTTCCATTTCTAGCATGCTGCCTTTTTGCTTTTGCTGCTGCACTTTCCTAGTGCTGTTTTTTCCACATTGCCCTCCTTTCTTCACTTGTTCTTGGGTTGTACTTGTGGTCTATGCCTCTTCTCTTGACAGAATTTTAAATTTCTGAATTTTGGCATGTAAGTGAACCAACATGACCTAGTTCCTCAAGTTTGTGACATGGTTTATTTGGTTGGGAATTAGTTAGTCACGGGGCTGTTTTGGATCAATTTAAAATGCCTTGAAATTGCCCATGAAAGAGCATTAATAGTTTTTCTTTTGAAAAGCTCCAATGAATTAACCCTTACTTATTTTCCTTAGATATTTGTGGGGTATGAATTATATGTAGCACATGGATATTTGATGAGGCATAAAGGGTACCATAACATGAAATTAGTTAGAAACTTGAATTAAGACTAGAAATAACTTAATTTATAAGCATTTCTTAGAGTTGGAAACTTTGCAACCAATGTGACATTCTTGCAAATGTCATGAAATTCCCTTTGTAATATTCTAATCATGGATTCATGAATCTTGAATTGGTGGATTTCCCTTATACCATTATTTGAAGTGGATGAAATCTTGAATTATGAACTTGCATTTTTATGCTCATTAGGAACATTGACTTTGAATATTATTTTTTTCAAGTAAATTTTCTTTGGTGAAAAATTCATGAGTAGACTTTCCAACTTAGATCAAACCTTAAATGATGAACCTTTTCTTCCATGTAGCCCATGATAAGTAATTTATCTTATTTGAAATGGAAAATAAATGAACCGACCCAAACCTTAACTTGTAAATCCACATGCTCGATATGCACTATAACGATGTATGATATGACGAATGTAAGGTATGAAAGGCTAAAGGTGAAAATGAGGGTGTGACACAGGGTGACCTGCTTTGATGCCAATTGAAATTCTGGTAACATATATGAGATATCAAAAGATATGTCACGACACTAATATTTGAACCTCACACAACATAGAGACAAGGCAGTATAATAGAATTGCATAGTGTAAATAACACACTTAGTTGTTAACCTAGTTCGGTGCAACATCACCTACATTTGGGGGCATCCAAGCTATGAAGGAAATCCACTAAAATAAAATTAGTTTAAAGATTCTCAGCAAACAACCTCTGGTTTACAATCTTCTCACCTAATCTCTACCGGGGCTATTTCTATCTAGGACTCTCCTAGATATGATACCCCTTTCACTTCCCTTCAATCATACACAGTGATCTGAACAAAATAATCAAAGTTTAGAAGACACACTTCAAAGAAACATAATCATCCTTGCTTAAAAGCTTATAGATGATTAACAACTTACAAATCAAACACAATCCTACTCTGATATTAGATAGATATAAGAGATGCTCACAAAATACAAAGGACACCAAACCCTAATGAAAAACTACAAGCAGCAGCGCACATAATCAATAATTGCATTAGGTTATTAGTGATTTTCTTAAATAGCTTTTTGGAGAGCATGGGATTTGACTTAAGTCAGCAGAAAACCCGGTCAGTTAAGTGTTGAATGTCAAACATGCTTTAATTTGATCCATATTTATTGACATTTTTCATCTCATTTGTTATGTTTTGTTGGATTTATTCCACGTTTTCATGCTATTCTTCAAATTTGTTGCAAATACCTTTGGTTTCTTTGATTTGTGTGTTATTGTATAGAAATTAAGTATAAAACATTAAAGTGTAAGACACAAGTAATTGGACAAGAAAGCCAAAGAAAATGTGAAGATTTAGCATGTTCGTTGAGCGAACAACCAGCAACGAACAACATCGAATGTTCGTTGGGCGAGCTCTTGGCGAAGCCCCAGCGAACCAACTCAGAATGATGGCAGTATGAAAAGGGCACTAGGTTCGCTGGGTGAACTTGAAGCGAATTTTTGTTGGGCAAGGTTGCAATGAAGGACCAGCAAACCATCCCAGATTTGAGGCAGTAGCTAAAGGACTGTAAGTTCATTGTACGAACTTGTGGCAAAGAAGCTCGCTGGGCAAATAAGTGTTCACACATCAAACTTTGTGAATTCCTCAAGGGAAGTTTAACTGTTCGGAGGCACTTAGGTGCCATAAAGTAGTGTTCGCTAGGAGAACTTGACAGGTTTTAGTTGTATTATATAAGTACTTTTCACACTTTTTGGGGATCATAACCCCAATTTTTACATAGAACCTCAGTTTTCAGCATTTCTTCACCAAAGAGTGATATTTTGCAAATAGAAGCTATATTCGCATCCGAGTTTGATTCTTCGACATGGATACTCATTTATCTTCTCTCATAACTTGTAAAGCAAGCTATCATGATTATGGGTAGCTAATTTCCTTTGTATAAAAGGTAGAGGTAGTCTATATTTGCTTTATGTATTTCTTTTGATTGGCCTTGTATGTGAACAAATGATGATTAATATATGATGAATATTTTTGTTCTTAATGATCCGGCGGTTCTTGTTTTGTAAAACTCTAGACATAGATTTTATGTAACTTGACCTAAAATATTCATCTATCGATTTATAGATTGGAGAGATCAGTCTATGGTTGATATTTTCTTTGTATTAAACTTAAAGCTTACTATATTGGTTGTTATATGGAGAGATCGTGTAGCGATGAATACAATATTTCTCACAACGCTGCTCTAGAGATAGACGGTGTTGAAATAATACACGATGATGTTAATCAGATCCGACTTCACATTCAATATTGAAAGAATATGTATAAGTTAGAATAGATGAAAACTACTTTTGATATACTTTGTTAATCAAACACTTTAGAATTTATAAGCTTTGCTACTAAAATCGTGACAATTTATGAACCAAACTTTGAAACCTTTTTTCTTAAAACAGTAAACTATTGAACGACAGGCATCAGATATCAAGACAATCCCTGTGGAGACGACAACAAAAATCCAACTATATCTACAATTCTAACATTAAGCATCACAAATCATGCAAAATATATTTGCATTAAAATAGGAACAAATTTAATTTGTATTTTAAATCTTGTTAAAACAAATTTCAATCAAATCAAATCTTCTAGCGAAATCAACTCCTTGAAGACAGGCTACCAGTTTTAAGCTTCCGAAAGTCTTCAAATATTAAAACAAATCTTTCAATACATGAATAGAAAACAAATCCTAAAAAGAAAACAAATCCTGCAAAAATATTTGATCAACATGTCAGAACATCATGCTCAACATCTTACTGAAGAACATGTTCTACTAAAATTAATGTCAATCATAAAAATTAGAGACTTAACAATAAGATCAAACAAATAAAGCCAAGTCTCAAAGCAAAGGAATTCAAGTTACAAGTCACTAAGTCCATAAGATTAGAAGTCAAATTGATAAAGAAACTAAGTTAATAGAAATTAAAATCTAAGCGATCAAAAATTAAAACCTAAACAATTAAATTCTAAACGCAAATTAAACTTGAAAGGATTAATTCGCAAAAACTAATTAAGAAAATATTTTTGAGGTTTTTTAATTGAAAGCAACTAAACTAATTAATCCAACGGTGTCATTTGATACATGAGCCATGCTTTAATTGAAAGCATGGCCTATGTTTTCCAATGGGGATTGTTATGTTTACACCCAAATTTTGTATGGTGTAAGCCTACGGTGTCATTTTTTAGGCGTAAACATAGCATCCCTCAGCACGAGGAATGTTATTTTTACACTCGAAGTAACACCTACACCGTATTATTATACGGTTTTGGTTTTTTTTAAATGTTTAATAATTTTTTTTCTTGTTCCAAGAGAAACAAATACATGGGCCATGCTTTATTTGATACGGTGTGATCATAGGGTGTTAAAATTTGGGTGTAAACATAACAATCCCCATTCTGAGGGATGCTATGTTTACGCCTAAAAAATGACACCGTAGGCTTACACCATACAAAATACAACATGGCCTAGGTATTTGTTTGTTGAAGAATTAAAAAAATAAAAATAATTAAGCACTTTAAAAAAGCAAAAATCGTATTATTATACGGTGTAGGTGTTACATTCAGTGTAACAATATCAATTCTCTCCTAAGCACCAATATATATATATATATATATATATATATATATATATATATATATATATATATATATATATATATATATATATATATATATATATATATATATATATATATATATATATATATATATATATATATATATATATATATATATATATATATATATATATATATATATATATATATATATATATATATATATATATATATATATATATATATATATATATATATATATATATATATATATATATATATATATATATATATATATATATATATATATATATATATATATATATATATATATATATATATATATATATATATATATATATATATATATATATATATATATATATATATATATATATATATATATATATATATATATATATATATATATATATATCAATTTGGTAGGGTTTTTTTCAAAGTTTTTCAAAGACTAAAATGCCCTCCTAGAAAACTTAATGAACAAGAATGCTTAAAAATAAAATAAAATAAATAAGAAAAAATATTAAATTTATCTAAATAAATCAAAATTAAAGCTCATAAATATTTAATTAATCAATCACAAATATTTTTGACTAAAAAAGTAAAATGAAAGGATTAAAAGCAGATAAAAGTCGGGTATCAAAGTGCTCAAAAAAATAAAATTAATGCACTAAAATGATAAGTGCAAAATAAACGTATTGGAAAAATACAGAGTTTGGTCAGATTTTGAAATAAATATGGACAAGTTAAACGGCTCGAACTGATCAAAATATGATCGAAAAGTAGTCAAAAAATTAAAACGAGTGTGTCTGGTTAAACCACACAAAACATAGATTAATACAATTGATATCTGCAATCTCAATTTTGAAACTTTTCGTCACTGATTTTACGCACAATTGACATTCAGTTTGACCGATTTGTCTGTATATCCAACAAATTTATTCTTGCCCATGTTTTAGGCACTATGCATGATATGCTATGCAGATGATGTAAAGTGAAAATAAAGTTTGATGGATGAAAGTTTTAAAATGCCCGGTCAAAAATGGGGTATGACAGGGTTCAACCTCAATACCTGATCCTACATCTAGTGAAACAAGTTCTTCTGCGGCTTCCACTTCTTTGCCACTTTCAGCTGGACTCTCGTTCAGCTAGTTCCTACATCTGTCATCCTTTTATGTAGACACGACTTCCGTTACAACCTTTGAAGCATTTTCTTCTACTTCCTTAACACCATGATCTTTACACTCTTGAGCTGCATATGTATCCTCCTTGCTAATCTCAACAAACTCTTGAGTTATCTTAGCAACTTCAGGAGGATTTGGAATAGACTCAAGTTTGTCTCCAAGTTGTTCTCTTAAAACCTCTATGTCCTTCTCTATAACCTTTATTGAGCCATCCATATGATTTCTCTTAATCAATTCCTCGGCTAGGACTTCCATACTTCTCTTGACAAATGTTGTCATGAAGTTGTTAACCTCCTTCGTGATATGAGAAATTTTTGTTTCCTTTTCTTCTTCTAGTTGGCTTAACTTTATCACCTTTCTTTTCTTGGATGCATATACTTCTTTATCCATATTACTGCCAGATCCTCCTCTTCTAGTATTGGTAGGATAAATTTCAGCGATTTCAGTGAGTTCTTCAACTTCATGTTGTAGAGCCTTCTTGGAGCTATATAGATCCTTTTTCTTTTCAGTCTTTTGAACAAATCTTTCTTCCTCCCTCTGAACTATTTTTTGAGCATCTCCTAACCATTTCTTTTCAGCAGGTATAGAGTATTTGATTCTTCATCTTCTTCATCTTCATAAGAAGTGATTTCCTTCCTTTTTCTTCTCCCTCTAAGACCATAATCATCAAGACACTTATCAAGAAGTTGGTCATGTTTTATAGTTACACCGTACTCCTTATTAGCTTCACCCAGAAGAAATTTGATGACATCAGAACAATCTTCCTTAATCAGTAAAGGATAGTCTTCTAGAAAAGCTCTTCTTCTATTTTTCCTGATTCGAACACGACTAGGAATCATTACAATTTCCTTCTTCCTTCTCTCCTTCATGTGAGCTAGAATTGATGCAGAAAGCAAACTTCCATAGGAATCATCCAAATCTTGCGTAGCTCTAAATTCCATCAATTTTTTAATCAAATCCCATTGATAAAATATTTTAGAAAGAAAGCTTGCATATGGACTAACTCTTTTGAACCTCTTAGTATAGTCCTTGATAGATTCACATAGATGATGAAAAATGTATCCTGGTAGATTCAATCTTTAATCAATAGATAGACACCAGAGAAACATCTTATGATTCCATGAAATTTGATCTGAACTTCCTTCTCTAGGAATTAAACAGCTGATAAGAATTTTAAACATCAAGTTTTGCTTGAGATGTATGTTTTTTACTTCTCCATAATCATCTTTCTTTTCAAAGAGAGTCTTCTTAATATCTCTGGCATAATCTCTTCTATCCTTTTTGTTGATTATCACCATTCCTTTATTTTCAACCCCAATTAGCTAAGCAATACTTTCTTGAGTAATGGTGATATCCAGACCTATTACAACAGATCTTATTTCCACACCTTTGAACTCCTTCAAACCCATTTATGCTCTATATTTTCTTTTCAAACTCCTGTCTTTTTCCACAACAGTTCTTTCTTCATCCTGTGTTGTATACTCATTATATAATTTTTCTCTAACCCAGAAATCTCTTACCAGAGTTGGGTAAGTTGGTCCATTCAGCAGATCAAAGAAGTTCATTGTCCTTGAAACTCAAAGTGACTTTCTAGTAGACAACCATTTGTAGGAAAACTATCAAAATTAATCACTTGCTTAATGAGAAGATTTAATTCATCTTTGTCGAGTGACATAATCTTTTGTTTGATCTTAAGCTTTTATATGGAATTAACATTTAAAGGATAAGTTGATAAGGATGCCATTGATGAAGTTTTGGGGTTTTTCTAGGGTTTACAGATAAAACACAAAAAGGATAGTGATAAAGGTTGTGTGTGTTGAGAAGGTGTTGAGAGAAATAAA
Organism: Lathyrus sativus; assembly: GCA_963859935.3. Classification (NCBI taxonomy): domain Eukaryota; kingdom Viridiplantae; phylum Streptophyta; class Magnoliopsida; order Fabales; family Fabaceae; genus Lathyrus; species Lathyrus sativus. The sequence goes on from OZ012737.1 coordinate 173,921,898, forward strand.
TGATATTAAAGAGACTTAAACACAAAAGTATTTAAAACAAATTCATTCCTTCAAATTCAAAATACAAATAATTTCAAGCATGATGAAGACATTTCGGAAAGGTGTAAAAAATCGTACATATGACAAAGAATTTCCCACTTCTGTGCATGTAGGAATCAAATATTTCTCCTTAAGGGTTTCAGAAACAGAAATTTTTTAGACTACTATTTCTTATCAAGAGTTTGTTATCCAAGATTTTGACTGAGACATCATCTGACAAATATTTGATTTTGTTTCTTTATACATAATTAAGCATAAATTACTATCTCTGAATTTTTATCAGCCTTTTAACTCTAACAGAATTATGAGTTATATCTTAATCATCAGTTCATTGAAGAACATAACTTATAATAATTTCTTTTGAATAATAGTAAGACATCTTGATTCAAGAATGTTTGAAGAGACTCCTTTGATTCAACATAGCACTGGTATTATCACAAACGGCGAGAATACCAATTTCACAAGTCTGAAAGTTCTTTGGCTAATATCCTTCAAAGTAACTGAGTGTAGAGATTATACACACCAGTAAACTTGGTACATAATATCATGCTTGAAATAGAGAATAAATAATAGAACTTACCCAGATAGATTTTCTGATTCTGAATCTCCATCTTGTTTTGATGAAGTTTCTCTGAATTATTTTGAAGTTGAGGTGTTGAACTATCTTCTCAAATGGAGAACACCATTGATACAGAGACTAGTTGCTTCAATAGATTTCTTCATCTTGGACACCCTTCTTTTCATACGAAGATGAAAACATATTTTCCTCATTGGATCTTTGTCTGCACCACTGTTAAGTGTTATGCACAAACCATGCTCTGATGACAACTGAAGGTGAGAAAAATACACAAGAAGAGGGGTTGAATTGTGTTCTCCAAATTTGATGCTTAGATTCCATGAACCCAAGACTTCTTTGCTCAGATTCCATGAATCCAAGACTTCTGCTCATACATGCAGTCCAAGACTTCCTGCTTAAATCCCACAGATTCAAAACTTCCCTGCTCAAGCCCTCCAGGCTCAAGACTTCTGCTCAGACCCTCTGTCCAAGACTTTCTTTCTTAATCAATAATTATTAAATAATTCAATGCTCTAGCACATATCAGGAAACTTACTTGGCTCAAGCTTCACAACAAGAGGCTTTGATGCTCAAGCACATAGCAAGAGAATTTATCTAAACTACTAAACAACTTGTTTAGCAGATTACAGAACAAGGTGTACTTGATACATAATCAGAGCTACATGGTAGTAACCATAATAAAGATCAAAACACTTAAGATTTCTAAGATATTCAATGTTTAAGAAATCTTAAGGCTTTGAACAATTTACAACATATAATAGAATTTCTGCATACTCGATTGTTTTGCTATTGTTCATCATGTTATTCTTCTATTTTGATAGAAGCGTGGAACATTTCTATCCTTCTTGACTCTTCTTCTTTATTTTCCTTGTTCCTTGTTGAAAATCCATCTTGAATCTTTAGCTACTTATATAGCAGTTTCAGAGAAATAGTCATTGGAAGAGATAACTTGTAAAAATGTCTTTGTTAATCCATAGTACAAGAGACACCATTGCGTCTTTCTTGTGATCTTGTACTATATTTCCATTTAGAGTAGATATCTGTAAAGCACATAAACTCTTCTTGATCCTTGTGAACACAGACTATAACTGACAAACTGATTTGACATTGTAGCTTACTTTCTGTAGTAGGAATAACTTATCTTTATCACTGGTTCTGAATGATCACTTGAAGTTGATACATTCAATAAGTTTAGAGACAATATATTGCTCTTCTGATGTTGAGGTCTTTAGCTTCAGAGTTTACGCAAACCTAAATTATCTGATTTCACTTAAATAATGTTTTTGAGATTCTGAACCACCATAAGCTAATAACTTAGCTTCTCTCAAGTGCGTCCTTATATCAGATTTTGAGTATACTCTTCTTTAAGGTTTAGAACCTACACATTAGATCACCATTGTTCTTTCAATACTTTGTTATCATCAAAACCCAAAGGATATATGTCATGAATAGATCTTGTTCTAACACTTTTGACATGATCCTACCCTTATAGCCATTAACTTTTTCCCTTAAGGTTGCAAACCTACTCATAAGATAAGACCTAATCCATTCAAACATAATTATAATTGGTTTATCCCTTTGAAGCAAGATAGTGTTGCACCCCGAAATTTGCCCAACCTTTCTTTACCTAGCTTATGTTTCATTTCATTCACATTAGCATTACCATTTGCATTGCATTGACATGTATGCAGGAGATCAAGAGGTATGACTACCAATCAAGAGGTATACAAGACTATGAAGCTAACTGAGAGGCTTATTCAGGTGTTCAAGGGTTGATATCCTTACCAGAGAAGTCTAAGATCCTCAGAGAGAGTGGTTGAAACCAAGTATGTGGGTCTTCTAACTTGAGAGTTGTGGGAAGTCATCAGATGATTCTGAAACCATGAACTTGGACTTGAGGTCTTGAGAGAGCTCATGAGAAATGTTGAAGTTCATTTGGAAGCCTAGATAGGTTATTGTGCAAAGGATATGAAGATATGCCCAAGATTGAGGCAATTAGGGTTTCATCTGGGTGACCCTAAATCAACTGATGATTTGAAGAAGGTTGATACCTGATTAAAGAGCCATGTATTCATGGATTCGTACATTGAGATATTCTAAAGATTATTCCAATGTTAACTCATCATGATTGAAGATTTTGAGAAGTTTTAGGCTAGGGTTTCTAAGGCTTGACAGTGTAAAATCTCCTAGCTTGACCCCTAACTTCAAGACCACTTAAATCAAGATAGGATTTTCATCTCATCTTTACCCCAACATGATTGTTGTAGGGCATGATCATAGCTTTAATTTGAGTACTAGAAGTCCTTGATAGGGTTTATAGAACTCAAGTTATGAGCCAGACAAGTTACAAGTCATCTAAGGCATGTGAATTTGGAGCTTGAAAGTTATCCAACTTGCATGACACTTTTTCCCTAGAAGGATGATTCCTATGAAATTTTGGTAAACATTAATGTTATTCCATATTCTCTTAGCTTTCTAGATAGTACTAGAAGTCCATGATTGGATTTGTAGAACTCAAGTTATGGCTTTGACAAGTCAAGGGTATTTTGGGCATTTGGACATTATAGGTCATTTTGAATTATGGGTCCATTTCACTATCTTGCAAGCTTCAAATGGAGTTTTGTTCAACTTGAAAGTTGCTCAAAATGATGTTTTTAGTCCAACCAAGTATCAAGAGTCCATTGATATAGATTAGAGCAAGCATTGGTTGAAGGAATTTCTCAAAAAGGCCATTTTAATGAATTAAAAGGGAAAAATTGGTAATTGAATGATTTCAAGCCAAGTTAATACTCATTTTGATTGGAAAAGAAATTCTAAACACTTTGGAATTGTTAGAATTTTGATTTGATGCTCATTTCATGGCATTTTGGTGGATTACTTCATGATGAAGTAACACTTCAAACATCCATCTTTGGTTGAAATCAAAAGAGGGAACTCACTCAATTACACTCCCTAACTCTCAAGTAAGTGAATTGAAGTGGATTGAGAGCAATAACAAGGAAAATTCGTACATACCATAATTGGATTTTTGAGAAAAAATTGAAAGTTGGAAATCATAAATTGGGCCATGAATGGGCCCCTAATGGATCAAAACAGATTATAAAAGAGATTTGGATCATTTTCATAAACTTCTAGTGCCATTTTCAATTGAGAATCAGTTAGAGCAGTTTGTGGAAGAGGCTTGAAGTTTGATTTTAGAGTTTGGAGATTGAAGGAGTTTCAGAAGAAATTGAACCTCAAGAACTCTTCATCATCATTCAGTGGAAGATTCTGCATCTTTTGGAAGAGAATTGAGCCCTGAAGTACACCATACGCGAAGCTCCAAACCATGTTTCTTCCTCTCAAAATTCCTCTTAAATTATGCACTTTCCAAGCCTTAGATACATGTGGTTAGGATCTACTTGAAGCATAGATGGATTTTGTTTAAGTTTCGTAGTGAATCGTGACACTTTGTGACATGGCATTCCAAGTTGTTGTTCGTTTATCTCTCTTGTTAATGGATCAAATTGAAAACAAATCATAGATTGATGACCTAGGGAGATTGACGAGTTGTTTGGTATAAGAAATCGCGAGTTTCATTGAGTGTGGTGGAAGGCTACTGTTCCCGTTGCAAGGTAGGAGATGACCGGCGCTAGGCCGGCCACAGTTTGGAATTACAGAACCACCGTGTGGAATTCCCTCCGTTTTAGTGTTTTAAAATTGCCAGCTTCGTTCGTGGCCGTTAGATCTTACTGTTGAGTGGACTTGGTATGTGCATCTCATGGCTTAGACAAGTACCACGTGTAGCTTCCATTAGGCCAGTCCCCTTTTAAATGAAACGCGGAGTTCCATTAAATGAAATTCTGGGCTTTGATTCCAAGCGCTATCCACACCCCACCTTGTTAGGCCTAAACCAGTTAACACACGAAAATGTTACTTCGCACACCCCTGACACTGTTTCATTTAATTCATGAATAAGAGCTGAATTGATAATCAGTTGGGCCCAATCCATGAGCGCTATCTGCACCCCCCAGCGCAAGGCCCATTAGCCAATAACACATAGGATGGCTGCTGGTTACACCTCCCTCCTGTTTTCTTTTAATTTCCTTTTTCTATTTTGTTTCTTATGAATGCTTTTTAGTTTCAATTCCAGAAAAAATATGAAATGTTGTTAATAATTAATGAAATAAATCATGTGAATACTTTGAGATGCTTAGAATTTTCTCACATTTTTTAATTTCTATTTTCATGCATTTTCCATTAATGGCATATTTTCTATTTTAGTATGTTTTTAATAATTGAGAAATTGTATGCTGAGCTTGATGATTTTATTTCTCATTCATGCTTTTGAGTTTGATATTGAAATTTTGTGTGCTGGTGAAAGACATGTTGATGATGTTATGTGATTTTTGTTGAGATTTTTAGATCAATCTAAATAGGCTTTTGAGATAGTTGTTTAGGAGTATTCATTATTGGATCCCTTTAGTGTACCCTTGAGATTTAGATTTAGTTTGAGCCTTTTGATTTAGGTTTAGCCCTTGATTTTTATACCATAGAATGTTGATGCATGTAGGATAATATAGTATTTTCCTTAGAATTTTTAGGAATGATTTTCAATTAGTTCCCCATTTTACAAGTTAACTTTAGTTTAGGTGATCCTAACTTAAAGAACTTCATAGATTAACCTTGTACATGGCCATTAGATGATTCTAAGTAGTATATTTCTTTCTTGATAGATTGGTATGTAGGTAGATACCTCATTAGAACTTTTCTAAAGCCTTGATAGAGCTTTTGATTCCCCTAGCTTAGGTGATCCTTGTAGCTAGCTTGTAGGGTTTCTTAGGAGTGTTGTGTTGCCTTCTGTCCCCTATGTGATTTCCTCCTTGGGCTTTGCCCTACCCTCCTTATCCAAGTTTTGAAGAGGATCCCTCTTGGGAGAGCCTAATCCTTCCTTTGGTTGGATTCTGTGCATTCCTCAGGAGGTTGAGCCTTGAATTGACATTCCCCAGTATAGTACATTCCTTTGGTTTGTACTATCTTTATCCTTCAAGTCTTGATGAGGAGCCCTCCTGGGAGAGCCTAATCCTTCCTTTGGTTGGATTCTGTGCATTCCTCAGGAGGTTGAGCCTTGGATTGACATTCTTGGCATGGTATATTCCCTTGGTTTATACGTTGTCATCCATCTCAAAGTCCTTTTCTTAGGATCCCTCTTGGGAGAGCCTAATCCTCCATTGGTTAGATTCTGTGCATTCCTCAACAGGGTGAGCCTGAGATGAACATTCTGTGTTGATACACTACAATCAGTTAGCCTTAGATTGATATCTAGGACCAATACCCAGTCTTTTCTGTCCTATTGACATAGGATCCCTCTTGGGAGAGCCTAATCCTTCCTTTGGTTTGAATATGTGCATTCCTCAAGAGGTTGAACCCATGATGGACTCTGGTGTTGATACACCTCCAACCGGATGCAGCTGGGGATGACTTCCTTGTTGCTCATTTTGGTTTCTCTCCCTTGTTTGAATTGCTTGATGCATTAGAATAGGATCATATTTAGATTATTAGGCTAGGAGCATGACTGCTTAGAGGTTGAGTGAGTCTCCCTCTGCTTGTGTGCATTAAGGGTTGAGGTGATCCTCCCCTTGCTTGTGTGTTGTTTTTCTTTTCATCTGTGTGGTAGCCTATAGATTGAGTGAGTCCCCCTCTGCTTGTATTTCTGCATTACATGTGCATCTTTACTGTTTACCTGTTTCTTCTGTATATCTGTTTACTGTTAAGCTGATGCTTTGTCTGTTTTTGTATCCCATTGACATGATCCCCTAGGAGTCTCACTTCCTTTGATAAGGAAGTGATGATTAGAACTTTAGGTTGAAACCTATGCATGATAACTTCTAGGAGTGCCCTGTCTCAAACCTCAACCATAGGATAAATCCTTGGCATGACAACGTTAGGACTTGACAGTCTCCCCATAGAGTTCGTTCTCTTTTCATCTCAAAACAACAGTAAAAAACGTAATAAAGGCAAGTTAGTACAAGCGTGTTACGAGCCTTAAGCTACTTGGGTAATGATAATTGAGCAGCCTCCTCTCAATCGTCTAGAGTGTTTAGTATACGTCCTTTGGACGATATGCGACGCATTCGTTCCCAAGTCATAGTCTCTAGTGCTGTACAAACTACAAACAACCATAAAAAACAGTTCTTCCGTAAAAGACAGAAAACAAACTTCAAACCTTTTGCCCCGTGAGCCCATAATTCAAAGGAAGCTTTTCTGAAGAAAAGAGTGTCGTTAACTCCAAGTTCTACCGCAAACGGTAACGCCTAAGTCTCCAAGGGTCGAGCTGCATACGCCAAACTGCTGGAACTGTCTGTTAACCATACTCGAAAAACAGATGAATCTGAACCCCCGTAATCCGTATTATCCCGAACTACGTAAGCTCTGATCTCTCATATCTGTTGAGAGTACGTAGGCACGATACTAACGTATTGGCGAGCCACCTTCCCCCATCCGTTTACCCGTAGTTAGCCGAACTACGTTGACTCTGATTTCTCATTCTCTGATGAGAATACGTAGGCATAAAGCTCGATGCTTTGCCGAGTCATTTTCTTTTCTTTTCAGACCAGCCTTGATAGGTAGATAGATAAACCAACCTATCAGATAAACACAACAAGCATGGATCCCATCGAGTACGATGGACGTGAGGGGTGCTAAGACCTTCCCCTTGCATAACCGGCTCCCGAATCCAGACAATGGTTGCGATGACCTTGTCTTATACCTTTTCGTCAGGTTTTTCCGATTGTTTCCTTTCCCGTTCCGAGGGATAAATAACGAAAGGTGGCGACTCTTCTGTTTTGCCAGCACCTTATTTTTGCGGTAGCGACAGCTGGCGACTCTGCTGGGGACCCAACGTCCCCTGTGCGAGTCAATCCTAGCGCTTGCGTGTTTACCTGTTGGGTTGTGTTTATTTATCGGATTTTACCTTCCGAATTTTATTTTCAGTATGATATGATTATCTGTGCTGTTGTGGGAGGGGCATTCTGATGAGTGAGAAGCCAGACCCAGGCTTGGGAGCATATACATAGTATTAGAGTGGATTAGTGGTGGACGTGCTTGCTTTGCTTGCATCAGTTCCCATGTAATTCACACTCAGACGAGGTTCTCTTTGATGACTTCCTATCGGTCCTTTAGACTCGAGGGGCTGTCGGATCTAAGGATTGTCAACTCTGGGAACCGATCATTTAGGATTCAGCTAAGTGAGGCCGCTTCAAGAGATGATGGTGCCACACCTCCTGGATATCGTATCATCATTTCTTGAAAGTCTGTGACGCTGATGACCGCATAGGATGCCGAACCTTTTCTGTGATTAGGTCCATACCCGTGAGCAGGGTCGGGTTATTGCAGGAAACCTTAACCTTCAGACAACTTGGTTTTCTTGACAGTGAATCAGTATTGTTGGTATCAGAGTGTTCTTATCATCAGAGATATGTTTGTTCTTGACAGAGCAGAGTTGTGGTCCTCCTCCTCAACATCACAGTCATCTTGATCTCCTGCTGCACGATTGCATTTTGCATTGTTTGCATCCTCATTTGCATATCATTAACGTGTGTCTGTGTTGCAGGTGCATATTTCTCCCCTGGTTCTAGTGATCTTGATCCTCATAGCTGGTATGGCATCTCTGAAGAAGATTGTGGCTTACAAGCTACCAACGCCTGACATCCGAGAATTACGAGCTTTGATTTCGTTGGCTGATAAGACAGTGATGGAGAGTTTCAAAAAGAGTTATGGGAGACTTCTGGGTATTGTGTATAAGCTTCCTACGTACGAGTTGAATGGCCTCTACGCTTTTCTGCAGTTTTATGACCCGCAGCTCAGATGCTTTGTTTTTCCAAATTATGTCCTAGCTCCAACCTTGGAGGAGTACTCTGACTTGTTGGGGGTGCCTTTATTGAATCAGATGCCTTATTACCGTGTTGAGGGTGAACCTAACTTGGGTAAGTTGACTACCGCTCTTCACGTAGACGATTCAGAGTTGAAAGGGATGGTGTTCAAAAAGATTGGGGTTGATGGTTTCTCTTTGCCTTTCCTGATGGAAAAGGCCCGAAAGTTTGCCAAGTAGGGTCGCTGGGATGTATTCAATGCCTTCTTAGCCCTTTGCATTTATGGGATCATGCTATTTCCAAGTCATCCAGACTTCATAAGAATGGATGCTTGCCATATATTTGCTTCCGGGAATCCAGTGCCCACTCTCCTCGGAGACGTCTACCATTCGGTTCACAACAAAAATGAAAATAGAAAGGGGAAGAACGTGGCATGTTGTGCTCCTTTACTGTATAAGTGGTTTGCTAGCCATCTCCCTAAGACGGGGCCGTTCATTGATTCTGCTGAGTCTTCACCCTGGTCTGCACGTTTGATGGATTTGACTACTGACAATATTATCTAGTTTGATAGAGATCTACTGGGCAAAGATATTGTACATAGCTGTTGTGGCTTTCCTAACGTCCCCTTGGTCGGAAGGAATGGATGTATCAACTACAATCCCTCTCTGCTAGTACGACAATTTGGGTATGCACTACGAGGTCCTCCTGAAGAGGAAGGGATACAGGAATCTCTGCATCTCACAGGGCTGCTTGAAGGTGACACTTTGGCTAAGGTACAAAATGCTTGGAGCAAAATTCACCGAAAGGGAAAAGTCTTGCTAGGAAAAAGCAACAACAAGGCCTTTGATGCGTATGTGGATTGGGTCCGAGAAAGAGCCGCCAAGTTTCTAATGTCGTTTCCTGCAGTGGAACCATTGTACCCTCCCGTGTACAAAGAGCCTACCACAGTTGATATTCAGAAGTTCAACCAGGTACTCCAAGAGAAAGAAGAGCTACGAAAAGCCAACGAAGAGTTGGAAAAAGAGATTGCTCAACTTCGGAGAGAAAATAACGAAGTCATACACACCTGTAAGAAGCAGACAAAGATGATCAACCACCTGGGCGCTAATCTGACCAAAGAGACTGATTTTAGAGAACGTCTTGGGTTGGACCTGAAGTCAGTACATGGCGTGTTGACCACCAAGAAGAAGGAGCTGGATAGGGCATACCAGAAGTTGACCCAATACGAGAAGTTGTGGAACAACACTTTGACTAGCCATAGAGAGCGGGAAGAAAAGTTGAAGCAATAGATAGCCCAGTTGGAAGCTCAGATTGAAGTCAAAGACAAGAAGATAGAGGCTGAAGCCTCACTGCGACGAGGCGTCCAGTATAGATTGGTTGAGACCAAGGAAAACCTGATGGATTGTCAACTCCGAGCTGATGCTAAGAGGAGTAGAGTCGAGAACCATTCTGAAGAGGGTGTTTATGGGGGCGTTGCCGAGAATCTCCCAGATCTCATCAGGCAGAGGGATCTGCTAATCCAGGGCCTGCTTAACCAGCCTGATCATCCCGCTACAAAGAAGTTGTTAGAAGATTTTCGTTCCCGTGGCTGCACTTGATCTCTTTGTATTTTATTTGTACCTTTTATGCATTGATATGCTGATCACCATCAGGCCTGTTGGTCGGGGTCATGCTTTGTTACTTCAGTTGTATGTGATTACAGTTGTACGCTGCCCGCGCGGGTTTTTCAGATAAATATATGAGGATTTCTTTCCATGATTGGATGTTAAACTTTATTTGTCTCGGAAACTAGGATCGGGGGGGGGGGGGGGAATCTCTCCAAGGCACAGACACACGTATGCATTTGCATGAATCATTTGCATGACAGGTCCCTTGCCGTTTTTCTAACCCTTTGGGTATGCAGGTTGTTTCAGGATTGACCGAAGACAGATCCACCGATACTCGACCAGAGCAAATCAAGCTAGAGCAATGGAACAAGTGCAGACTGACATCCAAGAACTCAGAGAGAGGATGGACCGCTTCATGGAGCTCATGCAAGTGGTCGCTAACGGCCAAGACCAGCTCAGAACTCTGGTTCAGCCTCTGATCTCGAGGGTTAACATCAACGGTGTGCTTCATGGTGGGAACACTCCAAACCCTCCACTTGTTGAGACTCCGCAGGGTGGCATCCCTGTGACTGGAGGGAATGGAAGTGGTAATGGAAATGTGGTCACTAACATTGGACTTAATGGAAATACGTCTGGCGTTGGTAAAGGTAACTTTGTAGCCAATGGCAATGCTGGGATAGGCCATGGCAACACTGGAGGAACTGGCAATGCAGGGAATGTTGGTGCTGGTAACATGTATGGTATTGATAATGTTGGGTTTGCTGCTGGAAATGGCAATCAGCCATGGCTAGAGGATCGCCAAGAGGACTTGTTCTCGCATAAGGGAGCTGAGGGCGAATTGAATTCTGAAGCCCGTCTGAGGTTTAAAGCGCTCGAGGACAAAATGAAGAGTTTTGAGAACTTGAATACTATGGGCGTCGACATGACTATGTTGGGATTGATTTCAGATTTCAAGGTGCCTCCCAAGTTTAAGGTACCCGACTTTGAGAAGTACAAGGGAACCACTTGCCCTCGTGTCCATCTGAGGTCGTACTACCGAAAGATGTTCGCTCACTCTGAAGATGAGAAGTTGCTGATGCACTTCTTCTAGGACAGCCTGTCCGGCCCATCCTTGGAGTGGTATATGGGTTTGAAACCCACCAGTGTACGTACATGGAAAGAACTTGTTGATGCCTTTGTACACCATTATCAGTATAACAGTGACTTGGCTCCTAACTGGGTTCAACTGCAGAACTTGTCTCAGAAGAACAACGAGGGATTCAAAAAGTACGCCCAGAGGTGGCGTGAATTGGCAGCTAGGGTTCAGTCACCGATGGTTGAACGAGAGCTTTTTGAGATGTTTGTAGCCACTCTTCCGGGGGTTTATTATGAGAAACTGGTCAGTGGTATGTCAGGGAGTTTCTCCGATCTCATCATCACTGGAGAGCATGTTGAAAATGGAATCAAACTGGGAAAGATTCAGGGCGTCGATCTATCCTCAGCTGTAGGAGGAAAGAAACCTTACAGTGGCAAGAGGCGTGAAGGAGAGACGAGCGCAGTATCTAACACTCGGAGGAAAGGTAAGGGCCAGCGCCAGCAGGTTGCTAGCATAACCATCCCTGCTGTCCAACAGCCTCAACAACAGCAGCAGTAGAACCAGCAAGGGTACAGGAGGTACCAAAACAAAGCACCTCTGGAAAATCGTCATCTTGAGACACCGCCTATGTCATATGCTTAGCTATTACAAACTTTGCTTCAGTTACAGCTAGTTCAGAAGAGAACCCTGGCTCCCTTGACAGGGACACCTCCACAGGGCTACGATGCGAATGCAAGATGTGATTTTCACTCGGGGGCACCTGGCCACTCGATTGAAAACTGTAAGGCATTCAAGCACAAGGTGCAAGATATGGTTGACGCTAAAATCATCAATTTTTTTGATAATGTGTCGAACGTCACAAAGAACCCTATGCCGAACCATGGGGGAGATGGGGTGAATGCCATTATTGAAGAAGAGGACTCAGATTTATTGACTGATGTCAAGGACCTGAAGACACCGCTTGGTTTTGTTAAAGCCAAGCTGATGAAGAAAGGCATCTTTCCGGGAAGTGGAGAGTTGTGTATGGATTGTGCGATTCGTTGAGACGGCTGTAAACAGCTGATAGCAGGGATTCAGAGTCTGATGACCGAAGGAATCTTGCAGTTTAATTGGAGGGCTGAAAACAGGTCTGGAGAAGTAATGCTGAAGCAGGATGATGAAGTTTCCACTATCACCATCCCTCGTAAGACAATAACCATTTCTGCGTCCAGGCCACCTATGATCACCATCACAAAGGCTGGGTTTATACCATTTGAAAGTACTAACGCTGTTCCATGGCACTATGGGGCAAACGTCTACTGTAACGGACAGAAATTGGAGTTGGAGCCATATGGGCAGTCTGTGGACAACCTAGTGGGAACTGGAGGAATAACACGTAGCGGATGAGTATTCGCTCCACCTGAAGTTGTGGCTGACAAAACTGATAAAGCTGAGAAAGCTGATAAAGGGAAGAATAAGGTCGTTGAGGAAACCTCTCGGGGGGTAGAGAAAGACTTACTTGTAAAGGACACTGAAGAATTCATGAGATTGATAAAAAAAAGTGATTATAAGATCGTTGATCATCTTCATCAAACACCGTCGAAAATCTCTATTCTGAACTTGTTGCTGTGTTCTGAGGCACATCGCAACGCGCTGCTCAAGTCCTAAATGCAACGTATGTTCCGCAAGAAATCTCTGTCAACCAACTGGAGGGGGTAGTGGATCACGTGAACGCTGGGAATGGGTTAGGGTTTACTGACCTAGAGCTGACGCCGAAGGGAAGAAACCACAATAGCGCCCTACATATCTCGATAGAGTGTAGGGGAACAGTTATGTCCCATGTGTTGGTGGACACCGGATCATCTCTCAATGTTCTCCCGAAGAAAGCTCTGATGAAGCTGGATACGAGAGGACTAATTTGCACACCCAGTGACCTGGTTGTAAAAGCTTTCGACGGAACCAAGCGTCATGTCTTTGGAGAGGTAACTCTACCCATCCAAGTTGGGCCGGAAACTTTCGACGCAGTCTTCTATATCATGGATATCATGCCAGCTTATAGCTGCCTGTTAGACCGGCCATGGATCCATTTTGCGGGGGCAGTGACCTCCACATTGCACCAGAAGCTGAAGTATGCTGTGGGGGGCAGCATCGTAACTGTCTGTGGCGAAGAAGACATAATGGTGAGCCATTTGTCGTCTTTTAAATATGTTGAGGTGGATGGCAAGATCCACGAAACTTTGTGTCAGGCATTCGAAGCTGTTAAGGTCAAAGATGTGACTCCAGTGATGATTGAGAAACCGGAGATGACTCTCTCTTCCTTCAAGGAAGCTCGAGCTGTTGTTCAAGCTGGCTCTGCCCCAGGCTGGGGGCAAGTTCTGGAAATCCCAAACAAGCAGGATAAGTTTGGGTTAGGGTATTCTCCTTCTGCTGATGCTTCCTCCTCTCGCAGTGCGCCGTGCGCCAAAGGGCCGATCCAGTTCACAAGAGGTGGGGTGATATTCAAGAATGTCAACGTAGTGTCTGAAGACGGCGAAGACAGTGATTGCGACCTGGATTCCTGGATTCAGCCGAGTAAACCAAGCCAGAGCCTTAACAACTGGTCCGTCCAGGATATCAGCTAAGTGACAGACAAAGAGTAATGATTTACTTTCTCCAATTATTGTACAACCCTATGTCTACTCGGGGCATAGTGGTTTTATTGTCAGGGCCTTGTTTGGTTATGTACATACAATTTATCAATAAATCAAAGGGCGTTTTTCTTTGCATTCAAATGTTGTGATCACTGTTATTCCTGTTTTATCTTTTGTTTTGAAAAACAATAAAATGGCAATATGGTTTGTCCTAACCTACATATCCTTGTTTTAAGCTTAACCCTTGTTATTGCAGGATTCACATCGCAGATGACATCGACTCTGAACCTTCTACGACTCACTTCGACTTTGATTGCCCGATATATCAGGCTGAAAAAGAGATTGATGAAGACGGAGACATTCCCGAAGAGTTGGCCCGTTTGTTGAGACAAGAAGAGAAGGTCATTCTGCCTCACGAGGAAGAGATTGAGATTGTGAATCTGGGTTCTGAAGAACTTGTCAGGAATGTCAGGATAGGGGCTGCATTGCAGAGTGATGTCAAGCGGAGATTGGTCGAGATGCTTCGAGAGTATAGTGACATCTTTGCTTGGTCATACAAAGATATGCCCGAACTCGATACTGACATAGTGGTCCATCATCTACCACTGCGGGAAGATTGTCCTCCCGTTAAAAAGAAGCTTAGAAGGACATGACCAGATATGGCCGTTAAGATCAAAGAAGAAGTGCAAAAGCAGCTGGATGCTGGCTTCTTAGCGGTCACTATTTACCCCCTGTGGGTCGCCAACATAGTACCTGTACCGAAGAAGGACGGTAAGGTGCGGATGTGCGTCGATTATCGGGATCTGAATAGGGCGAGCCCTAAGGATGATTTCCCGCTCCCCCATATTGATGTGTTGGTCGAAAACACAACACAGTTTTCCGTGTTTTCGTTCATGGATGGCTTCTCCGGCTATAATCAGATCAAGATGGCACCGGAGGACATGGAGAAAACTACATTTATTACACCGTGGGGAACGTTTTGCTACAAGGTAATGCCATTCGGTCTAAAGAACACAGGGGCCACTTACCAATGAGCAATAGTTACTTTGTTTCATGACATGTGTTGCACCCTAAAATTTGACCAACTTATTTCACTTGATTTTATGTTTCATGGCTTTATCATTTGCATACTAGAGCATGTACATAGTTCATTCATTTGCATAGCATAGCATGGGCAAGCCATCCAACAAGGGACCAAGTGCCATTCTTATCTCTATGAGCCTATCAAGAGGGTATTATTCAAGTTTAAGATTGTTCGGGTATCCAAGAAAGAAGTTGAAGCTTTGAAAAGTTAGCAGGTCAACCAGTGGGTCTCTCCTATCTTGAGGGTATTTGAAGATCATCAAAGAAGTTGTAAGCAAGGAACTGAGGTCATGGAGGGTATATAGACATCATGGAGGACCTAGAGGGTCATTTTGAAAGTGAGACCAGTCATTGATGTGAGTACAAGAGCTACAGTTGAAGACAGTCAACTAGGGTTTCATCTGGGTCAACCTTAGGTCAAGTACTTGATTGAAGGGCATCAAGGTCTATTTGAAAGATGTGGGGTTCATCATTTGACATGTAGATATTGATGTGGTGTTGTTCCAAGGAGGAATCAAGAGAAATCAAGAAGAAGAGAGGTTTCTAAATTAGGGTTTCTATGTAAAATCCCCTGGTTTAGGTCAAACATCCCAGCAAGATAATTCAAAATTCAAGTCTCAAATGGATCCTTGGCCAACATGAAACTTGTATATTATCTCAAGACCTTTAATTTTAGTGGTGGAATACATCAAGGAGATTTATAGAACTCAAGTTATGGTTCTTGCAAGTTACAGGTCGTCAGAGGCATCTGAAATTTGTCTGTGAAAGTTACTTGACTTCCAAGCAACTTTTGCCCCCCAAGGAGCTTTCAAATGGATTTCTGGTCAACATGAAAGTTGTTCCTCATGATCTTAGATTTCTAGAAAGGTATAGTATGCCTTCATCTGATTTGTGGAACTCTGCTTATGACTTTGGCAAGCGAAGGGTATTTTGGTCATTTGGACATTATAGGTCATTTCAAGCATATGGCCATATCTCCTACTTCCAAGCTTCAAATGGAAAAACCTTCAACATCAAAGTTTCTTAGAATGATGTTTTAAGGCCAGTAGGGTGGTCATGAGATGTTGGAAAGGCTCATAGCAAAAAGTGATAAAAATAGCCTAAAAATGGGACATAAGTTAATTCAAGTGAAATGGAAAATCCTAAAATCCAAGTTACAAATCCAAACCATGGCATATGATAGGTCATTTTGAATCCCAAGGAAATTTTAAGAACATTGGTTCAGCCACAATTTTGATTTGAGGCTTAAATCTTGGGGTTGCTTTGTAAAAGTCTTACTTGCATGATGGCATACCAAACCAAAACAAAGAAAAGCTTCATAAACAAGGTGTTTAAGCTTTGTATCTTGTCCAAAATACCACTTAAGGAGAAAATCAAGTGAATTACTCAAGTTGTAAGGATTTTGTCATGATATCTCATGTGGTGGGAAGTGAAATGCAAAATATCTTCATGAAAGTTCAAGTTGCTACTAGATTGATCTAGATGATTCTAGACCCTTCCAAATTAGTCTATATATTGATTTCACTCTCCATTGGTGAGAGATTGGTGATTGTTGATGTTAATGGTGGTAGAGAAAAGAGTTTGAACCAAAAATTCTCCATTTGCAAATTGAATTGAAACTTCATTTTTCTCTTCATTACCCTTCCATTTTCTTCCATAAATCATCACTACAAACCTCCCTGAACATGTTCATGCTAGAGTGAGCCTCCATTGTTGAATAATTAGAGCTTTTCAAGTGAAGTTGCAAGAGAGCAAAAAGGTTTGAATCTGAAGATACAAGCCATCTCCATCAAATCTTGTGCAAGTAGAGTATTATTCATCACATAGAGACCATTCTTGAAGATCCACAAGGCCTGGTTCGAAGCTTTTCAACACTTGCCATTGTAGGGTCAAGGTATGCAAAATCTTTCCCACACTTTGATTTAGGCATGGCTAGGATTAGTTCTTGTTGTGAAACCATTAGAGACCATTAGGTGATTCATTTGGATGAGTTTAAGACCAATTAGTGAGGTTTCATTAATGGAGGTTGATTCTTGATGGAGGTAGAACACATGATTTAATGGATGATAATGCACGAATTTTGGTTGGTTTTAATCAGCATAGCATGAGGATTAATTATATATAAAGATTGTTGAGTTTTGTGATGGTTGAAAATTGAAGAAAGTTTGGATCCATGGAGTTGTACTGTTCGGGTAGAATGATAGAGAGAGTGTTAATACAAACTATTGGCATGGTTGGATTCTACATAAAATTCTAGTCAAGTTTGGTTCTTGGATCATGCAATTTGATGGAGTAATGAGAGAGAACAAAGGTGGTAAAGATTGGTGCATGGAGTTTATGTTCATGGAGTTTATGAAACCCTAACATCAATTTGGAGAAGACATAATCTTGGCCATTGATTGCATGCAAGACTAGTTGACCAAAAAGCCATCCAACGGCCCATAATCAAACATGAAATAATGGATAAGTGAGTCTTCATGGGCTCACACGAAAATACTTCCAGCACCCCCATGTTCTGGGCCCAGTTCATTTTTAACTGCATTTTATTTCTTTATACACCCCATGCATCAATTCTCATATTAAACTTCCTCCAAATTTTATTAAACTTCAAAAATTCATAACAAATTGAAAAATGCATATTTTTTAACGATACTTTTTTTTCCCATTTTCCATTTTCTGTCTAAAAAAATATAAAAACATAAAATAGCCATTTTATTTCAGTTTTATATTTTTTGTGCATTTTTACTTTTAATTGCTTTTTTTAATTCTTTTAGTTGGTATGCTAACTTGTAGAATTTAATTAGGGTAGTTCCCTTAGGATTTTGAGTCCAATTTTTTTAGGATGATTAGATGAATGGTTTAGGTTCCCCCTGAATTAATTTCATAATTTTGTGATAATTTTTAGGGTAGTTTTAATTAGGTAGTTCTAGGTAGTATAGAATTTGATTAAAACTTTAGTATAGGTCAATAACAATTTTAGATTTAGGTT
This sequence comes from Lathyrus sativus, assembly GCA_963859935.3. NCBI lineage: Eukaryota > Viridiplantae > Streptophyta > Magnoliopsida > Fabales > Fabaceae > Lathyrus > Lathyrus sativus. The sequence continues at coordinate 173,939,727 of OZ012737.1, forward strand.
TTTTAGGGCAATTTAGTCTATGGGGAATATATGGGACTTAAGGGTAGTTATGTAGGGTCCCCTAGCATTTATATTAGGAATTAATAGAATAATATACTATTTTTGGTTGATTTTTGAATTGATTGATTGTGTGGTGTGCCCTTTCTAGGGTTATTGTTTGATTGTGTGGGGTATTGGGCTTGTTTGGGGCTTGGGTTTGAGTTGAAGATTTTGCTGATGAAGCCATTGAAGACCAAAGGAATGAAGATCAATTTCCAAAGTTGATGAAGAGTATATCTTGCTGGCAGCTGTTGAAGGTTATAGGATCTAGGAGTTAGGTAGAGCTCTAGAATAGGAACTTGGTTCACAAACATGGAAGGTCTTGTTTGCCTCCATTCTTTCTCTATGATTCAAAGTCTCTTTTAAATATCCACCTCCTTCCTTTGGAAGGATTAGTGAATGTATTTAAAAGATAGAACTTTTGAGAGAAAACTGTATGTATCATGTTAACAGTCAGTAGGCCACCCTTGGTAGGCAACTGATTGCTTAACATCCACTTCATCTTGTTAACTGTTACTCATCGTGGAGAGTGAGACTTGAAGAAAAGCCCTGAAAGATTGAAGACAGAGACCTTTCTTGAAGGCTTGAAGATAAAGACTGATGCTTGCTTGAAGCTTGTAGATGGTTGAAGATGACTTGAAGACAGATGTTGATGAGGATTGCTTTTGCTGTTTACTTTTGCTGTTTATAATTTTTGATGTATTGTTTGAATTTCCCTGACTGTATTGTTTGCCATTTAACCTGTTAGGTTGAAAGCGAATTTTGTTCGCTTTTGCCTGTTATTTTCTAGGTTCGAGGTTGAGTGGGACTCCCTTGCCTCGCTTGTATTGTTGCATTCATGCATTTTACTGCTTTATTGTATATATGCTATTGTTTCTGTTTCCGCTTATCCCTTAGGATCTCTGTTTCTCTCTGCGCAAGAGAGGAGCATGATAGACATTAGGTCTTAACCCATGCATGATAACAGTAGGTTAGTTTGATTCCCTTTGCACCCATAGGTTAGAGTTCTGTCTCTTCTTTCTCAAAACAAACAGAAAAACACGATAAATCTTTCAAACACAATAAAAGACACTTCTTCCGTAAAAGAATGTGAACTCATCAAAACGTCATTTTTGTCCGCTTGGACCAGTAATCGGAAAAACCCTTTTTCAGGAGGAGATAAAAACAATCAAGACAGACTTGTGTCGTACGTGGCCCGAACTACGTTTGCTCTGATCTTTCATGCTGTATGAAAGTACGTAGGCATAGGATGCGATATCCTAGCGAGCAACCTTCCCCTCCTTTCCCGTAGGTAGGCGAACTACGTTGACTCTGATTTCTCGTTCCAGACGGGAATACGTAGGCATAAAGTGCGATACTTTGCCGAGTCATTTTCTTTTCTTTTAACCCCTGACCTGTAGAATAGATAGAATAACAATCCGTACCAGAAAACAAGCGTGGATCCCGTCGAGTACGACGGACGTGAGGGGTGCTAATACCTTCCCCTTGCGTAACCGACTCCCAAATCCAGGATTTGGTTGCGATGACCATTCCTTTCCCGTCTTTGCAGTAGGTTTACTTCGAGCATTCCCTTTCCCTCCGTTGGGATAAATAACGCACGGTGGCGACTCTTCTGTTCAGCCGGCGCCGATTTTCGCAGTAGCGACAGCTGGCGACTCTGCTGGGGACTGCGATAGTTCCCTATGCATTTGGGATCCAACGTCCCTCAAGAGAGTCAATCCTAACGCTTGTTTTCCCGTCGAGGATTTTGTATGGATTTATGTTTTCTGTATTTTACATTCAGCAATATATTATTGATTATTGTTGTATTGGGGTTGTGACGGGTGATTCTATGATTGAGAGATAAGCCGGACCTGGGCTTGAGTGCACTTAGAATTAGAGTAGAAAGTAGTGGGCGCGTGCCGGCTTTGCTTGCATTAGTGTCCCACAAAATCTACACTCGGACGAGGTTCTTCTGGTTGACTTCTTTTTCTACCCTTTGGGTCGAAGGGGTTGTTGGTTAGTTGGATTGTCGACTCTGGGAACCGATCAATTGGAAGTTGGCTAAGTGAGGCCTCTTCAGGATTTGATGATGCCACTCCTTCTGGGAATCGTATCATCAACCCTGAAAGTCTGTGACGCCGAGGACCGCATAGGATGCCATACCATTGTCAGTTACTAGGACACCTACCTGTGAGAGGGTTTGGAGCTATGCAGGTAACTAGACCTTCAGATACCGGTTTGTTTCTTGATTTGAGATTCAGGATATTTATGGACAGTTGTAGGGTCTAGCAGAGACCCGTTTGGAGTTGTGTATTTGGGTCTGTCAGAGACCGGGTTGGAGCTTTTATTATTGGGGTCTGTCAAAGACCAGATTGGCGTTATTATTGGGTCAGAGATCAGGATTGGAGCTTTGTATTGGGTCTGTCTAAGACCAGGATTGAGGAATTCTGGAAGGTCTATTTGAGACCCATTTTGTAGATTGAGCTTCTCAGCCGGGGCACTTGATCCCTGTTGACTATGTGCATACGCATTCGCATTTTCATTCGTATGTTGGTAGCAAATTGCATATCCATTTTGCATTGCAGGTACTGGTTCGAAATTGTATCTCATCTTCTGCATCTCAACAGGTGTTTACAGAATTGCAAGCCAACGTCCTCATCGGTATTCCACTCACACAAATTGTAAGAGAGTAATGGACCAGATGCAAAATGAGATGCAGGAGATTCGCGAAAGGCTGACGATGTTTATGCAGACGATGGAAACTATTGCGAAGGGGCAGGAAAGCCTGCACACTCTGGTGCAGCCCCTATTGGCCAAGAATGTTGGAAACGGAAATGGGGACCATGACTCAGTACATGTTGAAACTATTCTTGGAGACAGTATGCATACGCCTCCACCTGTAGTGAATCCTCCGCACATGGGGAATTTGAACAATGTCGCTGGCGCGGTGAATGGTAATACCGGATTGGGTTACGAAGCTGTCGTTAACAATACTGGATTTGGAGGCGTCAACTTGGGCGGTCTCAACAATAACGGTGTCAATGGTTGTGGAAACACAGGTTTTGGATACGAGAACCAAGGGTTTGACTATGATGGCCAGGAGGGTCAGTTTGGCTATGGGTATGACGGCTTTGTTAATGGCAACCAGGGTTTTGGTGGACCAGGTATTGGTAATGGTGCTGGATTTGTTAATAATGGATATGGGCCGGCTACGGTTAATCAGGGCTACGGAAACAGAGGTCAAGGACCATTGATGAACCAGGCCGGGTTCGAACGTAATAGGGGATATAATGGACTTGGTAATAATAATGGTAACTGGAACGAAGATCAACAGGACGATGTTTTCTCTGGAAGAGGTTTTGAAGGTCCTGTAGACAACACTCAGCGAATCAAGATGCTCGAGGAGCAGATGAAAGGTGTGGTGAATCAGAGTGCTTCTGGCTTGGATATGACCACGATGGGACTGGTGCCTGGTCTGAGGGTACCAATGAAGTTTAAGGCTCCTACTTTTGACAAGTACAAGGGAGATACTTGCCCCAAGGTTCATGTGCGGTCATACTATAGAAGAATGTCGGCTTATTCGAATGACGAAAGAATGCTGATGCATTTCTTTCAGGACAGTTTGTCTGGTCCTTCTCTTGAATGGTACATGGGGTTAGAGCCTACACAGATAAAGACTTGGAAGCTGTTGGATGACGCATTTGTGGCGCATTATAAGTACAATAGTGACTTGGCCCCTAATCGGATCCAGTTACAGGGATTGTCCCAAAAGAAAGATGAAAGCTTCAAGGAATACGCACAGAGATGGCGCGATATGGCCGCACGAGTTCATCCCCCTTTGGATGACAAGGAGATGAATGATATGTTCATAGGAACGTTCACTGGTATGTTTTATGATAAGCTGTTTCATACTTCCTTGGGCAGTTTCTCGGACCTAATCTTGATGGGTGAGAAGATTGAAAATAACATTAAGGTAGGAAGGTTCCAAGCAGGTGAGCCTACTTCAGCACTAAGTGCGAAGAAAGCCTTCGGTGGCAGGAAAGGAGAAGGGGAAACGAGCTCCGTGTCCAGCTCCCGTGGAAGAAGGAGGAATCAACGTTGGGGCAACCAGCAGCAACAGGTCGCTAGTGTCACTATTCCCGCGGCTCCACAACAGCTGCAGAATCAACAAGGATATAGAAAGTATCCGGTCCGGCCAGCAAACAGACATTTTGACACGCCAAACTCTTCCTACGCTGATCTACTCCAAACCTTGTTGGGATTACAGCTGGTTCAGAAGAGAACCTTGGCGCCCTTGACAGGGGCGCCACCACCTGGATATGACGAGAACGTGCGATGTGAGTTTCATTCAGGGGCACCTGGTCACTCGATTGAACAATGCAAAGCTTTTAAGCACAAGGTGCAAGACTTGATTGACAGCAAAGCAATCAACTTCTCTAATGATGTCCCCAATGTGGCTCAAAACCGCGGACAAGCCGGAGTCTAACTGACGAAAAAGGGTTCCTTAGATTGGTCGGGCCATTGAGAGACAGGTCAAGACAGCAGCAGGCTACCTCTCACAATTGTTCTGAGGATGGTTGACTCAACAATAAATCAAAGTGCAAGAAGCCCAGTTCTGAGACACTGGCATTTTTCATGTTCATGCCTTTGCATTTGTAGTTTCCTTCCTGTTGAATTGCAAATTTCGCTTGTAAAACTCGTCGTTTTTTCGATTGATATTGATAAATGAAATAAATATGCATGTTTTGAATTAATCTAGTCGTGTTCACTCTTTGTGTTTCTTTAATGCTTAATGCTTGTTTTAGCAGGAATCCGGGGAGGATGACGAAAACAGATGACGAATAATCTTCCGATTGTATGCTTTTGGATAAAAACTTGTTGATAAGGTACAAGCATTGTTTCAATCCATAAACACCGGAGATATAAGGAAGATAATCCCTTGATAACCCCTTTTGAGCCCAGTAGTAGGAGTTTCTTTTTTGAAAATGAAAAACCCTAAATCTTAACCCGGGGCAGGGTAGGTGTCAGTTAGTTTGACCAAGCGTTCGAATCGTGAAAGGAGTGTCCGTACAAGGATCAATCACACCTCTAGAGGTCGTGCCTAGAAAACCACAAGGGTTAAATGGAAAGAGTGAAACAGTCACATTATTCCACAAAAAGTCAGACAAACCAGTGTCACACGACTTGTTCGAAAAAAAACGAAAAGCGAAAAGAATCAAAAGCCCGCTAAGTCAAAACTTGAAAACAAATGACTTAGGCAAAAATAGGGGCATCCCGCTGGACTGGAAAATCAAAAGAAACTCAAAAGAGTAAGTCCAGGCAAAAGTTAGGGAAAGAAAATAAAAAACGAAAAGGATTACAAAAGAAAAATCCTCGAAAAGGACAAAGTCGTGTGACTCTAGGCACCCAAAGACGAAAAGCAAATGATTGTCACTCCAAAAATGTGTGGTATCCTGAACCATCACTCCTATCATTCCACCTCTAATAGGTGAATGCTGAAGTCAGATTAGCTGAACATAGGATTGGAGAACATTATGGAGAATGGGTGGGTTAAAATAAACTTCGAGCCTATGGCGTTCCTTGTTAACCGTGAACCCGACCATGTTACAACCCGAAAAAGTCCTAATTGAAACAGGTTTAGTCCGAGGGCATACTTCGGTAAAGATAGCATCGAAACTGACTCCTAAAAGGGTTCCTCTTACCAGCTTTCATATTGACATTTTGATAATTGATTCATTATATGTCACAAAATTTTTTCCAGTGAACAGACTTGGATTTTGAAACTGTCATATGCATTGCGTTTAATATATCTTTTATGCAGAACAACCTGTGTTACTTGCGAGTAAGCGCATGCCAACAGGAAAGATTCCTACAGTGGAAGGTATGATCGGGACAAAATGAAGAATGCCCAAATGTTTTGTGAACTGGGGCAAGCTATATCGATTAAGCCCAGTAAAGTCAGCCATCTCAGAGTCAGGGGCAATCAGGTCGAGATTTGACAAATCTCTCGCGGCTATGGGCACTGCTCCACGAATCAGTCAATCAGGGGCAAAGCCATTACAAGACCAAGACAGGTCACCCTAAGAGCACGAAAGCTATTTTTGACCAAGCACCTCTTCGAGGGTCGAAATTGTAGAAGCGGTTCATGTCTGGCCGTCAGGATACAAAGACTGTAGGGTCTATTTCAAAATTGTTGCAGATTCAGGGGCAAGCTATTTCAAGATAATGTCATGACTAGGGTTCCTTTCGAAGAAGTATTTTAGAATCCAGACTGGGGCATGTTAGTATCCCCGAAGCAAAATTCCGAGAAAGCGGACAATCAGAAAATCATAGCCCAGCCAGAGGGGCCTGACAAAAGATTTGCTTACAAGTGACGCGAATCCCCATGCAGGTCGTGGTCCCCGAAGTTGAGATGGTGTTACCCTTTGTTGAAGGAAAGATTAATGCCCCAGAAGAGTATCTTCATAGAGATGTCTCCAGCAGATTAATATCCCCCCGCGGAGGTGGTACTCTCCAGAGATTAAGTAGGCGCAGATGCAATCCCTAGTCGAGAGGGCGTTCGAGATGTTTGACCAAGTCAAGATTGGTTCAGAAAGATGGTTTTCCTCTTTCCCCCGCAGGGTCATTTATCTTCAACAAGAATTGATAATCCCAAGATTGCAGGCTGTATTCAGACAGTATGGTTTCCTTCAACAGGATTCTCTATCCCGAGCAGAGTTGTTTAGCCTCCAAAAACTAGTAATTCCAAGTTTGTAGACTGTGTTCAGACAGTGTATATCCCTCCCGGAGGATCTATTATCTTCAGTAGAGTCGTCTACTCTTCCCCGCAGAGATTCCCTTCCACAGTAGGGTCCTTTATTCTCCCCCAACGGAGTCAGTTATAGTTTCCCCAAGAGAGTCGTTTCCCCCCCAGCGGAGTTCTCTCTTCCCAACAAGTGTGGTTCTTTCCTCCCATTGGAAATCAAAGGTTAAAGCTCTCCCCAGCAGTGTTGTTTGTATGTCCGGGCATTTATTTTGCCGGAATACTTTGTGATACCCGTCCATTTCCCAACATGGTGGTGTTTGTCCTCAACGGCAGAATTGATGAAGCAAGCTCGTCAGAGCTTTTCCCAGCAACTCGGGCCTGCATTTGCATCGGCATATAGTGTCATATTTGCATCGACATATAGTGTCATATTTGCATCGGCATATAGTGTCATATTTGCATCTACCAAAAAAAAACGTGTAGCATTTCCATACTGTATGGAGCATTACGCCATTGCCAAGCATATGCATTTTGAAGCATCGATCAGGTTGGTTGACCTTTTTCTTTCAGGTGTGGTTCTCAATAAGAGTATGGAGTTCTAAAGCTCAGATGTTACTAGACAATCGAGGTCTCGCCAGGAGACGTGTGATGTAGTTCAATTTATTATATCCCCCACAGAGTTGCCAATTGAGGCGTTGTTGTACCCGGTCAGCGGGATGTTTTCTTCAAGTTTGTTGTGCATTGGCACGTGGCTTTCATAAAATCAAATTTCAGAAGTGGTCACTTGGTATCGATACAGGTGTTGGGCGGTTATTTTCCAGAGTATCCCCAGTAGACTATGCTACGATATGGTTGTTCGTTGAGTTTGCTGGCTCCGATAGATGTGATGTTGAGCGTGCTGGCTCCGGTTGTTCGTTGAGTGTTCCGGCTCCGATGTTTGTTCGTTGAGTGTTCCGACTCTGATAATTGATGATGTTTGTTCGTTGAGTTCTCCGACTCCGATGTTTGTTCGTTGAGTGTTCCGACTCCGATAATTAATGATGTTTGTTCGTTGAGTTCCCCGACTCCGATGATGGTTGTTCGTTGAGTTTTCCGGCTCCGATGTTTGTTTGTTGAGTGTTCCGACTCCGATAATTGATGATGGTTGTTCGTTGAGTTTTCCGGCTCCGATGTTTGTTCGTTGAGTGTTCCGACTCCGATAATTGATGATGTTTGTTCGTTGAGTTCTCCGACTCCGATGTTTGTTCGTTGAGTGTTCCGACTCCGATAATTGATGATGTTTGTTCGTTGAGTTCCCCGACTCCGATGATGGTTGTTCGTTGAGTTTTCCGACTCCGATTATTAATGATGTTTGTTCGTTGAGTGTTCTGACTCTGATGATTGATGGTTGTTCGTTGAGTTTGCTGGCTCCGATAGATGTGACGTTGATCGTGCTGGCTCCGGTTGTTCGTTGAGTTTTCCGGCTCCGATGTTTGTTCGTTGAGTGTTCCGACTCCGATAATTGATGATGTTTGTTCGTTGAGTGTTCCGACTCCGATAATTGATGATGTTTGTTCGTTGAGTTCTACGACTCCGATGATGGTTGTTCGTTGAGTTTTCCGGCTCCGATGTTTGTTTGTTGAGTGTCCTGATTCCGATGATTAACGGTTGTTCGTTGAGTTTGCTGGCTCCGATAGAGGCGACGTTGAGCGTGTTGGCTCCGGTTGTTCGTTGAGTGTTCCGGCTCCGATGTTTTGTTGAGTTTTCCGACTCCGATTATTAATGATGTTTGTTAGTTGAGTGTTCCGACTCCGATAATGGTTGTTCGTTGAGTTTGTGGCTCCGATTCTTGTTTACGTTAAGTATCCGGGCTCCTATAGTTTGTCAAGCATTTTGGTCCCAGTTATTACGTTGAGCATCCCGACTCTGATAGATATTCATTTTTGGTGTGATCCTGTTATTGCGTTGAGGGCTCAGACTCCGACAAATTGCGTAGAAAGATTCAAATTTTGTGCTCGTTGAACACTCAGGTTCCGACATTTCCAAGTCACCCCAACAGAGGTGGTTGGTCAAGGTCTGTGGTTTTATCAGATGATTGGGTGGTTGTTGTTGTAATAACCAAGATTCGGTTCTTTGGAGTGTTTTTTCCCAAGCAGTGGTGTCGTTTACTTTTGTACAGTTTATTTTTGCAGTTGGCAAATTTCCGGGTTTTATTAGTATTCAACCGTCTCGTACCTCGATTGTCTGAAGGTTGCGCTCTTCACCCAGTCGGGTCCAAGCCGCTTGAATAGGGGCAGCTGTTGCACACTAAAATTTGACCAACTTATTTCACCTGATTTTATGTTTCATGGCTTTATCATTTGCATACTAGAGCATGTACATAGTTCATTCATTTGCATAGCATAGCATGGGCAAGCCATCCAACAAGGGACCAAGTGCCATTCTTATCTCTATGAGCCTATCAAGAGGGTATTATTCAAGTTTAAGATTGTTCAGGTATCCAAGAAAGAAGTTGAAGCTTTGAAAAGTTAGCAGGTCAACCAGTGGGTCTCTCCTATCTTGAGGGTATTTGAAGATCATCAAAGAAGTTGTGAGCAAGGAACTGAGGTCATGGAGGGTATATAGACATCATGGAGGACCTAGAGGGTCATTTTGAAAGTGAGACCAGTCATTGATGTGAGTACAAGAGCTACAGTTGAAGACAGTCAACTAGGGTTTCATCTGGGTCAACCTTAGGTCAAGTACTTGATTGAAGGGCATCAAGGTCTATTTGAAAGATGTGGGGTTCATCATTTGACATGTAGATATGGATGTGGTGTTGTGCCAAGGAGGAATCAAGAGAAATCAAGAAGAAGAGAGGTTTCTAAATTAGGGTTTTTGTGTAAAATCCCCTGGTTTAGGTCAAACTTCCCAGCAAGATAATTCAAAATGCAAGTCTCAAATGGATCCTTGGCCAACATGAAACTTGTATATTATCTCAAGACCTTTAATTTGAGTGGTGGAAGACATCAAGGAGATTTATAGAACTCAAGTTATGGTTCTTGCAAGTTACAGGTCGTCAGAGGCATCTGAAATTTGTCTGTGAAAGTTACTTGACTTCCAAGCAACTTTTGCCCCCCAAGGAGCTTTCAAATGGATTTCTGGTCAACATGAAAGTTGTTCCTCATGATCTTAGATTTCTAGAAAGGTATAGTATGCCTTCATCTGATTTGTGGAACTCTGCTTATGACTTTGGCAAGCAAAGGGTATTTTGGTCATTTGGACATTATAGGTCATTTCAAGCATATGGCCATATCTCCTACTTCCAAGCTTCAAATGGAAAAACCTTCAACATAAAAGTTTCTTAGAATGATGTTTTAAGGCCAGTAGGGTGGTCATGAGATGTTGGAAAGGCTCATAGCAAAAAGTGATAAAAATAGCCTAAAAATGGGACATAAGTTAATTCAAGTGAAATGGAAAATCCTAAAATCCAAGTTCCAAATCAAAACCATGGCATATGATAGGTCATTTTGAATCCCAAGGACATTTTAAGAACATTGGTTCAGCCACAATTTTGATTTGAGGCTTAAATCTTGGGGTTGCTTTGTAAAAGTCTTACTTGCATGATGGCATACCAAACCAAAACAAAGAAAAGCTTCATAAACAAGGTGTTTAAGCTTTGTATCTTGTCCAAAATACCACTTAAGGAGAAAATCAAGTGAATTACTCAAGTTGTAAGGATTTTGTCATGATATCTCATGTGGTGGGAAGTGAAATGCAAAATATCTTCATGAAAGTTCAAGTTGCTACTAGATTGATCTAGATGATTCTAGACCCTTCCAAATTAGTCTATATATTGATTTCACTCTCCATTGGTGAGAGATTGGTGATTGTTGATGTTAATGGTGGTAGAGAAAAGAGTTTGAACCAAAAATTCTCCATTTGCAAATTGAATTGAAACTTCATTTTTCTCTTCATTACCCTTCCATTTTCTTCCATAAATCATCACTACAAACCTCCCTGGACATGTTCATGCTAGAGTGAGCCTCCATTGTTGAATAATTAGAGCTTTTCAAGTGAAGTTGCAAGAGAGCAAAAAGGTTTGAATCTGAAGATACAAGCCATCTCCATCAAATCTTGTGCAAGTAGAGTATTATTCATCACATAGAGACCATTCTTGAAGATCCACAAGGCCTGGTTCGAAGCTTTTCAACACTTGCCATTGTAGGGTCAAGGTATGCAAAATCTTTCCCACACTTTGATTTAGGCATGGCTAGGATTAGTTCTTGTTGTGAAACCATTAGAGACCATTAGGTGATTCATTTGGATGAGTTTAAGACCAATTAGTGAGGTTTCATTAATGGAGGTTGATTCTTGATGGAGGTAGAACACATGATTTAATGGATGATAATGCACGAATTTTGGTTGGTTTTAATCAGCATAGCATGAGGATTAATTATATATAAAGATTGTTGAGTTTTGTGATGGTTGAAAATTGAAGAAAGTTTGGATCCATGGAGTTGTACTGTTCGGGTAGAATGATAGAGAGAGTGTTAATACAAACTATTGGCATGGTTGGATTCTACATAAAATTCTAGTCAAGTTTGGTTCTTGGATCATGCAATTTGATGGAGTAATGAGAGAGAACAAAGGTGGTAAAGATTGGTGCATGGAGTTTATGTTCATGGAGTTTATGAAACCCTAACATCAATTTGGAGAAGACATAATCTTGGCCATTGATTGCATGCAAGACTAGTTGACCAAAAAGCCATCCAACGGCCCATAATCAAACACGAAATAATGGATAAGTGAGTCTTCATGGGCTCACACGAAAATACTTCCAGCACCCCCATGTTCTGGGCCCAGTTCATTTTTAACTGCATTTTATTTCTTTATACACCCCATGCATCAATTCTCATATTAAACTTCCTCCAAATTTTATTAAACTTCAAAAATTCATAACAAATTGAAAAATGCATATTTTTTAACGAGACTTTTTTTTACCATTTTCCATTTTCTGTCTAGAAAAATATAAAAACATAAAATAGCCATTTTATTTCAGTTTTATATTTTTTGTGCATTTTTACTTTTAACTGCTTTTTTTAATTCTTTTAGTTGGTATGCTAACTTGTAGAATTTAATTAGGGTAGTTCCCTTAGGATTTTGAGTCCAATTTTTTTAGGATGATTAGATGAATGGTTTAGGGTCCCCCTGAATTAATTTCATAATTTTGTGATAATTTTTAGGGTAGTTTTAATTAGGTAGTTCTAGGTAGTATAGAATTTGATTAAAACTTTAGTATAGGTCAATAACAATTTTAGATTTAGGTTTTTTAGGGCAATTTAGTCTATGGGGAATATATGGGACTTAAGGGTAGTTATGTAGGGTCCCCTAGCATTTATATTAGGAATTAATAGAATAATATACTATTTTTGGTTGATTTTTGAATTGATTGATTGTGTGGTGTGTCCTTTCTAGGGTTATTGTTTGATTGTGTGGGGTATTGGGCTTGTTTGGGGTTTGGGTTTGAGTTGAAGATTTTGCTGATGAAGCTATTGAAGACCAAAGGAATGAAGATCAATTTCCAGAGTTGATAAAGAGTATATCTTGCTGGCAGCTGTTGAAGGTTATAGGATCTAGGAGTTAGGTAGAGCTCTAGAATAGGAACTTGGTTCACAAACATGGAAGGTCTTGTTTGCCTCCATTCTTTCTCTATGATTCAAAGTCTCTTTTAAATATCCACCTCCTTCCTTTGGAAGGATTAGTGAATGTATTTAAAAGATATAACTTTTGAGAGAAAACTGTCCGTATCATGTTAACAGTCAGTAGGCCACCCTTGGTAGGCAACTGATTGCTTAACATCCACTTCATCTTGTTAACTGCTACTCATCGTGGAGAGTGAGACTTGAAGAAAAGCCCTGAAAGATTGAAGACAGAGACCTTGCTTGAAAGCTTGAAGATAAAGACTGATGCTTGCTTGAAGCTTGTAGATGGTTGAAGATGACTTGAAGACAGATGTTGATGAGGATTGCTTTTGCTGTTTACTTTTGCTGTTTATAATTTTTGATGTATTGTTTGAATTTCCCTGACTGTATTGTTTGCCATTTAACCTGTTAGGTTGAAAGCGAATTTTGTTCGCTTTTGCCTGTTGTTTTCTAGGTTCGAGGTTGAGTGGGACTCCCTTGCCTCGCTTGTATTGTTGCATTCATGCATTTTACTGCTTTATTGTATATATGCTATTGTTTCTGTTTCCGCTTATCCCTTAGGATCTCTGTTTCTCTCTGCGCAAGAGAGGAGCATGATAGACATTAGGTCTTAACCCATGCATGATAACAGTAGGTTAGTTTGATTCCCTTTTCACCCATAGGTTAGAGTTATGTCTCTTCTTTCTCAAAACAAACAGAAAAACACGATAAATCTTTCAAACACAATAAAAGACACTTCTTCCGTAAAAGAATGTGAACTCATCAAAACGTCATTTTTGTCCGCTTGGACCAGTAATCGGAAAAACCCTTTTTCAGGAGGAGATAAAAACAATCAAGACAGACTTGTGTCGTACGTGGCCCGAACTACGTTTGCTCTGATCTTTCATGCTGTATGAAAGTACGTAGGCATAGGATGCGATATCCTAGCGAGCAACCTTCCCCTCCTTTCCCGTAGGTAGGTGAACTACGTTGACTCTGATTTCTCGTTCCAGACGGGAATACGTAGGCATAAAGTGCGATACTTTGCCGAGTCATTTTCTTTTCTTTTAACCCCTGACCTGTAGAATAGATAGAATAACAATCCGTACCAGAAAACAAGCGTGGATCCCGTCGAGTACGACGGACGTGAGGGGTGCTAATACCTTCCCCTTGCGTAACCGACTCCCGAATCCAGGATTTGGTTGCGATGACCATTCCTTTCCCGTCTTTGCGGTAGGTTTACTTCGACTGTTCCCTTTCCCTCCGTTGGGATAAATAACGCACGGTGGCGACTCTTCTGTTCAGCCGGCGCCGATTTTCGCAGTAGCGACAACATGATTCACCATGAGATTGAAGTCTATGTTGATGACATGATTGCGAAGTCCCAAACGGAGGAGGGACATCTGGTCAATTTGCTGAAGCTTTTTGAGAGGCTTAGGAAGTTCAGGTTGAGGCTGAATCCTAACAAGTGTACTTTCGGAGTACGGTCTGGAAAACTACTGGGGTTTATTATGAGTGAAAAAGGCATTGAGGTTGATCCTGCGAAGATAAAAGCAATACAAGATATGCCAGCGCCAAAGACTGAAAAAGAAGTTTGTGGTTTCCTGGGCAGAATAAACTACATTGCAAGGTTTATATCTCAGCTCACGGCCACATGTGAACCGATGTTCAAGCTACCGAAAAAAGATCAGGCGATTATCTGGAATGAGGATTGCCAGAAGGCATTTGACAAGATAAAACAGTATCTGCAGGAACCTCCAATCTTGATACCCCCAGTGGCCGGAAGACCCTTAATCATGTACTTGACAGTTCTTGAGAATAGTATGGGGTGTATTCTCGGTCAGCACGACGAGACTGGCAGAAAGGAGCATGCCATTTATTACTTGAGTAAAAAGTTCACAGATTGTGAGTCCCGTTACTCAATGATGGAAAAAACGTGTTGTGCACTCGCGTGGGCTGCCAAATGTTTACGACAGTATATGCTCAACCACATGACCATGCTAATTTCGAAGATGGATCTGATCAAGTACGTCTTCGAGAAGCAAGCGCTTTCGGGCAGGATTGCCAGATGGCAAATGGTGTTGACGGAGTATGACATTCAGTACGTTTCCCAGAAGGCCATTAAGGGAAGCGTATTGTCTGAATACCTTGCTCAACAACCTATCAAAGATTATCAGCCGATGAAATTTGAATTCCCTGATGAGGATATCATGTTTCTCAAAGTGAGAGATTGTGATGAACCGTTGCCCGACGAGGGGCCAGATAGGAAGTCCCAGTGGAAATTGATATTTGACGGGGCGGTTAATTCTTACGGAAGTGGTATTGGGGCAATCATTACGACTCCCCATGGATCCCACATCCCGTTTACTGCTAGATTAACATTTTCGGTCACCAATAATGAAGCAGAATACGAAGCATGCATCATGGGTTCGGAAGAAGCGATTGATTTGAGAATCAAAAACCTGGATGTATATGGTGACTCGGCACTTGTTGTTAACCAAATTAAAGGGGAGTGGGAGACTCGTCAATCGAATTTGGTGCCGTACATGAATTATGCCAGAAGGCTGCTTCCGTTCTTCGATCGAGTGGAACTCCATCATATCCCTAGAGCTGAAAATCAGATGGTTGATGCCTTGGCCACGTTGGCTTCGATGTATAAAGTCAATTTTTGGAATGAAGCGCCAAGAATTGTCATTTCTCGTCTTGATAGACCTGCATTCGTTTTTGCAATCGAGGAAGCCTCCGATGACAAGCCATGGTTCCATGATATCCAGACTTTCCTTATGACTAAGGAGTATCCTGCGGGAGCGTCAACCCAGGATAAGAAGACTCTGAGGAGGCTGTCTAGAAATTTCTATCTCAATCCTGATGGAGTTCTATATAAGAGAAACCACGATCTCGTGCTACTCAGATGTGTAGATGAGAAAGAAGCGAGTTTGCTCATGGAAGAAGTCCATGAAGGCACATTTGGTACGCACGCCGGCGGGCATGCTATGACGAGAAAGATCCTGCGAGCAGGATATTACTGGCTGACGATGGAGTCGGATTGCTTCAAATTCGCGAAGACATGTCATAAATGCCAGATTTATGCTGATAAAATTCATGTGCCGCCGTGCCCATTGAATGTCATGTCATCCCCGTGGCCGTTCTCCGTGTGGGGCATTGATATGATAGGCAAGATCGAGCCCACTACATCTAACAGTCATCGCTTCATTTTGGTAGCCATCGACTACTTCACCAAGTGGGTGGAGGCAGCCTCGTATGCTAACGTGACCAAGCAGGTGGTGGCTAAATTCATAAAGAATGACATCATCTGTCGATACAAAATTCTCGAGCAGATCATTACTGATAATGGTTTGAATCTGAATAACAAGATGATGAAGGAGTTATGCCAGAGCTTCAAGATTGAACATCACAACTCATCGCCTTACCGACTGAAGATGAATGGCGCGGTTGAAGCGGCCAACAAAAACATCAAGAAGATAGTTCAAAAGATGGTTGTGACCTACAAGGATTGGCATGAGATGTTGCTATTTGTATAGCACGGTTATCGTACGACGGTACGCACATCAATCGGGGCAACTCCTTTCTCACTAGTGTAACACCCATTTTAATTATTTAATATTTTTGGTGTTATTTTGTTTGGTGTGCTCTTTGGTGGGGGTGTGTTTGATTATGGTGGGTGAGTGTCCTTGGTATAGGAGGATTATTGGTGGTGAATTGGTGTGGATATAATAATATAATAGATAATAATAATATTCGTGGTATTCTTATTATTATTATTATTATTATTATTATTATTATTATTATTATTATTATTATTATTATTATTATTATTATTATTATTATTATTATTATTATTATTATTATTATTATTAGTATTAATATTATTGGTGGAATATTATTACTAATATTATTAATGTTATGATTTTGGTGAACTAATATTATTATTAATAATATTATGTATATTATAATACTATTTATTTTATTAGTATTATTAGTGATATTATTTTATTATTATTATTTGGGATTATAAATTAAAAAGGAAATAGGAGGTGAGAGGTTATTAGGGAGTTAGAAAGAGGGAAGGGAGAAGACACGATAGAACGGGAGAAGAGGAAATTGGGAGAAGAGCGAAGAACGGAGGAGAAGAGAGAAGGTCAAGGTTATCCAATCTTGGGAGGACTCTTCACCGATCAGAACAATTATCCAAGTAAGGGGGAGAAACTGATTGGGATTGGTATAATGCATGAAATTGGGTAGAGGGGATTCCTTAACCCCGTAGGAACTTGATGATTATGATCGATATATGATATTATGTCTGTGTTTATGAATGTTGTTGTTATTGAAGAGTTTTGCGCATACATTTTATGATGATTGTGGGATTCTGTGTAATTCCTGTAATATTAGTGAGGAACACGAATTTATGACATTATGCCTGTTGCTGTTGTGGTTGATGGTTATGAAATTCGTACATTGTTACGATGTTGGTGAGTTCCTGTATAACCTCTGTGGTTTGGATAATGACCATGAGTATTGGTGAGATTCTGTGTAACCTATGTGGCTTGGGGAATGACCATGATATAGGTTCTGAGATATAGTTTAAGGAACAATTGATTAGAGTAGAGTGTGATGATTGTTGCTGATACTGATAGAGTGGTGTATTTGCTGTTATGAGATTGGTGAAATCCGGTATAATTTCCGTACTAATAGCGATGAGTATGAAATAGGTTCCGAGAGGAAATTAAGGAGCATATGGGTTCTGAGTAACTATGTAGAGTTGGTGATGGATATAATTATAGGTTCTAAGAGGAGAAATTATGGAACAATTGACTAGTGTAGCGTATAAGAATTGTAGTATCGAGAGGACAAGAGATAGAAGTGGAGAAATAGGCTTAAATTTGAGCAAGATAATAGTTCTGGGCAGTAAGGGTGGGTTTTCGTATGATCATGGGGATTGTGTGATAGTGTATGATGGGTAGGATCACATTTAGGATAGAAACCCCTAAATTCCATGGTGTTGAAAAGTATGGTTATATGATATATGATGATATGATCTTTAAAAATATGTTGTTGGTTATTATAATTGTCATATTATGGTAGGATTTCGAATTCTGAAACTGGGGCTTTTTACGGAATTGAAATCGGAGGTCCAGAAGGCCTCCAACGGTGGAAAACACAGAATTTTCTGCATTCTGCGCTGTTTGCGTCGACTCAAACGCTGTAGCGGTCGACACATACTGTTTGCATTTTTTTGGATTTCGCGTCTGTTTGCTATGCGCCGACCCAGCGGTCGACTCAAAGCTGTACATTGGTGAATTTTCTGTTTTGACGATTTTGGCCATAACTTTTGATCCGTAAGTCGGATTTAGTCCCCGTTCGAAGTATTGGAAAGCTATTGAATAGATCTATAACATCGTATAGATAATATAGTTATTTGAAAAATATTTTTATAACCAATATTTTTGGGGAGTCATTGTTTAGTTAAATAGTAACTAAACCATGGTCGATTGAAATGATTTATTGATTATTTACTTGAGTTTAATTGTTGTGCACTTAGTGTGCTTGTGTTTATTTGTAGTGTAATATATATGATGTGTGGTGATGTGATCAGGAGGATCGTGTGCACTTAGTGTGCTTGAGTTTGTTTGTCGTGCATTGTTGTCGTGCATTGGTGTCGTACATATCATGGTGTTTGGTGGGATGAATCATTGCTCAGGAGGAGTGTATGTGATTCATCTGTACTCCTTTGTGGAGAATGGTGGGGCTGAATCATTGCTCAGGAGGAGTGTATGTGATTCATCCGTACTCCTTCGTGGAGAATGGTGGGGATAGATCATATCTCAGTAGAAGCGTAAGTGATCTGTCGGGGATAGATCATATCTCAGTAGGAGCGTAAGTGATCTATCCAAAGTTCGATTGAATGAACCAATGAGTTGGTACCGCATGCATGGTGTTGAGTTGCGTATTTGCATTATAATATGTTATATTGTAATTTGAACAGTAGGTTCGATGATTGGTGTTGTGGGGTGAATATTGGTGTGTTTTACTACCTTATTTGCATGTATTAAATTACCAATATATTTTAATCATGTTTTCTCACCCCTTTGTTGTTGTTGTGGTCTGTGCTTCTTCGGAAGTACAGATAATCCAGGTACTTAGCTAACTTGGATTATGGTGTGCCAGTCGAGTCTAGGATGCTCTGATACGTAGCACGAGACTTGGGTGTTTTTAGTTGCCTTCTGTTGAACTTGTATTTTATTTCCTGTGAACGTATCAAAAACTTTGTTGGATTTTACTATTTTGTTACTTTCCGCTATATTTTGGAGAAAACCTTTTTATAAGGAAATGTTGGTTTTGCTATGTGATATCCCACTTGGGAAGAAATACTCTGATGTATATTTTTAATGTTTATTATTTTAATTGTTTTGGGAAGTGGGGTGTTACAATTGGTATCAGAGCAAGTCGGTCTGTCCGGCCAATGTAGTTGAGTTGAGTCTGTCCTTTAGGATAGAGTTGAGTACCTTTTAACCTGGTGTTGTTATCTTGAGCAGTATGGCAGGAAGGAACGATGTTGTGTTAGCTGCTGCTATGCAAGCAATGGCGCAGGTGGTTGCTAATCAGAACCAAACTGCAGATGCCCAATTCAGGAGTTTGGCGCAGTTTCGGAGCAACAAGCCGCCGACGTTTGAAGGAGGAATTCTGGATCCCGAAGCTGCACAGAAGTGGCTGAAGGCAATCGAGAAAATCTTCAGGACTATGGATTGTAATGATGAGCAAAAGGTGAGGTTTAGTACTCACATGCTGGAGGGTAAGGCTGAAGCTTGGTGGGACAACAGTCGCCAAAGATTGGAAGCTGCTGGAACTGCCATTACCTGGGAGGTGGTTCGGAAAGGTTTTCTGGAAAAGTATTTTCCAGAAGATATTCGAAGCGCTAAGGAGATTGAATTCTTAGAGCTGAAGCAGGGTAGTACGACGGTGGCAGAGTACGCTGCTAAGTTTGAGGAGCTGGTGCAGTATTGTCCTCACTACAATGTTGATGGGGCAATGACTTCTAAGTGTCTAAAGTTTGAGAATGGACTGCGTCCAGAGATTAAGTTGGGGATCACTTGTCAGAAGATCAGGAGTTATCCCGAGCTGGTAAGCAGGAGCAGAATTTATAATAATGACAACCGGGCAAGGATTGCACACTACAAAGCTGTTAATGACCGTAAGGGTAAGCAGAGGCTCAGTGGTACTCCTTATAGTGTTGTTGCTGATAAGGGAAAGCGTAAAGCTGTTGTTGATAAGAAGCCTAGAGAGGGAAAAACATCTGCTGATGGGAAATGTTTTCGGTGCGGTGGCATGGGACATCGTGCTAATGATTGTCCTAATGAAGTAAAGAAGTGTTTTAAGTGTGAGAAGCCAGGTCATGTGATAGCTGATTGCCGAGCTACTATGCCGACCTGTTATAACTGTGGTGAGAAGGGTCACATCATTACCCATTGTGAGAAGCCGAAGAAGCCTCAGACATCTCCGGCTGGTGGGAAAGTGTTTGCTTTGGCCGGAACTCAAGCTGTCAGTGATGAGCGAGTTATCAAAGGTACTTGTATTATCAATAATATTCCTTTGACTGCTATTATTGATACGGGTGCAACCCACTTGTTTATTTCTGTTGACTGTGTGAAGAGGATAGGATTGGTGTCGTCTACTCTTGAGAGACGAATGACTATTGAGACACCCTCTATTGGTTCAGTGACTACTTCTTTAGTATGTTTGAAGTGTCCGCTGACTATTTTTGGTAGAGACTTTGGAGTGGATTTGGTTTGGCTACCACTTGGTAATTTGGAGGTTATTCTGGGTATGAATTGGTTGGAGTTCAACCGAGTCTACATCGACTGTTTTCGAAAGGAATTGTTGTTCCTTACTCCTGAAGAGGAAGCGGTGGAGAGTTATTTATCTAATAAAGAATTGAGGATCTTGTTGGAAGACGAAGCCAAAGTATTTGCTTTATTTGCATCATTATTGGTGGATAGCAAAGCGTCGATGGAGGAATTGGCAGTGGTGAATGAATTTCCGGAAGTGTTTCCTGATGACATTACGGAATTGCCTCCGACGAGAGAAGTTGAATTTAGTATTGATCTTGTTCCTAGTACGAGACCTATTTCTATGGCGCCGTATAGGATGTCTGTAGTAGAGTTATCCGAGTTGAAGTCTCAGATTGGAGAACTGTTGGATAGAAAGTTTATTAGACCGAGTGTGTCGCCGTGGGGAGCTCCAGTGTTATTGGTGAAGAAGAAGGATGGTAGTATGCGTCTGTGCATCGATTACCGTCAGTTGAATAAAGTGACTATTAAGAATAGGTATCCTCTACCTAGGATTGATGATTTGATGGATCAGCTGGTGGGAGCTCGAGTGTTCAGTAAGATCGACTTGAGATCGGGTTATCATCAGATCAGAGTAAAAGAATGTGATATTCAGAAGACAGCTTTTAGGACTCGATATGGACATTACGAATATGCTGTGATGCCGTTTGGAGTGACTAATGCGCCGGGAGTATTTATGGAGTATATGAACAGAATTTTCCATTCTTACTTGGATCAATTTATTGTGGTATTTATTGATGATATACTAATTTATTCTAAATCCAATGAAGAACATGCAGGACACCTGAGAATTTCCTTGCAGGTGCTAAAGGAAAATAAGTTGTTTGCTAAATTGTTGAAGTGTGACTTCAGTTTAAGTTATCATCCAGGAAAGGCCAATGTAGTGGCGGATGCTTTGAGTAGGAAAGCAATTCATATGTCGGTTATGATGGTGAAAGAAATTGAGTTAATTGAACAGTTCAGAGATTTGAGTATGGTTTGGGAAACTACTGCAGATAGTGTAATGTTGGGTATGTTACAGGTGAATAATGACTTCTTGGATACGATTAGAGAGAATCAGAAGTTGGATGTGAAATTAGTGGATTTGATACCTGGAGTAGAAAGTAACTCCGATAGTGACTTTAAATTGGATAGTACAGGTGTGTTGAGATTTAGAGGAAGGATTTGTGTACCAGATGATGAAGAATTGAAAAAGTCAATTTTAAGTGAAGGACATCGTAGTAGTTTGAGTATCCATCCGGGAGCTACGAAGATGTATCATGATTTGAAGAAATTATTTTGGTGGTCTGGTATGAAAAGAGACATTGCTCAATTTGTGTATGCCTGTTTGACGTGTCAGAAGTCGAAGGTGGAACACCAGAGACCTTCTGGATTTATGCAACCATTAGAGATTCCGGTTTGGAAATGGGATTGCATTACTATGGATTGTTACAGGTTTGCTGAATACGGCGAGAGGTTTTGATGCTATATGGGTGATTGTGGATCGATTGACGAAGTCTGCACACTTTGTGCCGATCAATATTAGTTTCCTGTTGACGAAGCTGGCGGAGATTTATATTCGAGTAATTGTAAAGTTACATGGTGTTCCATCCAGTATTGTGTCGGATAGAGACCCGAGGTTTACTTCGGAATTTTGGAAGAGCTTACAGGAAGCTTTGGGTACTAAGTTGAAGTTGAGTTCAGCTTATCATCCGCAAACTGGTGGTCAGTCAGAGAGGACTATTCAGTCGCTTGAGGATTTGCTGAGAGCTTGTATGTTGGAGAAGGGTGGTGCGTGGGATACTCATTTACCATTGATTGAGTTCACGTACAATAATAGTTACCATTCGAGTATCGGAATGGCACCGTTTGAAGCTTTGTATGGGACGAGGTGTAGGACTCCTCTGTGTTGGTATGAGACTGGTGAGAATGTGGTGCTTGGACCAGAGATTGTACAGCAGACTACTGAGACAATTCAGATGATTCGTGAGAAAATGAAAGTGTCTCAGAGTAGGCAGAAAAGTTATCATGATAACCGGAGGAAAGAGTTGAAATTTAGTGTAGGTGATCACGTATTCCTCAGAGTGAACCCGATGACTGGTGTGGATCGTGCATTGAAGTCCATGAAGCTGGATCCTAAGTTTATTGGACCTTATCAGATTTTGCAGAGAGTTGGTGTTGTGACTTACAGGGTGGCGTTGCCGCCTGAATTGTCGAATCTACATGATGTGTTTCATGTGTCATAATTGCGAAAGTATGTTTCGGATCTATCTCATGTGATTCCGAGGGATGATGTTCAGGTTTGGGAGAATCTTACTATTGAGACGATGCCGTTGAGGATCGAGGATCGTAAGATGAAACAGCTCCGAGGGAAGGAGATACCTTTGGTGAAGGTAGCTTGGGGAGGTGCTGCAGGAGGCAGTGTGACCTGGGAGTTGGAAAGCAGGATGCGAGAAGCGTATCCAGAATTGTTTCCATCAGGTAATTTTCGAGGACGAAAATAATTAAAGTGGGGGAGAGTTGTAACACCCATTTTAATTATTTAATATTTTTGGTGTTATTTTGTTTGCTGTGCCCTTTGGTGGGGGTGTGTTTGATTATGGTGGGTGAGTGTCCTTGGTATAGGAGGATTATTGGTGGTGAATTGGTGTGGATATAATAATATAATAGATAATAATAATATTGGTGGTATTATTATTATTATTATTATTATTATTATTATTATTATTATTATTATTATTAATATTATTGGTGGAATATTATTACTAATATTATTAATGTTATGATTTTGGTGAACTAATATTATTATTAATAATATTATGTATATTATAATACTATTTATTTTATTAGTATTATTAGTGATATTATTTTATTATTATTATTTGGGATTAGAAATTAAATAGGAAATAGGAGGTGAGAGGTTATTAGGGAGTTAGAAAGAGGGAAGGGAGAAGACATGATAGAACGGGAGAAGAGGAAATTGGGAGAAGAGCGAAGAACGGAGGAGAAGAGAGGAGGTCAAGGCTATCCAATCTTGGGAGGACTCGTCATCGATCAGAAAAATTATCCAGGTAAGGGGGAGAAACTGATTGGGATTGGTATAATGCATGAAATTGGGTAGAGGGGATTCCTTAACCCCGTAGGAACTTGATGATTATGATCGATATATGATATTATGTCTGTGTTTATGAATGTTGTTGTTATTGAAGAGTTTTGTGCATACATTTTATGATGATTGTGGGATTCTGTGTAGTTCCTGTAATATTAGTGAGGAACACGAATTTATGACATTATGCCTGTTGCTGTTGTGGTTGATGGTGATGAAATTCGTACATTGTTACGATGTTGGTGAGTTCCTGTATAACCTCTGTGGTTTGGATAATGACCATGAGTATTGATGAGATTCTGTGTAACCTCTGTGGCTTGGGGAATGACCATGATATAGGTTCTGAGATATAGTTTAAGGAACAATTGATTAGAGTAGAGTGTGATGATTGTTGCTGATACTGATATAGTGGTGTATTTGCTGTTATGAGATTGGTGAAATCTGGTATAATTTCCGTACTAATAGCGATGAGTATGAAATAGGTTCCGAGAGGAAATTAAGGAGCATATGGGTTCTGAGTAACTATGTAGAGTTGGTGATGGATATAATTATAGGTTCTAAGAGGAGAAATTATGGAACAATTGACTAGTGTAGCGTATAAGAATTGTAGTATCGAGAGGACAAGAGATAGAAGTGGAGAAATAGGCTTAAATTTGAGCAAGATAATAGTTCTGGGCAGTAAGGGTGGGTTTTCGTATGATCATGGGGATTGTGTGATAGTGTATGACGGGTAGGATCACATTTAGGATAGAAACCCCTAAATTCCATGGTGTTGAAAAGTATGGTTATATGATATATGATGATATGATCTTTAAAAATATGTTGTTGGCTGTTATAATTGTCATATTATGGTAGGATTTCGAATTCTGAAACCGGGGCTTTTTACGGAATTGAAATCGGAGGTCCAGAAGGCCTCCAACGGTGGAAAACACAGAATTTTCTGCATTCTGCACTGTTTGCATCGACTCAAACGCTGCAGCGGTCGACGCATACTGTTTGCGTTTTTCTGGATTTCGCGTCTGTTTGCTATGCGCCGACCCAGCGGTCGACTCAAAGCTGTATATTGGTGAATTTTCTGTTTTGACGATTTTGGCCATAACTTTTGATTCGTAAGTCGGATTTAGTCCCCGTTCGAAGCGTTGAAAAGCTATTGAATAGATCTATAACATGGTATAGATAATATAGTTATTTTGCCAAATATTTTTATATCCAATATTTTTTGGGAGTCAATGTTTAGTTAAATAGTAACTAAACCATGGGTCGATTGAAATGATTTATTGATTATTTACTTGAGTTTAAGTGTTGTGCACTTAGTATGCTTCTGTTTATTTGTGGTGTAATATATATGATATGTGGTGATGTGATCAGGAGGATCGTGTGCACTTAGTGTGCTTGAGTTTGTTTGTCGTGCATTGGTGTCGTGCATTGGTGTCGTACATATCATGGTGTTTGGTGGGATGAATCATTGCTCAGGAGGAGTGTATGTGATTCATCCGTACTCCTTTGTGGAGAATGGTGGGGCTGAATCATTGCTCAGGAGAAGTGTGTGTGATTCATCCATACTCCTTCGTGGAGAATGGTAGGGATAGATCATATCTCAGTAGGAGCGTAAGTGATTTGTCGGGGATAGATCATATCTCAGTAGGAGCGTAAGTGATCTGTCCAGAGTTTGATTGAATGAACCAATGAGTCGGTACCGCATGCATGGTGTTGAGTTGCGTATTTGCATTATAATATGTTATATTGTAATTTGAACAGTAGGTTCGATGATTGGTGTTGTGGGGTGAATATTGGTGTGTTTTACTACCTTATTTGCATGTATTAAATTACCAATATATTTTAATCATGTTTTCTCACCCCTTTGTTGTTGTTGTGGTCTGTGCTTCTCCGGAAGTACAGATAATCCAGGTACTTAGCTAACTTGGATTATGGTGTGCCAGTCGAGTCTAGGATGCTCTGATACGTATCACAAGACTTGGGTGTTTTTAGTTGCCTTCTGTTGGACTTGTATTTTATTTCCTGTGAACGTATCAAAAACTTTGTTGGATTTTACTATTTTGTTATTTTCCGCTGTATTTTGGAGAAAACCTTTTTATAAGGAAATGTTGGTTTTGCTATGTGATATCCCACTTGGGAAGAAATACTCTGATGTATATTTATAATGTTTATTATTTTAATTGTTTTGGGAAGTGGGGTGTTACAATTAGTATACGGTATGGAAGATGTCCTACCGTTGGAAGTTGAGTTTCCTTCTTTGCGAGTTTTGGTTGACGTGAAACTCGATGAGGCAGAATGGATTAAGAACCGATTGAACCAACTCATCCTGATGGATGAGAATAGATTAGCATCGATTGCATATGGTCGTCTGTACCAAAACCGAATGAAGAAAGCTTACGATAAGAAGGTGTGTCCTAGAAGCTTTCAGACGGGTGATCTCGTCCTGAAGAAGATTCTTCCGCCACACTCCGATCACAGGGGCAAGTGGACTCCCAATTACGAAGGTCCGTACGTCGTCAGCAAGGTATTCTCGGGAGGAGCCTTGTTGTTATCCACGATGGATGGCGAAGATTTTGCATCCCCTGTGAACGCGGACGCAGTTAAAAAATACTTTGCTTAAAAAATGACCCGCTGGAAAGAAAAAGAATATCCAGGCAAAAATGGGGCATCCCGGCGAACCATAAAAAAGGAAAAAGGTTCGGGCAAAAATTAGGGATATAAATGAAAAATGTACACCCGCAAAGTCGAAAACCTGAAAGGGATGCTTTGGCAAAAAAGGGTATCCCGGGAATCGAAAACCCGAAAAGGCGATTCAGGCAAAAGTTAGGGATTTGAAAAGAAAATGACTGCGTTCCGCGTGTGGACTTTCATTGTTTAGTGGTTTGGAAGACCTAAGGGCCGTTTATCTGAATCAATCTCTTCTGAATCTAAAGCGTCGGACAAGTATCGAAGTCGAGTAGGTCATAGAGGGATCAACTCATGGTGTTCGTCTACGCCACATTGCCGACATTTGTATATACTGATGTATATTTATGTTATTATGCTTGCGCAACTTCCTCATTTCAGGAGCTTGCATCTGTTGTAAAACATTTTTCCCATTCAGGGATTCATTATCAATAAAACGTATACTATTCAGCATTTTTGTTGTTTGTTTAGTTTTTATCTGTTTTGTTTGCGAAAAAGAACGCCCGATGTCTTTGATAAAATGCGCATACATAAACTTACTGGCCTAGGCCGATAATTGTTTAAACATTGAATTACCTGAACATTGTCACCGGATGATAACCTTGATAGGTCCCTTTGAGAAGGGTATCTTGTCTGTTTGTTTGTGTTGTTGCAGGTACGGCACATTCCAGGCAGTACGCCAGATGTTTTCCGAGCAGGATGATTCCTTCTTCCCTAGCGAGGTCAGCAACGTCTCCCTACGGAGTCTGAACATGGGCATTGATATGTTTCCCCAAGCAGAGAAAGATTCTCCCCGGCCAGATACATCCTAGGCAGGATCATCAGTTCCCCAGATGAGTCATGCGCTGAAGTGTACACTCGTTCCCTAGCACTGGGTCAAGGTGCAGTTTTCTCGTAGAAGACTATTCGCAAGTGTTCAGCTTCCGATAGTTCAAGACTGAAGTCTCCAGCGGAATCGAAAGTCCCCACAGAGGTGTATTCTCCCCAGTAGGTAGGAGTGAGTCCAGCGTCTGGTTGCCTATCCTCAGCCGAGTTTGCAGTTCCCCAAGAGAGTCGAGTCCTTGGAAGCCGTTCAACATTTATTTTGCTGATGGGGTCGTAGCATTCTGCATGATTGCATAGCATTTACCCTAAAACGCGTAGCATTTCCACCGTGTGGAGCATTGAGCCATTGTCAAACATATGCATATGAAACATGAGCTAGGTCGTTACTGTTCTTGTTTTGCAGATGTTCCTACGCAGAATGGTTTGCTCAAGATGATTCTTGAATTCCCCATCGAAGTTGTTTGCTTAAGATGATTCTTAAAATCCCCAGTGAAGTCGCCAGAGTTGGTTGCTCAAGTTGATGCTTAGAGCCCCCGACAGAGTGTTTGCTCAGGATGATTCCTGAAATCTCCAGCAGAGTTATGGGTTCATGATGATTCTTGAAGTCCCCGGCAGAGTTATTTGCCCAAGATGATTCTTGAAATCCTCAGCAGAGTTGATTCATCCAGAATGATTTCTGGATCCCCGAAGCAGAGTTACTTGATAGTTCTCCAGAACCCCTAGTGGAGATATGTCATTCCCAGCAAGTTTTTAAAGAAGAGAAGTTGAAACTTCCTTGAAGACTTGATGATTGAAGTCCGACTGATGCCCGAGAATTTCTTTGAATGCCCGATGGCGTAATCATAGAGATTGTCAAAAGTTCCTGATGACCTGATGAGGCCCGAGGAATTCTTCTGCAGCCGTGTCGCAGAATGCCTGACGGAAATATCAGCTATGCATCACTAGTTACCATGTGACCAATGATCCCTTGATGACTCGAGGAAGAAGTTGCAGTGAAATCTGATGATCATCCCGATGGAGATTTGGGCTCGTTGCCGTGCAACTGCCATTTCAGACTTCAAAGATTGTCCCACCAAAGTATTGTTTACTTGTGCGGTTGGCAAATTTCCAGTTACCGTGTGACCAATTCCCCAGCAGAGTTGCCGTGCAACTGTCATGCTCAGTTTTGAAGATGTTCCTACCAATCAGAGTATCGTTTACCTGTGCGGTTGGAAAATCACCAGTTACCGTGTAACCGGTGATCCCTTGATGATTTGAGGACGAAGATCTACATTGAAATTAGAGAATCATCCTGACGGAGATTCAGATCAGTATTCTCCAGCTAGTTGTCGTGCCATTGCTATTTCAGTTTCTGAAGATTTGTCCCCATCAGAGTACCGTGTACTTGTGCGGTTGGCAAATTTTCGGGTTTGTTGGTATTCAATCGTCTTTTACCTTGATTGTTTGAGAGTCGTTCACTTCTCGTCCAATCAGGTCCAAGCCGTTTGAATAGGGGCACCTGTTGCACCCCGAAATTTGCCCAACCTTTCTTTACCTAGCTTATGTTTCATTTCATTCACATTAGCATTACCATTTGCATTGCATTGACATGTATGCAGGAGATCAAGAGGTATGACTACCAATCAAGAGCTATACAAGACTATGAAGCTAGCTGAGAGGCTTATTCAGGTGTTCAAGGGTTGATATCCTTACCAGAGAAGTCTAAGATCCTCAGAGAGAGTGGTTGAAACCAAGTATGTGGGTCTCCTAACTTGAGAGTTGTGGGAAGTCATCAGATGATTCTGAAGCCATAAACTTGGACTTGAGGTCTCGACAGAGCTCATGAGAAATGTTGAAGTTCATTTGGAAGCCTAGATAGGTTATTATGCAAAGGATATGAAGATATGCCCAAGATTGAGGCAATTAGGGTTTCATCTGGGTGACCCTAAATCAACTGATGATTTGAAGAAGGTTGATACCTAATTCAAGAGCCATGTGATCATGGATTGGTACATTGATATGTTCTAAATATTATTCCAATGTTAACTCATCATGATTGAAGAGTTTGAGAAGTTTTAGGCTAGGGTTTCTAAGGCTTGACAGTGTAAAATCCCCTAGCTTGACCCCTGACTTCAAGACCACTTAACTCAAGATAGGATTTTCATCTCATCTTTACCCCAACATGATTGTTGTAGGGCATGATCATAGCTTTAATTTGAGTACTAGAAGTCCTTGATAGGGTTTATAGAACTCAAGTTATGAGCCAAACAAGTTACAAGTCATCTAAGGCATGTGAATTTGGAGCTTGAAAGTTACCCAACTTGCATGACACCTTTTCCCTAGAATGATGATTCCTATGAACTTTTGGTCAACATGAATGTTATTCCTTATTCTCTTAGCTTTCTATAGAGTACTAGAAGTCCATGATTGGATTTGTAGAACTCAAGTTATGGCCTTGACAAGTCAAGGGTATTTTGGGCATTTGGACATTATAGGTCATTTTGAATTATGGGTCCATTTCACTATCTTGCAAGCTTCAAATGGAGTTTTGTTCAACTTGAAAGTTGCTCAAAATGATTTATTTAGTCCAACCAAGTATCAAGAGTCCATTGATATGGATTAGAGTAAGCATTGGTTGAAGGAATTTCTCAAAAAGGTCATTTTAATGAATTAAAAGGGAAAAATTCAAAACAATTGGTAATTGAAGGATTTCAAGCCAAGTTAGTACTCATTTTGATTGGAAAAGAAATTCTAAACACTTTGGCATTGTTAGAATTTTGATTTGATGCTCATTTCATGGCATTTTGGTGGATTACTTCATGATGAAGTAACACTTCAAACATCCATCTTTGGTTGAAATCAAAGGAGGGAACTCACTCAATTACACTCCCTAACTCTCAAGTAAGTGAACTGAAGTGGATTGAGAGAAATAACAAGGAAAATTCGTACATACCATAATTGGATTTTTGAGAAAAAATTGAAAGTTGGAAATCATAAATTGGGCCATGAATGGGCCCCCAATGGATCAAAACAGATTATAAAAGAGATTTGGATCATTTTCAGAAGCTTCTAGTGCCATTTTCAGTTGAGAATCAGTTAGAGCAGTTTGTGGAAGAGGCTTGAAGTTTTATTTTTGAGTTTGGAGATTGAAGGAGTTTCAGAAGAAATTGAACCTCAAGAACTCTTCATCATCATTCAGTGGAAGATTCTGCATCTTTTGGAAGAGAATTGAGCCATGAAGAACACCATACGCGAAGCTCCAAACCAGGTTTCTTCCTCTCAAAATTCCTCTTAAATTATGCACTTTCCAAACCTTAGATACATGTGGTTAGGATCTACTTGAAGCATAGATGGATTTTGTTTAAGTTTCGTAGTGAATCGTGACACTTTGTGACATGGCATTCCAAGTTGTTGTTTGTTTATCTCTCTTGTTAATGGATAAAATTGAAAACAAATCATAGATTGATGACCTAGGGAGAGAGACGAGTTGTTTGGTATAAGAAATCGTGAGTTTCATTGAGTGTGGTGGAAGGCTACTGTTCCCGTTGCAAGGTAGGAGATGACCGGCGCTAGGCCGCCCACCGTCTGGAATTACAGAACCACCGTGTGGAATTCCCTCCATTTTAGTGTTTTAAAATTGCCAGCTTCGTTCGTGGCCGTTAGATCTTACTGTTGAGTGGACTTGGTATGTGCATCTCACGGCTTAGATAAGTACCACGTGTAGCTTCCATTAGGCCAATCCCCTTTTAAATGAAACGCAGAGTTTCATTAAATGAAACTCTGGGCTTTGATTCCAAGCGCTATCCACACCCCACCTTGTTAGGCCCAAACCAGTTAACACACGGAAATGTTATTTCGCACACCCCTGGAACTGTTTCATTTAATTAATGAATAAGAGCTGAATTGATAATCAGTTGGGCCCAATCCCTGCTCGCTATCTGCACCCCCCAGCGCAAGGTCCATTAGCCAATAACACATAGGATGACTGCTGGTTACACCTCCCTCCTGTTTTCTTTTAATTTCCTTTTTCTATTTTGTTTCTTATGAATGCTTGTTAGTTTTAATTCCAGAAAAAATATGAAATGTTGTTAATAATTCCTGAAATAAATCATGTGAATACTTTGAGATGCTTAGAATTTTCTCACATTTTTTAATTTCTATTTTTATGCATTTTCCATTAATGGCATATTTTCTATTTTAGTATGTTTTTAATAATTGAGAAATTGTATGCTGAGCTTGATGATTTTATTTCTCATTCATGCTTTTGAGTTTGATATTGAAAATTTTGTGTGTTGGTGATAGACATGTTGATGATGTTATGTGATTTTTGTTGAGATTTTTAGATCATTCTAAATAGGATTTTGAGATAGTTGTTTAGGAGTATTCATTATTGGATCCCTTTAGTGTACCCTTGAGATTTAGATTTAGTTTGAGCCTTTTGATTTAGGTTTAGCCCTTGATTTTTCTACCATAGAATGTTGATGCATGTAGGATAATATAGTATTTTCCTTAGAATTTTTAGGAATGATTTTCAATTAGTTCCCCATTTTACAAGTTAACTTTAGTTTAGGTGATCCTAACTTAGAGAACTTCATAGATTAACCTTGTACATGGCCATTAGATGATTCTAAGTAGTATATTTATTTCTTGATAGATTGGTAAGTAGGTAGATACCTCATTAGAACTTTGCTAAAGCCTTGATAGAGCTTTTGATTCCCCTAACTTAGGTGATCCTTGTAGCTAGCTTGTAGGGTTTCTTAAGAGTGTTGTGTTGCCTTCTGTCCCCTATGTGATTTCCTCCTTGAGCTTTGCCCTACTCTCCTTATCCAAGTCTTGAAGAGGATCCCTCCTGGGAAAGCCTAATCCTTCCTTTGGTTAGATTATATGCATTCCTCAGGAGGTTGAGCCTTGAATTGACATTCCCCAGTATAGTACATTCCTTTGGTTTGTACTATCTTTATCCTTCAAGTCTTGATGAGGAGCCCTCCTGGGAGAGCCCAATCCTTCCTTTGGTTGGATTCTGTGCATTCCCCAAGAGGTTGAGCCTTGGATTGACATTCTTGGCATGGTATATTCCCTTGGTTTATACGCTGTCATCCATCTCAAAGTCCTTTTCTTAGGATCCCTCTTGGGAGAGCCTAATCCTTCCCTTGGTTGGATTCTGTGCATTCCTCAACAGGGTGAGCCTGAGATGGACATTCTGTGTTGATACACTACAATCAGTTACTCTTAGATTGATATCTAGGACCAATACCCAGTCTTTTCTGTCCTATTGACATAGGATACCTCTTGGGAGAGCCTAATCCTTCCTTTGGTTGGATTCTGTGCATTCCTCAAGAGGTTGAACCCATGATGGACTCTGGTGTTGATACACCTCCAACCGGATGCAGTCGGGGATGACTTCCCTGTTGCTTATTTTGGTCTCTCTCCCTTATTTGAATTGCTTGATGCATTAGAATAGGATCATATTTAGATTATTAGGCTAGGAGCATGACTGCTTAGAGGTTGAGTGAGTCTCCCTCTGCTTGTGTGCATTAAGGGTTGAGGTGATTCTCCCCTTGCTTGTGTGTTGTTTTCTTTTCATCTATGTGTTAGCCTAGAGGTTGAGTGAGTCCCCCTCTGCTTGTATTGCTGCATTGCATGTGCATCTTTACTGTTTACCTGTTTCTTCTGTATATCTGTTTACTGTTAAGCTGATGCTTTGTCTGTTTTTGTATCCCATTGACATGATCCCCTAGGAGTCTCACTTCCTTTGATAAGGAAGTGATGATTAGAACTTTAGGTTGAAACCTATGCATGATAACTTCTAGGAGTGCCTTATCTCAAACCTCAACCATAGGATGAATCCTTGGCATGACAACGTTAGGACTTGACAGTCTTCCCATAGAGTTCATTCTCTTCTCATCTCAAAACAACAGTAAAAAACGTAATAAAGGCAAGTTAGTACAAGCGCGTTACGAGCCTTAAGCTACTTGGGTAATGATAATTGAGCGGCCTCCTCTCAATCGTCTAGAGTGTTTAGTATACGTCCTTTGGACGATATGCGATGCATTCGTTCCCAAGTCATAGTCTCTAGTGCTGTACAAACTACAAACAACCATAAAAAACAGTTCTTCCGTAAAAGACAGAAAACAAACTTCAAACCTTTTTCCCCGTGGGCCCATAATTCAAAGAAGCTTTTCTGAAGAAAAGAGTGTCGTTAACTCCCAGTTCTACCGCAAACGGTAACGCCTAAGTCTCCAAGGGTCGAGCTGCATACGCCAAACTGCTGGAACTGTCTGTTAACCCTACTCGAAAAAAAGATGAATCTAAACCCCCGTAATCCGTATTATCCCGAACTACGTAAGCTCTGATCTCTCATATCTGTTGAGAGTACGTAGGAACGATACTGACGTATTGGCGAGCCACCTTCCCCCATCCGTTTACCCGTAGTTAGCTGAACTACGTTGACTCTGATTTCTCATTCTCTGATGAGAATACGTAGGCATAAAGCGCGATGCTTTGCCGAGTCATTTTCTTTTCTTTTCAGACCAGCCTTGATAGGTAGATAGATAAACCAACCCGTCAGATAAACACAACAAGCGTGGATCCCATCGAGTACGATGGACGTGAGGGGTGTTAATACCTTCCCCTTGTGTAATACCCCAAATTTTGCCCTCAGATTAGTCGATTCAGGTTGCATGACATGTCATTTGTGCATCAGCTAATTACTAACGGGTTACGTAGTTTGTTTCGTTTTGCAGGAACCGCGTCTGGGACACTTTAGTTGTTAAAGGGCAAAACGGTCGTTTTCACGTTGTTTGCTGACAGTCCTTGAAGCTGAGTCGTCATCAGGGATTTATTGAATAATCAGGATCTCCGTCTCCGAGTTTGTTATTTTCTTTGAAGATAAACAGAAATTCACGGTAGTCGCATCAGGATGGTCGAGATACGGTAGTTAATTCAATAAGCTGAGACTCTATCGTCAGTGGATTTCTGAGGCACTTATTCTGTCATATGGGTTGATTAGTTTGGGATATCCGTTTGGTTTGGTTCAAGTGGGTGCAAGAATTCGTTCTGAGGAATTTGGTTTCAATAGATATTTATTTTCTGTTCTTTCTGTTGCCCGCTATTTAAATCCCTAAACAGAAAGCAGTATGAAGGTCAGTTCAAGTACATATCAGTTTAATTGCAATTTTTGGCCGAATTGGTTCACGGCAGGGGATCTATTCATCAGAAACATAATTTGAATTTTTTGAGTGCGGATTTAGCTCTGCTCACTGTTAATCGGATTTTTTCTGCTTTTTGCTGTTCTACTTCGTTCAAGGCCGGTGCCATTTCTATCACCAAGCACAACTTAATGTGGGCAGGAAATTTGGACCCTTTGATCTGGTTGTTGAAGTTCAATCGAGATTTGTGTCGGAAACAGAGCTAATCGGATAAATTGAAAATTAGAAATTAATATTAAGGTGGAAGTTTCTTTCCATTTGGGTGTTTTAAATTAATCATATGGCATTGCATCACCATTTTTTATATTAATTTAGTTTCATTTAGTTTGATTTTTATTTTTCATTTCGTTTTTAAAAAAAGGAAAAGAGCATCAAATCATTTTTATTTTAGGTTTTATTTCATTTTGAGTTTTGTTTCATTTCATTTTACATAATTTCATTCTTAACAAATATAACTTTATTTCATTTGCGCTCACATTTTTTTTTCTATATTAGTAATTTTATTTTCAATATTATCTTTACTTTTATAGTTTTTAGAAAAAAATTTTTTTATTATATTTGCCTTAATCTTCATTCTTATTTGCCTATTCAAAATAAATAAATGAATTAAAAGACTGTTATTATTAATATTAATTTCTTACGATATTAATTTCTTACGAAAGTAATGAATAAATAGAGAAATTTTATTAATAAGTTTAGTCTTTACAAAAAATATAGTAACTAAATAATTACAAAATATAAAAAAAATTTAGTTTACATTTTTTTCATAAACATAAAAAATTTCTAAGTTTCTTCATGCTCTTCCTATTAGCCAATCCCGTGTTTCCAATCTCGTTCGTACCTGCACACCGGAAAATCACAACGGAAAATAAGAGTAAAATGTTAGATTTATATTCGACACCCTCAGAACGGTGTCATCACTGGGTGTCCGTTCTCGGCCAATGGCCTATCCGGCAACGATCTGTTCTTATCAAGGCAACCGAGGAAGATGAAGAGGAAAATTATGTCGAAGCGCTTATTCGGAAAGTCTGTTTGAGAAAAGTGTCTTCGGAAAGGCGGTTTGCCCAAAAGTAGGACCGTAACGCCAACCGTTCCGAAGCAAAACAATTCCATCAACACAAGTTCAGAAATATATCTAAATCAAATCAAGGCAAGTTCCGGAAATAGTTCAAGTAAACTAGTTTCAGAACCAATTCCAGAAAATAGTTCAAGGAAACCAGTTTCAGAACCCATTCCAGAAAATGATTTAAGCAAACCAATTTTAAACCAGTTCGAACCAGTTCAGGAATCAGTCCAATGAACTGTTTCAACAAGCGGGTTCCACAAAGCGTAAGTCAGTCCAGCACCTCAACGGGTCCCAACGGATCAAAACAACTTTTCCGTAAAGCCAGCAACAAGCCAGGTTCTAACTGATAAATATAATGAACCCAGTCAATAAGCACAACAAAGTCATCCGGAAATTCTGCAATCAAACCAAAACTGAAAAGCCATAAGTCAGCAGAGATAATGATATAAGAAGGGGATTCAAACCATAAAAAGGGGGAGGAAGCACCGTTTCATCAAAAAACTCAAAAACGGTGACAAAAACCACAACGGCGGCCACAAATCATCAAAGCAAAGAACGAACTCACCAGGTGCGGCCGAATACCACAAAACAGAACAAAGATCACCAAAACGGCATCACCAACAAACCAGTTCGGCAGGCAACCAACCCTTTTTAGCCTCAGTTTCGCGAGCGACATCACCGGCCGGTAACGGATTCAACATCGTCAGCCCAAATCGCAAGCGTAAGCTAACATGCATGTTTTATATTTACCGGCGTAAGGGTTCAGAAGCATAAAGCTTCATCATCACCCCCAAACGGAACAACGAGCATAAACGGCGCCATAAGAGAGAGAAAGAACCCAGAAGAGCTTTAAATCGCCATTACCGCCGGCGGATCCGTGAATCGAAAAACGTAAGTTGCCGTATGAACCTGTTTGCGCTGTTTCGTTATGTGCTTTTTCTTTTCAGGTATAGACGATGAAGAAGAGGATGGAAACGAGACATGCAAGCCGAAATGAGAAGGATAAAAAGCTCTAAGGCAGCTTCCATGGCCGCCGTAAATTCAAAAGAAAGAAGAAGACGGTTTTCAATGAAACCCAAGTGACAAATCCCTCTTTTATTTCAGCATTTTCTTTTTACATGCTATATATCGTTTCTTTCTTTTCTTTTCTATTTTATTAACTATTATTAATAACTAATCATTAATTAGTTTTAGTAATTTGTAAAGAAATTAGATGTTAATAACTTAAATTAGTAACATTAATGGATTGGAATTGGAATGGTCAGAGGATGATACGTATTTCAAATTTTATATAACTGTTATAAAGTTAAAAGCTATTTAATGATTAGTAACTATTTTTCTTTCAAATTTTATGGATTGGAGTTATTAATAACTATTTTTTATTAAAACTTAAAATATTTTGTAAAATTTAAGATATTTTTTAAAATTTAAAAAAATTTTATTAAAATTTAAAACATTTTTTTTAAAAAAAAAACTTAAAACATTTGTCATTATTTAAACTTAAAATATTTTCTCACCAAAATTAAAACTTTTCAATATTAAAATATATTTTCAGTAATTATGACAACACCAAATTTTTTTTTTTAAAAAAAAAATCTAAAATTAAAATATTTAGTGCTATCTTTTTCCATAATTAAGTTCAAAAGTATTTTCTCTTTTAAAATATAAAAAATTCAAAAGGATAAAATTTTTGTTTGAGCCATTCCAATTACCGTCTAAACCTCGCCATTGTCACGCCCGTTTCAGCTTATTGTCTTCTCAATTATTCGTACATTTTTTTAGGCATGGATGTAATTTATGCGAGGCCATGATCGCAATTATTTTTTTTCCGCATTTGTTTTTGGGAAATCTGTAATTTACGCGAGTGGTCGCGATGCTTTCCTATTCTGCTTGCTGTATTTTCATATTTTTATGCCTGCCATGTAATAGTCCTGTTGCCTGCACTGTTTTAGCCGTTAGAATCCCTCCGAAGGAATTAGGATTAACAGTTTGACCGCCGAGTCAATAACCCTAGTTTCAACCATTTTAAAACCCTAATAGCCTAGGTGTCCCGCCGTGGACGAAAATACCCTTTACCCTAGTTTTAGGTCAAAGAGTCGCCGTACTCTGTTTTAGGGTTTCCCACCGTGGAATCCCTAATTTCAACCCTAAATTTTCAATTAACAAATTCAACATAGAAATAGGAGTTCAAAGACTCCACGTAAGCGTGTCCTTAAGATACGTTTACTCCCCTTGAAACCTTGACCACAGTCAAGAGGTTTCTAACCTCCCTAATTAGGGGAACTACAATTACTCTGATTCCATTCCCGTCAGGATATGTAGGCACAAGATGCGACGTCTTGCCGAGTAAACTTAGGACTAACCCTTAGGTCTTTAGGTCACTTTATCCCTTAATTCAGTATATACAGATAATAATAAATAAAATAAAATAAAAAGCATACAATAAACAAAAGGTTCCTGTAGAGTACTACAGAAGTTTAGGGTGCTAGTACCTTCCCTAGACTTAACCAACCCCTTACCTAGGTCTCTCCCCGCATTGTGTTTACGATGCAAAAATAGGTTTTTCCTCTTTTGACCTTTTCCTTCGGATAAATCAAAGAGCGGTTGTGATTTAAGAATACGATTCAAATTAATTAATAGTTTGATATCATATTTCCACCGCAACACCTTGCATAACCGACTCCCGAATCCAGGCAATGGTTGTGATGACCTTGTCTTATACCTTTTCTTTAGGTTTTTCCGATCGTTTCCTTTCCCATTTCGAGGGATAAATAACGAAAGGTGGCGACCCTTTTGCTTTGCCGACACCTTATTTTCGCAGTAGCGACAGATAGTTTCATTAAAAGATTCACCTAAATTATTCATCAACACATCACACTTAGAATACAAAATAAATTCATGCTTACACCACTTTGTTTTTGGAATTTCCTCCAACCATTCATAAGAGTCATTGGTGACCTCTTTAATTTTCTGCATGTATTGTTCATGAGCCTCAAGATATGTTGCC
The DNA here is from genome assembly GCA_963859935.3 of Lathyrus sativus. Classification (NCBI taxonomy): domain Eukaryota; kingdom Viridiplantae; phylum Streptophyta; class Magnoliopsida; order Fabales; family Fabaceae; genus Lathyrus; species Lathyrus sativus. Next base: position 173,977,852 of record OZ012737.1, read on the forward strand.
TTTGTTGCAACCATCATGAGATCCCTAAAGAGGGTACCGCCTCCAAACATTTTCTTAAAGTTAGCATACAGATGTCTCACACAAGACCTATGTACAAGTTATGGGTTTTTCTCCTCAAACACATGTACAAGACCTTGAAAAAAACAGTAAAATAGTTCATTTCACATGCAATGAAACACAAGAAAAAAAAACAGTAAAACAGTTCATAGAACAAGAAGTTTACATGCCTTTTGTTGGTCAGATATGAAACATCACCTTCTTTCACCAATGTCTTCAAGAAGTAGCTACATAAACCAACTCCAAGTGTCATTTGACTTAGTTTATACCACTCCAAATGCAATAGGTAAATACTAGTCATTAGAATCTCTTCCCACATCTATTAATAATATCCCACCATACTTGTGTTTTAGATGACATCCATCTAGCTCAATAAATGGCCTACAAGAAAATTTCAAAGCTTTCTTTGTTCCATCAAAGCATATATAACACCTTTCAAACCTTGGTAATAAACTTGGACCTAGAGATTGAATGTTCAGCTTGAAAGAATTTCCTAGTGAAGCCCTCCTCAATTCAGCCTCATATCACCATAACAGATTGTATTGTTTGCTAGAGTCTCCCTCCACTGTTCTTTTAGTAATATGTCTTGCCTTAAATGCCCTAAAACTAGGGGTTTCAGTAGCATACCTCACCCTAACATATGCAATTACATCATTCAACTTTATTTTGTTATTGTTCTTCATTCTATCAGCAATTACTTTTGCAACCCAATCAGCTTTGGCACTCTTGTTAAAAAACTATCTTCACACTTATGTTTAGTATACAAGGTCTTAATTCCAAATTTTATTGATGTTAAGACTTTACTACACAACACAATATAATTACATTGTGATTTTTCCTTGCAAACCATCATACATCTCACTGCATCATTTTTCTCAAATCTGACATCCCTCACATTCAATACATTATGTTCCAAAATAGCACTCTTGAGCTGCTTTAATGATGAAAATTCCATTCCCCCCTTGAACTTAAAATCCTTTATAATCATATCTCCTTCATTGAACCTAACAATATTTGGCCTATCATCACCACTATCATCTTTAGCACCACTATCAAGTTCATCAGTCATATACTCATCTTCAATTACATGTTCCTTACCCATCTCCGATGTAGTAAAACTTTTATTCACTGCCTCACTAGAGCCTGAAACATCTGCAAACACGATGAATAATGGAGACAAATTTTTGCAAACAAAAATGAAAATACACAATGTGTTACTGCTACTATGTTGAATAAACTATAAGCAATAAGCAAGCGCTTAAAGAAGGAAGGAATGAATTGAGAACAAACCTTCTGCTTGAACACAAAATAGTGGAAGATTATTTTAGCGTTTTCAACAATACTCGTTTATTCAGCAACACCAAAATACGTGACATTTGCTTATTCAGCAACACATATTTTCAAAATTAAGAAAATTGCCACATCAGCATCCACATAGGCGTCCGTTAAGTGGAATAGACGACAGAGACGAAAAATAGGGACAAAAAACTTTATGAGGACGATTTTTTGAACGAAAATGCTCTAGGGGACTAAAACTAGATTTTGGAACATTTATAGGGACTAACATATTTAACCCTTTTTTTATCGATTTTTAATCATTTGAAAAAAGTTATTTTACAAAGTTTTAATTTTTTTCTTCTTTTTCAACTATTTAGTGGGAGTTAATTTGTAGGAGTTTAAAACTCCCACAAAATAATCTACGTAAATGATTGAAATATATATATATATATATATATATATATATATATATATATATATATATATATATATATATATATATATATATATATATATATATATATATATATATATATATATATATATATATATATATATATATATATATATATATATATATAACTTTACGTAAATGATTAAAACTTCCACAAAATACCTGTTTATTAAGAAAAAAAGGTTTAGTGTGAGAAACCAATCTAACCCACGCACTTGAAATTGCGCTTAATGCTTGTTATGTTTACTTGTTTTTTTAATAATATAATATTTATTCTTTGTTTATTTTTTTGAGTTAAATAAGTTTTTGATCCCTCTAAATATAATGAATTTCGTTTTTAATCTTTTTAAAAATTTTCTTTAAGTAATCGTCCCTTCAAAATTTTTCCTCTAAATAATTAGTTCTTAACGTCAAATGTCACTAAAGGATGCTTACGTAGCAATGCCACATGGAACGTTTTTGATGATGGAGCATGCACGTGGCAGTGCCAGCGTGACAAAAAATCTAGCGTAGATTTCATGTGACAATTTCTTCCATTTTTTATTTTTTATATTCATAAACCTTGAATTTGTAGGTAATTCATAACTAATTATTATCTAATTCATATGACCTAAACTTCATTTTTTTCCTATTTATGAATATTTATTTAATCACATTCAATTTAGACAAAAAATTAATACATGTATAATATATAAAGACATACAATATTCTAATAAAGTATTGAAGCATCAAAATAAATATTTAGATAAAATTACAAATCATCTTTGAATCTACTATGTACAGGTACAACTATAGACACATATTAAAAAGATTAGTAACCATCATTTATACGGATACCAAAGCCCAAGTGCAATCCATCATGTTCAGGCATAACGAAAGACATATTATGAAGATAATAGAGAATTTAGCTACAACATATCTCATAACCTCGACCACTGCCTCGTGAACATTGTAAGCACATCTTCTCATAGAAGTGTGTAATGTTTGCAAAATAAATTTCATGAAAGATCTAAAAATCTCAAATGTTACCCTCCCAATCACATCAAGAACAAGTTTTCTATTACTAAAACTAGTCAATGTGGACGAAACCTTGCTCACCCAAACATTTTTATTCTTTTCATCACAAACGTCTCCTTTCCATTCAACACAAAATGTCTCTCTAGAACTCGGAGTTTCTTCAATACTAAAACAAGAAACTGCACCTGAATTATCGTCCACCTTTGAGCTATTAAACACCTGGTGAGATGTTTTGGCAAGACTCTCTATGACACCTTACAAACATCAATCAATATTTCTCTAACCCTAATTTCATTTTTCGAGTTAGCTAATTCCAAAAAGAAATCATCATAAGTATTAATATGCATGATTTTGTCAAATAACTTTTATTTAATATATGCATATAATATAAGCATACCCTAGATTTAAATAACATATGCATGGTTTTTAGAAGCATACTCTAGTTTCATTTCTTCATTTTTATTTAATAGTCAATAACTTTTACAAGGTTCAAAGAAATTTTCAAGATTCAAATCACTTCATATCAACTTTCAAGATTCAAATCACTTCATATCAACTTTTAAGATTCAAATAAGATATATAAGCTAATATTCAATATTCAAAATCTATATTCTTTTTATACTCAAATAATTTTTTGACAAATCTACATTTAAGGTACAATTCAAGATCATTTTACACACGTGTGTTGGACGTGTTTAGACATGGAGACTCTAATCACAAAATATTTATCAATACCTTAACAAAAAAAATTACTTTATAGTTTGTTAAATTCATCTAATATCAAACAAACAAGAAAATAATTTTATAAGCATTTTTTAATGTTGAGTACTATTACTATCTTGATGAATCAGAGAATCCTCTAGAACTCAAATCATTATATAAAAGAAAATATCTTAAAGATTCTAAGTGAATAACAAAATAATTCTTTATAGATATTTATTTATTGGGTCTTCCAACATGAACATTGAAAAATAGTCAAAAATAGATTTAATTCAGTTTTAGTAGAATATCATATATATTTGTTTATTTTTTAATTTAAAAAAATCTAATCTTTTATTATTTTTTTTATTAAAAGCTAAAAATACTTCTATAAAAGAGAGGAAGTGGTTTACTGACACAGTGAATTTTCTTGCTATATAATATTATTAAGTCACTTGTTTTGATTAATTCTTTCATAACAAAACATATATTGAGCAACAACAACAATAATTATCTTTCATTCATCCATGGTATGCTTGTGATTTTATAATTCTTATTTTACAAATCAATTTTATAACCACATAACTGTTTATTTTAGTTGGTTTTTAAGTTTTGTTTAGTTTCTTATTTCTTATTTTTTATTCTGTGAAATTTTTGTTTATTTTATTTGACTTAATTTCAAATATGTATATAGGATCCAGAAGTTAGTGATATTGGAAATGGTGAGTATACTGATTTCAAAGGCAACACAGCAGATCGAAGAAAGCATGGTGGAATAAAAGCTGCTTCCTTTGCATGTGGTAAGTTAAATTTTGTATCTTTTAATTTTATTCGTTCATGAAACTGATTTATTTTATTTTATTATTAATTTCATTATTTTTATAGTTTTTATCACTTTATTTTTCATTTTAAATTAAAATTAGTGGTGTAATATATTTTTAATGCTATGATAAAACATATAATATTCATCTAGATGAATTAATCATATACATTATCAATTAAATTACAAAATAAAATAAAAATCAAATCTTGGGTTTTCTTAAAATAATTATGAGTGTTGATTTTTTTAAATAATTATAGATTTTAGTATTTTGAATAGTTAAAGACATATAACATAATATAATAAAAACTTATTTATGTTCAAATTATAGATTATTAACTTACATTTTTTTTTTCAAATTGAATTTTTTTTAAATATTACATATATTTTTCATATTTGAAGATATTTAATTAATAATAAAACTTTTTAAAATTTGAATGTGTGTAATAATTTAATTAATTATTAGTCCAAGACAAATATATTAATTTTTTAATATTATAATTAAGGCTTGTTAACTTATTGTGTTCTTCATTTTGATATAGTGATATTTATTATTCTTTTGTGGCGATTTTCTTCTTTATACATAATGAATTAAAAAAATCCATCTAAAACATAAACATATCCTTATAATAAAAATATACTTGATTTGTAGTTTATTTTTATTTATTGAACAACGACCTAAAAAATATTTACAAACACTTTTTAAAGGTCGATTACTACCATGCTTATGAGGATCCGAGGATTATATTTTTTCCATCATAAAAGAAAAAAATTAACTACTCTAAGAAAAAATAAAATAAAAATTATTTGATATTTATTTATTAGGAATGGTCCAAAAATAGACCCTATTAAGCTTTAGTAAAATAAAACATCACTTTTTATTATTTTTTTTTTAAATTATAAAATCTACTATTTTACTAAAATTGATGGGATATATTTTATACCAAAATTTTATTTAATCATATCTCACCTTGTAGATAGTTGCAAAAATATTTATTTATTTATGTTAAAACTTATAAATTTATTTAGAAACGTTTCATATTTCCTCACAAATTCAATCAAATATATATTGAATTATTTAATTTATCAAATGTCAGAAGCAAGTAAAAATATGATTATGACATCATATATATTAACAATTCAAATATTCATTTTATGAGTGCAGTTGTAGAGATAATGCAGAGTTTGATCATCTCATGCAATGGAATAACCTTAGTTGACTACTTTTTGAAGTCAATGCATTATTCAGTTGCTGATTCTTCAAATATGGTTACCAACTTCTTGGGAACAGCTTTTCTGAGCAGTATTATTTGGGGATTTATCAGTGACTCTTACATAACAAGATTCACTATATTTCTATTTTCTGGTGGCTTACAACTTATGGTATGATTTTTTTTTTAACATCATACCATAATCGATTTAAATAAAAATTGTAAATTAATTTTAAAAAATCCAATAATTATCAAATGTCTTTGCATATCTTTCTTAATTGAATTACAAATTGAATTTTCAAAATCAAAGTATACTGCTTACATATATTTTAATATTTTTCTATTTTATAAAACTTAATTCATATCTTTTTGATTAAATTATAATATTAAAATTTATTTTATCGTATCTTTATAATATAAATATTAATAAAAAAATGATAATTTATAATTTGAATTGAATCTAATTTTTAAATTAGTCATTCAAATCTGAATAAAACTGCATACAATTTAACCATTTAATCAGAATATTTTTAACCTCAAAATTATTTCAAATCTCACCGTGCACACTTCTAATCTACTCTATATTTTGTTTGCTTTAAAATTCAGGGATTACTCATGTTAACATACCAATCACAAAACCCAAATTTGCAGCCACTAGAAAACAAAACACCATCATACATTCAAGCTCTTTATCTTTACATTGGACTTTATTGTACAGCTATGGGAATTGGTGGAGTCAGATCCACCCTGGCTGCACATGGAGCTGATCAACTTGATCAAACCAACAAGAGTCTCATTTCCTCTTATTTCAGTTGGTATTTCTTTAGTGTATGCGCAGGAGGTCTTCTTTCTTCGAGTGTTATGGTTTCAATTGAACAAAAATATGGATGGAGTACAAGTTTTATGATAATGGTTTTTGTTTCAAGTTTAGCATTGTGCACTTTTGTGTCTGGATTTTCATTATATAGATACAAATGCCCCGTTGGAAGTCCCGTGAATCGGATCATTCAGGTATATTTTTAAAACATGTGAAAAATTCATAAAATTTATTTATTTATTAAAGTATAGTGATAAATAAATTTCTTGTATTTTCTATTTTAAGGTAATCACTACTTCAATAAGAAACATAAAGGTGCCAACTACTGAAAGTTTGAATCATGATGTTACTGAACAATTACTCCCTAAAGAGAAATCTCATGAAAAATTCAAGTAAGTTCTTTATCATCTTATTAATTACATAATTAAAATATTTCTAGTGTCTAGTTGGTTTATATTTTTTCATATATTTGATATTTAAATAAATGGTAGTTTAAAATATGAATAAATATTTGATCCAAAAAAAATGAATAAATAGATATTAAGAATCACATAATAAATAAAATTTTGTATCTTTTTTCCAGGTTTTTGAATAAAGCGTTGATCGATCAAAACATCGGTGTTGCACAAGTTAATGAAACAAAAACCTTTCTAGGACTTCTCTCAATTTTTTTCACAACAATCATGGTGAATTGTAGCGTAGCACAAATCTTAACATTCTCAGTACAACAAGGAAATCTTATGAATAGAAAGATATACAGTTTCACAATCCCTACACAATCTCTAGCAATTATTCCGATCATAATATCGCTTACATTCATAATCATATTTGAACAACTCAAACACATGAACAAAAATAAAGGCATAACAACAAATAATAAATTTTACCAGCCACTTTTTAGGATGGGAGTAGGATTAACATTAGTATCAATATCAATGTTTGTGGCATCAATCATGGAATCTAAAAGGCTTGAAGCATTTAAGAATGGGAATACACTTTCTGTGTTTTGGCTACTGTTCCAGTATATTTTATTAGGGTTCTCTGATACACTTACATTGGGAGGAATGCTTGAATTTTTCTACTCAGAAGCACCTAAAAGTATGAGAAGTATTTGTACTTCATTGTCTTGGTGTTCAAGTTCTATGGGGATGTTTGTGAGTTCTGTGTTGGTGACTATAAGTAATTCAATTAGTGGAAAATTTGGCATGGAATGGTTTGGTGGTAAAGATTTGAATCATTCTAGGTTAGACCTTTTTTATGCTCTTCTTGGTGTTATCAATTTTTTTAATTTTTCCCTTTATTTCTACTTTGCCAAGAGGTACTAAATCTCTTTGTAAATGTAAGTTAGGAATACAATAATATTTTAATACCTTAATAATGTTATGTAATTCTATTTGAAAGTTATTGCTAAGTGTTATCCATTGGCCAATTAGCTATTGTTCAATTGAGGATTGTACCACTGCATCACATTTATCTATGATGTTTTCTTGGAATAGTTATCGATTCTAATTAAGTTAATTGTGAATGAGTCCCACTTATTTATGATTATACACACCATAGAGACAATATATGTATTTGATTCTTTATTTTATTTACTTTTTATATTTTGATGATATAAAATTTAGGCGAGATAGGTCTTGAAAACTCATTAGGGACAAGAAAGATCTCCAAGTTCAATAAAAATTTATAAAAGTACTTGTAAATTATTTATTAAACTCATCTATTGCGTCAACTTACCAATATTCATTAACTATGTATTTGTTATACGTAAAAAAAGAAAAATAGTTATTTATTAAACGTTTGTTTGAATTTGCATTGGGAATGACAAAATCACTATGTAATTTCAATTTATCAAAGCTTCTATGATTTCAAATATGAACTAACTCCTTTAGATAGATTTCAATGAAATTTTTTCAAATCTTATTCAATTACTTTTTCTAATCGATAAAAGCGCAGTAAAAAAACTTAAAAGAAAAAGGACAACCCTTTTTTAAATGAGTTGTTGATGTTTTAATAAAAAATATATAATTTTTAAAAAGATTTAAATCGCTTTATATAAAAATCCATGTAAACCAGTTAAAAAATCACAAAAAACAATTAATTTTTGTAAAAAAGTACTCTTAAAAGTGAAAAACTTTCATTAAAAAGCATATCTTTCAGCACATGAATTTTGTTAGAAAAACACGTGAAATTCGACAACATTTAAAAAATTGTCTTTTTATGGGATTCTTTTAAGAAGCACATAGAGAAAAAAGAAAGTAGTTTTTACTTTAAAAAAAACACTCTTGGTTTTCGGCATAAAATCCAACACTTATCTTCATTCCTCATTTCACGAATAATATAAGGGCATTGCAACTGTTGCAAACACATTTTACATGCTTCATCATTCTCATTTAGTCATCTACTTTAATCAAATAACAATCATCTTCCACACTTTTTCATCTACTTTATTTGAATCACAATCTTCCTCATTTAAAACATTGTTATATATCTTCTTCATTTATTCATTTATTCAATCATGCAAAAGAATAATAGACACTAAATTGTTCCTTATTCATCCTTTTAATTGCAAAAGGATTATTGTTCCTTATTCATCCTTTTAATTGCAAAAGGATTAGATAAGATTAAGAGGTTTTGAATAGACGACAATATTTGAATGTCCGAGCTATACACCTCGTATTCAAATATTTGAAAGAAAAAAAAATAGACACTAGAGCTTTCCTTTTTCGTCATTTATTGCGAACATCAGATTGTTTAAGTTTGATTATGAAAGAGGTTTAAGATGAATCAAATTAGAAGCTTTAAACGGATGACGATTGCTTGGATTGTCGAATTAGACATCTCGTATCTAAATAATGAGCAAAAGAATAGTAGACACTAGACCGTTCCTTTTTTCATCTGATTTGTTATGAAAATGGTTTAAAGATGAGAGGCGCGAATAGTAACACGGTTGGGAATTATGTCGCAAGGGCGCGAGTTCTAGTATACTCTAACGCGATGGCGTAACATAACGCCGCAAACCAATCAAATCGTAATATGACAAGATAAACGATGCACATAATTACGACAAAGCACACTTTCATCGCAAACGAATTGAAAGGTGAACAAGCATGAGTTGTGCGCGAGGTAATGACTCATAACGCGATGACACGAAAAGGTAATGTTATGAATTGAATCGTACGAAAAGGTAAAGCAACGAAATCATACCGTAATATACACTATAACCGAAATTAAAGTGAGCGTTATCGCAAAGAAATGCTCGCAAAGCTACCAACAAAGTTCTCAAATCCGGTTTATACATAAATTTGACAAGAGCAGAATGCTGCACGCAAACACAACCCAACAATACATAACATTCGTATCCAAAATAACTGAAACATAATTGCTAGCATATCGCACGGTCATGATTTAAATCCATCATATACTCAATTGTTTCAACTCAACTTCATTAAAATAAACAAATCATATTTTGAGTGAAGATGGATAAATAGACACAGTAAAGACTAACATTCAACTCTGCAAAAATCAGCACTTCCGACAGTAATATCTCGTGCTCATTTTCTTACTTAAAGTGGAAACAACATAATAGTAGAAAAGAAAACACATATGTATAAGCCTCTTAGCGCAAAATATCGATATCGTGAAATGATTCGTTCGTGTATGTAGCTAATTGAAATCAAATAAATAGAAAATTATATTGAGCCACATAACAAAGATACTGCAACAAAACGATGATTATGCGAAGCTTCCAATTATCGTGGTTGACGTTGAGCAGCGAGGAAACAAAGCATGAATGTTGTTGTCGGGGATTAGTGGAGGATATTGAGTGAGAGAATGAGGTGTTGATGTGAAGAAAGGCATGTGGTTGTTCAAGCTATGGTGGTTTGTGGTAATGTTATGGAGTATGCAAGGTAATTGCGGTGTAGATGTTGTTTTTGGTGGTGAGCATATGGTGGTTCACGGTGCTTTTTTTGGCCGTGTTTTTTATTGTGGTGAGGTTTAAAGTGAAGGTGCAAGGTGGTAAAGTGGTGGTGCGACATGCGTTTGAAGAGGGCGAAGGAGGGACATGCTATGTTGTGAGGAGTGATATTGTTGTAGAAAGAAGAAGGAAAATGGTGTATGAGTTGTGGTACGGATATGAAGTAGGGTGGAGAGGTTACGCGTACTATAGACGGATGGAGGAAGGTTACTCGATGGTGTGGTTTGAAGGATGTAAGGTGTAGGTGTTGAATGCCAAACATGCTTTAATTTAATCCATATTTATTGGCATTTTTCATCTCATTTGTTATGTTTTGTTGGATTTACTCCATGTTTTCATGTTATTCTTCAATTATGTTGCAAATACCTTTGGTTGATTTGATTTGTGTGTTACTGTGCAGGATTTAGGCATAAAACATCAAAGTGTAAGACACAAGTAAATGGAAAAGGAAGCCAAAGGAAAATAAGATATTCATTATGTTCATTGGGCGAACAGCCAACGAGGAGTAACAACGAATGTTCATTGGGCGAGCTCATGGCGAAGCCCCAACGAACCATCTCAGTATGATGACAGTGAGAAACGGGCACTAAGTTCGCTAGGAGAAATTGAAGTGAATGTTCACTGGGCAAGGTTGCAGCGAAGGACCAGCGAATCATCCCAGATTTGAGGCAGTAGCTAAAGAACCATAAGTTCGTTGTGCGAACTTGTAGCGAAGGAGTTCATTGGGAGAAGAAGTGTTTGCACATCGAACTTTGTGAATTTCTCATGGGCGGTTTAATTGTTCATAGGCACTTTGGTGCCATAAAATAGTGTTCGTTAGGCGAAGTTGACAGATTTTAGTTGTACTATATAAGTACTTTTTAGACTTTTTGGGGATCATAACCCATTTTTCACATAGAGACCTCATTTTCATAATTTCTTCATCAAAGAGTGATATTTTGCAAATAGAAGCTAGATTCGCATACGAGTTTGATTCTTCGACGTGGATGTTTCTTCATCTTCTCTCATTACTTGTAAAGAAAGCTATCATGGTTATGTGTAGCTAATTTTCTTTGTATCAAAGGTAGAGGTTGTCTACCTTAACTTTATGCATTTCTTTTGATTGACCTTGTATGTGAACAAGTGATGATTAATATATGATGAATATTTTTATTCTTAGTGATCCATTCTTGTTTTGTAAAACTCTAGACATAGATTTTATGGAACTTGACCTAAAATATCCATCTATCGATTTATAGATTGGAGAGATCGGTCTATGGTTAATAATTGCTTTGTATTGAAAGGCAAGCATCAAATATCAGGACAATCCATGTGGAGACGATAACTAAAACCTACCTCTAGTACAATTCTAACAAAATGGCGCCACTGCCGGGGATTTTTGTTGATATTGCAAGCATTGCAATAGTTTATTAATTTTAAGATCTTTGTATTGTGATCTCTTACCTCTGTTTTTTTTTGTGATGTTTAATTTGTTTGGTTAAGTGTGCATATTCTGTTTATGCAAGGGAGTGTACCTGCTGACCAACTTCTTTTCGATCCTAAGATTTAGAGAACTGCTTGTAGGCTGAATAGCAGAACTAGGCAGAGGAGGAAACTTTCCAAAGAAAGACAAGAGCGCAGATAAACTTCTTCATCTACACCCATTGTTACACCAAACATGGCAGAAATACCACCACCACCCCCTACTTCAACCCCACGTGTTAACAATCCAAGACACAACTCTCAGTTTGCACGCAACGCCCACAACGGGAGGCATTCTGAGATGAAAATGGGGGAATACTAGCTCTTTTATATCAAATCCCTTTGCAGGGATGGACCATGAGGATCCGTTTACACATCTCACAAAGTTTTACGAGATAGCAGGTGCAACTGGAGCTCCAGAATTCGAAGAGGAACCTTTGTTCAAAAGGCTATTCCCGCATTCCTTATTTGGGAAGGCGAAGTAATGGTATCTTGATCAACCTAATCTTGTGATGACGAATTGGAACGTGTTGGAGTAGAAATTTCTTGAACGATTCTTCCCTCACAATCGGTTTATGGAGTCCAAGACAACGATTTCGGTATTTGCGCAAGGAGGAGGGAAATCTCTCAATGAAGCTTGGGAGAGATTCAAATCTATGTTGAGAAAGTGCAAGGGTCATGGTTTTGATGACTTGGCTCAAGTGCACATTTTCTGCAACAGACTTAACCTCTTTCATAAAAATCTTTTGGATGCTACGGCAGGTGGTTCTCTAATGTCAAAAAGCCCGGAAGATGCAGTTCCCATCATTGATAGGATGGCTCTAAATAATCATCAAGGTCAACGCAACCGAGTTGCTTTGCGAAGAAAGTCGAGAATTATCGAGTTGGAAATGAATGATGTTATTCTTTCTCAAAATAAATTACTCTCGCAACAAGTGGAGTTGTTGACAAAACAAATGTCAATGCTTCAACAACAAATCAAAGAGATGGAAGAAGCCAACTATACGGGAAACCAAAATCAAGGCTATCAACCTAGACCATCGTATCAAAGCAATAACCAAGGCTACCAACCGAGAGGTAATATCCAAGGTTACCAACAAGGGTGGAGGCAAGAATCGGGATCTTCTAACTGTAAACCTTACCAAATTTTCAACCAACCACAACAAAATCAAGGTGGAACCTCAAAGATTGAGAAATTTTTTAATTAATTCATGCAAATGTCCAAGAAGCTTTCCGACTAACATAAAGAAACCTTTCCGGCTAATACTCAAGTGACCCCGAAGGAATATTATAAAGCCATCTTTACTAGAAGTGGAAGAACAATTGGTGTGGGAGTTGATAGAAATGTGAGAGTTGAAAAGGAGGATGAAATTGTGGAAAAAGTTGAAAAAAAAAATGATAAGGAGGAAGTATAAAAAAAGTTAAAGTAGGAGAAGTTGAAAAAAAGTAAGAAATGAAAGGAGCATGAGAGTGAAACTCCAATGAAAAAGTTGACATATCCAAATGCTCCTTCGAAAAAAGACAATGAAAAGCATTATACTAGATTCTTGGACATATTTAGCCGGTTGCAAATAACCATTCTATTTTCCGAGGCTCTAGAGCAAATGCCAAAGTATGAAAAATTTATGAAGGACATACTTACAAAGAAGAAGAGGTATACAGATAAGGAAACCATTGAGATCAATGTAAAATGCAGTGTTATCGTCCAAAGCATTCTTCCACGAAAGGAAGGAGATCCAAGAAGAGTAGCTCTACCTATAACTATAGGTAGTGATTTCAAATGCAAGGCTTTGGTTGATATGGGTGCTACTATTAATTTGATTCCTTTGTCTATGGTCAAAAGACTTGAGAACATGGTGATGAAAGAAACCAACATGACTTTGCAACTAGTGAAAAAGTCAAGGACCCGTCCTCATGGTGTTGTTGAAGATATGGTGTTGTTGAAGATGTATTATTGAAAGTTGACAAATTTTTATTTCTGGTTGATTTCATAGTCATGGACATTAAAGAAGATGATGATACACCAATAATCCTTCGAAGACCCTTCATGAAGACCGCTAGGATGTTAATTGATATTGAAGAAGGTATAATGAAGGTGAGGACTAATGATGAAGAAGTGTGTTTTATATTTTTCAAATGTGTGGTGTATTCAAATCAATTGGATGCTAATGATCATGTGAGAAAGGAAGATTCAAGAGTTTCGGTGATGAAAAAGAAAGATGAAGACGCAAGAGTTGCATCAATGAAAAGGAAAGAGAATAGTGCAAAAATTGAAGCAATTTTAAAAAAGAAGGATGGAGAGGCCAAGGAGGCTATGATGAAGTCATGTTGGGATTTTTCTTTCTTAAGGAAAAGTGGACCAAAAACTGGTTACGACAATGATTAATAATCTTTTGTGTTAGTGGTTTTATCCGGAAGCTAATTCAATTGCTTTTAGTTCTGAGGTTTCAACCGTTGGACCGTCGAGCTCAAACGACGTTAAACAAAGCCCTAGTTGAGAGGCACCCCAACATTGAAAGTACTTTTTCATCTTTAATGCTTTTCGAATGTTAAATTAGTATGGGAGGTTATGTGGTAGAAAGTGAAGAAAAGAAAAAAAGTTCAAAAATCTGTCTCATTCGCCTTGAGTTTGCTGGGCGAATTTGGGGCGAATGCTTGTTGGAAGTTCGCTGTGCAAACTGAGAGAGACAGAGAAAAATAAAAAATTTTCAGTCACATCACTTAAGTTATATTTTTGTATGGGCCAAAAATTTGTGGGCCCAATGACCATTTTTTGCTGATTTTGTGGGGAAAACCTTTCCCCACTTCCCCTTTTGTCATTCCTTTCCATCTTGTCTCTTGCACTTTCCAAAACAAACAACACACATTCTCTTCTCTCTCACCTGTATCTTTGCAAGTGAATAATTTTTCCAAGTTTCAGTTTAATCTCCATTCTCCCTATCTAATTCATATTAGGTTTGAGTTCTTTTATTCATTCCTTGTTCTTATTAGAAACATGTGGTTAAGGTTGATGTGAGAAATTTGGAAACTTTCTTCTAGTTTTTGTGAATCTGTTATGCATGTTAATTTGTATTTGTTTGCATTTCTATGCTTGTTTGGGTACTGAGCTTTAAGAATTTTTTATATTTTGAGGTGTTCTTGCTTAGGTTATGTTGAAATTAGTATGAATTAAGTTTAAGAACTTTGAATCTTTGCATGAACAATGTGGTGGTTGATGTTGCTTACTTAATATTCACGCTAAAAATTGGATAGCACTAATTGAATGATCTAAACTTGGAATTTTTCAAATTCTCAGGGTTCGCCTTGAGTTCGCTAGGCGGACCTGGAGCGAGTGTTTGCTGGTTATCGCTAGGAAAACCCAAGACGAACATGACAACAATTTTAATTTATGAATTGTGCTGAGATTTCTTATTCTAATTTTTTGTGCCTTGCTTTGTAACTAATGTGTCATGTGTTTTGTTTGCTGGTTATGTTTGGTGTTATGCAGATGGCACCTCCAAGAACAACCCCTTCCAAGAAAAGAAAGGTCAGAAGCTCATACCTTCCGCAACCAATTTCATTTTATACCGGTTGATTCAAAGGGGCAAAGCAGGCTGTAAGATATGTTGCTCTGGAGAAAAGGAACTTCTTTCTTGAGAAAAGGTTTAACATAAACCCTTAAGGATCCTACTGGGTGGTAGCCGCGATTCTTCATGCCAAAAAGTGGGACAAGTTAATTACACCATGTGACAGTTATAACGTGGAACTCGTGAGGGATTTCTACGCTAATGCCCTTCCAGACGACAATGAGGTCTTTTCTTGGACTACACAGGTTTGCAAAAGAGATGTGAGGTTTGATAGGGATACTATTAACCATGTTTTGGGTAGACCTTTTACATTGGGGGAGGATGAATTAGATGAGTATCATAAGACTTTGAGGCTGAACAGAGACATTGAGGAGATTTCTAGTGCCTTGTTAATGGAAGGAAAATAAGTGGAATTGGACCCATATGGGGGTTCCAAGAAGATATCACAGGGAGGATATGCATCCTTTGGAATAAGTGGTGCTTCTCTTGGTTTTAACGAACATTAAGCCGAAGTCACATACCTCCACTGTGCCCATTCCATTTGCACACTTGATCCACAATATCTTGATTAATATACATGACTCTATGTAGGTGTTACAGCTACAATACCGCGAGCCTTCAGTGGAGCGATCGATGATGACTAGGGAACATTTCTAGCTCATGCCGGTTGGCTTGAGGCCAAGCCAAACATTGGAGAGGGATCGGGTGTAGCTGATATTGATGAGGATGATGATGCTGAGTAGGTTGGTGATGATGAGGATACTGGTACTGATATCGATTCTAGATCCGAATAGGAGGTCGATTTGGATGAGGAGACCGAGTCCGATAAAGACTAGTTTTTGATGTTTTGAGCATGATCTTAGGCTACTTCCTTTTGTTGCTACAAAGTAAAGTTTTCTGTTTAGTTTAGATTATTGCTATATTTGTATTATTTTGATTGTATTTTATAAGGAGTTGTACAATATCCAATTGGAGGATTATTTTGGATAATGTATGTTTGTACCACTTTTGAGTACCCTGACTTTTATTGGTGTTTTACACCATAACATTTTAGTGTTATATTAGTTGAATTCTTCAGTTCATGAATGTTCAACTTTAGTTTCTTTTATGTTGTTTAGAGTTGTATTCTCCAGTTTAGGAATGTTCAACTCTAGTAGTTTTTTTTAATGATTATTGATAGCTTGCTTTGCTATTTAATGTTTCCTTCTTTGGTGATTGAATGTGATAACTTCTATATTGGTTGCTATTTTCTAAAAGTATCCAATGAAGATTCTCCCAATTTTGGATGGTGATGATAGTATTTGATCATATAAATACAAACAAGGTACATGGTTACCTCTTTCTAGGATGCTAGAATGCTTCAGAACTGTTTTTTTCTTCGTGCAAATGTAATTTTGTTTTATTTTTCAACTTTGTTTGAATGCTTGTTTCACTTAGGTTCCAATAGCCACAAATTTGTGAGAAACCTCCATTGTTTACTATACGCATAGGATGAGTGATAAAATTTGTTTAATACATTTGATTCATACTTAATCTTGTGATTATTTTGATTTTGTGGAAGCATTAAAAATGATCAAGGAAATTATTGATATTGAGCACTACCATATCCCTAAAAGTTAACTTACCTGTGAGTAGTGTGAAGTTTATAACCCCTTCGAGCTTAATAGTTTAGATCCTAATTTAGTGATGAACTTGGTGTTTGCACATAAATTAAAAGTTAATTCATCATTGATTTTTGTGGGATTCTAAAAAAATTTCTTGAACCTTTGAGCAATTGTTTAAATTGATTTCTTTTCCATAAAAATCAAGGAGCATTCACTTGAGGCTTAGTTGAATTCAAGTTGGGGAGAGTGAAAAGAAAAGTGGTAGGTTACTCAAAAATTTTGAAAATTTTCAAACAAGCATTGGAAAGAAAATTGTGAATATGATTGTGAAAAAGGAAAAGAAAAACAATGCTTGTTTGAATGAGAAACATAATAGAAAATGAATAATGTGCATAAAGGAAGTTTGAAAGGGGGAACAATTGAGAAAATGAAGTATTGGATGAAATTGTAGTGTGTACATAACCTTTTATAGTGAATGTTTCTTTTGCATTGACAACTTTGAATCCATGGCCTTAGAAATGTCCCTTTATTGTGAACATAACCAAGCTACAACCTTTAAAGACCTTAGGGATCTTCTTGCTTCCATGAACTCATTGTTGATTGATTAGATGAATGCATTATTTGTATTGTATTTGCATTGTTTGTCAGGTGAGTGAAACTACCCCGCGGTTGCAAACACGTTAATTTCTTCATTCTTATTCGAAGAGGAGTGTTATAGTGGTTCAAGCATGAAAATTTAGTTGTTAACTGAAACATTACATGATATTTGTTTAAGAACTAAATTCTTTTTCATTGTTCGATTCTAGGAAGTGGTGAACATTACTTGTGCACTTTTATTTGTTTATTTGAGCCATAAATCCATTCTTTGTTGAATTAAAATGCTTGAGCAAACCCTCTTATTTTCAATGAGAGGCATACTTTGCTTGAGGACGAACAAAGATCTAGTTGGGGAGAGTTTGTTGAATGCCAAACATGCTTTAATTTGATCCATATTTATTGGTATTTTTCATCTCATTTGTTATGTTTTGTTAGATTTACTCCATGTTTTCATGAAATTCTTCAATTATGATGCAAATACCTTTGGTTGCTTTGAATTATGTGTTACTATGCAGGATTTAGGCATAAAACATCAAAGTGTAAGACATAATTAAATGGACAAGGAAGCCAAAGGAAAAGAAGAGATTCAGTATGTTCGCAGGGCGAAGAGCCAGCGAGGAGTAGCAGAGAATATTCACTGGGCGAGCTCATGGTGAAGCCATAGCGAACTAACTTAGAATGATGGTAGTAAGAAAAGGGAATTAAGTTTTCTTGGAGAACTTGAAGTGAATGTTCGTTGGGCGAGGTTGCAGCGAAGGACTAGCAAACAATCCCAGATTTGAGGCAGTAGCTAAAGGACCATAAGTTTGTTGTGTGAACTTGTAGCGGAGAACTTTGTTGGGAAGAAGTGTTCGAACAACGAACTTTGTGAATTTCTCAAGAGCGGTTTAACTGTTGAGAGGCACTTCAGGTGTCATCAATTAGTGTTTGATGGGCGAACTTGACAGATTCTAGTTGTACTATATAAGTACTTTTCACACTTTTTAGGGATCATAACCCATTTTTCACATAGAAACCTCATTTTCATCATTTCTTCACCAAAGAGTGATATTTTGCAAATAGAAGTTGGATTCACATTCGAGTTTGATTCTTCGACGTGGATGCTCCTTTGTCTTCTCTCATTACTTGTAAAGCAAGCTACCATGGTTATTGGTAGCTAATTTCCTTTGTATCAAAGGTAGAGGTAGTCTACCTTAGCTTTATGTATTTATTTTGATTGTCCTTGTATGTAAACAAGTGATGATTAATATATGATGAATATTTTTGTTCTTAATGATCCATTCTTGTTTTGTAAAACTCTAGACATAGATTTTATGGAACTTGACCTAAAACATTCATCTATTGATTTATAGATTGGAGAGATCAGTCTACGGTTGATAGTTGCTTTGTATTGAACTTAAAGCTTACTGTATTGGTTGTTATACGGAGAGACTGTGTAGTGATGAATATAGTATTTATCACGACACCGCTCTAGAGTTAGATGGTATTGAGAGAGTACGTGATGATATTAATCGGATGCGACTTTACATGCAAGATTGAAAGAATATGTACAAGTTAGGGTAGATGAAAACTACTTTGATATACTTTGTTAATAAAAAAATTTATAATTTAAAAGCTTCACTACTAAAAACTTGACAATTTATGAAACAAACTTAGAAACCCTTTTTCTTGAAACGATAAATTATTGAAAGGCAAGCATCAAATATCAGAACAATCCTTGGGGAGACGATAACAAAAACCCACCTATAGTACAATTATAATAGTAGGATACATGAAAGTGTGAAGTTATGGTGGAAAAAGATGGTGATGATGTATAACATTTTACTTTTTGTGAAGAGGGAGAGAGATAGCCTGTTAGAGGGTGTTGTGCATATCCTTTGTGCAAAAATAGAAGGTCATCTTTTTACTTTTTTTTTTCTTGAGAGAGAGAGAGAGAGAGAGAGAGAGAGAGAGAGAGAGAGAGAGAGAGAGAGAGAGAGAGGTTTAGGATACGATTTGGGCGCAATTCAGCTGAGAGTGAAGGATTCATTATCCAGTTACACGTTGCCTCCCTCCCCTTTTTTACTTTTTATTTTATTTTATTTCAATTGGTGAGAGAGGATAATGATCCATGTATTGTGACTGAGACAATTAGTAGTCATTGGTAGATATTAATCCACTGGCCAAGAGCTAAGCTTTATTAGTAAACAAATTAGGGTTTTCAAAAATTAAATTTTCCCAATAGTACTCTTAGATATTTTTGGTAATAAAAAATGAGTTTAAAAGAATTAAATGAAATAAAATTCAAATCTTTTTAACAAAGCAACAAAAAAATCAAACTGATTGTTTATTTATCTCTATTTATTTTTTCTTGATATTTTGATTAAAAAAACTAAACTAAAAGGAATTAAAAAAAATAAAAGTCGGACGCGGAAATGCATGAAAAAATAAAATGAACGCATTAAAATAATCTACATGAAATAAAATTCCAAAAAATAGACAGTCACAAATCAAATCTCACAGTAAAAAGTACTTAGATAAAAAGGCTCAAAAAGATCAAAATGTAACCGCCCAAAGATGCAAAAAAATAAAACGAGCACACTAGTTTAAATTACGCGTACTGTAGATTAATAAAATAGACAGTTGCGGGCTAAAACCTGAAAAAGCTATTCACTGATTTCACGTGCGGTTAAGCAATTGATTCAACCGGTCTATCTGTAAAATGAAATTTTTAGCAAAACAAAATAAAGAAGGATGCATGAAAGTTTAAAATGCCCGGACAAAATTGGGATATGAAAGTTACTCCTATTTAATTACCTTGAACCCAAAATTAAAAATGACAACAGTCTTTGTACATTTGTGGTGGAAAATAATTAAATACGAAAAATCCCTAAATTTTATCCTAAAAGGCGGCTATGAAATGCATGAGATGCATTAAAGTGAAGTTAGGAAAATGAGTAAATAGATGGGAGACAAGATCAGAATAAACTCAAGGGTTAATACTTAGTGTAAAAGAAAAAAGATTGATGTAAACTCGGGGTTAAAAATAAACAAGGGACAATATCGACTCGGGTTTTGAGAAAGTAAAGTCAACATTGACTCAGGGGTCAAGAACAAATCAACCAGGGGGTTGAGAAAATAAATATGATATTGACTCGGGGGTCGAGAAAGTAAAGACAACATCGACTGCGGGGTTTAGAAAAAATCAACTTGGAGGATGAGAAAGTAAAGACAACATCGACTCAGGGGTCAAGAACAAATCTACTCAGGGGTTGAGAAAGTAAAGACAACATTGACTCGGTGTTGCACCCCAAAATTTGCCTAACCTTTTTCTTTACCTAGCTTGTGTTTCATTGCATTCATTTTAGCATTATCATCTGCATTGCATTGACATGTGTGCAGGGATCAAAAGGTATGACTACCAACAAGAGGCTACCAAGGTCATGAAGTTATTCAAGAGTCTTCATTCAAGTATTCAAGGGTTGATATCCTCAGGAAAGAAGTCAAAGATCCTCAAGGAAGTGGCTGAAGCCAAATGTGCACATTTCCTAACTTGAAGGTTATGGGAAGGCATCAGATGATTCTGAATCCATAGATATGGACCTAGGGCATTGAGAGAGTCCATATGGTGTATTGATAGTCATCATGGAGCTTGGACAAGTCATTATGCAAGGTATAAGGAGTTACAACCAAGATTGGTGCCATTAGGGTTTCATCTGGTTAACCCTAAGTCAACAGGTGAATTGAAAGGGGTTGAGACCTAGTTTCAAGACCATGTGACCATGGAATGATGTGTTGAGACACTCAAGGGATGATTCCAAGACCAACTCATCAATAATCAATAGTGTGAGGAGTTCCTAGGCTAGGGTTTCTAAGCTTGACAGTGTAAAATCCCCTGGTTTAGTGCTTAACTTCAAGACCACATAACTCAAGATGCAAGTTTCATCTCATCTTGACATCCACATGGAACTTGTAGAGCATGTTCATATATTTAATTTGAGTACTATAAGTCCTTGATAGGGTTTATAGAACTCAAGTTATGAGGCAGACAAGTTACAGGTCATCAGATGAATGTGATTTTGGTACTTGAAAGTCAACCAACTTCCATGCCAGTTTTGACCTAGAAGGAAGCTTCTCCTCAACTTCAGGTGAACATGAAAGTTCTTCCTTATCTTCTTAGCTTTCCAAAGAGTACTAGAAGTCCTTGATTGGATTTGTCGAACTCAATGGAGCTTGAAAGGCAAGGGTATTTTGGGAAAGTAAGATTATAAGTCACTTTTGGTTATAGGTCCATTTCACCATCATACATACCTCAAATGGAAATTTGTCCAGCTTGAAAGTTTCTCAAAATGGGGTTATTTACTCAACCAATCATGAAGGGTTCATTTATATGGATTGGAATGAGAGTTGGTTGAAGAAATTCGCCAAGAATGGTTGTTGGGTCGTGTTCAACGCCATTTTAGCCCTTTGCATATATGGCACCGTACCGTTTCCTAACTTGCCAGACTTTGTGGATGTTGATGCTTTTCACATTCTCGCCTCGGGAAACCCAGTACCCACTCTTCTTGGAGATGTGTATCACTCAGTCCATTATAAAAACGAGAACCGGAGGGGTAAGATCGTCTCTTGTTGTGTTCCTTTGCTTTACAAATGGTTTGCTGACCACATGCCGAAAGCAGGTCCTTTCGTCTCTTCTGTAGGCACATCAGATTGGTCAGAATGCCTGATGAGTTTGACTGCTGAAAATATCACTTGGTTCGACAGGGATAGGCTGGGTACAAAGCTCATTCACAGCTGCAGTGGTTTTCCTAATATTCCCCTGATCGGGAGAAAGGGTGTATCAATTATAACCCGTTGTTGTTGATCAGACAGTTTGGTTATGCATTGAAGGAGGCTCCTAAAGAGGATGAGATACGGGAATCTCTATATCTCACCGGGCTGTTAGATGTTGATACATTGGTTAAGCTTGAGCATGCTTGGAGAAATCTTCATAGGAAGGGTAAAGCTATGTTGGGGAAGAGCAACAACAAAGCTTTTGATCCATACCTGGTTTGGGTTCGTGAGCGAGCCACAAAAGGTCTAATGCCTTTTCCTGCTGTGTGTCCTCCCATGATCGAAGAGCCGACCACAGTGGACATCCAGAAATACAACCAGGTGTTGCGAGAGAAGGAAGAGTTAAGGAAAGCCAACAAAGAGCTAGAGAAAGAAATTGCCCAACTCCGAAGCGAGAAGAGCGAAGCTGTGTATTCCTGCAAGAAGCAGACTGAATTGATAAACCACTTGAGCGCCAGTTTGACCAAGGAGACTGATTCTAGAGAACGTATGGGGTTAGATTTCAAAGCTGCTAACAGTGTCCTCGCCACCAAGAAGCAAGACTTGGATAGGGCGTATCTGAAGATATCCAAATTCGAGACATTGTGGAACAATACTCTGACCAACCACAAAGAGCGAGAGGAGAAGCTGAAGCAGCAGATAGCCAAGTTGAAGATTTAGCTTGAGACCAAGGACAAGAAGATAGAGGCTGAAGCATCACTTCGACGAGACATTCAATACAGATTGGTTGAAACCAAGGCAAACCTGAAGGATTGCCAACTCAGAGCCGATGCTAAGAGGTGCAAAATGGAAGACTGCTTTGGAGAGGGTGCTTGTGAGGACTTTGCCAGAGATCTCCAGGATACCATCAGGCAGAGGGATCTGCTGATCCGGGGTCTGCTCACCAAGCCTGACCATCCCACTACGAAAAAGTTATTGGAATATTTTTGTGCCCGTAGCCGCACTTGATTTCCTTGTATTTCTTTGTATCTTTTATGCATTGATATGCTGACCACCACCAGGCTTGTTGGTTGGGGTCACACTTGTTGCTTCAGTTGTATTCGATTACAGTTGTACGCTGCCCGCGTGGGTTTTTCAGATATATATGAAGTTTTCTTTCCATGATTGGATGTTAGACTTTATTTGTCTTGGAAACTAGAATCGGGGGAATTTCCCCAAGGCACAGACACACGTTTGCATTTGCATAGCATTCCTCTAGTTTATTTATCTAACCCTCTGTGTTTTACAGGTTTGTTTCAGGATTGAACGAAGGCAGATTCACCGGTATTCTACCAGAGCAAATCAGGTCAGAGTAATGGAACAGGTTCAAGCTGACGTTCAAGAGCTCAGGGAGAGGATGGATCGTTTTATGGACCTCATGCAAGTGGTCGCCAATGGCCAGGAACAACTCAGGACACTTGTGCAGCCCTTGATAACACGTATTGATGATACTGGGGTTTTGCACGGGGGAGAAACCACCAATCCTCCCCATGTGGAGACTCCTAGGGCTGACAACTATGAACCAGCTGTGATCATTCCCAACATGGCAGGAGTTGGAAATACTGGAATGGGTATTGGCTAGGATGGGGCTGGTAATGGCACTACTGGAGCTGCTGTCGGTAACATAGATGCAAGCGGTAATAACGCTGCCGCCAATGCTGGTAACAATGGAAACTTTCAGGGACCCGAAGCTGCATGAATTGTTATTGGGAATGGCCATCAACCTTGGCATGAGGATCGTCAAGAGGACTTATTCTCAATGAAAGGAGCCGAGGGAGAACTGAATTCTAAAGCTCGTTTAAGATTCAAAATGCTTGAGGACAAAATGAAGAGTTTTGAGAACTTGAATTCCATGGGCGTTGATATGGCCAAGCCGGGGTTGATCCCAGACCTCAAGGTGCCTCCAAAGTTTAAGGTACCTGACTTTGAGAAGTATAAGGGCACCACTTGTCCTCGTGTCCATCTAAGATCCTACTGTCGAAAGATGTCTGCACATTCTGATGATGAGAAGTTGCCAATGCACTTCTTCCAAGACAGCCTGTCAGGCCCCTCGCTGGAGTGGTACATGGGTTTGGAGCCTGCAAGTGTACACAGTTGGAAAGACCTTGCTGAAGCATTCGTGCGCCACTATCAGTACAACACCGACCTAGCTCCCAACCGGGTTCAGCTACAAAATTTGTCCCAGAGGAATAACGAAGGCTTTAAGGAGTACGCCCAGAGGTGGCATGAACTGGCAGCAAGAGTTCAACCACCGATGGTTGAGCGAGAACTTGTCGAGATGTTCGTGGCTACCCTTCTAGGTGTTTATTATGAGAAGCTTGTCAGCGGTATGTCGGGAAGCTTCTCCGACCTTATAATCACTGGAGAACATGTGGAGAATGGCATCAAACTCGGAAATATTCAAGGTGTAGATGTACCTTCAGCTGGAGGGGGAAAGAAGCCTTTCAATGGTAAAAGACGCGAAGGTGAGACAAGCTCAGTGTCTAATGCTCGGGGAAAAGGAAAAGGTCAGCGCCAGCAGGTCGCTAGTATTACTATTCCCGCTGTCCAGCAACCTCAGCAGCAGCAGCAATAGAACCAACAAGGGTACCAAAGGTACTAGGGTAAAGCACCATTGTCAAGTCGTCACCTTGAAACCCTACCTATGTCGTACGCTCAGCTATTGCAGACATTGCTTCAGTTGCAGCTGATTCAGAAGAGAACTTTAGCTCCCTTGACAGGGGCACCTCCACCTGGCTACGACGCGAATGCGAGATGCGAGTTTCATTCGGGGGCACCTGGCCACTCGATTGACAACTGTAAAGCATTTAAGCACAAAGTACAGGACATGGTTGATGCCAAGATAATCAACTTTTCTAATAATGTTCTGAATGTTATAAAGAACCATATGCTAACCACGGGGGAGACGGGGTTAGCGCCATCATCTAAGAGGAGGATTCGGACTTATTGACTGATGTCAAAGACTTGAAAACACCACTTGGTTTCGTTAAAGCCAAGTTGATGAAGAAAGGTATTTTCCCGGGCTGTGGGAAGTTCTGTATGGATTGTGCGAACCACTCAGACGGCTGTGATCAGTTGGTAGTGGGGATCCAGAGCCTGATGAACGAGGGAATTCTGCAGTTCAGTCGGAAGACTGAGAATGAATTGGGAGAGGTAATGCTGAAGCAGAAAGGTGAAGTTGCCACTATCACCATACCATACAAGACAATCACTATTTCCGCTCCAAGGCCACCTACGATCACTATCACGAAGGCTGGTCCTATACCGTTCGAGAGCACTAATGTTGTTCCATGGGGCAGAGGTTTACTGCAATGGACAGAAGTTGGAACTAGATCCATCCGGGTAATCTGTTAACAACCTAGTCGGGACTGGAGGAATAATGCGTAGTGGAAAAGTGTTCTCTCCACCGGAGACTGTAGCTGACAGAGCTGACAAGGCCGAGAAAACTGATAGAGGAAAAGGTAAGGTCGTCGAAGAAACCTCCCGTGAGGTAGAAAGAGACCTGCTTGTGAGAGATGCCGAGGAATTTATGAGACTGATCAAGAAAAGCGACTATAAGATAGTTGATCATCTTCATCAGACGCCGTCTAAAATATCTATTCTGAATCTGTTGTTGTGTTCTAAGGCACACCGCAACGTCTTGCTGAAGGTTCTGAATGCAACATATGTACCGCAAGAGATCTCCGTCAACCAGCTAAAGGGAGTGGTTACTCATGTCAACGCTAGGAATGGATTAGGGTTTACTGACCTCGAGCTGACACCGAAGGGTAGGAACCACAATAATGCTTTGCACATATCGCTGGAATGTCGGGGGACCGTTATGTCGCATGTACTGGTTGATACGGGGTCTTCGCTCAACGTTTTTCGGAAAAAAGCTCTGATGAGGCTGGATACAAGAGGTCTGATGTGTACACCCAGTGATCTAGTGGTGAAAGCTTTTGATGGGACTAAGTGGTCTGTCTTTGGAGAAGTATCTCTGCCCATTCAGGTTGGGCCGGAAACCTTTGACGCGGTTTTCTATATCATGGATATCATGCCTGTCTATAGTTGTCTGTTGGGCCGGCCTTGGATCCATTCTGCGGGCGCAGTAACTTCTACATTTCACCAGAAACTGAAGTATGCTGTGGGTGGCAGCATCATGACCGTCTGTGGAGAAGAGGACATAATGGTGAGCCATTTGTCATCTTTTAAGTATGTTGAGGTGGATGGCGAGATCCACGAAACTTTGTGTCAGGCGTTCGAGGCCGTTAAAGTCAAGAATGCGATTCTGACGATGATCGAAAAACCTGAGGTGACCCTCTCTTCCTTCAAGAAAGCTCAAGCCGTGGTTCAAGCTGGTTCTGCCCAGGGCTGGGGGCAAGTCTTGGATATCCCTAACAAGCAAGATAGGTTTGGGTTAGGGTATTCTCCTTTTTCCGCTGCCTCATCCTCTCGCGGTATGTCGTGCATCAAGGGGCCGATTCAGTTCACAAAGGGTGGATAATATTTGAGAATGTCAACGCCGTGTCTGAAGACGGCGAGGATAGTGACTGTGACCTGGACTCCTGGATTCAGCCGTGCAAACTAGGGCAAAGCCTCAACAATTGGTCTGTTCAAGATGTCATCCAAGTGACCGACAAAGAATAATGATTTGTTCTTTCCAGTTATTGTACAACCTTATGTCCTACCCGGGCCATAATGGTTTTATTGTCAGGGCCTTGTTTGATTATGCATGTACATATTACCAATAAATCAAAAGGCGTTTTTCGTATACAAATTTTGCGATCTCTTTTATTCCTATTTTTGTTTTTGAAAAAATAATAAAATGGCAATACGGTTTGTGCTAACCTGCATATCCTCTTCTTAAGCTTAACCCTTGTTATTGCAGGATTCGCACTACAGATGACATCGACCCTGAACCTCCTATGACTCACTTCGAATTTGATTGCCCGATATATCAAGCTGAAGAAGAGATTGATGAGGATGAAGACCTTCCGAAAGAGTTGGCTCGACTATTGAAACAGTAAGATAAGATCATTCTGCCTCACGAGGAAGTAATTGAGATTATTAATCTTGGTTCTGAAGAGCTTGTCAGAAATGTCCGAGTAGGGGCCACATTACAGAGCGATGTCAAGCGAAGATTGGTCGAGATGCTTCGAGAGTATAGTGACATCTTTACTTGGTCTTATGAAGATATGCCTGGGCTCGACACTGACATAGTGGTTCATCACCTACCATTGCGCGAAGATTGTCCTCCAGTTAAGCAGAAGCTTAGAAGGACACGACCAGACATGGCCATTAAAATCAAAGAAGAGGTCCAAAAGCAGTTGGATGCTGGATTCTTGGCCGTGACTACTTACCCTCTGTGGGTCGCCAACATAGTACCTATACCGAAGAAGGACGGTAAGGTGCAGATGTGTGTTGATTATCGGGATTTAAATAAGGTGAGCCCTAAAGATGACTTCCCGCTCCCTCATATTGATGTATTGGTCGACAATACAGCTCAATTTTCCGTGTTTTCGTTCATGGATGGCTTCTCAGGCTATAATCAGATCAAGATGGCGTCGGAAGACATGGAGAAAACCACGTTCATTACACCATGGGGGATGTTCTGCTACAAAGTAACGCCTTTCGATCTGAAGAACGCAGGGGCAACTTACCAGCAGGCGATGGTCACTTTGTTTCATGACATGATTCATCTTGAGATTGAATTCTATGTTGATGACATGATAGCGAAGTCCCAAACGGAGGAGGGACATCTGGTCAATTTGCTGAAGCTATTTGAAAGGCTTAGGAAGTTCAAGTTGAGGCTGAATCCTAACAAATGTACTTTCAGAGTACGGTCCGGAAAACTACTGGGGTTATCGTGAGCGAAAAAGGCATTGAGGTTGATCCTGCAAAGATAAAAGCAATTCAAGATATGCCTGCGCCAAAGACTGAAAAAGAAGTTCGTGGTTTCCTGGGCAGATTAAACTACATCGCAAGGTTTATATCTCTACTCACGGCCACATGCGAACCGATGTTCAAGCTATTGAAAAAAGATCAGGCGATTGTTTGGAATGAGGACTGCCAGAAGGCATTCGACAAAATAAAATAGTATTTGCAGGAACCTCCAATTTTGATACCCCTAGTGACTGGAAGGCCTCTAATTATGTACTTGATGGTTCTTGAGAATAGCATGGGTTGCATTCTCGGTCAGCACGACGAGACTGGCAGGAAGGAGCATGCCATTTATTACCTAAGTAAAAAGTTCACAGATAGTGAGTCCCGTTACTCAATGCTGGAGAAAACGTGTTGCGCACTCGCCTGGGCTGCCAAACATTTACGACAGTATATGCTCAATCACACGACCATGCTAATTTCGAAGATGGATCCGATCAAGTACGTCTTCAAAAAGCAAGCGCTTTCGGGCAGAATTGCTAGGTGGCAAATGGTACTAACGGAGTATAATATTCAATATGTTTCCTAGAAGGCCATCAAGGGAAGTGTTTTGTCTGAGTACCTTGCCGAACAGCCTATCGAAGACTATCAGCCGATGAAATTCGAGTTTCCCGATGAAGATATTATGTTCCTCAAGATGAAGGACTATGATGAACCACTGCCCGATGAAGGGCCAAAGCTTGGCTCCTAGTGGAAGTTGATATTCGATGGTGCAGTTAATTCCTATGGAAGTGGTATCGGGGCAATCATTATGACTCCCCAGGGATCCCACATCCCGTTCACTGCCAGATTAACATTTCCGGTCACCAACAACGAAGCAGAATATGAGGCATGCATCATGGGTTTAGAAGAAGCCATTGATTTGAGAATCAAGAACCTGGATGTATACGGTGACTCAGCACTCGTTGTTAACCAGATCAAAGGGGTGTGGGAGACTAGACAGTCGAATTTGGTCCCTTACATGAATTATGCCAGAAGGCTGCTGCCATTCTTCGATCGAGTGGAATTCCATCATGTGCCGAGAGCTGAAAATTAGATGGCTGATGCCTTAGCCACGTTGGCTTCAATGTACAAAGTCAATTTTTGGAATGAAGCTCCAAGAATTGTCATTTCTCGCCTCGATAGGCCTGCATTCGTTTTTGCAATTGAGGAAGCCTCCGATGGCAAGCCATGGTTTTATGATATCCAGAACTTCCTTATGACTAAGGAGTATCCGGTGGGAGTGTCAACCCAGGATAAGAAGACTCTGAGGAGGCTGTCTAGAAATTTCTACCTCAATCCTGATGGAGTTTTGTACAAAAGAAATCATGATCTAGTGCTACTCAGATGTGTGGACGAAAAGGAAGCTAGTTTGCTTATGGAAGAAGTCCATGAAGGCACATTTGGTACACACGTCGGCGAACATGCCATGACTCAGAAGATATTACGAGCAGGGTATTACTGGCTGACGATGGAGTCGGAGTGTTTCAAATTCGCGAAGAAATGTCACAAATGCCAGATCTATGCAGACAAAATACATGTGTCGCCGTGCCCGTTGAATGTCATGTCGTCCCCGTGGCCGTTCTCCATGTGGGGTATTGATATGATCGGCAAGATCGAGCCCACTTCATCTAATGTACACCGCTTCATTTTGGTAGCCATTGACTACTTCACCAAGTGGGTGGAGGCAGCCTCGTACGCTAATGTGACCAAACAAGTGGTAGCCAAATTCATAAAGAAGGACATCATCTGCAGATATGGAATTCCCGAGCGAATCATTACAGACAATGGTTCGAATCTGAACAACAAGATGATGAAGAAGTTATGCCAGAACTTCAAGATTGAACATCACAACTCATCTCCCTATCGGCCAAAGATGAATGGCGCTGTCGAAGCGGCCAACAAAAATATCAAAAAGATAGTGCAAAAGATGGTTGTCACTTATAAAGATTGGCATGAGATGTTGCCATTTGCCTTGCACGGTTATCGTATGACGGTACATACATCAACTGGGGCAACTCCTTTCTCACTAGTGTATGGTATGGAAGTTGTCCTACCGCTGTAGGTTGAGATTCCTTCTTTAAGAGTTCTGGTCGACGTGAAGCTCGATGATGCAGAATGGATAAAGAATAGACTGGATCAGTTCAGCCTGATGGATGAGAAGAGGTTAGCATCCATCGCATACGGTCGTTTGTACCAAAGCCGAATGAAGAAAGCTTACGATAAGAAGGTGCATCCCAGAAGCTTTCAGACGGGCGATCTTGTGCTGAAAAAGATTCTCCCACCACATTTCTATCATAGGGGCAAATGGACTCCCAACTACGAAGGTCCATATGTCGTCAGCAAGGTCTTCTCGGGAGGAGCCTTACTGTTGTCCATGATGGATGGCGAAGATTTTGCATCCCCTGTGAACGCGGACGCAATTAAAAAATACTTTGCTTAAAATGACCCGCTGGAAAGAAAAAAGAATATCCAGGCAAAAATGGGGCATCCCGGCGAACCAGAAAAATAAAAGGTTCAGGCAAAAATTAGGGATATAAATGAAAAATGTACACTCGCAAAGTCGAAAACCTGAAAGGACGGCTTTGGCAAAAAAGGGTATCCCGGTGAATCAAAAACCCGAAAGGGCGGTTCAGGCAAAAGTTTGGGATTAAAAAAAAGCAAATGACTGCGGTCCACGTGTAAAATTTCATTGCTTAGTGGGTTGGGGAGACCTGAGGGCCGTTTATCCAAATCAATCTCTTCTGAAGATGAAGCGTCGGAGAAGTATCGAAGTCGAGTGGGTCATAGAGGGATCAACTCATGGTGTTCGTCTACACCGTATTATCGACATTTGTGTATATATTGTTGTATATTTCTGTATATACTTGTGCAACTTCCTCATTCCAGGAGCTTGCATCTGTTGTAAAACATTTTGCCTATTTATAGGCTCGTTTATTAATAAACATATACTATTTAGTATTTATGTTTGCTTGTTTTAGCTTTTATCTGTTTTGTTTGCGAAAAAACGCCCGATGTTTTTGTTAAAATGCGCATACATAAACTTGCTAGCCTAGGCCGATAATTGTTAAAACGTTGAATTACCTGAACATTGTCACAGATGATAACCTTGATAGGTCCCTTTGTGAAGGGTATCTTGTTTGTTTGTTCACTTTGTTGCAGGGCCGTTACCCTCCAGGCAGTATGCCAAGATGCATCCTAGGCAGGATCATCATATCCCCAGCTGAGTCATGCGCAGAGGTGTATACTCGTTCCCAGCAGTGGGTCAACATGTAGTTTTCTCGTAGAAGACTATCCGTAAGTGTTCAGCTCTCGATAATTCAGACTGAAGTCTCCAGCAGAGTTGGATTCCCCACAGAGTTGTGTTCTCCCCGGCAGGTAGGATTTATTCCAGTGTCTGGTTGTCTATCCTCGGTCGAGTTTGTAGTCCCCCAAGAGAGCCGAGTCCTGGGAGGCCGGTCAGGTCATTGTTTGTCTTCTCCAGCAAGACAGAGTGTTTGAATAGCTATTGCTATACTTCCCCATCGGAGTCTGTATCTCCAGGAAGATTCTATCTACGAAGGACGTGCAGTTTATTTCTGCGGTTGATATCTTTTCTTCAACAGTTTGTGCTCAGTTGAGCAAGTACAGGTTCTCGTAGAACTTTGGTTCCCAACAGAAATTCGTCTGAGGTTCGTTTCCCTAGGATAGGTCCAATTGAAATTGGTGTGATCCTTCTCCTCAGCAGGATGATTCCTTCTCCCTATCAGGATGGTTCCCTCTCCTTGACAGGAGGGTTCTCTCTTCAGCATTTATTTTGATAATTTGGTCGTAGCATTTTGCATGATTGCATAGCACCTACCCTAAATGCGTAGCATTTCCATCGTATGGAGCATTACGCCATTGCCAAGCATATGCATGTGAAACATGATCTAGGTGGGTACCGTTCTTGTGTGCAGGTGTTCCTCAGCAGAGTTGTTTGTTCAGGATGATTCTTGAATCCCTCAGCAGAGTCTATTCGTTCAGAATGATTCCTGAGTCCCCAAAGCAAAGTTACTTGATAGTTTTCCAAAATCCCCAATGGAGATGTGTCATCCCCAGTAGGTTTCAAATAGAGAAGTTGAAATTTCCCTTGCAGACTTGATGATGAAGTCCGGCAGCAGTGCCAAACTCCCCCTGACTTACTGATGAAGTCCGACTGTGATGTCGAGGAGTTCCTCTAGCTGGCGCAGAGCGCCTGAAGGCAAAACTAGATATCCTTATTGGTTCATGATTGACTAAGGATTCTATCCCCTGACTTACTAATGAAGTTCGACTGTGATGTCGAGAAGTTCTTAGCTGACGCGGAGTGCCTGGCGGCAAAAGATTAGATATCCTTATTGGTTCCTGATTGACTAAGGATTCTATTTCCTGACTTACTGATGAATTCCGACTGTGATGTCGAGGAGTTCCTATAGCTGATGCAGAGTGCCTAGAGGCAAAATTAGATATCCTTATTGGTTCATGATTGACTAAGGATTCTATTTCCTAACTTACTAATGAAGTCCGACTGTGATGTCGAGGAGTTCCTCTAGCTGACGTGGAGTGCCTGACGGCAAAAGATTAGATATCCTTATTGGTTCATGATTGACTAAGGATTTTATCTCCTGACTTACTGATGAAGTTCGACTGTGATGTCGAGAAGTTCCTCTAGCTGACGCGGGGTGCTTGACAGCAAAAGGTTAGATATCCTTATTGGTTCATGATTGACTAAGGATTCTATCTCCTGACTTACTGATGAAGTCCGACTGTGATGTCGAGAAGTTCCTAGCTGACGCGAAGTGCTTGACGGCAAAAGATTAGATATCCTTATTGGTTCCTAATTGACTAAGGATTCTATTTCCTAACTTACTGATGAAGTTTGGCTGTGATGTCGAGGAGTTCCTCTAGCTGACGCAGAGTGCCTAAAGGCAAAACTAGATATCCTTATTGGTTCATGATTGACTAAGGATTCTATTTCCTGACTTACTGATGAAGTCCGACTGGGATGTCGAAGAAGTTCTCCTAGCTGACGCGGAGTTCCTGATGGCAAAAGTTAGATATCCTTATTGGTTCATGATTGACTAAGGATTCTATTTCCGACTTGATGACGAAGTCCGACAGAGATTGCCAAACGTTCCTGATGACCTGATAAGTCCAGAGTTGATTCTTCTGCTGTGACGCAGAATGCCTGACGGAAAAAGCAACCATGTGTTACCAGTTACCGAGTAACCGGTGATCCCTTGATGACTTGATGACGAAGTCCGATTGCGAAATTTTCCCAGACTTGATGATGAAGTCAGACAATAATGTCAAATTTCCTTACCGACTGGATGAGGAAGGACGGAGGTGGGGTTAAAGAGGTCTTCCAGTTGATGTAGAGTGCCTGACGGCAAAATCAGTTATCCTTATCAGTCACTGATGAATCAGTGGTTTCGTCCCCACTTGATGACGAAGTTGGACAAAGATTTGAAGTAGTAATTCACCATCCAGTTGCCGTGCAACTATCATTTCAGTTTCCGAAGATTTTCCTACCCATCAAAGTATCGTTTACTCGTGCGGTTGGCAAATTTCCGGGTTTATTGGTATTCAACCGTCTTTTACCTTGATTGTTTGAGAGCCATTCACTTCTCACCCAGTCAGGTCCAAGCCGTTTGAATAGGGGCAGCTGTTGCACCCCAAAATTTGCCTAACCTTTTTCTTTACCTAGCTTGTGTTTCATTGCATTCATTTTAGCATTATCATATGCATTGCATTGACATGTATGCAGAGATCAAGAGGTATGACTACCAACAAGAGGCTATCAAGGTCATGAATCTATTCAAGAGTCTTCATTCAAGTATTCAAGGGTTGATATCCTCGGCAAAGAAGTCAAAGATCCTCAAGGAAGTGGTTGAAGCCAAATGTGCACATTTCCTAACTTGAAGGTTATGGGAAGGCATCAAATGATTCTGAATCCATAGATATGGACCTAGGGCATTGAGAGAATCCCTATGGTGTCTTGATAGTCATCATGGAGCTCGGATAAGTCATTATGCAAGGTATAAGGAGTTAAAACCAAGATTGGTGCCATTAGGGTTTCATCTGGTTAACCCTAAGTCAACAGGTGAATTGAAAGGGGTTGAGACCTAGTTTCAAGGACATGTGACCATGGAATGATGTGTTGAGACACTTAAGGGATGATTCCAAGACCAACTCATCAATAATCAAGAGTGTGAGGAGTTCCTAGGCTAGGGTTTCTAAGCTTGACAGTGTAAAATCCCTTGGTTTAGTGCTTACCTTCAAGACCACATAACTCAAGATGCAAGTTTTATCTCATCTTGACATCCACATGGAACTTGTAGAGCATGTTCATAGCTTTAATTTAAGTATTAGAAGTCCTTTATAGGGTTTATAGAACTCAAGTTATAAGGCAGACAAGTTACAGGTCATCAGATGAATGTGATTTTGGTACTTGAAAGTCAACCAACTTCCATTCCACTTTTGACCTAGAACGAAGCTTCTCCTCAACTTTAGGTGAACATAAATGTTCTTCCTTATCTTCTTAGATTTCCAAAGAGTACTAGAAGTACTTGATCGGATTTGTAGAACTCAAGATATGGAGCTTGCAAGGCAAGGGTATTTTGGGAAAGTAAGATTATAAGTCACTTTTGGTTATAGGTCCATTTCACCATCATACATACCTCAAATGGAAATTTTTCCAACTTGAAATTTTCTCAAAATTGGGTTATTTACTCAACCAAGCATCAAGGTTTCATTGATATGGATTGGAATGAGAGTTGGTTGAAGAAATTTTCACAAAAAGAGATTTAAAGGCTTTAAATGATAAAAAAAATTCAAATCAATTCATGTTGGCTCAAAATATTGCAAACTTGTGCATATTTTGAGTGCATTTGATGTTTTAAACACTTTGGCATCATTGGAATTGCAAGATGAGTCTTGTTTCATGGCCAATTTTCATGTTACTTCAAGAATAAGTAACACCACAAATCTCCACCATTGATCAAGTTTCAAGGGATTTATCACAGCCATTGGATCATACTCCCCATCAGCTTCACGAATGAAGCATTTTTAAGCAGTCTTGAAGCTATTTTCGTGGCCATGGCAAAATGAAAAAGTGAAGAAATGTGAAAAACTGAATTGGACTTTATGGGCTGTGATTGGGCCTGAACATGATCCAAACCATTTCTATATAAGATTTCCACCATTTTCAGATGAAGGTTGGTGAACTTTGGTGGAAGAAACGGTTAGAACAGTTGGAGGAAAAGTTAGTTGCAGTTGAAAATCATTTTTGAGATTCAAGCACTTTCAAGCACAATCAAGCATCAAGAAAGCTTCACCATCAATCATTGAGTGATTCTGGATTGATTCAAGCAAGCTTCATCACCAATTCGTGCCTCTGTTCAAAGCTTTTCACAGGTTTTATTCTTTCCAAAATTCTCTTTAATTATGCTGAATTAGAGTAGATTATACATGTGGTTAGGATCAGTGAACCTCCTAGATGAATTTAGGATAGGATTCATGGCTGTTTGAGACAGTTTGTGTTGATGCACCATTTCTATTTGGCTTCGAGTAGCCTTGGATATGGAGAGAAAATGAAAAAGAATTATGTCAGGTTGTTCAGTGTGGATAGAGGAAGAGAATAGTACCATTTTTGTTAAGTTTGGTGAGGTTTGAGAACCTGGTTATTTTTCCCCTCGCCGGAGAAGATGACTGGAATCTTCTCCGGCCGCCACTGTGAGTTCCCTCTCATTTGAGGATTTGAATGAAGAAGATGAGGCAGAAACCGTTAGATCTTGAAGACTTCATTGACCAAGTAGGTTGATCCAACGTGCAAGATTGATTCTCATTAGGTCTGACTTTGACTTGTGTACGTGGCACATTGGAGAGTGTTAGATGCGTATACTTTTGCTTGCATGGTCAGGATTAAGATGCATGGTAGGCCTTAGTCAACACAAACCACACAATCCCCCTGTCACACGACGCGTTTCACTTAAACTAGTCAGCGCATACGTGGCGCACTAGGGAACATGTAATGGTTTGACTGGTAGGTAGATCATGTGGTTGTGTTATTTTCCAGCATTTTATTCTTTTTCTTTTTATGTTTTATTGATTGATTCATTTTAATTCATAAAAAATAGCAAATATTGCCAAATAATTCTGAGAAAAATCACGGATGCAAATAAACATTTTCTTTAATTTTGTGCATTTATTAATTTCATTTTTGATGAATTTTCCATTTACTAGCATTTTTCCATTTAATTAATTCATTAATAAATGTAAAAAATGTATGCTTACTTGCTGATTTTAGTACTTGATCATAGTGTTGATTCAATGCCTAAATTTTTGCTTGGTAGCTCTAGACTCCTTGATGGACTTGTATGATTCTTCCCCTGATTTTTTAGGTGCCTTTAGATATAGGTTTGGACTAGTACTTTAGGACCCTCCCCATTTGAACTTCCCCTAGCACACCTTTAGGTATAACATCTGGTTATTGCCCTTAAACTTAGATTTTTGATCAGAAAAATTTACCATGACTTCATGACATCCTTAGAGACATCTGGATTTTTTATTAGAAATTTTAGGATAGATTTCCTATTTTTACTCTATTTTACATTCTTACTAGCATTAATGTAGCCTCATGGAACCCTTCCACCTAGTTTTCCCACTTAGTGAACTTTGTTGCAAACTTTAGGTACCTAATCTCCACCTTATACCTTAATTCATAAGTTGATACTTATTTAGGATGATTCTCAAACATTTAACATGCCATTAGCTCCTTTAGAATGGATTTTCTTTAGGGCTTCATATTAAGGTTTCTTTAAGAGTTTTAGGTGGATGATTCCCATTCCTTTGAAGATTTGCCTTCATTATTCCTCAGTCCAATTCCTTGGATCCTCCTTGGGTGAGAGCCTCATTCCTCCTTAGGAGGGATGGTGTGCATTCCTCAAGGAGTTTAAGCTTTGGATGGATATTCAATGACTTGGTGGGTTCCTTAGGTTCACACCATATTTCTCTTCTTTCTAGTCCAATTCTTTGGATCCCTTTTGGAAGAGCCCAATTCCTCCCTAGAAGGAATTTTGGGCATTCCTCAGGAAGTCTGAGCCTCAGTGGGTTCTTATGCTGATGCACACCAAGCTTAATGAGTTGATTCTAACCTTGTACCCTTAGCTTGTTTGCTCATCTCCATGTTTGATTCCTTGATGTGATGCATTTAGGATAGAGCTTCATGAATAGATACTCTTATTCAGGTGCATGATTGCATTAAAGGTCGAGACGCACTTGTGGCGACCGATGCCCCACACTATTTCCTCCCTTTGCTTGGTTGCTTATTTGTTTTCATATTTTCCCTTGCTTGTTTGCATTGAAGGTTGAGGTGATCCTCCCTTGCTTGTGTGTTTCTTTTTTCTTTTATGTTTGCATTAGAAGTTGAGTTTTCCTCCTTCTGCTTGTGCTGATGCATTGCATATCCATACATGTTCTTATTTCAGTAGCTTGATAGCTGTACTCATCTGCTTAATGATTTTTGCTGGTGTTTACCTTTGACATGTTCCCTTAGGGCTCTCACTTCCTTTGACAAGGATAGGGATGATAGAACTTTAGGATGAATCCATGCATGATAACAATAGGGCAGATTCCCCTTTCAAACTCAACACTAGGGCCATATTGTATGATAATAGTAGGATGCTTGATAGTTTCCCCTGTAGAGTCCTTTTCTCCTTCTCATCTCCAAACAACATTAAGACACATAATAAAGGCAAATTTATACTGTACATTACGAGCCTTAAGCCACTTGGGAAGTGGTGATTGGGGGGCCTCTCCTCAATTACCTAGAGTGTTTAGTACACGCCCTTAGGGCGATGTGGGACGCATTCGTTCCTAAGTCATAGTCTCTAGTGCAGTATGAATTACAAACATTCATACAAAAACAATTCTTTCGTAAAAGACAAAAAACAAACATCAAACCTCTTTTTGCCCCGTGGGATCTTAATTCAATGAAAACCTTTTATGATGAAAAGAGTGCTGTTGAGTTTCAGTTCTACCGCAAACAGGCATTGTCCCTAACTTCTAGAACTGTTGTTTAACTTTACTCGGGTAAAAACAGATGAATCAACCGGTGTTTCGTTTTATCCCGAACTACGTTCGCTCTGATTTCTCTGATGAGAATACATAGGCATAAGACGCGATGTCTTGGCGAGCAACCTTCCCCCATCACCCGTAGTTAGCCGAACTACGTTGACTCTGATTTCTCGTTCCAGACGGGAATATGTAGGCACGAAGCTGCGAGGCTTTGCCGAGTCAATTTTCTTTTCTTTTGAGCCAGCCTTGATAGGTAGATAGATAAACAACCCATCAGATAAACACACAAGCGTGGATCCTGTCGAGTACGACGGACGTGAGGGGTGCTAATACCTTCGCCTTGCGTAACCGACTCCTGAACCCAGACTTGGTTGCGATGACCTCGTCTTTTCCTTTTCGCTAGGTTTGTTCCGATCGTTTCCTTTCCCTCCTGTGGGATAAATAACGAAAGGTGGCGACTCTTCTGTCTTTGCCGGCACCTTTTTTTGCAGTAGCGACACTCAGGGGTTGAGAATAAATTAAATCGAGATTTGAGAAAGTAAAGATAACATTGACTCGGGGGGTCAAGAACATATCAAATCGAGAGGTTGAGAAAGTAAAGATAACACCAACTCGGCGGTCAAGAAAATATCAACTTCGGGGTTAAGAAAATACGGAAAACATCGAATCAGGGGTCGAGAACAAATCAACATGGGGGTTGAGAAAATAAAGACAACATCAACTCAGGGGTCGAGAACAAATCAACTTAGGGGCTGAGAAAGTAAAGACAACATCGACTCAGGGGTTGAGAAAACAAAGACAACATCGACTCGAGGTTGAGAATAAATTAACTTGGGAATTGAGAAAGTAAAGACAACATCGACTCGGGGGTCAAGAACATATTAACTTAGGGGTTGAGAAAATAATGACAACATCGACTCGGGATCTAGAACAACTCAACTCTGGGTTGAGAAAATAAAGATAACATCGACTCGGGGGTTGAGAACAAATCAACTCGGGGGATGAGAAAGTAAAGACAACATCAACTTGAGGGTCAATAATAAATCAACTCGTGGGGTGAGAAAAGTAAAACAATGACATCGACTTCGGGGTCGAGAACAAGTCAACTCAGGGGTTAAGAAAATAAAACAACGACATTGACTCGGGGATCGAATAAATCAACTTGGGGGTTAAGAAAATAAAGACAACATCGACTCAGGGGGTTAAGAACGAATCAACTTGGGAGTGAGAAAATAAAGATAACATCGACTTGAGGGTCGACAGGTATCGTAAAGACAATAGCTATATATGAAAACATTCTAGAAATGAATCCCTTGAGAGATGATCTATTAGGAAAAATTCTGTAGAGGAAAAGCTATAAAGGAATTTTTTTAGGGTAACCTCTGCTTAGGGAGCGAAATTTAGCAGACTTGTTGGGGAATAACATCATCAAATTGTTGATGGAAGAGATTCACTAGGGAATATCCCATGATAACGGCATGCAGGGTAGGAATTCACTCGAAGAAATACCACTGACTTAACTGAGGATTGACCTCGGCTTTCATGAAATGTATTGGATCCTGGTTTATTCTATGAATGCATATTTTATTTGTATGGTATAATGCATTGTCATACCCTAATTTTTTCCCATACGATCCCACCTCATTTCATCTTTGCAATACATCAAGATTAAAAACTTGATTGTCTCATATTCCTCTCATCTTTGGGTTGCTTTTGCAGAAATCATCAAGCACCTCTTTGTGTCTTTTACACTTTTTGTGCTTATTTTCTTTATAATTCACTAACCACTAATAAAAATACAAAAATATATGCCTTGTCCTTTTTGTTTCTTTTGCAAGGAAGGGTTTGGAATCAAGAGGATCAAGTGATTGTCTCCTCAGCTAGGGTTTGAGTTCCTCAAGTCAAAGTGTGTGGTTAACACTTAACTTTCAAAGTCCATTTATCAAAGTATGACCTCTAATCTCAAATCATGGAGTCTCAAGCATTATTCAACTTCATTTGATCAAGGATGTTTCAAGGTTTGATAGCTTGATTCTCAAGAAACTTCAAAAGTTCATGTGTTTATTTCCATGCCTTCATTAACAAGTTCCCACAAGCCATTGCAAGCTTCATCAAAGAAAATTCAAGAGTACATCATTTTGAGTTCATATGATAATCAATATACCTTGAAATGTAAGAAAATGTTCAAGGTTGCAAGCTTGTCCAAGGAAGTTTGACTTAAAAGTCAACATTTCAAGCCCAAGTTCAAGACTTCATAACTTCTTCATACTTTAACATTTTTTAGTGCTTCTTTGGGAAAATGACTCATATTGACATCCCATCCAACTTCTATTCACAAGTCAAGATCCAATTATGCTTGGAAGGTCATGAAAGAATTGAAGCCATTAGAAGTCATTTTGTGGACTTAGAAAAATATGACCAAAAACTCAAGTATGACATGCCTATGTTCCAAAGATCATAACTTCTTTAATTTTCAACTTTATGGACGCTTTTTTGTTCTAAATATCCTTCTTGATTTCCTCTACAACTTTGCTTTAGAGGTCAAACATCGATTCATGCTCCAAGAACCTCAAATCTTGAAGGCCATTTGTGCACAAAACTAGGTCATGACTTGTTTTGACCTAATGCCAGACCTAAGTTTCAGTGGTTTTTCCTTAACTTTCCAAGCTTTCCATGAAAGGAACATTTGGAAAAGAAAATCACAAAATGCATGAAGGAATTTCATTTGGCCTCAGTCAGAACAAGGTGAACAAAACTTTGCTTACACCGTGACCTACAATTTTAGAAAGCGTGTGAAAACTCAACTTGGGGACCACAACACATGTGTAAACTCATTCCAAATGGTAAAACACATCTGATACAACTTGAAAGGACCTGAATGAGCTCAGAATCACACTTTTCATTCCAATTTTTCGCACGTTCTAAATCTAGAAAATTCCTGATTCGGTTGGCACAATTGAGAGGGAATTTCACACAAGAAATGACCTCACTCACTTCCCTATAAATACATGATCGGTTCTCCTTCATTTTCAAGCTTGAATAGCCAAAGAAACTCTGCTTCCATAGAACCTAAAACCTCTCTCAAACCAAATCTTCAGTTTTCAAAATCAAGCTCGTTTCTCTTTGTTTCTTTGCCCATAATCCACCATCGGCCTTATCTGAAGCTAACTGAAGCATTGTCGTGACTTGAAACAACTTGAATCTAAGATTTCCATTTCACCATTATTGAATCTTCGAGCTTCAACTGAAAAGGTAGATAACTGTAAAATTACACCTCAAAGTAGTTACCAGTAGCTTCGTCCCGCTTCACTGATCAATAACCGTCTCTTATCTTATATTTATATTTCATATTTGGAATTTAATTTTACTTTCAAGTTTTAGGGTTCTTGCATTTTCTGAGCAAACTCTTTCTGCTTAGAGAAAATAAATTGCTCTAAAACAG
Source organism: Lathyrus sativus (assembly GCA_963859935.3). Lineage (NCBI taxonomy): Eukaryota > Viridiplantae > Streptophyta > Magnoliopsida > Fabales > Fabaceae > Lathyrus > Lathyrus sativus. The sequence goes on from OZ012737.1 coordinate 174,019,620, forward strand.
AGAGATATGAGCTATGACGTGTTAGACCATTGAATCCATGGTTGATTCGACCTAAAAACACTAGTTCATGTATTTGCAGAAATTGAACTGATGAAGAAGATGAAGTTGAGATTCGCGGGTTTTGGAACCAAAATTCAAATTCTATCCAGTAGCGTGTTGACACGCATTTTTTTCAAATTGTTTTTTTTTGTTGTGATTGCATGCAGTGATCTTTAGTGAGCGTGTTTTGACTTTACATCCTAACCCTTAGATCCTTGAATCTAACTCAATCATCAGATCAAGTGGCCTATAATGCTCATTTCCATGCGCGTTGGAGTGATCTGATGGTTGTGGTTTTTCTTGTTTCATTTTAATTTCATTTTAATTTTTTTAAATTCTCTTTTATTTCAAAAAATTATAAAAAATAACTCCCTCAGTCTTTTTCACTCCATTTTTCTATAATTTTCTAAATTATTTTCCACCTTGTATGCATTTTTTCACATTTTTATTTCAAGATTCGTTATTTTTCATTATTTTCTCATATTTTAAGCATTTTAGTTGGTTTTAAAATTAGTTTTATGCATTCTAAAAATCTCCAAAAATCATTTTGTGATCCTTGACTTGTTTCTAGCCTATCTTAATTTTATTGAGCTTTTAATTGATGTTTAGAGGCTTCATCTTGATTTTCTCTTTTATTTCCATTTAAAAATTATTTTTAAAATCCTTTTTCATGTATTTTATTTGTTTAATATTAAATTTTAGCTTGGTTGCTGGTTGTTGCCTTGGATCATGGTTTCTTGATCAAAATTTTTCTCAATTTCAATGGACTTTGGGTGTTGATGAGGTTGGATGAATCTTCATCAATTCAAATCTATCATTAAACGAATAATTGATTCATTTTTGGTGCTTTGAGTTGATGATAGATTTAGTGCCTTAATTCACCTAGAAATGTGATTAAAATTAATGATAAATGGATCTCAAGTCTTGATTCAATTTGATTTCTCTTTTCATCTTTTCTTCTCTTTCTTTTTCTTTTCCTTTTCTCTTGATCAATTGGATAATTTGGTATCCATATTGTTCATGATGTTTGGATTGGTTCTTGATGAACCTTTATCATTTAAAATCTACCATTCAATTAATCATTGATCATTGGAGTTAATTTGGATTGATGCATAAGTTTGTCCTAAGTTGTCTTGAAGGATGATTGATGTAATGAACCAATCTCTTTGCCTTAGTGTTTGATCTCTCCTTAGGTTTTTACTTGTGCTACATGTTTTAGGAGTATGGTTTGTATCATATCTCTAACATGTATGGTACATAAATTATTATTGACCGGCCTCCCATAATATGATCTTCCTAAAAGATTGTGTTACGATTGCTTAACATAGTGCTAAATTTGTCCCGAATCGATTCATTAAATCTAATACTAACAATATTATTGTGTTAACTTTTACTTTATGCCATTTACTTTCCTTTCACCTTTACTTTCTAATCATTTAATTTCTTTCTCTTTACATTATGCCTTTACTTTTAGCATTTACATTTCATATTGTTTATGTTTATGCTTATTTTTCCTTTGTCCACTTGGACTTTTCTTTTTATTTTTAAAGACATTAATAAAAGAAAAACCCCTTAAAACTTTAATCTCTCTTGAAATATGGCTACTATACTTTACTTGACTTGGAGTTTTACCTTTGGACTTAGAATTAGGATTTCCCATGCTTGGAGTTTTCTTGAATGAAACTTGGAAGTTCATCTGATATCGTGCCTTACCCGAGACCTTTATTTTCTCTGATACATGTGGCTTTGAATCAAGCTTGGATGTGTTACCTGGTTCTATGAGACTTTATTTGTATGTATGATCTTGTGTTTATCTACTTGTTTCTTGTGGCTTAATCCAAAGGAATGGGATTTTGGTCTTGACTCTTGTCAAGTGCTGGCTAGATTATGGTTAGTACACATGCACACACTTGCACTTTATTGCTTTTATTAGGACAGTCTCTTCATCTCCTCCACATCTTTAATTTTCAAAATCTTCTCCCTTTTTCAAAACCTTCTTGTTTTCAAACTTGAACCACCTTCTCAATAAACCTTGACTTTGTCAAGTGATTTTCAAACTCTTTTTCTAAATAAATTCTAAGACATCTTAAGCATGTCAAAACCGTTTTCAAAAGACTTAAAAAACACACAACTTATTCAAACTATTTTGTGCCCTTGTGCACTTTTCTTTTTAAAAAACCTTCTCTCAAGGATTAGACATGAGTCATTTTTATAGTTGAGATGTGATCCTCCTATCCCCATAGTAATGATTCAAATGATTTTAATTCTTTTCCACTTGAGAGAGTTAATGACATACTTGTTGGTTTATATCCAACTTGGAGTCCTTCTTAATAGTGATGCAAATATCCATTTCCTCATACTTGTGGGTGATTAGTTGAGTTTCTATTTAAAATAAAAATTTGTATTTTCATTTAAAATCAATCAAAACAAACACTTTTTATATTTTTACCACGATCTACGAGGTTTTCATCTTCCATTGTACTTTGTGGGTACGTAGGCACAAGACTCAGAAAGTCTTGTCATACACAAAATATAAAAAATATTTCTCTTATCATCTCCCAACCTTTTACATAAAACCGGTTTTAGTCCAAAAATAGATTTTCAAGAGGTTCCTATAGAGTATTATAGATGTTTTGGGTGTTGTCGCACCTCGAAAAATACACAATCGAAAATATGAACCTCGCGCAGAAGGTGCGGAAAATTGTATTCGACAAAGTCGCCAACGAACTTTATTTATCCCAAAGAGGGAAAGGAAAATATCGAGAAACCCTTTAAAGAGATAAGAACATGTTCATCGCAACCACATTCTGGGTTCGGGAGTCGAATTGTGATGAATGTTGGCTAAGCTCATTTCTTTTCTTCTAAACGGGATAAAGCGAAAAGGTACGATAAAAAGGAAACGATGCTAAGGGGAAAAGGTGGTTTTAGAATAGGGTGCTCGCCAAGGATTAGTGCCCTTGTGCCTACGTATACTCATTCAGACGAGAATGACGAATCAGAACGCTTGTAGTTCGACTACAGGAAAGGTTTGGATGGAAACGGCAAAAAAGAGAAAAGGTAGCTCGCCAAGATCATCTCAATCTTGTGGCTACGTATCTTTATTCGGACAGGAATGAAGAATTAGAGTGTTCGTAGTTCGTGGATACGACCACGAAAGAAATGGAATGGTGTTTTGCTTGGATAACGATTACTTGAAGCTTAAGAAAGGTTCTTCAGGCCCAAGTAATCGGGAGAGTGAATCAAAGACTCGACTCTCTCTCTCTCTCTCTCTCTCTCTCTCTCTCTCTCTCTCTCTCTCTCTCTCTCTCTCTCTCTCTCTCTCTCTCTCTCTCTCTCTCTCTCTCTCTCTCTCTCTCTCTCTCTCTCTCTCTCTCTCTCTCTCTCTCTCTCTCTCTCTTTTTCACCTTAATAAAATTGTGTTTCGACATTTGTTAAGTGTTTTTGAACGGAGAATTATTGAAAAAATGGTTTGAATGTTATCACGTTAGAAGTTTTTTAGAGGTGTAAATTGCTCACACACGAGTAAGAGAACTCGCACCCAAACAATTGAATAAAAGGATCGAAGACTCCATCCCATCCTCTTTCACACTAAAAAGAGTTTTGATACTTGTTATGTATTTTGAAGTTTGATAGAGAAAATCCACTTGATGTTGGATCAAGTGTTTAGTTGTATTTGTGTAGAGGTTGATTGCGAGGCAAAAGGCACTTGACTTGAAAGTTGTTTGAAAATGCCACTTGACGATGAATCGAGGGCTTGCGAAAAGAGGTGTGAATCGATCCTATTCCCCAAGGGTGCTCCTAGTAACGAAACCACGACTGAAGGTGCTGTGTGTACATTAGGTTGATGGCGATGCTTATGAGCAATCGAATTACAAGGGCGTTTTAAAAATGACTTGACGACGAATCGAGAATTAGTTTGAAAATGGTTTAGTATTGCTAGTCCTTAGGGGTGCTCCTAGTAAACAAACCACAATCAAAACAAAGCGAGTAAAGTGCATACATCGAAATGGGATTGGGGTACAAGTTATATAGGATTTCGAGAAATAAATGGGGTCATTGTCAGGTAGCTCAAGAGGAAGCCGTGTGTGTGCGAGGTGTCCTAAACTAAGCCACGAACAAGAGTCCGACAAAAAAAATCCTTTGCTAGGGTTTCTGTCAAAGTCCAAAGTCCAAGCTTCAAAATAGTAACCACAATCCACCAATTGAGTCTTTTAGGGTTTCGATAGTTTAATGTGTTTTGAATAGTATGAACAAGATATAAATATGAATAATATGAACAATATGATAATATGGACATGATATATTGACAGAAAAATAAAATGAGAGTATATTGGACAGAAATTAAAGTTAGTGGTTAGTGATTAATCGTTAATTGTTATTGTATCGGATGAATCAGGTCCATTATAGCGCTAAACCATCGTAGCACCATCTATGACATAGATCATGCTATAGGAGGTCGCGCAAGAATGATATTTTTTCTAAAACACAACAAAGAAATGAAATAGTGAATTATTCTCAATGAATCATGCCACACGAAAAGAAAAGAGGACGGTCTCGTCTTAATCACAAATTTTCGTCGATTAATCGAAGGTGACCTATCACGATCCCAAAGTATAGAAAATGATCTCGATGATCATTCAATACAGATTTGAAATAATAAAGGTTAAACAACCTCAACTAACCAACATTCATAATATTAAAGACTTTCATTGATCAGGACTGAAAAGAAAATGGAATCGAAGAGAAACGAAAAATAAGATCGAAATTCCAAAATAAAATAGACAAAAATAAAAATGGGAAAAGGTCACAAAAACTCAAGGGCACATTACAACATTACAAAGCATTTTTATAAAAAAAGAAAATAAAAAGAAATTGAATAAAAGTAGAAAAAACAATTAAATGTGAAACAAAAGCTGTTGTGGAATCATCTGGGCTTAGCGCATCATCCTTACCATGAAATAGAAACGAGTTTTTTTTTTTAAAGAAAAAGAAGCCACATGGGCCTCACGGCCCATCAAAAAAGGGAACATCATCAGCCTTGTTTCAAAGCAACAAGGAGATATGGCGTACAAAAACTCATAGTCCTCTTTTAAACACAACAGAGCCACCAAAACGCTTTATTCACAAACAGAACAAAATGAAATGAAAGACAAAACAGCTACATCAAAATCGATTTTACAAACAAAAAAGAAGATCGACTGCCACTAAAACAGTATTATCAGTGTTATCAAGAAAAAACAGAAGAAGGTCAAAGGCAAAATTTCATCAATCCAACCTTCTTCTTGTGTGAAGTGCTTCGTTCTTGATTTGATCCCAGGTTCGTGAGTCTTGCTTTGTTTTTGCCTGATTCACTCTCTCTTCTCCTTTTCATTTCTGATTTTGTGTGGTTTAGGTTGAAATGGGTTTTGCTTTGGTGTATGGGTTTTTGAAGGTTGAAGAACGAAGGTTGAAGGAATAGTTGAGGGAGGATTTGAGCATAATAAGATTGGCTCTCAGAGATTGGAAATATTTTAGGATTTGAGACTGTATTTATATAGTAGATGGGAATAATTTGGTTGCAGATAGAGTGGAAAGAATTATGACGTGGTTTTGCAATTGAGTTCGTACAAGTTGTTTTGGTGCATTCTACGTTTGGTGAAATTTTATTGCTGCTGTGAATTTCACATTGCCGTACTGCAGATTGTTTTATGTGCCTTGCGTGTGGAAATTGGTGGGGTCAGCTTTGGATTGAAGGTTTGGCAATTGCTGTGTGTTTTTCTCGAATTTTTCACCCATATACCCTACATTTCCCCACCTAAATCCCAAACTACCCAACATTTCCCCATATATCCCAATCTACCCATGTTTGGTTTTTTTTTCTCTAATTTTATACAAGGGGGCGCCATGGGGGTTGGAGCCTCCCTTATAATTTGTATGGGGGCGCCATGGGGGTTGGAGCCACCCTACAAATTATAAAGGGGGCGCCATACCCATTGGAGCCTCCCTTAAACGAAATTTTCAAATTTATTTTTAAATCGACCGGGCGCCAACGTACGTAATCAAGTTTATTAAATATTTTTAAACTAATTAAACATTAAAAATAAATTTGAAAATTTCGTTAATTTCGTTTAAGGGAGGCTCCAATGGGTATGGCGCCCCCTTTATAATTTGTAGGGTGGCTCCAACCCCCATGGCGCCCCCATACAAATTATAAGGGAGGCTCCAACCCCAATGGCGCCCCCTTGTATAAAATTAAAAAAAAACCCCAAACATGGGTAGATTGGGATATATGGGGAAATGTTGGGTAGTTTGGGATTTAGGGGGTGTTTTGTAGGGTATATGGGTGAAAAATTCGTTTTTCTCAGGTACAAAGTTTTATTTTGAAAACCTGCGTTTGGAGGAGTTGTTGGTCATTTTGTAAAGTTATTGTGTACTGGCTGCTGCAAATCACTTTGAAGGTACGTATTCATTACGTGATGTACATATGCAGTGCTTTAGCTTGTGGAAGGTTTGTTTTGCCTTTTGCCAATTTTATGTGGGGTCATGTAAATTGCCTTGTGGCTACAGCTGTGTAAGATTGTTGTGGAATTGGTGGCTTGCGGTGCGTGTATGAACTTGCTCTTGGTATGAAAAGAATTTGTGCATGTTGTGGCTTATAGTGGATCATAATTTTAGCATTTGTTTGTTGTCTATGTATGGTTGACTAAAAGTGATTAGGTTTTAAAAGGGTAAATTGGATTTTTTTGGATTTTGTTTGACATGGATATAGAAAAATATGGATATTGGAATGATTTAAATGGAGAATGGATTGAATAAAAATGAGAACGATCGATTACTTAGATGGATGGTGGAAATGGTATTTTAAAAAAATGGATGATTGTGAATTACCTCTCCACTGATTTTTCAACAACACACCTGCAACTTGACTTTTTAGAATGAATCTTTGAACTTCTGATTAGAATTAAAATCACTATGAACTTATCTGAATCAATCCATAGCTTGCACAGTTAAACTAATGTCACTTTGATTGTGATGGACCGGGGAACCTCACTGTGAAGCATAAAACCCTAATTAAAAAAAACTCCTTGATGATTCTTAACCATGAAGCATTGACAACTTGACACACACACACACACAAATAATTTGAATTGGCATAGGAATCCTAATTGAGGCTTCTGACACACACCACATAAATCCTACACACCCTGACCTTGATGGTCTTGAATGAAACCTGATCTTAGGAAAAATGAAAGTAACATATTTTTAAAGTTTTTGAATGACAGTTAGTGGACGGATATAAAGATGAAGGTTATATACAGGTAGAACAAATTTGAGGTATGACAGGTGCTAACACCTTTCCATTGCACAACCAACCACTTTACCCTTGTATATTTGTTTTATTAGTTTTGTTTTAAAACTTATGTGGGTTTTATTCGCTCTTTCCCCATTCCTTTTGAAAAAATAAAGTGAGGTGGCGACTCTTTCTTTTTGAGTTAAGTTAATCAATAACTTAATCTCAAAATTTTCCCCGCTATAGAAAAGTGGCGACTTTGCTGAGGAGATTCCCCTAGTGGGTTTAGCCTTACTTGTTTATCTGTGCTTTATTATCATATGTTGTTTGATTTTGTTTTTGGTGCTTGGTGATCTCTGAGTGGTGAGATAAGTCCTATACCCGGACTTGAGAGCACTTGAGATAGAATGGTGGTATAGTCATGTTTGGCTTGCATGGATTTAATCCTTAATAAGATGACTTGAGATCCCCGACTCAGTGGAGGCCTCCTTGAGGGTAAATATGTTGAACAAGTGAGTTGTAAAGGCATTTTTCTTTCAACCTGAGAGCATGAGAAGTTGGGAACCTTAGAACCCTTTAACCCATATTGGCCTTTTAGGACGTAGTGTGGTGACTATTCAGGTGCAGACATGGATTAGTTGTTACACGATACTACACTTAAACGAGTTTCTCTTGAGAATATTATTGGTTGACAGGTAGTCGTTTAAGTTGGTAATATCCAAAAGATGGAATCACGACTCTGGGAACTTTGTAAAACCTTGTTATACAAGTGATTTACCCCTAGTACATACCTTGTGGGTTGTTATTACCCTTGACTCCATGCTCGTGACGTCGAACCCTTGAACCTTGTTTGAAATTTTGGCACACAGATACCAAATGTCACAACACTAGGATCAATAACAACTTGATCACACAAGTAAAAGATGCAGAAAATTAAATGACAAAAAAATAAAATCAACACCAGAATTGTTAACCCAGTTTGGTGCAACTCACCTACGTCTGGGGGCTACAAAGCCAGGAAGGAAATTCACTATGATAGTATTAGTTCAAAGCTAAACTCCCTTGTTTAAAAATTCTATCCTAATCCCTATCTTGTGCAACTTCTACCTAGACACCCTCTACATATGAGATCCCCTTCTCACTTCCTAATCAGTCAGAATCCCAGTGACAATTCAACAACAACTAATAAATAGAAGTAGCACACTTCCAACATAATACTTGATTTTGCTTAAAAGATTCAATCAAGAACAATACACTTTTGCTTAAAAGCTTTAGAGAGGACAATGAACAATGAACAATCAGTCATCCTTAATGCATCAGAGCATACATGAGTGACATACAATTAACAAGCACTAAACCTTAAAGACCAACCAAAACACGACTAATCCTTATTTCCTAAAATCTTCACATTGTTTTCTCCTTTTGAATAGGGCTTGGTCTTCATTTTAAATAGTCTTCTGACCTAATGGACTTAGGCTTCTTGAGGCGCACAAATAACAACAATCAGTTTTATTTGGCTGCAAATCGTTCTGCACAATAATAGGAGCAAAATACAAACTTTCCTAAAAAGTCTCAAGGATCCTTTGTATGAAAAGTAATATAATATGTCATAATAGAAAATCCCGCAATATACTACTATGAAAAACGCACGTGTGTGAATTAGAGCACACTCAAAAACCACACTAAAAATACCAAAATAGTCATGCCCTAACTTTCTGGTATAACATGTCTTGGAACATATCACAACATCATGTTGGACTTGATTTCTGATTGTCATGGCAGAACATCTTATTTAACATCTTGTTAACAACATGTTATTTTACCAAAATGTAGCGAATCCAAAAACCACAGAACTTACAATCTCCTCCTTTGGAAAATTTTGGCTAAAACAACCTTAACACACATCAGAGGCACACACAGCGGAAACAAAGCAGAGACAAAGAAACTCAATCACAATGTTGTTAAACCAATAGAAAAACACCTGACAACCCAATGTCAAGACATCAGATCTGACATCACAAACCAACACAAGCTACATGAGAACATGTAAGCTATGTACAAGTTGCAACCTTGCAGCTATAGACCAGAAAAGTACACAACTCCCCCTATCACACATAATCAGTACTCCCCCTGAACACCAAAACAAAATGCAGATAATAATGCATTCTCCCAAGCACATCAAATGGTTCCACATCAGTAGAAGAAGAAGCAAGCATGACAGGTTATCATGCTCCCCCTAAAAAGTTGCATACAGTCCAACAACAATGAAGAACTACTCTTTCTAAGCATTAGTATAAACATGACATAAAGTGATGACTTTTGAACAAACAAATCAACACTTTACTCCCTTTTTTAATCCAAAAATTGACAAAAAGAAAATAGAGTAAATCTAAATAAAAACAAATCGAAGCACACAAATGGAAGCATAATAAAAAACACAATGCATAAAGCATAAGTACAGATGGAAATACAAATAATTAGATGGAAACAAATATTTAGATCACTTTTAGATGATCCTCCACCTCTTGCCCCTGTCAAATATCCTTCTGCACCCCTTGAAGCTGTCATATGTCTTCTTCAAAATAGTTCTTCTATGTTACAAAGATCTTTTACTCCATCTACTAACAACTGTCACTTGCTCAGGCCTCCAAAGCATCAGAGGATAGAGGAAATATGCAATATGTGTTGCATTCCTCCATTCCTGTAATTGCTACAACTCCTCAACAGTGTTAGTTCTCACTTCACAACTTATGTTTTAAACAACATTTCCATAATGGACATTAGTAAACATAACAGACAGCATATCCTTAGTGTCCACACACTTCAAAATAACGCCCTTTACCTTTCCTTCATCAAGATTCCTGATTATCTGATTATACCTGTCAGGGTTCTTGTTCCAGACTGATTGAATGAAAGATCTGATAACATTAAGATCCTTACACCATAATGTCAGAACATCAGCCTTGTCATCATGTGTCTTCAATATCTATTTTATCCAACCTGATTGAAGGCAACCCCTTATAATTTCATCATACTCAACTTCTGTAGTACACCAAGACATATATGTCTGTTTCTTGTTAATCAAGGCAGTCAGACTATTTTTCATATCACTCTCACATTCTACCTTGCATAATTCTTCCATCATAGCCTTTATGTTATAGAAGTACTCCATATCATAACCCCGTGTTCCAATGAACCAATTCAAGATATTCTTTTCTTGGACAATGGGACTTCTTTTAGATTCAGGCTTCGAGACAAGACATGAGTTTGATAATTTCTTTGTAGACCTAGTAATGTTTCTTTCTATAGAGTGTCTTGCAACAAGAATCTTAATTGACTCAAATGACCCTTTCCCGAGAGATCTGAAATATCTTGAGAGTTATCTGACATAATGCTAGAGAAATTACAGCTTTCCTTTTTTGTATGACTAGTCTGCACAGTGGACGTTCCAACATTGGACTTAACATCCATTCTCTGTTCTGAATCATCAAATACCACATTGACAGATTCCACTGTCATCTCAGTTCCGGAGTTAAAGATTCTAAAAGCTATACTACTTGAAGAATAACCCATAAATATCTCTGCAACTCTTCTGGGATCCAACTTACCCTTTTGATCTTTGTTCGTCAGGATATGGAATTTGCTTCCAAAAACATGGAAGCATTTCACCGTAGGCTTTCTTCCTTTCCATAGCTCATAGAGAGTGATTGAAGTGCCCTCTCTCAGAGTGACCCTATTATGAATATAGCAAGTTGTATTCATAGCTTCAGCCCAAAAATGATATGGCAAGCCCTTAGCATGAAGCATGACTTTAGCTGACTCTTGTATATCCAAGGTATTTTGCTCAAAAGTTCCATCTAGCTAAGAAGAAAATTATAACTGATGTCTCGAGTCTCACAAAATTATGTGAATTTTGAGTTCTCAAACTCCCTATCATGATAGCTTCTGATATTGATAATTCTACTATTTTGCTCCTTCTGAACAATTTGACATAAAACTTTAAGAACTTCAAAGATTTCTAATTTTTCTTTAAGAAAGTTTACCCATGTAAACCTAGAAAAATCATACTTAACCACATACACGTACTTCTTTCCACCCAGACTTTCAGTCTCCATAGGTCCCATAAAGCCCATATGGAGAAGTTCTAGTATTCTTGAAGTAGTCTGATGATGCAACATTGGTTGTAACATCAGAATCTTCTTCCTAACTTCACACTCATCACAGACTTTCCCTTCTTCAACCTTTAGATCTAACATTCCTTTAATTTCTCCTACAAATATAATTTCCTTCATTCTTTTATGATGAAGGTGTCCAAGTTTCTGGTGCCACAACTTCACTTTATCTTCTTGAGTTTTTGAACATGTGGAAGAGTAAACAGTTATCTGAGGTTCCCAAAGATAGCAATTATCTTTGGACCTTACACCCTTCATCTAAACATCATTTTTCTCATCTTTGACTAGACATTATTACTTGGAGAAAATGACTAACAAACCTTGATCACACAGCTGACTGGTGCTGATGAGGTTAACAATTAGTCTATTCACAAGAAGAACATCTTCCAACCTACGTGATCCATCATCCATCAACTTACCAACTCCTTTAATTTCTCCTTTAACACCACCACCAAATCTAACAACACTTGTAGGCAGAGACCTAATATCCATCAGCAACTTCTGAATCCCTGTTCTATGCCTAGAACATCCACTGTCAAAAATACCAGTCTTCTTTAGTTGAGGCTCTCAAGCATGTGTGAGCTATAAGGTTAACACTCATATCTTTAACACTTCTCTTTTTGCTAACTGGCTTATCCTTGGACTGGACTGGACTGAGGGTATTTGATTTCCATATAATTTTTAACAGAAGGACTTTATGTGACCATACTCTCCATAATAATGACATCTCCAACAAGATTGATAACTATTTGGAGGTTCATTATGTCTGCTAGAATGTTGTAACATGTTGTTAGACATTGTGGTCATCTTCTCCTTTTAGAAGGAAAGAACTTTTCTTTAGTCATTCTTCTGTGTCTGGTATCAGAATGATATTGGACTTTTATATCTTCTATTTGATCAGTCCTATTTTTCATCCTTCTCAAGGATTTAGTAACATTAATGAGCTTGGAATTTAGGAGAGTTATCTCACTTTGAAAATGAGAGGCAACACCTAAGAGTTCCTTCTTCTTATTCTCCAATTCAACTATGACCATTCTCTGATTTTCCTTTGTCTTCTGATATTCTTCACACATGTTGTAATTTTCCTTGAAATCAATATCCAAATCTTCATAGAGATCGTTTTCATCACAAGCTTCTACTTCATCAGCCCATCTGCCAGAGAGAGCAGTAACATATTCAATAATCTCTTTGTTGGGTTCATCTTCAGACTCATCATCGTCAAACTAAGAAACAATCAACCCTTTTTTCTGCTTTCTGAGACAATTGGGACATTCTGGCTTAATGTGACCAAAACCTTCACACTCATAGCACTGAATCCTTTTACTTTGATTTGTCTTTTCTTCAGTTCTGGTATTTTTTTTAGAGACAAGGTTATTTCTGATGTTAGAGGTGATATCCTTGACACCTGTTCTTCCTCTTCTATCCATTCTCTTTAAATTCTATTGAACTACTTCCCAAGTAAAACAATTGTATTTGACAGTCCCTCATCAGTATCCAGGTTAGCTTGTCCCTTTTTATCTTCAGCATTGGATACAAAAGCAATGCTTTTGTTCTTATTTTCAATTCTATCATTCAAGGTCAATTCAAATGTTTGAAGTGAACCGACTAGCTTATCAACTCTCATATTGCTGATGTTTTGGGCTTCTTCAATGGTTGTGACCTTTATGTCAAATTTCTTAGGAAGAGACCTAAGAATGTTCCTCACCAACTTCTCCTCTGATATCTTTTCTCCCAAGGCACTAAAGACATTAGCTATTTCAAGCACATTCATGTGGAAGTCATGAATACTTTCATCTTCTCTCATCTTCAGATTTTCAAATTTGGTAGTGAGAAGCTGAAGTCTAGACATCTTCACCTTGGATGTTCCTTCATGAGTTGTCTTGAGAATTTCCCAAGCATTCTTAGCCACACTACAAATGTTGATCAACATAAATATGTTCTTGTCATCTCCGTTGAATAAAGCATTCAAGGTTGTGGAGTTTCCAAGAGCTGTCTTATCTTCCTCCTTGGTCCAATCTTCTTCTGGCTTCAAGGTTTCTTTTCCATCCTTATCTTTAACCACAGGGTGCTCCTAACCCTTGATGATAACCTTCCAAGTTCTACTATCCATAGATTTTAAGAAAGCCACCATATGTGCCTTCCAATAGCCATAATTAGTGCCATCCAAGACTAGAGGCCTATTAACATTTCCTCCTCATTCATAGTCCATAGTACCAGAATATAAACTCTCTTGAGCTAACCCAAAAATAGAACAGGGTGACCTGCTCTGATGCCAATTGAATTATGGCACACAGATACCAGATGTCGGGACAATGTTAGATGGTATTTTGGGGTAGTGTTTTATCGTATCCACAAGGATTGAAGAAAATATAAATGCTTGTCGTTCAACAATTTAATGTCTTTAGAAAAGGGTTTTTTTGAATGGTTTCAATTTTGTAAAAAAAGTTTGCAAGAAATAAAGCGGAATAAAATTCAGTCTAAGTTTGATAAAAACATGTCAAGATTAGGGTTCGCTAGTCCGTCCTAAATGTATCCAATCAATCAAATATGTGAACGAAGTTTTAACCAACATAACCGCGTATCCTCGCAAAAACATTCATGTCTAAATCAATTCTGTGGTTGTTATTGTTTCGACCGTTAATGATCTCTCTAAATAACAATCGAAACAATTAGCATTAGGATCAATACAAAGCAGATATCAACTTTCAAACCTATGTCTAGAATTTGTATAGTTGAAAGATGAAGATATTAGGTCAAGACTTGGAAAGTTCATGTCTAAAGCATTCCAAACCATAAATGTACAAAGAGTAGCAAATAACTTCATCTATATTGATCACAACATTTGTTCACATACAAAAGATCAAATGGTATACATAAAATCTGAACTAACTACTTCTAACCTTGACAAGAGAGGGATTTAACCAACCATTTCCATGATAGCTTGAGCAACAAGTTTCAGAAGAAGGTTGATCAACATTCGAGTCGAATAATCGAGATTGGATGGGAATCCACCTTCTTTTTGTGAAATATTGCTAAGATATGATGAGAAATGGAGGAATGAGGTTTCTACGTCAGAAAATTCTCTCAAAATGCAAGTACAAGAAAATTAGATATTTTTACAAAACGTAGCTCATACTACTTATAGAAGTGACTGTTGTGTTGTCACGTTCGCAGTGCGAACGAATTGTTCGCCTAGCAAACACCCAAAATGGCACCTGAAGTGCCTAAGTCTTGTGACAACTCCCCAGACAAAAATCCCAATGTTCACTGTACGAAGAAATGTTCGCCTAGCGAAGCCTTCGCTGCACACTTCGCACAGCGAGTTTATGACCCTTTCCTTGTTGTTTTAAGTCTGGGAGTGCTCGCTACCTCTTCGCCTAGCGATCTCTTCGCTTACTTCTTCGCCTAGCGAGTTTATGGCCCTTTCATTACTTTTTTTGGATTCCTGGCATTCGCTACATAATTCGCCTAGCAAACTTTATGAAGTTTTGGTGGCGAACTTGCTGTTGTTTGCATGCTGTCTTGGTTTCTTTGCCATCTTTCTTGTGTCTTAATTTCCACTCTTTCATACCTAATTCATGCACAATAACACAAAAATCAAAGGTACCAAGATATTTTCACATAATGTTGCAAAACAACCAAAGCAAGAGTGATATTTAACACTATCTTGACAAAAAGGAGTGAAAGATTCCCACATTTGATAGATCAAATAAGAAAAGTTGGGCATCTAAAAACTCTCCCCAACTAGATTTTTTCTTGCCCTCAAGCAAAGCATGCCTCTTGATGAAACAAGAGGATTTTCTCAAGAAAAAGATTTCTCCGAAATCGGATTAAATGGCTCAAACGCAAGGAATGCAACCAGACACAAGTTCCTACTAGTTAGAATAAAACAACACACAAGAACTAAAGTCTTAAAGCAATGCAAAACATATATCAATCAACAACAATGTTATCCTGAATGAATCACCCTATCTCTCCTCTTCGTATAAGGATTGAAGAATTTACGCGTTTGCAACCGCAGGGACAATTTCACTCAACTAACAAACAATGCCAAAATCAATCCAATTCATACAATATCTAACAATTATAGATGAAAATTTGGAAGCACGAAGATCACTAAGGTCTTTTCCCGTTGTAGCTTGGTCAGGTTTACAAACAAGGGACATATCTAAGGCCATTGAAACGAAATTGCCGATGCAAAAAAGGCATTCACTGTACAAGTTATTTACACATCACAACTTCCTTCCACTTGTTTCTCATTTGAAAACCTTCCCAACTCTTAGTTCACAACTTATTCTTTTTTTTTCTTTTCCAAGCAAGCATTCTCTTTTTTTTTCTTTTACAATCATATTCACATAATAACAATTTTTTTTTATTCTCAATGCTTGCTTGATTTTTCAAGAGTTGTAGCAACCTTCCATACTTCTTTTTCGTTCTCCCCAACTTAGCTTTTACTCAACCCTCAAGTAAATGCTCTTGACTTTTTAAGGCAAAGATGACAATTAACACAAAATTTAAGGGTTTAAGAAAAACGTTTTTGGAATCTCGCACAATTTCAGGCTGAGATCCAAACTGTTTAGACTCAAGGGGTTCACGAATACTCTCTGCTCACGGGTAAGTTGCATTTGGAACTGGTTGTGCTCGATAAAAACAAGTGCCTTGATCATTTCTAATTGCTTCCACAAATTCACAATAATAAAAGACAAAGCATGAATCAAATGAATCAACAAAGTTTATTAGAATCTAGCATTTAGTGTACAATGGAGGTTTCCTCACAACTTGTGGTTCTAAGTCCTAAGTGAACCATTCATTCAACAATGATGCCAAAAGAACAATATTCAATTACAACAAGATTAAAGTTCAATGCATTCTAAAATTCTAACCAAAGGTAACCATGTACCTTAGCTTTATTCGCTTGTTTATTATTATCATTGCCATCCAAACTCGAATGCACCTTCATTGGATGCTTCTCTCCAGAGAGCAACCAATCTAGAAGTTTTTTTAGAAAGCTCAACAGCCAGAAAATATTAACAACTACTTGAAAAAAAACAAAATATTTCAAACATAAAAACTTAACATTAATAAAATGTGCATGGGAAAAACACCCCGAAATAGTACAAAAACCAAATATCTGAAATAGAAAATAATAAAACAGCAAAAGCCATGATTCAAGCACACAAAAATACTTCACTTTGAAGATCAAAGGAAGTTTCTCGAATTCACGCCCACAAAATCAGAATATCAATAAAAATCAGTCCTCCTCGGACTCGGTCTCCTCATGCTCTCAAAACTAGCATCATCATCATCATCATCCACCTCAGCGCCACCATCATCAGGACCAGAGGCACCTGCCCCCTCTCCAAATACAGGTATGACCTCAGGCCAGCTCGCGTGCTGCAAGAAATGCTCACGCGTCATCATAGTGCACTCCACAGAGGGGTCACGGCATTGCAGCTGAAGTAGCTGCATAGAATCATGAATATTGACCATGGCGCGCTGAGTCGTCGCCATCCAATCCCAGTTGTAATTACAAACAGCTTGCTGGAATAGATCAAAACCCTGTGAAAAAGCAACACCATGGCCATTAGTAGCCCCGGTATCTGCAGCAGCTAAACTTGCTTTGAATCCCTTGGGTCGGCAATACTTGTCCACGTACCTCTTGTCAATCACGGCCGAAATAGTCACTTGTCTACGGGAAGGTAATCTCACCCTCGCTTGAACACACAAGGCCATAATATGACAGGGGAAAGCAAGGGGGAAATTAACTCGCGCCCCCGCTTTCAGGCCACTCTCCACTACGGACCTCAGCTCATCGGCAATTATCCTAGCCACGTCGATTTGCACATTGGTAAGAATAGAGCGAACCAAGTGTGCCACTGGGATCGACACTGTTGACGTGTGGGGTTTTGGCTAGATGTTTGTCAGAATCAGCAACAACACCAACTGAGGTAGAGGTTTCATGTCCTCTCGGTGATACCTCCTTGGAACCCCAGATGGGTTCAACTCAACCGTTTTGCCCTCCATCAATATGGCCTCAGAAATGACATCAGTGTTCCTATGAAGTCTTAAATCACGGTAGTACTCATCGATTTCATCCTCACCTAAGTTGAGAGGTCTTCCAAGCACCCTATTAATGGCGTCTCTATCAAAAATCACCGGTCGTCCTGCCACCTGTGTGGTCTAAGTGAAAGGCTCATTATCGTTAGGGAGTGCGTTAGCATAAAACTCCCGCACCACCTCGATGTTATAACTGTCATTTGAAGTCACCAGTACGTCCCACTTTTTGCTATTGATGAGTCCGACAAAAGTCTTGTACGATCCCTCAAGATGAATAAGAAACCTTTTTTCAGGAAGAATTTTTCGTTTCTATAAAGCCACACAGCAGGCGGCTTGCTTCGGACCCACGAATTGCTCGGGTGTCATACTGAATAGGGTGAGGACGAGAGGTGCTTCTAACTTTTCTCTTTTTAGACGCAATAGACCTAGACACCATTTGAAAAAAACAACACTGAAGAGAAACAAAAGCATCCACACAGCAGATCAGCAATCAGAGCATAAAAATAAAATTTTGTCACGTTCGCTGCAAGCTTCGCTGTGTGAAGACCTAGCGAACACTCGCTCCAGGTTCGCCTAGCGAAGGCTGCGGGTTTTTGAATTCTCCCACTATTTTCAACCCAAACTCCAGACAAACCAATTTTTACTCCCACAATTCATGCACCCCAACATTTGGTCATAATAAGAATAGTTTTACACAAACATGCAACCCTAATTTCTATGGTTCTGCTACTCACCCATTACAACCCACATGGTCTGTTCTCAAGCAAATTAGAGCAACCTAATCAAAGAAAATAGACAGAGACATACCTGATTAAATAGATTGATTGGGTCTGAGAGAAGAAATTATGGTTTGTTGTAGAAGAGATGCACTAATGCTAAGTGAGTGAGAGTGAAGTGTGGTAAGTGTGAGAGTGAAGTGGAAACCCGTAAAATCCGTCAGAACTACAAAAACGGTCTTTGGGACCAACTAAGTGGCCCACTGAAATAAAATACAACATCCTGCTTCGCTCCGTTCGCACTGCGAACATCCTAGCGAACATGTTCACTACTGTCTTCGCCTAATGAATGTGCTAGCGAACATGACAGGTTTTGGTTTTTTAATACATCAATACACAACAAATTTCAGCCAAGGTCCACCACATCAAGCACAATATTTACATAACAAAAAGCAATAAATACTTACAATGTTGGGGTGCCTCCTAACAAGCGCTTTGTCTAACTTCGTTGGAGCTCGACGGTCCGTTGAGATCACGGATCGCAGAAAGGCACAGAGGTGGTGTCCCGCTCGAAATCACCACCGAGATAAATCTTCAATCGTTGGCCGTTGACAGTCCAATTCTCGTTGGTTTTGATGTCTTCAATAATAATTGCCCCGTAACTCAAAATGTTGCAAATTCGAAAGGGACCCGATCACTTGGACTTTAACTTTCCGGGAAACAATCTCAACCTCGAATTGAATAACAACACCATTTTCCCCACCTCAAATTTCTTGGTCACAATATTTTTGTCATGATACCCCTTCACTCGGTCTTTGTAGATTTTGTTCGACTCATAAGCTTGAAGGTGTATTTCTTCCAACTCATAAAGTTGGCTTTTTCTTTTGTCGCCACTCAAGTTATGATCAAAATTTAGCAACTTCAATGCCCAAAAGACTTTGTGCTCCAATTCAATCGAAAGGTGTCAATTTTTTCCATAGACCATTTTAAATGGTGTGAGACCAATCGGAGCATTGAAAGCTGTCCGATAGGCCCACAAGGCATCGTCAAGCTTGCTTGACCAATCCTTCCTTGAGGTAAACACAGTTTTTTCCAATTTTTTTAAACTCTCAGTTCGATACCTCTGCCTGTCCGTTAGCTTGCGGATGGTACGATGTCACAACTTTGTGCCTCACACCATACTGTTCCAAAGCTTTGGCTAACTGAGTGTTGTCATACCCTAAATTCGTCCTCCTGTTTTATAAATATTTTTTCATTTTTTTATTCTTTTTTTTTATTTTGCATTGCCTGCTTAATTTCATGTCGTTTAGACACGTGTCCACCCCCGATTGGGCGTTTTTCAAATCTCTGCTATTTTGCCCAATAGGAGCGTGACACGTGGCCAAAGGGTACTTTTGTAAATTTTAATTCCTTTTTTAATTTCTCTTTTTCTTTTCAAAATACTATTTTTTTTTGTATATATATTATTTGTTGATTAGAAATTAGATTTTATATTTAGAATTTTATTTTTTTAGAAATTACATAAAATTTTTATAGTTTTTTAGCATAGAATATTTTTATTAAATAGTTTTTTTTAATATTTGTAGTTTAGAAATAGGTTTATTAATTAGAGTTAATAATTTTTAATATTATTAGGATTAATTATTATTAGTTTTATTTAATTAGTTATTAGAGTAGATTATGTTAATTGGGATTAGTTTGTTAGAGCCAGCTTTTATTAATCAACACATTCTAATCAGAATTTAACAGAATCATTAGCCAGCATGCCACGTGTCACTATCTGCATATAAAGCTCACTATTCATCATCCCTTACCGACTAAAACCCTAATCTGCCTCCATCCTATACTATTCATTATCTTCTTTGTCCAACAAGCCCTAAAACGCAGCCTCACTCAAGTTCATCCGACCCACAACACAACTTCCTCAAAAACCACCATTGAACCAACAACCACTCTCCCTTCCACCTTCATCTTTCTGTCAAGCTTTCAAACCTTCTCTGAAGCCAGTCGGAACACGAAACCCAGCCCTTAAACCTATAACTCTTACAATCCATACCGTCTTCGACAATCCACCATTATCAAACCCTTCAACCCATTTCTAGAAACAACAACTCAACTCCATTTTCAACCCGCGAAACACCTCACAGCCAACCCAATCTTCATCTTCTCAAACTTTCAATCATAAACCCAGAAATCCAAATCGGAACCACTTCTTTCCTCACCCAAAACGCCACCGGAAAACTCTTCCATCCTCACTCACCATCTCAAAACCACGCATGAATATACAAATAACATCAAACCTATTTTCACTCATAAACCCGTTTTCCAAAATGAAACCCATTTCAGAAACTCCAAATCTTTCTTACAATCGTTCATCACCAATCGAATATTCATTCTCAAACCTTCAAAGCAACCCACGACCATCTCCACAAACCCCCACCACGGCAATCCGTTTTCCGCCATTCCTAAAACTCAACTTCCAAGCCCTTTTTAGTTTCCGGAAACAGAGAGTAGTGAATAAGAGAGAGATTTTGTGAACAGAGAAAAGTTGTACCAACAACACAAATGTGAGGAGAAGCGAAATTATTCTTGAACTGAAAACAGAAGCGATTGAATAGAGGGAGTGAGGTTGATGAGCTGTTACGAAGTGTGAGGGTCGTTTAAGTCTTTCTTTCTCATTTTATTTTTGCTTTTCTTTTCACTTTGCTGCTGGCTGTTGGTTTGGGCTACGCCCAACCGTGTTTCTCTTAAATCTCCCCTGTTTTATTTTTCTTTGTAACATTATTATTATTGTAGAATATTTGAGTTAAATATATTTTTTAATTTTTAGATTTTGTAAATAATTATTAAAAAGCAGCTTTTATGTATTGTATATATATTAGTTTATTTAGTTAGTATAATATCTTTCTAACAATTTTTAATTTATATATATATATATATATATATATATATATATATATATATATATATATATATATATATATATATATATATATATATATATATATATATATATATATATATATATATATATATATATATATATATATATATATATATATATATATATATATATATATATATATATATATATATATATATATATATATATATATATATATATATATATATATATATATATATATATATATATATATATATATATATATATATATATATATATATATATATATATATATATATATATATATATATATATATATATATATATATATATATATATATATATATATATATATATATATATATATATATATATATATATATATATATATATATATATATATATATATATATATATATATATATATATATATATATATATATATATATATATATATATATATATATAATTTTGTATTTAGTTTTTTTGAAAAGGATTTGTTAATATTTTTTTTTTCAAGTTCTAGTTTATATTTACTTAGAATTTTAATTTATATTATATATTAGTTTTATTTTTAAAATCTCTTTAGATTACCTTACATATATATTTTATAAATATTTTCATCATCCTTTAAGATTTTTAATTTATTTTTTAGAGTTAGATTTTATTTCTCATTTTTCATTGGGCATTTTGTTCCATTTTTGTGTTTTTGGTTTATGACGAGACCTCCGTAATCCATTACCAGTCAAATTATTGATGAATAATGTTAGATCCGAGACCGCCTCTTTTCTCTCATCATTTCTTTTCCGTTTCGATTTTATTTTGACTTTCTTGGATCGATGAAGTCTTGTATCCGTAAGCGTCAGATTATCGAAGTTGATACCCTTCCCGATTGCAAATCTATGGAAAATGACCATTTGGGTCATTTCTTTACTTTGGGATCGCGATAAGCTACCTTTGATTAATCGACATTATGTTTGCGATTAAGACGAGATCCCGCCTCTTTTGGTCCCCGATACGATTTAATCGGAGAATGATCCTCAATTCCATTTCTCTATCTTGTCTTTTGCACGAATATTAATTATGCGACCTCCTATAGTTCGACTTCCATCATAAGTCGAGCTACGACAGTTTAGCATTATATCTGTCTCGATTCGATTCATTAACAAAACTAACCACTAACTTTATTTTCTATCAAATATTAACTATTTTAAATTCAGTCATTATATTCTTGTACGCATTATTATATATCCTGTATATTGATTATATCTTGTTAATATTCAAATTGACTTGTACAATTCTTTCAAAATACCTAATAAATATCGAAACCATAAAATCCTAATTGGTGGACTGTTGGTTATATATCCTGTATATTATCGGTATCCTGTATATATTTATATCCATCTCCAATCTCTTTCGCATCTTCTCAAAAATATCTTTCTCTTTGTATTGAACTAAAGAAAGAGGATTGAGTGTAGACTTCTTCCTCTCCGAGTATCAGGATACTCACTGTAGAGTGTGTGGTCTCGATACTCGTCTTTCAATACGAAGATGTGATTATATTCACCACCCTCTCTTTTCAAAAATTCTCTTTCAAAACCATTTTCTCCTAAAACCTCGGTCCCGTACCGAGTGCATTTTCAAACTCTTCTTTCACAATAAAACTTGAATGGTCGTGGAGTGGTTAGGCGTAGGCCTTCTCCTATCCCGAGTGCTGACATTACCGTAGGGTTCACTGTCGCAAAGCACTTACCATTTGAGATAAAAAACACTTATAATAAGAGAATGAAGTTCTCTTTGTATTGAACTAAAGAGAGAGGATTGAGTGTAGGCTTCTTCCTCTCAGAGTGTCAGGATACTCACTGTAGAGTGTGTGGTCTCGATACTCATCTTTCAATACGAAGACACGCTTGTATTCGCCACACCTTTTTATAAAAAAACTTTGAGATAAAGAATTGGGTACTACTCGCAAGGGTTTACTATCTGAGGAGCTATTTCACCCCTAAAAACAACTCCCACAAATCAAATGTGACATCTTGCCTCGCATGGCAAAAATCAATCTTTTTCAAAAAGGACATGTTACATTCGTTCTACCGCAAACAGGTAATGCCTAAGTCTCCAACAAACGAGCAGCAATATACCTAAAATGCTAGAATATGCTACGATAACAACATCCACAAAAACACCGGTTAACAGTATCCCGAACTATGTTGCTCTGATTTCTCATGCTAGATGAGAATACGTAGGCACAAGATGGTGATGTCTTGGCGAGCTCACTTTTCATTCTTTTCCACCCTTTTCCCAAAGGACATGCTACGTCCGTTCTACCGCAAACAGGTAACGCCTAAGTCTCCAACGAGCGAGCAGCAATACACCTAAACTGCTAGAATGCGTATGCTAGCATCGTCTACCATAACTCACCGTAAACCGTAGGCCGAACTACGACTGCTCTGATTCTTTACTTCTTTCTTGTAAAGATACGTAGGTACAAGGGCCACAATCCTTGCCGAGCATATTCCCCCTATATCTGTAGTTCCCCGAACTACGTTGACCCTGACTTTCTCATATCTATTGAGAATACGTAGGCATAGGACTACGAAGTCCTACCGAGTCTCTTCTTCCCCCGTTACCTCTCTTTTCCCCGTTTCTAACCCTTCTCTTTATTCTTTGGAACACTCTTTATAGCAATAACCTATGGCAGATATTATCACACATACGATAAACAATGGTTCCCATCGAGTACGATGGATGCGAGGGGTGCTAATACCTTCCCTTCGCATAACCGACTTCCGAACCCATTCTTGGTCGTGAGACCATCTTATCTGTTCCTTTCTTAAGGTTTTATAGATATTTTCCTTTCCCTTCATGGGATAAATAAAGTTTGGCGGTGACTCTTTTGTCTTTCTTTTCGCCTCCCCATCGTTGCATTTTTCGAGTAGCGACAGATGGCGACACCTAGCAAGCCAAACCTAGTTTGTTTGTCGCCTGTTTGATGTATTTGCTTTTATTTATTTATTGTGTTGTGTTCCTCTTACCTATTGGGTTTATTGGGATGGTTTGTATGGATAAAGGCTTTCTACCCGAGCTTTATACCATACACTATGTTAGGAGGTGGTTTCTTTCTGATATGCGAGACTTAGGACTCGTTGAGTTGGTTTGAATTCCACCGCTTAGATGAGACCCCTTTGGGATGATTATGTATTACGTGTAGTCGTAATGGCGTCTTTATTTCCAACCTGGGAGTCCGTGACTCTGAGGACCTTTTGTAGAACCTTATTCCGAAGGTTACTAAGACATAACTCTGTGTTCATCCTTTGAAGGGATTACCGTCTTACAAATCGTTGTTATGATGGAAAGCTTTTAAGGGTTAGTGCATGGGAATTTGTTTAAAAGCCTTTGGGATACCCTCTTATAAACCAATAGATTGCCCACCCGAGGTGAGAGATATCTTGTTGTGTTGCCTTGCAGGATCTTTGACTTTAATCTTTGTTGTTGATTTGTTCTCGTGTGCACTCATAAATATTGCATTTGCATAAGCATCTCTGCATCACTTTGCATTTTCTTCTCTGACCAAATACCAAGAGCTTACCCATCCTCTGTTCATAACCCGTAGTTGATTTCCCGACACTCCTACTGAACTCGCGAGAGCTGTGAAGCATTTGAAGCAAGAGGAACATAGACGCCTTGAAAGGCCAATTAGACAAAGCAAGCTGAGGTAGCTATGCCAGAGACCAACCGCCAGAATGTTGGGTCCCCGCCAGGATTTACTGTGATGACTAATCCACTGTATGATCTTCCGCCGGATGACCATCCTTCGTAAGTAAACATTCCTACTCGACCATAGAGAATGCCATTGACTGGTCTCATGGAAGAAAAGTTACGTGCCCTTGAGGAGAGACTTCAAGCTATGAAAGTGCCTGATATGCCCGGCCTCGATGCTGCTGATGTGTGTCTAGTGCTAGACCTGGTGATTCCTCCAAAATTCAAGGTACCCAACTTCGAGAAATACACAGGCTCTAGTTTTCCGAAGCGTCATTTGGTGATGTTCTGTCAAAAAATGACCTCCTACACTCATAATGATAAGCTGTTGATTCTTTGTTTTCAAGAAAATTTGAGTGGGGCATCATTATATTGGTACATGGACCTAGAAAAAGCTATATCCAATCATGGAGGGAATTAGTTAATGCTTTCCTAAAGCATTACCAGTACAATTTGGACGTGACTCCCATCCGCATGCAGTTGCAAAGCCTATCTCAGAATGACAGTGAATCCTTTAAAGGATATGCACAACGGTGGAGAGAATTCACAGCAAGAGTGCAACCCCCACTCCTGGACAGAGAATTGATTAACATGTTCATAAATAGCTTGCATGACCCTTATCTTGAAAGAATGGCTGGTTGTGCGCTATCAAGTTTCTCTGATCTTGTGATAGTAAGAGAACGCGTTGAAAGCTACCTTAAAAACAGACAAATCCAGGACGCCTCAAGGAGTCAGGCTCGTGAGACTGAATTTCTCGACGACTTCCATGAGGAAGATACAGATGAAACCAACGCATTCATAGCAAATATTGAGTATTCTCATGGTGTACCAGCATAACTCTATGGTCCCTCATCTGCTCAACAAGCATAATTTCCAGATCCATGTTATCCTTGTGGGAAACCAGCCATGCCTAAAGCTTCATCCTATTCCTCATGTAAATCAACAAGCCCATGGCCGAAGTTATCTAAATCAGCGCTAGAATCAGCATAAACCTAGCCACAATTTGGAAAGAAGGATTGCTCCTCTTCATCTAGTCCCTATGCCACACAGTCAGCTTCTGCCACATCTGATTCAAAACTTGTTGGTGGAGCCAAGACTCTTAAGCCTGTGCCAGAACCTTACCCTCCTGGGTACAATCCTCGTGCGCAATGTGTATATCATGGAGGATCCATGGGGCACTCGACCGAAGATTGCAAAGCCTTCCAGGCCAAGGCACAACTGTTGATCGACAAAGGGTACATATTTTTCCAGAAGGAAGTTTGGTTGTTCATGTCAACCTCTCAGCTGTCTAAGCTCGAAGATTTTGAGGGTCATTTCCAGAAGCCAGTGGTCCAGACAGGCAGACATCCTCAACGTTGGCAGTTCTTGGGTGCTTTTACCATTTGCATTTTATTTTCCTGTTAATTGCTACTTGTTTTTAAACCTGGGGCAAGGTAGTTGTTCAGTTAATCCAATCCCTTATTCGAAACACAAAGAAAAATCCAGAAGACGGTTGTTCATTAATGACCCATGATATGGCAGTCACTATCCTCCAACAAAATCCAAAAAATCAAAGGCCTGCTAAGTCAAGCACCTCAAAGGAGACTTAGGCAAAAATCAAGGAAATCCCAATGGATCTGACAAACAAAATCAGTCCATGCAAAAGTTAGGGATCAAAATCAAAGGAGGTTCTCAAACCCTCAACAAAAACAAAATAAGATTCAGTGGCCACCCAAATCAAGGGGTCACTGACATCCTTCAAAACCAAAATAAGGTGGATGCCACTTCAAGCAAACCTTGAACCATCAAGCCTACACCATCAAGATAAGCACATACAAAATTAACTGAACGTAGGACATGAGATCGTCACGAAGAAGGGGTGGGTACAAATCATACTTTGAGCCTAATATCCTTTGTTTTATAACCGTGAACCAGACCACGTTATAACCCTCGAAAGACCTAATTGAGGCGAGGTTTATTCTGAAAGCATATTATCGAAAGGTTGCGTAAACTGACTCCTCACATATTTACTAATCATCAGCATCGGTGTCAATATCCTTGCTATATCTTTTACACTAATCAAGTTAGCACAACGTTGTAGCACCCCAAATTTTGCCTTTCGTTTTAATTGTAACTGGCTTTTGCTTCTTTGCATTTTAGCATTTTTGCATTGCATAGCATTCGTTCTCGAAGCATGTGATCAAGGCGTTCCTGTGGCCCAGGTCTTTTCAGAGCAAAAGATTGAACATCGAGCATTAGAAGATCGGGCATTTATTTGTGTCCAGTGGTCAGGCGACCGATTTTACTTTGCAGGTTAATTTCAGATCAGAAAGCAGCACTCAGGCTCATAACAAGTATTTTCACAGTGATCGTGTTCAAAAATGAGGTTCAGCAGCTAAATAGAGCTCCAGACAGTTGAAACAGGGCAAATGGACGGATTTCCCACCAAAAGGTGCCAAATTCAAATTTTTGAAGGTGTTAACCGGTTAACACATATGGTTAACCGATTAACCATTGGAGAATCAACCCAGATTTGAAATTTTAACAGTGTTAACCGGCTAACGCATATGGTTAACCGGTTAACCATAGCAGATTTTTCCCTGTACGTGATTTTGCAAGCCAATTACACTTGGGGTCCAATTTTGATCACCTTGGAATTCAAATTTTCATGTGGGAAGGATCTAGAATACCTTTAAATTTCAGATTTCCCTCCAAAATCCCATTCCAAATTCCAAGCCTTGATTTCCAATCCAAATTCTAATCCTTGCTTTGGGATCCAAACCTAGATCATATTTAAGTGATCCACTCCAAACCAAACCATCCAATTTTCATTTCTCACATTTATTTTTCACAATTGATTAGAATTCTCTCAAATTCTCTCGACTTTTCCATTTCCAAAACTCACTCAAAGCTCTTTTTTCTTTGGAACTATTGATTCTTCATTGGAATCAATGGATTCTTGAGGATAAACCTCTATTTACCATCATCATTGGATCAATTCTCATCTTCAATTTTCGTGCAAGCTTGGATCTGAATCTGGAGTTGGATCTAGAAGTGATTATTTGAAGCTTTTTGACTGAAATTTGGTGGATCTTCATTCATACAACAACAATTATTGCGGATCTTGAAGTTTTCTGGATTTCTAGCATTTGATCTGCTCAAATTCAGTTGATCAACATTCACCGAAGCAAATCTCCGCTTCGAAGGTTGGAATTCTCGATCTGATTTAATTTTTGAGCTTATCATGTTAATCTTCATATTCGATTGAATTTTGTTAATTTCGATCCGTTCGAATTGTGATGTTGTTGTGTAATTGTGTATCCATGATGTTGGATCTCTGTTTTCTGTTGTTAATTTCGTGCTTAATTGATAAGTTGATCTGTTGGAATCTTGGATAAGCTGTTTCGGTGCTAGAAGTGATTCTGTTTGCTGTTTTTGGCTTCTGGTACAGTGTTAACTGGTTAACGTACATGGTTAATCAGTTAACCAATTCAAATATTCAAATTTTTCAAAGATTTCAGGGTGTTAACCGGTTAATGCCTGGTGTTAATCGATTAACACCTGCAAATTTCCAGATTTTCACTTGTTTTACACAGGTTAATCGATTAACAGAATGTGTTCACCGATTAACACTGTGCCAGAATGCCATATTTGCTGTTTTGCTTGCATGTTTACGTACCGGTTCGATTCGAATCATCATAGATCAATGTGATGCATTAGGATTGAATTATTTTGAGTATTTGTCACTGTTTGTGGTTGGTTAATCATGATTATGCTGACTTGTAGGATCGTTTTTCAATTGTTTGCATGCTCGTATATATGGTTCGAATTGATCATTTATTTGCATGTTCATATGCTTTTATCTCTTGCTTTTCTCCACATGTTTGCATCATTCTTGCATCGCTGTTGAGGTCGAGACGCGCTTGTGGCGGCTGCTGCCCCACACATTTTTCCTCCCTCCCACCATTCTAAGTGTTGCATTCTTATATTTGCATTTTCCTACATGTGATTGATCCTTCCTTTGTTCTTCTTGTGCTTTCTTGCCATGATCCCCATAGGATTCCTAATCCCTCCGTTTAGGATGGGAGTAGGAGATATATTAGGTGCTCAATCCAAGTATGCTAACATTAGGGTAAATGTTTCCCCTTTTCATCCGAACTTTAGGATCATTTTGCATGACAACGTTAGGGCCGAGTTTCCCTTAGACTTTCCGTGCGTCTCTCTTCTCATCTCAAAACCATTCTAACTCATCTAATAAAGGCGATAAACGTTGCGCGCTACGAGCCTTAAGATACATGGGGTATGATGAGTGGGGGGTCTCCTCTCACTTATCTAGAATGTTTAGTATCCGTCCCATTTGGGGGCGATATACGACGCATTCGCCTCCGTGTCATAGTCTTTAGTGCAACGTGAATCACAAACCGAATTAATTCACTTCACTAAAAAACACAAAACAAATTCAAACCTTTTTCCTTCGGGATTAATCAAACTTCTTTTTTTCCAGAAAAGAGTGTTGTTAAGCTTCGGCTCTACTGCAAACAGGCTTTGTCCCTAACTGCTGGAACGGAGGTTTAACCCTACTCAGTTAAAACGCTTAATCAACCTGTGGTTTCGTGTCCGCCCGAACTATGTTTGCTCTGATCTTTCATACCAGATGAAAGTACGTAGACACAAGACGCGATGTCTTAGCGAGCAACCTTCTCCCCTCTCTCCCATAGTTAGCCGAACTACGTTGACTCTGACTTTCCCATTGCACGAGGGAATACATAGGCACAAAGTGGAGATGCTCTGCCGAGTCTCTTTATTTTCTTTTTATCCCGCAAGCCTGTAGCGTAGATAGTTTAAACACACCCTTAGATAGACAACAAACATGAATCCCGTCGAGTACGACGGACGTGAGGGGTGCTAATCCCTTCCCCTTGCGTAACCGACTCCCGAACCCAGGACTTGGTTGTGATAACCTCGTCTTTTACCTTATCGTCAGGTTTTTCCGATCGTTTCCTTTCCCTCTCTTTGGGATAAATAACGAAAGGTGGCAACTCTTCTGTTTTCCGTCGGGTGTTTTTCGCAGTTGCGACAGCTGGCGACTCTGGTGGGGATCGAACCCAGAGTCTCTGGTTCCCTATGCGAGTCACTCCTAACGCTTGTCTGGTTGCGTCTTTGGGTGTTTATTTTTGTACTGTTTTTTGCTTTATGTACATTATCTGTTGTATATTATTGCATTGCATTCTTTTTGCTGCTATGGGTTGGGTTGTTCCACTGAGAGATAAGTCGGACCTGGGCTTGAGCATACACATAGGATTAGAGTGGAGATTAGCGGGAGCTTGTGTGGCGTCTAGATGCGCAATGGCTCGCGTGAAATTCACATTCAGACGAGGTTTTTCTTTGGAAATATTCTATCCTGCGCGTCTGGTGCAGTTGAAGGAATATTGACTTAGAGAGACTGTCGACTCTGGAGACCGTTCATTTGGGAAGTCAGCTAAGTGAGGCCGCTTTGTTAGACTATGATGCCAAATCGGAAACGGTGAACGTATCATCGTTTCTCGAAATCTGGCCACCCGCATAGGATGTCGTACCTTTCAAGACTAGAACCCACATGTGAGAGGGATGGGTTTTTGCAGGAAACCTGGCCTTCAACCAACCCTGGTTTTCTCGTCAGTGCAGAATGTTGATCCTGAGTGTTCTATCCAGCGTGTTATCTCTGTGTTCTTATTAGAGCGGAGCTCTGGTGGAATTCAGTCAACGGCACAACAGTGGATTTGAGCATTGGAAATCTTGATCCCATGTGTGCATTTGCATAACCATCCTGCATTTAACATTGCATGTTTATGTGTGTTACAGGTTCTCGTCTTTCCCTTGATTCTGGTACTGGTCTTCTTCAGAGATGGAAGTTAGTAGAAAGAGGATTGTTGTGTACAAGTTTCCGGCACCTGAGTTGGGACCTTTATTTGGTCTGATTTCCTTAGCTGAGCCTGGTGTGCTTGCAGCTTTCAGAGAACAGTATGGTGGAATTCTGAAGTTTGTCTGTAAGCTTACAACTTATCAGCATGGGGCTATTCATACCCTGTTGCAGTTTTATGATCCTCCTCTGAGATGCTTCACGTTTCCGGACTATGTGTTGGTTCCGACTTTCGAGGAATTTGCTTACATTTTGGGTGTTCCGATTCTGAACAAAGTGCCTTTCTTTAGCTCTGAGGAAGAACCTAATCTCGAGAAGTTATCCGCCGCTCTTTATTTGAGCGCCTCTAACTTGGTAGGTCATGTTATCAATAGAAACGGAGTCTCCTGATTTACTTTACCCTTCCTGGTTGACAAAGCCCGAGAGTATATTGATAAGGGTTGTTGGGTGGTTTTCAGTGCTATCTTGGCTCTGTGTGTCTATGGCATTGTGTTGTTTCCCAATATACCTGACTTTGTGGATTTTGATGCTTTTCATATCTTCGCTTCCAAGAACCCCGTACCTACTCTTCTAGTAGACTTGTATCATTCAGTACATTACAAGAACGAGAAAAGAAGAGGAAAGATGGTTTCTTGTTGTGCTCCGCTGTTGCATAAGTGGTTTGTTGATCACCTTCCTTGCTCAGGAGCTTTTGTGAATTCTGCGAACTCATCTGAATGGTTGAAGAGGCTTATGGGTTTAACGGAGAAGAATATTATCTGGTTCAATCGAGACTTGCTGGTTCGTGAGCTTATCTTTAGTTGTGGTAGCTTTCCTAATGTGCCCTTGACGGGAAGGAAATGCGGTATCAATTATAATCCTTCTCTAGCTGTGAGATAATTCAGTTATGCTTTGAAAGGACCTCCGAAAGAAGGGGAAGTGCAGGAATCTCTGTACTTCACAGGTGTAGTTGATCCTTGTATCTCGGCCCGATTCGCGGACGCTTGGGGTAAGATTCACAAGAAGGGAAAGTTTTCTTTGGGAAAAGGAGATTGTCGAGCCTATGATCCATATTCAGATTGGATTCAAAAGAGGGTTGAAGAGGTATTGTTACCATTTCCTGTTGAAGCACCATTGTATCCTTTAGTCATCGAGCCGCCTACAACGGTTGATATCTCGAGATACACCAAACTTTTGGCAGAGAAGGAAGAGCTGCACAAAGAGAATGAAGAGTTGAAGCAGGAAATCGGTCAGCTGAAGCACGATAAGGGTGAAGCTGTGTATTTGGCCAAGACAAATGCAGAATTTTTGACTAAGGCGAAGGAAGAACTTGCTGATCAGGTACAAGCACAGAAGCAAGTCGGTCTTGATCTGAAAATCACTTGTGACGTTCTGAGAAGTAAGAAGGAGGATTTAGATAGAGCCTATCTGAAGATATCCAAATTCAATGAGCAATGGAATGCTACCTTGACTGCCAATAAGAGTAGGGAGAGAGAGTTACTGCTAGAAACATTCCGTAGAAGTACGATCGAGAAGAAATACCAGGAGACTTTGTCAGCACTTGAAGAGTTCAAGATTCGAGCAGAGGTGAAGAAACCCAGGCTTGAGGATGCCTTCGGCGAAGATACTTGGGAAGATCATTGTCATTATCTCTGGGCTGTGATACGCAAGAGGGATGTCCTTATCCGAGAATTGATGGAGAGGTCGGACCATCCAGTTACAAAGGAGATGCTTGAGGAGTCTCAGGAGTGGCGTAGAGATCATGGCTACTAGGAGTTTTATCTTTTGTAGTTTCATTTGATTTTGTATTTTGATCATCACCAGAGATGTTGGATGAGATCAATACCTCTTTGTATGCAGATGTTTCTTATTTGGTTGTAGTGTTTCAGCTTTATTTGATATATGAGAAGTTTATTGTGGTGTTCTTATCCATCTCTGCTGTTCTTGTTTATTGAAATCGGAATCAAGGGGGAAGATCTCCCTGTGCATACATAGACATGTTTGCATTTTGCATCTTGCATTCTCATTTGCATCGCAGGTTGTTTTTGATGGCCTTGTGTTCTTATCTCTGCTTGGTTTTCTTCAGTTCAGGATTGAGGAATTCAGCTTCCACAAGTACTCTACTCGAGGGAATCCGCAGAAGGTGATGGATCAGGTTCAGGAAGAATTGCAGGAGGTCATGGCTCGTTTGGCCCAATTCATGGAACTGATGCAGACTGTCGCCAGTGGACAGGAACAGTTGAGGACTCTAGTCCAGCCATTGATAGCACGGGTTGATGAAGACGGTGTTTTGCACGGAGGACCCGGTGTTGTTCATCCTCCGGTTGGTGGGTCTATTCCTCAAGGTATTCCTAATGTTGTTGTACCTCCGGGCGGAGGAGCTGCTGGTGAGAACGGTAATATCGCTCGTAATGGAAGTGTGTGCGCTGTGCACGGGGTTGCTGGTCCTCATTGGGAGGATAATCAGGATGATATATTTTCTGTGAAAGATCTGGAGGGCGGTTTTCCAACTGAAGCGGACCGAAGGTTCAAACTGATTGAGGAGAAAATGAGATCATTGGAGAATCAGAACTCTTTGGGCTTGGATATGTCTGATCTTGGTTTGGTTCCTGAGGTCAGGATTCCCCCCAAGTTTAAGGTGCCCGATTTCGATAAGTACAAAGGGACGACTTGTCCCAGGTACACATTCAGGCATACTTCAGAAAAATGTCTGCTTATTCCAATGACGAGAAGCTGTTGATGCATTTCTTCCAGGATAATTTGGCAGAGGCTTCGTTGGAATGGTATATGGGGCTTGAAAGGACACATATTCGTAGCTGGAAAGAGTTGGCTGAGGCTTTTGTGTGTCACTATCGATACAATAGTGATCTGGCATCCAATCGGGTACAATTGCAGAGTCTGTCGCAGAAGAATTTTGAGAGTTTCAAGGAGTACGCCCATAGGTGGTGTGATCTGGCTGCAAGGGTACAACCCCCTATGGTTGAGAGGGAGTTGATAGACTTGTTTATGGCTTCGCTACCGGGTGTGTATTTTGAGAAGATGATAGGCTGCATGTCTGCAGGGTTTTCTGATTTGGTAATTGCCGGTGAGCGAATTGAGAGTGGAATCAAGTCTGGTAAGATTTCCAATGGTGGTGGATCCTCTTCGGGAGGAACGGAGAAGCCGTATTCTGCAAACCCCAACAGAAGGGAGGGGGTGAAAATGCTATCTCGCATAAAGGTAAGGGTAGAGCGCAGTCTCGTCAGCATCATCAAGTTGCTACCGTAAATATCCCGGCCGCAGCTCCGCAACAGGGTAATGCTCCGCGACCTTATCTTGCTAGGCGCCAGATGCCTGATAGGCAGTTTACGAATCCTCCGATACCATATTCCCAATTGTTACAAAGGTTGCTGCAATTACAATTGGTGCAGAAGAGGACCCTGGCTCCTCTCACAGGTATACGCCTCCTGGCTACGATGCAAACACTCATTGTGATTTTCACTCTGGCACCCCAGGCCATGATATTGACCATTGTAAAGCTTTTAAGCATAAGGTCCAGGATTTGCTTGATTCCAAAGCTATTAATTTCACCAATGAGGGGCCCAATGTGACTCAGAACCCAATGTCGAATCATGGGATGACAGGAGACAATGCCGTTATTGAGGGTGAAAAGTTGAATCTAATAACTGATGTTGAAGATTTAAGAACTCTGTTGGGTTTTGTGAAAGCTTGTTTGTTGAAGAAGGGAGTATTTCCTGGTTGTTCTGCTGACTGCTCAGAATGTGAAGCGCAGCCTGAGGGTTGTGATCTTTTGAAGAGGGGTATTCAGAGAATGATTGACGAGGGTTGTTTGTAATTCGACAAAGTTGTATAAGAAGATGCCGAGCACAAAGTGGGTGATGACGGAAATGAAGTTGCCACTATTTCCATTCCATACCGGACTATTAATATTTCAGCGCCTGCTAGGCCAGCTTCGATGATCATTACTATACCTGGACCCATGTCGTACGAGAGCACTAGAGCTATTCCATGGAACTATGGGGGAGAAGTGTTTTGTAACGGGCAGAAACAAGAATGGATAGAATCGACAAGCGGAAGTTCGTCGGTTGAGAACATAGTCGGTGTCGGAGATGTTACCAGAAGTGGTAGGGTCTTCTCCCTGCCAGAGGTTATTGCTGATAAGAATGACAGGGGTAAGCGTAAGGCTGTGAGTGAAGAGAGTGTTCAACCCCAGGTTGTTACTGATGATCTTTCAAAGGATACGGAGGAATTTATGAGATTAATTCGGAAGAGTGACTACAATATTGTGGATCACTTGAATCAAACTCCTTCAAAAATTTCTATCCTGTCATTGTTGATGAGTTCGGAGGCGCATCGCAAAGCTCTACTGAAAGTCTTGAATGCAGCGTACGTACCCCAGGAGATTTCTGTCAATCAGTTGGAGGGGGTAGTCGCTCACGTGAATGTTGGTAATGGTCTCGGCTTTACTGATTTGGATCTAACTCCTGTTGGGAGGAACCATAACCGTGCTCTGCACATATCGTTGGAGTGTAGAGGATCTCTGATGTCACATGTCTTGGTTGATACCGGATCATCCCTCAATGTGCTTCCAAAGAAGGCATTGATAAAGTTGGACATTCAGGGTTTGTTATGCACGCCCAGTGATTTGGTTGTGAGGGCTTTTGATGGATCAAAGAGATCGGTGTTTGGAGAGATCACGCTTCCTATTCAGATAGGGCCGGAGATCTTTGATGCAACTTTCTATATTATGGATATCCAGCCATCATACAGCTGTTTGCTTGGACGACCTTGGATACATGCTGCTGGGGCAGTTACCTCAACGTTGCATCAAAAGCTAAAATACATGGTGGAAGGGAAGATCGTTATCGTGTGCGGTGAAGAGGACATTATGGTCAGCCATTTGTCATCTTTCAAGTATGTAGAAGTGGATGGT
Source organism: Lathyrus sativus (assembly GCA_963859935.3). Lineage (NCBI taxonomy): Eukaryota > Viridiplantae > Streptophyta > Magnoliopsida > Fabales > Fabaceae > Lathyrus > Lathyrus sativus. Next base: position 174,055,328 of record OZ012737.1, read on the forward strand.
GAGATCCACGAAACGCTCTGCCAGGCATTTGAAACAGTTCAGATTCAGGGAAGTCTCCTGTAGAGGCCAAGGGTCCAGAGGTTTCGATGTCGTCGCTCAAGGAGGCCCGTGCTATCATAGAATCCGGCTCGTCTCAGAAGTGGGGTCAAGTTCTCGATGTTCCTGTCAAGCAGGACAAGTTCGGCTTGGGATACAAACCCTCGAGTTCTTCTTAGATTCCGAGATACAGGGGACCTGTTCAGTTCACCAGCAGTGGTGTGATATTTGACAGAATCAATGCCGTTGAGGACGATGAAGGTGACAGTGACTGCGACATGGATGCCTGGATTCGTCCATGTACTCCCGGCCAGAAGCTGTGCAACTGGACTACCGAAGAAGTCATTCATGTTACTACTGCAGAGTAATGTTCATTGTTTTGATTATGTTCAGTCACGCGTTCTGCCCAAGACGTAGTGACCCATTTGTGGGGCCTTCTTGTTATTTGCAGTTTATCATTAATAAAATACGTTTCACATTCAAATCTTGTGATCCATGTTTTTCTTGTTTTTGTTTCGCATTTGTACTTAACAGAAAAATGGCAATGTGTTTTGTTTGTTGCATCACATAATAAGCATAACATCCTCATGCAGGTCTTTTCTACCAGATGCCATCGATTCAGGTTCAGCTATGACTTCGTATGTGTCACTACTGCGAAAATAAGGTGCCGGCAAAACAGAAGAGTCGCCACCTTTCGTTATTTATTCCACAGAAAGGGAAAGGAAACGATCGGAAAAACCTGACGAAAATGTATAAGACTAAGTCATCACAACCATGTCTGGGTTCGGGAGTCGGTTACGCAAGGGAAAGGTATTAGCACCCCTCGAGTCTGTTGTACTCAACGGGATCCATGCTTGTTGTGTTTATTTGACGGGTTGGTTTAACTATCTACCTATCAAGGCTGGCTCAAAAAAGAAAAGAAAACTGACTCGGCAAAGCATCGCGCTTCGTGCCTACGTATTCTCGTTAGAGAACGAGAAATCAGAGTCAACGTAGTTCGGCTAACTACGGCTAAAAGAAAGGTGGCTCGCCAATACGTCAGTATTGTGCCTACGTACTCTCAACAGATATGAGAGATCAGAGCTTACGTAGTTCGGGATAATACTGATTACGGGCTTAGATTCATCTGTTTTCGAGTAGGGTTAACAAACAGTTCCAACAGTTTGGTGTATGCAGCTCGCTCGTTAGAGACTCGTGCATTACCATTTGCGGTAGAACTGAGAGTTAACGACGCTCTTTTCTTCAGAAAAGTTTCCTTGAGTTATGGGCCTACGGGGAAAAAGGGTTTGGAAGTTTTGGTTTTGTCTTTTATGAAAGAAGTGTTTTTTATGGATGTTTGTAGTCCGTACAGTTCTAGAGACTATGACTTAGGAGCGAATGCATCGCATATCGTCCAAAGGACGTATACTAAACACTCTAGACAATTGAGAGGATACCGCTCAATTATCATTCCCCAAGTAGCTTAAGGCTCGTAACGCCCTGTACCAACTTGTATTTATTACGTATTTTACTGTTGTTTTGGAGATGAGAAGAGAACGAACTCTACAAGGGAAACTATCAAGCCCTAATGTTGTCATGCCAAGGATTCATCCTATGGTTGAGGTTTGAAACAGGGAACTCCTATGTGTTATCATGCAAAAGTTTCAACCTTAAGTTCTATCATCACTTCCTTATCAAAGGAAGTGAGAGTCCTAGGGGATCATGTCAATGGGAAACAGAAAGCAAACTGCAAAAATCATTAAAGCAGATAAAACAGCAAAGCTAAACAGTAAAGATGCAAATGCAATGCAACAATACAAGCAGAGGGAGACTCACTCAACCTCTAAGCAATCAAGCAAAGAGAACACACAAAACAGACAAGCAAGGGGAGCTCAGCTCAACCTTTCAATGCAAACACATCAGCTACAAAAAAAAACAACACACAAGCAAGGGGAGGATCACTTCAACCCTTAATGCAAGTAAGCAGAGGGAGACCCACTCAACCTCTTAATGCAGTCATGCTCCTAGCCTACAATACTCTAAACATGAGAATATCCTAATGCATCAAGCAAAGTCAAACAAGGAAGAGAAATGAAACCCAAATGAGCAACAGGGAAGTCATCCCAGGCTACATCAGGTTGGATGTGTATCAACACAAGAGTCCATCATGGGCTCAACCTCTTGAGGAATGCACAGAATCCAACCAAAGGAAGGATTAGGCTCTCCCAAGAGGGATCCTATGTCAATAGGACAGAAAAGACTGGGTATTAGTCCTAGATGTCAATCTAAGGTATCGGGTTAAAGTGTATCAACACAGAATGTGCATCTCAGGCTCAACCTGTTGACGAATGCGCAGAATCCAACCAAGGGAAGGATTAGGCTCTCCCAAGAGGGATCCTAAGAAAAGGACTTGGAGATGGATGACAGTATATAAACCAAGGGAATATACCATGCCAAGAATGTCAATCCAAGGCTCAACCTCCTGAAGAATGCAAAGAATCCAACCAAGGGAAGGATTAGGCTCTCCCAGGAGGGCTCCTCATCAAGACCTGAAGGAGAAAGATAGTGCAGACCAAAGGAATGTACTATACTGATGAATGTCAATTCAAGGCTCAACCTCCTGAGGAATGCACAAAATCCAACCAAAAGAAGGATTAGGCTCTCCTCGGAGGGCTCCTCTTCAAGACTTGGAGAAAGAGGGTAGGGCAAAGCCCAGGGAAGAAATCACATAGGGGAAAGAAGGCACCACAGTAACTTCTAAGAAACCCTAATGACTAGCTACAAGGATCACCTAAACTAGGGGGATTCAAAAGCTCTATCAAGGCCTAATAAATGTTCTAGAGAGGTATCTACCTAAGTTCTACTCTATCAAGAATGAATTAGAATCCTAGAGTTTGTCTAAAGTTCACTTTAAAGGTTAAACTAGGAGGTAACTAAGTTAGGATCACCTAAAGCACCATCAACTTGTAAAATGTGGGGAAAATAGGAAAGTCAATCCTAAAATTCTAGGAAAAATCCTAAAGCTTCCTAAGTATGTTAAGGGATCATGGTAGAAAAACTAGGGTCAAAACCTAAATCTAAAGGTCCTAAACAATTTCTACATCTCAATGTATACCAAAAGGAATCCATAAGGGGAAAGCTCTAAAACCTATCTCAAAACCATACTTAGAATCATCTAAAAAATGTAATAAAAATCATACAATATCCTACAATGTATCAACATTCACCATGCAAAAAATCAGAGATTAAATCCAAGCATTGATATGGAAACAAAAATCTAGAAGTTAACATGACATTATTTCTATTCATGGAAAGCACATAAAAGAAAAATACAAAATTAATTAGAAAAAGAATTAAAATTGCAATTAAAAAAATATGAAAATTTTCTACACATTCTCAAATATCTCCAATATTTTTCTCAAGATTTATTGACAACAATTACTATTTTCTATGAATTAAAACAATCCAAGTAATTAAAAGAAAACAAAAGGAAAATGAAATTAAAAGGGAACATGAAGGGGTGCAACTAGTAGTATTCCTACATTATATTCACATGGGCCGCGCGTACGGGGGGTGCGGATAAGAATGCGCTGGGCCTAGCTGAGAAACTCAGCACTTTGCATTAAGGGAAATGTCCAGGGGGTGCAATGAGTGGTGATTCATGTGTTATATTCATGTGGGGGTTGCGTAGGGGGTGGGATTAGCAAATTGGATGCTAGGCCCAACTGAGTCAAAACTCAGCTTTTTGTCTCAAGGGAACAGGCCACGCGTAACGATCCTGTCCGTGGAAAGGACATACCGCGTCAATGCTCATGCGCGATCGGACGCTCACGATTAAAACTGGCACTTTGAAAATTAAAATGGAGGGAGCTGCGCTCGCGGTGGGGGACGGTGGCCGGAGGTGAGCTCCGGTCATCTTCTTCATCATGTCAACAATGGCTTTTTCTCATTTCTTCACCAAAACTAGTTTTTCTTTAACCAAAACTGTGTATTTTTTCGTGTAGAATTCAAATATCAAATTTGTTTTCACTTTCCTCCATTAAAACTCAGAAATCATAAACCTCCAAGAATCACTCAAGAAAAATCAACTTTCACAAAACTTAAAATTGAAGCCACTAATCTCTTCCTCTCACTTCCTACATCAACAATCTATGTTTCTTTTCCATTTTCATCCAATAATTAGAGAGATATTCGGACTACAACCTAAGGTGCTCTGTCAAGAATTGTCATGAAACTTAACCGTTCTAATCCTAAAACGTTCTACACTCTCTAAGGATCACAATCATGTGAAAATAGCATGGCAATACATCAAGAACAGAGGTTATGGATGAAAGTTAAGAACCTGGTTTTGAGCTTCAATGGAGGCTTGAATTGTTGATGAAGCTTCAAGGAAATCGTCCAGAATCCATCAATGAACCTCACTGAAGCTTTTTGCAATGGTGATTTGGACTGAAAATGGCTCTATCTTCAAAATCAAGTTTCCAAGTTTCTCCATTTTTTCTTCATTCAATTTTCTGTTATCTTCCACCAAATTCAGTTATGGCAGTTAAGAATCATCCAAAATGTTATATACAATGGATATTGAGTGATTACAAGCCCAATTGGAGCCCACAAATGTCCAATTCAAAATCCAAATTTCCAAGTTTGAAGCTTTTATGTTATGGTGAGAACAAGGCAAAACCACTTGCAAACTGATCCAATTTCCTTTCTTGTGATGTAAGGAAGATGCGTGGATAGGATTGAGGCCTTGGAATTGAATCTATGGTTGATTTTCATTATGTTGCTTTTTGGTGAAGAAACCATGAAATTGGCATAGCAAATGAATTCAAACTTGACTTCTGATTTTTCCAATGTTCTTAAAACATGAATTGGACTCAAAATAAGCACAAATATGGCCTAATTTGGTTCCAAAATGAATTGGTTTGAACTAGCCCTTTTCAAGCTTCCTTTAATGATTCATTCATGAATTTTCTTCAAACATTTCTCATTCTAATCCATATCAAGGGATTCTTGTTTAATGGTTGGACAAATAACATCATTTTGAACAACTTTCAAGTTGGACAAAATTTCATCTGAGGTGTTTAAGTTGGTGAAATTGACCCATAATCAAAATGGCCTGTAATCTTAAATTCCCAAAATACCCTTATCTTGCAAAGCTCATATCTTGAGTTCTACAAATCCAATCATGGACTTCTAGTACATTTTGGAAAGCTAAGAAGATAAGGAACAACATACACGTTGGCCAAAAGTTGATGAGAATCATCTTTCTAGGTCAAAAGTTTCATGCAAGTTGGTTGACTTTCAAGCTCCAAATTCACATTCCTCTGATGACCTGTAACTTGTCCGGCTCATAACTTGAGTTCTATAAACCCTATCAAGGACTTCTAGTACTCAAATTAAATCTATGATCATGCCCTAAAACAATTATGTTGGGGTCAAGGTGAGATGAAAATCACATCTTGAGTTATGTGGTCTTGAAGTTAGGCACTAAACCAGGGGATTTTACACTGTCAAACATAGCAACCCTAGCCTAGGAACTCCTCACACTCTTGATTCATGATGATTTGACCTTGGAATCATCCCTTGGGCATCTTAATACATCAATGCATGATCACATGGCCTTTCACTTAGGTCTCAACCTTCTTCAAATCACCTGTTGACCTAGGGTTGACCAGGTGAAACCCTAGTTGCACCAATCTTGGTAATAGCTCCTTATCCTTTGCATATTGACCTGTCTAGGCTTCAAAATGACCTTCAATACCTATCATGAGCTCTCTCCAGGCTTCAAGTCCAAATCCATGGATTTAGAATCATCTGAATAGCTTCCCATAACTGTCAAGTTAGGAGATATACACACTTGGCTTCAACCACTTTCTCTGAAAATCTTTAACTTCTTTTTGTGAGGATATCAACCCTTGAACACTTGAATAAACCTCTTAGATGGCTTCATAACCTTGTGTAGACCTTTGTTGGTAGTCATACCTCTTGATCCCCTGCACACATGTCAATGCAATGCAGATGATAATGCTAAAGTGAAGGCAATGAACCACAAGCTAGGTAAAGAAAGGTTAGGAAAATTTTGGGGTGCAACAATATGACTTTGATAATCCCATTTATCAAGCTGAAGATAAGAATGATGAAGACTGTGAACTACCCAAAAAGTTAGCCAGACTTCTTAAGCAAGAGGAAAGGGTTATTGTGCCTCATCAGGAGGATATTGAGATTATCAATTTGGGTACCGAGGATGACAAGAAAGAAGTCAAAGTAGGGGTTGCGTTAGAAGACAGTGTCAAGAGAAGATTGGTTGGAATGCTCCGTGAGTATAAGGATATCTTCGCTTGGTCTTACCAAGACATGCCTGGGATGGATACGGATATTGTGGTACACCGGTTACCTCTCAGAGAAGAATGCTCGCCAGTCAAGCAGAAGTTCAGACGGACAAGGCCTGACATGGCAGTCAAGATCAAAGAAGAAGTTCAGAAGCAGCTGAATGCTGGGTTTCTTGCTGTCACGAATTACCCTCTGTGGGTCGCTAATATTGTTCCTATGCCTAAGAAGGATGGAAAGGTCAGGATGTGCGTAGATTATCGAGATCTGAATAAAGCGAGCCCGAAAGACGATTTCCCGCTCCCTCATATCGATGTGTTGGTTGATAACACCACTCAATTTTCTATGTTTTCGTTCATGGATGGCTTCTCTGGGTATAACCAAATCAAGATGCCCCCAGAGGACATGGAGAAAACTACTTTCATCACACCGTGGGGGACTTTTTGCTATAAGGTGATGCCCTTTGGATTGAAAAATGCAGGGGCAACTTATCTGCGGGTGATGGTCACTTTGTTTCATGATATGATTCATCATGAGGTGGAAGTCTATGTTGATAACATGATTGCAAAGTCACATATGGAGGAAGGACATCTGGTCGACCTTTTGAAATTGTTTGAAAGGCTGAGGAAGTTCAAGCTGAGGCTGAATCCTAACAAGTACACCTTCGGGGTGAGATCGGGAAAGTTATTGGGTTTCATTGTCAGTGAAAAGGGTATTGAGGTAGATCCCGCCAAAGTAAAAGCTATACAAGAAATGCCTGAGCCGAGAACAGAAAAAGAGGTTCGTGGTTTCCTGAGGAGATTAAACTATATTGCAAGGTTTATATCTCATCTTACAGCCACTTGTGAACCAATATTCAAATTGCTGAGAAAAGATCAAACGGAAAGGTGGAATGAAAATTGCCAGAAGGATTTCGAAAGAATAAAAGAATATCTGCAGGAACCTCCAATACTCATGCCTCCATTTGTAGGGAGTCCACTGATCATGTATCTCACGGTTCTTGAGAATTCAATGGGATGTGTGCTCGGTCAACAAGACGAGTCAGGTAGAAAAGAGCATGCCATCTATTACTTGAGTAAGAAATTCATCGATTGCGAGTCGAGGTACTCGATGCTGGAAAAAACATGTTATGCACTCGCTTGGCCCGCAAAGCGTTTGGGACAGTACATGTTAAACCACATAACCCTATTGATTTCGAAGATGGATCCAATCAAGTACGTCTTTGAAAAACAAGCACTCTCCGGAAGGATTGCCCGTTGGCAAATGGTATTAACAGAATATAATATTCAGTATGTTTTCCAGAAAGCCATTAAGGGAAGCGTCCTGTCGGAATATCTAGCGGAACAACCGATTGAGGATTATTAGCCGATGAAGTTTGACTTTCCAGATGAAGACGTCATGTTTTTGAGAATGAAAGACTGTGATGAGCCTTTACCTGACGAGGGTCCTGAAAGAGGATCTCGATGGAAATTGGTTTTCGACAGAGCGGTTAATTCATATGGTAATGGAATCGGTACGATCATTACTACTCCTCACGGTTCTCATATACCGTTCACCGCCCGGTTGACATTCGCCTGCACCAATAATGAAGCCGAGTATGAAGCTTGTATTATGGGTTTAGAAGAGGCCGTTGATATGAGGATTAAGAATCTGGATGTATACGGTGACTCAACGTTAGTCGTTAACCAAATCAAAGGAGAATGGGAAACTCGTCAGGCCAACCTGGTGCCTTATAGAGATTATGCAAGGAGACTGCTGCCTTTCTTCGGCAGAGTTGATTTTCATCATATGCTTGTTGCTACACGAAAAATGATACAGAGTCGCCACCAGATTTTATTTATCCCACGGAGGGAAAGGGAAATAGCGATAAAACCTTTGGGAAAGGGAGCATGGTCATCGCAACCAAGTTTTAGGGTTCGGGAGTCGGTTATGCAAGGGAAAGGTATTAGCACCCCCTCGCATCCATCGTACTCGATGGGAACCTCCTAGGTTATTTCGCGTGAATGGGTGTTTTATTCTAAAAGTTTGCTTGTTTAAAGAAAGAGGGGTTGGTGTTTATTAGAGTGCTCGCCAAGGATTGGGGCCCTTGTGCCTACGTATATTCACTTATATGAAGTGAAGAATTAGAGCATTCGTAGTTCATGGGACTACAGTGGAAAACGGGATGTTGGGTGGACGATGCTATCATGCACATTCTGTTAGAACACATATTGGTGTTTCTTATATCTCTATGTTTTGATGATAACTTTTATGGAATTTTGTAATGGTTAAATATACACTCTAAAATTTGTTCAAATATTATTGTTTCAGGTATAAAATTAAATACTCTTAAAAGAAGCAAAATATATAAGTACAAAGAAACTATGCAAAGATCTGAAGCATCAGATGCAAGACTATCAGAAGATTCTGAAGCACTGCCAAGAGGATCTGAAGCAGAAGCTACAGAATGATCTGAAGCGTTAATGAAAGAAGTTTACAAAAACTGAAAGCTCTGATCTTATCAGACTCTGAAGTTCTCTTCACTGTAAACTCAGAGGCTTTGATAACCAGACTCTTATCATTAATATTCACGCTCAAAGCACATACTGCTGCATACTCTGATGAAGACTCTGATCAAGACTGAGACTCTGATACATTAAAGATCTGATCATCTATCTAGACTCTGGACTTATCATTCATCTTAAGCTCTGATCATCTTAAAGCATTCCATACCTTTTAAAGCTTACTACAAGTTCTGAAGTGCAGATTGTGAAGACTTCATCTTGAAGGAAGCTTGTTGAAGAAGCTGTAAACTTGATTAGACGTGGTGCTACTTCCAAAGTAACCAACGACTAATTTGTCCAAAGAAGTGACGTGGTGCAAATCCCAAGGCTTCTACAACCATACCTTTCTGCAGAAAGCATATCTCTGCCCATACTTTTGGTGATGAAAAATCATACAATCAAAATATTATATTCAGCTGCACATCACTCAAGGCATTTGAAAAAGCTATAAAAGGAGAACTACTTCAACATTTTGAGGCTGCTAATTCACTACTCATCTTTTGCTCATTGCTAGATCACTCAGAAAGAAATACAAGCTTAATTCATAAAAGAGAAAATCTCTCAAGATTTCACTCATTTAATCTTTCATAAAACCACATAGTTTTTGTTGTACTTAATCTTAAGTGTAAACATCACAGTTGTGATACAGCTTATTAGAAGGATTCAAACACTTGTTAATTTACATTAAATTGTAAGAAGTTCCTTAAGAAGACCAAGGTGTGGTCAGTAGTTCTTGAGAAGACTAAGACAGTTGTTCTTAGTGCTTTCTATTGTAAACAGTTGATCAATAGTGGATTAAGTCCTTGCAGAGAAAGGCAAATCATCTTTGATAAGGTGGACTGGAGTAGTTGAGTTCAACGAACCAAGATAAAAATATTGAGTTCCTTTTATAGCCATATTTCTTAAAAACTCTTATTCAACCCCCTCCCCCCTTTTCTAAGTGTTTTTCTCACCTTCAGTTGGCATCAGAGTTCCGGTTCTGTTTGTGCTATCACTTAACCGTGACCAGAAAAGATCCAGCGAGAAAAACTCTTGATACTCTTGGTTGATATACATTATGGCTGCTGAAACTCAAACACCCAACAACAACAAATATGAAGAAAGAGTCAGCACAAAACCTCCTATGTTTGATGGAGAGAAGTTTGATTATTGGAAAGATAGACTGGAAAGTTTCTTTCTAGGATTTGATGCTGATCTTTGGGACTTAGTCATTGATGGATATGTTCATCCCACTGATGGGAATGGCAAGTAAGTTGACAAAAAATCAATGACTGAGGAGAAAAAGAAGGAATTCAGAAATCACCACAAGGCTAGAACTATATTGTTAAACGCTATATCTCATACTGAGTATGAGAAAATAACCAACAAAGAAACTGCCTTTGATATATTTGAATCCCTGAAGATGACTCATGAAGGGAACTCTCAAGTCAAAGAAACCAAGGCTCTGGCGCTGATCCAGAAGTATGAAGCTTTCAAGATGGAAGAATCTGAATCTATTGAAGCAATGTTTTCCAGATTCCAGATTCTCACTGCTGGCCTAAAGGTTCTAGACAAGGGTTACTCTACAGTAGATCATATCAAGAAAATAATCAGAAGCTTGCCAACCAGATGGAGACCTATGGTCACTGCTCTGAAGCTGGCAAAGGATCTGAACAAGATTACGCTGGAGGAACTAATCAGTTCTCTAAGGAGTCATGAGATTGAACTAGAGGAAGATGAGCCTCTAAAGAAAGGTAAGTCAATTGCGTTAAAATCTAATAAAGCTGTTAAAGCATTGCAGGTATTAGAAGAAAGCTTTTAAGAGTCTGCTTCTGAAGATGAAGAAGAACTATCCTTGCTATCCAGAAGAATCAATAAACTCTGGAAGAATAAGCAAAGGAAGTTCAAGAACTTTAGAAAACTAGATCAACACAAAGAATCTTCTGGGCACAGAAGATCTGGAGAACATTCTGGATACAGAAGATCTGGAGAATCCTCTAGACACAGACGATCTGGAAAAGGAGAGGTTGTTTGCTATGAATGCAAAGAACCTGGGCACTACAAGAGTGATTGTCCAAAGCTTCAGAAGGAGAACCCAAAAAGAAAGTCAGATCATAAAAAGAAAGTTCTGATGGCTACCTGGGATGACTCAGATGCATCTGATTCGTCATCAGAGTCAGAAGAGGAATGTGCAAATGTGGCATTCATGGCTGACATTGAGGACAGTGCTAAATCATCTGGATCAGAATCAGAATCTGATTCTGAGGAGGTATTTGCTGAACTTTCTAGACAGGAACTTGTTGAAAGTTTATCTGATATTCTTGAAAACTATAGTAAAGTTAAACTCAAATACAAAACGCTTCAAAAGCATATTGAATTTGAGAGTAACAAGTTTGAATCAGAAATAGCTGAACTAAAAGCTGAAAATCTTCAATTGAAAAAGAATTTAGAATCTGTTCAATTAAACTCTGATTCAAAATCTGAATCATGCTCTAAAAATATTTTACAAGAGTATGACTATAGTTTCAGGAAATTTCTAACTAAAAGCCTAGATAGAAGAAAAATGGCTTCAATGATCTATGGTATTAGCAGAAACTATAGAAAAGGTGTTGGATATAAATCTTTCTCTTATGAAGATTCAAATCCAAAATCTGTAGATAAACTGGATATCAAGTATCCTCCTTTATATTCTCAATTTACATTTGGTCACTTGAATGATATTAAACACACAAGTTCTAATCAGAACAAACCTATGTTTAATAAATCTAAAGCTAATCAGAACAAGTCTTATGTTGAAAGACAGAAGTTCAGAAAAAGCTTTAAGGCAACTAACCAAAAAGGACCCAAGAAAATCTGGGTACCTAAGGATAAGATAATCTATGTTGCAGACATCCTCAGCAGCAAAGTCAAGACTCCAGTCATGGTACCTGGACTCTGGATGCTCACGACATATGACGGGAAAAAGGTCTATGTTCTAAAGTCTGAAGCTTAGAATTGGAGGAGATGTCAAGTTTGGAGGGAATCAGAAGGGCAAAATTATTGGCTCTGGAACCATAGGCAATGGTAAATTTCCTTCCATAACTCTTGTATTGCTTGTTGAAGGTTTAGCTCATAATCTATTGTCCATAAGTCAATTAAGTGACAATGGTTATGACATTATCTTTAATCAAAAGTGTTGCAAAGATGTTATTCAAAAGGATGGCTCAATCCTCTTTAATGGTAAAAGGAAAAACAACATTTATAAAATTAGTCTTTCAGAACTTAAGGTTCAGAATGTTAAATGCCTTATGTCTGTTAATGAGGAGCAATGGGTCTGGCACAGAAGATTATGTCATATTAATATGAGACGTATATCTCAGATTAATAAGCTTAATCTGGTCAGAGGACTTCCTAATCTAAAGTTCAACTCAGATGCTCTTTGTGAAGCATGTCAGAAAGGAAAATTTTCAAAATCATCTTTTAAATCCAAAAGTGTTGTTTCAACTTCAAAACCATTAGAGTTACTTCACATTGATCTGTTTGGACCAGTGAAAACTGCATCCATCAGAGGCAAGAAGTATGGATTAGTCATTGTTGATGACTATAGCAGATGGACATGGGTAAAATTCCTAAAACACAAGGATGAGTCACACTCTGTGTTCTTTGATTTCTGCAAACAAATCCAAACTGAAAAAGATTTCAAAATTGTCAAAGTCAGAAGTGATCATGGTGGTGAATTTGAAAACAAACATTTTGAAAAATATTTTAACGAAAATGGCATTGCTCATGATTTCTCCTGTCCTAGAAATCCACAACAGAATGGAGTTGTAGAAAGGAAAAATAGAACTTTGCAAGAGATGGACAGAACCATGATCAATGAGACCAACATGGCAAAACATTTTTGGGCAGAGACAATTAATACAGCATGTTACATTCAGAACAGAGTGTCAATTAGACCTCTTCTGGAAAAGACTCCTTATGAATTGTGGAGGAATAGAAAGCCAAACATTTCTTATTTCCATCCTTTTGGGTGTACTTGTTTTATATTAAACACTAAAGAGAATCTTAACAAGTTTGATTCTAAAGCACAAACGTGTTTCATGCATGGATATTCTAAACGCTCTAAAGGCTACAGAGTATACAATACTGAGACACAGATTGTGGAGGAATCTATACATGTTAGATTTGATGATAAGCTTGGCAATCAAACGCTAAAGCAAATTGAAAACTCTGCAGATGGAGAAGTTATTCTCATAGAATCTGAGAAACCAGAGGTAGAGAAAGCTCAAGAAGAAGCTACGCCAGATACAACTCCATTAGCTGCTCAGATGAATAACATGAATATTTTTGAAGAACCAACAGTTAAAGGATCATCCAGAATCAAGGCTTCTCATCCATAAGAAATGATTATTGGAAAGAAAGATGACCCTATAAGAACAAGGTTGTTTATCAGATCATCTGGAACATCACTTCTTGGGTTGGTATCTATTATTGAACCAACATCTGTGGATGAAGCTCTGAGTGACAATGATTGGATACTTGCAATGCAAGATGAGCTAAATCAATTTACAAGAAATGATGTGTGGGATCTGGTTCCTATACCAAAAGGTTTCAACATTATTGGAACAAAGTGGGTATTCAGAAATAAACTAAATGAGCAAGGAGAAGTTGTAAGGAACAAGGCAAGGCTGGTAGCTCAAGGGTACAGTCAACAGGAAGGTATTGATTACACTGAAACTTATGCTCCAGTGGCAAGGTTAGAATCTATACGCCTTCTTATTTCATTTGCTGCACAACATAACATCACTCTATATCATATGGATGTTAAGAGTGCCTTCTTAAATGGTATTATAGAAGAAGAAGTTTATGTCCATCAACCTCCTGGTTTTGAAAGTGATAAATTTCCAGATCATGTTTTCAAACTCAAAAAATCTCTTTATGGTTTGAAACAAGCTCCCAGAGCTTGGTATGAAAGATTAAGTAGTTTTCTCCTAGAAAAGAGCTTTATCAGAGGCAAAGTGGACACAACTCTTTTCTGTAAAACAGTTAAGAAAGATTTACTAGTTTGTCAAATTTATGTGGATGATATTATTTTTGGATCTACCAATATTATGCTGGGAAAGGAGTTTGCTTTGGCTATGCAGGCTGAATTTGAAATGAGCATGATGGGAAAACTTAGATTCTTTCTGGGAATCCAAGTAAATCAGACTTCATAATGTACATATATTCACCGGACTAAATATGTCAAAGAGCTTCTGAAGAAATTCAATTTGAATGAAAGCAAACTGGCTAAGACTCCAATGCATCCTACAAGCACACTTGGTAAGGAAGAGGTAAGTAAGAAAGTTGATCAAAAACTTTACATAGGTATGATTGGATCTCTCTTATATTTGACTGCTTCAAGACCTGATATTTTATTCAGTGTGTGTCTGTGTGCTAGATTCCAATCAGATCCCAGAGAATCACACTTAACAGCTGTTAAGAGAATTCTAAGGTATATGAAAGGTACTACTAATGTGTGTCTGTGTTACAGAAGATCTGATGAGTATAAATTAGTTGGATTCTGTGATGCTGACTATGCTGGAGACAGAGTAGAACGTAAAAGTACTTCTGGAAGTTGTCAATTTCTTAGAAGTCATCTGATCTCTTGGTTCAGCAAGAAGCAACCCACAATTGCACTTTCAACAACAGAGGCAGAATATATTGCTGCTGCTGGATGTAGCACTCAGATGCTCTGGATGAAAAGTCACCTAGAAGATTATCAGATCTTTGAGAGTAACATTTCTATCTTCTGTGATAATACTTCTGCTATATGCTTATCTAAAAATACCATCTTACATTCTAAAGCTAAGCATATATAGATTAAACATCATTTCATCAGAGACTATGTTCAAAAGGGAATTATCAATTTAAACTTTGTAGATACAGATCATCAGTGGGCTGATATCTTTACAAAACCCCTTGCTGAAGATAGATTTAAATTTATTTTGAAAAATATTAGTATGGACTTCTGTCCAGAATAAAATATTCATCAGATGAAAATTTTTTTCAGATGATAAATGTCTAAACTCTGAAGTATTTTTTTTGTTGAATTCTGTGTTTATTTCTTTGTGTGTAAATATGAACTAACAAGGCTCAGAAGATCTGAACGTTGCCTAACGTGTCATTTCTCCAAGAATTTCAGAGGCACATGCAAGCAAACACGTGTAGCTCAGAATCTGGAAAGGTAGAGTGCACCATACTGAAGTGACATTTGAGGTATTGCTTTGAAAATCCAAAATCTCTTGATTTTCCCCCTTCTGTCAGAATCTTAAATGCTTGATATAATTTTATTCCTTGCATTAATTGCTTGATTTGATTATGTGTGCACGCTTGAGTGTATGTGTCTTTTTGCATGCCCTAAAAATTTTTCTCCTATAAATTCTCTCAACTCTTCACAAATCACACTTTACACTTATCATCTCTCATATGCATTTCTGCCTTCTCTATTGTTTCCATCTTATTTCAAAACCCAAAAATCCTCGTAAACCCAGACGCATCTCAAGAACTTCAATGGCTTCACCTTCATCAGCACTTGCTCAGATGAAAACTTCAACTGTTGCTGCATCTTCTCCAAATGCTGTTGGTTTATCCCAAACTGTTGTTGTGTGCAAAGCACTAGTAAGAACTCTTCTTACTCCAATCAAAGAACTTGAGGTTCTGTGTGAGAACTTTGTGGATTTTGAATCCATCAAAGAAAATGGTTTTGATCTTCTTTCAACTATCAAAGCTCAGAACTGGGAAAAGTATTTTGACAGGATGATGGGCCTGTTTATCCAGCTTTAGTAAAAGAATTCTGGATACACGCTCAAGTGTGCCCTAAGTTTATTCATTCATCTGTTCTTGGAAAGGAAATTGTCATTACTGAAAAATTAATCAGACAACTACTTGAGTATAAGGAAACTGAGGGAATCAAAAGTCTGGCTATTGATCGTGTGGATTTGGCTGACATTTTTCAAGAAGTTTGTGTTTCTGGGGAACCATCTAACAAGGTGAGAGATCTGAAACCTGTTTACAAAATCTGGGCTAAGATCTTCATGAGTTCAATCTTTCATAGGAAATCTTCTAACTCACCAGATTATGTAAATTCAGAATAAATGTACTTCATGTACTGTATGAGGAAAGGAAAGAAGGTGGATTTACCTTATCTTCTATTCAGTCATATTCTGAACCATATCAAAGAAACAAGAGAAGAAGTTAGGATTAAAGCTGGAAAAATCAGAACTTGGATCCCTATGGGAAGACTGATATCAGACATTCTAACAGAGAATGGTCTTGTGAAACATCTGTTTGATGCTGGGGTGATAGAGGATCTGTCCTATATTATAGGATCTGTCATAAATGGGAACACTCTGAAGAGAATGAAGGTTATTTCAGAGCTTGCTGGAAAACCCAAGAAATTTCAGTCTGAAGACGTCAACAGAAGGAGAATTCCTTTAGCAGATTTTCCTATGTTCAGTGCTGATGAACCTAGGCACATCATTCTGACATTCATTGCTGAATGTTTAAGAGATGGTATTCCTCTGCCTGCTAACATAATACAGAAGGAAGGAGAAGTATTACCAAATCTTATGAGAGAAAGGCGCAGGAAAAGAAAGGCTGAGGAAGGATCTTTTGCACAGCCCAAGAGGAAAGCCTCTAATGCTGGTGACAAGCCTGAAAAGGACAAGAAGCAAAAGGAAAATCCTCCAGAAGCTACTGTAGAAGAAATCAGAGAAACAATTCACCAGGTATTAACATCTGATCCCAAACCTTATTCACCTCCATTCCTCAACTTACCATACCACAAACATCCATACCCCAATCATCTGAACGTCCATCATCTGATCTACCACCTCCTGAACTAACTCAAACACCTCCTGAACCATCACAACCTCTCACCATAAAAGACTTTCTCAACCCAAAACCCAGATCAGATGTTTCTACTCTGTTCAAGAATTTCAAGAAGGAACTACGTATGGGAATCGCTTCTGTAGAGAAAGAGTGCATGACTAGTTTGGATCCTGCTGTATCTGAAGCCTCTTGGAACAGATTCATATCAAAATTCAACTCAACTGCATCTGACCTCAGAACGCTCTGTGCTGATGATGCAAAGGCTAAGTTTGCTGAAATGGTCAGACAAACTCTGCTGAACATTATCACAACTCCAGTGCTTTTTCTAGAAGATGCTCCTGCTGAAAATTCTGCAACAATAGAAGATACTCCTACATCTGACATGGAGATTGATCATCCAATGGCAGCTACATCTACTTCTGAACCTTCTGCATCTGAGATAAAGAATAAGATTCCAGATGTTGTCCAAGAAGTCCAGGAAATCAGAATATGGATGATAAAACAGGAATGAAATACTGAAGAAATCAAGACTTGGATGGCCAAGCAAGAAGAGTCCACTACTAAGATTACGGATCTTCTGACACTGATTGCTTCTCGCCATCCCTAGTGTTTTTTTTCATGTCTTTGCATTCTCGTTTTGCACTTGTTTTCTGTTTGTTCTATTTTCTATCAGCTGCTCTATGAACTTCTTATGTTATTGTGCTTTTCTTATCTGATTAAGTCTGGCTGTTTTGTCTTTTATTTATGGATGATATTTTCCTCTCTCCTTCTGTTATCTTTTATGTCTTTAAAGTTCTTTTTTACTATGACAAAAAGGGGGAGAAAGAGAAAGAGAATTTGATTGTTCAACATAAGCAAATGCTAAAAATAAAATTCAGACATTGTTTTAATCTAACATTGAATTATAAGACTTTCAGATCTCATTATCTCATCTAACAAAATGATCTGAAGTTACCCTGAGAATTATCCAATCAGGCTCTGATCCTTGAAAGCAAATTCTGGAGAGCTTGATTCTGGAAAGCATCCAAGCTGAGTTTTTCTCTCATCAAGGATTTCTACTAGGTTCTGAAATATACTCAAGCAAAAAGTCTATTAAGGTATTCATTTCAGGGGGAGATTCTTAATCTCAGGGGGAGTATTTTTTTCCCTCTTCTTCCTTTATTAAACAAAATTCCCTATGTTTTGTCATCATCAAAAAGGGGGAGATTGTTAGAACACAAATTGGTGTTTCTTATATCTCTATGTTTTGATGATAACTTTTATGGAATTTTGTAATGGTTAAATATACACTATAAAATTTGTTCAAATATGATTGTTTCAGGTATAAAATTAAATACTCTTAAAAGAAGCAAAATATATAAGTACAAAGAAACTATGCAAAGATCTGAAGCATCAGATGCAAGACTATCAGAAGATTCTGAAGCACTGCCAAGAGGATCTGAAGCAGAAGCTACAGAATGATCTGAAGCGTTAATGAAAGAAGTTTACAAAAACTGAAAGCTCTGATCTTATCAGACTCTGAAGTTCTCTTCACTGTAAACCCAGAGGCTTTGATAACCAGACTCTTATCATTAATATTCACACTCAAAGCACCTACTGCTGCATACTCTGATGAAGACTCTGATCAAGACTGAGACTCTGATACATTAAAGATCTGATTATCTATCTAGACTCTGGACTTATCATTCATCTTAAGCTCTGATCATCTTAAAGCATTCCATACCTTTTAAAGCTTACTACAAGTTCTAAAGTGCAGATTGTGAAGACTTCATCTTGAAGGAAGCTTGTTGAAGAAGCTGTAAACTTGATTAGACGTGGTGCTACTTCCAAAGTAACCAATGGCTAATTTGTCCAAAGAAGTGACGTGGTGCAAATCCCAAGGCTTCTACAACCATACCTTTCTGCAGAAAGCATATCTCTGCCCATACTTTTGGTGATGAAAAATCATACAATCAAAATATTATATTCAGCTGCACATTACTCAAGGCATTTGAAAAAGCTATAAAAGGAGAACTACTTCAACATTTTGAGGTTGCTAATTCACTACTCATCTTTTGCTCATTGCTAGATCACTCAGAAAGAAATACAAGCTTAATTCATAAAAGAGAAAATCTCTCAAGATTTCACTCATTTAATCTTTCATAAAACCACATAATTTTTGTTGTACTTAATCTTAAGTGTAAACATCACAGTTGTGATACAGCTTATTAGAAGCATTCAAACACTTGTTAGTTTACATTAAATTGTAAGAAGTTCCTTAAGAAGACCAAGGTGTGGTCAGTAGTTCTTGAGAAGACTAAGACAGTTGTTCTTAGTGCTTTCTATTGTAATCAGTTGATCAATAGTGGATTAAGTCCTTGCAGAGAAAGGCAAATCATCTTTGATAAGGTGGACTGGAGTAGTTGAGTTCAACGAACCAGGATAAAAATATTGAGTTCCTTTTATAGCCATATTTCTTAAAAACTCTTATTCAACCCCCCCCCCCTTTCTAAGTGTTTTTCTCACCTTCACATTCTAGCAGTTAGGTGTATTGCGGCTCGCTCTTGGAGTCTTATGCGTTACCTGTTTGCGGTAGAACGGATGTAACATGTCCTTGGGTTAAAGGGTATGGATGATTAAAGATGGGAAAGAAAGAAAATTATGCTCGCTAGGATCATCGCAATCCTATGCCTACGTATTCTCAACATGTGTGAGAAATCAGAGCAGCCGTAGTTCGGCCACTTAAGAAATAATTGTGTATTGGTTGATTTTATACCTTGAAAAAGGGTTTTCGGATTGATGCCCTAGGGCGAAAATAATAGTTTAATGAGTTGATATTGTTTTTAGGTTTTTCTTAGGGAAGAATTTATTCTTGACTAGGTTATACAAAAGACTTTGGATAGAGATGAATGTCTCGAATAACCAAGTCGAGCGCCTTGTATTCAAAACATTCGGAACGAGTGTAGGAGGATTCCATTCTCATTCCTTCTCCACCACTTTAAAGTTCATGGTGTATAATTCTAATCGTATATTTTATTGTATTTTGGGTTTTTATGAGAAAAGAGAACCACTTGACGTTGGATCAAGGTTTATTGTTCGTAAAGATGTATTTGAAGCGATACGGACAAGGTTGATGGCGGTGCACAAGGCAACCGACTTACAAGGTTAAAAATGGCTCGATAAAATCGAGAGTTTGTTTTTGAAAATGGTTTTGGAATCAAGAGTCAACAAGGACAATAGCAATATTCACATACTAAAATCATACAAACTTATGGGGCTAGTCGGCTAAAAAAATTTTTTTAAGGTAAAAAACAGCAAAAAAATAAACAAACTGATCAGTTCGCGCCGCGAACTGAGAAAAGTGAACATTCTGTTTTTTGCATATTCGCGCCGCGAACAGGGAAAGTTTTCATTCTGATTTTTGCATGTTCGCGCCGCGACCTGAAGCGAAAAACACAATATTTGTTGTTTTTTTGCTGTCTTTTGTGGTTTTCTTTCCTTTCTATTGGTTCTTAAAATGGTTTCTTGGTCCCCTTAGAACCTTACATGATATACTCAGTACAATAACACATGAAAGAGGAAGTAAAATGAATATAAAAGCAAAAAGTAAAGAGAGAAAGGTTTGATAAAATGGATATCCAAGAGCTTTCTATCCTTCTTGCAAGTCTTCCACTGATTTTTGTTGGATGTGCTCTCCACTCTTCACTCTATGTTGTGAAGGTTATGCTTCTCAATGGTCCTCTTGTGCTTCTATGTCACTCTCTTTTTTCTGGTTTTTCTTCCTTTCTATATTTTTTTGGTTTTTAGGGTTTTTCTTGCTCTCTCTATTTTCTCTGGTTTTTGCAATGTGTAGTGGATGTTGAGTGAATGAATGTGTAAAGAGTGTATCCTTTTTGTCTACAGCCCCTCCTTCTTATCTCTCCACTCTAGGGTTTTCTCTTCTCCCCACATATCATATTTTTTCATGGGGTAATGTCTCTTACCACCTTTTCTCATGTCACTCTCTTTCTTTCCATTTCCATGTATATGGCTATGCTGCATTTTTCTGCACTACTTTCTCATGCTGTCTTTTTCTACAGCCCTCTACATTGCCCTCAATCCTTTCACCTCTTTGTTGGCTTATGCTTGGACTACTCTCTTGGTCAATGTTAACCTTTGGACAGAATTTTGAAATTCTGATTTTTAGATGCATTGTCACATGCTATTCCCTTGGTCTTGTAACATGTATATTTTGTGACATGAGGCAACTTGTTACTTCTTGCATGGGGCTGTTTTGGATTACCTTCATTGCCCATGAATAAGCATGCATAATCTTGATCTTGAAACATTCCAATGTTGAGTTAGCTCTTAAATATTTTCTTTGGATGTTTGCAAGCATAATGTTGGACATGTACACTTGTTGGGCATGAAGGGTACCATAGCATGGAATTGATTAGAAGCTTGAATGAAGATTAGAAATAGATCAATTTCTAAACATTACTTAAAGTTGTAAATTTTGTAAGAAATGGCATTCTTGCAATGTCATGAAATTTCTCTTCGTAATATTCTTGCCTCCAATCTTGAATTCATGATGGGTTTCCCTAACACCATTAAACTTGAAATGGATGAAGTCTTGCATTATAGACTTGTGATCTTGACTCATGCTTTGCAAATTTGAACTCCACTTGATCAAGAATTTGAAATAAAGGTGGATGAAGCAATCTTGAATTTGGCCTTGCATTTCATGTTCATTATGAATATTTATCTTAAATATCCCAATATTTATCAAGTAACTTCTTCTTGAAGTATTCTACATGAATAGACTTTCCAACTTAGATCAAGCCTTAGGTGATGAACCTTTTCTTCCATGTATTCCATGATAGGCAATTTATCTCATTTAAAAATGGAAAATAACAAACCGATCCAATCCGTACCTTGTGAACCCACATGCTCGATATGCAATAGAACGATGTATGATATGGTGAATGTAGGGTATAAAGGCTAAAGGTGAAAATGAGGGTGTGACAATGCTGAGGGCTGAGAATCAGATGGCGGATGCCTTGGCCACGCTAGCTTCGATGTATAAAGTGAATTTCTGGAATGAAACTCTTGCTATCACCATCATGCGTCTTGATAGACCTGCTTTTGTGTTTGTCGTTGAGAAAGCATCCGATAGAAAGCCTTGGTATTTCGATATCAAGCATTTTCTCAAGACTCAGGAGTACCCATCTGGGGCATCCAGCAAAGATAAGAAGACTCTGAGGAGGTTAGCTGGAAATTTTTATTTGAATAAGGACGATGTGCTCTACAGGAGAAACTTCGACATGGTCTTGCTGCATTGTGTTGATGAATTGGAAGCAAACCTGTTGATGGAGGAAGTTCATGAGGGTTCTTTTGGTACTCATACTAATGGACATGCAATGGCTAGAAAATTGTTGAGATCTGGGTATTATTGGATGACTATGGAATTCGATTGTTTCAAATACGCCAGAAAATGCCATAAATGCCAGATTTATGCGGATAAGGTGGATGTGCCACCAGCTATTCTGAATGTGTTGACATCTCCTTGGACTTTCTCCATGTGGGGGATTGATGTAATTGGAAAGATTGAGCTGACTGCTTCTAATGGACATCGCTTCATTCTGGTTGCGATGATTACTTTACGAAGTGGGTAGAAGCAGCGTCCTTTGCTAATGTCACGAAGCAGGTGGTCACCCGATTCATAAAGAAGGACATCATTTGTCGTTATAGTATTCCAGAGAGAATCATGACTGATAATGGTTCAAATTTGAATAACAAAATGATGAAGGAACTGTGTCAGAGTTTCAAGATCGAACATCACAATTTTTCCCTGTATCATCCGAAGATGAATGGTGCTGTTGAGGCAGCTAATAAGAATATCAAGAAGATTATGCAGAAAATGGTTGTGACCTACAAGATGTTACCTTTTTCTCTTCACGGTTATCGTACTTCGGTGCGTACATCAACCGGGGTATCGCTTCCACGAAAATAAGGTGCCGACAAAACAGAGGAGTCGCCACCTTTCGTTATTTATCCCTCAGAACGGGAAAGGAAACGATCGAAAAAACCTGACGAAAAGGTATAAGACAAGGTCATCGCAACCATTGTCTGGGTTCGGGAGTTGGTTACGCAAGGGGAAGGTATTAGCACCCCTCACATCCATCGTACTCGATGGGATCCACGCTTGTTGTGTTTACTGGACGAGTTGGTTTTATCTATCTACCTATCAAGGTTTGCTTAAAAGAAAAGAAAAATGACTCGGCAAAGCGTCGCGCTTTATGCCTACGTATTCTCATCAGAGAATGAGAAATCAGAGTCAACGTAGTTCGACTAACTACGGGTTACGGGGAAGGTGGCTCGCCAATACATCAGTATTGTGCCTACGTACTCTCAACGGGTATGAGAGATCAGAGCTTACGTAGTTCGGGATAATACGGATTACGGGGATTCAGATTCATCTGTTTTATCGAGTAAGGTTAACAAACAGTTCCAGCAGTTGGCGTACGCAGCTCGACCCTTGGAGACTTATGCGTTACCGTTTGCAGTAGAACTGGGAGTTAACGACACTCTTTTCTTCAGAAAATCTTTCCTTTGAATTATGGGCTCACGGGGCAAAAAGGTTTGAAGTTTGTTTTCTGTCTTTTACAGAAGAACTGTTTTTTATTGTGTCTGCAATTTCAATCGCACTAAAGACTATGACCTGAGAGTGAATGCGTCGCATGTCACCCAAAGGGTGCCATACTAAACATCCAAACTGTTGAAAAGAAGCTCTCCAACAATCCTTTCTCATATAGATTAAGGCTCGTAACGTACGAAAGAGATCATTCATGATTACTGTGTTTTAAGCTGTTTTGAGATGAGAAGAGAACAGGCTCAACTACAGGGAAGACTATCAAGTCCTAATGTTGTCAGGCCAAGGATTCATCCTATAGTTGAGGTTTGAAACAGGGAACTCCTAGAAGTTATCATGCATAGGTTTCAACCTAAAGTTCTAATCATCACTTCCTTATCAAAGGAAGTGAGATTCCTAAGGGATCATGTCAATGATAAGGAAACAGATAAAGCATCAGCTTAAACAGTAAATAGTAAACGACTGTAAAATGCATGCAATGCAAGTGAGGGAGGAAATGTGTGTGGGGCATCAGCCTCCACAAGCTCATCTCAACCTCAAGCCAGATATGAATAACAGTAATCATACAGCAAAAATAACATGCTATCAAGCAAGATACAATAACAACTGCAATCATACAGAAGAAATAACATGCTATCAAGCAGAAGAAACCACATGGGCAAGGGAGCTGGGCTCTACCGAATACCCGCAAGCAAAGCCATACAGTAACAATACAAGCAGAGGGAGCAACTCAACCTCTAGTGCAATCATGCTCCTAGCTTAAAGTCAGTCTAGATATGAACTTATTCTAATGCATCAAGCAAATCAGACAAGTCACATCAACACAGAAAAGAAAACAGACACAAAAAGAAAGCAGATTAACAACTCCCTCCTTCCACTCCAAGCTTCAGCTCTTCTGACAGCAATCCAGTCTTCAGACTTCAACCACCCTTCAAGGCTATCATCCTCCATGACAAGTATCAACTTGCTCCTCCAAGGTTTCAACCCATCAAACATAAGTATCAACTTGTTCTCTCTTCCCCAAGCTTCAGCTCTTCAGTCAATTCCACCTTCAGGCTTCACTCCTAACTGCAAGTATCAACTTGATTCCTTCAGGCTTTCAATGCATCAATGTAAGTGTCAACTTATCCTTTATTCCTCAAGCCTCAGCTCCACACTCAATCTCAATTGAATCCTCTTCATAAGTATCAACTTAGTCTTCAAGCTTCAGCTCTCTTTGCTTTACCAGTATCAACTTGGTCTTCTTGCTCTTCAGGCTTCAGCTGCAATGGCAATGCTCAAGGAATCATCCTCTTCCACACTCTTCAGTGAAGTCCTCATCTTCAAACTCAAGTCCAACATCTTTCAAGATACTCAAACCAGAAGACAATTGATTTAACAGAATGAGTGGAAATGATAAGCAGCTTATTGACAACCAAGGGAAGCCTATAAGGGTTCATCATTATGAGAGACTGGTTCCCTCAAAGTTCTACTTCCCAGATAAAGCCACTCACCCCTCCAAAGGAGGGATGTGAATATCTTAGAAGGACTTTTAGTCATTGGGAGGAATGGAAGCACAAGATGTTTTCCATATTTGTGAGAGAAGTCATTCTAACTCTAAGGCTCTCCCTATGTCTCCTACCTCCTAAATCTTCATCAGACACCTTCAGGCACAAGCAACTCCAAGCAACTTCAAGCATCATCACCTTGTCTTCAACTTGTCTTCAATCTCAACCAAAGGCAAACAAAGCAAAACCCTAATCTAAGGGGACTAAAGAAGTTAATCTAGTTGAGTTAGTAAGTTAGGATCACCTAAAACCTAGGACTAAAGTTAATCCTAACTAAAATACTAAAACCAATTGTAAAATCCTACAAAAATAACTATGGGAACCTAGGTCAATCATGACTCTACCATATTAATTCCAGAGATCAAATCATCAAATAAGACCTAGAAATAAATTCTACAC
Source organism: Lathyrus sativus (assembly GCA_963859935.3). Classification (NCBI taxonomy): domain Eukaryota; kingdom Viridiplantae; phylum Streptophyta; class Magnoliopsida; order Fabales; family Fabaceae; genus Lathyrus; species Lathyrus sativus. Next base: position 174,080,599 of record OZ012737.1, read on the forward strand.
TACAAGGTACTACACCTAAACCCTAAAAGGAAGCACCTAAAACCTCAATCTAGAAAACACACCTATTTTCATCACAAAAATGTGATAAAAATGCTATGGGAGCATACATGTCTAAGCTAACAACCCACAAAAAATCAGGATCAAAATCATCATCACATGATCACACAAAATTCCACAAAATTAAGTATCAAACATAACCATTTTAATATCAATTAAAATGTAAAATTCCCATAAAATCAGAAAATGCATGAAATGAAAATATTTTTTCTCTAAACAATACTAGACTCAATCATGAATATAATGCAAAAAGAATGGGATTAATTGGATCATTTTTCAATTTTATATGATTTAATCAAGAACCATGAATAAAATGGAGAAAATAATGAAAATCAAAATAAAATGGACAAGCACATGGTGCAGATAGAAACTAAAATCAGTTCATTCTATGTATTGGGCCATGAGGGGGGTGTGGATATCAGTTATTTCACTAAGCCCAAAACAACTCAATTAATGAAACGATGCGTTTCATTCTAATGTCTCTCTTCAGAATTTTCAAACAGACCGTGGCCTTCCATTTCATGCTTGAGTCAAGGGTCAAACCTACATCCAACGGGCATGCGTCATCGTCCCAGATTTAAACTCAGATGGAGGGAACTCTTCAGACGGTGGCCTGAGTTGCAGCGCCACCGTCTTCTCTGGTGAACCAACCTCCACAGGTCATCAAGATCCACAAAACCAATCACTATCCTACTCCAAATTCGATGCTGAACACGAATCCACCCTCAGAAATCTCTAATTTCCTCTCTAACACAAAACACGATGACATTCTCAGATTTCACTCAAATCTTGATCTTCACCATTCTCTAAATTAAAGGTCACAAATTAATCCTCACTCTACACTGATCAATTCTTGCTATAATACTCACATTATCTCTCAATATCCAACATGTTCTTGATCCAAACAGAAAATGTGTCCCCTCATTGATCATCACGAAATCCTCTCTAAGTTTCCAGAAACGATCTCCTAACCACATACTATCAATCTAACCTAACAAATTGAGGTAATTCTTCTTAAATTAAGGTGAGGAATGAAAGTTACCAACCTGTGAATTCTTGAGTAACAAATGCAGCAATTCTTCACTTCAACCCTTCTACAGCTCCAAAATAATTCAATGTACCAAGTTCTTGCTTCTGTATGCAAGAGAATTGATGGAAAATGCCTGGAACTCCAAACCCGATAGTGACTTGCAGGTGCTGAAATTCAATTGCTCATACACAATTCAGCCATGGATTTGCTATGGAATTGAGTATCCTCAATAGAAGTTGTTGAGATCAAAAGAAAGATCAAAAATGGTGTAGAATGCAGAAACTGATTTCAATTTGCAATGAACAATGTGAAGTTGCAAACTCTCTTCTCTCCCTCAATTCTCACCAACCTTGCACTTGAACCCCTTCTAATCAATATATAGATGATGTTGGACCTCTCTAGAACCTTCTGGAATCATCCAAGGAGATGTTGAATTTCTCATGTCATCCAAAATACCATCTCATGCCATACTCACCCCAATTATGGTTTCACTTGTTGCAGCAGCTTGTTATGATCCCAAAATCTCTCCAAATGAGATATTAGATGTGTTACAAGGCCTTGGAAGCTTGTGTATTGATCTCTCATGTGTTTTGCAAATGTTACTTAATATGCAAGTAACTACTTTTCAAAGCAAGTCCACAAATTAGACCTCAAATCAAAAATGTGGCTAAACCAATGTTCTTAAAATGTTTTTTAGAGTCAAAATGGTATATTACATGCCTTGGTTTGGATGTGTAGATTGAAAATATCAATTTCCAACTTTGGTTTATTTAACTTATACCCTTATTTTAGGTCATTTTTGCAACTTTGAGCTACAAGAACTTCCAACATCTCATGACCTCTTTACTAGCCTTAAAACATAATTTTGAACAAGTTTGATGTTGAACATTTCCCTATTTGAAGCTTGCAAATAGGAGTTATGGCCTTATGATTGAAATGACCTGTAATCTCCAAATGACCAAAATGCCCTTGACTTGTCAAAGGCATAACTTGAGTTATACAAATCCTATCAAGGACTTCTAGTACTCTATAGAAAGCTAAGAGGATAAGGAACAACATTCATTTTGACCAAAAGTTCATAGGAATTATCCTTCTAGGACAAAAGTTTGATGCAAGTTGGGTAACTTTCAAGCCCCCAAATTCACATACCTCAGATGACCTGTAACTTGTCAAAGTCATAACTTGAGTTCTACAAATCCTATCAAGGACTTCTAGTACTAAAATTAAAGCTAAGATCAAGCTCTACAACATTCATGTTGGGGGTAAGATGAGATGACAATCACATCTTGAGCTAAACTGCCTTGAAGATAGGGGTCAAACTAGGGGATTTTACACTGTCAAGCCTTAGAAACCCTAGCTTGAAACTTCTCAAACTCTTCAATCATGATGAGTTGACCTTGGAATCATCCTTATAGAATCTCAATGCATCAATCCATGATCACATGGCTCTTGGATTAGGTCTCAACCTTCCTCAAATCATCAGTTGACCTAGGGTTGACCCAGTCAAACCCTAATTACACCACTCATGGCTGAGTCTTCTTAATCTTGCACAATGACCTATCTAGGCCTCATGATGGCTTTCAAGACATCTCATAAGCTCTCTCAAGGCTTCAAGTCCAACTTCATGGCTTCAGAATCATCTGAGGACTTCCCACAACTCTCAAGTTAGGAGGCACACACTCTTGGTTTCAACCATTCTCTCTGAGGATGTTTTAACTTCTCTGACAAGGATAGCAACCCTTAGACACTTGAATAGCCTTCTTAGCTAGCCTCAAAGTCTTGTGTATCCCTTTATTGGTACTCATACCTCTTGATCTCCTGCACACATGTCAATGAAATGCAAATGATAATGCTAATGTGAATGAAATGAAACATAAGCTAGGTAAAGAAAAGTTGGGCAAATTTTGGGGTGCAACACGGGGCAACTCCTTTCTCACTAGTGTATGGTACAGAAGCTGTCCTGCCATTGGAAGTTGAGATTCCTTCTTTAAGGATTTTTTCGGATGTGAAGCTTGACAAAGCTGAATGGGTGCGAACCAGGTTGAATCAGATGAGCTTGATTGATGAAAAGAGGTTAGCAACCATTGCACATGGCTGGTTGTACCAGAGTAGGATGAAGAAAACCTTTGATCAGAAAGTGCGTCCTCGGTGCTTCCAGACGGGAGATTTGGTGTTGAAAAGGATCCTTCCTCCTCAGACAGATCACAGGGGAAAATGGACTCCTAATTATAAAGGTCCGTATGTGGTAAGAAAGGTTTTCTCTGGCGGAGCCTTATTGCTATCTACTATGGATGGTGAAGATTTTTCGTCCCCTGTGAACGCAGACGTGGTTAAAAAATACTTTGCTTAAAAGAGACCCGCTGGACACAAAAAGAAAAGTCCAGGCAAAAAAGGGGCATCCCGGCGAACCATGAAAAGAAAAGGTTCGGGCAAAAATTAGGGATAAAAGAAAAAGGAATGAACCCGCAAAGTTGAAAACCTGAAAAGGCAACTTTGGAAAAAATGGGTATCCCGGTGGATTGAAAACCTGAAAGGGTGATCTAGGAAAAAGTTAGGGATTAAAGAAGCAAATGATCACGGTCCGCATTCGATCTGTAAGTTTGTGACAGTTATCCCGAAGGAAAGGAATCAGTCCAGTCAGTCTTGTCAGAAGATGAAACGTGGGGAACGTCGAAGACATACAGGTCATAGCTGAATCGACACATGGTGGTTGTCTGTTTCCACATTGCCGACATCTGTATTGTATTTGTTTTCTTGTTTTCGAGCAATTACCTCTTTTTAGGAATTGTATCTGAATTGTAATTCGCCTATTTACAGGCTTTTCATCAATAAAGTATTCACTTCAGTCAAAGAGCTTTCCTTTTCTTGTCCATTTTACTGTTTTGTTTGTGAAATGTCTGTTATTTTGGTAAACATTACAGGTAAAAGCAAGAGGCTATATAGAGCATAACGAAAGCGCTGACTTTGCTTGATCAGCAAGTAGCATGGATGGTGACTGAGGTAACTATTTCACATGTAGAACATTTCTGGTGTTTTTCTTTGCAGGTCAACAGGGTTATCCTCATCCGAGTGGGATTCCCTTATACTCAATAGTTCAGGTCGCAACAAGTAGCAGTTGTTGTCAGCTGGGTATTCTCAGCGGATTAAGTGTGATACTTCCGGCAGAATGGACTTACTCCCCACAGGTAAGTGCAGTCAGGCATGAGCAGTTGAGAGGCTTGTTTTCCCTAGCAGAGATTTCGCTTCCCTAGGGAAGTGGTCTTCTATCCGGCAGAGCTGTGCTCTCTCCCCGGTAGAGTTCGATTATCAAGTTTGAAATGTCATATCCCCAACAAAACAGAGCTGTGTTTTCGTGAGAAAGTGAGTCCCTGGCAGGATGGAAGTTTTTGTTCTCAGCAGAACAGGATAAAAGTGTTTCCCTCAGCGGCAGGGTGGTTTGTGAACCAGTTTTCTTCTCCAGCGAAGGTAACATCGATGACGTCCTTTTCCCCACGGAGTCAGTTCAGGATTTTCTCCAGCAGAGTGCAGTGCTGATTCTCTCGACAGAGTAGGTGGTAGAACAGGAGTCTGGGATTTCCCTAGTAGATTCAAGTTCCCCACAGAGTAGGAGTATCTGATATTCCTCAGTGAGACAGGTTGGTATTTGATGTAATCCCAAGCAGAGTGGATTTTCTCCCCAAGCAGGGCGGAGCTTTCAGGAATATCGTTCAGGGCTGGTTTCTTGAGCAGGATAAAGTCAATCTTCGGTGGTCGATTGTTTTTCCCCCGCAGAGATAGTTTCCTCATCAGAAGAGATTTGGTTAAGCATCAAACTGCTTATGTCCCCGCCAAGCTTTTCGAGTCTCCAGAAGATTTGATCCCCAGCGGTGTGGATTTCTCTTCCCGTCATGGGTTGTTCTCTCTCCCCGGTGGAGTGGGTCTTTTCTCCCTAGCATTTATTTTCCTAGGTTGGTTCTTTTGCATTTGCATTTACATTAGCATCCTCCCAAATGCGTAGCATTTCCATTTCGTATGGAGCATTACGCCATTGTCAAACATAAGCATCTGAAGCATAAGCCAGGTTTGGTGTTTTTGGGACCGGATATCTTCTCAGCAGAGACTTATTTGAATCAAGGGGCTTTCGTGTTATCCGCGTCTGGATGGATTTTTGGGTTGTTGATTTTATTAGATTCTGCCCAGCTAGGTAGTTAGGGTGAATGTTTTCGCTTTTCTCAGGTGAGTCACTTGCGAGTGTTGTCTTCCCTGGTTAAGCTTGTGTTTCTTCCCCAACAGAGTTGTTCCGACTTTTGGTTGGTCATTGTTGTTTATTTCAACTTTTGGTTGATGACCCAGTGGCGTTTGGATGTTATTCTAACTTTTGGTGGTTATGCTTTGCTTTTCTCAGCAGAGTCGAGGATTCCAACTTTTGGTCGGTACCCTCCAGCGTAGTTCATATGGTTGTATTTGGTGTTCCTACTTTTGGATGGTATAGAAGGTGATCCCAAATGTTGGTTGGTAATCTTTGACTTCCCCGAGCGGAGTCTCTCTTCCAACTTTTGGTTGGCAATCTTTGTTGTTCTAACTCTTGGTTAGTAGCTGTTGTTCTAACTCTTGGTTGATAATTTGGGATGATCATCTCAACTTTTGGTTGGTAGTCTTCTATGGTGAAGTCAGCTTCGTTTAGCGTCCCCCAGCTATCTTAACTCTTGGTTAGTAGCTTTTGGTCGATGAGGATTTTTCCCCAGTAATCCTAACTCTTGGTTAACAGCTTGTGTTCCGACCTTTGATCAATGGTGTTTCATGGTGATTCTAACTATTGGTTAGTACCTTTGTTTCCCAACTTTTGGTTGGATGTTTTCCCCTGCGGTTGTCCCAACTTTTGGTTGGTATTCCCCTATTTTCCCCAGTAGGGTCGGTCGGGGATGTCTATTGTTGTTCCAACTCTTGGTTGGTAGTCTTCCCTTAATCCCCCAAAGAGTCGTTATTTCAAATCTTGGTTGATGAGGAGATTTGGCGTTTTCCAACTTTTGGTTGGTGGTTATGGTTTCTCTGGTAGGGTCAGTCGTGTACGTCGGTTCGCTTTCCAACTTTTGGTTGGTATTCTTTGATTCCCCTAGTGAGGTCGCCATATCCGGTGTGGTCGACGTGTTGACGTTTTTCCAACTCTTGGTTGGTAACCTCGGTTTTCTGGTTGTTGATTCCGACTTTTGGTCAGTATGCCTCCTCAGCAAAGTCGTCTCGCCATGTAAATTACGGTTAGTATGGATTCCGACTCTTGGTTGGTAGGGGTGGTTTTGTTCCCAGAGAGTCACACCTCATCCCGTCTTTTGGGATGGTGCTGCTAGATTGTTATCCTGTGATGGATGTTGACTCCCCAGGGAAGTCGTCTCGCCGTGGAAGTTTCGGTTAGTGTTGTGGTAATCCCGACTCTTGGTTGGTAATGTTTGGTTCTTTATCCCATCTCTTGAATGGTATCCTTCGATTACTGGCTTTTGGTAGATGCTTGTTTTCCGCAGAGTCGTCTGATTTGTCTACTCTTTCCCTGGTAAAGTCGCCATGAAGCTGTTTGGCTACTCTTTTGCTCCCCAGCAGGGTTTGTTCCAACTCTTGGTTGGTATTCCGAGTTCTCTATCCCGACTTTTGGTTGGTATTTGTTGATGGTTTCGTCCCAACTCTTGGTTGGTATCCGTTGGTCGTTGTTCCAACTCTTGGTTGGTATTCTCCGGGGCTTGTCCCGACTTTTGGTTGGTATCTTTTGGATGAATTTCAGATTATATTGTATGGGTATCCCCAGCGCGTCATTTTCTGACTCTTGGTTGGTAGTCGCTTATTGCATTCCCGCGGGGTGCAAATTTCCAGGTTCTTTTGTATTCAATCACCTTATACCTTGAATGGTTGAAAGCGGATGCTTTTCCCCTTCAGGTCCAAGTTGTTTGAATAGGGGAGCTGTAGCACCCCAAAATTTGCCTTTCGTTTTAATTGTAACTCGCTTTTGTTTCTTTGCATTTTAGCATTTTTGCATTGCATAACATTCGTTCTCGAAGCATGAGATCAAGGCGTTCTTGTGGCCCAAGTCCTTTCAGAGCAAAAGATTGAACAGCGAGCATTAGAAGATTGGGCATTTATTTTGTTCCAGCGGTCAGGCGACCAATTTTATTTTGCAGGTTAGTTTCAGATCAGAAAGTAGCACTCAGGCTCATAACAAGTATTTTCACAATGATCGTGTTCAAAAATAAGGTTCAGCAGCTAAACTGAGCTCCAGACAGTTGAAACAGGGCAAATGGACGGATTTCCCACCAAAAGGCGCCAAATTCAAAATTTTGAAGGTGTTAACCGGTTAACACATATCGTTAACCGATTAACCATTGGAGAATCAGCCCATATTTTAAATTTTAATAGTGTTAACCGGTTAACGCATATGGTTAACCGGTTAACCATTGCAGATTTTGCCCTGTACGTGATTTTGCAAGCCAATTACACTTGTGGTCCAATTTTGATCACCTTGGAATTCAAATTTTCATGTGGGAAGGATCTAGAATACCTTTAAATTTCAGATTTCCCTCCAAAATCCCATTCCACATTCCAAGCCTTGATTTTCAATCCTTGCTTTGGGATCCAAACCTAGATCATATTTAAGTGATCCACTCCAAACCAAACCATCCAATTTTCATTTCTCACATTCATTTTTCAGAATTGATTAGAATTCTCTCAAATTCTCTCAACTTTTCCATTTCCAAAACTCACTCAAAGCTCTTTTTTCATTGGAACTATTGGTTCTTCATTGGAATCAATGGATTCTTGAGCATAAACCTCCATTTACCATCGTCATTGGATCAATTCTCATCTTTAATTTTCGTGCAAGCTTGGATCTGAATCTGGAGTTGGATCTAGAAGTGATTATTTGAAGCTTTTTGACTCAAATTTGGTGGATCTTCATTCATAACACAATAATTATTGCGTATCTTGAAGTTTTCCAGATTTCTAGCATTTGATCTGCTCAAATTCAGTTGATCAACATTCACCGAAGAAAATCTCCGCTTCAAAGGTTGGAATTCTCGATCCGATTTAATTTTTGAGCTTATCATGTTAATCTTCATATTCGATTGAATTTTGTTGATTTTGATCCGTTCGAATTGTGATGTTGTTGTGTAATTGGGTATTTATGCTGTTGGATCTCTGTTTTCTGTTGTTAATTTCGTGCTTAATTGATAAGTTGATCTGTTGGAATCTTGGATAAGCTGTTTCAGTACTAGAAGTGATTATGTTTGCTGTTTTTGGCTTCTAGTACAGTGTTAACCAGTTAACGTATATGGTTAACCGGTTAACCAATTCAAATATTCAAAATTTTCAAAGATTTCAGGGTGTTAACCGGTTAACCCCTGGTTTTAACCGATTAACACCTGCGAATTTCCAGATTTTCACTTGTTTTACATAGGTTAACCGATTAACAGAATGTGTTAACCGATTAACACTGTGCCATAATGCCATATTTGTTGTTTTGCTTGCATGTTTGCGTACCGGTTCGATTCGAATCATCATAGATCAGTGTGATGCATTAGGATTGAATTGTTTTGAGTATTTATCACTGTTTGTTGTTGGTTAATCATGATTATGCTGACTTGTAGGATTGTTTTTCAATTGTTTGCATGCTCGTATATGTGGTTCGAATTGATCATTTGTTTGCATGTTCATATGCTTTCATCTCTTGCTTTTCTCCACATGTTTGCATCATTCTTGCATTGCTGTTGAGGTCGAGACGCGCTTGTGGCGGCTGCTGCCCCACACATTTTTCCTCCCTCCCACCATTCTAAGTGTTGCATTCTTATGTTTGCATTTTCCTACTTGGGATTGATCCTTCCTTTGTTCTTCTTGTGCTTTCTTGTCATTATCCCCATAGGATTTCTAGTCCCTCCGTTTAGGATGAAAGTATGAGATACATTAGGTGCTCAATCCAAGTATGCTAACTTTAGGGTAGATGTTTCCCCTTTTCATCCGAACTTTAGGATCATTTTGCATGACAATGTTAGGGCCGAGTTTCCCTTAGACTTTCTGTGCATCTCTCTTTTCATCTCAAAACCATTCTAACTCATATAATAAAGGTGATAAACGTTGCGCGCTACGAGCCTTAAGCTACATGGGGAATGATGAGTGAGGGGTCTCCTCTCACTTATCTAGAATGTTTAGTATCCGTCCCGTTTAGGGGAGATATACGACGCATTCGCCTCCGTGTCATAGTCTTTAGTGCAACGTGAATCACAAACCGAATTAATTCACTCTACTAAAAAACACAAAACAAATTCAAACCTTTTTCCTTCGGGATTAATCAAACTTATTTTTTTCAGAAAAGAGTGTTGTTAAGCTTCGGTTCTACCGTAAACAGGCTTTGTCCCTAACTGCTGGAATGGAGGTTTAACCCTACTCGGTTAAAACGCTTAATCAACCTGTGGTTTCGTGTCCGCCCGAACTACGTTTGCTCTGATCTTTCATACCAGATGAAAGTACGTAGGCACAAGACGCGATGTCTTGGCGAGCAACCTTCCCCCCTCTCTCCCGTGGTTAGCCGAACTATGTTGACTCTGACTTTCCCATTGCACGAGGGAATACGTAGGCATAGAGTGGCGATGCTCTGCTAAGTCTCTTTCTTTTCTTTTTGTCCCGCAAGCCTGTAGCGTAGATAGTTTAAACACACCCTTAGATAAACAACAAGCATGGATCCCGTCGAGTACGACGTACGTGAGGGGTGCTAATACCTTCCCCTTGCGTAACCGACTTCCGAACCCAGGACTTGGTTGCGATGACCTCGTCTTTTCCCTTTTCGTCAGGTTTTTCCGATCGTTTCCTTTCCCTCTCTTTGGGAAAAATAACGAAAGGTGGCGACTCTTCTGTTTTCCGCCGGGTGTTTTTCGCAGTTGCGACAAACGTTTGGACTAATGGTCCATTTGTCTCACTATCACGACACATAATAAATGAAGTTTCTTTCAGAACTTGCATGAACACCGCATTAAGATTACCATTCATGAACAAACAATTTTAATTGCAAATCAGTAGTTCACATGGAGGAAATCCCAACAAGGAGCAATCAAACAGAAGTGAATCATTCAGAAGTCTGGATCAAAATCAAGTATACCTTATCGCCCTATGGATCTGGGGCATTGACATCCAAGAGTATAGAATCAGTCAGTCTGAGGCAAATCCCCAAACATCGGTTGATTATGGAACGAATCATTCAAGAACCGGTTGATCAAAAGAGAATCATACCAATTAGGGGCAGGCCACCCAGAGTTTCTTTGATTTGAGGACAGATCCCTCCAATATTCATTCAGGACAAGTTAAGTCGCTTCAACGCTCTTTCGGGAGCAAGCTACTTCAAGAGTACATTGAAGCCAACCACCATGAGAATCGGCTATCAAGGATGAATCTGTTCATGGTGGAAATTATGGGGCAAGCCATCTTGAGGTCATCTCATGGAAAGCTACTTTCTTTTCATGATGAACTTTCCCAAAGATCATATTGGGACAAGTTGAACTGCGTTGGGGCAAGCTACTCAAGCAAGTTCATTTTCGTCAGCAACTGTTGAGTTCAAGACGAGTGTCGGGGAATCGTGCCATCACCTTCTCCAATAACCTGAACCTTCTGAAAAGGCCTTTCTGTCATTGGATCTTCATCCCCACAACCTGTTAGAACTTTGTAACCAAAAAATTTCCAAAGTCCAGTTCTTGTCTGGAAAACCTTTGAACCAGTTCTCGTCTGGTCAACCCTTTTAGATACCAGTTCCCGCCTAGTACATGTCAGCTTTTGAACCAGCTCCTGTCTAGTCACCCTTTCTTTAGCCTACCAGTTAACCAGTTCTCGTCTGGAAAACACAGTTTCAAAGTCCAGTCCTTGTCTAGCAAACCACAAAGTCAGTTCCCGTCTGACACTAAAACCAGAAGTCAGGTCTCCTCTGACAACTTAACCTTTCGCCACTAGTTCTTGTCTAGTAGCCTACCCTTCGAATACAAGTCCTTGTTTGGTACTTCCCACCCAAAGTCCAATCTGGACTGGTAACTACCAAAGTCCGCCACATCGGCACCTGCATTTCCAATTACCTATCTACAATCATATGCATCGTACGTATCACATTCGATTTCATAATCATCTTGCATCATACGCATACCCAGAATCATAACATACTCCCTCAGCTCTTGCATCTCCGCGTGTTGGCATTTGCATTTCCATTTTTTATGGAACATCATTATCATCAAGCATTCACATATGCGAGCTCAGGTCCAGGATCAATTTTAAAGATTTCGAAGGCCATATGCAGCCCAGTCAAGGGCATTCTCTGCAAGACCGTGGGCGTTCCCCACGAGGTTGTGCAACTTTTTGTTGGACAAATTCAAGAGCTTCAAAGTAACCATCATCCCGGTCAGGGGCATTATCTTCAAGATCGTGGGTTTCTCTCACGAGATTCAAGAATATCAAAGCAAAATCCAGCCCAGTCAGGGGCACCTATTCATGACCATGGGTATTCCCCATGATGTATTGTAACCTCGTGGCTGATCAGATCTTCAAATCAACATTCAGCCTAGACAGGGGCATCTTTAGCAAAGCCGTGAGAGTTCCTCATGAAGTTATTCAACCTTTTATTGACCAAGACAAAACTTCAACGACAAATTCAGCCTAGTCAGGGGCATATCATTTAAGTCAGCGGGCGTTCCCCGTTGACCTATCTCAATCCAGTCTTCCTCATGGGCGTTCCCTAGTGAGTTGTCACCAACAGACTCAACCTTTTGCCAGTTACTCAAATTTTACTCAGAAGTGTACCATCTTCAATGATAAGTGCAATATCTTCAGAGAAGTTTATCCATATTCAACGATAAGTGGCAATCTCTTCAGAGAAGCTTATCCGTATTCAACGATAAGTGGAAATCTCTTCAGAGAAGCTTATCCGTATTAAACGATAAGTGGCAATCTCTTCAGAGAAGCTTAACCATCTTTAATGATAAGTGGAAATCTCTTCAGAGAAGCTTATCCTTCTTCAACGATAAGTGGCAATCTCTTCAGAGAAGCTTATCTGTATTCAACGGTAAGTGGCAATCTCTTCAGAGAAGCTTATCCGTCTTCAACGATAAGTGGCAATCTCTTCAGAGAAGTTTATCCGTATTCAACGATAAGTGGCAATCTCATCAGAGAAGCTTATCCTTCTTCAGCGAAAAGTGGCAATCTCTTGGGAGAAGCTTATCCATCTTCAGCGATAAGTGGCAATCTCTTTAGAGAAGCTTATCCTTCTTCAGCGATAAGCGACAATCTCTTCAGAGAAGCTTATCCTTCTTCAACGATAAGCGGCAATCTCTTCAGAGAAGCTTATCCTTCTTCAGCGATAAGTGGCAATCTCTTGGGAAAAGCCTATCCGTCTTCAGCGATAAGTGGCAATCTCTTCAGAGAAGCTTATCCTTCTTCAGCGATAAGTGGCAATCTCTTGGGAGAAGCTTATCCGTCTTCAGCGATAAGTGGCAATCTCTTCAGAGAAGCTTATCCTTCTTCAGCGATAAGTGGCAATCTCTTCCGAGAAGCTTATCCTTCTTCAGCGATAAGCGGCAATCTCTTCAGAGAAACTTATCCTTCTTCAGCGATAAGTGGCAATCTCTTGGGAGAAGCAAATCCGTCTTCAATGAGAAGTGACAATCTCATTAGAAAAGCTTATCAGTCTTCAACGATAAGTGGCAATCTCTTGGGAGAAGCTTATCCGTCTTCATTGCTAAGTGGCAATCTCTTTCGATAAGCTTATCCGTCTTCAATGATAAGTGGCAATCTCTTTAGAGAAGCTTATCCGTCTTCAAAGATAAGTGGCAATCTTTTTAGAGAAGCTTATCTGTATTCAACGATAAGTGGCAATTTCTTGGGAGAAGCCTATCCGTCTTCAAAGATAAGTGGCAATCTTTTTAGAGAAGCTTATCTGTATTCAACGATAAGGGGCAATTTCTTGGGAGAAGCTTATCCGTCTTCAGTGATAAGTGGCAATCTCTTCAAAGAAGTTTATCCTTCTCCAGCGATAAGTGGCAATCTCTTGGAAAAAGCTTATCCGTCTTCAGCGATAAGTGGAAATCTCTTTAGAGAAGCTTATCCTTCTTCAGCGTTAAGTGGAAATCTCTTGGGAGAAGCTTATCCGTTTTCAGCGATAAGTGGCAATCTCTTCAGAGAAGCTATTCTTCTTCAGCGATAAGTGGCAATCTCTTCAGAGAAGCTTATCCTTCTTCAGCGATAAGCGATAAACTCTTCAGAGAAGCTTATCCTTCTTCAGCGATAAGTGGTAATCTCTTGGGAGAAGCTTATCCGTCTTCAATGAGAAGTGACAATCTCATTAGAGAAGCTTATCAGTCTTCAACGATAAGTGGCAATCTCTTGGGAGAAGCTTATCCGTCTTCATCGATAAGTGGCAATCTCTTCCGATAAGCTTATCCGTCTTCAACAATAAGTGGCAATCTCTTCAGAGAAGCTTATCCGTCTTCAAAGATAAGTGGCAATCTTTTTAGAGAAGCTTATCTGTATTCAACGATAAGTGGCAATTTCTTGGGAGAAGCTTATCCGTCTTTAGTGATAAGTGGCAATCTCTTCAGAGAAGCTTATCCTTCTTCAGCGATAAGTGGCAATCTCTTGGGAGAAGCTTATCGTCTTCAGCGATAAGTGGCAATCTCTTCAGAGAAGCTTATCCTTCTTCAGCGATAAGTGGCAATCTCTTCAGAGAAGCTTATCCTTCTTCAGCGATAAGTGGCAATCTCTTCAGAGAAGCTTATCCTTCTTCAGCGATAAGTGGCAATCTCTTCAGAGAAGCTTATCCTTCTTCAGCGATAAGTGGCAATCTCTTGGGAGAAGCTTATCCATCTTCAGTGATCAGTGGCAATCTCTTCAGAGAAGCTTATCCTTCTTCAGGGATAAGTTGTAATCTCTTGGGAGAAGCTTATCCGTCTTCAGCGATAAGTTCCAATCTCTTCAGAGAAGCTTATCCTTCTTCAGCGATAAGCGGGAATCTCTTTAGAGAAGTTTATCATTCTTCAGCGATAAGTGGCAATCTCTTGGGAGAAGCTTAACCGTCTTCAACGATAAGTGGCAATCTGTTCAGAGAAGCTTATTCTTCTTCAGTGATAAGTGGCAATCTCTTCAGAGAAGCTTATTCTACTTCAGCGATAAGTGGCAATCTCTTGGGAGAAGCTTATCTGTCTTCAACGATATGTGGCAATCTCTTCAGAGAAGCTTATCTGTCTTCAACGATAAGTGGCAATCTCTTGGGAGAAGCTTATCTGTCTTCAGCGATAAGTGGAAATCTCTTTAGAGAAGCTTATCCGTCCCCAACGATAAGTGGAAATATCTTTATAGAAGCCTATCCTTCTTCAACGATAAGTGGCATTCTCTCCAGAGAAGCTTATCCGTCTTCAACGATAAGTGTTGTCGCAACTGCAAAAGCCACCTGGCGGAAAACAGAAGAGTTGCCACCTTTTGTTATTTATCCCAAATAGAGGGAAAGGAAACGATCAGAAAAACCTGACGAAAAAGGGAAAGACAAGGTCATCGCAACCAAGTTTGGATTCGGGAGTCGGTTACGCAAGGGGAAGGTATGAGCGCCCCTCACGTCCGTCGTACTCGACGGGATCCATGCTTATGTTGTCTATCTAAAAAAAGGGTGATCATCTATCTAGCTAAAGGTCAAGGGACAAAAGAAAAAAAAGAAAAGAGAAGAGACTCAGCAAAGCATCGCCGCTTTGTACCTACGTATTCCCTCGTGCAATGGGAAAGTCAGAGTCAACGTAGTTTGGCTAACTACGGGTGAAAGGGGGAAATGTTGCTCGCCAAGACATCGCGTCTTGTGCCTACATACTTTCATCTGGTATGAAAGATCAGAGCAAACATAGTTCGGGCTAAAATACCACAGGTTGGTTCAAAAGTTTTTAGAGTCGAGTAGGGTTAACAAGCAGTTCTAGCAGTTGGTGTATGCAGCTCGACCATTGGAGACTTAGGCGTTTTTGTGTAGGGTTAACAACACTCTTTTATCTGAAAAGATTTTCCTCATTAAAGAACCCAAAAGGGTGAAAAAGATTTGAAGTGTTTTTGTGTTTTTTAGAGAAGAAGTGTTTTTGAATTTGATTTGTAACTCATGTCGCACTAGAGACTATGACCTAAGAGCAAATGCGTCGCATATCACCTAAAGGGTGTACACTAAACACTCTAGGTCATTGAGAGGAAGCCCCTCAATCACCATTTCTCAAGTAGCTTAAGGCTCGTAGCGTGCAGCACTTGTCATTCTTTATTAGGTGTCTTATGGATGTTTGAAGAGAAGAAGAGAAGAAAGGACACTAATGGGAGACTAAGTCAATCCTAAAAGTTATCATGCAAAGTGGACTTAGAGTTGGGATACAAAAGGGAGCTACCTAATGTTATCATGCATAGTTAAGCACCTAGTGTCTATCACACTCCAACTTGAACAAGAAGAATTGGAAGTCCTAAGGGGAACATGGCAAAGGAGGACAAAAGAAAGAAGAAGCAAAGACAAGTAAGATGCACACATAAATCACAAACATGCAAAGAGGGAGGAAAGGAAGTGTGGGGCAGCAGCCGCCACAAGCGCGTCTCAACCTCTTTGGAGCATACAAGAATGCAAAACACAAGATGAAGTGCACATGCAAAGATAAACAACATGAACATGCAAATGCAAAAAGAAAATGAGCGGATGAGACATAACGGGAGAAGACAAGCCTCTATAACCGTCGGCTATCAACCATCGGAGACAAATGGGAGGAAAAGAAGTGCGGGGCAGCAGCCGCCACAAGCGCATCTCGACCATAATACTTCGCTCAAGCAAACAAGGATGAACATCACATTGAACAACATATACAAATATGTATTCAAGCGGAAATCGAACAAAGTGAGTCGACAAAATTATGACCAAACGATCAAGAACAGCGAAATATATACCAAACGTCACACCCCTAATGCATCACACTAGTCTAACATGATTCGAAGTGGAATGGTATGCAAAACCACCTTGAAAAACAACAAAACAGGCCCAATGTTACAGTGTTAATCGGTAAACCCCTGGGGTTAATCGGTTAACACCTAAAAAAGTTTGAAAAATCAGGAATTTTGAACAGGTTAATCGGTTAACCATATACGTTAACTGATTAACATTGTTAACGTTTGAAAAATTTGAAAGTTTGAAATGGTTAATCGGTTAACCATAGGCGTTAACCGATTAACACTGTATCAGAGGCCAAACACAACAGCAGAAAAAGCACTTTCAACACAAAATCACTTAATCAAATGATCCAAAAGACCAGCTTATCAAATAAGCACAAAATTACACCTGCAAACAGAAAACCAATAGACATGCAAACATGTATACACAACACAATCACAATTCAAACGGATCGAAATCAACCAAAATTCAATCGAATATGAAGATTAACATGATAAGCTCAAAATTTAAATCGGATCGAGAATTCCAACCTTCGAAACAGAGATTTGCTTCGGTAAGTATTGATCAACTGAATTTGAGCAGATCTAAACAAGATTATCCGGAAAACTTCAAGATCCACAATAATTCTTGCAAGAGGAATGAAGATCAAACACTTTTAAGCCAAATTACTCCAAATAAGCACTTCCAACTCAAGCTCCAAAATCAGATCTCAATTTGCACGAAAATTGATTATGAAAATTGATCCAATGATGATGTTAAATGGAGGTTTATGCTCAAGAATCCATTGATTTCAATGAAAAATCAATGAATCCAAATGATGAAGAGCTTTGAGTGAGGGTTTTGGAAATGGAGAAGTTGAGAAAAATTGAGAGAGAATTGGAGTGAATTCTGAAAAATGAATTGAATTATGAGAGATTGGATGGTGAGGTTTAGAGTGAATCATTTAAATATCATTTAGGTTTGGATCCAATGCAAGGTTTGGGAATTTGGATTGGAAAATGTGGTATGGAATGTGGAATGGAAATTTGGTGGGAAATTGAAATTAAACAAATTTCAAATGAGGTTCTAGATCCTTCCCAAGTGTAAAAATGAAATTCAAATGATCAAAATGGGACTCCAAGAGTGGCTGGACTTGAAAATTCACGTACAGGGCAAAAAATACACAGGTTAATCGGTTAACGCATATGGTTAACCGATTAACACTGTGAAAACTTCCAAAATTAGCCTGATTTTGATTGTGTTAATCGGTTACCAATATGTGTTAACCGATTAACACCTTCAAAAATTTGAATTCGGCGCCTTTTGGAGGGAAACGTGCACACTTTCCCGTTTTCAACTGTTTGGACATCTGTTAATCCTCTAAAACTCGTTTTCGATCATTCTGATTGTGAAACTGCTTGAAGTAGCCTGAACGCTGGAAATTAACCTGCACAATAAAATAAAATCGACCGCTCGATCGGGCAAAATAAATGCCAACTGCTGATGCTTGTTGTTCAGTTGCTTGCACTGGAACGAAACTTGAGCCACAGGAAGCCTTGATCCCCTGCCTCAAGAACAAATGCTATGCAATGCAGAAATGCTAGAAAAAAAATGAAAAGAAACATAAACCAAGTTAAGAAAAGGTTTGGCAAATTTTGGGGTGCAACAGCTACCCCTATTCAAGCGACTTGAACCTGACTGGATGAAAAGCGAACGACTTTCAGACAATCAAGGTAAAGGACGGTTGAATATCAACAAACTCAGAAATTTGCCAACCGCAAAAATCTCTAGAGATAACCGAATCCGATAACCAAAAATGCCAAGTAGTCTGAAGAACACATGACTTCACCGTCAAGCATCAGCATCAATTTGGAAAAGTACCTGACCTCGCCGTCAAGTACCAACATTAATTTCCATGAACCTCTGACATCATCGCCAATTCGGAGAAACACATGACCTCGCCGTCAGTTACCCGTAATTAAATTCCTCTGACATCGCCGTCAGACTCCTGACCTCACCATCAGGCATAGACATTATGTCTATAAAAGCATTTGACATCGCCATCAATCCTCTACCTTAAGTCGGTAAAATAACTATCATCGTCGTTAGCCCTCTGTTAAATAAAAACAAACATCGAATCCAAAGATACGATCCTCTGACATCGCCGTCAGGTCATCGCTAAATAAAAGCGAGTGACAAATTTAAAGATCAAATCCACACAGAATATCCGACATCAGGCCTCCATTGAACTGATGCGCCTCTGACATCGCTGCCAGAACTCCATGAAATTAAGAAACCCCTGACATCGCTATCAGTAACCTGCAGGGGATAAAAGAATTCTGACATTGCCGCCAGACAAACATAAATCTGATGAAACAGCTGACATCGCTGCCAGACAACTTCAAAATCGATAAACATCTGACATCGCCGCCAGAAAACCACAAAGTAGACGAAGATCTGACATCGCCGCCAGAAGACCAAAACATCTGACATCGCTGTCGGAAAACTAAATCATCTGACATCGCCGCCAGAAAACCAAAACATCCGACGTCGCCGCCAGACCAACATAAATCTGATAATAGATCCCGACATTACCGCCAGTGACCAAAACAATCTGAGAAACCACTGACCTCACCGTCAATAAAAAGTAGAAACATATGACATCGTCGTCAAATGACCACATTTCTGGTAAACATCTGACTTCGCCGTCAAATAAACACCAAGTTTATAAAACACCTGACATCACTGCCAGAAAAACTTCATGCTGATAAAACATCTGACATCGCCGCCAGACAAAACCCAATATTGAAAAAATACCTGGCATCGCCGCTAGAACACCACAAAGTAAATAAAGATCTGACATCGCCGTCAGTAAACCACAAAATCTGAGAAACATCTGACATCGCCGTCAGGCATCTGTAAACATGAGAAGCACCTGACATCCCCATCGGGCATCTGTAGGTAGTAAAAATTTATGCACCGGACCGAAGATAAGATCATCTGACATCGCCGCCAGGCCTTCGCTAAATAAAAGCGATCATCAAGAGTCATACGAAGTTATAATCATCCGATGATAATGATCACAAGGAAACTCCGTTGGGGAAATAGCATAAGCTGGGGTTTAGGTACCATACAAGGAAAGATATCAACCAATTGCGGGATACATCTGAAATAGAGAGACAACAACCTGGTTTATGTTTCACATGCATATGTTTGAAAATGGTGTAATGCTCTATACGAAATGGAAATGCTACGCGTTTGGGTAGATGTTATGCACGCATGCAGATGCAACGAAACTGAATCAGCAAAATAAATGCTAGAGATACAGAAACCATCCTATCGGGGAAACAACCTAATCATGCCAATAATAATTGGACTTATGCCGAGAAACGGGCCTTCACTGACGTCCTGCAAAGAAAATGTCAGGGTAATGGAATTCCTCCATCCTGCTGGGGAAAAGAGAACAAATCTGCTGGGGAAACCACCATCTTCCCGCTTGCTGGGGATTGCTCCGCTGGGGGACGAACCTAACCAGGATGTAGATTACTCAGTGGGAAGAAAATCCAATCACAAGTCACTAGGGAGTGCATCCGGACATGCACCTTGCGGGGATTGAATGTGCACCAACTGCTGAGGGAAAGCGTTCACGCTACCTGCTCACTTAAACTGCATACTAACTCCACTAGGGATAGGGCTGCAAACTCTTCTTACTGGGGAAACAGACTCAAGCTGGGGATAATAGGGACTTCATCCACACCTCTTTTCCCCAAGGGTAACGACCCTGCAAAGCTGAACAAACAGACAAGATATCATACGCAAGCGGAACTACCTCGGTCATCATTTGTGACTTTGTTCAATTAATTCAAAGTTTTAACAATTATTGGCCAAGGCTTGCAAGTTTATGTATGTGCAATTTTATCAAAATATTGGGCGCTTTTCACAAACAGTAAAAGTTAAAACAAGACAAACGAGATAGTGAATAGTATATGTTTATTGATAAATAGCCTGAAAATAGGCAAAGTTTTACAACAGATGCAACCCCTGAAAAGAGGAAGCTGCGCAAAAACAATACAGATATGCACAGAAATATACAAAATTATACAGAAACATCGGCAATGTGGCACAGACAAACACCATGAGTTGATCCCTCTATGACTCGCCTGACCCTGATGCTTTCCCGACGCTTCGTCTTCAGAAGAGATTGATTCGGATAAACGGCCCTCAGGTCCTCCCAATCAACTAAGCAATGAAGTTCCAACACAGACCGCAGTCATTTGCTTTTTAATCCCTAACTTTTGCCTGAACCGCCCTTTCGGGTTTTCGATTCACCGGGATACCCATTTTTGCCGACGTCGCCTTTTTAGGTTTTCGACTTTGCGGGTTTACATCTTTTCATTTTAATCCCTAATTTTTGCCCGAACCCAATTCCTTTTTTATGGTTCGCCGGGATGCCCCATTTTTGCATGGATATTCTTTTTCCTTTCTAGCGGGTCTCTTTTAAGAAAAGTATTTTTTAACTGCGTCTGCGTTCACAGGGGATGTAAAATCCTCGCCATCCATGGTGGACAACAACAAGGCTCCTTCGGAGATGACCTTTCGAACGACATATGGAACTTCATAGTTGGGAGTCCATTTGCCCCTGTGATCTGATTGTGGTGGGAGAATCATTTTCAACACAAGATCGCCCGTCTGAAAGCTCTGAGGACGCACCTTCTTGTCGAAAGCTTTCTTCATCCGACTCTAATACAAACGACCGTATGCAATAGATGTTAGCCTTTTCTCATCCATCAGGCTAAGCTGATTCAATCTGTTCTTTGTCCATTCTGCCTCATCGAGCTTGACGTCAACCAGAACCCTTAAAGAAGGAATCTCGACCTCTAATGGTAGGACAACTTCCATACCATATACCAGCGAGAAAGGAGTTGCCCCAGTTGATGTGCGTACCATAGTACGATAACCATGAAGAGCAAATGGCAACATCTCATGCCAATCCTTGTAAGTGACAACCATCTTTTGCACTATCTTCTTAATATTCTTGTTGGCCGCTTCAACAGCGCCATTCATCTTCGGATGATAGGGCGATGAGTTGTGATGCTCGATTTTGAAATTCTGGCAGAATTCCTTCATCATCTTGTTGTTCAAATTTGAACCATTGTCAGTAATGATTCGCTCGGGTATTCCATACCTGCAGATGATGTCCTTCTTTATGAACCGGGCTATGACTTGCTTCGTGACATTGGTGTACGAGGCTGCTTCAATCCATTTGGTGAAGTAATCAATGGCAACCAAGATGAAACGATGACCATTGGATGCGGTTAGCTCAATCTTGCCAATCATGTCAATGCCCCAATTGGAGAAAGGCCACGGAGATGCCATAACATTCAATGGGCACGGCGGTATATAAATCTTGTCTACATAAATCTGGCATTTATGGCATTTCTTCGCAAATTTGAAACAATATGACTCCATGGTTAGCCAATAATTTCCTGCTCGTAACAGTTTCTGAGACATGGCATGCCTGCCGGCATGTGTATCAAAAGTACCTTCGTGGACCTCTTCCATGAGCAATGCTGCTTTTTTTTCATCCACGCATCTCAACAACAACAAATCATGATTCCTTCTGTAAAGCACACCATCTGGGATCAGATAAAATTACCAGACAACCTCCTCAGCGTCTTCTTATCCTGAGCCGAAGCCCCTGGCGGATACTCTTGCTTCTTGAGGAAGTTTTGTATATCATAAAACCATGGCCTGCCATCAGCAGCCTCTTCAATGGCGAATACGAAAGCGGGCCTGTCCAGGCGAGGAATGACTATTCTTGGAGCATCATTCCAAAATTTCACTTTATACATCGAGGATAGCGTTGCCAAAGCATCTGCCATCTGATTCTCTGCTCGTGGCACATGGTGAAACTCTACCCTGTCAAAGAAGGGTAACAACCTCCTTGCATAGTCTTTGTAAGGAATTAGGTTCGGTTGACGAGTTTCCCACTCTCCCATGATTTGATTAACCACTAGCGTTGAATTGCCATATACATCCAAATTCTTGATTCTCAAATCAATAGCCTCTTCTAGACCCATGATGCACGCTTCGTACTCGGCTTCATTATTAGTGCAAGGGAACGTCAACCTGGCAGTGAACGGGATATGGGTACCATGAGGAGTTGTAAAAATTTCCCCAATTCCACTACCATAAGAGTTGACAGCGCCGTCGAATATCATCCGCCATTCAAAACCTTTCTCTGGACCCTCGTCAGGCAACGACTCTTCACAGTCTTTCGCTTTGAAGAACATGATATCCTCGTCAGGAAATTCAAACTTCATCGGTTGATAGTCTTCGATTGGCTGTTCAGCAAGGTACTCTGACATAACACTTCCCTTGATGGCTTTCTGGGAAACATATTGTATATCGTGCTCTGTCAGTACCATCTGCCACCTGGCAATTCATCCTGAGAGCGCTTGCTTCTCGAAGACATACTTGATCGGATCCATCTTCGAAATCAGCATGGTTGTATGATTAAGCATATATCGTCTCAAATGTTTGGTAGCCCAAGCAAGTGCGCAACACGTTTTCTCGAGCATTGAGTAACGGAACTCACAGACTGTGAACTTTTTACTCAGATAATAGATCGCATGCTCTTTTCTTTCAGTCTCGTCGTGCTGATCGAGAACACAACCCATACTGTTCTCAAGAACCGTTAGGTACATGATTAAAGGTATTCCAGCTACTGGGGGTATCAATATCAGAGGCTCCTGTAAATATTCTTTTATCTTATCAAATGTTTTTTTGTTAATTTTCATTCTAGACGACCGCCTGATCTTTCTTTAGCAATTTAAACATTGGTTCACACGTGGCCGTGAGGTGAGATATGAACCGAGCAATGTAGTTCAATCTCCCCAGGAAACCACAGACCTCCTTTTCTGTTTTCGGCGCTGGCATATCTTGTATAGCTTTTATCTTTGCAGGATCGATCTCGATTCCTTTTTCACTGACAATGAACCCCAATAACTTTCCGGACCGAACTCCAAAAGTGCACTTATTTGGATTCAACCTCAATCTGAACTTCCTGAGCCTCTCAAACAGCTTCAACAAGTTGACCAGATGTTCCTCCTCCGTTTGCGACTTTGCTATCATGTCATCAACATAGACTTCAATCTCATGATGAATCATATCATGAAACAAAGTGACTATAACCCGCTGGTAAGTTGCCCCTGTGTTTTTCAACCCAAAAGGCATTACCTTGTAATAGAAAGTTCCCCACGATGTAATGAACGTCGTTTTCTCCATATCTTCCGGTGCCATCTTTGTCTGATTATAACCGGAAAAACCATCCATGAAGTAAAATACGGAGTATTGAGCAATATTGTCAACCAATACGTCAATGTGAGGGAGCGGGAAGTTATCCTTTGGGCTCACCTTATTCAAATCCCTGTAATCTACACACATCCGTACCTTACCGTCCTTCTTAGGTACAGGCACGATGTTGGCGACCCATTGAGGGTAAGTTGTTACGGCTAAAAATCCAGCGTCCAACTGCTTTTGGACTTCTTCTTTGATTTTTACAGCCATATCTGGTCTTGTCCTTCTAAGCTTCTGCTTGACCGGCGGACATTCCTCACGCAACAGCAAGCGATGAACCACTGTGTCGGTGTTAAGCTCGGGCATATCCTCGTAGGACCAAGCAAAGATGTCACTATACTCTCGAAGCATCTCGATCAGTCTTTGCTTGATGTCACTCTGTAGCGCAGCCCCTATCCGAACATTTCTAACAACCTCTTCAGAACCCAGATTGATAACCTCGATTTCCTCCTGATGAGGCAGAATAATCTTCTCTTCTTGTTTCAAGAGTTTAGCTAGCTCTTCGGGCAAGTCTTCATCTTCATCAATCTCTTCTTAAGCTTGATATATCGGTTGGTCGAAGTCGAAGCGAGTCATAGGAGGTTCTGAATCAGTGTCATCTGCAATAGGAATCCTGCAATAAAAATGGTTAAATCTTTCAAATGATATGCAAACGAATACAAATCACATTGCCATTTTATTGTAAAAAACAAAAATAAGAAAGACAAAGATCACAAAATTTGAATGAGAAAAACGCCCTTTGATTAATTGATAAAGTAATGTTCAAACATAAACAGTAAGGCTCTGAAACAAAATACCGCTATGCTCCGGGTAGAACATAGGGTAGTACAATAATCGGAAAAAAACAAAGCATTACTGTTCTGTTGTCACTTGAACGAATGCTTCAATAGACCAGTTGCGCATGCTCTGTCTTGGAGTGAAAGGCTTGATCCAAGCATCCATATCACAATCACTATCTCCCTCTTCGTCTGATAAAGCATTGATTCTTTCGAAGTTAACTCCCCCCTTAGTGAACTGCACAGGTTCTTTATAGCACGACGCGTTCTGCGAGAATGGAGAAGATGACGGGTGGTACCCTAAACCAAACTTGTCTTGCTTGTGGGGAATCTCCAATACCCGGACCCATCCTTGCACTGCCCCAGTCCGTACCACTGCTTGGGCTTTTTTAAAAGAAGAAATGGCCACTTCCGGCGCTTTGCTCACAACAAGAAACTTGTCTTTAATCTTGACTGTTTCAAAAGCCTGACAAAGGGTTTCATGTATCTCTCTGTCCACCTCGACATACTTGAAGGATGACAAGTGACTGACCATTATATCCTCCTCCCCGCACACTGTAACAACACTACCGCCAACCATATACTTTAGCTTTTGATGTAGGGTGGAGGTCACAGCTCCTACTGAATGAATCCATGGACGGCCTAATAAACAACTCTAGGCTGGCTGGATATCCATAATGTAACACACTGCATCAAACACTTCCGGTCCCACCTGAATGGGCAATGTCACTTCTCCGAACACAGACCTTTGGGTACCATCAAAAGCGCGCACCACCAAATCACTTGGTGTGCAAATCAATCCCTGCGTATCCAACTTCATTAGGGCTTTCTTTGGAAGTACGTTCAAGGATGATCCTGTATCCATGAGTACATGAGACATAACAGCCCATCGGCATTCTAATGATATGTGCAATGCACAGTTATGGTTTCTTCCCCTTGGCGTCAAATCCAAGTCTGTAAACCCCAAGTCGTTCCCTGCATTTACATGCGCAACAACCCCTTCGAGTTGATTAACCGAAATTTCTTGTGGCACGTAAATATTATTCAGTATTGTCAACAGTGCATTCCTATGCGCTTCAGAACATAGTAACAAAGATAAGATAGATATCTTAGAAGGAGTTTGCTGCAAATGATCGACTATCTTGTAGTCACTTTTCTGTATCAGCCTCATAAACTCTTCTGCATCCTTTAGCAAAGATTCCTTCTCCCCAGAATGAGAAGTTTCCTCTACCACTGGTCTCTTTCCCTTGTCAACCTTATCAACAATCACTTCAGGTGACGAAAAGACCCGGCCACTACGGGTAATGCCTCCTGCTCCCACAAGATTATCTACTAAATCAGCAGGGGGACCACTCAGATCTATTTTCTGTCTGTTGCAATACACTTCAGCTCCGTAATTCCACGGAATATCCTTGCTGCTTTCAAACGGTATGGGACCTGCTTTAGTTATGGTTATTGTTGGTGGTTTTGGCGCATAAATGGTAACAGTCTTGTACGGGATGAAGATTGTTGCAATCTCATCCCTTTCCTCAGCCGCCAACTCTTCAGACTTTCTTTCAACATATCGGTCAAACTGCAAAACTCCACTATCCATCATCTCTTGAATACATCTTTTCAACTGCCCACATCCCTCAGGATTCACCAGACACTCAGCATAATTTTCAGCATAACCTGGGAAAACACCCCCTTTCAGCAATCTAGCTTTCACAAAGCTCAAAGGTGTCTCCAGCTCGTTAACGTCTGTTACCAAATCCAAAACATCCTCCTCGATAATTTCACTAACCTCAGCTTGCCCATGATTT
Organism: Lathyrus sativus; assembly: GCA_963859935.3. NCBI lineage: Eukaryota > Viridiplantae > Streptophyta > Magnoliopsida > Fabales > Fabaceae > Lathyrus > Lathyrus sativus. The sequence continues at coordinate 174,106,531 of OZ012737.1, forward strand.
GGCATGGGATTTTGTACCACATTAGGAACATCATTGGAGAAATTAATTGCTTTACTGTCAATCATGTCCTACACCTTATGCTTAAAGGCTTTACAATTATCGATGTTATGCCCCAGGGCACCTGAATGAAACTCACAGCGAGCGTTTGCGTCATACCCGGGTGGTGGAGGCCCAGTCAGGAGAGCCATGGTCATCTTGTGAATCAACTGCAGTTGTAACAAAGCTTGCAATAGCTGAGAATACGGCATGGGAGGCGCATCAAAATGTCTATTCACTGCCGCCCGACCTCGGTCTTAATACCTTCTATACCCCTGCTGATTCTGATGAGGTTATTGTTGTTGTGGTTGCTGAACTACGGGAATTGTAATACTGACAATCTACTGTTGCTATCTCCTTATCGTTTCTTGTTACCGAACACCTTCTTACCTCCTCCAGCTGAGGGCATTTCGCCAACACTTATCTTTCCTAACTTGATACCATTTTCCACCCTCTCTTTGGTGATGATTAAGTTAGAGAAACTATCCGACATACTGCTAATGAGGTTCTCATAGTAAACGCCAGGTAGAGTGGCGACAAACATATCAACAAGCTCACGTTCCACCATAGGCGGCTACACCCTGGCTTCTAGCTCCCGTCATCTTTGAGCATATTCTTTGAAACATTCATTGTTCTTTTATGAAAGATTCTGAAGCTGGACCCTGTTGGGAGCAAGGTCGCTGTTGTATTGATAATGTTTCACAAAGGCTTCGGCCAAATCCCTCCAACTACGGACATTCACGGGTTCCAGGCTCATGTACCATTCCAACGAAGGACCAGACAGACTATCCGGGAAGAAATGCATGAGCAATTTCTCATCGTCTGAGTAGGCAGACATCTTACGGTAGTAGGATCTCAGATGAACTCTAGGGCAGGTGGTATCCTTGTATTTATCAAGGTTTGGGACTTTGAACTTTGGCGGCACTCTCAAGTCCGAGATCAGTCCTAGGTTAGCCATATCAAGGCCCATAGAGTTTTGACTTTCAAGGGACTTCATTTTTTCTTCAATCATCTTAATCCTCTTATCAGCTTCAAAGGGTAACTCAGCAGCTACGACCCTTGGCGAGAACACATCCTCTTGCATGTCTTCATTCCAGAGATGATCCATGTTACCATGTATAGCACAAATGGTGTCATAACCATAACCATTCGCATTAGCATTACCACTTCCAACATTACCCAGACCAGTGTTGAAACCTGCAGCATTACCGGCACCAGCAGCATTACCACTCCCTCCAGCGGTAGGGACGACTAAAGTAGGAATGGAATTATCAGCTCGAGGAGTCTCAACATGTGGAGGATTAACAACGTTCCCACCATGCAACACGCCATTGCCATCAACACGTGCAATCAAGGGCTGCACTAGAGTCCGGAGTTGCTCTTGTCCATTAGCCACTCCTTGCATTACTTCCATGAACTGGGCCATCCGGTCCCTCATTTCCTGCATCTCTACTTGCATATGCTCCATTACTATCTTCTGATTCCCCCTAGTTGCGTACCGGTGAGTCGTTAGATCGGCAATCCTAAAACACTTGTAAACCAAAGGAAAAATAAGATTAACAGTTCCGATGCACCTACAATGCGAAAAAATGCTAAAATGCAGACATGTATGTATGCAACAGGGACATTTCCCCCTCGATTCTAGTTTCAGGGAAAAACACAACAATGGAGAACCCTACGGACAAGCATAGAACAAAAACTCCTCGTAAATAATCACCGGCCAACAGGCAATGTACAACCTACAACTGAGTATAATAAGGAAAAGACCTCAACCAACAAGCCCGATGATGGTCACTACAACAAACAATAAGCATCAAACTACAACAGAGAGAAACAAGATAGTCAAGAAGGATGACGTGACCGGAAGTCCTCTAGCAACTTCAGCATCTCAGGATGATCTGATCTAGCAAGCAGTCCCTGACTAAGTAACTCCTGCTGGCTAACAGTATGCTGTAGACTCTCAACATGGTCTTCCCAAGCTCCTTCCCTGAAACACGCCTCAAGCCTGCATCTCTTGGAATCAGCTCTCAACTTGAGATCCTTCAAGTTCGCAATAGCTTCGTTCAACCTGTACTCACTATCCCGTCTAAGTGATGCCTCTGCTGCAATCTCCCCATCTTTGGCATTGAGCTGCATCTTTAACCTGCTGATCTATAGCTTTAACCTGTCTTCGTGCTCTTTGTTGTTGGTGAGCGTAGCATTCCATTGGTTCTCAAACTTAGAAATCTGCAGGTAAGCTCTATCAAAATCTTCCTTCTTAGTAGCAAGAACACTATTGACAGCCTTGAAATCCAAACCCAAACGCTCCCGAGAATTGGTTTCCTTGGTCAGATCCATACCCAGTTTGTTTACAAGCTTAGTTTGTTTCTTGAAGGAATGAACAACATCAATCTTCTCACTTCGAAGCTGAATGATTTCTTTCTCCAATTCCTCATTCGCTTTTCTCAACTCTTCCTTCTCAAACAATAACTGATTGTATTTCTGAATGTCTACAGTAGTGGGTTCCTCAATCATGAGAGGATGCAGAGGTGCAACTGAAGGAAACGGCATCAGAAACTTCGCAGCTCTGTCATGAATCCAAGTTAGGTAAGGGTCATATGCTCGACTATTACTCTTCCCCAATAAGGCTTTCACCTTCCTGTGAATGTTGGTCCAAGCATGCTCAAGTCTGCCTAAAGTCTCACCCTCCAATAAACCGGTGAGATACAGAGATTCCTGTATCTCCTCTTCTCTAGGAGGCTCCCTCAGCGCGTACCCAAATTGCCTGACCAATAGATAAGGGTTATAGTTGATGCATCCTTTCCTTCCGACCAAAGGGACGTTAGGAAATCCACTACAACTATAAATGACCTTTGTACCAAGCATATCTCGGTCAAACCAAGTAATGTTCTCCGCAGATAGACCCATCAACCTCTCCGACCACTCAGAAGTACCAGCGGTAACAACAAACGGATTGGCCTTGGGCATATGGCTAGAAAACCATCTGTACAACAAAGGAACATAGCAAGCTACATTCTTTCCCTTTCGTTTCTCATTCTTGTAGTGAAAAAAATGATAAACATCTCCAAGGAGAGTAGGCACTGGGTTTCCTGAAGCCAGAATATGGAATGCATCTAAATCCACAAAATCAGGAAGATTAGGAAACAATATAATGTCGTAGATACAAAGAGCGAGAATGGCGCCAAATACAATCCAACAACCATCCTTAGCGAACTGCCGAGCCTTATCAACCAAGAAAACCAAAGGAAAGCCAAACACTCCATTCCACTTAGTCAAAGTCCCCTCTAGCTCTGAAGCATCCAAGTGTAATACAACAGCTAGCTTAGCCAGATCAGGCTTAACGTCAGTATGAACAAATGGCATCTGATCAAGAACGGGCAGGCCTAACAACATAGAATATTCCTCCAAGGTAGCGCGCCAGGATATAGTCAGGGAAAACAAAACACCTCAGATGTGGATCGTAGAAATGCAAAAGAGCATAAAGACCATCCATCTCGTGCACCGAAGGCATGCAAACACGTCTCAATAACCTCCCGTAGGACTGTCTGAAATCCTCCGTAACCTTCCCATCAGCCACAGAAATCAAACTCAGCAAAGAACTAACATTAGGAGCTGGAAGCTTGTAAGCCACTGTTCTTTTCAAGGGTTCCATGTCAGCAATAAAGGAACAAGATCACTAGAATCGGAGGAGAAATATGCACCTGCAACATAAATACATGTTAATGAAATGCAGATGAAAATGCAAATGCAAATGCAAACAGGGGATCAAGAATGTTGCGCTGTTGGTCGAGAAGAACTAGCGCTCCGCCTTAGCAAGAACAAAGTACCGACAATAGGACCCACTAATATCAGAAACACAGATTCACACTGTAACGAACCAGGTAATCTGAAAGCCAAGGTTTCCTGCACAACCCAATCCCTCTCACAGGTATGGACCTATCCACTGATAAGGTTCGGCATCCTATGCGTTTGTCAGTGTCACAGACTTTCAAGAAATGATGATACGTTCACCATTTCTGGTTTAGCATCATAATCTCTTGAAGAGCCCTCACTTAGCTGACTCACACATGATCGGTCCCCAGAGTCGACAATCCTCAGATCCAAAATTCCTTCAAGCCCAAAGGGCCAGAAAGAAAATCATCAAAGAGAATCTCGTCCGAGCACGAATTTCATGGTGAACTAGTACGAGCAAAGCAAGCACATCCACCACTATTCTCCACTACTAAAGTTATGTCTATACTTAAGCCTGGGTCTGGCTTATCTCTCAATGGAACATCCCTTCCCCACAGCACAACAATAATGATATATGATGCTGAAAATAAATGCGGGAAAGTAAAGATAAAGCACATATATACAACACCCCAAAAATAAACAAACAAGCGCTAGGATTGACTCGCATAGGGAACCAGATCCCCAGCAGAGTCGCCAGCTGTCGCAACTGTGAAAAACACCCGGCGGAAAACAGAAGAGTCTCCACCTTTCGTTATTTATCCCAAAGAGAGGGAAAGGAAACGATTGGAAAAACCTGACGAAAAAGGGAAAGACAAGGTCATCGCAACTAAGTCTGGATTCGGGAGTCGGTTACGCAAGGGGAAGGTATGAGCACCCTTCACGTCCATCGTACTCGACGGGATCCACGCTTATGTTGTCTATCTAAAAAAAGGTGATCATCTATCTAGCTAAAGGTCAAGGGACAAAAGAAAAAAAAGAAAAGAGAAGAGACTCGGCAAAGCATCGCCGCTTTGTACCTACGTATTCCCTTGTGCAATGGGAAAGTCATAGTCAACCTAGTTCGGCTAACTACGGGTGAAAGGGGGAAAGGTTGCTCGCCAAGACATCACGTCTTGTGCCTACGTACTTTCATCTGGTATGAAATATCAGAGCAAACGTAGTTCGGGCTAAAAGACCACAGGTTGGTTCAAAAGTTTTTAGTCCCGAGTAGGGTTAACAAGCAGTTCTAGCAGTTGGTGTATGCAGCTCGACCATTGGAGACTTAGGCGTTACCGTTTGCGGTAGAACTAAAAGTTAACAACACTCTTTTATCTGAAAAGATTTTCCTCATTAAAGAACCCCAAAGGGTGAAAAATATTTGAAGTGTTTTTGTGTTTTTAAGAGAAGAAGTGTTTTTGAATTTGATTTGTAACTCATGTCGCACTAGAGACTATGACCTAAGAGCGAATGCGTCGCATATAACCCAAAGGGTGTACACTAAACATTCTAGGTCATTGAGAGGAAGCCCCCCAATCACCATTTCACAAGTAGCTTAAGGCTCGTAGCGTGCAACACTTGTCATTCTTTATTAGGTGTCTTATGAATGTTTGAAGAGAAGAAGAGAAGAAAGGACACTAATGAGAGACTAAGTCAATCCTAAAAGTTATCATGCAAAGTGGACTTAGAGTTGGGATACAAAAGGGAGCTACCTAATATTATCATGCATGGTTAAGCACCTAGTGTCTATCACAATCCAACTTGAACAAGAAGAATTGGAAGTCCTAAGGGGAACATGGCAAAGGAGGACAAAAGAAGGAAGAAGCAAACACAAGTAAGATACACACATAAATCACAAACATGCAAAGAGGGAGGAAAGGACGTGTGGGGCAGCAGCCGCCACAAGTGCGTCTCATCCTCTTTGGAGCATACAAGAATGCAAAACACAAGATGAATTGCACATGCAAAAAGAAAATGAGCGGATGAGACATAAAGGGAGAAGACAAGCCTCTACAACCGTCGACTATCAATCATCGGAGACAAATGGGAGGAAAAGAAGTGCGGGGCAGCAGCCGCCACAAGCGCATCTCGACCATAGTACTTCGCTCAAGCAAACAAGGATGAACATCACATTGAACAACATATACAAATATGCATTCAAGCGGAAATCAAACAAAGTGAGTCGACAAAATTATGATCAAACGATCAAGAACAGCGACATATATACCAAACGTCACACCCCTAATGCATCACACTGGTCTATGATGATTCGAAGTGGAATGGTATGCAAAAACACCTTGAAAAACAACAAAATAGGCCCACTGTTACAGTGTTAATCGGTTAACCCCTAGGGTTAACCGGTTAACACCTAAAAAAGGTTTGAAAAATCAGGAATTTTGAACAGGTTAATCGGTTAACCATATATGTTAACCGATTAACACTGTTAACGTTTGAAAAATTTGAAAGTTTGAAATGGTTAATCGATTAACCTTATGTGTTAACCGATTAACACTGTAACAGAGGCCAAAAATAGCAGCAGAAAAAGCACTTTCAGCACAAAATCACTTAATCAAATGATCCAAAAGATCAGCTTATCAAATAAGCACGAAATTACACCTGCAAACAGAAAACCAATAGACATGCAAACATGTCTACACAACACAATCACAATTCAAACGGATCGAAATAAACCAAAATTCAATCGAATATGAAGATCAACATGATAAGCTCAAAAATTAAATTGGATTGAGAATTACAACCTTCGAAGCGGAGATTTGCTTCGGTAAGTGTTAATCAATTGAATTTAAGCAGATCTAAACAAGATTATCTGGAAAACTTCAAGATCCACAATAATTATTACAAGAGGAATGAAGATCAAACACTTTTAAGCCAAATTACTCCAAATAAGCACTTCCAACTCAAGCTCCAAAATCAGATCTCAATTTGCACGAAAATTGATTATGAAAATTGATCCAATGGTAATGTTAAATGGAGGTTTATGCTCAAGAATCCATTGATTTCAATGAAAAATCAATGAATCCAAATGATGAAGAGCTTTGAATGAGGGTTTTGGAAATGGAGAAGTTGAGAAAAATTGAGAGAGAATTGGAGTGAATTTTGAAAAATGAATTGAATTATGAGAGATTGGATGGTGAGGTTTGGAGTGAATCATTTAAATATCATTTAGGTTTGGATCCAATGCAAGGTTTGGGATTTTGAATTGGAAAATGTGGTATGGAATGTGGAATGGGCATTTGGTGGGAAATTGAAATTAAACAAATTTCAAATGAGGTTCTAGATCCTTCTCAAGTGTAAAAATGAAATTCAAATGATCAAAATGGGACTCCAAGAGTGGCTGGACTTGAAAGTTCACGTACAGGGCAAAAAATACACAGGTTAATCGGTTAACGCATATGGTTAACCGGTTAACACTGTGAAAACCTGCAAAATTAGCCTGATTTTGATTGTGTTAATTGGTTAACCATATGTGTTAACCGATTAACACCTTCAAAATTTTGAATTCGGCGCCTTTTGGAGCGAAACGTGCCCACTTGCCTATTTTCAACTGTTTGGACATCTGTTAATCCTCTGAAACTCGTTTTCGTTCATTCTGATTGTGAAACTGCTTGAAGTAGCCTGAATGCTGGAAATTAACCTGCACAATAAAATGAAATCGACCGCTCGATCGGGCAAAATAAATGCCAACTACTGATGCTTATTGTTCAGTTGCTTGCACTGGAACGAAACCTGAGCCATGGGAAGCCTTGATCCCCTGCCTCAAGAATAAATGATATGCAATGCAGAAATGCTAGAAAAAAAATGAAAAGAAACATAAACCAAGTTAAGAAAAGGTTGGGCAAATTTTGGGGTGCAACAAGTGGCAATCTCTTCAGATAAGCTTATCGTTCTTCAGCGATAAGTGGCAATCTCTCCAGAGAAGCTTATCAGTCTTCAGCGATAAGTGGCAATCTCTTCAGAGAAACTTATCCTTCTTCAGCGATAAGTGGCAATCTCTTCAGAGAAGCTTATCCTTGTTCAGCGATAAGTGGCAATCTCTTCAGAGAAGCTTATCCTTGTTCAGCGATAAGTGGCAATCTCTTGGGAGAAGCTAATCCGTCTTCAGCGATAAGTGGCAATCTCTTCAGAGAAGCTTATCCTTCTTTAGCGACAAGTGACAATCTCTTCAGAGAAGCTTATCCTTCTTTAGCGATAAGTGGCAATCTCTTCAGAGAAGCTTATCCTTATTCAGCGATAAGTGGCAATCTCTTCAGAGAAGCTTATCCCCTTACACCCATTTGGTGTCAAGATTGTATCTGTTATCATCCTTTTAGTGATAACGACCTTTGCAAGATATCCATTATTTCATTTCCCAGCATTTTCCTTCTTTTTCGGACAAATTCAGGGTCTTTTATATCTAATCATCTTCTACCTCGAAAGAATAAACGCCATGGCATTTCGTCTTACCCGGTTTAAGCCGATTAGATATGGGCATTTGTCATACCCTAAATTCGTCCTCCCGTTTTGTAAATATTTTTGCATTTTTTTATTCTTTTTTATTTTGCATTGCCTGCTTAATTTCATGTCGTTTAGACACGTGTCCACCCCCGATTGGGCGTTTTTCAAATCTCTGCTATTTTGCCCAATAAGAGCGTGACACGTGGCCAAAGGTTACTTTTGTAAATTTTAATTCCTTTTTTAATTTCTCTTTTTCTTTTCAAAATACTATTTTTTTTTGTATATATATTATTTGTTAATTAGAAATTAGATTTTATATTTAGAATTTTATTTTTTAGAAATTACATAGAATTTTTATAGTTTTTTTAGCATAAAATATTTTTATTAAATAGTTTTTTTAATATTTGTAGTTTAGGAATAGGTTTATTAATTAGAGTTAATCATTTTTAATATTATTAGGATTAATTATTATTAGTTTTATTTAATTAGTTATTAGAGTAGATTATATTAATTGGGATTAGTTTGTTAGAGCCAGCTTTTATTAATCAACACATTCTAATCAGAATTTAACAGAATCATTAGCCAGCATGCCACGTGTCACTATCTGCATATAAAGCTCACTATTCATCACCCCCTACCGAAGAAAACCCTAATCCACCTCCATCCTATATTATTCATCATCTTCTTTGTCCAACAAACCCTATAACGCAGCCTCACTCAAGTTCATCCGACCCAAAACACAACTTCCTCAAAAACCACCATTGAACCAACAACCACTCTCCCTTCCACCTTCATCTTTTTGTCAAGCTTTCAAACCTTCTCCGAAACTAGTCGGAACACGAAATCCAGCCCTTAAACCCATAACTCTTACAATCCATACCATCTTCGACAACCCACCATTATCAAACCCTTCAACCCATTTCCAGAAACAACAACTCAACTCCATTTTCAACCCGCGAAACACCTCACAGCCAACCCAATCTTCATCTTCTCAAACTTTCAATCATAAGCCCAGAAATCCAAATTGGAACCAATTCTTTCCTCACCCAAAACGCCACCGGAAAACTCTTCCATCCTCACTCACCATCTCAAAACCACGCATGAACATACAAATAACATCAAACCCATTTTCACTTATAAACCAGTTTTCCCAAATGAAACCCATTTCAGAAACTCCAAACCTTTCTTAAAATCGTTCATCACCAATCGAATCTTAATTTTCAAACCTTCAAAGCAACCCACGACCATCTCCACAAACCCCCCACCACGGCAATCCGTTTTCCGCCATTCCTGAAACTCAACTTCCAAGCCCTTTTGTGAACAGAGAAAAGTTGTGCCAAAAACGCAAATGTGAGGAGAAGAGGAATTATTCTTGAACTAAAAACAGAAGCGATGGAATAGAGGGAGTGAGGTTGATGAGCTGTTACAAAGTGTGAGGGTCGTTTGAGTCTTTGTTTCTCATTTTTTTTTTTTGCTTTTCTTTTCACTTTGTTGTTGGCTGTTCGTTTGGGCAAAGCCCAACTGTGTTTCTCTTAAACCTCCCTTGTTTTATTTTTCTTTGTAACATTATTATTATTGTAGAATATTTGAGTTAAATATACTTTTTAGTTTTTAGATTTTGTAAATAATTATTAAAAATAAGCTTTTATGTATTGTATATATATTAGTTTATTTAGTTAGCATAATATCTTTCTAACAATTTTTAATTTGAATATATATATATATATATATATATATATATATATATATATATATATATATATATATATATATATATATATATATATATATATATATATATATATATATATATATATATATATATATATATATATATATATATATATATATATATATATATATATATATATATATATATATATATTCATATATTCATATATATATATATATATATATATATATATATATATATATATATATATATATATATATATATATATATATATATATATATATATATATATATATATATATATATATATATATATATATATATATATATATATCATATATTCATATATATATATATATATATATATATATATATATATATATATATATATATATATATATATATATATATATATATATATATATATATATATATATATATATATATATATATATATATATATATATATATATATATATATATATATATATATATATATATATATATATTCATATATATATATATATATATATATATATATATATATATATATATATATATATATATATATATATATATATATATATATATATATATATATATATATATATATATATATATATATATATATATATATATATATATATATATATATATATATATATATATATATATATATAATTTTGTATTTAGTGTTTTGAAAAGGATTTGTTAATATAATATTTTTCAAGTTCTAGTTTATATTTACTTAGAATTTTAATTTATATTATATATTAGTTTTATTTTTAAAATCTCTTTAGATTACCTTACATATATATTTTATAAATATTTTAGTCATCCTTTAAGATTTATAATTTATTTTTTAGAGCTAGATTTTATTTCTCATTTCTTATTGGGCATTTTGTTCCATTTTTGTGTTTTTGGTCTATGACTAGACCTCCGTAATCTATTACTAGTCAAATTATTGATGAATAATGTTGGATCCAAGACTGCCTCTTTTCTCTCCTCATTTCTTTTCTGTTTCGATTTTATTTTGACTTTCTTGGATCGATGAAATCTTGTATCCGTAAGTGTCATATTATCGAAGTTGATAACCTTCCCGATTGCAAATCTGGAAAATAACCATTTGGGTCATTTTCTTTACTTTGGGATCGCGATAGGCTAAATTTGGTTAATCGATATTATGTTTGCGATTAAGACGAGATCCCACCTCTTTTGGTCCGTGCGACACGATTTAATCGGAGAATGATCCTCAATATCATTTCTCTATCTTGTCTTTTGCACATATATTAATTATGCGACCTCCTATAGTTCGACTTCCATCATAAGTCAAGCTACGACGATTTAGCATTACATTTGTCTCGATTCGATTCATTAACAAAACTAACCACTAACTTTATTTTCTGTCAAATATTAACTGTTTTAAATTCAGTCATTATATTCTTGTACATATTATTATATATCCTGTATATTGATTATATCTTGTAAATATTCAAATTGACTTGTACATTCTTTCAAAATACCTAATAAATATCGAAACCATAAAATCCTAATTGGTGGACTGTTGGTTATATATCCTGTATATTATCGGTATCCTGTATATATTTGTATCCATCTCCAATCTCTTTCGCATCTTCTCAAAAATATCTTTCTCTTTGTATTGAACTAAAGAAAGAGGATTGAGTGTAGACATCTTCCTCTCTGAGTGTCAGGATACTCACTGTAGAGTGTGTGGTCTTGATACTCGTCTTTTAATACGAAGACGTGACTATATTCACCACCCTCTCTTTTCAAAACTTCACTTTCAAAACCTTTTTCTCCTAAAACATCGGTCCCGTACCGAGTGCATTTTCAAACTCTTCTTTCACAATAAAACTTGAATGGTCATGGAGTGGTTAGGCGTAGGCCTTCTTCTATCCCGAGTGCTGACATTACCGTAGGGTTCACTGTCGCAAAACACTTATCATTTGAGATCAAAAACACTTCTAATAAGAGAATGAAGTTCTCTTTGTATTGAACTAAAGAGAGAGGATTGAGTGTAGACTTCTTCCTCTCCGAGTGTCAGGATACTCATTGTAGAGTGTGTGTTCTCGATAATCGTCTTTCAATACGAAGACACACTTGTATTCGCCACACCTTTTTATAACAAAACTTTGAGATAAAGAATTGGGTACTACACGCAAGGGGTTACTATCTGAGGACCTATTTCACCCCTAAAAACAACTCCCACAAATCAAATGTGACATCTTGCCTCGCACGGCAAAAATTAATCTTTTTCAAAAAGGATATGTTATGTCTGTTCTACCGCAAACAGGTAACGCCTAAGTATCCAACAAGCGAGCAACAATACACCTAAACTGCTAGAATACGCTACGATAACATCATCCACAAAAACACCAGTTAACAGTATCCCGAACTATGTTGCTCTGATTTCTCATGCTAGATGAGAATACGTAGGCACAAGACGACGATGTCTTGGCGAGCTGACTTTTCGTTCTTTTCCACCTATTTCCCAAAGGACATGCTACGTCCATTCTACCGCAAATAGGTAACGCCTAAGTCTCCAACGAGTGAGCAACAATACACCTAAACTACTAGAATGCGTATGCTAGCATCATCTACCAGAACTCCTCACAAACCGTAGGCCGAACTATGGCTGCTATGATTCTTTACTTCTTTCAAGTAAAGATACATAGGCACAAGGGCCACAAACCTTGCCGAGCATATTCCCCCTATATTTGTAGTTCCCCGAACTACGTTGACTCTGACTTTCTCATATCTGTTGAGAATACGTAGGTATAGGACCGTGAAGTCCTATCGAGTCTCTTCTTCCCCCGTGTTGCACCCTAAAATTTGCCCACTGGTTTTCCGACTTTGACTGGATTTTATTTCGCTTTCATCTGCATATCATTTAGATCACATTTTGCCCGTGTTATTGGTCAGATTGAATTTATCAATATTTTAGCCTCTTTGCTCGCGTTTCAGGCGATTCAATACAATTCAACAATAAGTTCAGTGTCGAAATCGAGCGAAAGTCACTCTCTTTTTGATGATTCAATCCGTATCGGTAATATCGGCGTATTTCGGTGTTCGCCCGTTTTTTTTTTCCCATGGCATTTTGCATTTTTTATTTTTATTTCAGCCTTATTTTCTTTTTAAAGAATTTATTTGTTTTTTTAGAATTAATAACTAGAAATAATTTTTTTAATTTTTAGAATAATTTTTTTTATTAAGATTTAGATTTTAATAGATTTTTAGAATAAGAATTAGAAATTTGTTTAGAAAGTATTTTAGATAGAATTTTAATATAGTTTCTTGAATATTAGAATAGTTTATTTAATTAAAAAACTAGAAATAGTTGTTTTTAATAGAATTTTATTTTTAGAGTTTATGATTAGGATTTAGATTTATTAGTTAGCTTTTTAGAAGATAGTTTTTTAAATAGAACATAAAATTAGTAGAGTTTAGAATTTTAGAATAGATATTAAATTATTTCAATCAGAAGTTAATTAGTTCAAAATAGGTTTTTATTTTAAATTAATTATAGTTTTCATTTAAGTTAGATTAATTAGTTTAATTAGGATTTATATTAATTAATGGATTTATTTCATTAGTCTTTAATTAGAGCAGCCCATTACCGTTAACAATCATCAGCTTTTGTTTTATTCCATTTCAATTTCATTAATCATAATCAGCTTTTAATTAATTATTTAATCAGACCAACAAGCTGGCCACGTGTCCTCCTTTGGTAGTATAAATTACTGTTTATTGTCTCCTTCGTGGAGATCCCAAGAAACCCTAGCTACAGTAGCCGCTCATCACCTTCATCAACACCAGAAGATTTTCATCTTCATCATCTCCCAACCCTCACCATCCTCATCTTCTGAAACTAACTTCATCCACCAGAAGTTTCTTTCTGCTTCATCAACCAAGCAACACCTCCGTAAATCACCATAACCACTCAAATGAAACCTTCGATCTCCCAGAAATCCCTCAACATTGAACACCATCTTCATCGTTAAACAAACTTCGAACAAACATTCATCATCACCATCGTGTTCATCAACCTTCAGCTACCCAGAAAACCCTCCATTCATCATCATCGAAGACAACCTAAAATCATCAAACACCACTATCAAACCCCATACCAAATCTCGACCCAGAAATACAACCAACAACAACTCGCAAACCATTGCTCAAATCTCCATTAAACATGTCTGATTCACCTTCAATCTCTACCTCACTCACAAACCACATGAACAGAACAAAAATGAAGGGAGATTCTAGAGAAAGACAAACAGAAACTAACCCATAAACCCTCTCCAAATCTTCAACACCGTTTCACATCCAAAACTGAAACTCATCGTGAATCAACTTCAAAACCAACTGCGTCTTCTCTGAACAACCAACTCGAGAGCTCTGATACCCATTTCAACGTGAAACCTGACCTCGTTCAACACAACAAACTCAAAACCCAAAAAATTCCATCCGTACCCCTTTCAAATCTCCAACGAAACTTCAACCCAGAACCAAAACATCCGAAAATCTTCTCCTAACTTCAAACAACCTTTCAACATTTTCGAACTCCACCATCTTCAAACTCATGAACCTCACTTCACGTTTGGTTCCTCGCCATAAACTTCATCTTTCGTAAATCGCCGTATCCAACAAACGGAACCCTCAACCCTTTCTTTGCTCTCCTGTACAACCACACAACCCATTTTTCCCAGCCGCGAAAGCTTCACTCACTTTAACCCATTTCCGCACCAATCTTCTTCCACAATCTCAGATCAAACCCTTCCAAAACATCAAACTGTGAAACCAAATCTCCATTAATCCACACAGAAAGCCCAAACCCACTTCAAATCTCACAAACCCCACACAAAGAGTGAAGAGCAAACGGAAGTGGAAACAGAGAGGGATTTATCGAAAATCTGGAGAGAGTTTTCTTTTGAAGTTGATTCATGGAGGTGTTGATGAGTTGAGACCGATAGTGAGGATGACGGTCGGGAAGTTTTCAGTGAAACGAAATGTGAGAAGGAGAAGAGTCCCGTGCTGATTTCATTTTTCTTGATTTTGATTATTTTGTTATTTGTTGGTTGTTGACGGTTGACTTGGGCTTTCAGGCCCATAAACCGTGTTTCCTTTTGCACAAACCCCCACCGAATTCCCATAAGCCCCCTCAGTTTCTTTTTATTTTCTTTAAAAATTGTAAAATGTTTTGTTAATTTAGTTTTAAATTATGTAAATATTATTATTAGTTTTTTTTATATATTTTTATTATACTTTCTTAAAAGTTTTATTATATTTTCTTTTCTAGCTTCTTTTATTTAGAATAGTTTATGTATTTCATTTTCTAAGTTATATTTTAATATTACATTATTTTCTTTTAGAACTTTGTAAAAATATATTTTATATTCTATTTAGAAGTTTATTATTTAATTTTTAGAGTTAAATTCCATTTCGCATTTGTTATTGGGCATTTTTTGCCTTTTGGGTCGATGAAAAGATTTCCTTCGATTCTCCGTCAAATTATTGATGAGAAATAAAGAATTCGAGACCGACTTTTTTTCTTCTTTCTCATTTTTGAATTTATGTCATTTCATCTGTTTTGGGTCGATGACGAGACCTCCGTAATCCATTACCAGTCAAATTATTGATGAATACTATTGGATCCGAGACCACTTCTTTCTCTCCTCATTTCTCTTCAGCTCTTGATTTTATTTTGACTTTTGGTGATCGATGAAGTCTTGTATCCGCAAGACGAGATCCCACTGTTTTGGTCCGTGCGACACGATTCAATTGGAGAACGATCCTCAATATTGTTTCTCTATCTTGTCCATAGCACGGAAATCAATACGCGACCTCTTAAAGTTTGACTTCCCTTATAAGTCGAGCTATGACGGTTTAGCGTCACATTGGTCCCGATTTGAAGCATCATCAAGGATCAAAAGAGGAGAAGATTGGAATGGATCTTGCACATAATGTCAAGGGTCAACGGAACCACCTCGTTCGGTAACATCTTTCTAATTCAAGTCTTTTAATCAACCGCCGAGCGTTATGAGTTCTAAGCAATAGATACGTGGGAAATGATGAGTGGGGGGCTCCTCTCATTCGTCTAGAGTGTTTAGTATATACCCTTTGGGAAATATGAGACGCATTCCCTCCTACCCGTTTAGGTTCTAGCGTGTGTGTCCCGAGTTCCTTCCCGTTTAGGCGTGTCATGGCCTAGTTCCTCTTTTCTCTCGCCCCGTGCGATCGAAACTCTTTTCTCTCGCCCCCGTGCAATCGAGACTCCTTTCTCTTGCATCCTGGTGATTGAGACCCCCTCTCTTGCCCCCATGCAATCGAGACTCCCTTTTCTCTCGCCTCTGTGCGATCGAGACCGTTTTCCGTAGTTATCTGAACTACAGCTGCTCTGATCTCTCATATCTGTTGAGAGTACGTAGGCATAGGATTGCGATA